>OX101750.1:14182197-16680513 GCA_944452665.1 Stenoptilia bipunctidactyla
GCAAGCACGACTGTTAACATCTTTAAACTTCTTGAAGAGATGTCGTGACAACGATCTGATCCCTGTGTGTGTCAAAATTTCTCCGAAGAAAGACATCTGGGGAAGTGCCGACATTCTACGCCAGGCAAGCAAAAAGTTATTAATCAAAGCCATCCAACAACATCGGTATGATACATTTCAAACAGACAAATTAATAAATAAATTAAAACATGAACTTTCATTAACACTGTCTCAAAATGACTATATTAACATAGAAAATGTAACATCTAAAAGAGCAATCAACATCCATAATATTTTTAAAAGTAAACAAATCGAAAAATTTGATAAATTAAAGAACAAAGAAATGACTCATTCAATCAACCGTCAACCTCACTCAACTCAATCGTGCTCTATGAACAAGGCAGTGATTAATATATCAAAACAAACTTTGGATTGCAATACAATAGAACTTTTAAGTAAGGGATTAAATTACGCACCGACTCCATCAAAATTACCAACAGAGGAGATTATCTGTAAAGTGGAGGACTGTCTCTTTCAAAACAAAATCTCTAAGGAAGATTCGGAAAGCATTCGTCAAGATATTTCTGGCATTTTGAGGCGATGTAAATTACCAAACTCAAATCTTACTAGAGAAGAACGATTTGCATTAAAGAACTTACGCACAAATAAATAGTTAACTGTCCTTCGTGCAGATAAAGGAAACGCCACTGTTGTGATGGACACATCTGAATACAACAACAAAATAACAAACCTCTTGTCAGATGAATCAACTTATAAAAAGGTAAACTATGACCCTACCTCTAGAATTATGAAGAAAACATCTGATTTAATACAAAAACACAAAGAATGGTTGAATTTGGATGTGACAAAACTTATCCCAGCTTATGCAAAACCTCCAAAACTATATGGGCTACCTAAAGTGCACAAGACTGATGTACCACTTAGACCTATTGTGAGCCAAATTGACACCCCAACTTACAGGCTTGCCCAACATATAGCAGGTGTACTCTCACAGCTGAGAGTTAAAACAAGTGCATATGTAAAGGATTCTTACCAATTTGTTAGTGATTTAAAACATCTCAAGATTGCTAACAATGAAACTATGGTTAGTTTTGATGTCAAGTCTTTGTTTACATCATTACCTGTCAAAGACTGCATTGAAATAGTAAAGAAAAAGCTAACTGATTCAGATTTGCCTGTTGAATATGCAGAATTATTAGAAGTTTGCCTGACATCTGGCTATTTTATGTGGAATAATGAATTCTACCTACAAATTGATGGTGTCGCCATGGGCTCCCCGGTGTCCCCTGTAGTTGCTGACATCTACATGGAAGATTTCGAGGAGCGTGCTCTCCACCTGGCACCAGTCGTGCCGAAGATCTACAAGAGGTATGTTGACGATACTTACACTATTTTACCTCAACACAAAGTAACTGCATTTCTTAACCACCTTAATTCCTTTAACAATAAAATACAATTTACTATGGAATTAGAACAGGATAATAAGTTAGCCTTCCTTGATGTTTTAATTACACGGAATCCAAATGGTACACTCGGTCATACTGTTTATAGGAAACCCACTCATACTGACCGATATTTAAATGGGAGTTCCCACCACCACCCGAGCCAATTACTCGCCGTAGGCTCCTCTTTGTTTCAGAGAGCACATGGAATCTGCGATCCCCAGCACATTGATGACGAACTGAAACATGTTGTCAAAGTGCTTCGTCAAAACGGCCTCAAACCACCTCGTCGCCGCCGCAGTGACCACGTGAAGCCGCAGACAGTCGAACGAAGACCTGCATTTTTACCTTTTGTGAAGGGAGTTACCGATAAAATTTCAAAAATTCTTAGGCGCGCTTCCATCAAAACAATATTTAAACCAAACTCAAAAATTAGTCAACATCTTCGCCCAGTTAAATGCAACATCCCTTTACAAGACCCAGGTGTATACAAGATTGACTGCGGCTGTGGGCTTTCCTACATTGGTCAAACTAAAAGAAGTGTATCAACCCGCGTTAAAGAACACATAGCTGACATTAAAAACCGAAGAGTAACCAAGTCTGCAGTTTGTGAGCATTCCATAGACAAGCCCAACCACTACTTAAGGTTTGACTCTGTGAAAGTTCTATCTAGGGAGACACATTATATACCTAGAATGATCAGAGAAGCCATTGAAATTAAAAAGCACCCTAATTTCAACAGAGAGGATGGTTGGAAACTATCACCAGCATGGGACCCTATTCTCAAAGATATTAAGTCAAACATCCAGCAAGCAGCACGACCTGAAACTCGAGACACTGTCAGCTCATTTTGTGTTAACCCTGAACGCTACGCTCGAAGACTGAGAAATAGATGGAGATGATGTATAACTTTTTCCACTATCAATCTGACGCCTGACACCTCAGTCGCTCGTGACCACGGAGTCTGCAAAGACACCGAAACGTCGAGTTAAAATGTAAAATATAAATTATACGCGATTAATCCGGTTAAAAAGTAGTTTTATTTAAATTATGAATCGTGAAAACTTAAGACAATACTATATAATTTTTGATTCAATGAATTCGCTTAGGCCGTATGATATGTATAACCTGTTTACTAAATGTTTGGACCTCGCTGAAATGGACGGTGTGCATAAAGTCCGGTCTTATTTGTCCAATTATCAAAACTAATACTGCATACCTAGAGTATTTCACGGACATTTTAGATATATACATACATACCTACAGAACGTCACGCCTGTATCCCTTATGGGGTAGGCAGAACACCAGAGGTTACAAGACCATCTGATGCACAAAGCAGATACATAGTAGAGCTGCTGTAAGCAAAGTTGCACAGCTTCAATTTGGGTTGTCCTGACGTCACAGCCTTTAGTTCAAGCTATTACTCGCTAGAGGCACTGGCGTCAGTTCGTCGCTGACTTCCGTGAAGTATGTACACGCGTAGTTATTAAAAAAATATTAAATCCTCCATTGTTTCTCGATGTAAAATTTAGTTTTCTATACTTTTATAATGGAATCACATTCACAATCCAAATAAAATTAACTTACCACGAAGATAATTTCATTCATAATTATTTTTTACAAATTGTTTGTTTTCCAATTATTTGTGTCCAAATTTCCAGATTGTTATTTGTTGCCTAGGTGATTTTTATGCCGCGAAAAAAGGTTGCGCTATCTAGCGTCAAGTAGAAATACTTTTATTTCGCGGTTTTTTCTGACAGATTTGGAACGTATGAAATTTCGTTAAAAAACTAGAGCCACCTGGTAAAGTACAGCTGAACTTTTTTGATGATCTTGTGAATATTTTAACCTTATGTTTCAACCGGTTTTTACTACTCGCTACTAGGTGACTAATGCCATCGCCTGTTTGGCTATGATTGGCCATAACCCACCGCTTACCCCTCCCGCACCCCGCGCGTAAGCTTCACTTGAGTCCCTAGAAAAAACTGGATAGGGCAGCTCCTCTATATATTTCCTCCGTGATCTGATGTCACGTTTGACAAATTTGGAGGTACTATAAAGATGGAAAGAGACTATTGTAGTGACAGGGGGTCAGCTTATCGCCCACAAAAACGCCTTTCAAACCTCTGTCCCTTAACTGAATTTTACAGTGTGCCCGGGAAGAGAAGCAGCTGGCACATTCTACGTTTTTCTTTCGCTCCCAGTCCAGCATGGAAGACATTTTTCTTACCTACAAAATTGTTTAATCACAGGTCACATAGAAGTATGCGAAGCCCTACTAGAAGCCGGGGCCAAAGTGGATGACGCAGATAACGACGGCAAGTCCCCTTTGATGTTAGCCGCACAAGAGGGACATTCGGCGCTCGCGCAGATGTTGATAGACGAGTGGGCGGCGCGCGTTGACCTGCGCGCGCACGACGGGAAGACTGCTTTTAGGTTAGTAGAGATTTAGTTAAATAACCGAAAAAACTGATAAATAAAAATTACCCGGCCAAAACTGGTCTTAGCTGCAAAGCTATACCATTAGATGGAGCTACGTTAGCAATATAACGTAAAAATAAAAATGTGGTAAGTAATTTCGAGGCGTACCGCCAGGCCCCGGTAGCTCAGTGGAAAAGCACTCGTCCGGCAAACGAGGGGTCCCAGGTTCGAGTCCTGGCCGGGTGATTTTTATTTATCACATTTTTTCGGTTATTTAATAATAATTGACTATTATAAATGCAAAAACTTAAAAACATTATTAGAGATTTAGTTTTTTATGTAAAGGTCGGTATTATACTGGAAATATATGACAACATAGTGCATAGGCATTTTCTTTTTTGTTTTTCCGCCAAGGAAGGTCTTTGGCACCCACTAAAGCAAGCTCTAGCAGGAGGAAGATGAATCCTGTTACGGACGAAAGGGAATTCTAAAGAGCTGCTAACCCCAGTGGCTAACAGATATAGAGTACCCAGACAGTGTGGGGACCGCAAGACCGGCCACGAGACTCCTCAGAACACCTGAGTATACCCACTTAACATGCCCTTTTAATGATCAGTCTTAATCGTGGGCTATTGATTCATAATCGGAGCGACAGCCAATTGGTAATAGAGGCTGCGCAACGAGCGGCATCCTGACGTCTGCCACCAAAATGAACTGAAAGCGAGCATGTAGGCAATGAAGCATTTCACTTTTATAGTCCTCACAAGTGGTTTCTTGTCAGGTTGGAAGCTCTAGCCTGCCATGCTATGGTAGTTTTTTTTTTTTTATAAGTGACTAACCCCGCGTTTGACCTCAATCTCACCTGATGGTAAGTGACGATGAGGTCGAAGATGGAAGCACACGGGTTTAGGAAGGAACTGGCTCTTTATACAATATTGCCGGAACACATTACCGCCGGAGCGGTAATATTTGGCGGCAGACTTTATATAAAGGGTGGTCGCTAGCCAGGCGGACCCAGAAGGGATCCTACCACCAAGCGCAAACTATGGTAGTTGTGGACAATGTTCTAGCTCTTTCTTATAATTTAAAATTCTTATAATTTAAGTGTTTCTCCGTAGGCTGGCAGCTTTTCCTTGCGTCTCTCTACTGGTAGACCGAGGAGCAGACGTAGACGCGGTAGGACGCGCAATGCCTATACCACATACTGCTTTAATAAATACCTACTTTCTTTACCGGATTTTTCCAGTATAAATTGCATCTCGATAATTCAATATCTAAACAAGCAGTGTACTAGCAGAGGGGTAGCTGCTATATCCATCAAAGAACTGTTAAATTTTCCCCCGGTTACCAAATAATGGTATTCTGGAGATTCTGGTAATAAAGATAGGCGAAAAGTCACCGTAAATTGTATCTTAAAATGTGACTAATAATGACTACCTTCTTTATAAAATAACTTGCCAAATGTCTCCTCCGTGACGGCATTTTTTTTAAAAAGAGCCACTTCCGATATACTTTGGGTTAGTTGAAAACAATGTTGAAATATATGTTGTCTTAAGTTTTCGCGATTCATACTATTAAAAATAACAAACACATAAAAAAAACGCGTCAATCACTCGTGACCACGGGGTCTGAAAAGACACCGAAACGTCGAGTTAAAATTTAAAATATACGCGATAAATCCGGTTAAAAAGTGTTTTATTCAAATATATTTATTTATTGATTTTTCCCCCAGATTGGCAGCATTAGAAGGCCATTTTCCCTGCGTCTCTCTGCTAATAGACCGAGGAGCAGACGTGGACGCTGTAGACTGCGATGGTCGGTCAGCATTATATGCGCTGGCGTTGGATGATCGGCGACGAATGGCGCGATATTTGGTGACGGCTTGCCGGGCAAGGCTGGATGTTAGTGACGCTGAGGTATGTATTTTATTTTATTTATTTATTTATTTTAGGAAGACCAACAGCCATTATAACAATAATAAAAATACAGTAGTAATAGTGGGCCAATTATAGGTCCACACCGATATGAAACGAATTGTAAATACAAATAGGATAAATTAAAAAAAAAAAAAAAACCCCAGACAATCACACCAACTACCTGGCCCCAAAGTAAGCATAGCTTGTGTTATGGGATACCATATAGCGAACTAGGGGGGAACCTAGAATATAAATACATAAATAGATAAACACCCAGACACGGAACATTTTTTTTTTTCTGGTTCCGTGCGGGGATCGAACCCGCAACCACTGGCGTCTGAGGCAGATAGGTTTACCCCAACGCCATAGTGGTCGTCAAAAAAAACGATACCTAAACGATTACAAGTAAGAGACTTTATCTTAAATTTACAACTTTATAACTATAATAACATATACATTAATAGGATAGAAACCTTAATTTTGTCGTATTTGAATTAACATAACTAGCTTTAATAACATAATTTATACAAAAGCTATGAGGAAAAATTAAAACGAAAAAATTAAAAAATTATGGATGTTGAAGTCCTTTTTTCTCTCGAACGGTTGTTTATTGAAAATGAATAAAAAAAATTTGATAGTTTCATAATCAATGTAGGAAACAGGGATACCAGTGACTCTGACGATTTATTCCATATAGAATTGCTGGATTCAGATTTTGATTACAATGAATGAAAATAATTATTGTATTTTGCTGTTTTATTTTGAAACCTGATTAATACTAGTTGCCTATCATTTTAATACTATACTTTTCATCAAAAAGTAGGACAGTACCAATTTTGTCATTTTTTAACGATACTTTTATAACAAAAAATTAATCAAGTATCAAGTTTGTTTAATCCAATCCATTTATTTCGTAACTAGCTGTGCCCGCGGTTCCGCTCGCGATAATTTCGGGATAAAAAGTATCCTATGTTACTTCTAGTACCTCTCATGAATCGTCGAGTAGTTTTTGCGTGAAAGCTGAACAAATATCCACGCTTTCATATTTATAATATTAGTAAGGATAAAGATTGACATTTTATAATATTTGACAATTAATTGTTTAGATCACTTTCACATGAGGCTTAAGTATCTATGGAACTAAAATACTTCAGCGCAGGCTTCCGAGTAAACTATATTGAAAGTTGACCCGTCCGGCACGTGAACATGAAGATTTCTAGAACTGCTAACCCGGGAAAGAGCGACGTATAACTGAGCATGCGAGAAACAACTGACACCGAGATCTACTCCAGCAACACGAAAAGTCTGCCCTTGAGCCTTGAGCCGTCTGCCGTCATTGCAAAACACACCGATACTGGGAATTGCGTTCTTTTAAATTGGAATGGAAAATTATTTGGTATTATGGGAATTCTGGGAATAAAGACGGTTTTTCCTGCACCGCAACCTGTTAAAATTTGAGAAATCCACATAGAATTATACCCAGAAATATGTACAACTTACAACAGAAAAAGAAATGAAAATAAAGCTGAAACGCCTGTGCAATGCTATCTACCTATACCTACTTCACTTAAAAATAAATACCTATAACTACAATAATTAATAAAAGTACCAACGCTTTTACCTAAAAAATACAAAAAAATTTGAACATAAATTAGCCAAAATTTGGAATTTGACCGAATATTTAAACACTACCAAAACAACTAATACCTATTTTATAAAATAACAACGAAAGAAATTCAAATAAACTATTTACAGACTAAAAGTCGCGCTGATAAGCACGGTTTATAATATCAATTATTGTCTGTCAATAAAGTCGAACGCTCTGAACGCATCAACAGCCAAATATTGAATGCATTATAAAGCTTGCGCTCGCCTCCCGCCTTTTTATACCCTACCGCCGCGCCGCGAGCCGCGTCGAGCGCGGCAACCGTTACGCAAAAATAATCCTTATATCATTCAGTATTCACGCGCGATGGGTTATTAGCGTATTTCATGTATAAGTTTGGTGTTTCTGTACCGATTTCTATGATTCTTTTTTATTGAATAGGTAATAATGTTATTTTTTTAAATTAGGGATGAGTGAGAGTATTATAAACGTAAGAGTAAACAAATATAATCAGAAAGCTCCGAACTGCTAAGCTATCGGGATTTACACGTGTCATTGTGAGTCAACCATAAAATATAGACATATACTGTTGTGGGATATTTTTTATATAATTTTATGAAGAATATTTCTGTCATACATGATTTCTATGTAACTTTAACCATTAAGGCTGCACACGCGACGGAAGCTTAAAAAATGAAGTAATTTCTCCCGTTTTCCCAACATTTCCCTTCACTGCTCTGCTCCTATTGATTGTAGCGTGATAATAAGTATACTACAACCTGCCCAGGAGTATGAAGAATAATTTTACTAAGTTTCGTTAAAATCCGTTTAGTAGTTTTTGTTTCTATAAGGAACATACAGACAGACAAAAATTTTACTAATTGCATTTTTGGCATCAGTATCGATCACTAATCACCCCCTGATAGTTAGTTTGAAAATATATTTCATGTACAGAATTGACCTCTCTACAGATTTATTATAAGTATAGAAGATATTGTCGGGGCTACCATGATGCTATTTTTTTTAATTCGCCAGGTTTTTCCAGTCTCTGCTTTCAGTAGCCAGACTAAAACAAAAATTTTGGTATAACTTATTATACTGGATGAAATATAAGTCGTTAACAGAACATTTTGTTTGTGTAGCAGTCTTTTAAGGTCAATTCATTTCATTAACTATAGAAGCAAACTTCTCGTCGCAAATACCGCAGTGTCTGAATACAAAGGTTTTTGACCAGTGTGTGTTGCCAGTGATGACGTACGGCACTGAGACGTGGTCGCTAACTATGGGCCTTATAAATAAGCTTAGAGTCGCTCAGCGGGCAATGGAAAGGGCCATGCTCGGAGTTACCCTGCGGGATCGAATCAGAAATAAGGAGATTCCCAGGCGAACCAATGTCACCGACATAGCCAGAAGGATTGCAGAGCTGAAGTGGCAATGGGCAGGGCACATAGCTCGCAGAACAGATGGCCGGTGGGGCAGAAAAGTTGTCTCCTGGCGGCCACGTACTGGGAGACGCAGCGTAGGCAGGCCCCCCGCACGATGGACCGACGACCTGGTCAAAGTCGCCGGTAAACGCTGGATGAGGGCGGCGCGGGACCGAGCGACGTGGAAGACCTTGGGGGAGGCCTATGTCCAGCAGTGGACGTCTACAGGCTGTGGATGATGATGATGATGATGAGAAGCAAACAACAAAACTTTATTGATCATAATTTTTATATCAAAACTACATTATGGTCACTGCATTATTAATTTTAGTAAGATGCTGGGTCTATGCTTAACCTAGCGATTGGGAAAACCATGAGATTCAGTAAAGTGAACATTTTTTATAACAAATTTCCAAACACCGTTTGCATATTTTTGCTCGTTATCACGTCCACGTGATTAAACTAAAACTAAACTTATTGTTTACATATTTTTCTTTATAATTTATGTTTCACTCTGTATACAATGTATGTTCCCACTACGACCGGCTGGTGTAGTGGTGTAGTGGGTTCGAATCCCGGCGGCGGCGGATATTTGTGTGATGAACACAGATATTAGTCGTCAAGTCATTGATGTTTATATGTTTATTTAAGTTTATTCTAATGAAAAATATGTATTTGTTCAATATGTATGTTTATATATTTCTTAAGTATATCAGTTATCTAGTATCCATAACACAAGTTCTTTAAGAAACTTAATTTGGGCTAGATAATGTTGTGTGAGTGTCAGAAATATTATTATTTATTATACTTAAACAATATTAGATTATTGCATCGAGCACAAAGTAATTTATTATTGCATCCAGTGCCTGATCTAATCTAACAGGCACGAGGGCAATATAAATTACTTAAGGCGAGGTGCATAATCTGCTTTTCTTTCAACTATGCTTGAATTTCATCACAATCACACTAAGCATTAAAGACTCGCTTTGTACTGAGTTTTTAGTGTGATTGTGATGAAATTAAAGCATAGTTGGAAGAAAAAAATATCATCTTTATTTTATAATCTTAGCGGAGACAAATAAAAAAGCAAATGAAATATAAAAAATTGTAATTGTACTTATTTTCAGGGTCGAACACCACTTCATGTCTCGGCTTGGCAAGGTCACGATGAAATGGTCAAAATGCTCATCACAGTAGGTAAGTGGAATGTCAATAGTCGCAAGTCATTAAGATTTAAGTAGGTACTTAGTAAGATTGTATTTGTAACATAATTGTATACTACAGGGTAATTTTTTTGAAGATCAAAATATTGTAGGAGTAGGTTAAGAATGATGTGTGGATTCAATTTAAGACGAAAAAAATTGTATATGTTCTTTTTAATTCAAATTTTACAATTCTTTTAAGTGATCAAATTATTCTGACTCTTAAAAAATCGGGCCTTAACGTATTTCTTAATAGAAATAGTTGGAAAATGCTTTTATTTGTTGCTATTTAGTCGTAAATAACAGATTATACTAAAATTTTGTTAACTTCTGAGAATTAAAAAATATCAATTTACCTAACAAAAATAAAGTTTCTTTTTCATAAATTGAATTCACTTATCATTCTTAACCTTCTCCTAAAATATTTTGATCTTCATAAAAAAGACCCTGTATAGTATATAGGATAATTTTAATTAGCACATCAGCTCTTGCAGGCAACCTCTCAACATCAATCCCAACAACGTCTGTTCTACGACTTTTAAAAATACAAAAATTATGTATCGCCTCTAAATTGTCGTAACTCTACTAGCTCCGATGCCCGTCTGAAATAGTATATTTCATTACGAGTGCGGAAAGCCTGTCATTGCAAAGAGTTCCGACAAATGTCTCACGAGCCGAGGCGCAGCCGAAGGCGAGGGTTGACAGTCGGAACGAGTTGCAATGACGGTTCCGCACGTGTACTGAACGACTATTTTTAATACAGTTGCGAAAAAATTTAGCAATTTTATAAAATATACAAAATGGCGCCAGCCGTGAAAGATTATAAGCAGAGATTTTTTTTTGTTTACCCATTCTGGGTAGGCAAAGGGAACTATGCCCATACAGCCAAGTCTTTACTAGATTTTTTGCATTGACATGAAATGAAAATGAATTTAATGAGATAAAATGAAATGAAACCTAACCTAACTCATTGCATCAAATCATTTTACCTGATATTGAAACAAATTAGTAGCTTATTTTCAGAAATATTTGCATGAATCGTAAAAACTTCTATGAATTTTGTTTTAAGTAAAACCTTCGTGGTTGATTTTTTCTTTTCATTGAACATTATTTTGACATATGGGAAAGAGAACGCACGAGTGCGGAAAAGGTAAAGAAAAAGCACAAGTGTGTAATAGCCCACATCCCGAACGCTAAACGTCCCTGCAATACGCCACTTTTTGAGCAACTGTATTAAAAATTCCTTTCCCCTTCACTAGTTAGTATATTGAGGAAACCTGAGCTACAAAAGTTTCCTCAATACTTTATTTATAGTATTCTCATTACTTTTCGATCGTGTCAAATCAGCCTTCAAACATGACAAATGACAATAAAAGTCAATCAATTCTCGTTGCACTTCAGACTACAGGCTTAAGAATTAACTTAGGATCAAAGTTTAGTGCAGACGGGCCTGAGCTTAAGAATGCTACGCACCTTGCGTAGGCAAAATACCGCCATGTGCAACGGGCAAACAAATTTTATTTTTATTTTTTTGTATGAGCAAAAATTTTTTGTTTTTTTATTTTTGTGTAATTAAACCAAAACTTTAATATCAATAGCTTTTTTTAAATAATGAAAACAAACGTTATAATTTATTTTTTATTTCTGTGAAAAAAACTATTCCTACATGCTTTTCCTTTACTTCACCATTTCCACTTCACATTTTTCTTACAGTCCAATAATTCATTTACCTTTTCAAATGTCTTAACAAGTTCTACATACATTATTCTATCCTCCAGTATTAGCTACACTTTTTATCCTACTCTGGGATATTTTATTTCTATCGGTGGCCACCGTATTTTTTATTTATACATTTATATCGTATCATATTTAGGGTACTTCATTTTATTGAGTCGCGACTCTCAACTTTTATTATATCATTTCATATTAATTAGGGTCACCGTTTTAAGACATTTTGTCTCCAATAGTTTTCACAGAGAAATCTCGTTTACACCATGATCAAACTGAAAAATCGTTTTGTGCCCTTGTACCTACCCTTATTGTCTAAATGTTTGATATAATATGAAGTTCCGCAAGTTCTCATTAGATGGCGCTATATTGTGTGCCAAATACTTATTAATCATTCCTATTACTATTCACAAATATAATTCACAAGTGTAATTTAACAGGATTTGTAAAAAGTCGTAGAACATTGTTGGGATTGATTTAGAGAAACTGCCTGCCAGAGATGATGCGGCAATTAAAATTAACCCTGTATAGAGGATGTTGAGCATCATGTTAATGATTTTGTTAAGGTGGTACAAAATATGAAAGTATAGCTTAATTTAGTATAGGAATTAGTTATGTTCTTTTTGTTTCAATATTTTTGTTCACATTCACAGCTCTTTGTGAGATTGAATGGTTTTTACTATTGATTTGCATTTAAATAGCTACACATATAAAATGATATGAGACACTTTATGGCCAATTGTAATTTTAATTAGAGAATTTTATTTGTAATAATATTTCCGTAGACATATATGCTTTAGACAAGTTTCCATCATCCATCACACCTCCGTGTTATGAGCCCACTGCAGGGCCATGAGTCTCCCTGGGTGCCGTAATCCACCAAGCTGGCCCAGTGCTGGGTGGTGGATGTCAGAATTTTCAGTGTGCCGAAATAGCTTCTGACAAAACTTAACGACTACTGTATACGGGACCGACTGCTTAACGTGGACGAAGCACGGAAGTCGTCGTGAGAAATGAATGGTCGGCGGTCACCCATCCTAATACCGGCCGCACCGAGCGCGCTTAACCTGCGATATCGTTTGATATGCACAGTAACCACGGCGCCACGACGACTTATTGCGATTATATGATTGGGAAATCTCCTGTTCAGTGGTTGAAAACCTGTATTAGAAGTTTTCTGCTTCTTGTTCTATTGTTTCCCTGTTTTTATATTCTCGAAATTTGTACATTGACTTTTACAATAAACGCCAAGACCTTCCCATCAAACTACTCTTTGCGTCATAAAAATTAATTAACCCTTTCGATGTCACTAATGAATTTATATGCTTCTATTCCGTACGTAATGTGTATTAAAATCTATAATAAATTACCAGATTATACTTAAAAACATAAGTAGACAAACTTATCATAAATATACTAAAATAAATATTGATAAACAGATGCTAATACTTCATTAATGAATACCTAAATGATAATAGTATATTATGTAACTCGGCTCATTATTAAGCCCTCGCCTGCGGCTCGGGCTCAAATCACAGCCTCGACTGTAATTAGCAACGCTCACGAGTTACATATGACGTTTTTCAACACACTTGTGAGTAAAAGACAGACATACGTGGTCATAAAATAACACATTTGATAACAAAGCTGTGAATTGTGATTGAAAAATGGCGCCGAACCTGCATGCGCGTAGGTTTTTTTTTCCGCCAAACGTGTCAATGTCTGTATAGCATATACAGCCTATTTTAAGTGAAAATGTTTAATTTGGAGTGGTAAATGCAAATATTTTAATATTTTATAGCAAATTATTGTGAATTGTGAATAATTTGTTTGATATACAAATTTGTTTTACTAATATAAGACGCAAACATTTAAAAATGTATATGGATTTGAAGTGGTATAAAACCTCTTTGTTGTTTCTGAAAATATTTAATGTATAACCCGGACCAATAAAATATGCTCTG
Organism: Stenoptilia bipunctidactyla; assembly: GCA_944452665.1. Classification (NCBI taxonomy): domain Eukaryota; kingdom Metazoa; phylum Arthropoda; class Insecta; order Lepidoptera; family Pterophoridae; genus Stenoptilia; species Stenoptilia bipunctidactyla. Next base: position 14,195,922 of record OX101750.1, read on the forward strand.
TTTTCTCGCATGTAATTTGCACAAAGGTACAATTCAACTTTGTAGGATTCATTATATTATGCACTAGGGTATAATATATTATGCACGCGTGACTTATAGCCCAGTTTATAGTTCTAAATTCAATAGAATAACGCTCACTTTACGAGCAAGTGTGTTGAAAAGATAATTTTAAAAAAGGAAATGCAAGCTTCCTGCTCTCTTTTCAGTATCTTTTTGTTGTGTCCGAAAGGGTCTATGATGTCTATGAAACTCATTTTTATATTTGTACGGTCTGCACACCCTTTTCTTTGATACATGATATAGAATGAAAGATATTTGATAGTAGAAAACTGATTGATATATTGATCTATAGAACTTAAACTATTTGATGTTAAATGATAATGTGTGGACGCGAACGAAATGATATAAAGTAGGTTGATGACCGGTTGATACCACTGCTGTATTGATACTGAATTCAATTGAATGTAATAACTGACTATGAGGTAAAATTCTGACGCTACAAACTGTACGTGCTTGCCCGTACAATATTGTTATCTTTTATACCGTCGTCGTATGCAAACAAAGAATATGAATAAGGTTACAACAGTTTACATCTTTCCTCACTAGGCGGCGCGTCAGTAGACGCCCGGGACCGTTGCTTGCGCACTGCCCTGCACGCGGCGGCGTGGCGCGGCCGCACCAACGCTTTGCGCACTCTGCTGTCACACGGCGCGCAAGTCGCAGCGCACTGCGCGCAGGGAGCTACCCCGCTCGGTGAGTTTCATCGATTTTGGCGCAGCCGTTTTTTTTCTTTAATTTTGTCCTGAATTTTGAAGGTTATATCTTAACGTTTCTAAGTCACTAAATATCTACGTTTTTATACAGGTATAGCGGCACAAGAGGGCCACGAAGATTGCGTGTTGATACTTCTTCAACACGGCGCAGATCCATTACAAGCTGATCATTGTGGTAAGTAATATGTAGCTATGGATCTGTATTTTGGTATTTTTTTATTTTTGCAGAAACGAAGCGTAAACTCGACCACAATCTCCCCTGAGCCACAATAGATGATGGATTAACGATCTTGTTTACCTCAATCACCGCAGAATGACCGAATTTTTAAATATTTCACGGGGATTGTCTATAGGCTGATATTAATGTAAAATATTAATATAATGCCGAAGATATTAAGGGTACCTATGCTGTGAATTAGTTTAAAGAAAGATTTTGATTTAACTCCTTAAAACTTTGGCGCTCTTAATTAAACTTGATCATTCGAAAAATTACGTTTCCCGCAATAGTTAAAAAACATGTCTAAAAGTTTTATTCATCATAAGGACATTACAGAAAATTTGATAAACAAGTTGTCAAGGGGAAAAAAACTGATAGAATATACAAATTGGTAGAATACAAATTGACCATGATGTGAAAAACAACAAACAGTATACCGGAAATTAGCCAATAAATAATACATATTATTTTTTCATTCTGTTTACATAGAGGTTAATTTTTATTTTATTATTATGATGTTTTTATAGTTGTTTAAGCAGTCCTTAATGATTTCCTAAGTATTTAATAAGCTAATTGTCCTTATTGCATTAGATTACACTTTAGTATGTTAACGAAATTGATTGGAACACAATTATCGTTTATATTTTCCTTGACTGTTTTGTTCTTATGTATTTTATATGTTGATTTTATTTGTTTTCTAAAAGTTTTTTTGTTTTATATTTAAGGAATCATAAATGTTACAATATAAAGATATAATATACAGGGTCCACATATAATAGTCAATTATATTTTAATAGCAGATTAGGTACGATGAGTGGGTCTGAAATTCGAAAAAAAAAATTTATATCTTTCATAAATTAAAATTACAAAATTGTTATCTGGGAGTAAAATTTAAGATTAATCTAGATTTTATGACTACACACAATTAGATGGACACATTTTTATTACTTGTGTGTAGTCATAAACTACAGATCAAAACTTAAATTTTTATCACTTAGAAGAATTTTGAAACTTTAATTTATGAAAAATATTTTTAAAAAATATATTTTATTTTTCGTAATTATGACCCACTCATCAGTCTTAATCTGCTATTAAAATATTATTGACTATTATATGGCGACCCTATATAAAGAAAAGTTGTAAACATTTACTTATAAACCGATACTTAATTTTTATGATTGATATTTATATGCGAAAACTTGGAATTGGTGCATAGAAATGTATATTTTGTTTATTTTTAAGTTATAAATCACTGTTTTCCGAATAAATAAAATAAAATAAAAAATATTTTGTGTCAATTTTTTCCATAGGTCGTACTCCAGCTAAAGTAGCGTGGCGAGCGGGGCATGCCAGCATATGTCGCCTCCTGGAGCAGTGGGCCGCCCCGCCTGCGCCCTCCGCCCCGCCGCCCCCCGCCGCCCCCCTGGCCCCCGGCCTCGAGCCTGTCGCTAGACAAGGTAACATACATTTATATGTCGGAGCTAACGATAAGTTGGCGATATTAAGATGTTAGTATGACTTCATGGTAACGGAAGTATGTTGGTAGCACTGTTAAAGAGGGCGCTAAATGCAATGAATGACTGACATTCGATTCACGCTAGTTTGTCTTCCATACAAATACCAAAATACTATTACTACTAGCGCTACGCGCCGGGCACCACTGGAACTTTATGTATTTTTTTCTGCGTTCGATATCGATATATCTATAGTACCAGGCAGGGTATTTATAGTATAGTATTCAACCAATCAAATTTTTGCACTCGTTGCATTTGCTTATTTTTCTGTGTGTTTTTTGTCGCAGAATTCTTTTGTTAGTGTTTTCTACAAAGTACGTTGAGTGGAGTGTTCACCCTTCGCGTTTTTACGATCTCAAATCAAAGATTTTACTTTTGTGAAGCGATATTTTTACATAGGATGCTGACTTTCTAGTGAGATAGGGAGTTAAGAAAAGGAATTGCATTGATTTTGAATGACTGGTGCAAGGAGGTGAACAATTTGTGTGGCAAAAGCATTGAGTTTGACGAAAACGACCCGAATAAATCTATGGCCTATAATTATTATATCAAACACAAATAATAAAGAAAAAATAAATAATTGTCTGAGATGCATATTTTTTTTTACCCCCAACTCGCATAGCATCATGCTTTGTGCAGTTTATTTCAACTTATTAGTATTGCGCAGTTTGCACAATAGTAATAACTGGTACTACGAATTTCTGAAAGTTTGAAAGTGGCGGTACGGCCGGGCTGCATTCTAGGGTTGTTTTGGTCAAAAAGGTTCCTAGAGTGGATACTGTGTGGCGCTAAAGTGCAAAAACCGTGAGACGGTCATCTATACTTTAGTACTTATATTCATCTATGATTCGATTGCAGCGCCATAGGTTATATCTTGAAGTAGGATAATGGCAAGTGACACAGATACGGTTAGGACGGCTAGGTGCGCTGACGTATCTCGGACTGACGGTCGATAGTAGCTCGTGGGGTTCGAATCCTGGTCGGGTATTTTTTTCTTCCATTTAAAATGCTCAATTATTCTTAAAATAAATGAAGTAAGTAACTTCGAGGCGTACCGCCAGGCCCCGGTAGCTCAGTGGAAGAGCACTCGTCCTGCAAACGAGAAGTCCCAGGTTCGAATCCTGGTCGGGTAAGTTTTATTACACACATTTTTCATTTATTTAAAGAATAATTGAGCATTTTAAATGCAAAAACTTAAAAACATTATTAAAACAAAAATCTTTTACCTTTTCCGATGCTATCATAGCGCTCATTGAAAGTTCAGTCTTATTGCGTTTGCAAAAGGTCTAAAATTAAATAATACACACCGTCAGCTAAGTAAGATCATAAAAGAGCATCGGTTGATTTTGTTTCTATTATCCTAGACTGTCAGATTGCTCATTCAATAATCGACCTTGTTACCTGACCCGAATGCTGACAGCTAAAAATCCGAATTGTATGGAAATAGGAACCAAGGCTTTTGGGCGTCACTATAACGTCCAAATTAAACTTCGGTCAACAAATTGAGTCTATGGCAAAAACGGCTTCCAAAAAATTGTGTATCATCTCGAAGGTCCGACGGTACTTCAGCCCTGAACGGCTGCTCAACTTATACACAGCCCAAGTGAGGTCGTGCGTGGAGTACTGTAGTCACCTTTGGGATGGTTCTGCCAAATACCAGCTCGAAGCGCTAGACTCTGTTGACCGAAGAGCCCGTAAAATCATAAATAACAACAACCTTACAAATAAAAAATTGCAGACGCTGGAGCATCGTCGTAAGGTTGCTTGCTTGACAATATTTTACCGGTTACATTTTGGTGAGTGTGCGAGTGCTCTTTTTGACCAAATTGTACCCACCCCTTTTTACCACCGGACTACCAGACGCAGACAGAACTTCCATCCCTATATAGTGTATTTACCAAGAAGTCGAACAAAACGCTTCGATAGTTCCTTTTTGGTACGGATTGCCAAGGAGTGGAACAATCTGCCTGCGTCTGTTTTTCCTGACCACTACAGTCCTGGAACTTTTAAGTGTCGAGTGAATAGGTTTCTCGTGGATGGACGTGTAACACCATAGTCTTCATGCGCACTTTCCATCAGGTGGCATGGAAGACAAACGTCCTATCCTTACAATATAAAAAAAAAAAGCTATCTCTTCCGTTTTATACAGAACGAAGGTTGTGAGGCGAAGTTTCTACGTAATCAAAATTCTATCGTTCCGTTTGTATTTCTTTTTTAATGGTAAACAGCAGCTGTCGCAAGCTAAAAATAAAAAAAAAAAACAACAAGACCATACGTAGCTGTTCAGCGATTTGACTCACATTAAGTCCTTGTTCGTGAATTAAAAAATATTATTTGATTACCTTCTTCGCGTATTAGATTTCTGGAAGACATATTGCACAGAAATGTTCCAGCACAGGTCAGAGTCCAATATTCTCGCACAGTTAAACGTTTAGGCAGTCAAGGGTCTAGTAAACAGAGCAATGGTTCAAGCAAGTAAACAAAGCAAGCGATATTCAAGAGGTCAGGTAGTTAATTGGTTCAAAGATGTTGTCCGTAAAATTTACAAAAAACGTAGGGTAAACTACTAGTTATTGGACACTACGAGTCATTGGACAGTAAACAATAATTAACGTATAATTAAGGTTGTTTTAAAAACGAGAACCTCGCAGTCAGTATTCATTTAAACTCTGTATTATAACAGTACCAAAATGTTTGAAAAAATCCAATAAATCGCAGCATAAGTTTTAATAATATATTTTTGCGGGGCGTCCTTGAAGTTCAGTCGTCTTTCAAGTGAAAAATTAAGAAATAGGTAAGTTTAACAATAATAGCTAATAGCAATTAATTTTTTTTACGTTCATCATAATATGTTTTGTTGTAAACACCATAAAGTGTTGTAGTATTTTGCATAGAATTTAATAGGAATTGGAATCCTATGATATAATTTATATGTTTTAACGGACTGTCCAATAACTAGTTTTTATTTTTAGTGAAATCTAATTAATGGACAGGTGTTCAGTAACTGTATTTTCGAAGAAAGAAGTACAAGGATGTTAAAGGGTTATTCAGAAGACACCTAGTTTTTGTATTTCATACCAGTGAAGATGTAAATGCACTCAAGTACGTTTGTATCGCATTAAAAGGCGATCGTTTTCTAAAATTCAAGACAACTGATCACAAAACAACTTGTTACATATTTTCAATGAACCACTTAGTTGTTAAAGTGGTGATGAAAGTGGAATTAAATTAATTAATTTATTGATAGTTATACGATAACTAACACAGTTAATTATGCCTGAAAATTGGTAAAGTTGCAGCTAATAATGATCACGAAATTCATCAAGGTAGCAAAGACAACAAAACAGTTATGTTAAATTTTTCCCCTGATGGTAATGCGTGTTAACCTATGGTTGCCTCCAACTAAAACATACCACTGAAATTTGCAGACGGAATTCCTAGAGAATGAACAATTGGTAGCAGTAAAAATAGATGGATGGCGTTTTTTTCGGATTCATAACAAACATACTTCACTCTCATTTACCAAAGGCGCATAATATCCCGTCACACATTATTAGATAGTCATAAAACCCATCTCACTTATATTGTAAGTATTGCAAAGAGCTGAGCATCGAAATAATAGCTTTCTACCAGAATGCTACCAGAATCCTACAACTGGCGTAGCAGTCACTACTTACGAAGGCGTTACTTTTTGAAGATGCCAAAGGCGGGTTATTTCATCTTTCAGCTCTATATATTTGGTCAATTTTTCTGCTATTGAGGACTGGAGATTGTGTGTGTTTGGAACGGTAATATCAATGAGGAATCCTGTTTTACTGGTCTTGTTAATAAGTGTGATATCAGGTCTATTGTAATGAGTCGTGCGATCTGTGAGAATTGCTCTGTCGTAATACAATTTAGTTGTGGCATTTTCTTAAACAGAATTGGGTCTATATTTGTAGTATGGCTGGGTAGAATTAATAAATCCGTATTTGTAGGCAAGTTTTTGATGGATGATATTAGCTATTTGGTCATGTCTGTGTTTATAATCTGTCTGGGCTATTGTTTTACACGCGCCTGTAATGTGTTGGATTGTTTCTGGGGAGCTGTCACATTTTCTACATATATCGGACGGAAGGCTTCTCACTATATGTCTTAGGTAGTTTTTCGTTTCTATTACCTGATCTTGAAAGGCCACAATGAAGCCCTCAGTCTCTGGGAAGAGCTCTCCACGGCTTAGCCATGCGTTCGACGCCTCTTTGTCGACATTAGGTTGGCATAAGTCATGGTAATGTCTTCCATGTAGAGACTTTCTGGCCCATTATTATTAAACTTAAAAAGTAAATTCTAATATATATTTTTTGCATTATCGTATTGATAATTTCTTAATAAAGATACCAAACTATTTATTTAGATCAAAAGGAAATAAATAAAAATATATTAATGTAATTTATTTCCTTTTAAAACATAATATAAAATGTTCATTAAAACTGTCCATTAACTAGTATGAGCTGTCCAACCACTAAAATTCTGTCCATTGACTGTATATTTTGCAACTTTTTTTTATAACGTTACTTATTCGCGAATTTTTCTGTTGAATGTAGTTTTAATGATTGTAGTATACAAAAATAGATATTAATCTACAAAAATAATAAGAATTTTAGTTCACAGCTTTTTAATTGCTTTCGTGAACCAATAAATGCCTTCATAAGAACCTTAAGTGTCCAATGACTCGACGTTTACGATATGATGCGTCACCAAGGTGCGACGTGCAGGTAGTAACTAATAGCTCATCGCGTAGCTCTGCGCCGTAGCAATGTTTATGCGGCTTTTATTTTAAGTGAGCAAGCGGCTATGTAGTACGCTTCTAGTACGCTTGGTGGTAGGATCCCTTCTGGGTCCGCCTGGCTAGCGACCACCCTTTATATAAAGTCTGCCGCCAAATGTTACCGCTCCGGCGGCAATGTGTTCCGGCAATATTGTATAAAGAGCCAGTTCCTTCCTAAACCCGTGTGCTTTCATCTTCGACCTCATCGTCACTTACCATCAGGTGAGAATGAGGTCAAACGCGGGTTTAGCCACTTATAAAAAAAAAAAATGTCTTCGAATGTACCTATGTTCTTATGAGAAATAAAGTTTTTTTCTTCCAACTATGCTTTAATTTCATCACAATCACACTAAAAACTCAGTACAAAACGAGTCTTTAATGCTCTAGAGCAATAAAAATGTATAAAATTTCATTATTGCACAGTTTTTTTTATCGCATTTTTTAACAGCCAATATCTATACTTTTTTTTACGTACGTATTATTCGTTTCTATTCTACTTGTTCCAAATTAAAAAAATGATTGCTGCTAAATCTGATTTAAAAATGAAACAAATTTAAAAAAGTGAACTTTGTTAATTTTATCTACTATTTCTATAGGTAATAGTTGAAAGAAAAGCAGATTATGCACCTCGCCTTAAGTAATTTATATTGCCCTTGTGCCTCTTAGATTAGAGGCACTCGGTGCAATATTAAATTACTTTGTGCTCGATGCAATAATCTACTATTAAACCTTAAACGTTATCAATAAGATTCACTTCATAGTTAATCAGTCTATAATGGTACTTTCCCTCCGTAGTGTCTCCGGAAAACAAGCGTCGCAGCGTGCACAGCTCTAACTCTACGAAGTCTTCTTCTAATCTCACCACCGCGTCTGTCAGGTCGCATGACATTGACAGTGACGTCCATACTCACGAGAAGGTGAGAAAATAAACGCCTCGTATTTATATTTCTTCTTTTTCTAGGCTGGGATTATGAACTTTGTTTAATTTAACTAAATTTTGCTTTTCAAGTGTACCTTTTCTATTTTATTAATATCTTTGTATGCTGCTTTCGGGGGGAAATTTTTCAATAATGATTTTATGTTTTTGCATTTAAAATGCTCAATTATTTTAAATAAATGAAAAGTGTGATAAAAAAAATTACCCGACCAGGCCGGACGAGTGCTCTTCCACAGGTACCTCAGTGGAAGAGCACTCGTCCGGCAAACGAGTTGTCCCAGGTTCGAATCCGGTTGGGTAGTTTTTATTTATCACATTTTATTCTATTTATCACATTTTTCATTTATTTGGGGTTTTTTTTTAATATAGTAATCTTTTCAACTATGATCGTTTAACGGGTTAGTCACATTTAGAGATGTTATATTAGTATCGAATTTTCATATGCCTATTAACTAATATAACGTACATACATACATACATAACGTCACGTCTGTATCCCTTGTGGGGTAAGCAGAACACCAGAGGTTACAAGACCATCTGATGTCACGTTTGACAAATTTGGAGGTATTATAAAGAAGGAGAGAGACTATTGCAGTGACAGGGGGTCAGCCTATCGCCCACAAAAACGCCTTTAAAACCTCTGTCCCTTAACTGACTTTTACAGTATGCCTGGGAAGAGAAGCAGCTGGCACATTCTATGTTTTTCTTTCGCTCCCAGTCCAGCATGGAACTAATATAACGCTTTATCAATAACATGGTGTCATACCTATTACTGGGTAACAGTCAATTAACGGTGAGAGTTTCTGATCTAGTTCGTAAAATGTATTCATTCTACTATATTATTACATAATGATTATCGCGCTCTATGATACGTAAGTATAGCAACGTCGCATTTCCCCAAAATGCGAGACGCGCCGGCGGGGCCGCTCGACATAAGAACACGATGACTGCGTGTAATGCAACGTCGCTCACTGTTATTTGACTGTTATTGAATAGCGTTATAAAGAAATGTTCGTATTACCGTAAATAACAATTCCTCCGTGTACCTGTTATGTATATACAGGGTTCATTTGTAGTCACCGGCCAATTTTTTTTTACACAATAAGCCTCATTTATGGAAACTATTTTTGCAAAAAAGAAGGATTTTTTTACAAAGAAATAAATATATCCGCTAACATATTAAGCAAACCATGGCCACTCTAAATTACCATTAAAATAAAGGCAACTACGCGCTACTACAAAACATCTTGTAGTATTATCAATGAATTCATCAACAGCGACTATTTTTTTTTAAAGTTTGTGGTTCCATATTTCTACTTTTTTGTGCTGAGCGACGCTAAAATATGCAGGTACGTTTATATCGTATCAAAGAAACTAACTTTTAAATTTGGCTGGTGACGAAAAATCAACCCTGTGTATATGACCTCTAGTCACCTTTTGCGATACGCTTATCCAGGGACAGTATGGCTGTTCTAAGCCCGGCTATTTTTATTACCGCTCTGGCGGTGATGTGTTCCGGCAGTCATTTATGAAGAGCTAGTGCTTTCCCAGGCCCGTTGCTTTCATCTTCGACCTTCACTTTCTATCAGATGAAATTTAGGTCAAACGAGGGCTTAGCCTTTAAATAGGCTCGCCATATAATAGTCAATAATATTTTAATAGCAGATTAAGACTGATGAGTGGGTTATAATTACTAAAATTAAAATATTTTTTCAAAATATTTTTCATAAATTAAAGATTCAAAATCTTCTAAGTAGTAAAAATTTAAGTTTGATCTGTAGTTTATGACTACACAACAAGTAATAAACACGTGTCCATCTAATTGTATATAGTCATAAAATGTAGATTAATCCTAGAATTTTTACTAACAGAGAACAATTTTGAAATTATAATTTATGAAAAATATTGTGAACAAATTTTTTTTTTTCGAAATGCAGACCCACTTATCATACCTAATCTGCTATTAAAATATAATTGACTATTATATGCGGACCCTGTATAAAAATGTCCATCTTCTAACGCTATAGTTATTATTCTTTACATTCACCATTTTAGAGCATTCACTCCACGTATAGTAGTGTTATTTTTTCGTATTAAAATGCAGAATTGCAAAATGAATGTTAATTTAATTATAATTTTCCACTAAATCGTCAATTTCTCAACACTATTTTGAATACGACATTGCCGAATTAATTTGAAAATATCGTACAATCTAAATCTTGAATTTGAGCTTTAAATCCATGCTGGACTGGGAGCGAAAGAAAAACGTATAATGTGCCAGTTGCTTCTCTTCCCGGGACAGAGGTTTTAAAGGCGTTTTTGTGGGCGATATGCCGACCCCCTGTCACTACAATAGTCTTTCTCCATCTTTATAATACCTCCAAATTTGTCGAACATGACATCAGATGGTCTTGTAACCTCTGTTGTTCTGCCCACCCCATAAGGGATACAGGCGTGACATTATGTATTTATGTATCCAAAGGCCTTTCAACTCAAAATTACTCAAATTCAAAAACGTATCATGAAAACTTATCCCTACACATTATATTTCAGGGAAACAGAGCGAATCTCTCCCTCTCTTTCACACAGCAAGTGGCGCGATGCCGCGGTCGGAGAGAGCGAGACAGAGAGATTGTCAACATACCAGAAAATGATATCTTGGAGAAGAATCAGCTGAGGTAAGTGTTTTTTTAAATATATTGTAACTAGACACCGCGCGCGGTTTTACCCGCGTAACTTTTGATCCCGTGGGAATTTCGGGATAACCTTCCTCAAGAGTTGGGCTATCAAATGCAAAAAAAATTTTTCAAATCCCACTTGTAGTTTCTGAGATTAGCGCGTTCAAACAAACAAAAAAACAAACTCTTCAGCTTTATATATTGTAATAATGTTGAATTGTGTGTTTGGTTGAATGCGATAATGAATTGATTCTTAGCTTGTGTTTGCTTAGTTTGTGAGATTGTGTCTTAGAGAAAGTTTTTTTTATCCATAACTTTAACTGTAACTTGTTTCAAATCAATATTTTTTAAGGAATAAAATACGGTTACACCCGCCCAAACTTTATTAAAAAAAAATATCTAAAATATCAATTATTAAGGTATTTATCGTTCACATTCAACATTCAAGTACAGAAACAAAATTTTATCTTGTTAATAATTTAATTCCTTGAAGATTTTTATTATGAAACACTTATTAGGTACTATGAAAATGTACGTAGGCCCTTAGGAAATCAGCGCCTTTTTAACTGTTTTTTGTTATTTTTTTTCTATACTTTTGTGCTTTTATTTTATTTTCAGTGTTACAATAAATAACATTACATTTAATAAATCAACAGAAGCTACGCAGCAAACGAGCGAGACGCAGAACTTCACAAATACGCGTGCGAGCGAGACAGCGAGCGCGACTGGCGACACGGGTGCGAGCGAGATAGCACTAGTCCGTTATATGCTTCCCCTCCACGAAGCCCTGTTAGCGATGTATTACAGAATTTAGGTGAGATTGTAAAATGAACATAATAATTAAATTTTTCCTCTTAAATAAATTGTAGCGTTTTTTTCCAGGTGTTAATTTTGTTATGTTTATTTTTATTTTTCTTTATTATTGTGTGCTATTAAGTATTATTATATACATGATTTTTACTAGGATTTAACTTTTTAGACCCATAGTCAGTTACTCTAAAAATAACAATAAAGCATATGATAAAAATATAGGCATAAAATCGAATTCTTGGTCTCACAGAAAATGCAGCGCCTTGGGTCTTTAATTCTCATGATATATTCATCATCATCATCACAACTCCGTGTAATGAGCCCACTGCAGGGCTATGAGTCTCTCCTCTGAGTGACGAGGAGGTTTAGGCCGTAATTCACCAAGCTGTCCCGGTGCTGGTTGGTGGATGTCAGATATTTCAGGGTGCCGAAATGGCTTCTGACAAACCCTAACGACTACTGTATGCAAGTATACAGCACCCGGGACCGACTGCTTAACGTGCCCTCCGAAGCACGGAAGTCGTGAGAAATGAATGGTCGGCGGTCACCCATCCTAATACCGGCCGCACCGAGCGCGCTTAACCTGCGATATCGTTTGATATGCACAGTAACCACGGCGCCACGACGACTTCATATTATATGTCATCATAATATATTATTTGTCATAATCGTTAGTAATTCAAGCTTTTGTATGTACCTTTTCTTTCTCACTAAGCTATTATTTGGCATTTCAATATCTATATAATAATCGTTATATAGATATTGAATAATAATAGGGAAATAATAAAACGAGCGACTAAAAAACAAATTTGAACTGGAAATAATAAAACGAGCGACTAAAAAACAAATTTGGACTGTCTTGAAAAATATATGAAAATGAACGGTTTTAAATATTAATATTGCGACTGAATTACTAAGTGAGCGACTAAAACACATATACATTGCGATGAAAGAGATAAGTTACGAGAAGGGCTCCCGCACCGGAAGGCGGAATCAGTACGGTTAGGTGCGACGACGAGCGCAGCGAGGAGGAGCATGTTAGGTTGCATATAGTTATACACGTGCGCGAGCCGAGCGAGCGAAGCGAGCGGTGCCGCGGCAGCGGCCGGCGAAGCGCCATAAACCTGGTCAGCTATTATAGTCAACCCTGGACAATCCCGACATGGTCAAAAGTGTTTTTAAGTCGCTGTTTCATTGATTCTTCGTCACTCGCTCTCAGTCGCTCACTTAATTAAAACAGTAAGCCAAATTCATTATTTTTGTCACCTAAAATTTTTATTTACAGTTACTCGATTAAATACTACCCATAATAATATCGTTGATATCTTGCACACAGCCTGTTTTATTCCACTTTGAAATCGACCTGTCCTTATTGAAAGACCCTTTATTAGTCTCTGCCCAAAACGGGAATGTAGACTGTCAAGTCCTATCTGCCTTAAAAAGGCACGTAACTTATAATAGTATATTATGTAACAAGTGAGCTAAGTTGCTAATTACAGTTGAGGCTTAACTTAACAGTAAGTCTTACTTGTGAGTAAAAGACAGACATACGTGGTCATAAAATAACAAACACACTTGATAACAAAGCTGTGTATTGTGATTGAAAAATGGCGCCGAACTTCGCGCATGCGCGCAGTTTTTTTTTCTGCCATATGTGTCAATGTCTTTATAGCACATACAGCCTATTTTAAGTGAAAATGTTTAATTTGGAGTGGTAAATGCAAATATTTTAATGATTTATAGCAAAATCTCTTTGTTGTTTCTGAAAATATTTAATGTATAACCCGGACCATTAAAATATGCTCTGTTTACTCGCATGTAATTTGCACAAAGGTACAATTCAACTTTGTAGGATTCATTATATTATGCACTAGGGTATAATATATTATGCACGCGTGACTTATAGCCCAGTTTATAGTTCTAAATTCAATAGAATAACGCTCACTTTACGAGCAAGTGTGTTGAAAAATACAAAATAATATCGTTCGCCGGTTTCTGTTTCTATATAATAATAATAATATATCATTATAATCCTTCTTCTTTTAGGATCTCAACCGCCCTCATTGACAACCCAGCCGGTGGTATCAGACACCCACTTCAACCGCGACACACACATGAGAATCATTCTCGGCAGGGAAAATAAACCTAGCGAACGGAATGAAAGGTGGGTCTTATGTTTATTCATTTAATTATTGTGGTTTATTCGTGTAACTTCTAATCCGTTGTTTAATTAGTTTATTTTATTTTATTTTATTTAACACTATTCGGAAAACTTACAGATAATTTACAAACCAAATACAGTAGAATCCGTTTATTATGACTCCGCTTATATTGACCAACCGTTTATTATGACGTGTTTACACAGTGAAGTTTGGTTTTCATATAAATTATATAACTAAGTCGGATATAATGACTTCGCCTATAGTGACATATCGCTTATTGTGACCCTTTTTTATCAAATTTTGTCCGCTTATAGTGACCGACCGTATGATTTCTAACATCTTTGGCAGTGTTCGGGAGAGTCACGTTATACCCAAAGACTTTCGGCGCGTGAAAGGCTTTTTTGATTTGAGTCTCAGAGCGTAGATTTACTTATTGAGTCTACTTATTAATATCTACTTTGATTTATCTCTATTTTATTCCTCTCTATTAAAATAAATCACATACTAACTTAAACCGTTTAGTATGACTTGTTTCTTATTTCCCTTTGATGTCATTATAAACGGATTCCACTATAGTAAGTATAGATAACAGAAGGCCAAAAAAAATTCCACAGATTATGACACAATGCGTGCAAAAAGTTGTTTACAAATAATGCCACACAAACAAAACAGGGTGAATTCATTACACTATCTTTCTATTAGAATTTAATTTCTATTGATGAGGTATATGCCATTAACATTTAATAAAGTTAATATAAATTTAATGTTAGAGATACTTTTCTATCAACCAATGCGACAATGAACTTTTCAATTTATTTGTTGTCTATTATTTAAATCTGTTTGGTAAGGCATAGTAGATTTTAATACACATTGTGTAAGTTTTAGATATCGTTATAGCCGCGGTAATTCATCAATCACTAAGTTAACGTAGAATTTCATACAATTTAGCGATAGGTACTCTAGATCGATCTCAGAGTTAAGATTGCTTTTAACAAACTGGTTTTAGCAGTATAATAACAATAACAGTTAAAAATTAAAGTAATATAATTTTCTGGTTTTGGTATAACTTATCTCGTACCTAAGCAGATACCAAACAAGAATTTTTGTATGTATCATATACATTATGTAGTGTTATACAACTCCCAATAATGTTATTTACGTCATATTAAAAAAAGTATGCTTATTTTTTTATTCTATTTATGTTTCGTATTTTTATGTTGTATTTTGTGTTCTATTAATTATGTGTTTTATTGTTTTGTTTAACCAACCCTGTATTTAGTAATAACTAATTAATTGGCTAAAGGTGAAAATGTAAGAATTTACTTATACTTAAATTTAATTTTTCATATACACCCAGATATGCATACATACATACATAACGTCACGCCTGTATCCCTTATGGGGTAGGCAGAACACCAGAGGTTATAAGACCATCTGATGTCACGTTTGACACATTTGGAGGTATTATAAAGATGGAGAGAGACTATTGTAGTGACAGGGGGTCAGCCTATCGCCCACAAAAACGCCTTTAAAACCTCTGCCCCTTAACTGACTTTTACAGTTTGCCCGGGAAGAAAAGCAGCTGGCACATTCTATGTTTTTCTTTCGCTCCCAGTCCAGCATATGAAGCACACCCAGATATGAAGGTTCTTAAATATAATAAACTAGCCACCGCGCGCGGTTTTTCCCGCGTAACTTTTGATCCCGTGGAAATTTCGGGATAAAATATAGCCTATAAGCTTCCTCAAGAGTTGTGCTATCAAATGCAAAAAGAATTTTTAAATCCCACTTGTAGTTTCTGAGATTAGCGCATTCAAACAAACAAACAAACAAACAAAAAAAAAACTCTTCAGCTTTATATATTAGTATAGATGTAGAAAGGGACAGCTTCTTTCTAAAGAAATTTATCCCTGCGAACCTTAAACTGGAAAATTTCATATGTAAAGTGTATTTTACACATTAGATACCATTACAAATCACAAATTTTCACGTTTATAATGGGCAGTATTCGACATTGCAATCACTAATTTGAAGTCTTTCTAATATCAAACTTAGAATCATAAAACTCAGTTTTTGTTAGCAACTGTTGAGTTGCCAGCTGCTTCTTTTCCCGGGCAAACTGTAAAAGTCAGTTAAGGGACGGAGGATTTATTGGCGATTTTACGGGCGACAGACTGACCCCCTGTTACTGACATAGTCTCTCTCCATCATAATCATCATCATCATCATCATCATCTCAGCCCGCGCTAGTCCACTGCTGGACGTAGGCCTCTCCCAACTCATAATAATACCTCCAAATTTGTCAAACGTGACATGAGATGGGTTTTATAGCCTCTGGTGTTCTGCCTATCCCATAATAGGCATGAGAATTATGCAAATTAATCTTGAATTAATAGAAGTACTAAAGTATTCTGTTTATATCACAATAGGCATTCGTAGTTTGAAATCGTTTATTGTTGCGTTTTTTATTAAATTTGGTATACTGTAACAGAATTTTATGAAACATAACATTACACGAACGTATGCATTAGGGTTACAGGCGTGAAGTTATGTATGTGTCGCAGTCATCTGGATGAATTAGCCACTCAATTGGACGCCTAGACCGAATCAACGGCCTAGGCCGATAGTTGATTGAACACGAAAAACTCAACGTTTAACAACTTGGCGTGTTGAAAGTTAGCCCCTTGAATATGGCTGACCAAAATTCAGCCAAGTGATTTAAATTTGGTACAGTCTTAAGAGGCTTAAGTAATAAAACAAGTAGGTCATGGTAAAATTATCTGTCATGACGGAAAAACCAGTCAAGCAAAATTTTTTTTATAAGATTTTTTTTTATTTATTTCAATTACAAGGAAATAAAATCCATTGTGGCGCATCGCCGGGTGCTACCGCACCACGCTCGCTTCGCTCGCTCGGCTCGCGCGTAAATATAAATATCATAAATATAATAAAATAAGTTCCGTTTTAATGTTTTAATATTTAAACCAAACATAAATTTAACAATATCCAATTTAACTAAATGGCTAAACAACGTTTAGGCAACTGGTTAAACGTTGCGATCAACGACTTGACTAATTGTCCTTAAGCCGGATGAAACGGCCTAGGCGTCCAATTGAGTGGCTAATTTAACCAGATGACTGCGACATAATATGAACAATTAATTCCTAGTGATTATCACCCTTTCTTTGATTTACTAGAACACGGTTGCTCTGATTCTGTGGATCAAAGATCAGGACTTTGTCCATATGTCAGAAAAATGTGATGTTTTTTTTTTTGTAATAAACTCTACTGCCACATATTTCTGTTTTTTATTAAATTATGGTTTTAAAGTCTTCAAAATAAAGCCCATAAAATTTACATTTAACTTTGTTGCAATATGTTTTATGTCATTGAGAATTATAACAATGTTCCCAAAACTAAATTGCAACATGTTCTATGTCGATTTTAATTCATTATAAAATCAATTTTAATATTATAACTTATAAAATATCATAGAATAGCCTCAAATAAAATAAAATAAATCCAGACATACCTTAAAAGTCTAACAATCACAAAAATAAATTGCTTTTATTCTCTCCTGTAAAGTAGTTCATAACTGACATAGAACATATTGCAATATCAACGACGATATGTATGTATGTACTGTTGAGTTTGAAGTTCCCCAATTTGATGTACAAGAGACCTAAAACAATGTGTAAGGTCAAGTTGTACCCAATATTGGTTTTATTTGTAATTCGTACCACTTCTATTCAACAGATCGACTTTCTATAGTCACTTGTAAACGACATTACGAATATTTCGACTTTGACTCAAAGATCCATCAACAATTACACATAATAAGTGCTTTCATCTTCGACCTCATCGTCACTTACCATCAGGTGAGATTGAGGTCAAACGCGGGTTTAGTCAATTATAAAAAAAAAAAAAAAAGTTCTTACATTTTCCACCTCTTACATGTTAACACTAAATACCTATCATTATATATAAAATTGTCTATATACCTATTATTTAATAAACATAATATAGTGAGGTGCTGTGGCGAAATCGTGGACGTGTGGCTTACTCCAAAATAGTGGGCAGTATTGGCCGAGCGAGAGGGAAGATATTTAAGAAAACGTGAGTGAGCGAGAGGGGTGTAGATTTAGCGTTTCATGGTGATTTCATCGCTTTGCAAAGATTGAAAAGTTCATGGGTTATTTTATAGGATGCGTGCTAACTTTGGGTTTCGTTATTTCTTTTAATTTTGTATTCTTGTTGTTTATGTCTGATAAGACTAAGTAAATTGACTTTAAATTAATAATAGACAGTCTCATTATTTAAAATGTTCTTATCCAGATTTAAGTTAATCTAAATTATTTACTTTTAGTCTTCAATATCCTTATTTTGTGACTTATTTCAAATGTATTTAAATACTTACGAAATAAAGATTCTTTTGAGTTTGACTTTGACTTTGATCCACAAATTTGCACAATATGCTTGTACATGTGAACACGGTTTCAAGTCATAGATATTTCTGAAATTGTCCTCTTCAATGTCGGCGGCCTTATTAGTAAACTAGCCACCGCGCGCGGTTTTACCCGCGTAACTTTTGATCCCGTGGGAATTTCGGGATAAAATATAGCCTATAACCTTCCTCAAGAGTTGAGCTATCAAATGCAAAAAGAATTTTTCAAATCCAACTTGTAGTTTCTGAGATTAGCGCGTTCAAACAAACAAACAAACAAACTCTTCAGCTTTATATATTGACGACCACATTGGCGTTGGGGTAAACCTATCTGCCTCAGACGCTAGTGGTTGCGGGTTCGATCCCCGCACGGAACCAGAAAAAAAATGTTTCTTTGTCTAGGTTCCCCCCCTAGTTCGCTATATGGTATCTCATAACACAAGCTATGCTTACTTTGGGGCCATGTAGTTGGTGTGGATTGTCTGGGGATTTATTATAATTTATTATTATATTAGTATAGATAAATGAATTAGTATAGAAGAATAATTTATGTCTATGAGCCTGTATACAGTGCCCGTTTGTTCTTTAGGAACACAATAAAAGACCATATGCGCCTCCTGACGGGAAAATATAGAGTTTCAAAGTTAGCTATTGATTTCTATTTATGTAGGGTTATTGGTGATTATACCGTAATATTGTAAGGTGACGTCGGAGAGCTTATTTCTGATCATTTGAGCCCAAATCATGTAATCCCAAAGTGTACCGTTTTTAAAATAATTTGGATAACTCCTTTTTTTCTGAAAAACCAGTTTTACTCCTTCAAACATCGATTGTAAAAAAGTAATGGTGCGATTTCAATGTTCTTGTCAGTTTTAGATAGGTTTTTAGTTAATAAATAATAAACAACTGTAAAAAAAATCAGTGTGATTCCAAAAAGTAGCTGCAGGACGTCTTATAAAATAAAAATGATTTTTTTTTAACAACATTCACAAAAAACTGCTTTTTTTCTCCAAAACAGTGCCGGAGAATTTTGCGTACACTTCTTTTTGAAAAACTTTTTGGCTATAAATCGAAACGGAAAAGTTAGCGTCTTAATGACAGGAACACTTTGTAAAATTCCTTTGAAGGATTAAAAATGTACGATTTTGATATTTTTTTATTTTTTTTTCTTTGATCTGTGCCGTTAAATGCAAATTTTTTTACTTCGTTTTACAGCCAGAGAGTTGTAGAAGTTTTTCAAAATAAGGACACGCAGAATTCATTAGCACTTTTTTTAAAATCACACTGAAACAATTTTATTGTTGTTTATTATTTATCAACTAAACACATATCTAAAATTGAAAAGAACATTGAAATCGGATTAGTTTTTTTTTACGATCGATATTTAAAGGGCAGCCTCTTCAGAAAATAGGGAATAATCCTAAATATTTAAAAAAAAAGACGTATGGCACTCGGAGACTGCCGCGGTCAAGCTATTGCATAGCATTTTTTATCAACTTATGCAATTATAATTATTTATTTATTTTATTAATGCAGTAATGTTTGATCTAATATGAAGTTCCACAAGTTCCTAGTAGGTGGCGCTAAATGTTTATTAAAGCCCGCATGTAAAGTTATGAAATCAAAGTATCACCGCTGTGCCGGTCGGAGTGGGGGGTGTTAGGTTTTTTTCGTTACGGAATTTCTGGATTCGGTCCCCACGCTCAAGGCCCACGATAGAAGCTATGCAATAGCTTAAAAACTTTTCACTTTGGGACTCCACAATTTGGGCTCAACTGATTGGAAATGACCTCTCCTACGTAACCTTAAAAGATCCAATTAAAGGTCTAATTACCAATAACCTTGTATAATGTTGTATTTGTGTATTACGCTATCAATTATATTTAAGAGATATGGTTTACTCAGATCGTCAGATTTCGACTTCTGCAGTGCTAGCACGGATCTTTTGTCGATCGTAAGTTTACGAATGCTCGTATAGTATGGAGTCGGTTGCAAGTTTTTAGTAACAATGTAATTTTTTATGTTACAGTTATTTAAGAGTAGAACCTGTTAACAAACATTCAAAATTAACAAGGAACACATTTATTTAAGCTGACCGTGCGGCAATGGATAGATTTCAATTATTGCTTGCAAAACCGTCTCCATACTATACGAGCATTCGTAAACTTACGATCGACAAAAGATCCGTGCTAGCACTGCTGTGTATAAATATGCATAAAGCGAAAGGGGCTTTAAGCTTTTCTAAAACTTCATCACATCTAATATCACTAATGCTTTACCTTGCACCAATATACTAATTGAAGGACTAATTTATTCAGTAACATCTGTTTTTAAATTTGGCTGTAAAGACACTCATATGTTAAGTTATATTAAAAAACAATTTTGTTAAGAAATTTGTACAGGCGATATTCAAAAATTAAGTTTTATTTCAGTAAGATTATTTTTTTATTGCATTTTAATTAAATTATGAATCGTGTAAATTTGAGGCATTTTCTTTTACTTTATTCGTTGGTCTCTGTAACGCAGCAGTTTTGGGAACTCACGTGCAAAGTTAGTGTACTTGGATTTTATTCTTAGCTAAGCCAATTAGGAACCAAATGCTTTGATCCATTACAGGCCGTCATAAACACTTTTTGTACAGTATTTCTGATTAAAAATCAATTAACCATAATTATTTATTTATTTTTTAAAAACTCTTGACAAAATATGATTGTCTAAAACAAAATATCGTATAAAAAAGTACTTTTTTTTGTAAACCCACAATGTAAACAATAGATAACAAAGAGTATAACAAGTTATTCTTCAAGATTGATCATTGTGAGTTGTCAATCATTGCTGCGAAGGAGCGCCATCTTTCTGTATGTTTTAGTGTTAAAAAGCAATGAGGCTGCTCTTAAATGTATTAATTGCGATAAAATAGCGCAATTTCATTGTTTTTTTTTTATTTTGCGTTACCTTTTCGTTAGTAAGGAATTATGATTTAATGTATTTACGGGATTCTTACCACGATTTTCGATTTTATTTTCGCACGTCCGATATTTCTATGCTGTTACAAGCAGTCCGCGATCATGGTGCTTGTAACAGCATCGAAATATCGGACGTGCGAAAATAAAATCGAAAATCGTGGTAAGAATCCCGTAAATACATTAAATCATAGTGAAAATAACCGAGATAGTTTAAAACAATTAAGTAAGGAATTACATGAAAATGTGTAACATATAAACACTATAACAAAATGGTTATAAGTGGCGCCATCTATGAGTAAAGTCAGTGTGTGCCGTTCGTGATACCTTCTAATCATCGTATGTACCTCTTTGTCTGTGCATATTCTGCGTTCCTTTTGCGTTCCTGTTCCTGTGATTATTGTGTTTCGTTTCTCTAGTTATATCGTATATATTTCATCATAGTTTGACTGGGCAGGCATCCAAATAGTATTAAAATACCTGCCTTGCATCTAATCAACAAAGTAATTGTGTTCGAAGAAGAAGAATTTCAATAATGTGATGGTTTTTACATTTTTCCATGCAGTCTTGAAATATATTTTTCACAGATATATACTTATCTGTCTACAAAAATATTTATTTCCTGTAATTGTTGCTCCATTAGTGTAAGAATAAAAATATTTTCAATACACTACCTAACTGTAAGCGTGGTGGCCGCAGATGTATGAACAGTGGATCGATGTATGAGATGTATGAACGGCCCTTTAGTATGTTACATAAAATAAAACACTTTTTAATTGTAATTTATAAAGACATCGAAACTTCAGTTAAAATATTGTAGAATATTAACATACATGAAAAATTACGGTTAAAAAAGTTTTTTAATAATATTTGTGTAGGTATATTATTCTATTATTCGTGTTTAATCAGTCTTAAACTCTACTTCAGTATATATTTTTAGACACATTTGATGACTCAATGCTTGCGACATAATCAAGAGCTTAAGGAAGCTTTAATAATGTACTTTTCACCACTTATTTAACTTCTCTGCTTTTGTGGTGGTTGACTGGTAGAGAATGCCAAATGGCATTAAGTCCGCCCATTGTACTTTATTTATTTGTGCAATAAAGTTTTAAATAAATAAATAAATAATGCGGGTCCCAGCTGACCCAGCAGTGCAATCACAGAACTTTATCGATTCGATGCTTACCGCAGACATACATATACATAGACACGCAAATGCATGTACTTCGCGTGTCTGAACCCCGACCAAGCGTCAAGGTAGGCTGCCGCTAGATTCAGTCCCCGCGTAGTATGTCTGTTAGAAAATCGATTTCACAATATCGATATCGTTCTTAATAATTGATTTCAATCGGCGGCATCGGTGTCTTTGAATCGTTTTTTCTTTCCCAGCAATGAATATCAGCTGTGACGTCACAAAAGTTGTTTAAATGTCGGCACGCTTGGTTTCAATTATAGTTGTAAAAAACCCGTAAGCTAACTTTAATTAACCAAATTTATGGTTAGCTACCGATAAAATGCGGTTATTACGGTTAAATATCTGACAGCGACAACGAAGAAGGGTAAAGTTTTTCTTTCTTTTCCTGTTAACCGACTTCAAAAAAGAAGGTTATCAATTCCACCCGTAAGTATGTAATATTTTCAGATTTGCCCCGTTTTTGTATATGTTAGTCTTTATCAACGTCTGAACAAATGTGAGAAATTTCAATAGTATATGTAAGTTTTTATTCGCATATCTCCGGAACGACACGTCCGATTCAAGTAATTCTTTTTTTGTTGTACTAGGTATTGTTCAACTTATGGTACACTATAAATTTCATCAAAATCAGTTCAGCAGTTTTTGGGGTAGGGAATTTCACCCGACTTTTTTTGCCAGACGAAGCTGTTATCATCGCGCAACTTGCGACACACATTTTAATCCGTTAGCGACATCTCGCGGTGGTATTTAACCATAACAATCATATAATGCGGTTAATTAACAGTTAATAACGAAAAATGCATATTTAACCGCGTGGTTAAAATCGTTAATAACCTGCTTCGCATCTATAGTTTCAATACAAATCGTGACACTGCGTTGTCTATTTAGATGTATGTCTCTGATGCTTAGTATGGAGTCTGGTTATCTATTTTACAATTTAAAATGTTTGCAAATATCCAAAATTAACAAGGCAAGCATTTACTTACACTTGTCTCCCTGCAGTGTTAAAACTTGTAACAGAGTAAAATACGAGCATTCGTAAACAGGAATCGATAACGTTCTGCAACTGCACTGCCGTTAGGGCTGCCAGCTTTTTTTTTCTAGAAATAAAGTATATTTGAGTCTGAAAAGAATATCAAACAGAATTTTGGGAAAATAAACAGTATTTTTTTTTATATTGTAAGGATAGGACGTTTGTCTTCCATGCCACCTGATGGAAAGTGCGCATGAAGACTATGGTGATACGTCCATCCACGAGAAACCTATTCACTCGACACTTAAAAGTTCCAGGACTGTAGTGGTCAGGAAAAACAGACACAGGCAGATTGTTCAACACCTTTCAATTTATTGAATGTTTTAAACACATATTTGCGAAAAATTATTAATTAAAGTGTAGCATATGAAGTTGTTTAGCTTTTTATGCTGAAAAGAGTATTTTGTATACTTTATTTTTGTTCAACAGTAAACAGTATAATGTAGTGAAAAACAGTATTAAACTGTTAAAAACAGTATAGTTGGCAGCCCTAACTGCAGTATAGGTATTAAACTAAACTTGCTCTGATCCGGTTGCTTTCTATGTACCGCTGTATATGCTCCATAATACAAGTTAATAAATAAAGCTTAATAAAGTTTACTTTGTGGCTACAAAGTAGGTGTTTTTAAATTGTTATTTACCATCGGACTACTAGACGCAGACAGAACTTCCATCCGTACGTGGTAGATATTCCGAAAAGTCGAACTAAGCGCTTTGACAGTTCCTTTTTGATACGGGTCGCCAAGGTTTGGAATGAACTGCCTGCGTCTATTTTCCCTGACCAGTATAGTCCTAGTACTTTTAAGCGTCGAGTGAATAGGTTTCTCGTGGATGGACGTGTACCACCTTAGTCTTCATGTTCACTTAACATCAGGTGTCATGGAAGACAAACGTCCCATCCACACTTAATAAAAAAAAGTATTCATAATAAGTTATTAAGTATTTTGTTTATATTGCTTTATTTAGAATTTATCAATGAAAAGGTTGTGAGTTAGAAGACATTAACGATGTCTTTTTTTAGATAAAAATAATTTTATCCTTAAGAGCTCAAATGCAATACGAATTTATATTCGAGTAGTTTTTAATAAGATTAGCGCGCTTAAAAGAAACAAACACAAAAACTTTTTATAGATTCTTGAGTCGAGCGATAATCTCTATTGGTATGAAATGCAGGTGAAATACTCTAGTGTTCACCTGGAGTATAATAATATGGCGTTCTGAATTTGAGTACCGTCGAGGTAGTTAAAATAAACTATCCTAAACTCTATATTCTTAGGATACATCTCGTTTCCTTTGTTGAAGTTTTTTATAGCTTTGGGATTCACACCCGGTGCATAAATTTATTTATTAGTATGTACTTTTGCAAGTTTGTGAGTTAAGTTTAATATTTTCTCTTCCACAGCAAGAACAAAAGAAACGGCATTGTGACAAACCCAGCGATGCGACTAGTGGCCAACGTGCGTAATGGACTCGGTAAGAACTATTTTTTCAACACACTTGCTCGTAAAGTGAGCGTTATTCTATTGAATTTAGAACTATAAACTGGGCTATAAGTCACGCGTGCATAATATATTATACCCTAGTGCATAATATAATGAATCCTACAAAGTTGAATTGTACCTTTGTGCAAATTAAATGCGAGTAAACAGAGCATATTTTATTGATCCGGGTTATACATTAAATTTTTTCAGAAACAACAAAGAGGTTTTATACCACTTCAAATCCATATCCATTTTTAAATGTTTACGCCTTATATTAGTTAAACAAAATTGTATATCAAACAAATTATTATCAATTTACAATAATTTGTTACAAAATATTAAAATATTTGGATTTCCCACTCCAAATTAAATATTTTCATGTAAAATAGGCTGTATATGCTATACACATTTGGCGGAAAAAAAAACCTACGCGCATGCGCGAAGTTCGGCGCCATTTTTCAATCACAATTCACAGCTTTGTTATCAAGTGTGTTTGTTATTTTATGACCACGTATGTCTGTCTTTTACTCACAAGTGTGTTGAAAAACGTTGTATATAACTCGTGAGCGTTGCTAATTACAGTCATTCAGTCTCGGCTCATCAAATCACAGCCTCGACTGTAATTTGCAACTTCGCTCACTTGTTACATAATATACTATTATTTAATAAAAGATTTATATAATTGGTTTTTATTGCGTTATATCCAACAGTTCAGCGGGCCTACTGATATGACATGATAAACAAGATTTATATCTTAGAGTAATAATTATACTTTATTCTTTCTTTAAGATTTCTATGATAAAATGATGATATAATGAATGATCGAATACATATACATACATAAATTGCTCTTGCATGCAAGAGGCATTTCCTTTTGCAATGAGAGTTTCAATAATATCATCTATGACATAAAAACGTCAATTAAAAAAGGTGAGATCGCACCCACCTCTATGATATGTGTGTTTCTTGAATTCATTTGTGTTTTGCCGTTTCGAATGCTTTCATAAATAAATACTATATTGTTATATATTGGGATTATTGTATTCAGTCTACATGGCAAGAGCTTAGAAAAGAGATGTCGCCGAGGAGTAATACCGAATAAAGATCGCATGATATGTTTTACGTCAAAGTATTTCTTGATATCATCGCATGTTTTTCCGTTTCGTGTGCTCTCATAAATCAATACTATACTACTTTTATTACGAGTACAGAGTGCTCACCTTCAGTATTGCAAATTTGTCTCCAGTCACCCTGTATATGTTTTATAACGTATGCTTCCCCTAGTTCGCTACAAGGTATTCCATATCACAAGCTCTGCTTAGTTTGGGGCCATGTAGTTGGTGTGATATTCTGGATATTTTATTTATTATTTTTTTTCTCTTTGAAACAGATAACGCTGCAGCAAACATTCGTCGAACAGGCAACGCTATCGCAGCCAGCGCCAGCTCTTCAAACCCTGCCGTGAAAACCAACGCCTTCCAATGGCGGAAGGAAACTCCGCTGTAAAGTATCTCAAGCTACGAGAGTGGGGACTTTTTGTTGAGATTCGGGACTTTTTGTGAAGACTCGGGACTTTATGTGAAGTATCAGGACTTTATGTGAAGATTCGGGACTTTATGCATATTCGTGCCGAAGAATAGTTCCAGACATTGCATTTAATTTATTAATGGCTAAGGATAGTATTTTTAGAGTGCCCAAGAGTGAGTTTTGATTTAATAACGGTGTCGATTTTTGATTTAGAACTGCCGAAAGTGTGTATTATATTCCGAAATATTTAAAACCACGAAAGTAGAAAAGGACTATTATGTATTTAATTATATTTACATACATTTTAAGTATAAGTATGTATGTTTTAAAAAAATGCCTAGTTATATTTTGCTTACATTTCAAACAAAATATTTTTATGATATAACTTTTTTGTGATTAATAATTTATGTAAGGAAAGGCGGGGCTATTCCGTCCGAAAAATGACACTCAAAAAAGAACACGCCTGTATTTTGTCTTAAATAATAGCTACGGAAAATTTGACAATTACATCAAAGCAAGCCGTTATTTCTTATTCTATTCATCATATTTGGAAAGTGAAAAACGATTGCAGTAGCTCAGAAAACAACTAAATTCTAATAGAAGTCGAGTTTGGGCAAGATAGCCCCGCTCGGGGTTATTCCGTCAGCAGTTTATTAGAACGACATCTGTGAAGCAAGTCCCGTTTTACTCTAAGCTAGACAATACTGATGACGCTGCCCATTTGAATTTGTATTTAGTTACGCAGACATACGGTTCATTTTCGAGAAAAAATATTCTAAACTTTTGGAGGGGCTATTCCGTCTCGCGTCCATACAAGATAGTGACGGCCTCACTATATCGATACAATATATATATATATATATATATATGTTTTTTTGATTATATGTTTGTTTGAGATTTCTTATTCAAATTGATTTTGTCTGGAATCAATTTGAATAAGAAAAGTTAAGGTAGAACATTTTTTCTTACGAAAGAAGCAATGCATTATAAACTTCCAAATATAATTCAATTTGATTTCATTTTTTTTTGACCCAGGTTTTATAAAAAAGCACATTTAAGTAAGTAGTAAACTTCATTAAGGAACAAAATTATAAAATTGCACCATAACCGTCATGCAATAAGGGTAGAACTGTTATTAAATAATAATAGTAAGTTATTTCAATATACTCGAAACACCCTTAAAATTGCTACAAATAAAAAGACAAATAATCGTATTAATAACTATTGATATCAATTTCTATCCCTGCTACCTTTTACATTTCTAATGTTCAATATTACAGGGAAATATAAAATCTTTTCCCCTCACTTGCGGAGATGGAAGATATTCTTGAATGTCCTTGTATTCTATGATATATTAGTTTAGACGTTTAGGCCTAAAAAACATAGGTTCACACGTTTTCAGTTAAATATGTGTACTTACTCATAAAAAAACACAAATGTTTTATGCCAGTTGTTCAACCTTTATGCTATGTCGATAAGAAAGCCAATCATAGCTCATCACTAACTTTTTGCAAATTCATACAAAATCGACGGGGCTATTTTGTCGTAAAAATGGATAAAATAGCCCCGCCAAAATATTTATTGAGTTTCTGACTTCGGACTTAATAAAACTGTTTATTTATTGCGTAGGTTAAAATAAATGGTTGAGAAAGAATCTCGAACATTCCAACTTATTACTTACCTTGGGCAAATTTCACAACAATTACTTTTAACACGTAAAACGAAATAAAATTTGCGGAGCATCATCTATGTTGGCTCCAGTCAAAATGGTGACTGCAGAAGAATAGCTGTCATTCCAAAACCATGCATCCTATAGCAACATCTGTTAGCTTATCGCGTAGTTAATTAAATTTTATACGTGCCGAGAGATGTCTTTACTAGAAACCTATCAAACCATAGGCTACAAAGTCTTCTGACAAGATTGCCCCGCCGACAAAATAGCCCCGCTCTTCCTTATGTTTTTTACTTTAAACAAAGAAAAATCAAAATGCGATAGTTGAACGAATAAAAACGATTATCATGTATAGTATATAATCAAATTTTGAAATGAATATAAATATATCAGAGTATAAAACAATCAATTTATCCGAAATATTTTTTCTGTAGTCGGGACAGAATTCGAAAGCAATAAAAAAGTTCGCCTAAAAAACTTATAGTGTAGCGGGGGTGAGGTGAAGAGGGGGGGGGGCAACGTAGATAACCGACGAAATGAGAGTCCCAAGCTTTAATATACAACTAGCGCCACCTATGGACAAGTAATAGAATTAATGCTAAGGGAAGTATAGTTTAAATGTTTGTAGTGTTACAATAGTAGTTTCTTTCGCTCATATTTAACTTTAAAAACGAAATACGATGGTAAAGCTTTATTTTCAACCAACTCCCAAAAGGAGGAGGTTGTCAATTCGTGTGTATGTTATTTTTGTGTCTTTTTTACACGATTTTTTGGACAGTTTTAAATATCCTTCTTTCATAAGATAGAAAACTTCAGAGGTTTTCCCATATAAATTTCATCGAAATCGATTGAGTTTTTAATGAAAAATTTTAAATTTTAAAAGACATATGTATTAGAACGGAGAATATTACATTGACGACCACTTTGGCGATGTGGTAAACCTGTCTGCCTCAGACGCCAGTGGTTGCGGGTTCGATTCCCGCACGGAACAAGAAAAAAAAAGTTCCGCGTCTGGGTGTTTATCTATTTATGTATTTATATTCTAGGTTCCCCCCTAGTTCGCTACATGGTATCCCATAACACAAGCTATGCTTACTTTGGGGCCATGTAGTTGGTGTGATTGTCCGGGGATTTTATTTTTTTATTTATTTATACTTCAGCCAAAGTTTTTTACGTGAAGTCAGTTTTTAATGCTTTGCATTTGATGACTATTGCTATATTTGGTTTTCTCTTTCACGCTTGATACTAGATAGATAGGGCTCAAATTACTTTACTCTTTCAAACTTGTGTAAAGATAAAGTCACCTAATTTATGAGATTGATTTAGTTTTGCTATGTCCTGACTACTATTATTTAGTAGTCTCGTTTTAATAGTAAAAACAAAATTCTATTAAATCTTATACAGGGTTGATTTGTCGTCACAGGCCAAATTTTTCTTACAAGGAAATTAATATATCCACTAACATATAAAGCAAAGCATGGTAACTTTAAATTACCATTAAAATAAAGTCGACTACGCGCTACTACAAAAATCTCGTAGTACTAAGTCGCAGTATTATCAGTGAAATGCCCCGTCGTAGTAGCTATGTTCATCAACAGCGACTATTTTAAAAAAAAGTTTGTAGTTCTACATTTCTACTTTTTTGTACTGAGCGACGCTAAAATAAATATGCTGGTGTGTTTACATTGTATCAAAGAAACTAACATTTAAATTCGGCTGGTGATCAAAAACAACCCTGTGTAGATACGTTAGTCTAGAAGGAGGAATTTGTTGAATTCTTAAAGTCTTCTAAAACTATGTTTATTCGTTACTTTAGTTCAGAGCATAAATTATTACACATCTTGATTTTTTTTTTTGAAAATTCGCTTCATAACTATACAAAATGGCATATGGACTAAAAGTTAATAATAAGATTCATACCCGAGATAATCGCGGTATTAACTTCACAGGCACTTTGAAAATATCGCAAGGTTTGACGTGAATTTTTTTTACTTTAAAAGCTCATACTCAAACTCAAATATTCTTTATTTCGTAAGTATTTAAATACATTTGAAATAAGTCAAACAATTTACAAATTGAACTGAATCTACCGCCACTTCGGAAAGTCGATCTGTTGAGAAGAAGTGGCAAGAAACTCAACAGCAATCATCTTTTAAAATAAGAGAAAAAAAAATACACAATAACAATTTACAGCCAGCGAATCCCATCTTCTTGCATCCGGATATCTTATAATAAACCTTTTCACATAACACTTATCGTATGCAAAATGTCTTTGGGCTACAGAAAAAAGTTATCCCATAAGTATATAGCAACATATTAATACTATCCTCATACCATAGTAAGAATTAAGTTAAGGTAATTAAAGCTATATAAAAGGAACTAGTCGATAGCCCTTTTTAAAAGGTTTTTGCGGTCGGAAAGTGATTGATTGATTGAATCTCTGACAGCTGTCGGAAAAAGACGTAATTTCTTGTGTTGATATTCTATTTTATATAGTAGTTGAATGAGGATTCAACAAAAAGTAACTTAATCCTATTAAATTTAAAGTAACTTAGTACTTGGTTAAGTAAGTAATATTAATAATTTAAATTAGAAAACTTTAATTGGATAATGTTGATTGATCAATATATTTTCTTGATTGAACAATTTTAAACAAGCTTAAAATATGTGCCGAAACCTCAATCATAAATCATTTATTCATTCATAATCACAGGTATGCCTTTGTGTTTACTCTTTATCCTATCCGGTTAAAGTTTTTTAATTTAATTAAAGTTACTTTTATGCAGGATGTCCCGCCAACCTTATATAATTACTTCACGGAGATATTCTAGGACTCATAAGGATTACAGAAAAAATATACTTCTAAATTTATTTTTTATTTTTCAAATTTTATATAAAAGCAATAAATGTCGACTTTTTCTTTTATACAAAAATTTTAAAATATTTTTTCTTTTTTTATATTTTTTCTGTAATCCTTTAGGGTATTCTAGCCTCCGTAAAGGTATTATATAGGGATGGCGGGACACCCTGTATATAAATATAAAAAAAAAACTAGTCTTAAAAATAGCCCCAAAAACGACAAAACGAAAACCTGTAAATTATAAATTACTATAGTAGTCTATTTTTATGATATTATTAAAGTAAATTTAAATGTTAGCTAACAAATACGTAAAAATCGATCAATATATCTGTTTCTTTCGTTTGTAAGAAGAAAGAAAGAGACAAGACTATTTACTCCTGATCTTCAATTCAGCCTATTTAATTATTAAGTTTATAGTTTTTAAGTAAATTTTTTTCAATCGGTAACACCAAATAGGGATTTATTTTAGGATTTATTATAAGGACTATGTTAATTCATTAAGTATTTATATGTTATATTTAAAAACTTATAGATTTTTGAATGTGTGCGTGAGTCATTGGTTTTTATTTGCGTTGTCGAGGGTTGATTACACTCAATACCGAATATTCCAGAATTATTGCTTTTAAGATTTATTGAAAATCTCTTTTTTTATATTAAAATCCATTTATAATCTCAAAATAACATTACATATGTATGAGAGCTCTCAAAATGGGATTTATTAAAAATGGCTTCCCATATTTAATATTGTTCGACTTTTGTAATTATTATGAAAGGAAATATAAATCTGTAAGTTCGGTGTTATCATTGGGACAACCAAACAAATTTTCACAAAGTATTTTAATATTATGAAAAGATAGAGATTTAGTTCAAAGTTTTCAAACAGATGTATAGACCTGAAAATAAATAAAAAATGAACGTTTTATGCAAACTGGCAAAGCACAAATAAAAAAAAACACTAGCCTACATATTACACAAAATTAAGTGATTTCTTTTATTGAATATCATTTTGATTAATATTAAAACGAATAAGTAATTTATTCTTACAAGAAAAATTGGAAATTTGCGTCAAAAAAATTTAGAAATGTAGAAAAAAATTTATAATAATAAGTATAGTGTTTAAATAGAATTTCAAAAGTTCTGATTGATGTAGAATTTGTCCTAGTGGAGAATTATTAAAGAGGCTATAGATATTTGATTAATATTAAATCAAAGTGTCATTTAATATTTTTTTGGATTTATTCACTGTGACACAGAAATATTTTAAACATTCAGGGAAGAATCAAAGTATTAAAAAGTGCAAAATTGTTTGTTTTTTTTTTTTAATATTATTTATTCAGTATGGTTCCTTTAAATGCTCTTTGGCTTTCAGTACCTACAGCTCGATATATTTAAGTTGGTTTACATAAGGTTTTGTATATTAATATACTTTTGAAATCAATTTGAGCTGTTTTTTTGAGCAATTCGAAACGAAGACTTGAAGAATATTAAAGCGAAAATTCCCAAAATAAAAAAAAACATTATTCATTTTTTTTGCATTGAAATTGGATTAATGAACTTAACTATAGTAACTTAGTATTATCTCAAGTTTTCAAGAAATAAAACACTTTTTTGTCAGATTTATCGGTGTCTTCGCAGACTCGTGACCACGAGTGAATTGTTTAAATTCGTTTAAAAAAGGTTTTATCTTAAGACATTTTTAAAATATATCAAATGCATCAAACAGAAAATAAATTCTTATTGAAAATATTTGACTAGGTATAAATGTTTATTGTATTTTTGGGATTTTTCGCTTTGCTATAAAAAGGCTATATTATATTTATAATCAACTGCATTTATTTAAATAAATGATTTTGTATAAACATTTAATAATTAATTTATCGACGATTGTATTTTTTTTTGTGTGTATGATGATATTTGTGATTTAGAAATGTATTAAAGTGACTTTGTACGAATATGTAGCGGTGCCGTATTGTAAGATTATGTTGTGAAGAAATATATATTAAAATATATGTAAATCTCGTATTTGTTGTGTTTTATTTATAACAATACATTGGATATGTGGAATAGGCTATAAATATCGTGCTGTGCAAGAAATAAGGAAACGTTCTGTGTTTCTTTAACCACATGTTCTTTAAGTATCATATTTACTAGCAGACATTAAATAATTTAGCACACAAATATAATTAATATCTAATTGATTATGTTCCAACATTATCTAAGTTAAATTTATGCATTTACCGAAATTATAAACAGCGCCATCTATTTTACATATAAAGTAATAAGCAATTTTAGTTTTTCTATTCGACACTAGGTAGTGTTGTAGGTACTAGGTATTAGAATTTATACCTATGAACCTCTAGTTTTACCAAGTTTATCTACTCAACAATAGATGTCATTTTTATTTATTTATTTATTCTTCATTGTACACATGGAGTAAGACATAACTTTATTAAAAATATAATAGGTACAGTGCACAATAGGCGGCCTTATCATCTACAGACAATCTCTTCCAGACAACCCTGGGTTGTGTAAAAGGATTATTTAAAGTGACATAATTTAAACAAAATAAAAATTTTGAAAAACCCACGACGCGACGGTTAAAAAGTAATTGAAAAAGAATCAAATAATTTAAAATCCCCGACTGAAATGATTTATGTGACGAGAGATAATTAACGTGAAAAGCTTTTTTAAAAGTTCACTTGATCTCACACAGAGTCGGTCATATTATGAACAACATACTCTCGTCACATAAATCATTTCAGTCGGGGATTTTAAATTATTTTATTCTTTTTCAATTACTTTTTAACCGTCGCGTCGTGGGTTTTTCAAAATTTTTATTTCAAACTTTTTAAAGAGCATAATATAGGTACCATACATTACATTACACAACACCTCGTTCCTCATCAGCCCTCTAATATCCCCACCACCGCTGGAAAACCCATGTAGTTTATTTAAATACATAGTGAAGTATTAAAATAAGTATTTACAACTCAACTTTGCTGGGGCTTTGTTGTAACGTAACTCGATATCATATTACGTAGAATGGTTTGTGCAAACCAATGTTACCATTCTTCAAAACCATTGGTCCGATTTTAATGCGGTTTTCTGTAATCGGTTTTGGAGATAAATGGTAAGATTGGTTTGCACAAACACCCTCTCACCCCAAACGCATATACCGTCTCCGTTCCGTCGTGGGTAAAGATACATTTTAGAACTTAAAAACTAAAGAACTAAATACATATAAATAATATGTAATCCATATAAGAACCAATTTATTAATTTTTAAACCCTATTTATGTAGTTAGTTATGTTTAAGATTTTTTGTTTTTTGCTTTTCATTATTTTATTATTGATGTATCCTCAATTAAAAAGATGGTCTATTTTTTATAATAAATAGAAGCGAAGCGTAGCTATTCAACGCATAGGATTTGGCAGAATAAACAGCGTTGTTGCTGAACTTGTTCCAGCATCAACATCAAGCTGAGCCAAAGCCTTTTTGCTCGCACTATCATTCAATTTATTATTTTATATTGTATTAGTTCTAAGTCCCTTTTTT
The DNA here is from genome assembly GCA_944452665.1 of Stenoptilia bipunctidactyla. Taxonomy (NCBI): domain Eukaryota; kingdom Metazoa; phylum Arthropoda; class Insecta; order Lepidoptera; family Pterophoridae; genus Stenoptilia; species Stenoptilia bipunctidactyla. The sequence continues at coordinate 14,230,554 of OX101750.1, forward strand.
TTTTTGTGAGCAAATAAACTGATTTTATTATTTTATTATTATTATTATTATTATATAATACATATTATAGGTACATAAACACTATACAGACATAAGAAACCAATAAATATTTTATAAATTACTGCACTTTCATATTCTAATGTAACTTCTTATTATCAAAAATGTAAAGTAAATCCGTTGAAATAATTCAATAGTTAGTACCTGAGTCATTTTAGTTTTTTTTTCTATGTATTTAAAGTAAGAAGGTCTTCCTACATACCTATACGTGTTTTGGTTTTGGATGCCTCTCTGCCAGCTTTTCCTTTTGTAATGCTCATCGTACTTCTTACTAATATTATAAATGTGAAAGTTTGAATGGATGTCTGGATGTTTGTTCCTCCATCACGGCAGATGGCTGAACGGATTTGCATGAGATCACGGAAAATCGGGATAAAAAGTAGGCTATGTGCTATTCCAGACTACACTATAAACATGCCAAAGAACAGTGGCGGCGGCCACACATGATTTTACTTCATGTTATTTTGTGGCGTTTAACAAACAGAACAAAACTATTAGGAATTGATTCCTGAGTAACTCAGTGCAAAAAATACTCGTAGACGAACGTTACATGAAAAGATATTGCATTTTGTTTTGTATGTCTTTGGCACTTACAATTCCATTTTTGGACGAATTTTATTTATGTGTTGAAAATTCGTAGAAGAATAAGTTATTAAGATTAGTGATGATTAGATTTGTAAACGCTCATTATTACACGTAACTAAGGATACGTCTTTGTTCTTTCATCCTGATCAGTTGAACTGTTCTGCCGTGATTGAGGTTCAAAAATCCGTACATCGAGACATCCATTCAAACATTAAAAAATTAAGTACCTAGTAAGATTTACAAATAACTTTATCTTCAATATACGTAGGTACGCATAACTTAAACATTTCCTAACATCTTGAGGGGCGTATAGTTAAACAATGCACTGACACTTGAGCGAGTAGCACCAACCCTAAGGTACAAAGGCGTCGCGCTCGTAATCTGATAGTTTACTAAGAGAAGATAGCTAGGGTTGACACTTATGTAATCTGAATATTATTTTTTTTGTAAACAATTCGGACTTGTCTGGAAATCAAAGTGCAGGCATTTGTGTCTGTAAAAATTGTATCTACATAAAAGAAAAAAACATACCTAGGATGATCAGAGAAGCCATTGAAATAAAAAAAATACCCAATGGAGAAGATGTTGGGAAACAATTACCCTCATGGAACTGTATAGGTACTTAAATACATTAAATCGATGTTTATCTAAGAAGCTGCAAAACCTAAAACACTATGAAAGCGTTTTGTGTTACTCCTGAACGTTCGTATACTGACAAAAAGATGGCGATGATGACTGTAGGTAACAGTCAACCTGAAGCCTAGCACCTCAGACCCTGGTGACAATAGTATTCGTCCATGTACGCGATAAAAACTGGTACAAACGTTTTCTGTTTTACTTTAAAATAATAATTTTGCATAATTTTTATATTTGCTATTGACAACCCTATTCATCTTGTTACCGGCCTGTCACCGTTTCCTAAACAGTCCCCTCTGCGTTAATGAAAGAACCAACTCAGTATCAGCCGTATCGCTTTATAAATAAGGTTTATTATTAGGTAGGTAAATTGTGCCTCTAATTAAAAGTAAATTCTTCAAGGAGTTCCGTGTCTTAGAGAGAAGACCTCTTTGGTTAATAAGGTCAGGTCCTTGATGTGTTTTTGATTATACAAAGACAAAGGTGATAACATTCTTACTTCCGCTGTACGTAGAAGTGTCCTTACATGTAAGTATAGAATGGGACAGAAGAAAAGTTTTACTTCAGTGAATGGAAAAAATATGGAATTGAATTTTTTTCTATACGAAAACGTCGCTTTGACCTCCATGAGAACTGGTGGAAAGTAAATATGAGAATTCTAAGATGGCACTTACACGTCCATCCATGAGAAACATTTTCATTCGACGCTTAAAGGTCTCGACAGGACTGTAGTGTACCAGGACTGTAGTGCACCAGGACTGTAGACAAAGCACCAATGATGTTTTGGTTACCGTGCGTCGCTTACCCAACTAGCGACGTGCGTTGATATAGAAGTCAATCATAAGCAAACAGAACAATTACTTAGCTGTTAAATAAAAAAAAAAAAATAACTACATGGCCCCAAACTAAGCAGAGCTTGTGATATGGGATGCCATGTAGCGAACTAGGGGGAACCTAGAATATAGGTAAATACATAGATAAACGCCCGGAACATTTTTTTTTCTTGTTCCTTGCGGAAATCGAACCAGACAGTGTTACCCCATTGCCAAAGTGGTCGTCATAAATGAAAAGAACATCGTAGAAAGTTACAAATTAATGTATTTTCTGTTCACTTCTTTTCATAAAACACTTTTTAAATCGAGTATAATTGCATTTTAAATTTTAATGGGAGAAGGTCTCTCGTCTTTCGTGACCACGGGGTCTGCAAAGACACCGAAATGTCGAGTTCAAATTTAAAATGCAATTGTACGCGATAAATCCGGTCGAAAAGTGTTTTATTTAATAGTGTGAATCTTGAAAACTTTAGACAATATTATATTCACTAATATATTATTATTATTACTTATGCAAATCCATCACAATCAGTATAAAATTCAAAATTCAAAAAGTTTTATTATCTTAGGAATTTCACAAATCACTTGATGAAGTCATCATATACTTCGGCTTTAACTAGTTGTTGATAGTTGTTGAATTAGATATTACAGAGACCAAGAGACCAAAAAAGCCGACGGAAAAAATCTCTTGGCACTTTTTTCAGTCAGAATTATCAAAATAATATAAATAGGTAGGTACAGTACAAATTGACCGTGACATAAAAAACACAAGACAGCTGATTGTGAGAGCCAATGTCATACCACAACCAAATTGCTTACATAGTAGCGGCAATGAGGATGCACAACATGAACATGACAAACTGGGACCAGAGTATTTAAACAAGAATGGAATAAAATAGTCATAGGATCATCAGCAAAACGACCTGGCACCGCTAGTAGCACCCGTTCTCGAGTATAACGCAAGCACCAGCCGTTATCCTACTCAACCATATATTTAGGGAAGAGGGCTACCCAACACCAGACGCTAACGCTAGCCATGTCGCCTTAGGGAGCAAGACGTTCTTTGTGTTGTCTTGATAAGAAAATAAGTCGACGAGAAGGCCGACGTAGATCGACGCCGTCGGTCGTCCTATTGGTGTGGTTGGTAACCCTTAGAGATTCTCTATTTCGAAGTTTATACATTCCACGAATAGCTTTTTTCTTCAGTGTAAATATCGTGTCAATATCTGCGGCATTGCCCCAAAGTAGGATGCCATAGGACATTATACTATGAAAATAACTAAAATAGACCATCTTCGCCGTATTAACATCAGCCAATGAGCGAATTTTCTTTACCGCGTTATAAAAAAAGTTATATATTTAATATAACGGCTTTTTGTAGTAAAAGATAAGTGGATGGACTAATATTTAACGATTTTAAACTTGTATGTAAGGATTTTGGTATTATTATTAAACTACGCAAACTTTGCCATCTAGTAAAAATCTTTGCGTTTTAACTTTATTTTCAACCGAAAAAGGAGGTCTCAATTCGTGTGTAGATATGTTTTTTTTTGTGTCTTTGTTACACGATATTTCGGACAATTATGAATCGATTTTGAAAATCCTTGTTTTTTTATATCACAGAAGATACTTCGGAGTTGGTCCCATATAAATTTCATCGAAATCGATTGAGTACTTTATGGATAATTTCATAAAGAAATATGTATGAATTCCGAGAATGTTTACATTGACGACATTATAATTCAATCAAAGTTTTGACGAAAAGACGGTTTTTTTAATGCTCTGCATTCGTTGATTATAACAAAAACTATTTTGGAAACACTTTTTGACATAATCAAGTATTAGTACCAGTTAGTACCCCATAAAATTAATAATAATAAAGCCTGTTGCTTGTCGAGTTAGCTAAGGTCAAAAAGTTGTCGAAATGAGAGGGTTGTGGGGTCAGGTAGCTCACCCAGGTAGATACTAGGTAAGGGACTCCCTGTTACTACATATACCAAATTCCAGGCTTATAGCTTCATTAACTTTAAAGTTATTAACGAGTAAACAAGTCAATCGGGAATAATTCAGTTATTATGGAGAAAATTGAACATCGTGCCGTCATAAAGTTCTTTACCAAAAAAGGAAAAACAGCCCAAACCATTTTGCAAGAGATGTTATCTGTTTACGGAGATTCTGCTCCGGGTAAGGCTATGATTTATAAGTGGCATGGTCTTTTCAAGCAAGGTAGAGAGTGGATTGAAGATGACCCTCGATCTGGACGGCCGATCGACGCCACCACACCAGGAATCGTTGAAAAAGTTGAGAAACTTGTATTGAAAGATGCACGTTTGAAGTAGAAACAGATTTCTACAATAGTTGGAGTATCAGAAACTACCATTGTGAATATTCTACATCAACATCTTGGTATGAGTACCTAAGGTGTTTGCAAGAGGGGTCCCTAGAATGCTCACGCCGCATCAAAAGCGGGAGCGTGTCGACTGTTCTCGCGAGTTTTCGAACCGTTGCGCTCTAAAGAACAAACAGATGAATTTATTGCACCAATTGTCACTAGTCACGAAACATGGTTTCACCATTATGAACCTGAATCTAAGCAAGAGTCAATGCAGAGGGTTAAAAAAGGCGAAGCACCCTCTTAAAAATTCAAGGTGTCACAATCGGCCGGCAAGATCATGGCAATCATCTTTTGGGATGGTGAAGATATTCTATTGATCGACTATAAAGAATAGTATAAAGTATTTCTATCACGGGAGATTACTACGCTTCCTTTCTGGCTCAATTGAAAGAAGCTATCAAAGAAAAAAGAAGAGGAAAACTCACAAAAAGTGTGCTCCTTTTGCATGACAACGCACCCGTGCACACCAGCCACGTTGCGACAGCTGCCATCCACCAATGTGGTTTTGAACAACTCCGCCATCCACCCTACAGTCCAGACCTGGCTCCTAGCGACTATTATTTGTTCCCAAAAACGAAAAAAGAGCTGCGTGGAAAAAATTCAACGACGATGATGATGAAGTCAAGTCTGCAATTTTGGCCTATTTCAAGGCTCAGGACAAAACATTTTTTAGAGGGTATAATGAAATTAAAAGAAAGGTCTGAGAAATGTATTAGAGTTAAGAGTTTTTAGAATTATGTAATATATCCTATATTGAAAAGGAAAAATAGTTTAAGTTTTTATTTCATCTTCCTTCCCTATCATTCCGCGAACTTTTTGACCTCCTTTCGTATCAGTAGCTATATTTTCGTCATAATATTTCAAAGAAATAAGTAGTGACAAGACAACAGAAATTGCTCAAAATTTAATAATGCTATAACTTTGTAGCACATGCACTTTGTATTAGACAACGCAACGACCCTCCATCGCGTTGTTCAAAGGTCATATCGCAGGGGAATCAGTGACATTTGCTCAAATTATTGCCCTTTCTAATGGGTCCTACCTTGTCATTAGGTACTTGACCCTATTTTGAAACACTTAATATTTTAAGCGTGACAGTTTACCAGGTTGGATAGTTGGACATTTATAATTCTATTCTAAATTTTGTACATTTACTCACCTGATTTTCCTCAGTCAAATTAATAAATAAATAATTCTGTATTTTTGTATTGATTCTTGTATTTTTTTATTTATTAATTAATTCTAATTACAATTTTTTTCTATTTATATTTTGTTTTCATTGAATTATTTTAATTTTGATTGATATACCTAATTATAATTTTTTTTTATTTGTAACTTATGGATTTTTTTTTATTTTTGTAATATAGTTTTTTTTTCCTTTTTAAATTGCTATTTATATGCTTTTAATTTAATTCTGTTTTAATTATTTTAAGTTTTGTTAAAGTGACTGGTGTAAATTTAAACTCAAATTTAATGATTTTTGTATGTATGTTGTGGCTACCTTACACAGCAGTTACATTTTGCAATCTTCTACTGGTAGAACTTAAAATAAATAAATAAAATAAATTCTAGGCATATTTTAATCCTTACTTCACACAATTACTAGACTCTACTGCCAAGAAGGACTGAGGAATAAGTTTTTGTTTTTGAGTTTGAGTTTTTGAGTTTGAGGCAGATAGGTTTACCCCATCACCAAGGTGGTTAATTTTGAAAATTCTTTATTTTTACGAATTAAAGTAGTTTTGTTCCAAAAAAAAGCTGAGGTTACTAAAATAAAATAAGTAATTTATTTAGAATTGTTTTTGATACGAAGTTACTAACAACAACGCTCCATTTATGTTGTACATCATAATAATAAAAAAAATAATAAAGAACAGTGGCAGCGGGCCATACATGATTATAGTTGATGTTATTTTGTGGCGTTTAACAAACGAAAACATATTAGACTATTCGGAATTCATTCCTGAGTAACTCAGTGCGAAAAATACTCTTAGACAAACGTTACACCAAAAGATAATATTGCATTTTGAATATTATATGTTTTGTATGTCTTTGGCACTTATAATCCAATTTTTGGATGAATTTAATTTATTTAAAAACGCTACACACCTTAAACTAATTTTGAACGCTCATTATTTCACGTAACTAAGGCCCCGCCTTTATTCTTTAAGTATAAACCAATTAAAGCTGTACACAGCATTTATTATCTTACAAAGTTGCAAATTACAAATTAACTATGAACACACTTGAAATGAACACAAACAAAAACTTGGTAAGTGATTTTACTTAAAACTTTTAGATACCTACTAGTATATTTTTACGAATAATAATAATAATAAATAAATAAATAAATATTTCTGACACTCACACAACATTATCTAGTCCAAATTAAGTTTCTTAAAGAACTTGTGTTATGGATACAAGATAAATGATATACTTAAGAAATATATAAACATACATATTGAATAAATATATATTTTATTAGAATAAACTTTAATAAGCATATAAACATCCATGACTTGACGGCTAATATCTGTGTTCATCACACCGATATCCGCCGCCGCCGGGATTCGAACCCAGGTCCTCTGGCGTATATGACGAATAGGTCATAACGAATAGGTTCCTATATCATCATTACAAATCATGCACAAATACAAATACCACCAAACTTGATTCTTGATTCTATTCTTAACCTACGATTGTAATAAAACTTATTTTCCATTTATCTAACAATACATTATTATCAAAAATTACACCTTACAGGGCAAATCAACCCCTCGTGATCAAGGGGCGTTTACACCCTATAAAATTTGAAAAAGCGCTCTGATCCGATTTGACTTAATAAAGACGTATTAAATGCTACAATATAAACAATTATACGTCCCCCTGGTTCAATTTAACCCTGTCAAAACTATTTCATCCCTTTGTGCAGCTATTAAGGAAAGTATCCATTGTAAGTGATTGTTGATTTGATTTTGCATGTAAGACCTGGGAAAGTTTGTGAAAATTTTGACGTGTGTTTCTCTTTTACGGAAAAACTACTAGAGAAACGTTTTTCCTCTTTAAATTTAATTTTAGTTTGTTTTTGTTAAAGTCTAAATCTCTACGCTTTTCCTCAATTTTAATTAACTAATGGTAAATGAAGATAACACTACCCGGCTAAGGCAAAGTAGTTATCAACCGACTTCAAAAAAGGAGGTATTCAATTCGTCTCTACGTTTTTTTATGTTTGTTACCTCATAACTTTTGACTGGGTGAACCGATTTTGATGATTCCTGTTTCATATGATAGAGGATACTTTACAATTTGTCCCATATACATTTAATCGAAATCGATTGAGTACTTCATGATTTTTTTTAAATATGTATGAATTCGGAGATTGTTTACCTTGACGACCTTATACTTCAGCCAAAGTTTTGACGTGAAGACGGTTTTTTAATGCTCTGCATTCTTTGGTTATTAGTAAAATATTGCCGGAACACGTCACCGTTGAATCGGTGGAATTGAAGATTCCTTATAAAGGGTGATCGCTAGCCTGGCAAACCCTAAAAAGGTCCGACCTAGGGTTGCCAACCATACTGATTTTAACAGTATTATACCACAGTACAGATATCTACAGTAATTCAACTTCATACAAACGGACGAAACGCGAGCTATACCTACGCGGCTCGATCTCGGCATATGGCCAGTCGCGAGTGTCTGCATACCGAAACAATTGTTAAAATTAAATTAAGCTTTACGTTAAAATGCGGATTGTTTATACTTTAAAATTTAATAATACGTATTTTCGTGCATCTCAGTCGAGGTGCAAGTATTTTGCGGTTGCTAATTTATAAGACCGATTTGTTATTCAAACGTAAACATGGTTTTTTGACACAAGAGGTATTTTGTTGAACACTTCCTATTCAATTTACAAAGTATTTTATTTGTTTATACAAAAAAGATATTTGCAGTCACAAAACTAAATGGAAGTAAACACAAAGTAGGCAAACTGGCAAATGTAATTTAAACGCTGAAGGTGGGCAGCCCTACCACATTTGAACGGAGCGCGGCGCGCTGCGCTGTAGGCATTTATTTCTGACATGCGGCCGAGTTGAATTACTGTAGAGATATTTGTACTGTGATTATACCGTTTTCACTAAATTATACTGTTCAACAAAAATAAAGTATACAAAACACTGTTTTCAGCATAAAATGCTAAACGCTTTAGGTGCTACATTTAAATTAATAATTTGTACGAGAAGCTCTAAAAATATGTGTTTTAAATATTAATTAAATTGAATACTGTTTATTTTTCCAAAATACTGTTTGATATTCTTTTCAGACTCAAAAAAAAGTGAAATTGAGTGATAGGGTGCGCAATAGTGAAATAAGAAAGAGATGCGGATTGAAAGAAGATGTAGTGACTAAGATTGAAAAGGGTATGCTACGGTGGTTTGGATATTTGGAAAGGATGAGTGAAAGGCCGATCAAATTGGCGACGTTCTTAAAAAGGGCTTAGTTAAAAGTACCCGTAACCGGCGATCATGTATGAAAAGATTAATGAACGTGGAGGAAGCGAAAGAGGTATGTCTGGATCGAAGCAATCGGTGTTCCCTTGTCTCTGCCTACCCCAAAGGGAGACAGGCGTCAGGTTATGTATGTATGTATGTCTTATTTTTATAAATATTCTTTATTTTTAGAAAGAAAAAAAGTTGGTAACCCTAATCTTACACAGACTACACGTTTTTTATGACACACTAATCCAGTGGCAGTAGGACTATTCTGATCTATTTTTGTTAATGTGAAGTTAAAGAAGAAAAAATAAATCTTTCATGCTGGACTGGGAGCGAAAGAAAAACATAGAATGTGCCAGCTGCTTCTCTTCCCGGGCATGTAAACGCCAGTTAAGCGACAGTTTTGTAATAAGAGGGCCGCCAGACTGTTGAAAACACGTTGAAAACCAATGCTTCCAACCAAGGTTAAGGAAGGTTAAGTTGTTGTCAACCAATTCCGAGTCATCCACACTGTTACAAACGGTGGTTTCCAACAAGGAGACAAACAAGAACACAAGCCAAGGTCACGCCAGGCCACGCCCCTTAATCGTCAGTGTGCTCTGATCTCTCGCGTTGGCAACATCTTCGCGATGGCGGTTTTGTATGCAATTGAGGATACAAAGAAGGAAAGGTTGAAACGCAGGATAAAAAGCTACAAAACTCGAGTCATTTCTAGTTATAGTTACATAGTAAAATATACAATAACAAGCGTACACACTGTCCTAAAAACAGACATACATCTACATAGATAACGCAAATCCATATACTTTGCGTGTCCGAACCCCGACCAAGCGTCAAGGTTGGTCGCCTCTAGATTTAATATGCGTGTATGTATGTCTGTAAGAAAATCGAGTCCACAATATCAATATCGTTCTTAATAATCGATTTCATCGGCGGTATCGGTGTCTCTGAATCTTTTTGTATTTTCCAGTAATAAATATCAGCTGTGACGTCACAATAGGTCTTAAAAAGTCGGCACGCTTGGTTCGAATACAAATCGTGGCACTTGCGTTGTCTATGTAGATGTATGTCTGTGATTCTAAACACCACCGTTTCCAACCCGCCAAGGTCATGTAATTTGGTTGTCAACAGCCGTCTTCACTGTTGGAAACACGTTGTAAACTAGCAAGGTCACCTTGGTTTGATGTTTTGTTTCCAACAGTGTATTTGTGCTTTAAGCGTTTTTATGGGCGATTGGCTGACTCCCTGTCACAGATTTTTTTTTTTTTTTATATGTGACTAAACCCGCGTTTGACCTCAATCTCACCTGATGGTAAGTGACGATGAGGTCGAAGATGAAAGCACACAGTTTTAGGAAGGAACTGGCTCTTTATACAATATTGCCGGAACACATTACCGCCGGAGCGGTAACATTTGGCGGCAGACTTTATATAAAGGGTGGTCGCTAGACAGGCGGACCCAGAAGGGATCCTACCACCATGCGAATCTCTCTCCATCATTATAATGCCTCCAAATTTGTCAAACGTGACATCAGGTGGTCTTATTACCAACCCCTGGTGTTTTGCCTACCCCATAAGGAATACATGCGTGAAGTTATGTATGTATGTAAGTTAAAGATTTTAATGTACTCATGAATACATACATACGCAACGAATGAATATTCCTTATTTATATAAAATTAAATACTTAAACTTGTCATGCAATACGAGTAAGGCCGTATACAGAAAGACAGCTGGAAACTTATAAGCGCTTACCAGCGCTTGACAGCAAAATATATGAACGCGCGGCGATAAGCACTGAACGGTGCCGACAAGTTCCGACAAGCTTCAACACGCGCTGGTCAGCGCTGGGAAATCATCGTCCGATGAGTCCGACATTTTGCTTGGTCTGCCTCAACCTGCTTCCTTTGTGTGGAACGGACCAGCGCTGCCAAGCGCCGGTAAGCGCTTATAAGTTTTCAGATTTCTTTCTGTATACGGCCTAAGACAACCCACTTTTTTAACCACTATTATAACATATTCTTCTTATTCCATCCGCACACAAAAACCTTTGAACACCATCAAAATCAGAACAAATTGGATCTAAGTAGTAGGTGGGTACATTCCTCTTGTAATAACTGCAAATTGTTCCTATAAACCAGAATTAAACGTAATCCAGCGATTTCCAACCATATCCATAGCTGAATAAGAAATATTTTTCTTTAAACGCGTCCCCAAATTTCCTGCTATTGAATTTTGGTGGGTTAGGAGGGGAATACAACTCTTTTAATTTTCGAACAGACTCTCAATATTGTCGTTATTTGATTTAGGAGTGGATGGTTTTATGCAAACTTTTTATTCCATTAATTTTTAAAAAACTTAATGGAATAAAAATTAATGTGTTTTTCACATTTGGAGACCAATCTATTGTGACATATGTGGTATACCTACATGGTGACGGCGATGACGCTACTCTTTTATTTTATTTATTTAAAAAAGGCAATAACCGTAAGTCCGTGGTCCGCTTCCTGCTGCTATCACTTTACTTGGGATTGGAAACACCTAGAGAAATAAGGGGATTATTTAACCCCGTGGCCACCATGGTGAACGTAAGAATACCAAAGCACAATGTAAAAAATTTATTGAACGCTGTGTGTGCTGATTCCAAAGTGAAGTCGCTTAACCGACTTCACCTTGGCAAACATTTTCCTACTTACCTCAGTAATCTTGGTACCTATGCAGGATAGCGTGCGAAAAAAGCTAGTACATAGGTACCTAAATTCTTCACGGTGTCACGAAAAGAAATTGAAACGCTAATAAATTCTACTTAAGATTGTGAGTTCCAGCTTACACAAGAGGTCATTTTGAGGCTGCCGGTAATGATTGTTTATATGTAAGTTTTATCGTGAATAGATTTTACTAGCAAACATGGATCTACTATCTTTTAGTGGCCTCTACATCCAGGGACGGGAAAGCTTTTCTGACTCTTCATAGTCTATAAAGATAGAGGATAGATTAGACATTTTTTAACAAAAAGTAAAACAAATTTAAAAAACATTAGAAACAAAGAACCTAAACATATTGCATAACACCGTCCCCCCTCTCAGCAGGAGGTGTTATTGATCTTATCGCCTTTTCTACTGGAGTTTCACCTGCGACATATTTATTAATCATTATTACAAGGGTTTAAGCCCCTTTGATAGGTTTAAAAGGGATTCATATGAGCAGTTAGACCGTATGGCGTTTTAAGTTCAGACTGTCAAGTGAGAAGTAAAGAACACAGGTTAATTATAGTCACAGGTCAGCCGTCAAGTCATGGGGGTTGATAAGTTTATTTAGTTTTGTAAGGATAGGATGTTTGTATTCCATGCCACCTAATGGAAAGTGTGCAGGAAGACTATTTATTTATTTTACTTTATTCAGGAAACAAACAGTCATTACAGGTACTTATAGTTAAAATATATAATTAGTTGATACATGTCCATCCACGAGAATCCTATTCACTCGACAACGCCTTAGTATGAATTGATGTATGTTGATCTTATCTATTTCTCTTTCATATGACGACCGGCTTGTGTAGTGGTAACGCACATTGCCTTCTATGCCAGAGGTCCTAGGTTCGAATCCCGGCGTCGGCGGATATTTGTGTGATGAACACAGATATTAGTCGTCAAGTCATGGATGTTTATATGTTTATTTAGGTTTTTCTAATAAAAATATGTATTTATTCAATATGTATGTTTATGTATTTCTTAACTATATCAGTTACCTCATCAGATATTAAGAATATCAGATAACTGATATTCTTAATAAATATTTAATATTAAGAATATCAGTTATCTAGTATCCATAGCACAAGTTCTTTAAGAAACTTAATTTGGGCTAGATAATGTTGTGTGAGTGTCAGAAATATGTATTTATTCATAGGATGTTTGTATTCCATGCCACCTAATGGAAAGTGCGCATGAAGACTATGTTAGTTGATACACGTCCATCCATGACAGTCCTATTCACTCGACAACGCCTTAGTTTGAATTGATTTATGTTGATTTTATCTATTTCTCTTTCATATCGACTTATCGACGAACTGAATCAGCACTATAGTTATGAGAAACAATTGCAGCATCTTGAAATGAAGGCAGTGGCAATTCGTTTCAAAAAGGAACTGTTATACCTATTAAATGTGTCTGCAAGCGACCCCCTCTTGGTAGCAGGATCTGTTCAGGGCTTATTGGCTACAGAAAGCCTACTTATATCAAAATATTTCGGCGATGATGTGCAGCTTAAAGTCACTCAGCGGGCAATGGAAAGGGCTACGCTCGGAGTTTCCCTACAAGATCGAATCAGGAATGAGGAGATTCGCAGGCGAACCAAAGTCACCGACATAGGCAAACTCGAAGTGGCAATGGGCAGGGCAGAACAGATTTCCATTGGGGCAGAAAAGTTCTCGAGTGGAAGCCACGTATTGGGAGACGCAGCGAAGGCAGGCCCCCCGGAAGGTGGACCGACGACATGGTCAAAGTCACCGGTAAACGCTGGACCGAGCATAGTGGACCACCTTGGAGGAGGCCTATATCCAGCAGTGGACGTCTACTGGCTGATGATGATGATGATGTGTTGTGATATAGTTTTGTGAAGAGTCAGTTTCCGTTTCATCGAAGATGTATCTTTCTTTACGACCAAAGCAGCCCCACTGTCGTTAAAATAACTATTTGTTGTAACTGCTGAAAGTACTCACACCCGACGATTGTAACTAATTTAAATTCAATTATTTTCAATGATGTTAAGCTGGGGCTTTTGTTTTGTTGTACTTATTATGCAGCGCCTCGGGTATGTTTGCTGTGTGGCAAACAGATGGCCTTCAAGCCATTATTCGAAAAAGAGCTGCTTCGCTCTGAGCGCGGGTGCGAAGCAGCACCAAAACTCTCTTGAAGGTAATAGCGGCAGGACAGTCCTTTGACTGAACATTGGATGTCAGTACATGTGTAGTCGAATGAACATTTTAAATTTTACTGACGTTACTAATATTAAGTGTATGCATAATCTTTGTCTGAAATAAACTTTTTCATTTCATTTCACAAGCATTTAATAAGGGACTTATTATACTTACCAATTTAAAATAACAAGACTCCAAAATACAAAACGTTTAAACCGGATCATACATTTAATCAAAGCTCGGGACTGAGAAGATTATCATCAGGTAACAAATTATCACCTCCATATGTTTCGCAGTCTACGAGCGTAGCGTTCAGAATTGACACGAAACGAGTTGACGGTAAAATTCTCTTAAGTTTTCACTTTTAAACTGAATTTATCGCGTATAAATACATTAATACTCGACGTTTCGGTGACTTTCAGTTGACGGAGTATTGAGTTTATTTCTTGCAGTCTTGTTGAATTGGAATCAATTCAACAACACAGTTACATTATGCCGTTTAACACCTTACACCCACCTTTATAAAAGTCATCTTGTAAAGATAGGTTTTTGCTACGATTTAACTGAAAAATGGAGTTAACAAGTTTTTGTTTGTGAGGTTTAGGTAATACATACATACATACCTCACGCCTGTCTCCCCTTGGGGTAGGCAGAGACAAGGGAACACCAATTGCTGCGATCTCTTTCGCTTCTTCCACGTTCATCAATCTTTTCATACATCATCGCCGGTTGTGGGTACTTTTTCAAAATGTCGCCAATTTGATCGGCGTCGACATATCAAATTAGGTAATATTATTTTTTTCAACACACTTGCTCGTAAAGTGAGCCTTATTCTATTGAATTTAGAACTATAAACTGGGCTATAAGTCACGCGTGCCATAATATATTATACCCTAGTGCATAATATAATGAATCCTACAAAGTTGAATTGTACCTTAGTGCAAATTACATGCGAGTAAACAGAGCATATTTTATTGATCCGGGTTATACATTAAATATTTTCAGAAATTTATACCACTTCAAATCCATATACATTTTTTAATGTTTGCGCCTTATATTAGTAAAACAAATATGTATATCAAACAAATTGTTCACAATTTACAATAATTTGTTATAAAACATTTAAATATTTGCATTTACCACTCCAAATTAAACATTTTCACGTAAAATAGGCTGTATATGCTATACTTTTGACACATTTGGCAGAAAAAAAAACCTACTCGCATGCGCGAGGTTCTGCGCCATTTTTCAATCACAATTCACAGCTTTGTTATTAAGTGTGTTTGTTATTTTATGACCCCGTATGTCTGTCTTTTACTCACAAGAGTGTTGAAAAACTCGCCTGCGGCTCGGGCTCAAATCACAGCCTCGACTGTAATTAGCAACTTCGCTCACTTGTTACATAATATACTATTAAAGACGCATCTATGAATATTTA
This sequence comes from Stenoptilia bipunctidactyla, assembly GCA_944452665.1. Taxonomy (NCBI): domain Eukaryota; kingdom Metazoa; phylum Arthropoda; class Insecta; order Lepidoptera; family Pterophoridae; genus Stenoptilia; species Stenoptilia bipunctidactyla. The sequence continues at coordinate 14,245,908 of OX101750.1, forward strand.
GGTATATTAGCAATCTAGAAATCTCATTAAAACGTCTTTAATTAATACAAGCAGCTTCCCGCGGTTTTACCCTCTCAACCCGCTTCTGATATCTTGGGAATTTCTGCATAAAATATAGCCTTCCTCAAGAAGTAGGCTATCAAATGCATTTTCTTCATACCTATATGACCGGTAGTTACAGATATTAGCGCGTTAAACAAACAAACTCTTCATTTATATGATCTACTATCTAAGATTACGATTGTATTGAGAGAGTTAGTCTATAAAATGCAAAGTTATTTTTCTTACATAAAAGTAATTTTTGAGATTATGTGAGACGAACAAATTTCTACTTTATTACCTATACTAGACACCGCGTGCAGTTTTACCCGCGTAACTTTTGATCCCGTTGGAATTTCGGGATAAAATATAGCCTATAACCTTCCTCAAGAGTTGGGCTATCAAATGCAGAAATAATTTTTCAAATCTCACTTGTAGTTTCTGAGATTAGCGCGTTCAAACAAACAAACAAAAAACAAACTCTTCAGCTTTATATTTTAGTATAGATTACTAAACATAGTTGATGTTGAAATCTTAAAAACATTTTAGTTTAAAGATGAACTTTAACTTATATTCAAATGAAACTTCAAGTTATTTTTAACACATTACCTGTTCAATTTTTTAATATAAATAAATAGTATATTAAACACCAAAACCCGTAGTCCATCATACTAGCTAGAAATAAATGCCGCTAACAGATCTACAAACGACGAAAGTGACCCCAAATCTGTAAGCTTTTGATCCTTAATTGGTGCTCTCTGATTGGTCGGGAGCGGGACGGGCGAAATTCCAGTGTTCTGATTGGCCGAGCGGAGTTAAGCCACGCCCATGGGGGATTAAGGATGGGTAAGGGGTGAATTGGTATGGATTACTGCGACTACGGCGGGTTAGTGGTTTTGATATTTTGATAAATTTGTTATTACTTTGAATAGAGGTAACTTTGATATTGTTTTGGTTTGTTAATTGAGAGTGTTGCGTTTTTGTAACTTGTTTTATATTTTCAAAACAGAAAATTCTTACAAATTTTTTGCATTAAATAATGCCAAATTATTCTTTAATAACTAAAACAATATGTTAAATAAAAAAAATACATACATACATACATAACGTCACGCCTGTATCCCTAATGGAGTAGGCAGAACACCAGAGGTTACAAGACCATCTGATGTCACGTTTGACAAATTTGGAGGTATTATAAAGATGGAGAGAGACTATTGTAGTGAGCCTATGGCCCACAAAACATCTTTAAAACTTCTCTCCCTTAAATGACTTTTACACTATGCCCGGGAAGAGAAGCAGCTGGCACATTCTCTGTTTTTCTTTCGCTCCCAGTCCAGCATGGAAGCAAATGGAAGCAAATAAAATAAAGTAGTTCTTATATTCGTGTTAATTTTAGGCGGTGGTTAATACGTTTTAGGAATTAGTTTCTAAGTACCTACTAAGCTTTGCTCCCAATGAAATAGTCTGATAAAAAGTTACTTTTAAATTATTACTTATTGTTCTTTTTTAAATGGTAACAGCATATCTTTCTTATCTGATTTGAGAATGCCCACTTGAGATGCCAATTACTGAGCAAAGGCCCCACCCAAAAGCTTCGCCTCTGTCTCCCAAATACATGATAGCCATTCGAGACCCTTAGCCCAAGACCCATCCATTCTGGGACCATGAAAAAAAAAATAGAATTGAAAAAGCAAGTATCAAGACTAGTCCACCGCACTACACACTTAACATTCACAGTATGATCGAGTGCCACTGGGTTACATCATCTTACACGGCTTATCCCGTATATCGATGTGGAGAACACCCTTTATACAGCAAACTGTATGCAGTTATACCTACATATACGGCTCGCTCAACAAAATGTGTGGAGGAATTTGCGTTATGAAATAACTCACATCATAGTTTTCATTCAAACATCAAAATTTACTCGCCAATTAAGTAACCTCAAAGTGAGGTTTAATAAGCTTGTGTTGTTATAGTTCATTTTCAACCGACTTTCAAAAAAGGAGGAGGTTCTCAATTCGTATGGATGTTTTTTGTGTCTTTGTTACACGATATTTCGGTCAATTATGAATCGATTTTGGAAATTCTTGTTTCATGTGATAGAATATATTTCATAGTTGGTCCCATATAAATTGAGTATTTCATTGAAAAATTAAAATTTTTGAAAGAATATGTACGGTTTCGGAGAATGTTTACGTTGATGACATTGTATCTGTAAAAGCCAAAGTTTTGACGTGAAGCCGGTTTTTTTAATGCTCTGCATTCGTTGATTATGTTCATTTTCATTAACTTTTACTTAATTTATCGTGTAGGCAGATATCGCGTAGGTGTGATCATATTTTACATTTTAACTCAACGTCTGTGTTTTTACGGGTAGGCACCATCATGAGTGAATTGAAAAAAAAATTTAACAGGTAGTGCATGCGTTTTCAACCCCATATTTCATTTAAAACATTGTTATAACCTTCCTTAAAAGCAAGGGTATCGATTGGAAAATAAAAAAGCAATATTTTCAACCGACTTCAAAAAAGAAGGAGGTGCTCAATTCGTCTGTATGTTTTTCATGTTTGTTACTTCATTCTTGTTTCATATAATAGAAGATACCTACTTCCCATCTATTTATGTATTTATATTCTAGGTTCCCCCCTAGTTCGCTACATGGTATCCCATAACACAAGCTATGCTTACTTTGGGGCCATGTAGTTGGTGTGATTGTCTGGGGATTTTATTTATTTGGTCCCATATAGATTTCATCAAAATACATTAAGAACTTGATGTTTTTTTAAATATGTATGAACTCGGACATTTACTTTGACTACCTTCTACTTCAGCCAGTTTTGACGTGAAGTCGGTTTTTTAATGCTCTGCAGGGCTAGCATGCAACCATCGATAAATAGTCGGATCGACAAGATAAATATTTTTTTGTTATTTTATCCTATTATGTAAGCTAATATGCGCACCATAATAGATAGAATTACTCGATTTAATATCATGATTAAGACCACAGTACCAAATATTGTTATAATCTTAATAAATTACATACATTAAATACAAAATTCTAAGAAAATATCGATAAAAGGCCCTATTTATCGTTGTCGACGGTAGCATGCTAGCTCGCATATGGTGTTGAATTTCGTGCGTGGTAACAAAAAATTTAATTTAGAATAGATTTAATATGGTAGCTCCTGCGATATAGCGATATTTTTATGCATCAGGCATTAGCACTTATATATTCAGAAATGTAAAGAATTAAACATGGGTAGGTATATAATTTATAAGTAGATAAAAACTTTTAATTGTTATTACTTAATACGTTGCTTAACTTGCTATAATATAATGTGTACATACATACATAACGTCACGCCTGTATCCCTTATGGGGTAGGCAGAACACCAGAGGTTACAAGACCATCTGATGTCACGTTTGACAAATTTGGAGGTATTATAAAGATGGAGTGAGGCTATTGTAGTGATAGGGTGTCAACCTATTGCCCACAAAAACGCCAAATAAACCTCTTTCCCTTAACTGACTTTTACAGTATGCTCGGGAAGAGAAGCAGCTGGTACATTCTACGTTTTTCTTTCGCTCCCAGTCCAGCATGGAAGCAGTATAATGTGTAATATACCTAGTAAAAATATTTTTTTTATTTATTTTATTTTATTTTATTTATTAATAATTATTAAAGCCATAAATAAGTATGTACAAGAACTGAACTGTGATTGCACTTCAGACAAATCTTAGTGATTTAAGATGTGTTATAAACTGTAATAGATTAAGTGTTTTTTAAATAAATAAATAAAAAAAAAACATACCTACACATGAATTGAGAACCTCCTCCTTTTTTGGAAGTCGGTTGAAAACTACTGGTACTATACCGAAAAATCTTTTCTCAGCAGAAGGTATTGTAGGTACTTATGAAACCGTACAATACGGATAGACTCTTATATTTTTGGGAACCTCCTGCACGTTACCTGTTCCTTAAGCGTGGCGCTTAAAAGGTTGCCCAAATTGAGTCTGTAGGGGACTCTTTTGCATTCCTAAAAATATTAATAGTAGGTATGATATCTAAGTTTTTTACACCTTTACTCACATTTTCTTTATCGGTTCCTATTAAAAAATCGCACTCAAATTTTATTCGCTTGTTCCGGTCCGTTAAAAACTTCAAATTGAAATCTAATTTAACTCATGTTTCATTTACTTAATAAAATTATTTCTTATGGGTAGTTTTATTAAAAATATGATATGCGGCAATATGTTTTATTTAGGTACAGGGTGCTATCCATTCGGTTACAAAATTATTTATCACGGAATAGAGATACCTATTTGTTTTGAAATTTGTCTTACGGGTTATTTAAATAAAAATAAAAATTCATATTTATTGCAAAATATACTTACTTAATTTACTTTTCAAACAAAGTTCCAGATAGCTATGATAAAATTGCTGAATTTTTTGTTCGAAAATAAAAACTAAATCGATTATATAAGAGACAGGTATCTGTTATAATTTTTTTCAGAATAAACTGCCTTAATATCCAAATTAGGTCTTATGATAATCACTCGTGCTCACATTAATAAGTAAAATGTACTTTAGTATAGGTAAGTGTATAACATCTTTTTTAAATGTTATATTATAAAGTTCTTACAATTATAATCTATTCAGTTTAAACTAAAAAATATTAAGAATACTTCTACATAAGAAAAAAAAATACAATCCGAACTGACGTAAATTAAAAAAAGCGGTCCCCCAACCCCTAAGGCGGCGCTTCACCCCTCCCCTAGTGGGTGACACCCAACCCCTATCACTACTATTACACAGTTTATGTCTGCACGGGGCGAAATCACCTCGTTTCCCAAACAGCCCAGCAAACTGTCAATTAAGTGATAATAATTATCGATTCTGATATAAATATATTCTGTAGGACGTAAATATTGTTCGCTCTGTGCTCTTAAAAAAAGTTTAAGAAAAAATACGCATTTAAAAAAGAAAAATAAAAAACAAAATAGTGATTCTAAATTCGAACTCTAACTTTTTGAAATGTGTCGTGTGTTTTGAAAATCTATTCTAAAATTTAAAAATGGAACAGGAAACTCGGAGTGACACTCCGATTAACACAAACCAAGAAGCGAATTCGAAAACGTCTTTCTTGATAGAAGACATTTTGTATCGTGGCCAAAGGAATTTCAAACAGCCGTTGCAGTTGGATCCAAGGCGTTTTGAGTACGAAAGACCAGAACATAAGCCTTATTTTCCCGTGCCCAATGAAGTGCGGCCACATATCCCCGCTAGAGAAGGATCATATTTGCAAGTTGCGATGGGCGCTTTAGGAGCTTATTTACATACGCCAAATACCTACAAAGCTGTTGAGGCGCCTTACTTTTTATCGCAAGGTAGGTTTTTTTATAAATTTTATATCGTGGATATTATTATTTCGGTTTATTATGGATAAATTTCAGAATAATATTGGTACTGAATAAAATATGAATTTAGATCAAAATTCTTGCTGCGGAAAAATTAGGTATATAAAATTAACAAAAAAAAATGTGCATCATACAATTATATAATATAATTTTACACCCTGTGGGTCATATTTTAGTTAAGTAGGGAACTTTTACATTGCTTTTTGTACCTAAACTCCTAATTGCAACATTTTGGTTATATCTAAATAAATAATAGAATATTAATTAATAATATACTAAATAATTAATTTAAACCTCACTAAAGCTAAATTCAAATCAGCATCAAACATAACAGAAACTGTTATTACCTACTTAATTAGCTTTTTTAAGTTAAATTTCTATAAAACAGAGTAGATCAACATTTTATTATTTTTAAATAATATATTAAAACTCGCCACATTATACGTGATTTGCACTAAATTCATAGTATTTAAAAAAAAATAAGTAGGTATGGGTCGTTAGTTTTCCATGGCATCTGTTAAGTGAGCACAAAGACTAAGATGGTACACGTCCATCCACGAGAAACTTAAAAGTACCAGGGCTGTAGTGGTCAGGGAAAACAGACGCAGTCATTCGTATCAAAATTGATACATGTCCACACCTTTTCAACCAGTATCAAAAAGGAACTGTCAAGTCTTTCTCTTTAAAAATGCATATCTTAAATATGACTACGTATATACTGGGTAGTTTTTTAGTCATCGACCAAGTTTTTACGCAATAAATATCATTTATAGAAACAATTTTTGCAAAAAAAGAATGTATTATTTTTTCTACGAAATGAATATATTTGTTTACATATTAAGCAAAGCCTAGTCATTCGAAACTATTAATGAATATCATTAAAATAAAGACGACTACGCGCTACTACAAAACATCTTGTAGTACTACGTCGTAGAAATGCCGCGTCGTAGTAGTTCGTTTTCGTCAACGGCGACTATAATGTAAAAAGGTTTGTGCCATTTCAGTAGAAAAAATAAGAGCGTCTATCTATACCACTGCACCAAGGAGACCGTCATTGTGTAATTTTCTTTCAGTTTTTAACTTTTCATTTTACACTTCGGCGTATTTAAAAACTCGCGCTCACGAATAACGAGTAGGATATTGCAATAGTCAAGTTATTTGAAAATTTGAAAATGTAAAAACATATTACAAACTTACTGGATAAAAAATTTGGCCGGTGACTACAAATCAACCCTGTAGAGACCATATACCGAAGGTATACGACCTTACGACCTCCTCCGGGCATGGAGGAGGTCGTAAGGTGTTTTGTGTTTTATAGCTCTACCACCCCTTGATAAATCTATACATATAATATAAAAAACAAAATAAAAATTTTGAAAAACCCACGACGCGACGGTTAAAAAGTAATTGAAAAAGAATAAAATAATTTAAAATTCCCCGACTGAAATGATTTATGTGACGAGAGATAATTAACGTGAAAAGCTTTTTTAAAAGTTCACTTAATCTCACACAAAGTCGGTCATATCATGAACAACATACTATTCGTTTTCATAGCACTTCCCTACGCTTACCTATTCGGTTCTCGAAGATGTAGATGTCGCAATAACATAGGTATTCAACTCCCTATGAACTTTATAAGAAGAGCAAGAAAATCCGTCGAGGGCTGCCATCAATATTTTAAATTTCAATATAAAACTACAAAACGAATTCATTCAATGGCAGCCCCAGACGGATTTTCTTGCTCTTCTTATAAAGATCATAGGGAGTTGAATACCTATGTTATTGCGACATCTACATCTTCGAGAACCGAATAGGTAAGCGTAGGGAAGTGCTATGAAAACGAATAGTATGTTGTTCATGATATGACCGACTTTGTGTGAGATTAAGTGAACTTTTAAAAAAGCTTTTCACGTTAATTATCTCTCGTCACATAAATCATTTCAGTCGGGGAATTTTAAATTATTTTATTCTTTTTCAATTACTTTTTAACCGTCGCGTCGTGGGTTTTTCAAAATTTTTATTTTGTTTTTTATTTCAAACTTTTTAAAGAGCATAATAAAGGTACCATACATTACATAACACAATACCTCGTTCCTCATCAGCCCTCTAATGTCCCCACCACCGCTGGAAAACCCATGTTGTTTATTTAAATACATAGTGAAGTATTATAATAAGTATTTACAACTCAACTTTGCTGGTGGCTCAACTTTGGTGGGGCTTTGTTGTAATGTAACTCGATATCATATTACGTAGAATGGTTTGTGCAAACCAATGTTACCATTCTTCAAAACCACTGGTCCGATTTTAATGCGGTTTTCAGTGATGGCTTTATGTTTACTGCAGCGCCCCCTGATGAGTTGTTACCCGCATTAAAATCGGACCAGCGGTTTTAAATATTAATGGTAACATGCAGCGCCCCCTGGCGAGTTGTTACAGTAATACCTATCTAAGAACATGCACCAATCAAACCCAAAGCGATCACTGAAAGCCACATTTAAATCGGACCAATGGTTTTGCAGAATTAATGGTTGTTATTACAAACAAATGTTTACTGCAGCGCCCCCTGATGAGTTGTTACCGTTAAACCTATTTAAGAACATTATACCAATCAAATCCAAAGCGATAATTGAAAACGGCATTCAAATCGGACCAATGGTTTGCAAACAAATATTTACTGCAGCGCCCCCTGGTGAGTTGTTACCGTAACACCTATCTCAGAACATGCGCTAATCAAATCCAAAGCGATCACTGAAAACAGCATTTAAATCGGACCAATGGTTTTGCAGATAAACGGTAACATTGGCTTTTACAAACAAATGTTTACTGCAGCGCCCCCTGGTGAGTTGTTACCGCGACACCTATCTAAGAACATGCACCAATCAAATCCAAAGCGATTACTGAAAACCGCATTAAAATCAGACCAGTGGTTCTGGAGATAAATGGTAACATTGGCTTTTACAAACAAATGTTTACTGCAGCGCCCCCTGGTGAGTTGTTACCGCTACACCTATCTAAGAACATGCACCAAGCAAATCCAAAGCGATTACTGAAAACCGCATTAAAATCGGACCAGTGGTTCTGGAGATAAATGGTAACATAGTTTGCACAAACACCCTCTCACCCCAAACGCATATACCGTCTCCGTTCCGTCGTGGGTAAAAATGGTAGGAAAGTCAAAACTGTACATTGAATATTTTTTTAAAAGAATACTTGGGGTATGATCTACAATCGAAACAGAAACAAAAAATATAGTTTTTTAGAATTTTTGTCTGTTTGTCTTTCCGGGATAAACTCAAAAAGTACTGCATGGATTTACTTCAAATTTGGCATGAAGATAGTTAAGAAGTCGGGTCAACATATAGGCTACATATTATCACGCTAGCAGTGTTATAATCGTAGGTGCGTTTGGTGCTGCATAGCGTTCACGCAGACGACGTCGCGGGCAGCAGCTAGTAAATAAATAAATATTTCTGACACTCACACAACATTATCTAGCCCAAATTAAGTTTCAGAACTTGCGTTATGGATACTAGTTAACTGATATACTTAAGAAATATATAAACATAGATATTGAGTAAATACATATTTTTTATTGGAAAATAAACTTAAATAAACATATAAACATCCATGACTTGACGACTAATATCTGTGTTCATCACACAAATATCTGTCGCCGCCGGGATTTGAACCCAGGGCCTCTGACATAGGAGGCAATGTATGTTACTGCTACACCAGCCGGTCGTCAATTGATAAGCGTATCGTAAAAGGCGACTAATCCGGGTCTTATGGTGGTAAGACCCCATCAGGGCCCGCATGGCAAGAGACCATGAGAGACCATAAAATATGCTACAAACTATGAGGTTTTTTCAAGGATACGTAGAGGTTACGAATATCGTTTTAAAAGCTCCAACAGACGGCGTCAGGTGTCCATGATCTGTCAAATTTGGGTCAGGCTGAGTGCAGAACAACAGAAAAAAAAACATCACTTGTCTTGTCCTTCACTTCGATTAGACTTCTCTTGTAAGTACAGTGTGTTTGTTTCGCGTTTATTTGTATTTTTTATCAACTTTGTTTTGTAACTTGCTTTTTTTTTCACGGAATGTCAATTTATGACATTGACAGATCATGCTTTGCCAAGCCCTCTATCAGAAGTAAATATCATTTTGAAAAGACCTGTAGGCCTATTACGGTTCTTTCATGACATAACATGATAAACAAGATTTCTATGATACAATGATCAACAATTATGACATAATGAATAAACGAATTCCCTATACATTTGCATGCAAGAGGCATTGCATTACCTTTTGCAATGACAGTTTCAACGATCATCTATGACTTAAAAACGTCAATTGAAAAAGGTGAGATCGCACCCACCTCTATGATATGTTTGTTTCTTGATTTCATTTGTGTTTTTCCATTTCGTTTGCTTTCATAAATAAATACTTTATTATTATATATTGGGGTTATTGTATTCAATCTACATGGTATACCAAATAATATTTTAAAATATGTTTTAAGGCCGCTCCACATTCTCGCGTGTCGTTAATATAATTATCTACATACATAGAATATAAAGCCTTGAGATCAATATGTTTTCATCACAATTTATCTTTATTTGTTAGTAAATAAAACATATTAGATATTAATTTTTATCGTCATGGACCATTTTCAATACTAACAATATAAAGAAATAAAAAAAAACTCCTAAAATCTATTACTTCAAAACTCTCTCCCTCTCTCTCTCTAAAGGGAGTTACGCGGTGAAACTGCGGACACAAGCTGCCTGTCAATGCATTCAGTCATTCAACTAATCCATTCGAATGCTTTCTTTCAAGGTCATTCGGCCATGTTGAAGTTAACCATCGTTAGTAATTATGAATATTAGTATTATCATTCGACTCAGGACGTTAGTATATTACTATCGTTCAAGTCAAACATTCAAGTTAGTATTAGTAGTTTATTCGACTAATATGATCATTCGCAGACGCGCATAACCATTCAAATCGGCATGGGCAGCTCGCTCGTTACTGAGAAACATGCGAGTGTGACTCATACACAAAACTCCAAACTCCTCACAAATCCCAAAACCCACAAAAAGTAGAGAAAAATGAGAGAAATTGAGTAGAATACGAGAATGGCTTCCACATTCTCGTTTCTCCCATGATTCATGAGAATCTCGCGAGAATGTGGAGCGGCCTTTACGTCAAAACTATTTCATATCATCGCATGGTTTTGTGATCCATAATAGGCCTGCTGATTACCGCTCCGGCGGTTGTTCCGACTATTTTTTATGAGGAGCTAGTTCTTTCCTTAAACAGTGTGCTTTCATTTTCGTCCTCCTCTCATCAAATGAGATTGAAGTCAAACATGGGTTTAGATAATAAAAAAAGCAACTCAAGTATTTTCTGCAAGATATGTGCCCTGTCCGTCCATTATCATTTCAACGTTGAGATCTTCCTGGCTGAGTCTGGCCATTGGGTCCGGTTGCAAATCTCATCATTTCTGATTCGATCGCGTCGCATGACCCGCCGCGGATTTTTCCTGTGTGTTAGGCTGCAAACTGGTCGGCAGCGACAGCGACAGCGACATGATAGAAAGAATTGAGTTTGTATGAAATCGCGACAAATCGCTCTCACGGCCGCTGGCGTCGAGAACGGCCCAGATTCCCCGCGTCGCTGCCCACGCCGCTGTCGCTCTCGCTGTCGCAGTCGCTGCCGTCCAGTTTGCTGCCTTGTAGCAAGTGGACAGGAGTAACGAAACTTCAAGACGTAGACTTTAATTAAAATCCGCAGATCCGTTGCGGCCCGTCACAATGCGCTTAGTAAGCATTTTGCGATGCGATGCGATGCGACGCGCTTTTGATTTCGGGGTATAGCAGAAAAAAAACTTTTTGAATATACAGCAAAGATACGACGACATTGCCTTCTATGCCAGAGGTCCTGGGTTCGAATCTTGGCGGCGGCGGATATTTGTGTGATGAACTCAGATATTACTCGTATAGATAAATCATGGATGTTAATATTTTTATTTCAGTTTATATTCTAATAAAAATATTTATCTTTCCAATATGTTGATTTATATATTTCTTGTGTTATGGATACTAGTTATGGATTTAGTATCCATAACACAAGTTCTTTAAGAAATTTAATTTCGGCTAGATAATGTTGTGTGAGTGTCAGAAATATTTATTTATTTATAAATATGCCATGTTTCTTTATTTTGCAACAATGGCGCTATATCGAGAATTTAAGTACCATATTACTCTTTTATATATTTTAAGACCGTAAGCTAGGTTCTAAACAACGACGACCTTGCGACAAAAACTGCATATTTAACATATTTCACGTTTGCTGTGCGAACGCTCTTTTTGAACAAATTGAACCCACATCCTTTGATCATAAAATTTCGGATATACCAAAAAGTCGCTTAGCGCTTTGATAGAGTTCCGTTATGAATTGCTCGCTAAGGTATGGAATGAACTGCCTGCGTTTATTTTTCTTGACCAGTTTTGTTTTGTTGCGTAGAGTGAATAGGTTTCTCGTGGATGGACGTGTATCACCTAACTCTTCATGGTAAGTGACCATCAGGTGTCATGGAAATGAAACGTTCCATCTCAATTTTATAAAAAATTAGCTCACCACGCGTCGTGGTCGCTGTAAATTATCAACATTGCAAATTTCGTGTTTTGACTCGTTGTGGTAATAACAGACAGACCACTTTGCAAAATCTGTACCGTGGTTAACATGATTATAAACTATAATTAAAATATATTCAATAACAATAATGTATCAAAAAAAATATTAATGAAAATTGTAATTGTGAGCAAAGAGTTTACTTATAAATTATTGAAACATTTTGTGTATATTAAAATCATTAATTACATACATACATAACGTCACGCCTGTATCCCCTATGGGGTAGGCAGGATACCAGAGGTTATAAGACCATCTGTAGTCGCGTTTGACAAATTTGGAGGTATTATAAAGATGGATAGAGACTATTGTAGTGACCGGGGGTCAGCCTATCGCCCACAAAAACACCTTTAAAACCTCTGATTTAATGATTTTAAAGGTGTCATTTTATAAACACCTTTAAAATCATTAATTAAACAGGGTTATTGATATTTTGATGTTGTTAGTGGTTATTAAACCGGAATCTTTTGTGATAACGTAGGAGAGGTAATTTTCAATCATTTAAGCCCAAATTATAATCCGCAAGTTAACCATTTTTTTTATTATTTGGGTTTTTCCTTTTTTTCTAAAATTCCAATTTTTCAGTATCACTCCTTCAAACAACTATTGTAAAAAATGATCCGATTTCAATTATCTTTTCAGTTTTTGATAGAAATAACAATAAACAGAAGCTACAGACCGTTTTATAAATTAAAAACGACTTTTTTAGAGAACAGTTTACTAAAACAGCTCTTTTTCTGTTTAAAAAGTGCTAATGAAGTTAGGTTGCACTTTTAAAAACTCTGGCTATCTAACGAGGTAAAATAATTAGCATTTATTTGTACAGTTGCAGAAAAAAGTGCAAAAACAAAATTTAAAAATGGTTACCAAATAACCTGTATCAATAAAAAATATTAAGGATCTAGGTGAATCTATCTATACTTAAAATATAAAGCTGAAGAGTTTGTATGTTTGAACGCGCTAATCTCAGAAACTACAAGTGGGATTTGAAAAATTCATTTTGCATTTGATAGCCCAACTCTTGAGGAAGGTTATAGGTTATATTTTGTCCCGAAATTCTTACGGGATCAAAAGTTACACGGGTAAACCCGCGCGCGGTGGCTAGTGACTGGATAAAAATTCATCGCTCTAAAATCTATTCGACTCAATTCCATTCTTGTTGCGAACGTAGAACTTTGATGTGTGATAATAAGAAAACAATTGACAAATGATTCCCCGTCAATTTCTTTTTTATTAGGTTGCAAGTCGTTTCAAAAAGTATAACATTCGAAATTCAAATAGTTTCGATTCGCTATCGTTACAAATTGTATTGCCACAAGTTTATTTAGTTACTAGTACTAGTTAAAATTGAAGAGGTTCATCTGGTGAAAATGGATAAATAAATACGGACGACCCAAGTGCTATCAATACTTAACAACTTACTTGGCCGTGACTTCAGTCACCAAGGGTGTAGCTAGTGGCGGCTTTTGAGTTTTGTGCCCCACGTGAGTTTTGTAACTTTATTTATTGGCTTAAAGCGACATGTAAATTTCCCTACGTGACCTCTTCTCTTCGGTGCGTTTATTTGGACGGTTAACTATACTATAAAAATTAATGCGTGGATCGTCATCGAATTTGGTAAGAAAATTAGTTATTTGCATTTGAATTAAATAAACATTACGTATACACAGTTGATCCTTTACAGTTTTAACATCATTCATAATTTGAAATTCGAAAGTTCTACAATTGACGAATAAAATATTATAACATTAATAACTAAGCGCGAATTTATCTAATTTTAAATTCTAAATTTATATAATTTATATATTTAATCATCAATATTGGACGTAAATATAATAGACTCCTCTTATGCGCATGAGTGCGACAAAGAAATAAGATATCGCTATCTGCCGCGATATAGGGTGGACTCTGCTGCCAAATATGACCGCTCCGGCGGTGATATGTTCTGGCAATATTTTATGAAGAGCCAGTTCTAAGGCCTAGGCCCGTGGGCTGTCATCTTCGTCCTCATCTTCACTTACCGGTGAGGTTGAGGTCAGACGCGGGTTTTTATAAAAGAAAATACTATTGTTGCATTTGGAGTAGGTCTTATGCAATTTCAGCTTTCTGAATATTCTTCGGAGTTAATGCAATTTGTGCACTAGTGTAATTTTAGTGACGTTGAGAGTTTTTTCCGTCGGCTTTTTTAATACGGTCTACTTTTAATTCGATTTTTAGAGCCGATAAAATTATACAGGGTGTTACAAAAAAAATGTTTTTTATCTTACATTCACTAACCAGTACAGTCAAATGTAATAAGATGTATACGCTTCGCTACATGTGATACCTAAGGTGCAAAGTCCCATAAAATTGCATACATCTTATTAAACGTGACTGTACATGTTTAGTTCTAACACCATTTTCATAAGACAGGCCGAGATCTTGTACACGGCTGATTATTAAGGTTTATCATATTAGTAATGAAACACAACTAAATTCATTCCGGAACAGTAACTTCAATTGGTGACTAATATTGGTTATTCATACATACATAACAAAAAGTCGTCGTGGCGCCGTGGTTACTGTGTATCATACGTAGTCCAGTCATTACGTACATTCAAAAAAGAAAATGAATTTGCGCTTCTAATTTTTTAATATGTTGTAGGGGATACCTAGAAAAGCTTAACTTGAGATTGTCGACCAAGCTTTCCTAGGAGCCTTCGCCGCCATCTTGAAAAAAGGGGTAAAATATGTTTCTCGGCAATAACTCGGCTATCCGATGAGATTCGAAAATTTTTGTAGGACACTTTTTGTAGCTTTCTTTGTGTTCTACAATATCGCCTGAGTCATTTTTAGCGTATCATGCATCGTTATCGAGATATCGATCGATAAAGTCAAAAATTTAGTACAAAATTTTTGTTTTTTGCTTTTTTTTTCTTTGGGTCTTAATAAATATGAAAAATTGTGGAATTCAAACTTGTAGAGCATATTCAGACCTACAATTTTCTTTTTGGATTTTTTTATGTTGGACAAAAATTACGATCTCCAGCGCGCCGCAAAGTCGGTGAATCCACACGTTAATTTGTTTGTGCAGTAAAAAATATTATTTTTTTACAATACAAAATAAACAAAACCAAATAAACGGAAAGAAAATATTTTTTTCTGCACTCGAGACACGAAAGATGGACTTTTTTCATGTCTTTTTTCGCTTGGATGGTCCAGGCTGAAGATCTTCGTCCTCCGTAAACTCTTCGAGTTGTTGTGTCTGTTGAAACGTTGGAAATGATGCTGATTCGATGAGAGCATCGTCATCATCATCGTTACAGACATCGTCGTCGTCGTCAAGCAAAATGTCGACTCTGGCGACGTTACTGCATGTTTGCCCACTGCAGTGCATGCAAATAACGGAGCAACTGATTCCCGCTTTTCTGCACCCACAGGCGGCCTCACAATTTCCTTTACACTTACAGGAAATGAGCTTTAATAGTTCAGGCGGAGCGGGTTCGGCGGTGCTGGTGATTGGTTCGAGCCCTCGATTGGTCTGTCGCCAACCCCATCCTTGTGGATCTTTGAAAAATCCGAGCCAGGTTTGAACTTGGAGATACGTCCGGAAAATGTGTTAACGATATCACAGGTAAAGCAACGTTCGGCGCGGTCGGTACTTGGATGGGTGACCGCCGACCATTAATTTCTCAAGGCGACTTCCGTGCTTCGTCCACGTTAAGCAGTCGGTCCCAGGTGCTGTATACTTGTATACAGTAGTCGTTAGGGTTTGTTAGAAGCCATTACGGCGCCCTGAAAATTCTGACATCCACCACCCAGCACTGGGCCAGCTTGGTGGATTATGGCCTATACCTCTTCGTCACCCAGGGGAGAGATTAATTCCCTGCAGTGGGTGAGTTACAAAGAGTTGTGGTGATGATGGTGACATACATAACCTCACGCATGTCCCTTTAGTGTAAGCAGAGACCAAGGAACGCCAACTGCTCCGATCTAGACATATCTCTTTCGCTTCCTCATCGTTTCATACATGATCGCCGGTTACGGGTACTAGTTATAGTCCCTTATTATGTAATTAAGATATTTTATAATCACTTCGGCAGTCATTTGAATTAGTTGCCTTTAACGACACGCTTATCCAACTAATTTAGATCAACCCCAAGGCCGATTTTAGCTAATCAAAGTACTGGCCCAAATTGTTGCCTGGCCCTAATCTTAATATACAACGTGTAACATAATGAAGAGATAATACTTAAGGGAATTGTATGTTTGGTGATGTAGTTTAAAAGAAACTGTAACATAAATTTGTTATCCTTCGAAAAACAAGTTCAAAGTTTAGATCTAAATATCTAAGTGTCAACACTACAAACAGCTGTTAGCTTTTGATGAAATCTATTCGCTAACAGATGGCGTAAAAGTAAAGTGATGGGTAACTAAGACAGATACTACAAAGTTCAGCCGGTGCGGGAAAGGTCATAAGGTCACTGACTGCGGCACAAGTCTTGTTTTAGCTTATTGGGTTGACTAGGGTTGTCAAAATATTTTGTTGTAAAATAAATAAATAAATTTGTATGAAAGTCTATACCAGCACTGATCATGCTAATTCTTTAACTGTATATTTTACGTATGGTATAGAAGCTAACCCTTAAGTTTTATCTCTCCGTTTTGTTACACGTTGTATAAAACTCTTCCATTACTTACTGAGTGACTGACAGACAACGTACAGCCAAATCTACTAGCCGTAGAGAGCTGAAATCTGGAACATACAATCCTTAGAGGTTGTGGAGGAGCATTAAGGAAAGAATTCCCGAAATTCCCACGGGAACGAGAATTATTGAACTTTTTAGTTTGTATGAAAAATCTTATTCCTTGAGTGCACGGATATGATACTCTGTATAAAGGTTCTTCAATGAGTGTCTGGTTGTATTATGGAAAAGTTTCTGAAATTCCCATAGGTATGGTAGTTTAGCGCGTAGGAAGTTGCGGGAAAAAGCTCGTGTATATATATAATAGTAGATTTCAGAAGATCACCAACTCGTTCATGGGTCAATGTATACGCTTTTATAATAAAATTCCAAAATATTTAAGATTAACCCTTCGATAGATTTAAGGACAAGTGTTATGTGAAAAGGCTTACTATAAGATATCCGGATGCAAGATTTCTGGGATTTTCTGGCTGTAAATTGTTATTGTGTATTTTTTTATTATTTTTAAAAGATGATTGCTGTTGAGTTTCTTGCCACTTCTTCTCAACAGATCGACTTTCCGAAGTGGTGGTAGATTCAGTTCAATTTGTAAATTGTTTGACTTATTTCAAATGTAGGTATTTAAATACTTACGAAATAAAGAATATTATGACTTTGACTGTCCCTTTTTTTTTAGGCGAAAGCGTTTTGTATTTTCTCTCGGGCGTTGAATGTTTCCACTTAGAAAATTGTATTAATTTAAAAAAAGTAGAAATGTCTTAGGGCAGGGTCATCTGAGTACAGCGGGTGACGAAGAGTTTCCAGCTATAACAAATGATGAACCATGTTTATGGAAGCAGTATCAATCCCGTTAATGTTAGGTGTTGTTTGCGCGGACTTAGAACTCATTTTGTTTTCTAAATTTTCCATATATATTTTCTTATTTTTCTATATTTATCCATGGCACCATCAATTATCACAAAAACGAAATAATTATCTACTTAAAGCAAATAGCTGAATTTTAAATAAGAAGTAATATAGCTATATAGCTTCTATGCTGGACTGGGAGCGAAAGAAAAACATAGAATGTGCCAGCTGCTTCTCTTTCTGGGCATACTGTAATACTACGGCTACACTACCGTGATATGCCAGTAATTATTGCCATAACTTAAATAACACCTAGGTGTAACCACGATTTACGGCCATAATTTTACAATGCCAATCAATATGGCAAATGGCGGTAGGCAATAGCTCCGGAGGCGGTCTTTTTTCGCACATCAAAGAAGATTACCGCAGTAATTATTGCGTTTGTGGCCACACTACCGTTTGTCCAGTTTGCAATATGAGCTCACCGGCGACGCACGTATCGACCGACATGGAGTGGTCAAATGAAAAAGCGCTCGAGTTTTTAGAATTATTCCAATCCGAACCGTCTCTTTGGGATACCCTTTTTTGTCTTCTTTTAGCTTTGTTGAAATTTAAAAGATTCATGTAAAATAATTGGCACTCATAAAACACAACACCGCTGCAGCTTCGACCTCCATCTTGAAAAAGTCATATTTACCGCCAAATTTAATGCCATAATTATTGCCGGTAGACGGTAAGGTAGTGTGGCCACACCAGTTCATGCAGTAATTTAAACGGTAATTTAATGCCATAATTATTGCGGTAACAGCCCGGTAGACGGTAAGGTAGTGTGGCCGTAGTATAAAAGTCAGTTAAGGGACCGAGGTGTTTTGGGAGGCTGTTTTGTGGGCGATAGGCTGACCCCCTCTCACTGCAATAGTCTCTCCACTAATGTAATGCCTCCAAATTTGTTAAACGTGACATCAGATGGTTTTATTACCTTTGGTGTTCTGCCTACATACATACGGGATACAGGCGTGAAGTTATGTACCTATGTATGTATGTTAAATAAGAAATAATTAAATAGTTCCTATGAAAATTCCATAGATTCAACCATAATACAACCAGACACCCATTGAATACTTAACTTTTTTACAATGTCGTCATCACATCAATGCACTCAAGGAATCCGATTTTTCATACAAACTAAAAATTTTAATATTTTCCTTCCTTAGTTCAGCTCTACACCTCCTAATGAATGAATGTTCCAAATTTCAGCTCTCTACGGCCAGTAGTTATGGCTATTTACGTTTTCTGTCAGTCACTCAGTCAGTAACGGAACAGTTTTATATGTATACAGGGCTATATTATGTGATGTTGGTCGACCGGGAGCCAAATAAAAGACGTGTAGTTTAGTTTAAAGATGACACTATCTTGAAGTAATATTGATACGTAACGAGGAGGTGCGTCACACACTACATCTCCCCGGCAATTTTAATAAAAAAAATAATATACAAATGTTTTTTTTTATGAGTAAAGACAAAATTGTTAAAACTTTATATAACTATAAAAAATACATTAAATGTTATGCATATATAGGTAGGTAATTTTATATCTATTGATATTTTTCACAATAACATAATAGGTGTAGTATTTCTTTCGAGATACAAAATGTTAAAATACAAATTATTGCTTCTATAACACTAAAACTTACAAGTAGGTATTACTTAGTATCTTGTAGTAGGTATTACTTCATAGTATTATCAAACATATTAATAAATGCCCATTGTAGTAATTGTGTTTATCAACAGCGACTATTTGTAAAAAAGTTTGTGGTGCCATATCTTTATTTTTTATAATGTATCAACGAAAATAAAATTTAAATTTGGTTCTTTACCAAAACATCGCCCTGTATATTGATTTGTTTTATCAGAGCGCTAACCCACTGGCGCTTGTTACAGAGATTATCAACTTCTAACGAAATATGTTAAATGTGTTCTGAAGCATTATTTCTTTTGCCAGGAGTGCCGTACCACGCGCTATTCACACCGTCCGAGCTGTCACTGTCAGCGTTGAAGCACTGTAGAAGGAGGAAAGCCAGGACTGTGTTCTCAGACCCTCAGCTTACAGGTAACTTTAATATAAATAATAACAAAACTTTGTGGAAAAATATTAAAAAAATTACTTACACTCACAAAAATAACAATACGAACCCAGAACTTACTAACTTATAATCATCTCCCACTGCCTCAGCAAATTTTATCAACAAATATTTCACCAGTATAGGCAAACACCTAGCGTCAAATATAAATCCAGTATTGAACGAACAATACATTTACCTTGAAAACCTTCCATCTCAGTCCAACTCTTTTGTTCTGTCCCAAACTAATAACGATGAAGTTGATGCCATGATATCTACTCTAAAAACAGATAGTGCAGCAGGATGGGATAAAGTCCCTACCAAATTTTTTAAATTAGCTAAGCCATTCAGGGTTAGGATCTTTAAGACCACATCTCAATATGACTAGGTAGTGTTTATGGCTAAATCGCCATTAGACTAGGTCTCAGTTGGACTAGATCGTGATGGGACAATATCTCTATTTGACTATGTCGTGAAATGACCAGAGAGCTTTAGGACCTTGTATTCATTTGTTCTGTAAAGTACAGTTATGTACACTACATCAACCCGATCTGGATAGTACGAGTACAATAGAATATTGATAAAATAAAAATAAAAAGAAGAACAATTCAAATTTTATTACTTCGAAATTACTAATATCTACGTTTCAAGTTACAGATATTTCTTAGAAACTCTATGGAAGTTATTTCATGCCTCTCAACTTTTTTTAACTCTTTTTTATATTTGCGATCGAATATTATGTCATTTCTTTTTTTGCGTTGTACCTCAAACAACACGTTTTGAATTTTCCTGTCTTGTATCGCAGCTTCTTGCTTTAAACTAAATAAAAATAATAACAATGACGATTTATGTTGCATGCGTACGTTTAGGCGACGATGCCATGCCTCTAATTTATTATTGGTTCTGTGCTTTTCGTTCGCGCATGAAATCAAAGTTGTGTTCTGTATCCATTGTCTAGAAAAATACTTTATAAAAGTATCCATTACAGGCGATTTCTGAGAAACCTCAATAATAGCCAACCAAGCGTCGTGTATAAAAGAAGGACCCAGAAGAGGCAAATTTGCAGTCATTCTGGTAATGTCACGCCCGCCTTCAGTTTTCGTCAAACCAATATCAGAAGCCTTTTTCCACACTGCTCTATTGTAGTGGTAATAGCATCCTGTTATTTTGGCCTTTTTATATACAGACCGAAATGCATTGATAAGTGCCAATTCGTAATCGCACTTAAATGATTTAATTTGTACTCCAAGCACGTCACGTATTATGGTAAACAGTGCCACATAAGAGGTTTCTTGTTTATTTGGTAACAGAGAGTATAATACTGGAAACACATTCGTAGAGTCATCGGTACTATCTACGTCAACGTGCACGGAGAATAATTGATAAAATGGCTTAGGAACACGTTTGAAGGTCCCATCGCCGAAGAAAACCTTGTTTCGATCTGCATAATTTTTTAAGTTTCTTTTAGCAAAAGAAGATGAGAATATAAGTATTTTATCACTTTCGGATAATTCGAACTCGGCTACTAAGAAGTTTTTTTTTATAATATCTGGTACCATTACTTCGGAACATTTATGGAATTCTGTTTTTTCTACTTGCAGAAATCTTTTACGTTGTCTATAGAGGACATCTTTAACTGAATTATAGGGTCTCCCTATATTACTTGAAGTGGAACTAGATGGCAGTGTCTGCAGTGTTTGTTCATAAATTTTCTTTACAGATGACATATCTTTGCACACATTCTGCTTTGCTGTATCCAATAAAAGATCTTCTTTAATCTTATCGTAGTCAGAGTTTGCACAAATGTGAGCAACATTTGTGCAAACTCTGTCTTATTACATTTGTTTCTTCCTTGTTCAATGTTAAAGAAGCACTACATTCCTGTCTTTTACAGCACCGCCAGAAAGACGTTCCGCTTGCATTGTTCTCGACAAAATTGTATCTATATCCATCATAAAGGAGAGCCTTTTTATTTTTTTTATTTTTTATGAAATGTAATTGTTCGAAATTTTGCATTTTTTAATTATGTATAAAATCGCACTAAGAACAAATAATATGAATATATTTATTGACAATAAATCACAATCAATTGTGACACATTTTTTAATTATGTATAAAATCGCACTAAGAACAAATAATATGAATATATTTATTGACAATAAATCACAATCAATTGTGACACATGCAAAATATTGACAATGTTATGTTTTTATCAATGTTCAAAGCGAGTGGCCAGTACTATCTATGAAGTATGAGGTAAAAATGAGGTTGTGCGTAGTTGTACTACGATTACTATGATTCCACCCAACTGTATGTCTTATCGATATGTGGTCATACTGATTAATAGTTCAATAGAGATCTGGTCTATTCGCTATATTGTCCCATCACGATCTAGTCCAACTGAGACCTAGTCTAATGGCGATTTAGTCATAAACACTACCTAGTCATATTGAGATGTGGTCTTAAAGATCCTAACCCAAATCACTCGTAAAGCCTGTGTATAAGAGTGGTGACAGGGACGATCTTTGCAATTACAGACCTATTTCTTTACTACCGGTAATTTCTAAAGTATTAGAAAAGCTACTAAACGTGAGACTTCTTAGCTATTTAAATAAATTCAATTTACTTTCTTCGTCCCAGTACGGTTTCAGACCGAAAAAATCTACAGAGGATGCTGTTTCTGCTTTAATATCGCTGATAGTCGAACATCTTGATAACGGATCCAAATGCATGTCTGTATTTCTTGATATCAAAAAAGCGTTTGATACTGTCTCTGTCCCCATTCTACTACACAAGCTTAAAAAGATTGGTATTAGAGACTCTGCACTTTGTCTTTTCAAAGATTATTTAACAAATAGGAAACAGAGGGTAAAACTAGAAGATTGTGCCAGTGAAGACGAAGATGTAACACATGGCGTGCCTCAAGGAAGCGTGCTCGGACCTACGTTATTTCTTATTTATATTAACGATCTTTGCAACATGAAGATTCCACATGCTAATATTTTTTCATATGCTGACGACACTGCCATCGTCTTTACTGGTACATCCTGGGAGGCAGTTAAGCGCGCTGCTGAGATAGGGCTAGCGAAAGTCAACAAATGGTTTCAAAATAACATACTTACCCTAAATGCCACCAAGACAAACTATATATGCTACAGTATTTATAATAACACACAACCTGACAGAAATTACAGCATTAAAATTCATAATTGTGAAATTTATCGCAACTCGGACAGTTGTAACTGTCCAGCGATACATAAAGTTGACTGCACTAAATACTTGGGCATCCACGTGGATCGGGGGCTGTCTTGGAATAAACATCTTGAACACATTATACTAAGACTAAGAAAACTTACATGGTTCTTTAAAAATCTAAGACATGTTGTTCCAGGATCGGTCCCTGGTTCACGTGGTCGCGATAGAGATCTCTTGAAAGAAATTTATGTATCGCTGGTTCAGTCCGTACTGACCTACTGCTTGCCTGTATGGGGTGGTGCCGCTAAAACTAGATTCCTTGAGGCTGAACGGGCTCAACGTAGCCTCCTTAAGGTGATATATTTTAAAAAAAGGCGTTTTCCGACTGATACTCTGTATCAACTTTGTAAACTTCTTACATTGAGAAAATTGTATATTATAAGCACCATTTTAAGAAAACATAGATCTACAGTCTATGACAGAAATATAATGTCTAAAAGACGAAAGGATATTGCTGTAAATATTCCTTCAATAAACACCACCTTTGCTAGCAGACATTATAAAATGCGTGCTGCCCGTTTATACAATAAATTAAATAAGCATCTAAATATTTACTCAAAACCAATTTATGAGGTTAAGAAATTAATAACTGACTGGTTGGAAAACAAGACTTTTGAACAGGTCGAATATCTGCTCGAACAAGTAAACTAATCATACATAATAGTTAAAATAATAGTTTTTCATTCAGATGATAGCCACATTTTGTATGATCATTTTAAACTCTTTTATATTTTATTTTATACTCATAGCCCTTCTTGCACATACACACACACGCACATACATACACACATCCACATGCTCACTCACACATACACACACACACAAACAAATGCATACACACACTGCTCTCACTTAAAAAATATATAATAAGTTGTAACAACATTAAATTTAACTTATTTCAATGTAATTAGTAACAGATCAACAATGTACCTATTTAAAATATTAACTAAGTTTGTACCTATTTCTAATGTACATGTATACGTATATATATATATATATTTTCACTGCTATATGTTTCTGGTAGTTATTAGGAGGAGCGGTGCCTTCTGGTACAGATTATCTGTAACAATAATCTAAAAGGAGGCACCAGTCACTATTATTTTAAGAAATGTTTGTGAAAAGAAATAAATAATTTTTTAATTTAATTTTAATTTTAATACAGGGTTGATTTTCAGTCACCGGCCAAATTTTTTTTACACAATAAGTATCATTTATAGAAACGATTTTTGCAAAAACGAAGCATTTATTTTTTTACAAGGAAATTAATTTATCCTCTAACATATTTATCAAGGCATGGTCACTCCAAATTAACATTAAAATAAAGATGCGTAGGCGCTACTAGACACATTTTGTAGTACTACGTCGTAGTAAGGAAATGCCGCGTCGTAGTAGCTATGTTCATCAACAGTGACAATTTTTTAAAAGTTTGTGGTTCCATATTCTTACTTTTTCAGGTACGTTTATCTCGTGTCAAAGAAACTAACATTTAAATTTGGCTAGTGACTAATCAACCCTGTATATAAAAATCATATGAATAACAATAAAGCCAATTAAAACTAATATTGTTTACGTCTTGTCATTTAAAATTTTAAACGACGACTAAGGGATGGAAGGTCACTTATAAAAATTCGTAACTATTTTGGAAAATCTTTGGCGTTTCAATATCCGTCAGTGTACGGGTGTTTGTAGCTTAATTTTTTATCTACCATTCGATGGTCGTAGCTTTTAATCGTGACAGTCAGTAACAGAGTAAATGCTACGGGCTGAATCGCGTAGCAAATCGGCTTTACTGTTGCTCTCAACTTTTACTCTCAACGAACAAGTAAACTAATCATACATAATAGTTAAAATAATAGTTTTTCATTCAGATGATAGCCACATTTTGTATGATCATTTTAAACTCTTCAATATTTTATTTTATACTCATAGCCCTTCTTGCACATACACACACACGCACATACATACACACATCCACACGCTCACTCACACATACACACACACACAAACAAATGCATACACACACTGCTCTCACTTAAAAAATATATAATAAGTTGTAACAACATTAAATTTAACTTATTTCAATGTAATTAGTGACAGATCAACAATGTACCTATTTAAAATATTAACTAAGTTTGTACCTATTTCTAATGTACATGTATACGTATATATATATTATTTTTTTCACTGCTATATGTTTCTGGTAGTTATTAGGAGGAGCGTTGCCTTCTGGTACAGATTATCTGTAACAATAATCTAAAAGGAGGCACCAGTCAATATTATTTTAAGAAATGTTTGTGAAAAGAAATAAATAATTTTTTAATTTAATTTTAATTTTAATACAGGGTTGATTTTCAGTCACCGGCCAAATTTTTTTTACACAATAAGTATCATTTATAGAAACGATTTTTGCAAAAACGAAGCATTTATTTTTTTACAAGAAAATTAATTTATCCTCTAACATATTTATCAAGGCATGGTCACTCCAAATTAACATTAAAATAAAGATGCCTACGCGCTACTAGACACATTTTGTAGTACTACGTCGTAGTAAGGAAATGCCGCGTCGTAGTAGCTATGTTCATCAACAGTGACAATTTTTTAAAAGTTTGTGGTTCCATATTCTTACTTTTTCAGGTACGTTTATCTCGTATCAAAGAAACTAACATTTAAATTTGGCTAGTGACTAATCAACCCTGTATATAAAAATCATATGAATAACAATAAAGCCAATAAAAACGAATATTGTTTACGTCTTGTCATTTAAAATTTTAAACGACGACTAAGGGATGGAAGGTCACTTATAAAAATTCGTAACTATTTTGGAAAATCTTTGGCGTTTCAATATCCGTCAGTGTACGGGTGTTTGTAGCTTAATTTTTTATCTACCATTCGATGGTCGTAGCTTTTAATCGTGACAGTCAGTAACAGAGTAAATGCTACGGGCTGAATCGCGTAGCAAATCGGCTTGACTGTTGCTCTCAACTTTTACTCTCAACGTTGCTCAAAACTTATATCTGTTTAATCAAGTATTCGTAGCCAACCTGTTAAAAGCTATAAAAACTCATCATTGTCTTTAAACATATCTTCTTATTGCGGGTTTCAATATCATGAAAATTGTTCGTTTTGCCTACGAACAATAGAATTCACTACCAAAATGCCTTTCTATATTCAAAATCTTGACATCTCAACCACTGCTTACGAACTGTTTGACTGTAATGGGTTGCTAGGTTACATTTGACCATTTACAAAATAAGTCATTTTATCTAGCCAAAGACGACGTACCAAGTTACTAATTTAAACCAATGAGGTAAAAGTGGCATGGCGGTGTGCTGCGGCCAATAGCGAGTTAAGTTTTCATTACATATGCCAATTACAGAAGTAATTTTATCTAGATGTTACAATTTATTAATTTAACAATTATTTAAATCGAAGTTACAAATGTAAATATTTAGGGCATATAATAAACTCAACATTATCAGATGATGATGATATTGGAAGGGCACGTAGGGCTCTAGCTGTCCGTAGTAACATGTTGACTCGAAGGTTTGCACGCTGCACACCTCAAGTAAAAGTGACTCTATTTAGAGCATACTGTCAATCCTTTTACACGTGCAGCCTTTGGATCACCCACACAAAGAAATGTTACAGTGCCCTGCGTGTCCAATATAACAAAGGTTTCTGAATGCTGTTGGGGTTGCCGCGGTACTGTAGCGCGTCAGCCATGTTTGCGGAGGCACACGTCGATGACTTTTTTGCGATCATTCGTAAAAGGGCTGCTTCCTTCATGCGCCGGATCTGCGA
This sequence comes from Stenoptilia bipunctidactyla, assembly GCA_944452665.1. Lineage (NCBI taxonomy): Eukaryota > Metazoa > Arthropoda > Insecta > Lepidoptera > Pterophoridae > Stenoptilia > Stenoptilia bipunctidactyla. Next base: position 14,272,769 of record OX101750.1, read on the forward strand.
TAGCCCCAACAGCATCTTACAAATAATGAAAGATAAGGTGGATTGCCCAATAATAAAACATTGGAATAAAGTACACTTGCAGAGTAATGTAAAATAAATTTGTTATATTTTGCAAATAGGCTTAGAACTAACATAGTTGTAAGATTTTTGTAACTAACTCTTTTATATGGATCATGGGTCCGAAATAAAAATTTATTATTATTTTATTAATTTATTAATTTATGTAAACATATCAATAATCCAGTTTTCTCTGTCTGACTTATCTATAACAGTTTTTGTAAACAAGGATGAGTATTAATGAATGACATAATTTATCTTTTAAATATTTACTTTGACGTCATGAAAATGTGATTTAACCAGTGGCAAAAAGAAGTCAAAGGATTGGCGTTTCGTTGTACGTAAGGAATTAAACGCAATTATTAATAAAAAGCTCTAAAAACATACTATAATTTGTTTATAGAATACCAAAACATCGCAAACATTTATTGAATAAGTTTATATATTTATTTAGTTCAAATATCATACAAATAATTTGCGAATGCTTGATATTCTATAAATCACGTAACACCTATTTTCTTGGAAGAACGTCACGTAAGGAGGGTCCGTGACAAATTTGGGAACTTACAGCCCGTAGCGAATAGATATTGTGAAACGCAATTTTTTTTCTACCAGTTTTGTACCTGTATCTGTTACTCATATCAGTCAGTTGAATATTGAAACCCGTTTTTAATATAAAACTGTTCCGTTACTGACTGAGTGACTGACAGACAACGTATAGCCATGACACCTGGGCGTAGAGAGCTGAAATTTGGAACATACACTTCTTAGGGGGTGTAGAGGTCCACTAAACAAGGAATTTCCGAAATTCCCACGGGAACGGAAAATATAGGACTTTTTAGTTTGTATGGGAAATCTTATTCCTTGAGTGCATCAATGTGAAACTTGGTGAAAAGGTTAACTGGTTGCCATATAAATAAATATTTCTGACACTCACACAACACTATCTAGCCCAAATTAATTTTCTTAAAGAACTTGTGTTATGGATAACTGATATACCTAATAAATATATAAACACTAGCTGACCCGGCAAACGTTGTTTTGCCATATAAATACAAAAAAAATAGATGTTGGCCGATTCTCATAGATACCGGATAAGCACAAAAAATTTCATCAAAATCGGTCAAGCCGTTTCGGAGGAGTATGGCAACGAAAACTGTGACACGAGAATTTTATATATTAGATACATATTGAATAAATACATATTTTTTTATTAGAATTAACTTAACTAAACATATGAACATCCAAGACTTGACGACTAATATCTGTATTCATCACACAAATATCCGCCGCCGCCGGGATTCGAACCCAGGACCTCTGGCATAGAAGGTAATGTATGTTACCGCTACACCAGCCGGTCGCCATATAGAGGGAGTTTCCGAAATTCCTAGGGGAACGGGAAATACAGGACTTTTGAGTTCATTCGCGTACGAAGTAACGCGTTTTTATCAGGTACTTGCAGAATAATCTTACCCTAAAGTGATATCAACAAATAGATCATGTTGAAAATTGGATCAGCAAAATTGGGATGTTCAAAATACTGCCGCATATTGTACCTACCGCTCGCAGCTACCTACGGCACCTTCTGAAACGACAATAGAGAAGTTCTACTCATAGCTGTTTATATAATATAATAAAATAAAATAAAAATATTGCTTTAGTACTATCAACCCAATTGAATCATGCCATAAGCTCATTGAAGTCGTCGTGGCGCCGTGGTAACTGTGCATATCAAACGATATCGCAGGTTAAGTGCGCTCGGTGCGGCCGGTATTAGGATGGGTGACCGCCGACCATTCATTTCTCACGACGACTTCCGTGCTTCGGAGGGCACGTTAAGCAGTCGGTCCCGGGTGCTGTATTCTTGTATACAGTAATTGTTAGGGTTTGCCAGAAGCCATTTCGGCACATTGAAAATTCTGACATCCATCAACCAGCACCGGGACAGCTTGGTGGATTACGGCCTAAACCTCCTCGTCACCCGGAGGAGAGACTCATAGCCCTGCAGTGGGCTCATTACACGGAGTTGTGATGATTATGATGATGATGATAATCTCATTTTGGCAAACTTTGAAGATAGGTTTTCTTGGTGACGAACTTGTTATCATTTCATTCGACACTGACATTTACTGAGTACAGAATTCGTGCAGTATCTAAAATGTCCTAAGTGCATTATACGCGATAGAGCTTACAAGTTTGATAGTTTCAAACGAATTATCAGCCAAGTCGGTCATTAAGAAATACAAATACATTAAATACATTAGGACCTGACAAAATTACTATAGCACATACTTACTTTTACTTGCACACAAATAAAAACTCACACTCTGTTAGTGTAATATTTCATAAATTAATTATCAACGAATGCAGAGCATTAAAAAAACCGACTTCACGTCAAAAATTTGGCCGACTAATAATGTCATCCACGTGAACATTCTCCGAAATCAGACATATTTAGATTATAGAATATAGACATATAATTTTAAATTTATATGGGACCAAGTATGAAGTATCCTGTATCATATGAATTAAGATTTTTTTAAATCAATTCATAATTGTTCGAAATATCGTGTAACAAAGAAAAAACAAACATACAGACGAACTGAGAACCTCCTCTTTTTTTGGAAGTCAACCGACTTCCAAAACGAGGAGTTTCTCAATTCGTGTGTGTTTTTTGTGTCGTTGTTACACGATTTTTGTGGTCAATTATAAATCCATTTTCAATATTATTATTTCATATGACAGAGTATACTTTAGTCAGAGGAGGTCCCATGTAAATTTCATCGAAATCGATTGAGTACGGTAATTCTTGAAAGATTCAAATTTTTTGAAAAAATATTTGTCTACTTTGTACTTCAGCCAAAGTTTTCACGTGAAGTCGGTTTTCTAATGCTCTGCATTCGTTGATTATTTCATTTATCGATTTCTTTCAGGTCTAGAAAAGCGCTTTGAAACCCAGCGCTACCTGTCCACCCCGGAGCGGGTGGAGCTGGCTGGAGCCCTGAACCTGTCGGAGACACAGGTGAAGACCTGGTTCCAGAACAGAAGGATGAAACACAAGAAGATGATGAGGAAGCAGCAGCAGCAGCAGCGAGGTATGTTAATCAATATGTTCTCTTTTTTATTAATTCAACGTTAGACAGGGTGTCCCAAAAACGACACGTTTGGGTGACATTGGAGGACACCTTACACCTATCAGATAACATCAAAATAGCTTCAGTAAAAGTGTCCGATTGGGGCGAGTCAAACCTGCTCAAATTCAACGCCTCCTAATCACAGGCGTGTCTATTTTCCGCTAAAATAACACCTTTACCTTTACGCCCAATGTCCAGAATGTTTTTGTTCCCATCACCGACCATCTAGGGCTTTTGGGCGTCACTATGACGTCCATATTAAACTTCGCACAACAAATTTCATTCGGAAGACAAATAGTCCAGTCATTATAGTAAGTTCACCTCGGAATTCGAGATACCCAGCTATAAGTTTGTAAATACTTGTATATTGACACCCTAAAAGTTGTCTCAAAACCTACATATGGTACGCAACTATTAAATTTCAAGGTCAAAGGTCATAAAAATCGTTTTTTTGCGCTTTTTTTGTAAATTTCTCATTTCCTATGGGTTTTTTTGCTATTTGTATTTAGTATCAATATTGTAGAATACAAAATTCTCTACAAAATTTGTTCAAAAAATTTTTTCATACGGTGAACCGTTTTCGAGATACAGGGCGAGATAACGCGCGGTCACAGCATTACTTCAGGTCAACCGGTGCCTCCGGTCGAAAACGCGCCATATATAGTTGATGAACTATCGATAAATCAATCTAAGATCTAACACTAACACTATGCTAAGAAAAAGAGTGAAATTTTCATATTTTTTTCCATTTCTAAAAACTCGACTACCGTTTTATTGATTTCTGTGAAAAAACTTTTAAATTGTCGAAACTACCGTATTTTTCAACCGACTTCCGAAAAAGAAGGAGGTTCTCAATTTGTCTGTTGGGTCTTTGTTACACGATATTTCGGACATTTATGAAACTATTTTGAAAATTCTTGTTGCATATGACAGAAGATCCTTCAAAATTGGTCCCATATAAATTTCATCGAAAGCGGTTGAGTACTTCATTGAATTCGGAGAATGTTTAAGTGGATGACATTATAAGTCGGCCAAAGTTTTAACGTGAAGTAGGTTTTTTTCCGATAATTCAATTCCAATAAGTATCTTACTAATATTATAAATGTTAAAGTTTCGATGTATGGAAGTCTGGATGCATGGATCATGGGCATCACGGCTCAACGATTTGGATGAAATTTGGCATGGTGATACATTACACATAGGGCAAATAATGTACTTTTTATCCCGATATTCCCACGGTATTCAAATTGCACGGGTAAAACCGAGCGATACAGTTAGTTTACTTATAATTACAATTCCTGGAGTAAGCGCAAAATGGCGGAGTTATTCAATTAAAATGGAATCGCTTCGAGCTCCACAACAGCATACTTATATTGTTAATTAATGATTTTAAATTGTTTACCATCCAATTCGTTCTTCCATGGAAGATAATTTGATGTGTGGTGATTTTATCGTTTAATATGAAAGGGTATGTTTCAGGGAAATACAGAAAAATACTCAGTAAATTAAATGTTTACTTAAGGGTGACCACACTTTCTTAGTTTACAGGGAACCTATCTCTGGTGCTTTTACAATACTGAGAACTAATAGGCCAAATTTAGTTTATTTACAAACTTGTGTTATGGACAATTAACGTAAGAAAGATACAAGAATACATAATGGGTAATAATAAATGAATGAAATGAAATACCTAAAATATGAACAATGTGCAATTCCTTACCACACGGTGTCTGTAAAGACAATGAAACTTCAATTTCAGGTGTAAAAAGTATTTTGAGGAATTTAGACAAAGATTCGTGAAAGTTTTGAGACAGTAAATAAATATTAGTTACATGTGCTATAAACGCTCATAGCACAGCTAATTAATATTCTTTATTTATTTTAAGTACCGTCTTACAAGTACCTACAGTCAGCGTCAGAGAAATCTGATCCACAATTTCAAAATATTTCCTTCATATGCATTTGAGATTACAGAACTTTTAGCTAATTAAAATAAAACGGCAAGAAATTGAATGGCATAAAGTTGTTAAATTCTTAACAAAACTTTAGTCTTTCAAATTAAGGGAGGTTCTGTTACACTGAAGTGTAACACGTGTAATTTGGAAATCAGGTTATTTCAGTGTTGCCTGTTCTCAAATTCCATCTTCGTCATCATGAAGGTACTTCCAAAGTTTCCAACATCAATTTGAAACTTCTCGCGTAGTTGTGAAACAATGTTTGAAATTCTGGTGCGTTGTTTCAATAAATTTTCCACGAATTGATATTGTACGAAAATGATAATAAAGATTATGGATACTCGATAATGGCAAGCAAAACTATACCAAATAAGGCTCGTCTTGCCGTACTTGAGGGAGTTTTGGCGCCAACGCTTATGTATGGTAGTGAATCTTGGGTGTGGCAGAAGAGACATGAAAGCAAGATTAATGCTGTGGAGATGAGAGCGTTGAGAAGCATGTGTGGAGTGAAATTGAGTGATAGGGTGCGCAATAGTGAAATAAGAAAGAGATGCGGATTGAGAGAAGATGTAGTGACTAAGATTGAAAAGGGTATGCTACGGTGGTTTGGACATTTGGAAAGGATGAGTGAAAGTAGATTTACGAAAGAGGTGTACAGAGCAAGAATGGATGGTGCTGTCGGAAGGGGGTGCCCTAGGTGAACGTACGCCGATCAAATTGGCGACGTTATTAAAAAGGGCCTAGTTAAAAGTGGAACGTGGAGGAAGCGAAAGAGGTATGTATGGATCGAAGCAATTGGTGTTCCCTTGTCTCTGCCTACCCCAAAGGGAGACAGGCGTGAGGTTATGAGATGAGATGAGATGAGATTATGGATACTTTATAAAAGTGTAATTATGTTAGATGATTTTTATGAAACTTGGTAATTGACAATATTAACAAATGGTGTCGCCGTAATTATTTTATGATAAAACATGGCCTATAAGAGATCCTAGCAGATCTAAATAAAATTTTGACGGTGCTTATAGCGTGGACAAACATAGTCATTTCTAAAGAGACAATATAAAAAGTATCAGAGCTTCAATCATTAACGATACATTTAATGAAATCCGGTTCGAAGGACCAAACGGTAGTACGGTTAAATATAAAATTGGCGGAATTTTAAACAAAACTTCCTAACCGAGTTATAACGCGACTTTTTTTGTAAAACCCTTGGTTATAAAATATTTATAAACTCACAAACTTAACAAGCTTAACAATTTATATGTTTGGGTATGCTAATCTCGAAAGTCCGATTTAAAACTAATCTGTTTGAATGAATGTTTAGCTTTTAGGAAAGGATAAAGTGTATTTTCATCAAGATATTATCACGAAATCAAAAGTTGCGCAAGTAAAAACACGCGCGGCGGGTAGTCGAAAATATTCCCAAGTATACTTACTGAAAATAACCAAACAATCATCGTCTACCTACATTATCAACCATTGCAGCCATTAATTCAAAATTCCCGGAAAATCGCTGTAAATTCGTACCATCCTAATTGCCAGTAACCAACCTCAAAGACTGCAAAATTAAATTTGCAATGGCGGCTCGCACGGTTTCGCGGCACAACTTCAAGACGTTCACTAACTCAATTTTCTAACAAGATGGCCGTCTTCGTTGTCATAGCAACGGAGTAACGTCTTGGCTGTTACGTTCATTGCAATTTATACCGTTATAGCAGAGGGATAAGGAATAAAATTGTTTTATTTTGATAACTTTGGGGTGTGCTTTGTAACGTAAGGAAATGATTTTTCTTCACTTCTCTGTTAGGTGAAGGGTCTCCTTATTCATGTCTTTGACTTAAAGAGTATTTTTATACAGTTATATTTAGAGTCTATTTTATTTTTATATATTACTAGCTGTGACCCGCAACTTCGTCCGCGTGGATACCGTTTATTAGAGTTGAATAAATACTATTATTATATCCTCCTTGAAGTTAAAACTTACCTTATTCTAAATTTCGTCAAAATCGACTCAGTAGTTTAGCTGTGAAAGCGTTACTGATAGATAAACAGACAGAATTACTTCAAAAATTGTTACAACAAAGCAGTGATCCGCAGTTTCACCTAGGTTGTGTGAAAAAGTATAGGTAGGTAGGTATATGACATAGATGATGCCCGCGACTTCGTCTGTATTGAATTAGTCTTTCGAGTAGGTTATTTTCTTCTCCAAGGTCCTAACTATCTTTAATAACAAAAATAAAAATGAAGAATCTTCGCCCATATAATATATATAACTCCTAACCACAAACATAGGTAGGTAACTATCTATTAGGTACATTACAAAGGCACATAGCGTTATAAACAATTGGGGTGCCAAAGTGCCTTAAATTTTAATATTGTCTTAAGTTTTCGCGATGACTATTATGTATGACTATTAAATAAAACACTTTTTAACTGGATTTATCGCGCGTATATTTACATTTTAAATTTTAACAGTCGCTCGTGACCACGGGGTCTGCAAAGACACCGAAACGTCGAGTAAAATGTAAAATATAAATTATACGCCATTAATCCGGTTAAAAAGTGTTTTATTTAATGCCTTAAATTTTACTTAATTCATGCAATATCTTCATTTATTATACTTAGTTTATTGTTATTCTAGGTAAAGCTAAGTAGTTTTTGCGTGAAAGAATAGCAAAAATCCATCCATCCAGCCATTATCAGTGTACATACAATACTACCTATAGTTTTGTATGGCTGCTTTTCACTGCCAAACGGCTAAGCCAATATTAATGTAATTTGGTATAGTAGTTAACACATACGTTACTTTTTATTCCGAAGAAATCTACGGTTTCTGACTTCCAAGAGGCAGAAACGATCATGAAATAAACAAAACCTTGATTTTCATTTTATCTCTGTATGTACAGAAGGCAGTACATCAAGCGTTACAAATCTATCAATATTTTTTATTTGAATTTGAACTCTATGCCCTCGATAATAAGTTAAAATTGGTTGGGGAAATTTGACAGGTAATGTAACACTTGTTCCTTCTGTACCTACCTATATTAAATCGTGCAAAAGCTTGCGCTCGCCTCCCGCCTTTTTTAACCCCCGACGCAAAACGAGAGGGGTGTTATAAGTTTAACGTGTCTGTGTATCTGTGGATCTGTGTATCTGTCTGTGGTATCGTAGCGCCCAAACGGATGAACCGATTTCCGTTTAGTTTTTTTTGTGTTATAGATAATTTTATCCCGAGTGTTCTTAGCCATGTTTCATCAAAATCTGTTCAGCCGTTTGAAGATCATCAGCTCTTTTCTAGTTGATGAGGGGATCTGACTACCTTCCATATGTCCTTTCGATGCGAAATTTGGTACCGTATTGCTTCAATTATATTGAAAGTATATGGTATGGTAACCATGACCTGATCAGCCGTTTGAAGGTCATCAGCTCTCTAACAGTTGATGAGGGGATCTGACTAAATTCCATATGTCGTATCGATTCGAAATTTGGTGCCGTATTACAACAATGATATTGATAGTATATGGTAAGGTAACCATGACCTGATCAGCCGTTTGAAGGTCATCAGCTCTCTAACAGTTGATGAGGGGATCTGACTAACTTCCATATGTCGTATCGATTCGAAATTTGGTGCCGTATTACAACAATGATATTAAAAGTATATGGTAAGGTAACCATGACCTGATCAGCCAATTGAAGATCATCAGCTCTCTAATAGTTGATGAGGGGATCTGAATAGCTTCCATATGTCGTATTGATTCGAAATTTGGTGCCGTATTACTACAATTACATTGAAAGTATATGGTAAGGGAACCATGACCTGATCAGCCGTTTGAAGATCATCAGCTCTTTAATAGTTGATGAGAGGATCTGACTACCTTCCATATATCCTATCGATTCGAAATTTGGTACCGTATTACTTCAATGAAATTGAAAGTGTATGGTAAGGTTACAATGACCTGATCAGCCGTTTGAAGATCATCAGCTCTCTTATTGTTGATGAGGGGATCTGACTATCATCTTCCTAATATTAAAACCTACTTTAAAAAGTACAAAATAAAAGTAAAATTAAAAATTTTAAAAACCCCCCGACACAAAAAAAGACCTTAAAAACTAACAAATAATATTTTAAACCTATTCTAATTATTATCGTCCCATATAATTGACTGTAAGACTTGTTCTTTAAAATATTTTTATTTTCCGAGCGTCGTCGCCGCGTCGGGGGACCGCTAAGTGAGAAAAACAGTTGTCAGTTGCAGATTGCATCAAAAGAATTCACTCCGAAAAATTCGTAAAATCGACACAACCGTCAACGTCGTCTGCCCTCACGTGTCTGCCCGTTCGGGTCGCCGCACTTGGTGCCGCCCACCCCCGCGCCGCAAGCCGCACACCGAGCTCGCCGCGCGCGGCATTACGTAGAGCGTAGACTATGCATGAAACTTAAGATCGCTCATACCTAAATGTAATAATAAATTAGCTGTTGTTGGCTTAATACTTTATATACTTGAGCGGTCCCCGACGCGGCGACGAAGCTCGGAAAATAAAAATATTTTAAAGTACAAGTCTTACAGCAAATTATATGGGACGATAATAATTAGAATAGGTTTAAAATATTATTTGTTAGTTTTTAAGGTCTTTTTTTGTGTCGGGGGGTTTTTAAAATTTTTAATACTCATAATGTTAAAAATTTTAAAAACCCTACCGCCGCGAGCCGCGTCGAGCGCGGCAACCGTTACGCCAAAATAATCCTCATATCATTCAGTATTCACGCGCGATGGGTTATTAGCGTATTTCATGTATAAGTTTGGTGTTTCTATACCGATTTCTATGATTCTTTTTTTATTGAGTAGGTAATAATGTTAATTTTTTTTAATTAGGTCTGAGTGAGAGTATTATAAACGTAAGAGTAAACAAATATAATCAGAAAGCTCCGAACTGCTAGGCTATCGGGATTTACACGTGTTACTGTGAGTCAACCATAAAATATAGACATATACTGTTGTGGGATATTTTTTATATAATTTTATGAAGAATATTTCTGTCATACATGATTTCTATGTAGCTCTAACCATTAAGGCTGCACACGCGACGGAAGCTTAAAAAATGAAGTAACTTCTCCCGTTTTTCCAACATTTCCCTTCACTGCTCTGCTCTTATTGATTGTAGCGTGATAATAAGTATACTATAACCTGCCTAGGAGTATGAAGAATAATTTTACCAAGTTTCGTTAAAATCCGTCGAGTAGTTTTTGTTTCTATAAGGAACATACAGACAGACAGACAGACAGACAAAAATTTTACTGATTGTATCGATCACTAATCACCCCCTGATAGTTATTTTGAAAAAATATTTCATGTACAGAATTGACCTCTCTACAGATTTATTATAAGTATAGATAAGGATGGGACGTTTGTTTTCCATGCCGCCTGATGGAAAGTGCGTATGAAGATTATGGTGGTACAGGGTGATTTTCTCACAAACAAAAAAAAAAGTGGTTACGATAAAAATGTAGGTGTGGACGGTTCAACTTAAATTGAAATATTTTTTTTATATTAGAGTTAATCTTCTGATTTCAAGCTTATTATATTGCATTAAAATAATAATTTGTGTCCGCTTTTTTATTTTGGTGTATTGTCCTACGACCAGTTTTGTAGTCATTATGTCTGGTATCTGAAAAAATAAGTGTACCAACCGAATCATTATATTTACAAAATCATTAGCTTCTATGCTGGACTGGGAGCGAAAGAAAAACGTAGAATGTGCCAGCTGCTTCTCTTCCCGGGCATACTGTAAAAGTCACTTAAGGGTCAGAGGTTATAAAGGCGTTTTTGTGGGCGATAGGCTGACCTCCTGTCACAACAATAGTCTCTTTCCATCTTTATAATACCTCCAAATTTGTCAAACGTGACATCAGATGGTCTTGTAACCTCTGGTGTCTGCCTACCCCATAAGGGATACAGGCGTGACGTTATGTATTTATGTATTTTAGCTGAACTTTTATGTTTTTACATATGTTCTCTTGATTGTATCCTTTTGCTCACATTCTAGTTCCACATACGAAGAAAAGGAAACAAGTATTTAAATAATAATTCTTCGTATTTTGTTTTAGGAACCACTGCAGTTGATTTCTCTTCAAAGCAAAACGTAGCCGGTTTGGATGGTCGTAAGGTAAGTTTATTTAGTCAATTGTGTTAGTTACCTTATTTCTTTAAAAATCATTACCAGACTATGAGCCCGCGTTTTCTTAGATTTGCCTTCTTTTACCTTAGCGTTGAATAGACCTGCGATTAACTTCAATATCACCTGACGCTAAGTAAAGATAACACATAACACACACATACTAACCCCATACACACACAGACATCTCTCACACACATAACCCCAGATGCACACTCCAAATAAACAGCAGACCTTTAGCTCTTAAGATAAACTTGTAAACTTAATTTAAAAAGCCTAATGTATCATAGTGTTATATTTGTTATATCTTGATCTGGGCACGAGGGAAGAGCCTGGTGATCCCCTAGTACAGAGCAACCTAGATGGGGCACCAGTCTCCCACTTCAAAATCTAAATTGGCTTACCTGTTATAAAAATGTAGTTTATAAAATAAGTAAAATATTATTGTGGTAGAAAATGAATAAATTATTAAATTTCGAAGTTTTTGAAAAAATAATAATAAACGTTGTCAAAACACATCAAAAAAGTCTTGTAAAGTCTGGTCCCAGGTGCGGCAGACTTTACTCAAAGGGTAGCCTTAAAGGGACTCAACACTAGGGTTACCAACTATACTGTTTTTAACAGTATCATACTGTTTTTGACTACATTATACTGTTTACTGTACAAATACTTTACAAAATACTGTTTTCAGCATAAAAAGCTAAGAATTTTATATGCTAGACCTTATTTAATAATTTGTGCAAGAAGCTCTAAAAATATGTGTTTAAAAAAATTATAAATTGAATACTGTTTATTTTACCAAAATACTGATATTCATGTCAGACTCAAATATACATACTTTATTTTTAGAAAAAAAAGTTGGCAGCTCTAATCTACACACACTTATCCAGGACCTGCAGATAAATAACACAAAAAATGTATTCTGACTAAATTCCTTAAATCGTGACCATTTATGTCAAAGCTATTATCTATACATATAATAAAATTTTTTGTAAGATATTTTAATTTATTTTAAGATATATTTTTTGCTAAGTTTGTTAAATGTATTTTTTTTTTATAAGTGTGTACATAAATTGTGAAATAAATAAATAAATAAATAAATAAAATGGTAGGAAAGTCAAAACTGTACATTGAATATTTTTTTAAAAGAATACTTGGGGTATGATCTACAATCGAAACAGAAACAAAAAATATAGTTTTTAGAATTTTTGTCTGTTTGTCTTTTTGTCTTTCCGGGATAAACTCAAAAAGTACTGCATGGATTTACTTCAAATTTGGCATGAAGATAGTTAAGATGTCGGGTCAACATATAGGCTACATATTATCACGCTAGCAGTGTTATAATCGTAGGTGCGTTTGGTGCTGCATAGCGTTCACGCAGACGACGTCGCGGGCAGCAGCTAGTTTCTATTATAAAGTAAGGATGGGACGTTTGTCTTCCATGACACCTGATGGTAAGTAACATGAAGACTAAGGTGGTGCACGTCCATCCACGAGAAACCTATTCACTCGACGCTTAAATGTACTAGGACTATACTGCAGTGCTAGCACGGATCTTTTGTCGATCGTAAGTTTACGAATGCTCGTATAGTATGGAGACGGTTTTGCAAGCAATAATAGAAATCTATCCATTGCCGCACGGTCAGCTTAAATAAATGTATTCCTTGTTAATTTTGAATGTTTGTTAACAGGTTCTACTATTAAATAACTGTAAAATAAAAAATTACATTGTTACTAAAAACTTGCAACCGACTCCATACTATACGAGCTTTCGTAAACTTACGATCGACAAAAGATCCGTGCTAGCACTGCAGGTCAGGGAAAATAGACGCAGGCAGTTCGTTCCAAACATTGGCGACCCGTATCAATAAGTAACTGTCGAAGCGCTTAGTTCGACTTTTCGGAATATCTACCACATACGGATGGAAGTTCTGGCTGCGTCTAGTAGTCCGATGGTAAAAGGGTGAGGGTTCAATATGTTCAAACATATTATAGATTAAATCGTTCTTTTTTCAATCTTAAGAACCTAACATGGACCTAGATTGAGTGATTGACAAACGCATTTCTTTGTTCTCAGTCGGACGATTCGCGGCTATCAACCAATCAAACTTCCGACTCGGAATCCGACCACAGTGACGACGACATCGACATTGTCGGAGAAACAAACTGCAGTCTTCAATATTCAAACACATAAACTTTAAATTGGTATTATTTTAATGAAACACCCTGTATAAATAAATCTATTGAGTAATTACCCATACTAATATACTATGTAGCCCTAAATCTACGAAACGAACTACGAATACCCCCTGTATTCTAGTATACACTCAGACCTGCAGGTCTATTCGCATAAAAAAATAGCAGCGCTATTCTTGACGAACATCGTTTCAATACAGGAGATTTCCAAATAATGTACAATCGCCTCCCATCCCGGTGTTCCAGTTAAGAAAATTTTTCCTAGAACGGCTTTTGGATCGAAGCTCCGCCTACTTTTCTCTGCAGCCAATGAAACTATATAGATCTCATATCTGTATTCATCGGTGTGCTTGCAAAACATTTTATAAACTATTTTAATTTGATATTTCATATGAATAAGGGGGTACCTAATACTAAATTTTTTTAACTTTTCTTATTTGTTAAACAAGATTTCGAGATCAAATCATGTCTTTTTTTAACATAACTTTCCATTTAAAAATATGTTTGTTACGATAACAATAAACTACAATAATAAATTGTAACTAAACAGTGAAACTATTTAAATGTAATGATTTGTTTTTTTTTTTAATTTAAAAAAAAATACATGATTTGATCTCGAAAGCTTGTTTACCAAATTGACCGAACTGCCTAGTTAATAAAGTGCAAGTGAATTTAGCCTTAAAGGTGGAACACCGGAACATTTTTCGATAGTACCTAATCGAAAATTGTAACAGTAGTAAAGAATTTTGAATTTTTGAGCTCACTTTTAGCAGAATAACGATACTACAAGCGGAGGCTCGACCAATGTTGGTTGGTCATCAAACATATGTAGCTGAATCGTACATTGGCCGTTTCATGATATGCCCGACAACAGTACTGGTCATATTGTCCACGTATATTTTATTCGGTTCTATGTTTATTTTGTCACACTAAAATTTTAGTCGTCTTAACTATACAGGGTTGCTTTGTCGTCACCGACCAAATTTTTTTACACAATAAGTATCATTTATAGAAACGGTTTTTGCAAAAAAAGTGTTTATTTTTTTACAAGCAAATTAATATATCCGCTAACATATTAAGCAAAGCATGGTAATTCTTAACTACCATTAAAATAAAGTCAACTACGCGCTACTACAAAAATCTCGTAGTACTAAGTCGTAGTATTATCAATGAAATGCCGCATCGTAGTAGCTATGTTCATCAACAGCGATTATTTTTTAAAAAGTTTCTGGCTCCATATTTCTACTTTTTTGTACTGAGCGACGCTAAAATAAATATGCAGGTACGTTTATATTGTATCAAAGAAACTAACAGTTAAATTTGGCTGGTGACCAAAAAACAACACTGTATGTATGTAATATATTACAAAATGAGTAGTTTACTTTGTGGCCATGACATTAATAAGTAATGAAAATTGCAACTTTAACTAGTTTAAGTCAAGTTTTTGAATCCACACTGCAATGTAAGTTATAGAATGTTGCCTAACATTGTCTTACGTTTTAATAACAAATTGTTACAATAGTTTTAATTTTTTAGTGATATTATATTACAAATGACTACAACATGTATATTTCGAACAACATCCGAGCGACAGCGGGACGTTAGAAGGAAAGACGAGAGCTTAGAACATAGAATATTCTTTAACATGTTGTTTGCAAAATGTTATAGTGCTTCAAAATATTCGGATGTTATTCGAAATTTGTTATCATCAGCATCATCCACAGCCTGTAGACGTCCACTGCTGGACATAGGCCTCCCCCAAGGTCTTCCACGTCGCTCGGTCTCGCGCCGCCATCATCCAGCGTTTACCGGCAACTTTGACCAGGTCGTCGTTCCATCGTGCGAGGGGCCTGCCTACGCTGCGTTTCCCAGTACGTGGCCACCACTCGAGAACTTTTCTGCCCCACCGGCCATCTGTTCTACGAGCTATGTGCCCTGCCCATTGGTACTTGAGCTCTGCAATCCTTCTGGCTATGTCGGTGACATTGGTTCGCCTGCGAATCTCCTCATTCCTGATTCGATCCCGCAGGGAAACTCCGAGCATAGCCCTTTCCATTGCCAGCTGAGCGACTTTGTTATATCATGATGTAATTTGTTATATAACATCACATACTATTTATGAATTTTGTTACAATATGTTATAGAAAGTGAAATGATATGCAACATTCGCCAACGATAATATAACAACCATATTATGGTACCTACCTTCAAATATTGATAAGGCATCGTTTGTTGAAAGTTATCTCTAAGGAACTTGACATTTCGTCACGAAATTTCGAATAAGTAATTAAAGAGTTTATAAGTTAGAGATTGGTATTGTTTGAGTTGATATTTTTGTAAACAGATACAGAAATTTAATTTATTTTACTTTATTATTTATTTTTAAGATTTCTATCTAATCATTTCTAGTCACCCTACTCGGTAATTATTTATAAGTAATGTTATATTTCATAATTACAGTGCAATAAAGTAATGTATAAATGTGAGTTTTAGATGTTATAAGAGATATTAGATAAATGTATAGAATTTAGAGTGAAATTATCATTTAAGGATAAAAACACGTTTTATTCATGTCTTAAAAAGTGGTGTTTTGATTAGGTATTTGAAATAATAATCAACCTTTTAATAGTGTTACTCATTTAAACTCGACAAAATGATATTAAATAACGTGATTATGAGTGAAAAAAAAATCAAAAGAAAGACCGATATTAAACCATTTTGTATACAGCGTTGATTTGTAGTCACCGGCCAAATTTTTTTTACACAATAGGTATCATTTATAGGAACGATTTTTGCAAAACAAAAGTATTTATTTTTTATACAAGGAAATTAATTTATCCTCTAACATATTAACCAAGGCAGGGTCACTCTAAATTACCATTAAAATAAAGATGACTACGTGCTACTACACACATTTTGTAGTACTACGGCGTAGTATTATCAAGGAAATGCCGCGTCGCATTTCATCAGCTATGTTCATCAACTGGAACTATTTTTTTAAAAGTTTGTGGTTCTATATTTATATATTTATATAAGTTATACTTTTTTGTACTGAGCGACGCTAAAATAAATATGCAGGTACGTTTATATCGTATCAAAGAAACTAACATTTAAATTTCGCTGGTGACGAAAAATCAACCCTGTATGTATTATAAAGTATAAAGCCCACAAAAAGTATTTGAAAATAAAAATACGAATTATAATATTTTTCGACACAAAGTCCAACTGTAACTTGCGTATTGCGTCCTTTTGACATGGTTTGCTAAATCAAGGGCAGTTCATCCGCTTAAAGGTATCTAAGTTTTATTGTTTTCTGATTACAATAATAGCAAAAATGACAAGTCAAAAATCACAAAAGTTTGATCTGTTTAAGGCAATCAAATTAATCTTGCGTTGACTCAGTTATTTGTCTTTTAAAACAGGCACCTAATCATTTTATTTCTTGCTTGCTTTGCTTTTAAGAAAAAAAAACATTGATCGTAATTGCTTGTAATAGGTCTCAATTTCTTTTTTATTGATTGCACAATGCGATCTTTCATGAAGAAAACTTCGAGTTCGATAAGTAGGTATATTATTTGAAAGGTGAAAAATTTAAAGTCTCGAATCATCAAATTAAAATTCTCATTTTTGAATTATGTTGATTATAATTTGCGAAAACAATATTTGTTTTAGTAGTTGGCGCTGTGCGAAAATATAACCTCCAACTTGATATTTTTTGTTTGAATAAAGAATTTAATCTAGTCTCTTAAATCTAGTCTTAAAAATAAGTATTCTAAAATTGAAATAGACTAGTGTTTTTGTATATAATGTTGATAATAAGTAATGTATACCATAATTTTAAATATAGGTTCTAATAATAATAATTGCTCAAGGAATAAAAACTTTTGAAGAAAGCTAATTTGCTTGTTTTATTTTTACCTCCCCAATTTTATTATAGACTTAGCTCGCGTTTGATTTCAATCACTGCAGTCCGATGTTTTCACTAAATTTCGTTAGTATCACTAAGATATAGGTGGCGCTGTTTATAATTTATAAAATTAGAAAAATGTCATAGACAATGTCTCTTTCATTCTAGATTTCATTCTTCGGTTCATTCAATCAATCACCTAACCGACTCATTAAATCTATCTTTCATTCGTTACCTGTGTTCGTTACTGCGCACCCGTTTTCGAATGTTGTTTTTATCGATTTTTTCTTGGATTCCTTTTACCCACAACCCGGCCACCATTTGGACTCTGACGCTCCCTTTTTTATTTCTGACCCGGCAATTCTACTAGATTTCGGAAACAACGCTGCAATTCGACCTTTGCATGTTTATTGGAATTTTGATCGTGATAAAGATTTTCTGATATATACATATTTCATATAATCATGATAATATACATATTTGAGGAGTCTTAAATATTCTTAAAGAAAAATACAGGGAAAGTTCCCGACTGGTTCTAGTAAAAGTTTCAGTCACTAAGTTCTAGATGGCGCTAGAGCTCCGTTTTAGCTGATATCTCTATCCAACCTATAAAAGTTACTTTATGACTGCAGTATAACTAGTAGATTAACTCACGGGATTGACAATCAATAGTATATTATGTAACAAGTGAGCGAAGTTCTCTCGGCTCATTATTAAGCCTGCGGCTCGGGCTCAAATCACAGCCTCGACTGTAATTAGCAACGCTCACGAGTTACATACGACGTTTTTCAACACACTTGTGAGTAAAAGACAGACATACGTGATCATAAAATAACAAACACACTTGATAACAAAGCTGTGAATTGTGATTAAAAAATGGCGCCGAACCTCGCGCATGCGCGTAGGTTTTTTTTTCCGTCAAATGTGTCAATGTCTGTATAGCATATACAGCCTATTTTAAGTGAAAATGTTTAATTTGGAGTGGTAAATGTAAATATTTTAATATTTTATGACAAATGATTGTAAATTGTGAATAATTTGTTTAATATACAAATTTATTTTACTAATATAAGGCGCAAACATTTAAAAATGTATATGGATTTGAAGTGGTATAAAACCTCTTTGTTGTTTCTGAAAATATTTAGTGTATAACCCGGACCAATAAAATATGCTCTGTTTTCTCGCATGTTATTTGCACAAAGGTACAATTCAACTTTGTAGGATTCATTATATTATGCACTAGGGTATAATATATTAATGCACGCGTGACTTATAGCCCAGTTTATAGTCCTAAACTCAATAGAATAACGCTCACTTTACGAGCAAGTGTGTTGAAAAGCATTTTATTCAATTTCAAGAGTTTGGCCATAGCACCATTTTAACGTTTGGTGGCGCCACTTATTATTGACAATAACAACTTAATATGAGTGAATTGAGTGAGTGCTAGACAATCATTCGCCATTTGATAACAAAACGCTGCCGGCTTGTGAAAATCCTATGCATATCTGTTGTGAAATGGACATATCTGCTGTGTTTATATAATTTCCTGCAAACTCAGAAGTAGCGTTAAGTGAACTTATGTTTATCATTTATGTAACTGAATTGTTGTGATGCTTAATAGACTTCATGATTCACATATTTCGTCGAATAACTGTATAAGTATCAAACATGCTAACAAGTTTTTGATTATTTTAGTTAGTGGTTCGTTAGTTCGTTGTCATTGTACTGTAAAATAAGCACCCTTTCTTTCACATATGAAAATCAATAATTATCAACAATAATAATAAAACCACTACAGTGCACAGTCCACCCACAAAACCTCAAGCACATAAGCGCCGCCAAGCGGCAAAAAAGCTTGTACTCCAAACTCCCTATATTGATGTGTCCTATCTGTACTTGTACATAATACTTTCTAATCTGTGGATTTACTAACAGATTGACTATCAGTTAACATGAAGTCAAAGAAACAAAGATTTAGGAGGGGACTGGCTCTTGATAAAATATTTTCAGTACACATCACTTAAACCTACACACATACATACAGTATTGTCTTAAGTTTTCACGATTCATAATTTAAATAAAACTACTTTTTAACCGGATTAATCGCGTATAATTTATATTTTACATTTTAACTCGACGTTTCGGTGTCTTTGCAGACCCCGTGGTCACGAGCGACTGAGGTGTCAGGCGTCAGATTGATAGTGGAAAAAGTTATACATCATCTCCATCTATTTCTCAGTCTTCGAGCGTAGCGTTCAGGGTTAACACAAAATGAGCTGACAGTGTCTCGAGTTTCAGGTCGTGCTGCTTGCTGGATGTTTGACTTAATATCTTTG
This sequence comes from Stenoptilia bipunctidactyla, assembly GCA_944452665.1. Classification (NCBI taxonomy): domain Eukaryota; kingdom Metazoa; phylum Arthropoda; class Insecta; order Lepidoptera; family Pterophoridae; genus Stenoptilia; species Stenoptilia bipunctidactyla. The sequence goes on from OX101750.1 coordinate 14,292,528, forward strand.
AGAATAGGGTCCCATGCTGGTGATAGTTTCCAACCATCTTCTCTGTTGAAATTAGGGTGCTTTTTAATTTCAATGGATTCTCTGATCATTCTAGGTATATAATGTGTCTCCCTAGATAGAACTTTCACAGAGTCAAACCTTAAGTAGTGGTTGGGCTTGTCTATGGAATGCTCACAAACTGCAGACTTGGTTACTCTTCGGTTTTTAATGTCAGCTATGTGTTCTTTAACGCGGGTTGATACACTTCTTTTAGTTTGACCAATGTAGGAAAGCCCACAGCCGCAGTCAATCTTGTATACACCTGGGTCTTGTAAAGGGATGTTGCATTTAACTGGGCGAAGATGTTGACTAATTTTAGAGTTTGGTTTAAATATTGTTTTGATGGAAGCGCGCCTAAGAATTTTTGAAATTTTATCCACCACCACCCGAGCCAATTACTCGCCGTAGGCTCCTCTTTGTTTCAGAGAGCACATGGAATCTGCGATCCCCAGCACATTGATGATGAACTGAAACATGTTGTCAAAGTGCTTCGTCAAAACGGCCTCAAACCACCTCGTCGCCGCCGCAGTGACCACGTGAAGCCGCAGACAGTCGAACGAAGACCTGCATTTTTACCTTTTGTGAAGGGAGTTACCGATAAAATTTCAAAAATTCTTAGGCGCGCTTCCATCAAAACAATATTTAAACCAAATTTTGAAAAAACTAAAAAATCACCAGCATGGGACCCTATTCTCAAAGATATTAAGTCAAACATCCAGCAAGCAGCACGACCTGAAACTCGAGACACTGTCAGCTCATTTTGTGTTAACCCTGAACGCTACGCTCGAAGACTGAGAAATAGATGGAGATGATGTATAACTTTTTCCACTATCAATCTGACGCCTGACACCTCAGTCGCTCGTGACCACGGGGTCTGCAAAGACACCGAAACGTCGAGTTAAAATGTAAAATATAAATTATACGCGATTAATCCGGTTAAAAAGTAGTTTTATTTACACATACATACATAACGTCACGCCTGTATCCCTTATGGGGTAGGCAAAACACCAGAGGTTACAAGACCATCTGATGTCACGTTTGACAAATTTGGAGGTATTATAAAGATGGAAAGAGACTATTACTTAAACCTCTGTGGTAATATTTGGCGGGCTTTATGCTTGCTCTAAAAATCATGCTTAAAAGCTTGCTATTTAGTATGCTCAATACGAGCATGATTAGGAGCAATTTACATTTGCTAGTTTTAAGTATGCTTCTATATTTAAATATGAACAACTGATCGATACTAGCATGCTCAATAAGCAAACCTGTTTAGACGCGCTTAAAGCCTACCCCTCGCATGCTTGAAAATCGCTAGCCTGTCGATTCACAAGCATGCTCGAAATGAGCATGCTTATTTTGGGCAACATTCCGACACTATATGACAATATGGCAGGGTTATACAGGGTTAAGTCGACCTAGATCCGTTAAGGGCATATATTACCCATCATTTATAACTTATTTTATTATGAAACATCCTAACCTAACCGTTTTCGAGATAATCGATTTATAATTTTTTTATAAAAATTACTGATTTTTGCCATTAAATGTCCCATTTTGAAATTGGTGCGCTTTTTATTATTGTTATTTGTTTCTCACATGCAGATTAAAATGTTCTATGATCATAGTAACCAAAATTCTACGTAAAATTACTAAATACATAGTTCTGAACGATTGAAATTTGAAATAATCAAAAATTACAGTTTACTTTTCTTCTAAGAATATCTAAAAAGGTTATTATGGAAGATGTTCGGCGAAGTTCTAAAAAAACAAATAACAATAAAAACAAATAACAATAAAAAACGTTTTGTCAGCTACCCAACAAAGTATAACAATCTAGGCTTTTATTTATGAATTAATATTATATTAATTCCACTGACCACTTTGGCGATGGGGTAAACCTGTCTGCCTCAGACGCTAGTGGTTGCGGGTTCGATTCCCGCACGGAACAAGAAAAAAAAATGTTCCGTGTCTGGGTGTTTATCTATATTCTAGGTTCCCCCCTAGTTCGCTACATGGTATCCCATAACACAAGCTATGCGTACATTGGGGCCATGTAGTTGGTGTGATTGTTTGGGGATTTAATATTTATTATTATTATTATTCATATAAATAATATTAGTTTCACAGGCGTTAGTGGATGTAAAAATAATTTCGCTTATTGAGCCTAATCCATTCTTTAGCCCAGGAAAGTAAAATAAACGACGGCCCTAACGAAGATTTAGTGTAAACGTGTGAATGGACATCATTTCCAATCATTTGATAAGACCCTATTTTTTACTCGATAATTTGAATCGGGAGGACGATGAAAACTTCTTGAGAGGAGAAAACTCTTTATGGAAGTTTTGCCACTGACCCTTATTATGGACATATGGTCTCATCATGGTCTTGACGACCACTTTGGCGCTGGGGTAACACTGTCTGCCTCAGACGCCAGTGGTCGCGGGTTCGATTCCCGCACGGAACAAGAAAAAAAAAATGTTCCGTGTCTGGGTGTTTATCTATTTATGTATTTATATTCTAGGTTCCCCCCTAGTTCGCTACATGGTATCCCATACACAAGCTATGCTTACTTTGGTGCCATGTAGTTGGTGTGTTTGTCTGGGGATTTTATTTTATTTTATTTTTATTTTATGATGGCTGCCCTACACATTTTCGAAGGAGTGTGCGGGAACCAGATAGGACGAGGAGGATCTTCACCGTGGCCAGCCGGAAGTCCGGACCTAGCCCCCATGGATTTTTATGTGTACGTGGCACATAAAGAGCCTCATATACTGCGAGCCCAATCCAATTGTATCTGTTGATGAACAGATACTCAGGATAATCATGGTGGCAAGCGAAATGCGAAGAAATTGACCATTGATGCAGTAAAAACTGGGCTTCACTGAATAATGCGAAAATGTATCCAATACAAAGGCGGATGTGTTGAGCGTGAATTGTAACGTGCTACAATAGTTTTTTATTTTGTACAAACTTAACTTTTGTTATATCTTTCTTTCCAGGGCTTTAAAATTAATTAAGCTCAATCAGCCTAATTATTTTTACGTCCAGTATCGCCTATAAAACTAAGATTTTTTCTACGAATTTAAATAAAAGCCTAGATTATTATTATTATACTTAGCTGCTAAAACGTAGATATTTATAAGAACTTCTGCCGAACATCGCCTGTAATATTTTTTTTTGATATTCTTAAAAGAAAAGTAAAGTGTAAAAATTTTTTTTGATTATTAGTCCTTTCAATCGCTCAGAATTTGTATTAAGTATTCTTACGTAAAGTTTTAGTTACTAAGATCATAGAACATCTTAATCTGCATGTAAGAAATCAATAATAATAACAACAAAGCGCATCAATTTCAAAATATGACATTTAATGGAAAACAATCAGTAATTTTTGGAAAAAAATTTAAAAGACAATTATTTCTGAAACGGTTAGTTTATGGGGTAGGGTGTTGGATAGTGAAATAAGTAAGAAAAAATCAGGTTCTATACGCCCTTAACGGATCTAGGTCGATTTAATTAGTACCTAGAGTAGTCAACCTTACACGGCTAAAGATTATTATGCAGGTAAGTTTTATAAAAAATCGTGGTTAAATATTTACCTACCAGACTTTAGATTTGAAAAACTGCACTCAAATCGATTCATGTGTTCGGCAGCTACTATGACCCATACACAAATTCAGGCTCACGCACACATACACACACGTATACACATTAACCTAAAACTTAAGACGATGATTCCATTGGGGGTTGTATACATAGAATTTCGTTGTAAAACTTTACATACATACCTTCACGCCTGCATATCTTATGAGGTAGGCAGAACATCATAAACCATCAGATGGTTTCTCAGATTCTGAGGTCACATTTGACACATTTGGAGGTATAAAAATAATGTAGACAGTCTATTGCAGTGACGTAGGTCAGCCTATCGCCTACAATAACGTCAATAACACCTCCGTCCCTTAACTGACTTTTACAGTATGCCCGGGAAGAGAAGCAGCTGGCACATTCTATGTTTTTCTTTTGCTCCCAGTCCAGGATGGACGCTGGAAGCAATATAAATACGTATATGTAGATAACCACCTAGATACGGAACATTTCTTTTTCAACCGACATCAAAAAAAGAAGGAGGTACTCAATTCTTCTGTATGTTTTTTTATGTTTGTTAGGTAGGTACTTCATAACTTTTGAATGGGTGAACCGATTTTGATGTGAACTTATTTCATATGATAGAGGATACTTTTCATTTTGTCCAATATACATTCGAAAAGTCGATTGAGTACGTACTTCATGAAAAATTTTCAAATGTGTTTGAATTCGGACATCGTTTACCTTGACGACCTTATACTTCAACCAAAGTTTTGACGTGAAGTCGGTTTTTTAATGCTCTGCATTCGTTGATTATCTTGTTACGTGCGGGGATCGAACCTGCGACCTTACGTCTTAGACCACTGCGTCTCATCTTCACTTACCATCAGGTGAGAATGAGTTTAAAGGCAGGCTTAGTTTATATGAAGCAGAGTTGTTCTGACACTCACACAACATTATCTAGCCCAAATTAAGTTTCTTAAGGAACTTGTGTTATGGATACTAGATAACCGATATACTTCATCATCCATCATCCACAGCCTGTAGACGTCCACTGCTGTACATAGGCCTCCCCCAAGGTCTTCCACGTCGCTCGGTCCCGCGCCGCCCTCATCCAGCGTTTACCGGCGACTTTGACCAGGTCGTCGGTCCATCGTGCGGGGGGCCTGCCTACGCTGCGTCTCCCAGTACCGATATACTTAAGAAATATATAAAAATACAAATTGAATAAATACATATTTTTTTAATGAAGATAAACTTAAATAAACATATAAACATCCATGACTTGACGACTAATATCTGTGTTCATCACACAAATATCCGTCGCCGCCGGGATTCGAACCTAGGACCTCTGGCATAGAAGGCAATGTATGTAACCAAAGCCGAGAGACACAGGTTGACAGACGCCTCCCACAAGACTCTACACTTTTGATGAAATCTATTCGATAACAGGGGCCTTACTCCCGACGCGATCGAAAATCAAGTCAACTCGATCTCAAGGATTTTCGCACTCCCGAAACCGATTCTAGCGCCGAATCGAGCGGTGCCTCAAATTGTACCATAGATTTGGTCATTTGTTACAAGCTATAAACAGTTATATTCGATCCTGATTAGTTACAATTTGAGCCACCGCTCGATTCGGCGCTAGTATCGGTTTCGAAATGCTTGAGATCGAGTTGATTCGATTCTCGATCGCGTCGGGAGTAAGGCCCCAGATGGCGTAAAAATAAAGTGATATGTAACTAAGACAGATGCTACAAAGTTCAGCCGGTGCGGGAAAGTTCATAAGGTCACTGACTGCGGCACAAGTCTTGTTTTAGCTTATTAGGTTGACTAGGTTTGTCAAAACATTTTGTTGTTAAAATTTGTATGAAAGTCTATACCAGCACTAATCATGTTAATTTTTTTACTGTACATTCTACGTATGGTATAGAAGCTAACCCTTAAGTTTTATCTCTCCATTTTGTTACACGTTGTATAAAGTTTAAAATTTAAAAATAGTAATTTTTTCAACCTTTGACAACGTTTGACAACATTCATGTTATCGGAATATTCCCTACACTTATTAACCCTTCAGGTACTAAGGGACAGTGAGAATCTACAAACTAATAAGGGAAGATCGGCGATAGATCACGGACCTTTCTGTTGATACAACAAATTTGTAGACGCGGAAGGGTTGAAACTTGGAACGCTGCCGTGTAAAGATACTGGAAGTGACATAAAATTGTGAGTATTAGTAGACTTAACAAATAAATATTTCACATTTTAAACAGCGCGAACTAGGTTTTGCTATTATGACCACTTTATTTTTTTTTCAATAAATTTGTATGTCGGATAAAAGTTATCAGATGATTATTCTGCAAAATAATGTTGTTTTGCGATTTTTTATAAATGTATGACAATGAGATAGAATGGCACTAAGTTTGAGATGAGCTCGAAGTTGTCACGTAATACTTTATTCATTAGTAAACTTTCACTGACCATTGATAAAGCAAGCATTTAAGGCGAGGATTTTCGACCGCAGTAGGCATTAACGCTATATGGGACTGCGTGGCGGGCAGTCGCGTAAATGAACACGTCAGCGCACAGAAATGTCACAGTATAATTAATAGCAGTAATATAGTAGCCTATACCTATGGTGTGCCTTGTTATACGAAATTCGTTTCTACGATGACTAAAACTTATGTCAAGGATGATATAATAGAATCTATATTTTTTATTTATCTGGATTTAATATTGCGATACCTATACTTACTATTTTATTTTTTATAAATATTGTAATTGCCATTTTATAGATGAAATCTTTTTAAGTTTATATCCTTACTGAATTCTGTTGTGAAAATCGTGCTATTTTGACTTGAAAGTATATCGTGACGTTAATTTATAACTTTCATAAATTATTTGTTCCAAAATTCATTAAAATCAGTTAAGTAGGTAGTTGAGATCTTTTACGTAAGCTTTTATCTCTCTCTCATTCCAATCCAATAGGGCTGGTGTTTGAAAAAAAGTAGGGTTTGGGAGCTATTTTCATTACTAATTTTCTACAAATTGGTCGGAAGGTTTGGCTGAAATAAAGGAACAGAAAGATAGACTTTCGCATTTATTATTTAGTATGGATCCGTTATTTATACACTACAACACGAGTTAATTTGAGCTAAATAATGTAGTGTGAATGTTACAAATAATTATTTTTTTTATGAAATGAAATTCAATCCACCCCTTCGGAATGTGCACCTGTTTACACGAAGTAGTAAATTTGTAGTAGTTAATTATATCAAAAATATCAAAAATAGTAATGTATGATTATATTCTTAAATGTCTATGTATCGTCATAACGTATTAGCCGTCTAATCTATAAAGCCGAAGGGTTTGTCTGTTTGAACTTTGAACTAGATTATTCGTGAAAGAACCGATCAGATATAAATTATACCTGATCGGTTCTTTCAAGATGTTACTAAGTTGATGTATAAAGGTCCAAAACACTATATTTTTAAAAAACATAGCATATGAAAGTTTAACCACAAAATACATAAAAGGTGACCAATTTAAACTAACTTTTAACACTGTGAAATTATAACTATCTGGAATCAAAATTTCAACACACAGGAAAATTGGTGGTAGATGCCATCTACATTCCCTTTCAAGAACGAAGTAAGTACTTTTTATATATTAATAACTAGGTACATCAAAAGAATTGTAGGTGGCAGCATTACTCAAAAACACATTTGTTGAAATTATAAAGATACCAAACTAATTTGATATCTGGAACTTTTGAAATAGAGTCTATTTTACTCGTGACGAAAATAAATACAAGAAGGTATTTTAACGGACAGACATTTTCAATCCATTATTTTATTTGACGTTTAAGTACAGGCAAAGCAATATTATTTGAACGTAACCCATTCAAACAAATTAACTGATATTCTTTTCGATATTAATAACTAATACCCATCTTAATCTCACCATCAGTGCTAATGTCTTATCAGCACTCATCAGTACCAATAAATTACCATTAGTACCTATCAGTAGTTACCCATCTGCACCGATAAACACCTATGAGAAGCCATCAGCACCTATCAGTACCCATCGGAACCCAATAGCATCTCTCAGCATCCTTCATTACCCATCAGCACCTATCAGCACATCTGAGCACCCAACCTATCAGTACTCAACAGCATCTATCAGCAACCATCATTACCCATCAGCACCTGTCAGCATCCATCAGTTACAATCGTCACCTATCAGTAACTATCAGCACCCATCAGCATCTATCAGCACACATCAAAAAGAACACCTCTATAATATACAACTTTGCATAGGTGTTCTTTAATACTTATATAATATTATATATCCCATAACTTTGAGGTTTTGTTCCTTACTTAAAAAATAATACTTTTTGCCAAAGAATATGTGGTTCAAAAGTGCATACTTCCCAAGATATCCTCGGTCTTAATATAATGAGTTCTAAAATATCACCCGTGTAACATCTCATCCACTCAATAGACGCGTGTCACTGAAGTCATACAATAAACAACAAAAACATTTTAAACGTTGAGGAAAGTTGCATACAATGTACACCGCAAAACGTCGCAAACTGTACCTACCTGTGCATAGCGATAAAAAAGGAGTAGAAAACGCCACGTTGTCATACTTCGCATAAAGTTATTTTTGACTTAATTGAATTATTTTGCATGAAAAATAAAAACCAAAAGAAAATTGAAAAATTATTCACATGTTATTTGATTCTATTACATGGCCCCATCAAGACCCTAGAGTTATGGGAAATCAAGCAGAACATATTGTACATAATATACATGGCAATTTTTTTTTATGTCGTTTGGGGGTAAAGTTTTCTTAATAATAGAGATAGCAAATTCTACTCCATAAAACATTCCTTTATTTTAGGAAAAATTAAAACTGTATTCAAAGAGTTTACAAAAACTCTCTTCTTCACCCAGGAATCGAACCGACTTAAATCTAAAAATGAAGATTTCATGGTTTTCCTTTCAATGAATTAACCTAGTATGTGAGAGAGATTTTATTCTTGTGATTGGCTCTAACGAACCACACAATAAAATTACAGGGTGTCATTTTTACAGATTTTAGTCGGTTTGAATCCCAGGTGAAACGAGTGAATTCTTAAAAATCTTTGAATGCGGTTTTATTTCTGTTCAATAATAAAGGACAGTTTCTTTGGAGTAAATTTTGCTATCTCTTCTTTAGAGTACTTTCCCTCCAGATGGCATTAAAAATTACATCCTGTATATTTATCGATGTGCACCTATCAGTATCTACGTTGGAATTGATGTGGAGGGGCAACCCACAAGAGGTGATGCGTTAATATTAACCCTGTATACGTACGAATAATAATCCTCCTTTTGTTTTCGTCGGGTGATTACGTAAGAAAAGATTTATCGCAAAAAATATTATATGCTTTTTTGCACTTGTTGTCTAATAAACTTAAAAAAAAATATCAGAAACAAGTTTTTAGCTCTATATTCAGAAGTAATAATTGTTTATAATACTCCTTTAATTTATCAATCAAAATATAAAATGTGACTTAACAAAAATTAAATGATTAAATTGTCGTACTGTTATGTGTACGCTATGGTCAAAAAGACGATCAATTACGCGGGAAAATCGGGAGCAAAAGCGACACAGGTCCTACCTCCATGACGCCTCGCGTGGTACTGAATTGTATCGCACCGTCGTCTTTATTATATTATATTATATTAGAAAAAATAGAACGGTTTAAGAAAGAAATTATCCAAATAAATTAATTTTATGCTACATTACCAATATTATGACAAGTTTTTGTAAGTATAAGTTTGATATTCTCTTAGAATATCGGAAAATCACTTAAAATTTTCATCTTTTTCGTAATTTTTTATGATCGAGTAAAGTTTTCAGTATCGTGTTTTGATCCACAGATTTATAAAATATATTAAACAAACTTCAACATATATTTTTATCCGATCCAGACAAACAATATTGGCCGGTTGTAATGAGTTTGAAAACGCATAGATTTCGCGAATGGGGGCCTTAAATTGTAACGTTATTTTTACAAACGGTCTTTGACTGCGCTAACGGCTATTAACATAAACCAGTTTTCGGAGCTGCCGATGAGCTCGGCTCATACGACTCGATCGGTCGTTCATTTTGCTGGAAATCGCAAGGCACACGCACGCGTATGGCACTCTCTAATAAGTGACTCGCCACTGTGTTCCTTCATCTAAATATTTGAAAAATGAAGTACTTCAATACATTGAAAGTGTTCAGTACCTGTTTACTTAACGTGGTTTTTTTTTAAATAATAGTGTTTGAAATCCACATACTGCGTAATTAATGAGCGTATCTTCAAATAAGTTATTTCTTTGTAGTTGCAATTCATTATAATATTCAATGTTAACTTATCTTTATATTCTATTGCCTAGCTTACGGCTTAACTTTTATAAGCTTGTCTTTTCATAAAGGTACTTATCTACCTACCTTGCCCCGTCTGACTTTTTTTACCCAACTCCACCTGCCACGTGGACAAGACCTGGGATCCATCCGAAACTTCCACGGGACGACTGACCCCCTACTCTTCGGCACCACCATCTACTCGTATACCGCCGAGAACCAGGGGAGTCAGTTTCTGCGTAAGCATAAATAAGGCGGGCCTCCTACCCATTTTTAGATTTGTGTAATATATACGAGGGTGGATTGAAAAGTTCGCGGCCTAGTCAAGAAAACAGAATAAAGTACATACAAAAATATTTTTATTTCTCGACGTAATCTCCATTTAGCTCTATGCACTTCTTCCATCTGCTTTCCAGAGCTTCCATACCTGTTTTAAAAAAAGATTCCTCAAGGTCTTCAAAATACAGGTCAACAGCGGCTTCGACCTCTTCATTCGTTAAAAATTTCTGCCCACCGAGGTGTTTTTTCAGGTTTGGAAACAGATGAAAGTCCGAAGGTGCCAAATCAGGAGAATAAGCTGGATGTGGCAACAATTCGAAACCACAATCACGAATTTGAGCCATAGACTCGACAGACGTGTGGACTCGGGCGTTGTCCTGGTGAAACAACACTTTCTTTCTCAGTAATCCTGGGCGTTTCTATTTAATTTCTTCACGTAAACGGCGCAGAAGGGTGCTATAGTACGCAGAGTTTATTGTTTCGCCTTTTGGAAGGTAGTCCACCATAATGACACCCTTAGCATCCCAAAAAACCGATGCCATCACCTTGCCAGCCGACAGAATTGCCTTTGCTTTTTTCGGAGTTGGTTCACCTAATTTTTTCCATTGTTTGGATTGTTGTTTTGATTCTGGGGTATAGTGGTGAACCCAGGTTTTATCCATTGTCACAAATCTGTCAAGAAAACCTTGTGGATCAGCCTCGAACATCTCCAAACAGTCGCGAGAAGTCGTGAGTCGAATTCGCTTTTGCTCTACTGAAAGCAATCTGGGGACCCACCTAGCCGAAACCTTAGAAAAGCCGAGTTCATGGACAATGATGTTTTGCGTTCGTTCATATGAGATGCCTATAGTGTCTGCAATTTCTCTGATAGTCAATCTACGGTCTTTCAATATGAGATCACACACTTTATTGATGTTTTCTTCGGTCGTAGACGTCATTGGCCTGCCGGAGCGAGGGTCATCTTCGATGTTCTCTCGTCCACGTTTAAATTCTGCAACCCATTTTTTCACAGTGGTATAAGACGGGGCAGATTCCCCTAATGTTGTTTGCATGTCATCATGGATCTCCTTTGGTGTTAATCTTTTTTTAAACAAATATTTAATCACAGCACGTTGTTCAAATTTCTCCATTAGTGAAAATTTGTTCTACACACGTATTTATATTGTTCGTAAAATTTTATTTAAACAAGATATCAAATTGAAAATTCGCGGGCTGACAATTGAATAATGACAGTTCAAAATGACGGCAGAAAAAATAACAAAAGTTTTTTTTTAATAATAATAATAATAATAATAATAATAACATAAAACTAATAGCCCTAGAACCAAATATATTACATAACTTACAAAAAGCCGCCATTCTCAACACCTGCCGAATAGTGCGAAAGTTCCTGCAGCTTGAAGAGTAAAACACACACCACATTTTGTAGTTACTTGGCGCAAGCCCGTAACTACAGACTTAACCAGCGAAAGCTGTGAAAAAGATCTTGTCGAAAATAATAATAATGTTTTTATTTCGGACAGACATCCATATTGTGTTAGTAGACAAAAGTTAATGGCCAGGCCGCGAACTTTTCAACCAATGTAGTAGTTTTCTTTTCCTGACACGGTAGTTTCATTAAATAAACTCCTGACGTCACACAATATAAATATATAAAATTTAAAACAGTGAATTTTATATTATAGAAAGTATCAATAATTATAGAGGCAATACAAAAAACAATTGGTATTAATACGAACATAAAGATATATTGTATTAAACAAACTATTTTTGGAAATTGCAAAGTTTTCAAATAGTACTTTGACATTTTAATAAAATTGATTTGAAATCTACAAAGTATCTTCTATCAAATTAAACACTCATCATCAAAATCAATTCATGACTGACACAATTGAGAACATCCTCCTTTTGAAAGTCGGTTGAAAATATGTTTTAAACTCTTGCGATAAAATCCGGTCAATAGACGTCATTTCAAACCCTTTTCTTCCTTTCACAATGAGAAGTTTACAAAATGACTTTTAAATATAAAAAAATAATGTTACTGAATATCATTTTACATGGCGTAATATGTTTTTCTTCTAAAGGTGTTATGTCAATATCTTGAATTACAAATCATATTTTCGACGACCGGCTGGTGTAGCGGTAGCATATGTACATTGCCTTCTATGCCCAAGGTCCTGGGTTCGAATCCCGGCGGGCCGGCGGATATTTGTGTGATGACCACAGATATTAGTCGTCAAGTCATGGATATTTATATGTTTATTTAAGTTTATTCTAATAAAAGATATGTATTTATTCAAAATGTATGATTATATATTTCTTAAGTATATCAGTTATCTAGTATCCATAACACAAGTTCTTTAAGAAACTTAATTTGGGCTAGATAACGTTGTGTGAGTGTCAGAAATATAAAATTTCATTTCTTTTCTCTTTTCGTGTACAATTTTGACATCATAGTTTTTAACCAACCATTAAAATCTCTTGAGCAAAATGTATATCATTTTTTTCTTTTAAAAGACTATTTGAAAACTCTCATTCACTTCCATATCTCCGCATCTGTGTCGCACACTTTCCCACGGTAATGACTGGTCGACACTTGCACACGTCCGGAGATGGCTCGATAGGTGGAGTGTTCGTCTGTTGATTATTGAGTTTATTTAGCAGAAATATTGGCTAGGTGTGAAACGGTGTGTTTCTTTCGGTGATAATAATCAACGAATGCAGAGCATTAAAAAAACCGACTTCACGTCAAAACTTTGGTTGAATTATAAAGTCGTCAATGTAAACATTCTTCAAATTCATACATATTTTTTTCAAATATTTGAAATTATCCATGAAGTACTCAATCGATTTCGATGAAACTTGTATGAGACCAACTCTAAAGTTTTTCCTACCATATGGAACAAGAATTTTCAAATTCGATTCATAATTGTCCGAAATATCGTGTAACAAATCACAAAAAAATCATAAACGTGAGTTGAGAACATTCACCTTTTTTAGAAGTCGAAAAAGACGTTTCACTTTAACCTCACCTGTGATGGTTCGTGGCGATGAATTCAAAGATTTAAATATATAATTATACCGCAAAGCATGGTTACACTAGCGCACATATTAGGTCCTTACATATGAAATTGGTGTTTTGTCGTACTGGCCACTTTAATCTCAAATATCTCCTCTTTGGTATAGAATTCAAAATTCAAATTTATAATTATTCAAGAAATTAACTGTCGGCGGTCACCCATCCAAGTACCGACCGCGCCGAGCGTTGATTATCCTGTGATATCGTGTTATAACTTATACACAGTAACCACGGCGCCACGACGACTTCGTGAAATTGGATCCTAGAATACAAATGGATAAACACCCAGACTATGATTTTTTGCGGAGTTTTTTGGTCTGTTACTTTGATTGTAACAAATTCTCTATCGAATGTAACAAAAGTGCCACAACAACTTCGAAACCGGGTTAAGCTATGAAAACAATTGTTAACCAGGAAATGATCTAACCCGACTACCATTGAAATTCCCGCTAAACTACACAACAATACCAAATTAGTACCCCCCTTTTAGGGTGGCTATAAGAGAACTGGCTCGGAAACAATATCAGGTAATTCAAATCAAAACATTCATACTCCCTGCGTGCAGTCGGGAACGCCACGTGTCTTCAATTTTCCGTATTTGGCCCCAAAAATTATTTGTAGTAACTCAATTTACTCCGCAGTAACTGGCAAGGGTGGAGTAACAAATTGTATTGATGTATTATTCGAAGAAGTGTGTTTGTTCGTTCATTTAATTATGTTGTAAATTGAATGTGTCGTATTGTTAAACCTTTATGATTTAGATGAATGATTTTAGTGATCAATTTAAAGCTATATGTTTAAGGTTTAATTTTTTAATTTACTTGTGAAATTAACATAATCTTTTTTATATAAAATAATCAATGAATGAAGAGCACTAAAAATCCGACTTCACGTCAAACTCTGGCTGAAGAAGAAGGTCATCAATGTAAACAATCTTCGAATTCATACATATTTAAAAAAAAATGAAGTCGATTTAGATGAAATTCAATAAAAATATAGGACTAAATGGGAAGTATCCCTCTATCACATGAAATAAAAATCATCAAAATCGGTTCACCCTGTCAAAAGTTATTAGGTAACAAACATTTAAAAAAAACATACAGACGAATTGAGTGAATACTTCTTTCTTTGAAGTCGGATGAAAAAGTGGGACGTTTGTCCCATATAAAAATATTACCTGATGGAAGCTGACATGAGAAACCCATTCCCTCAACGATTGCCGCCAGAGCGGTGATATTTGGTTAAAAAATAATAAATGTTGCTGATAATCAGGCACAATCCCTGAAGGAGATCCAAAGGATGAATGTTAGAAAAATCTTCGTTTCCCCCACAACTCAAAACACACAAAACACTGCACTTTACCCAACACACAAGCCAAGTGTCTCCTTACACCCACGACCCTTTATCCATCATCTTAATTACCCATCAGGAAAATCTAAAAAACAGGATAAAACACAAAAGGCATCGAGTTTAGTAAGCCATTGTTATAGAGAATGAGAGACGCGACACGCGCGCGCCACGTGGCGAGTAGCGGAACTTACCTCTTGACGAAAGGGGCGTTTGTTTTTTTTTAAGTTTGTCAGGATTTAAGTTGAATCGATTGGACTTTTGAGACGCTATTTGACAAACAAGTGCTTATGTCTTTATTCATCTTTCCTGCGTTTATAACCAAAGGTATTTGGGCTAAATTACCTAAGTTTCTTACTAGATAAAGAATACAAAACTTGAGAAATATAATAATCAATGAATGCAGACTTCACGTCAAAACTTTGGCTTTTACAGTTACAATGTCATCAACGTAAACATTCTCCGAAGTCATACATACTTTTCAAAAATTTGAAATTTTCAATGAAGTACTCAACTGATTTCGACGAAATTTTTTTGAGACCTACTATGAAGTATCTAAGTATCATATGAAGCAAGAATTTTCAAAATCGATTCATAATTGTCTGAAATATCGTGTAACAAAGACACACAAAAAAAAATACAGACGAATTGAGAACCTCCCCTTTTTTGGAAGAAGGTTGAAAACATAGATGCATATATTGAATAAACATACCTATACATATTTTTTATTAGAGAAAAAAAACTTAAATAAACATATTTTAATATCTATGACTTGATGTCTGAAATGTGTTCATTTCACAAATATCCACCACCGCCATCGGGATTCGATCCCGTGATCTCAACACCTGTCGGGCCTCTTATGGCTCGCATTGACTGTTCATTTTCAATGCAAGACTTTTTCATACATATGACTTGAGGACCAGTTTGGCGATATGGGACAAACCTGTCTGCCTCAGACGCTAGTGGGTGCGGGTTCGATTCCCGCAAGGAACAATAAAAAAGAAATGTTCCATAAATGTATCTCATAACACAAGCTTTGCTTACATTGAGACCATGTAGCTGGTGTGATTGTGTGGGTTTTTTTATGTATTTATTATTTGTATTATGTTATTAAGCTAAGATCGCGGAATGAGGTTTAGTTTTATAAGAAATAAGGTTTAGAATAACGACCAGAATAATCACTGAGCAGGTACTTAATTCAAAATTCAAAAAGTTTTATTCATCTTAGGAACTGTACAAATCATTGTTATGTAACTAGTTGTTGATAGTTGTCGAATAAGATATTACAGTAAACCAAGAGACAAAAAAGCCGGCGGAAATAAACTCTCGGCACTCTTTTTCAGTCAGAATTATCAAATTTACACAACTAATTACAGTACCAATTGACCGTGACATGAAAAAAAAACAAACACAAGACAGCTAATTGTGTGAGCCAATCTCATGCCACGACCAAATAGCTTACATAGTAGGTGCAATGAGCTATGGATGCACAATACGAACACGACAGACTGGGACCAGAGTATTTAAACAAGAATGGAATAAAATAGTCATAGTATCATTAGCAAAACGACCTGGCACCGCTAGCAGCACCCGTTCACGAGTTAACGCAAGCACCAGCCATCACCCTCCTCAACCATATTTTAGGGAAGAAGGTGACCCGATTCCCGACGCTACCACTAGCCATGCCGCCTGAGGGAGCATGACGTTCTTGCTGTTGTCTTTACAAGAGCATAAGTGAGTGGAACAGTCACCAGTATGCCATATTATGTCATATTGCACAGCCAAGCCGTAAACAAAATTAATAAGTAAGTAATTAAAAATTTTTAGAAATAACCTGTTATGTGCTTAATCCCATTAGTACTTAGTACTAGACTTAGGTGTAAATATCTTAATATCGCTAGCTCAGACAATATTTAAATAATTACAAGTGAGTCTTTGTCTAAATAATATGGAAAAAAACGTACAGTTTTCTTTCCTTATAAAATCTATATAGGTACCTATATTAATTTTATGAAATACAAATAAGCTCATTTTTCTAAGAATTACTTTTAGGTACCTACCAAAATCAAATGGCCATATTGTATTTTTGTTTATTTACACAATAAAATCTCACACCTTAATTAGCCATATTAAAATGAATTAAAAACGCACACACAATCGCCAAACAATTGAAATGAATCTTTCCCAACCAAAGTAAATATATTATTATTTGAAAAAATCCTCCCCTACATTATTTAAACAAAGCATTTTAACCCTCGATTGCGCAGCGTTTAGCGACTTCCCCTCGAGCAAATTCGGCGTAAAACCGAGTATTATTGCTAAACAAGTAACCTGACACTAAGGGTTGACAGTTGACAGCTACTGCACGCCAGATGACTCTTTAATTATAGCCCGAAAATCTATCCTGGTAGGTACCTACCTAAAAAATATTTTTCTTTTAATATGTAGCGGATATTCTATTTATACATATTAACTATTTAATATATTTTATTTACTACATTATTTATTTCAATATAATATATCATTACTTACCGTATAATTATATATTATATTGTATAATTACATAATCTAGAATATCTATTTACGCTACTTTGTATTAGTAATTATAATTTGTTACAATCATATAATTATTTATTTAAATACTTTCTATGTAATTAAATATTACTTATTAATTATACCTTTCTTATCTAATATATTTACTTATTTATATTATCCTATTAATAAGTATCTAAGTAAATTACACGTAAACTAATATGTATTATATTCGTGCATTGGAAACGTAGCCGCGCAGCAAAGCCGGGAACAAAGAAACTCGGACTGCGCATGCGCAGCCCGAGTCGACGCGTCCTGAGACCTCTGCGCCGGCGCCGCTGCCCGCTGAGACCAGTCAGCCGTCAGCATTTGTCCGCGAAGCTCACGTCGCTGGCTAAGCCAGATTTGTATCGCGAAAACTGTTTTCCATACGTTTTATTGTGTTTCTCCTGTGTCGCGTAATTGTGAACTGTAGCTATCCTCTCTCTGTGCTCCTTCTATTATTTAGTAAACTCTTTCTTTTGTATTAGTGTGAAAATAACTTCTGTGTCTTTGTGCTAATAAACTGTTGCTTGTTATCGTACTTGGAGTTGATTTATTCTACACACCCTGCACAAGTAAGGACATTAAATCTACTATAACTGGTGACCTCTACGAACACGAACACGATGAGTGATAGCAGCGAATCCACGAAAACGGAGAGATCGCAGAACGCCACGAACGTCACCGTACGGCAGGCCCGAAGAATGCGCGTTTCCACTGAACGCGAATGCAGCGACGCGCGGAAGCTGAACATCAAAATTCCGCCCTTCTCACCTGAAGATCCGGAATTGTGGTTTGCCTTGTTGGAAGGTCAGTTCAGTGCACACAATATTAATGACGACGCCCTGAAATTTACGCATGTCACTAACAACCTAGATATGCAATACGCAAAGGCTGTTAAGGACCTGATAATAAATCCTCCAACCACAAATCGCTTTGAGAAAATAAAGTGTGAATTAATAAAGCGACTGTCAGCTTCCCACGAGAAGAAAGTGAAGCAGCTTCTCACACATGAGGAACTTGGTGATAGGAAGCCATCGCAATTTTTGCGACACCTGCAAGACCTGGCTGGACCCTCTGTGCCCGACGAATTCCTGCGCTCAATTTGGAGTAATCGCTTGCCGCACAACATCCAGACTGTGCTGGCATCCCAGCCCACGCACTCCTTGGAACAGCTGGCAGACCTGGCAGACAGGATACAAGAGCTGACTTCGCCCTACAACGTCGCAGCAGCATCGTCGAGCAGAAGCCACGCATCGCAGCAGTCTGACGAAATCGCCGAGCTGAAGAAGATGGTGCAGCACCTCACCCTCAAACTCGAGGAACACACTCGCGGTGCCTGCTGCTCCGTCGACCGCTCTAGGTCGCACTACCGTCGACGCTCAACATCGCGCCAGAGGAGCCGGTCCAACTCCAGCTACAGGAATAACCCCCTGTGCTTCTACCACGCCAAGTACGGGGCCAAAGCTCGCTGGTGCCGGAAACCCTGCGATTTCTCTAAGCAGGGAAACGCCGACGGCGGTCGGTAATGGCGACAAACGACTGCCCTTCTTCCTCAGGTCGCCTGTTCGTCACGGACCGCAGCACGCAGACCCAGTTCCTGGTGGACACCGGCAGCGACCTGTGCGTCTACCCCCGTGCTGCACTCCGAGAGCACCGTGCCAAGACGAACTACCAACTAACTGCAGCCAACGGGACCACGATTGACACCTACGGTTTTATTAACCTTAATATTAATTTAGGCTTAAGACGTAGTTTTTGCTGGCGATTCATGGTTGCTGATGTTACAAAAGCCATTATAGGCGTTGACTTTCTTAGCCATTTTAATATAATTGTAGATTGCCGCAACCAGCGCTTAATTGATGGTACGACCACGCTTTGCTCAAGTGCTTCTATCGCTTACTCTAACGTAGCTTCCGTAAAGATCTTATCCGGCGACTCGAGATTCCACAAAATTCTGAATCAATACCCGAACATTACACGCCCTTCAGGCAAACTAACGGTTCCAAAGCACGACACTGTCCACTACATCAGAACCACCCCAGGCCCTCCTGTTTCTTGCACGCCTCGGAGACTAGCGCCCGACAAATAAAAAATTGCTAAGGCTGAATTTGAGCTTATGCTTAGTAATGGCACTGCACGTCCTTCCCAAAGCCCGTGGGCATCCCCACTCCATTTAGCTCCTAAGAAGGACAATAGCTGGCGCCCTTGTGGCGATTATCGCATGCTGAACGCGCGAACCATCCCGGACCGTTACCCGATAAGGCAAATCCAGGATTTTTCCCACAGCATCTTCGGCTGCAAGGTTTTCTCCACTATAGACCTGGTGAAGGCCTACAATTTGCTGCCCGTTTTCGAGGAAGACATTCCGAAAACGGCCATTACCACACCCTTCGGACTGTTCGAGTTCCCAGTGATGACGTTTGGACTCCGAAACGCAGGCCAAACGTTCCAAAGGTTTGTAGATGAGATGACGAGAGGTCTCGACTTCGTTTACCCTTACATCGACGATTTTTTGGTTTTCTCAGCAGACGAGGCGCAGCACGAGGAACACCTGCATCAACTTTTCGCCCGCATGGCAAAGTATGACGTACTCGTCAACACTTCGAAATGCGTCTTCGGCGTGAACGAAGTCGACTTCCTCGGGTATCGCATCTCACCCACAGGTACCAAACCTTTACCATCTAAGGTTCAGGCCATTCAAGAATACCCCACCCCCACTACCGTCAGACAGCTAAGACGTTTCCTGGGGATGGTTAATTTTTACCGGCGCTTTGTACCCAACGCCGCTAAAATCCAGGCCCCCTTAAATTCCTTGCTGGTAGGTTCCCAAAAAGCCACCCATCCAGTCAGCCTGACTGGTGAAACTCTGCTGGCTTTCGAACAATGCAAAGCTAGCCTCTGTGATGCTGCGTTACTAGCACACCCAGACTCTAATGCTGAACTCGCTCTGGTAACAGACGCGTCCGATTTGGCACTGGGTGCAGTTTTGCAGCAACGCATCCATGGGGACTGGCAACCGCTTGCGTTCTTCTCGCGCAAGCTGAACTCCGCACAGCTTAAATACTCCCCATATGACCGTGAACTCCTAGCCATCTACGAAAGCATTAAACACTTTCGTCATATGCTAGAGGCTAGGCACTTCATTGTTTTCACGGATCATAAACCGCTTTGTTTCGCCTTCAGCGAAAGAAAGGCCAACTGCTCACCACGACAGCACCGTCACCTGAACTACATCTCGCAGTTCACGACCGACATTAGGCATATTGCAGGGAAAGACAACGTTGTCGCTGACCCTCTGTCGCGTGTCGATGAACTGCAGATGCCAGTTGACTTAGACCTGCTGGCTTCGTCACAAGCTTCCGACCCGGAGCTTACCCGTCTTCTGGCAGAGGAATCATCGCTCCGCCTTAAAAAGATGATTGCTCCCAACTCTCACACAGAGCTTTATTGTGACGTAAGCACTACTTCGCCCAGGCCTTTCATCCCCAAACTTTTTTTGACAGCCTGCATAGCCTTAGCCACCCTGGCGCGAACGCAACGGCTAAGTTAGTTGCCGAACGTTTCGTCTGGCCTGGTGTGCGCAAGGACTGCCGCGAATGGTCGCGCCACTGTCTCGCATGTCAACGGGCCAAGGTGCATCGACATGTGTCGTCGCCTTTAGGCACCTTTGACCTCCCTCGCGCCCGTTTCGCATTCATACATGTGGACATAGTAGGTCCTTTGCCCATTTCACAGGGCTATCGCTACTGCCTGACTTCGGTGGATCGTTTCACCCGCTGGCCGGAAGTTACTCCGATGGCAGACATCACTGCCGATACGGTTGGAAAGGCGCTAATATCCTGGATATCCAGATTTGGATGTCCAACGGATATTGTCACCGATCGCGGTCGACAGTTCGAATCGTCACTTTTCCAGTACCTTGGAAAAGTGATCGGATTTAAACACCGTCGCACGACCGCGTATCACCCAGCCTGTAACGGCCTGGTGGAACGATTCCACCGACAACTAAAGGCAGCAATAATGTGCCATGCCAACTCAGACTGGGTGAGTTCACTCCCCTTAGTACTGTTAGGCATAAGAAGCGCATTTAAAGACGATCTGCATTCATCTTCCGCAGAATTGGTGTATGGCGAGCCACTTCGCTTACCTGGTGAATTCTTTCATACTACCGATCCAGAGTCTACTGACATATCAGACTTCACCACTCGTCTACACCAACATACACGCAGACTGCAACCCGCGCCAGCCGCGCGACATAACAAGGGAAAAATATTTATTTACAAGGAGCTTAACTCCTCAACCCATGTCTTCCTAAGGGACGATTTCCTGCGTGGTTCGTTACAGCCACCTTACTCTGGACCGTACAAAGTCCTGGAACGTGGTAACAAAACCTTTAAAATCCTGGTCAAAGGGAAAAGCGTTACAGTATCGATAGACCGTCTCAAACCAGCCTACATACTGACCGACCCAAATCCGACGTCCACATCTACGTCCACGCCTACTTCCACCACGTCCACGCCCACGTCCACACCAACTTCCACTCCCACAACCTATCCCGCTCCCGATTCTCATTCGAGATCCGTTCCTGATCCTGCCCCTGGTGCGCAAAAAGCCTCAGCTCAGGATGCTAAAAGAACTCGCGCGGGGCGCAAGGTTCGATTCCCGGATTATTATCGTCCGTAGTGACGGCCTCTGGGGGGGAGTGATGTAGCGGATATTCTATTTATACATATTAACTATTTAATATATTTTATTTACTACATTATTTATTTCAATATAATATATCATTACTTACCGTATAATTATATATTATATTGTATAATTACATAATCTAGAATATCTATTTACGCTACTTTGTATTAGTAATTATAATTTGTTACAATCATATAATTATTTATTTAAATACTTTCTATGTAATTAAATATTACTTATTCATTATACCTTTCTTATCTAATATATTTACTTATTTATATTATCCTATTAATAAGTATCTAAGTAAATTACACGTAAACTAATATGTATTATATTCGTGCATTGGAAACGTAGCCGCGCAGCAAAGCCGGGAACAAAGAAACTCGGACTGCGCATGCGCAGCCCGAGTCGACGCGTCCTGAGACCTCTGCGCCGGCGCCGCTGCCCGCTGAGACCAGTCAGCCGTCAGCATTTGTCCGCGAAGCTCACGTCGCTGGCTAAGCCAGATTTGTATCGCGAAAGCCGTTTTCCATACGTTTTATTGTGTTTCTTCTGTGTCGCGTAATTGTGAACTGTAGCTATCCTCTCTCTGTGCTCCTTCTATTATTTAGTAAACTCTTTCTTTTGTATTAGTGTGAAAATAACTTCTGTGTCTTTGTGCTAATAAACTGTTGCTTGTTATCGTACTTGGAGTTGATTTATTCTACACACCCTGCACAAGTAAGGACATTAAATCTACTATAAATACATACAGAAGACGAAACGCATACAGAAAATCGTCCGGTTAAAGAAAAAAAAAAGAATTTGACTTTGATCCGTGCGTGATTCCTGATTTTATATTTGAATTGGGTTTTTATAGACATTAAAGATTTTAGAATTGAATATTGAGTTTTGTTTTTTATAGCTTTCACGACTTCTTATTTAACAGGATTTTGTCGTGTTAAGGATCGCGCAGACTGTGTCGGGGACAGATTGTGACGGGCCGCATCTGCGGAATTTTGTACTGTAAGAATTTATGAGTTAAAGCTTTAAGTCTTCGAACATAAAGTCAATGTGTCGTTTGTG
Source organism: Stenoptilia bipunctidactyla (assembly GCA_944452665.1). Classification (NCBI taxonomy): domain Eukaryota; kingdom Metazoa; phylum Arthropoda; class Insecta; order Lepidoptera; family Pterophoridae; genus Stenoptilia; species Stenoptilia bipunctidactyla. The sequence continues at coordinate 14,315,593 of OX101750.1, forward strand.
CTATTGGTAAGTCCCTTTGCTTGCAGTGCGCGGGAAAATAGTACTACCAAGCTAATTATGATTTTATTTTGATTCTGAGAAAGTTGCACTTTCAATAACATTTCTTTCAAACACTATTTCAACATGATTCAAAACTCAAACTCAAATATTCTTTATTTCGTAAGTTTTTAAATACATTTCAAATAAGTCAAACAATTTACAAATTGAAGTGAATCTACCACCACTTCGGACAGTCGATCTGTTGAGAAGAAGTGGCAAGAAACTCAACAGCAATCATCTTTTAAAAATAAGAAAAAAAATACACAATAACAATTTACAGCCAGGGAATCCCATCTTCTTGCATCCGGATATCTTATAGTAAACCTTTTCACATAACACTTATCCTTAAATCTATCGAAGGGTTAATCTTAAATATTTTGGAATTTTATTATAAAACAAAGCGTACACACGCGTATACATTAGGCAATCAAGTACTAGACATAAACGTAGACATATATATATATAAATGTATATATGTAAAGGTAAAGATAGAAGCAGAGATAGACGTAGCGATAGAGGTGAGAGAGAATACAGATAATGTGGATGGAGATAAGGATAGTCGTGGACAAAGAGACATGGAGATGGAGAAGTCAGAGTCAAATTCAAAAAAAGTAACATAGTCATAAAGTCTTCAGCAAAACCACCTGGCACCGCTAGCAGCACCCGTTCACGAGTATAACGCAAGCACAAGCGATCACCCTCCTCAACCATATTTTAGGGAAGAGGGTGACCCGACACCCGACGCTGCCACTAGCCTTACCGCCTGACGTTCTTGCTGTTGTATGAACAAGAAGGAGATGGAGATGGCGTTGGATAAGAAGGAGATGGGGTTGGAGATTGAGAACTTTTGAAAAACAATTTACAACCAAGGAATTTTATCGTCCATTTATTCAGATATTGTATAAAAGCCTTTATTACACAATTTTTGTTTAATAGTTTCTTTAAATTTATCAAGTGGTAAGTCTTGAATATTCCCGGGAACCTTATTATAAAAACGTATGCATTGACCCATAAATATGTTAGTGAATTTATGAAGTCTACTATCATAGCCGGCTAGCTTATACTTATTTCTAGTATTAACATTGTGTAAGTCACATTTTCTATGGAACATGTTTAAGTTCTTTTTTACAAACATGATACTGATAAAATATTTTATACCAACTAAGTATTTCTTTATAGTATTACAATACCCAGTACAACAATAAAAGAATTACTGAAATTGGACTTGTAGTTCCGGAGATATGCGAACACAAACATAAAAAGATACACACTTTTGAAATTTGGCACATTTGTTCAGACGTTGATATAGACTACCATATACGAAAACTGGGCAGTTCTGAACATATTATATACATACGCGTCGAACTGATAACCTTCTTATTTTGAAGTCGGTTAAATATAAGTAATTACACTCGATTAAACCGGGTAAAATAGTGTTTTAATTTGGAATCTGTAACTTTAAAACTAAAACCCCGTTTACATATGAGTGTTTGAGTTTATCAAGGTTTACCAATTTTTTAATACCTATGCCTACCTAAACTAATTTTTTTATTACATTTATTTTGTATTAAAGAAAGGCATGTATTTAACACGGCGACAAAGAAATCTGATTTAGGGTTTTAAAAATAATTAAAATGGGTAGGAAAAATAATAAGTTGGCAGCTACAGTGAAGTAGCATTTTAATTATAAAGTAGCAGCTTTATATTGAGTTCTTAGATTTGTTTAAATTTAAATTGGCAGTGATTTTTTTAATTTGTTGATTTTGATAGCCGACCTGGTACGTATAAATAATAAATAAATAAATATTTCTGACACTCACACAACATTATCTAGCCCAAATTAAGTTTGTTAAAGAACTTGTGTTATGGATACTAGATAACTGATATACTTAAGAAATATATGTATAAACATACATATTGATTAAATACATATTTTTTATCAGAATAAACTTAAATAAACATATAAACATCCATGACTTGACGACTAATACTGTGTTCATCACACAAATATCCGCCGCCGCCGGAATTCGAACCCAGGACCTCTGGCATAGAAGGCAATGTATGTTACCGCGACACCAGCCGGTCGTCAAAAGTAATATATATAACTATATGCAGCCTAACATGCTCGCTCGTCGTCGCACCTAACCGTACCGACTACGTCTTCCTGTCGCCAAGTCATTATTTTTAATACATCATCTATTATTTGTGTCACCAAGTAGTTAGTCGCCTAATACGTTGTTGGTCGCCTCAAAAATAAAAATCCTTAAGGAAACTAGGGTAGGTTCGCTAGTTCTCGAAAAATTAGTGAAGTTGCCAATTGACCGCTGGTTACCTATAGTAGGATCAGTATAGTCCTATCGCCCCTCGATAGTGGTAGATTCAGTTCAATTTGTAAATTATTTGACTTATTTCCAATGTATTTAAATACTTACGAAATAATACTTACTACTTACGGAATAATAATACTTTGCTAGGTGGTAGGATCCCTTCTGGGTCCGCCTGGCTAGCGACCACCCTTTATATAAAGTCTGCCGCCAAATGTTACCGCTCCGGCGGTAATGTGTTCCGGCAATATTGTATAAAGAGCCAGTTCCTTCCTGAACCCGTGTGCTGTCATCTTCGACCTCATCGTCACTTACCATCAGGTGAGGTTGAGGTCAAACGCGGGTTTAGTCACTTATAAAAAAAAAGATTCTTTGACTTTGACTTTGATAAACGTGTCGTAAAGGCGACTAATCCGAGTGGCTTCCGCTTGGTGGTACCTCTTCAGGGTCCACCTGGCTAGCGAACACCCTTCACCGTTCTAGCGGTGATGTGTTCTGGCAATATTTTATGAAGATCCAGAACTTTCCCAAGCCCGTGTGCTATCAACTTCCACCTCACCTTCACTTGGTGAGAAAGATATTGAGATCAAGCGGGCCTAGTAAACTAAACTTACCAACGTCGGACTCAAATACGATTTAACATAGGTGATAACTTCAAATAGCATTTTCTTTTCTAGTTTTTTACACCATAGTTTTTCTTCTGAACTACCTACATTAATAAAATACCCAAGAACCCAAAAACTAATAATATAATGTACTTTTAATCAAAAACACAAGTCAAGTAAATCAAAATCACAATAATTGCAAAAATTGTCGGCTAGTTAAAGCAATTTCGCGAGCTTTTCTCATCACAACGTACTTTACGTCAATTACTGAGTGATTATCCTACTCGACGATAGATGGCATGCATCGGATTTCAGTCCTTGGGGACTTGTTATAGCGAGTTATCAACCAGTGTAAAAAGGTCTGCCAGCTTGTGAGAATTATTATGAAACGAATGTCAACGTTTTTTAGACGATTACAAAAGTTACTTTTGCGCTCGTAAATTGGTTGGAAATAATATAAAAGTCAGTACGTAATACAGATTTGTGTCATTATAATTTTTATTTTCTTTTATTTTAAGAATTTTGGGAAAACTTACAGCTAGGTTGTACATTTAAACCCGAATAAATAACAACACATGCAGTACATGAGTTTTAAGCTGAAGGCCAAATTACAAGTTTCCACATTTAAAATAATAACATGTAATAAAACAAAGCTGAAGAGTCTATTTGATTCAAAGCGCTAATTTTAAATTACCAGTCGAATGAGAGGTTTTCTGACAGCTCATTAAAAAAACAAAACGGTACAAAAATGGTACAAAAGGTTTCGATAGATGGCGCTTTACAAAAGGCGAATACTTGTCTGTCATATGGCCTTTTGTTCCACATTGCGTTTTTAAAAGTAAAAATAATAAAAAATTAATTTAAGTCTGTATCAGAAATTGAACTTATAAATAACCATATGTGATAGATACCACTTACCTACATTATAGTATACAGACTTAACGCCTTCGGCTTTTTAAAAGTGCCATCTATAGAGGTTTTTTGAACTAATTGTAATGAGCTGTCAGAAAACTTCCTCATTAAAAACCATATTTTTCACTATCATCATCAACCGAGGAACAGTCACTGTTCGAAAAAGATCTACGGCATACTTCGTTCAAATAAACAATATACATGAATACTTCCTTAGAAAGATTATGAGCTATATTTTATCTAGATTTCTATGAAAACAAAAGTTAATTTAATAGTATCCTAAAAAGAAATCTATTTTTGAAGAATTACGTTAAGGTTTCTTAGTACTTGTTATCGTATACTTATTGATAATAAAGTGATTCATTCAATGCAATTGGTACCTCTACCTTTGTTTTTTTTATAATAATTACGCGGTAGATGACTACCTACATATTTCAATATAAAGGTTTGGTCAACTTCAAGCGGGCGCCTATGAAAACGCTGTAATGCCAAAGCTACCTAAATATGTAAGAAGTTATGATAACTCACCACTTTAAGTAGATACTCTATTTGATATTACACAAATTTAGAGACTTTAAATTTGGACTTCCTTAGCAACAGATGTGTTTGAACATTAGAGAAACCTAAAATTAGAGAGAAAGACTAAGAATGGGACATTTAATAAGGCGCCATTGTTCTGAATTTCACAACTTTGTAAGTTATATGTTAATAATAATAATGTCTTAAGCTTTCACGATTCTTAATTTAAATAAAATACGAGCGACTCGTGATCACGAGGTCTGCAAGCAAAGACACCGAAACGTCGAGTTAAAATGTAAAATATAAATTATACGCGATAAATTCGGTTAAAAGGTGTTTCATTTGATTTGTTAATAAGTCAGGTTTACAAAAGAAAAAAACAAACAAAAAGGGGAAAAATATTACATTTGTATTATTTTTTTCTAGCCAGATTGCCATAAGACACACGGTATGATTCATATTTTTTTTTAATCATAAAAATCATATCCCTGACAATCAGACATGGTCTCAAACTGAGCAAAGCGGAATACCATGTAGTGAAATAGGAGAACGTAGAATATAAAAACGCATATACAACGTGTATCAAAAAGGAGAGATAAAACTTAAGGGTTAGCTTTTATACCATACGTAAATATACAGTAAAAGAATTAGCATGATTAGTGCTGGTATAGACTTTCATATAAATTTATTTAATTATTTTACAACAAAATATTTTGACAACCCTAGTCAACCTAATAAGCTAAAACTTGTGCCGCAGTCAGTGACCTTATGACCTTTCCCGCACACCGGCTGAACTTTGTAGTATCTGTCTTAGTTGCCTATCACTTTATTTTTACGCCATCTGTTATCGAAAAGATTTCATCAAAAGCTAACAGATGTTTTTAGGCTTGTTTTTCGGCCGAACCGTAAGGAAATCAAATTTATGTTACTGTTACTTATAAACTACATCACCAAACATACAATCTCCTTAAGTATTATCTCTTCATTATGTTACACGTTGTAGATAAACACACAGACACGGAACAGTTTTGTTTCTTGCTCCGTGAGGTGATCGTAGCCGCGACCTCACGAACTTCGTAGTAGAGTCTTACGTCTGCACAAATAAGGACTTCGACTGAAGTGGAAGGTCGTCAAGGTAAACGATGTCCGAATTCATACATATTTTAAAAAACCAGAAGTACTCAATCGATTTCGATGAAATTTATATGGGACTAAGTGGAAAGTATACTCTATAATATAAAAATCATCAAAATCGATTCACCCAGTCAAAAGTTATAACGCAACAAATATAAAAAAACATACAGACGATTGAGTACCACCTCCATTTTTTGAAGTCGGTTAAAAATAAAACAAAAGAGCATATATTTTAAATCGGGATAGCCTGCTTTTGTATTGCTTTGGCACTATAAAGAGTTATTATAGTTACTACATGCTTTTACGTGGTGGGTTAATTCAAAACGCTTCAGTTTATAAAAACGCCACAAATCACACTCGACCCAGATCTAGATAACCCTTTTTAGAGCCTGATAATAATGAAAACAGATAAGATAAACAGATACACCGCCATTTTGTCGTAAAACCAATCCTTAGTATTGTACTAGTGTAGCAGTTTCCTAGTGCTAATATTTAGTGAAAGTGTGATCATTTTAGCTGTTTTGGATGCTTTTAAAGTGAAATAAAAGGTCAGTAAATGTAAGGGAGTTGAATTTTCTAGTTCAACGACTGATCTAATTTGAAATTAGCAGTAATTGGTTATAATATTTTGTAAGCAGGCTTAAAATTTTGCTAGACCTTTGCAGGGCGTTATATGCGAACCTTAAAATAATTACTCCTTAATGTCTCCAGTCAAAATAACTAACTACTTTTGAAAGGAAAGTTGGAACATGTTCTAGATTAGATAACCATAAGCATCATATTCTAGAAAACAAAGTCCATTTGCAGTCTAGGTCATAATATTTCAGTATAGTTTTTATTATACCTATGTAATGTATATTCTCATGCTAATTCAACGAAAATAAATCCGTGCCGTAGAGGACACGCTAAGCAGTCGGATCCGAAGTACATAACTTGTATACTGTAGTAGCAAGAATTCGTCAGGAGCTGTTTTCGGAAATGAAGAATATTGTGACTCTGCAGTGCGAGCACAGAACTTTATCGACTCGTGTGTTTACGAATGTTCGCATAGTATGGAGACGGTTTGCCAGCAATAATTAAAATCTATCCATTATCACACGGCCAGCTTAAATAAATGTGTGCCCTATCAATTTTAAATGTTAGTATAAATGTTGTACTCTTAAATATCTGTAAAAGAAAAAAATACTTACAATGTTACTAAAAACTTGCAACCGACTCCATACTATACGAACATTCGTAAAGATACGATTCGATAAAGTTCTGTGCTCGCGTCGCTGGTTTGTATTTTATGGCAATATTCTAAAGTCGTCAAGTGCCTTTAAGTATTTTTGGTACAAGTGTTCGGGCAATGTTTCATATAAAATTGCCCTGCGTCCTTCCGTCCGTGGCCCCGCGTTTTTTATATGGAAACGCGCCCACGGCCGTTCTTAGCGTTGGCCCTTAGCACGGTAAAACTATGTACAGTATTTCAACTGCATACAAACGGACGAAACGCGACCTAGGTTTGTTATTCAAAATTGAACATGGTTTTTTGACACAAAACGAATTTTTGTTGAACACTTTCTATTCAATTCAATATTCAAAGTATATTTATAATAAAAAAATATAAATATATTGCCTACATTGTGTTACTAAATGGAAGTAAACACAATGTAGGCAATTATAATGAAAATGCTGAAGTCGGGCAGCCCTACCGCATGTGAACGAACCGCGGCGCTGCTGTAGGCATTTATTTCAAAGATGTGGCTGAGTAGAAATACTGTAGATAGTATTACCCTTAGTATTCACGAGTCAATGATAGGAAATAAAACCCTTTAAGAACATAACATAGTCCATGACAATATATATAATTATGTATAAGTTATTAGGTTATTGGGTATGTTGGTCCTGCTATATCTATCTTTGTTTATTCCGTCATACCTATTTTACTGATACACGATAAGTTATAGATAACGGAAAGCGGGGCAACGATTGACATCTGACAGTTCCTGGTATTAACAATACTTAACAGTGCGTTCACACAAGTTTACCCCCAGCTGTTAGGTTGGCTGCCTTGAGTCTTGGGTTGCCGTATTAAATTTTTATAACAAAATACCGTTTTTATTACTAATAATGTATGCACCTATATTTTTGAACGTCTAGTACAGTCATGTCTAATAATATGTATACATTTTCATTGGAATGAACCTTATCACAGCCGAATAAGTTGCGAAGTGTGTACATATTAATGCTCGTGACTGTACACAATATTATTTCATATTCGTTATTCGTCTTGATATTAATTGGGCGTTAGGCGTAAACCGCATTTCACTGCCAGCATTATTAAAGATCCAACATTCACCAACAGAATCGTTTTTCCTTCTGTACCTGAATGCAGGATGCGTGAAAGGGCTCGTCCGGGAACACAACTCTACCTTCAACGCGATGACATTTCATCATTATGTCTACAATTTCATGCCTTTCCATTAGTTACTATCTTTTTGATCCACATCTTTTAAACCAAATTCTTACTGGTTAAATAATTTTCTACAATGTAGTACGAACTCCTTGAAAATTTAAAACGACTCTTAAAATAGTGTGCTTAGAGTTTCCCTAATATCGATATCTCCTTTCTCACGTGTCAAGTATTTTATTTCACCCTGCACACAGATCGAAATCGTCTTATACGTCTTTTTTTGGTGTGGTATTTTTTTGTGATGTGGAAGTTGCGACCACGCTTTCTTTACTGAACGTTCTTTCAGATATGCCTGAACAAGATATAAAGCTAAATATTTTCTATTCAATTCTTTAATGATGTGGAATTCACCCGAAATCCGGTAAAATGTTTATGCGCGTGTGAAGAAATTAATAGAAATTATCATGAACTTGAAATTATTATGTAGGTTCTGAAGGTAGAAATCGATTGAAACAACAAAATAGTTAATTAAACATGTATAATAAAGCAAATTAATTAAAAAGGGCGTGAAAGAAAATAATAGCATTTCTTTATAAACTTATATATAATACATCTGGTTAATGATACCCAATAATATCATATACTATACACTAGTCACTAAGGGCTAATCACCTATAGGTACAGCTATAATGTAATATACACATCAATAATTTAATTTAATTAAAATAAATAATATAATATAATACAGGATTAGAACTTAACTTATTTTTACACGTCGTGTTACCCGATCCAAAACAAAGACTGCCCGTAGCGGTGGGTCATTATCCCTCCGTGTATCCCTACTTATTGCATCACGTCATCACCGTCCAATCAGCAGAAGACAAAACAATTAACCAATTACAAAACAGTTTTTACTTGACAGTTGACATTATAATCGATTCAAATCAATATCGATTCAGTACGTAATGTCTAAGCGGTATCGTAAAAAAGACTATTATTATAACACGGCCATACTGACTATGCTTCGTTCTCGAAGCGTTGTAAATAAGTAAGTGGAAATATTGAATAAACTCAGTGTGTGTATGTGTATTTAATGTTATTTATTTGTAGAAAATAAAATCATATAGCAATCTGTCTTGACATGCCAATCCCATCACTCGCTGCCAGTGAAGACAGACCAACATCAGACATGAGAGCCGCCCAGCGAATAAACAAAATCATATGATATACACGTGACCAACTGCCTTGACATATCAACTCCAACACTCGCTGCCAGTGAGGAAAAGCTGACATCAGGCGAGAAAGTCGACCAGCGAATAAATAAAATCATATAATATATGTGTGACCAACTGCCTTGACATATCAACTCCAACACTCGCTGCCAGTGAGGAAAAGCTGACATCAGGCGAGAAAGTCGACCAGCGAATAAATAAAATCATATAATATATGTGTGACCAACTGCCTTGACATATCAACTCCAACACTCGCTGCCAGTGAGGAAAAGCTGACATCAGGCGAGAAAGTCGACCAGCGAATAAATACATGGCCATAAAAGTGTAGGTTATGTATACGAGAAATAAATTTTACTTAATGTGTATTCGTGTATAATTTATAGTCCTTTTTATCTAAACAATATTATAGTTTATACTATATATTTTGCATTACAATGAATACTGTGGTTTTGCATTTAAACAAATAATAATTATTATCATATAATTAAATTAAATTTATAATTTAATCAAATATGTTTATTACAATGTCACCCATTGCGATTTACTTAGCCTATACATAAATCCTCTTTTATACGATATAATTCTATAATTAATATAATTCAATTCACATTCGAAATCATTATTACAAGTGTAACAAATTGTTTTACAGATTTAAGAAAATTTAAAAATATATTCCTCGTAGCTTGTACTTTTCGATACAACCAAAAACTTATCTAAAGTTAAGGATAACTATAAAGGTTACTTAAAGATTACTATACACGAAAATCATTATGTCACTTTAATAACATGATATGTATCTTACAATGACAATTATAAGGAACGAAACATTTCTTTGTAACTTTTGCTCTGTATGAAATTAGTCAGGATAAAAAAAAAAATTTATAGACACTTCAAAGCAAGGAATCTAATTAGAATTTGGTAAATAACTTAAATTTATTTTATGATAATATTTGTTAGCACGGCAAGAATGTTTATATATATAAGGAAAAAATAAACTCTAAAACAATGTATAATTCTAATTTGAAAAATTATAAAACATAGCGCTTTTTTTTATATACAAAATGATTATTTTCAATAAATAGAAAAATTTATGAACAGCATCTTCTACAGTGGCATCGTCAACTCATTTACCTGGCCAGAATCTTAACTTATCTTTTGCGATTGTTATGTCTCTTTGTCCACTACGACGCAAACGATAACGATCATAGTTCAGTAGGTCTGCTATTTCATATGGGCCCCTACACTTTGGTTGTAACTTCTCTTTACGCCTATGATCTTGGTAAACGTACACAATGTCACCAACATTATAAGTTTTGTCATTACGTCTGGTAGAATCGAAACGTTCTTTAAACTTTAATGCTACATCTTGTAGGCGTCTATGTGCAAGTTCCCTATCAGCACGAACGTCGAAGGTTTGGTCTAAAATTTCGGGGTTGAACATCGTTCAGACGAGCTTGTATACAAGGTATATTAGCGTTACAGCCAATCAATAACCGTAAGGTTGAAAAGCCAGTTGATTTTTGGGTTGTCGTATTAATTGACTGTTGGACCTTCCATAATCCGTTCGGCCAATCTGACAGCTCATTACATACCGTGGAATTAGAATCAAACTTATAATGTACGGCAATAAATCGGCAATAATGCCCTTCTTTCCTAAGTACTCCAAATAGTTTTTTTCTAATTTAATAAAAACCAATATCTTAGAACCACAATGGAAGAAAGATACCTCGCTGTCTTGTTTTTATAACGATCGTTTTTTGTGACTGTTTCTTTTTCTTTTGTGTAAAGTGTTAATATAAGCTACATTTATTTTATTTATTATTTTATTTATTTATATATAAGCAAAATAGCAATATCTACATTTTCCACAGCGTGGTAAATAAGAAAAAGTCTTCTATAGTAATCACACATAGATTGTTTCTTTAATTTGATTTATTCTTTTTAAACCAACATTTATTTAAAAGTTGAAATTATACTTATTTTAAACAACATTTAAAATCCATAAATACAGAATCTACTATAACGTTTTTTTCCTTCTTTATTTTTTAAAGACGCTGCTTTCAAATGTATTGTTTACTAAACCGCTACAAGTTTAAGCAAATACCACACAAACTATAATTAAGTGAGGGTACTAAATATTATTCAAACTACACTTGCATTTTTGTATTTCTAACGCAGTATTCTAAGAATGTACCCTAGGTTTGATGTTATACATATCTCTGATACTTTATTATATAATTTCTTGTTTATTGTAGTTCTATATTGTTTTTGAGGTGGGCGTAAACGGCTACGACACAGTCATTGAATAATGTTGCTGTTTTCGATTATGTTTATATATGTAACTCTGTTTTAATGAATAAATAAATAAATAATCTAATTATAGTGTTTTAATGTTTATGGAACGTAAAACAACATTGTATATGAGTGACATTTGTATATTTCAAAGCGAGACGGTTTAATTAATAATATTAAACGGACAAATTTAAAATTATTTTTCGGATATTGCTGTTTATTAAATTGATATCTGGATAATGCTGCATTTGTCACAACGGGCGCCATTTTATATCTCGATACTTCAGGTCATCATTAAGTAAACATGAATTTATTTATATTTAATTTTATAATATATTTAGTTTTTTGATACTTTCTACCGCTGTTACAACTACGGGTGTGTGGTTCGTTGTGTTCTGCATAAGTGGAAGGGTGGTTAAGAGAAATTACAATGATGAAACGCTTAACAATCATAAGCACTTGGTCAGCAACGCGTTGTTAGTCTCTTTGTATAATTGTGCTTGAACACTAAATACCACAAGCTTTTGAAGTTGATTGAAAACATGGGAAAAAAATATGGTCCACTTTTCTGATGCAGTTGGGAAATAAAAAGCTTACCAACTTATTATTTATTTACCTAAAATTTCATGACGCTGTCATTAAATCAGATAAATAAATGAATCCTACCTTCACCCTATTAACATAGATCGAACAAGGTTGGAAATGACAATTCAACCGTTTTGCAAGTGATTATTTTATGATACTGATACTAGCTCCTGAGTCAATAGAAAGCGAGTCAATTACAATATCATTAAAAGACATTTTTGTTAATTTTAGTTTAGTACCTGCTGGAAATTGTTGTACTTATATCTGGCAATAGTCATGCTTAATTTTTGCCAGAGTTACTTGTAGAGGTGTGACTTTCGGTTGTAAGAGCTCGCTTTTTGACAAAACACACTGCCTCATCATGTCCGATCTTCTTGCAGAAGGAACATGTTTTGATGCCACTGGTAGTTGGAGTTTCTAGTTTAGGATTTGTTTTAGACTCATTGCTTAAACCAATTTTAGACATTTTATAACAATCATTGCGTAAATGTCCTCGTTTATTGCATAAAAAACATACTTTTTCTAATTGCGGCACAGTTTTAACACGCTTAGCTTCACTTGCACCTGACGTATTGTTAGACGTATCATCAAATGATCGCTTTCTCGTTTTGACGTATGTAGTGAACAAAGAAATCAACTCAGAAACTGTTTTGACGCCACTATTAAAAGATGCCATCCTAACATTATGGTCACGTATACCTCCGCAAATAAGTTCGATTTGTTGCGCTTCCGTAAGGGTGATTTTAGTAGCCTTAAATAACCTAATCTTTTCCCTAGCGTACTCGCAGTACGAATCAGCAGAATCAGTACAGTAGGTAACAGCTCGGTAAAGTTTATCCGAAAGGTTTTTCTTTTCCGGGTACAAAGAAACTATTTCCGAACGGAAATTAGCCCAGGATCTTCCGTCTTGAGGTTGCCACGTCTCAAACCATAATAAAGCAGACCCCTTAAGGGCTTTACCTGCCTTAGCAACTTGGGTTAAACTGCTCCACCCTAGCTCCTTTCCAAGTTCTTCGATGTTGTCGCACCAGGCAGAGGCACCGCTGTCGCTGGTAGCAGGGTCGAACACCGGAAGCGCCACATCGTGTTCTTGTTTATTTCCAGTCACTGCATCTCGGATGGCTTTCAATAGGCTTTCAAGCGTAGTCGGATCCATGACTCTTCACCTGAAACATTTGTTAGTTAGAAACATTGATTAGTTAATGGGCTTAAGATTGATCCCACTTCTGATGTGAAGAAATTAATAGAAATTATCATGAACTTGAAATTATTATGTAGGTTCTGAAGGTAGAAATCGATTGAAACAACAAAATAGTTAATTAAACATGTATAATAAAGCAAATTAATTAAAAAGGGCGTGAAAGAAAATAATAGCATTTCTTTATAAACTTATATATAATACATCTGGTTAATGATACCCAATAATATCATATACTATACACTAGTCACTAAGGGCTAATCACCTATAGGTACAGCTATAATGTAATATACACATCAATAATTTAATTTAATTAAAATAAATAATATAATATAATACAGGATTAGAACTTAACTTATTTTTACACGTCGTGTTACCCGATCCAAAACAAAGACTGCCCGTAGCGGTGGGTCATTATCCCTCCGTGTATCCCTACTTATTGCATCACGTCATCACCGTCCAATCAGCAGAAGACAAAACAATTAACCAATTACAAAACAGTTTTTACTTGACAGTTGACATTATAATCGATTCAAATCAATATCGATTCAGTACGTAATGTCTAAGCGGTATCGTAAAAAAGACTATTATTATAACACGCGTAACCCCAATTTTCTCTATTACGGACATGTCTTAATGCAATGAGAGGTTTTCTGACAGCTCATTAAGAAAACAAAACGGTACAAAATGGTACAAAAGGCTTCGATAGATGGCGCTTTACAAACGGCGAAGTCTTGTCTGTCATATAGCCACTTATTACACACTGTGTTTTCAAAAGTAAAATAAATTAGTTGACGTCTGTATCAGAAATTGAACTTATAAATAACCTTAGATGATAGATACCACTTACCTACATTAAAGTTTACAGATTTAACGCCTTCGGCTTTTTAAAAGTGCCATCTATAGAGGTTTATGAGCTGTCAGAAAACTCCTCATTATAGGCCCTTTGTTGTCTTTTTCTTTTGCTCAAAAAAAGTTCACACTGATAAAACAATGTTTATTTTACTACTTTGAAACCTTTTTGGCATGATACAAATTAAATTTAACATAAAAATAATAGAAAAACGCAGTAGGGCCAACATAGAGATAATAAACTTCAGAGGTAAACCAACTATGAAAGCAGTGTACTGGATGAAGTATAGCTCAGAAACATTTTTATTTGTTTCTGCAGCAGTATTTTAAGGCAGAAAAATTAATTGCTAATTTTAAGAGCAAACAATAAACTTTATTGATAACAATTTAAAACTATAGCTAAATCACAAAACTTATGGAATGCTATGGGTCTATGACAGTTAAACGTAGCAACTAGGATGACAATATTTTTGAGTTTTTGCATTTAATAATGCTCAATTATTCTTAAAAAATAAGCTAAATAAAATTACCCGGCCAGGACTCATACCTTGGACCTCTCGCTTGTCGGAGAGGTGCTCTTCCAACTGAGTTACCGTTCCCTGGCGACGCGCCATACAGAAGACGTTAGCAGTATAACGTAAAACAAAACACAGCTAAGTAATTTATGTCGCTAGGCCCCGGTAGCTCAGTTGGAAGAGCACTCGTCCGGCAAGCGGGAGTCCCAGGTTCGAGTCCTGGTCGGGTGATTTTATTTAGCGTATTTTTGCAGTTAACTGGGATGACCATAAGACTAAATATTAAAAAACAATTTTTTATTTAGGTATCATAAAAAACGGGTGTTCATTTTTGTCTATGGGCACGTCCACGTGTTTGAATTAAAGTTAAATAGTAAGAAACACATACCAATACACTTATGTTTCGCTCTATGAAAATTTTTAAGTTTTATGTTGTCTTTTTAAATGATTTTTCAACCGACTTCCAAAAAAAGAGGAGGTTCTCAATTCGTCTGTATGTTTTTTTAGTGTCTTTGCTACACGATATTTCAGGCAATTATGAATTGATTTTAAAAATTATTGTTTCATACTTTATAGTTAGTCCCGTATAAATTTCATCGAAATCGGTTGAGTACTCCATTGACAATTTCAAACTTTTGATAAAATATGTAAGTATGATTTCGGATAAATGTTTATGTTGATGACATTCTCAACTCAGCCAAAGTGAAGTCGGTTTTTTTAATGCTCTGCATTGGTTGGTTATTATTGATTTTATTTAACACTTCTTTTTTTATAAATATTTTTGACACTCACACTACATTATCTAGCCCAAATTAAGTTTCTTAAAGAACTTGTGTTATGGATACTAGATAACTGATATACTTACTTAAGAAATATATAAACATACATATTGAATAAATACATATTTTTTATTAGAATAAACTTAAATAAACATATTTACATCCATGACTTGACGACTAATATCTGTGTTCATCACACAAATATCCGCCGCCGCCGGAATTCGAACCCAGGACCTCTGGCATAGAAGGCAATGTATGTCACCACTACACCAGCCGGTCGTCGAACTTCTTAACCTTACTTATTTGTATTCTCGAATTTTGTTAAGTTAAGGCACCAACAAAGTATTGTGTATATGAATAGGTACTTATAAAAGCACTCATATGTAAGTAGGTAAGATTTACGTGACAAGTAATTTTTGTTTAAATAATTTGTAAGGTTTACAAAAAACATCACAAATATGAAGTATGTCCTACGAAATTAGGTAAAATGGAAGCCCTATTCATATTATGTAACTAGGTAGTAGGTACTTCTGTCTATACTGATACAGTGTTTTGTTTTATTTCAGAAAATGTGGGGTGTACTTTCTTTTGTGACTCTGATTTTTGTTATCGGTGTCCAATGTCAAAATGGTAAGAATTCAAAAAACCAAAAATCGGTTAAACATTTAATTAGTTAATTTAATTAAGTACATTTATTTGTAATCTGTTAATCATAACTTATCTACTCAGCAGTGCTAGCACGGATCTTTTGTCGATCGTAAGTTTACGAATGCTCGTATAGTATGGAGACGGTTTTGCAAGCAATAATTGAAATATATCCATTGCCGCACGGTCAGCTTAAATAAATGTGTTCCTTGTTAATTTTGAATGTTTGTTAACAGGTTCTACTCTTAAATAACTGTAAAATAAAAAATTACATTGTTACTAAAAACTTGCAACCGACTCCATACTATACACTTAAGCATTCGTAAACTTACGATCGACAAAAGATCCGTGCTAGCACTGCAGATACGATCATATCCAAATTTTAAAAATGTGCAAATAAGAAGCTTTTTAGATAGAAGTAGATTCTAAAAATCAAGTTATATACCTACCCAATACTAAAATTTTAATTATTTTCTTAAGCCTTATACAATGCAAACTATACATTTCATCTTAAACTAACACATTGTACCACCTATCGTCGAGTAGCAGTACTAATTAGTTCCTTTTACAGATACCGAGACGCCAGCGCCACCGATTACTGAAGAAATAGCCTTGCAGTCCGGAATATGCAGAGTTTGCAAGTGTTCTGACACCAAAATTGATTGTTATGACAAGGATATTCAAAAATTCTTTCCAAAAGACCAATGGGCGGGTGAGTCGACTAATAGTTTAATTATTTACGGTTATTAAACAAAACCTTGTCATTTCAAGAACAGTATCTACCTACCTAATACATATGCGTCAATAAAATCTGCCCATCTTTACCATCAGTTTAAGATTAGGATAGAACTGCCATTAGGTATTGCAATTAAGGCTAGCTATTCAATGCCGAACCTACACGGACCTCATTTATTATATTTTCAATACTGTTTCTTATTGCTTCATCCATCGTCATTATTATTATTTTATCTCCAATAGCCCTAACAATCCTGAAACCAGAGGAAGTCAACCTCGGTGAGAACCCCCTGTCTTCCGTGTCCCACATCCCTGAGCTGCCTCTCAAGGTGCTGAACCTCACCCACTGCAGTATTGACAGCATTGAGGATGCCAGCTTCAAGGATTTGAGAGAACTTACCACGTTGGACTTAAGTTATAATAAGCTTACGTCTGATAAGTTGAGTCCTCATGCTTTTGAAGTAAGTCCTTTTTTATATGTTTAAAATTAAAATTAATCTTGCAAACTTATCTTACTATTATTATCTATAAATGTGAAAATTTGGATGGATGGATGTATGGATGATTGTTCCTCAATCACAGCAGAACGGCTCTTCGGGTTTGGATGATATTTGGCTACGGCTGAAAGCTGGATGGTAGACAAAAGAAGACGTAGATCCGTATTTTGACAAAGCAAGAAAAGCTGCGAGTTTCATCGTAATTACGAAGAACAAAGACGAAATTCAATCAATTGATAACAATATAACAATCGATTATGTCCTGAAATATATTAAATTATAAATATGTCGCTTTCGCTGCCGCCGTCTAGTTTGCAGCCTTACAGCCCGTTCCCACATGTTCCGTTTTACTGGATACGTTTTACCGGATACGTTTTTTTTCATCGATGGCGCATGGAGTTTTATGAAGTATTCTTATATTTGTATGTATTATCATTATATTATTATAGTTATGTATAATTAAGACTTCTATTTAAACAGAGGTATTTGTTTATGTATGTAAGTATGTTATCTGTATGTGTATATATTAGATTATATATTAGTACTTGCGGTAAACAAGGGCCACCTTAATTGAAAACAAAATATCGGTGATAAAATAATAATATAAAATGAAACAATTCATCAATTGTATAACATTTAATCTTTTCGGTACTTGACAAGTGTTTATTTTACCTTTACCATTACAATTTCGAATCCAAATCATAGTTTTTTAAAACCCCCTCAGTGGCTCTTATTAAACACATGTAGTTTAATAGAGGCCATATCTTAATTTTACTTCTGGAAAGTTAATGACTAAGAAAATAACGATGTTTAGTTTCATGTAACTCAAATTATCATTCAACATAAAATTTTACCTTGGGTTGACATTCATTTTCCTAAAAAAATTAAATGGGCCTTATTAAACCTAACGCAACAAAAAGTTATGAAAACACATATTTTTCTATATCATATTTACATATTAATTATAGCTTTCATTATACTTTCCTTTGAACTAAATAATCTCTTAAAACCAAGAAAAAATACGTCATTAAAAATATTTATTAAATTAAGTGGACCTAATTAAACATATAGGAAAAAATAATAATTATCATTTGCTAAACCTGCGTATCGTTTTCTTGGATTAATACTATAATCAACAATCAACAAAAATAAATCTTTGTATAAAAAAAATATGCTCATAAACTACAATAAACATTAAAAAAAAGAATACGATATTAATCTAAAACATAAAACAGCCTTTAAGTAGGAACATAACAACATAGCACGTCGACTTAGATACCTATACTACGTAATTTACTTTTTAGTCAACAACCTGTGACCTGTGTTTGTATAGATGATTAAATAAGTATTTAGTATTGCAAATATTTAGTTGATCATCTATTCGCAAAATGGACATGCAAAATTTATATCATTTTCCGTGAGACCCAAGCAGTCTTCATGGAACCATCGTTTGCACATAGAGCACATTCTCATATCTTCAAAACGCTCCTCGTTACACGCGTGGCAAAACCATTTATCATCAGCGTTTAAGCCCAACTCCTTTTTATTATCTGAAGATTCAGAGAGTTTCTTCGTTTCTTGTTTCTTCTTGGTACCACTTGTAGATTGACTTTGCTTTCTTTGGCGCGATTTCGATAGATTTTTTCCCTTAATCACTTTTATACTTTCTTTGTATATTGACTTCTTTTGAGCTTCCTTTTTTTTCTCTCTGTCTGCAAATATGTTCTTAGTAATGATTCGACCTTTGTAGTTGATGGCTTTGCGCCTAGGTTTTTGTTTAATCACAGCAAAATTTGGTGTTGGTATCAGTTTTTGAAAAGGAGATCTAAAATCCTCTTTACGTTTCAGTCTTATTAATGGAATTTCGTCTTCTGAATCGTAGTCACTTGTTTCAGAAAGCTGCACTTGCCTTAATGTATGAACAGTTTCCACTTTTTTTGTAGGAGTGCATTGTTCCTGTTGTAGGTATGTTAATGGATCTCTGTTTTCGTCTTCGGACGAGCTATATAAATTTGAATGCACTTGAAAGCGAGCCCTTTCATTCATAATAAATGCTTCATCAGTAAAAGAAACATCTGACTCCGAACTGTAAATTATTGGTCGTCTAATAGGTACATTAAGTGTACTTGGTTCAGCCCATACTTTTTCGTTTTCGGAATCAGAATCTGTTGAACTATAGTTAACTAATTGGGGTTTACAATTGCTCTTCAATTCTGAATTCCTAGTGGGACGAGGTGAAATAATGTTTCGATCCAGCAAAGAAGGAGAACTTGCATCGTGCTCATCAATAAATGTGATGTCGGAATCAGAATTATTAGCGCCGCAAATTGGTGATGTGGAGCGTATATTTATTCCAGAAGGACCAGGAGTTGGTGACTTATACCCTATAGAAACATTATCTTGTGGTCTTTCAGTTAGCACAGATGGCGCATATGCTTCAGCTGGGATTGCATCCGGATTGTACGGATAGAGTCCTGTAGCCCTGAATCCATTAACTATGTTTTCGTGACTCATGCATTTCGACCAGACTTTGGTAAAAATGGTATTAAAACGTGCTTTTGTCAATTTTTTATCGGGAAATTGATATAAGAATGATAAAGTTTGCTCATCCCAATGGTGCTCAAAAGACTTATTCACACTTTTGTCTAGTGGCTGAAGCTCGTGCGTGGTATTTGATGGTAAACAGTATAAGCCAATGTCTTCTTCATCCGCTGCATCAACAATGCTATAATCAAGGTGACAAGAAGCACCATCAAATACTAGCAAACACTTGCCTCTAGTTTTGTGTTTTCCTAAATGATGGATAAAATCCACAAACAGTGACGAAGTCATGCTTCCTTTAGGTGCCATTCTCACAATTGACCCAGCTGGTAAATTGTCACATAACTCGGGTTTTAATCTTTTCCCCTTAAAGATAATCATTGGAGGGATAGGAACCCCTAATGCATTAACACATGCTGCAACTGTCACGTTCTCTGCGTGTTCTGGTGCCACCATGTGTACCCTCTTAGTTCCCTTGCTTGCTAAAATTATGGGTTGATTGTGTAACGTCAGCCTGCAACCTTTCTCGTCCATATTAAATAACCGCTCGGGGTTGTTAGTGATATCTAGCTCTTCGTATATTTTTTTATATTCGAGGAAGTGCTGCGTGACAATATTCCTATTGAGTTTTTGCGCCCTACCGGGGTTCAAAATCTGGACTTTGCGTTTCGATATGTCGGGGTGCCTTTTTAAAAAGAGTTTAAGCCAATCTTTTCCTGCTCTCCGTGTAGATTTGTTAAAACTATTAGAAATATTATTATTTTCACAAAAAACATATGCTTGATGTCGTATCACTTTTGGTGTCAACGGAAATCCCACCATTGCAAGCCTTTTTATCCTTGAAGTTAGATCATTTTCTTGCTCTTTAGTCAAAATTGTGCGAAGCCCTATTTGTTTTTCTATTTTTCCGGATTTAAGGTGGTTCACCAAAGTTCTTCTGGGAATAGAATAATACTCAGCTGCTGCCCGTTGAGACATTACTTTGCCATTAACAGCTGCCATTGCAGCTTCTAACTGTTGCAGTGTCCAGAGTCCTCGACACTTTTTCGCGGAGGGCTCCATAATTGTAACCTAACAACAACGTAAAATAAAGCATATTATTATTTCTCAATATATATTTCTTAAAATATTTAATATTAGATACTAGCATTAGAATAAATAAATTTCACAAAACATAACTTTAAATGAAATAGGTACCTACATTTTTCTTATATAGTACCTAAAAATACTAAAACAAAATATTACCATTAGCATTTTTCATCAAAACATTGAGATAAAACATTACTTATATTAATTAAACTCGAAAATACCCGGCAAAATCAGAATTTATTTTAATGATTTTATTTTGGTAATTAAAATTACACTTTTGAATGTTTAATAAGGGCCGGCCCATTTACCCGCCCTTCATATGGCCCTTATTAGGCTTCGTCATACATTTAACTAAAGCTGTTGTGAAATACACTTCATTCAACTATTAAATTACTTTAAACTTACCTTCAAGTAGCCTTAAGATACTGTATATTTTGCTTCGATGAAGTTAGTTTTGAAAAATAACATTAAATATCGCGCACAGTTTTATAGTTTTTACGACAAAAATTACTATAGAGTGACGTAGACTAACTCTCGGGACGGAATTTCGACTACTGACTAGACGGCTCAACGCACGAGCTCGCGGCCACGAAAATTAGCTTTCCTATTGGTCCTTTCTATGTGTGTGTAAGTGAGGAATAAATAAAACGGTTGAAAATACGTTAAAAAAGTAGTGGCCCTTGATATACACTGGCTCTTGTTACCCGCAGGTACCTTTATATATCATATTTATATTTAGTACGTTTATTGTTAAAAATGTAAACTTATGCTTTGCTCGTACCTCGTGTTATAGTTTTTTTTTTCTCTCAAACCATTTCAATGTTGTCTGTAATAGATCGCTTGACAGCGACAAGGCCGCCTTTATGTTCTCTCTATTTTATAAGTTTTCTTTTTGTAAAAGTGTGCAATAAAGTATAAATAAATACATGTGGCACAGTATTCAGTATATGTATTTACGGTACAAAAAAGGTATCCAGTGAAACATATCCAGTACCGTTGTACCATGTGTGAACGGGCTGTTAGTAATAGTGTACAGTCTGGAAGCATATATGCTACTTTTTCCCGCGGAATTCAAAATTGCGCCGGTAAATTCGTGCGAAACAGCAGGAGGCCTAGACAAAATCCAAGCGTGTCGTTTTCCGTTTAACGTCACGCTCACGTCACGCTTTAGTGTTAGCAGAAATGGCAGACAAGTGCCATACGATACGGAAAACGCGCTTTCCGCACATCTTGCGGAAAACTCTGCGGTTGAAGGGTGATTTACTGTGAGGCAATTGTCAAATTATGTGTCAAGCAAGTTTCAACAGTTTTATCGCGCGCAAGTTTGTAATCCAATTGTGCCAGGGAGTCTAAATCTTCTGTGAAATCTGCAATTATTAAGATTTATATTTTAATTGATTAAGTTAGTATCCTAAGTAATATTGCAGTCATGACTTAAACTGCAAATTATTCTTGGCAATGCATAAGTAAACCTACTCAAGTCGGATTCTTGCTCGTTCATGTCCTGTGGGGATGATGGGAACCTAATCCATTTTTTGACAATATTCGGGCGATTAAGTGCCTCTACCACTTGATGTATGCACCTACTTGTAGTCCTTTGAACTAATTGTTGACTGAGCCCAACAATGCGTTGATACGAACCAGTAGCTAAAAAGCTGAGAGTGCACAGAACCTGAAACAGGTACCTACCTAGGTATTTTTTTATTGTGTTTAGGTAGAGGTTAAAATTTTACAGTAAGACAGCCAAAGAATCAAAGCAATAGCAGTAATATTACCTTTATTCCCAAACTTATTTCATTGGTGCCTTTTAATGAAGTTTGTCGGCGAATCATAAATTCCAATTGCGGCATTGACGCGATTTGTTCCATATTTCGACGATTGATCCTGGCTCTACGTCTTTGCAACGCTTCTTCATTATTAGCAGCCCACATAAATCTCAACGTATGCATTTTAATAACTTATTTTTAGTCTTAAAAATAACTAAGAAACCTGTTTTAGCCAATGACTAAAGAATCTCAGCTCAAGCAGCAGGGTCTGAGGTCACGCTATTATAGCGTTTAACAGAAAGGATAAAGAAGCGTTAACCGTTGTCAAAAGTGGCAATTGTCTGCCATATGTATGGAATTGTGTTTTGCCGTCACGCTAACGAAACGCTAACGATAAAGTTGTAGGTATTCCGCACAAAATGCCAATATAGCAGCTGTCACTTGGCTTAGCTTCACCATACGTCACTTTCATATATTTTTGTGTTTCCTCATTCCTTAACGCCTGCGGAAAAGGGAATTTGTCTAGGCCCCCTGGTTGTTTATAAAGTGACTTCTACTGACACTATTGACGTCGTATATGATTGACTACTGCTA
Source organism: Stenoptilia bipunctidactyla (assembly GCA_944452665.1). Lineage (NCBI taxonomy): Eukaryota > Metazoa > Arthropoda > Insecta > Lepidoptera > Pterophoridae > Stenoptilia > Stenoptilia bipunctidactyla. The sequence goes on from OX101750.1 coordinate 14,338,841, forward strand.
GCACTTAACCCTGAGGAAGGACTCCTTATGAGCCCGAAACTAGAGTCTGGCTAATGAAAGTAGAGACTGGAAAAACCTGACGAATTAAAAAAAATAGCATCATGGTAACCCCGACAATAGTAAGAAATAAATGGATTAAACAAACTTGATTCTTGATTTTTTTTAAATTAAATTATCGTAAAAATTAACAATAGATATTGGTATTGTCCTACTTTTTGATGAGAAGTATATTTTTTAAATGATGGGCAACTAGTATTAATCAGGTTTAAAACTAAAACAACAAAATACAATAATTATTTTTATTCATTGTAATCGAAATTCCATGCTTCCACGCTGGACTGGGAGCGAAAGAAGAACATAGAATGTTCTAGCTGCTTTTCTTCCCGGGCATACTGTAAAAGTCAGTTAAGGGACTAAGAATTTATTGGAGATTTGTTTGTGGGCGATTGGCTGACTGTCACTGCAAGAGTCTCTCTCCGTCATGATAATGCCTCCAAATTCGTCAAACGTGACATCAGATAATTTTAAAAAGTCTGGTGTTCTGCCTACTCTATGAGGGATACAGGTGTGAAGTTATGTATGTAATCAAAATCTGAATCCAGAAATTCTATATGGAATGAATCGTCAGTCACCGGTATCGCTGTTTCCTACATCGATTATGAAAATATATTTTTTTTATTCATTTTCTAATACGAAAATTCCAAAATCTCAATTAACAAAACCACCAACAACCGTTCGATTAACAACAGTGACACCAGAAAAACGACTTTGACATTCATGCTAATAATGTTTGTTGTTATTTTAAATTTATATTTTTCTAATTTTCTCCTCTTGTTGTTTTTTTTTATATTGTTTAATGAAAGCCCCTTCTTTGTTTTGTGATAGTTATTTTTATTTATCTATATTGTCACCTACATGTGAACACTTGTAATTCCTTGGCTTTCCTTTTCCTATATTTTCTATATGTTAATAATAATAAGAATAAAATCCCCAGACAATCACACCAGCTACATGGCCCCAAAGTAAGCAAAGCTTGTGATATGGGATACCATGTAGCGAACTAGGGGGAACCTAGAATATAAATACATAAATGATATGTTATATTTCTAGCTGTAAGTTTTCCGAACAATTGTAAATACATAACGTCACGCCTGTATCCCTTATGGGGTAGGGAGAACACCAGAGGTAACAAGACCATCTGATGTCACGTTTGACAAATTTGGAGGTTTTATAAACATGGAGAGAGACTATTGCAGTGAGAGGGGTCAGCTTATCGCCCACAAAAACGCCTTTAAAACCTCTGTCCCTTAACTGAGTTTTACAGTATGCTCGGGAAGAGAAGCAGCTGGCACATTCTACGTTTTTCTTAAATGTTTAATAACGTTAAAATAAATAAATATGTAATGAAAAATAAATAAATATAAAATGTTTGCAAGATAGTTCTACTTCTACTAGTTCTACCCCCAGTGTCTACTTTCGTTAGCCAGACTCTAGTCGAACATTATACAAAATTAATCGTGTGAGTAAAAATCGGCAGGAAGCAGATATTATGACTCATCTAACCGTTTTACAACTTTCTTTTTTTTAAAGACTAATCCCGCGTTTGACCTCATCCTCACCTGATGGTAAGTGAAGATGAGGTCGAAGATGACAGTACACGGGCCTAGGACAGAACTGACTCTTCATTAAATATTGCCGGAACATATCAACACGGAGCGGTAATATTTGGCGGCAGATTTAATATGAAGGGTGGTCGCTAGCCAGTCGGACCCTGACGGGATCCTACCACCAAGCGGATTAGTCGCCTTTTACGACACGCTTATGAAAGGGCGGTAGGGATATTCTCACTACTGTAATGTGTAAACTTAGATCCAAATTTGTTCAATAGTTCCGAATACTTTTTATCTAATTCGAACATACAGACGTTGCTCTTCATCAGATGTTTGTGCTAGTTAAAGTGTGCTAGTTTCGACGACCGGCTGGTGTAGTGGTAACATACATTGCCCTCTATGCCAGAGGTCCTGGGTTCGAATCCCGGCGGCTGCGGATATTTGTGTGATGAACACAGTTATTAGCCGTCAAGTCATGGATGTTTATATGTTTATTTAAGTTTATTCTAATAAAAAATATGTATTTATTCAATATGTATGTTTATATGTATATTTCTTAAGTATATCAATTATCTAGTATCTAAAACACAAGTTCTTTAAGAATCTTAATTAGGGCTAGATAATGTTGTGTGAGTTTCAGAAATATTTATTTTTTATTTATTTATTTATTAGTTAAAAGATATCTGACTATTAATAGGTATGTGGCGCAGATGTTTACATATATGTGGATAAAGATTACTCCATTATCAATATTCCACAGGGTCGCTACTCACCAGAAGCCTACGAGCCTCTCTCAGCCATGAGAACCCTGAACCTCGCTCACAACGACCTGCACTCCTTGAACCAGGACTTGTTTGAGCACCTGCCAGAGTTGGAGTCCTTGGACCTTAGCGGGAACCCATTGACAACCATTGATCATGTTACTATTATCGCTATTTCGAGTTTGCCTATGTTGAAGGTAAGTTGTAGTTCGAGAATACGATAATAGGTGGCGCTTTTCTCAATGTTATTGATAATTTAAAGTCGGAATTTACACAGACCACAGATTTTATTGTATCGGAGCAGAAAGACCTGAAAAACGAATTTCAAGATGTAAATAAGAAAATTGCATTATTTGAATCTGAAAAATCAAGTGTACAGTCTGAAATGAGAGACCTTAAACGACGTCTGATCTCACTTGAAAAATTCTCAAGGAGCAATAACGCAGAACTGCAAATGCTCCCAGAAAAACAAAATGAGAATCTCCCTGCAATTGTGATGAAAATGTGTCAACTTATAAAGGCTCCTATTACAGAAAGTGATCTGTGTGCGGTACGCAGAGTTGCAAAAATTGACCCTTCTTCTAAGCGACCGCGTAATATCATAATAACACTGCCTTCGGAGCGTCATCGCGATCATTTATTGTCCTCCTTTAAAAGATTTAATAAATCACTTAAGTCAGATCATCTTAATACAAGTCACCTTGACATCGGCGGAGATAAGCAAGTTATTTACTTGGTAGAACACCTGGCCCCTGAGTGCAAGAGTCTATACGCCGCAGCCAGGAAGGTTGCAAAGGAACGACAGTACGACTACGTGTGGGTTAAGTTCGGCCGCGTTTATGTCCGCAAGAATGAGTCATCACCAGCAATTGTAATTAAGGACCAGGCATGCCTTGATAAGTTATCTTGATTATTTAATTAAATTTTTAATTTTATATATTTTTTTCCCTTATTTTTATAAACATACCTGGTTTATCAGTTTTCTTTGATTATGGAGATTTATTACCAAAATGTTAATAGGATTAAAACTAAAATTAATGACCTATTTCTTTCTACATTAAATTTTGATTATGATGTTATTTGTATTACAGAAACAAATCTTAACTCAGGGTTCTTTGACACCGAACTGTTTGACCAAAGATATAATGTTTTTCGTAGGGATCGTGAAAATTCTTGTATAAATAAAAAAGAGGGAGGAGGGGTTTTAGTTGCTGTTAAGAAAAAATATAATGCAATCCGTAATATGTCATGGGAAAGTGCAGTGGAGGATATTTGGATCAATATAAAACCCAATGATTGTTTTACTCATAATATTAATATTTGTGTATGTTACTTGCCACCAGATTTGCCATTAAATTATCACAAAAGTTTCTATATAAACTGTCAAAATGTATTATCTAATATACCGAAAAGTTGTGTAAACATAGTCATTGGTGATTTTAACATCCCTTGCATTTCGTGGAAGCGCGTTGGTTCCACCATGGTACCTAGTACGTCTAATGATGCTAGGTCATCACATTTATTGAATACTTTGGCATTATGCGAGCTCTCTCAGTATAACCACATCCCAAATAAGAATAATAGACTACTTGATTTAATACTTTGTGATGCGCCTGGTATGGAAGTGACGGAAGCGCAGCCTTTATCGCGGGTAGACGACCACCATCCGCCATTGCACATTAAATTTGAAAAAATTAAATCGTTACCATCATTGAAAAAAAATCAATCCAAAGTGTTTAATTTTAACAAATGTAATTATAGGGAAATTAAATGAATCGCGACTTGCAAAAAGGACTCATATGCAAATTATTAAGTTTTACAGTAGAGACAAAAAACAGTTTAAATACTGAACTATTTAAAGTACTATAAAACTAATAACTTTTCTGATTTTTTATCAATTAAAGGCATTTTATTATAAATTAATTTCGTTTTTTTTATTTTGATTTAATATTTTATGGACAAAAATAGATTTTGAACATGTGCCCTTTTTACAAAATATTGTGGTTTGCGTCCTTTATGCACAGCAAATCTGTAATTTTTTGCAACAAATACACTCAGATTTAAAAATGAAAACAACATTTAAGATTAATAATAAGTTTAATAGGAATTTTAGGAATAATAAAAGTTATTGTTCACGTGTTGGCCACATATAAATGTCGTTCCAGAAATTCATATGCTCTTCTGGTATGTACATAGAGAGATTCTTCAAGTCCTTCATTTTACTTTCCAATATAGGAACCCTTTCTGACAATTTATCTGTTGGCAGCTCTAAACCATTTACATTTCCTTTGCGTAAGCGAAAGTATAGTTTTAATAAACCTCCAATAAACTCTCTCGCCTTTACAACATTTGGCTCCACACTTCGAAATTCAAACTGGTGATATTTTGATATTGTGAACTGCTCTGTTTCTTTCTGCTGGATAGATGACTCTGATTTCTTGGTTTTAAAATAATATTTTGGAAACCAAGTTTGAAACTCCAAAGTAAGTGAGGTATCCACATGGAACACAGTAAATTTTTGTGGTATATCTGAAGCTGTCATGATAACTTTGTGTATGTATTCATCAATAGTGTACAGCCTATCAAAGCTGTTTAATTTTCGCTTTATTAAGCCAAAGCCACGATCACAAGGCAAATATGAATGTCCTCGTATTGGAAAGAATAACTTTATCTTTTTAAACATTTTTAGTTCACTCAAACACATAAGAAACCTTATCATTGCATGATTTTTGTTCTGACCAGCACAATTATCACAGAACAAGTGCAACTCTTCTGTATCATTTGGAACAATTTTTTTTAAATAATGCAACATAAAAGAACACACATCATCAGGGGTTTTCCGGGCAGTTCCTTCGTGATAAATATAGCAGACCATTCGATCATTTGCTAAATTATAAATTCCAAAATTGTTTATGCTTAGCTGCCTGAAATAGAAAATTTCTTGCACAGGTAACTTGGGCAAATCCAAAACCGCCATAAAATCAAAGCATATTGCTAAAACTTATGGGTTTTGCTTAGCTAATTTAGCACTGGTTTTAAGGCTGCTGTAAAATTTATTGCTTCGACGCTTGTGTATATCTAGTTCAGCCTGTGCGACACGTTTAGCTGTATCATTCAAAAGTGCATCATTTATTCTCGTATTCAGTGCTTCACACTGTGAACATGAGTTCTTTGCTGGTTGCCCAAATCTTTGCAAAAAGGGCACATGTTCAAAAGATGAGGCCTTTTTGCAAAGCACGTTAAAATCGGTTATTCGAGATCACTGTATAATCCAGTGAATATGTGTCTCTTTTGTAAATCATACTGTGTAACATGTTTAAGTGACGCGAAAACGAAAGAAAAAGTTGAAATTAAAAAAATGTTGGATGTGTCCTTTTTGCAAGTCACGATTCAAATTAGGATTAGCAGCAATAGATTGGCCTGCTGTGCTATTACCTTGCAACGACGTTAACGACGCGGTGGATAGGCTATACCTGGAACTAAATTTACTGCTTAAAAAACACGCACCTTTAAAAAGAACTAATGCTAATGTTCACTATCCAGATTGGTACTCACCTCAATTAGTTAAAAGTCTCAAGGAAAAACGAAAATTTCACAAAAAGTATAAAAAGTATGGTAATCCAAAAGATTACGATTTATTTGCAGACCTCCGTACGAAGTGTAAGAACATGATTAACGAATGCTATAAGCGGTATATCACATCTGTTGAAGCAGGCCTAAGAGACAACATGAAATCATTTTGGAAATTCGTCAATAGTAGAAAAGGTACCAAGGACATTCCTCAATTCATGAAATACAAAGACAAAACGGCTTTCGGTGGCGAAAATATAAGTGAACTTTTTTCATCCTTTTTCAGTTCAGTATATGAGCCTAATAGAAAACCACCATCAGATGATGGCTACCTTTCAATGTCTGGCTCTTGTATTTCTGATATTGTACTGTCTCAGGAAGAGGTTCTCAAAAAGTTAAAAGCTTTGGATCCAAATAAGGGTGCAGGACCTGACGGTATTCCGCCTAAAATAAATAAATAAATAAATAAATAAATTTTTGAAGGAATGTGCTGAAGAACTCTATTTACCTCTGACGATAATATTTAACTTATCACTTCAACAGGGCATTTTTCCTACAATCTGGAAAGTGGCGCATGTCACTCCTATTTTCAAATCAGGTGATAAATCGGACTGCACTAATTATAGGCCTATCTGTATACTTTCTGCTATTCAAAAACTATTTGAGAGTATTGTGTACGACTACATATATAACCACGTTAGTCCTTTACTTTCTGAAAATCAACATGGATTTATACGTCGCAGATCGACAGTCACTAATTTGTTAGAATATAAAAATTATCTTTGTACAGTATTCGCAAGCAGTGGTCAGGTGGATTCCATATACACTGATTTTACCAAGGCCTTTGACAAGGTAAATCATCACTTGCTCTGTCGAAAACTCGATTTGCGGTACGGCCTTCATGGTAACCTCCTAAGGTGGATTTCCTCATATCTACATAGGCGAAGTCAGCTAGTTGCGCTTAAAGGATACAAATCTTCTCCAATAACCGTGACGTCGGGTGTGCCTCAGGGATCACATCTTGGACCCCTATTCTTTCTGTGCTTCATCGATGATCTCAACAGTAGTCTTCATTGTCTACGCCTTTTGTATGCCGACGATTTAAAATTGTTTTATGGAATTCGCAATGAAGAAGATTGTCAAATTCTTCAACGCGATCTTACTGCACTCACGACCTGGTGCCTAAAAAATCAAATGCTCCTCAATCCCAAAAAATGTTATGTTATATCTTTTACCAAAAAAACTAAAAATAAAATAAGTTTTAACTACAAATTAAACGACCATAATCTCCAACGAACGTCAACCATCGCGGATTTAGGAATCATTTTTGATGAACAATTATCATTCAAGGCGCACTATGAGAATATCACAACTAAATCTCTCAAAACCTTAGGTTTTATTGCCAGATCCACTGTGCACTTCAGAAGCCCCGACTGCTTGATTTATCTTTTTAACTCTCTAGTCCGAAGCCGCCTCGAGTATGGATGTGTAGTATGGTCACCTCACTACACTATTCACTCCAATGAGATCGAAAATGTCCAAAAAAAGTGTCTCAAAATAGCAGCATATCGTTCGGGCTTAGGTCGTAAACTTAATTCCTATGCAGATAGACGTCGTCACTTCAATGTCACCTCCCTAGAAACGCGCCGTAGGCGATTGGATCTCCTTCACTTACACAAAATTATCCATTCCGTATTTGATACCCCAAATATTCTCAAATTAATTAACTTTAATACAAAACTTTTAAAACGGAACAGGAAAAATCTATTTACTTTGGAGATATTTAAGAATAATATTTCTTTTTATAATCCCATAGTTCGGATGTGTCGTTCATATAACGAATTATTGCTGAAACACGATGAATTAGACATATTTACATTCAAACACATTGTATTTAGGTTTATAGTGAAAAATATCCTTTGCTGAACTACCCAATCAACTCAATTGCATGTTTTGTAGTTTTTAAGTAATTTAAGATTTTGTAAATTATCAATTATAAATCATTATAGTTTTTTTTATTAACGCGCTTGATTTTAACCATGCTGTGTGTACACGCTTTTGGGTTTATGTCTAGATTTAATTAGTATATAATTCAACTTAGTACAAGATACGATTGTAACCTGTTGTGTATGCCATAATAAATAAATAAATAAATAAATAAATGTTAATAAAGAAAAAAGTACTAGAATATTTTGTAACTCTTTGTTACAATTTTGCTCCTATATTATGTAAAAGATTGTTCGTAATGGGTCCACTGCAGGGACATGAGTACCCAGGGTGACGATGAGGTTTAGTGATGCCAAACGAGAAAGATTTTCAGAGGCAGAAATAGATCAAAATAAAAACCCAACGCTCTACCAAGTAACATCAGCTACTTTTATTTATTAATTCAAGTCTTTATTATTAAAATCATTCTTAGAAAACAAAAAAAAAACGTAAGGAACTTTTAATGCCCGACCTGTATTTGACCGATTTTATTTCCTATTACCAAAAACTTCTCCAACTTCAGGTATTGCGCATGCGCAGCTGCCAAATCCCCGAAATCCCGGACAAGTTCCTGCATACTCCTCGCTTCCTAGAGCGTCTGGACATTAGCGACAACAAACTGAGGGCCGTTCCACAGGAGCTGAGTGAAGCCAAGAACTTGCGCTTCCTGAACCTCAACCAGAACCCCATCGTGAAGTTAGATACTAGTGATGAAGATTATCCGTGAGTTTAGTGTATCCCTTACCTGTATCCCTTATGGGGTAGGTAGAACACCAGAGGCTAATCTTCTTATGTCACGTTTGGAGGAATTATAATGATGGAGAGAGACTATTGCAGTAACAGGGGTCGGCCAGTCACCCACAAAAACGCCCATAAAACCTCTGTCTCTTAACTGACTTTTACAGAATTCCCAGGAAGAGAAACAGCTGGAACATTCTATGTTTTTCTTTCGCTCCCAGTCCAGCATGGAAGAGTTTATTTTTCAGGTTAAAATACCTGTTCTATCATTAGTAAATCTAATTTCTTTGTAGTATTTCTTTAGGGTTCGTGAATATATGGTTCCATTTTATTTTTTTTGAGCGCGGTAATGCCTAGAGTTCTTATTCACATTGGATTTTTTTCTTGGATCTAACATTTCATTGCTAGTTTTCAAATATTAAGGAGAAAAATTTAATGTTCAAAATATGATCAATAAAAATTCAAATAACATTCTAGTGTTTGAGCGATGCTATGACATAAAAATCCAGATTTATGTTTCCTTGAAAGGAAAAAATCGGTATTCATTAGTACGAGTACCTTCTGATCTACCTTCGACTATATCCATAAGTTCAGATGGTCAGTTCGTAGTAAAAGTGAAGTAAAAAGGTAATTTTTTTCTTCTTTTTTCAGAGGATTCCCTCGTCTCCGTAAATTAGAGGAGTTGCATATGTGCAAGATGTCAGCGTTGAAGACTATTGGAGATGGAGCACTATCAGGTATTGATACTAAGTATGACTTCATATTTTTAATTTTAGAAACAACGTGTTCGTTCTATATCCCAGGAAAAGGAAACCAATTCCACTTTTTTGTTTTAATTGCATTTTTTATTAAAAAAGATTTCAACTGATTTCAAAAAAGGAGTAGGTTCTCAATTCGACTGTATGCTTTTTCTTTATGTTTGTTACCTCATAACTTTTGACTTGTTGAACTGATAATTTAATATCAGATTCAATTTTTCAATTTTCTAGTCCAGTTCCTTCCTATATAAAATAAATAAATAAAAATAAAATCCCCAGACAATCACACAAACTACATGGCCCCAAAGTAAGAGTAGCTTGTGTTATAGGATACCATGTAGCGAACTAGGGGGAACCTAGAATATAAATACATAAATAGATATACACCCAGACACGGAACATTAATTTTCTTGTTCCGTGAGGGAATCGAACCCCTGGCGCCTGAGGCAGACAGGTTTACCCCATCACCAAAGAGATCGTCGAAAATAAGTTACATAATTTTATATTATTTTTTTGTTGTTGCTGTAAATTAAACATTATACTTACTATCTATATGCACCCTTAACTTAACACTTCTCATCTCATTGCCAGGTCTTGAGAACCTCCGCAGCCTGCATATGAGCTATAATCCGTCTCTTACCTTCATCCATCCGAGAGCCTTGGCCAGACCTGATGATGTCGGCGAGGGAGATGTCTGGCCACCTGTCAAAGAGGTAGGAGTGGTCTTGGTTTTGATGGTGTAATAGTGTGTTTCAATTCAACCTTACGAAGGTGACATTATAGGTACGCGCGCACTAGGCCTTATCAAAAAGTGTTAGCACACTATGACGGGCTGGGTCGCAAGCACATCGACGCATTTTGAGTATAGTCTACCTCTAGACGTTACCTTTACTGTACTGTAAAAATATACGAATTAAAGCTTTGAGTCTTTAAACGTAAGCTCGAGTTTCTCTATACGCTCTATGGCTAATGCGTCGTTTATATACAGTTTACGTCTAGACGTGCTTGTCTATCAACTTGTCTTGACTAATACACTTGGTATAGAATACAGTGACGCGGGAAAATCAGCGGCGGATCATGCGATGAGCTGCGCCCCGGCGTAGTGTGTGATATTTCATATAAAATCACGTCGGAGTCACCACTTTTGGGATGGGGTGACGTTGGTTAAATAAAACGTTAAATTGTTTCACTGAATTTATATTTTAGTTCATAAGTCACAATCATTAAACACACTTAATTGATACAATTAGTCCTTATTAGAGATATGCGCCGCGCCCGTGCGCATCCGCCGCCGCCGCGTCGCTAAAAATTTCACGCCAATCTCAAAATATTTTAATTTCGCGAGCACCTGAAACCTGTGGCCTCTGTGAAAAATTTGACGCCTAGGGACGGCCCTGCTATTCCTAGCAGTGCTATTTAAAGCTACATGATGTCTTTTTCTACAAGGATCTTTCCTGATCCCTCTCAGCTGCCTCCTTCTTAATTATTACAATTTCGCAGGTTCGACTACATCCCAGCTGGAATTACTCTCCAACTTCTTCAGAGTCTTCTTCACAGTGTGTTGTCATTTGCTCTCTCCCCATCCTATGAAGGTAGTCACTGTAGCAGCTAAGTCCATTAAGCATCTGAGTCAGATGGAAGGCAACTCTACCCTTTTGCGTCAGCCATGCCTGAAAATTATGGCTGCGACGGCTCTTTGCCACGGCTCATTGCCGTTGGGCTCGCGGATTATGTAGACGCTCAAGCTATCGATTTATATCCCTCTGAAGTTCTCTCTTACAACTCGACGCTTTATAAGTACCAGGACTATACTGATCAGGAAAGTTAGACGCAGGCAGTTCATTCCAAATGTTAGCGACTCGTATCAAGAACGAACTGTCAAAGCGCTTACTTAGATTTTTTGGAATATCCACCACATACCGATGGAAGTTCTGTCTGCGTCTAGTAGTGAGATGGTATAAGGGTGTGAATTCAATAAGTTCAAACAGAGCACTTGCGCACTCTCCAAAATGTATCCTGTAGTACACGGTTAAACAAGCAAGCTTACGACGATGCTCTAGGGTCTGCCAACTTTTTTGTTGTAAGGTCGATGTTGTTTTAGAGCTAATAAGCTCGTCGGTCAACGGAGTCCAGTGCTTTCAGTTGATATCTGGATGAACCATCTCAAAGATGACTGCACTACTCCATGCATGAACGAACTTGAGGCTATAGTTATTGCTTCACCATGACCCTCCAAGGCCTCGCTCCATAAGTTTGTGGCATACACGAGAAGATCGAAAACGTCTTTGCATTGAAACTGTCACCTTTTGTATCCGCGGAGTCAGAATATTAAAATGCTCTATAAATTAGATAAGATAAGATAAGATAAGATATTTATTATCTGATTTTATTTCTGATTTCTTTAATTGAAGCGTCCGTCTAGAAAGCGACCAAGGTATTTCATAGACGTGGATCTCTCAGTTTCTTGTTGGAACTGTCAATAGTGGCAGATCCAGACCAAAGTGCAGTCTAAGGACATACACAAAGCCTCGGTATTTTAACGCCTTTTAAAATTGTCATGTCACGCGGGCGGCGTCGCGCCGCGCTGGGATCGCACATCGGCGCGCCGCCGCCGTCTTTCAAGGCCGCGGCGCGAACCTCTGGTCCTTATCAATGCGTAGTGTTAAGGGAATCTAGTTAGGCCGCGCTCCGCAGACGATTGATGGCTATACCGCAATGTATGACCGCTACATGTATAAGGAGCTCGCACGTTGCTTTTTGCGCTGCGATGCGTCCTGGCATAGTGTGCGTGTATCTTTAGCCTGAAGTTGCATAGGAACCAGATGGCGCTGTGTTAATTTGTGTCGAACAATAATTTATAGGTATTCTACAAAATGTTAAGATAGTCCTTAATGAAACACAAGTATTTAATTGAACTTAATTTCGGCTACTTTGTTTTTCCTTTCGATAGTCTTACTCTTGACTTTAGCGAAACTCATAAAACCATACCAGCAGAAGATAAATGTCGTGAATGGATAAAAGGTCATGTAGTGAGGCGATGGTAATCTTTCTAAAAATTACACAATAAAATGCAAAACTTTATTTAATATTAAGTATTAAAAATTAATTAGCGCATCACCCCTTGCAGGCAGTCTCTCCACATCAATCCCAACAACATTAGTTCTACGACTTTTTAAAATTATTGATTAAAAAAACATAGTTTTCCCATACAAAAAATATTTATTGTCTCTAAATTTTCGTTACTCTATTTACACTGATACCACGCACCTGGCGTCACGCCACGTGCAGCGGGCGCGGGGTTGCGGGGGGACGCATAAAATACAGAGTACCTAATAAATAACGGAGGGAGCATAAATCAAAAATTTGTTTGTTTTCTTTTTTTGTTTTATTTATCAAGATTGTAGAACAAATGTTGTTGGGATTGATGTGGAGATGCTGCCTGCAAGACGTAATGCGCTAATCAAAATTAACCCTGTATATTGTAAGAATTTTTAATAAATTTGTTGTATTTAATTACTTCTACAATAAATTCTAAAAGTAACGCATACTAAGTTGTTCTAAAATTTTCTTTTATCACAGTTATACCTCCAAAACAACAATCTGTCGGAGGTGGACCGTCGTCTGCTAGCTCGCTGGGACCCAATGGACGAGCTGGACTTGACCGGCAACCCCTTCCTGTGCGACTGCTCCACTCAGTGGATGGTGGATGTGCTGGTGCCTATCGTGGAACATGTCGCTGTCAACTCTTCTGCTAGCATGGTGTAAGCGAAACAAAAATTTACTTAGTCCTTTTTGATGTTCACTACAGGTATAATGACAGGTAGGTATAGAAGAGAAGAGAAGGGATTGGTGGAACAAAATAATGCTGCAGAAACCGGTGGTGTCAGATCATCCGCTGCAGATAAAAACCTTATATTGACCATAATCTGACAGACATGAGGGACTGACCCGAGATAGATTGGAGGAAGATGTCATGGCTAAAAAACATCATAGAATGGACCGGTTATGAGACCGTCGAACAATTTTTCAAACTAGTCAGGGTCGAAGAGAATTTCAAAAGGTTGACTGTCAATCTTTAGTAATGGAAAGACAATGGGGAGTTTTCTGACAGCTCATAAAAATTAGTTCAAAACACCTCTATAGATGGCACTTTTAAAAAGCCGAAGGCATTAAGTCTGTAAACTATAACGTAGTTAAGTGGTATCTACCATCTATGGTTATTTATACGTTCAATTTCTGATACAGACATCAATTAATTTATTTTACTTTTAAAAACGCAGTGTGGAATAAATTCTTCGCCTTCGCCTTTTGTAAAGCGCCATCTATCGAAGCCTTTTGTACCAATTTTGTACAGTTTTGTTTTTTTAATGAGCTGTCAGAAAACTCCCCATTCAAGAAGAAGAAATTATATCTCAATTTTAAACAACATTTTACATATAAGTAGATTGAGAAAAAAAAAGCTGCTAAACCTTGTTTTGAAGCAGCTCAATAAATTTCACAACCTCTCGGAAGCAGACCGTCGTCTGTTAGCTCGCTGGGACCCCGGGGACGAGCTGGACGTGACTGGCAACCCCTTCCTGTGTGACTGCTCTGATGGTGGATCTACTGGTTCCCATCCTGGAACATGCCGCTGTCAACTCTTCTGCGAGCATGGTGTAAGCTCAGCTAAATTCTTAACCTTTTTTAAAAATCTACTATAGGAATAAAGGCATTATGGACTTATAAACATACGCCTTAAAGCCCAATGAGGGATACTTATGTGAACATTTGATCGCCGAGGTCTTGGATGGATGGAGATATAACCTGAAAGAATTTGCACAAGGTCAGTTGGGTGTCGAGGAGAATAGAAGGACTGGCGGAAGGAAAATGTCATGGCCAAGAAACATCAGAGAATGGACCGGTATCAAGACAGTCGAATTCAGAAGTTTGACTTCAAACCATCAATAATCGAGGGGCACTTCAAAAAGCCAATTTAGAAGTAGACCCAGAGGATAAAAGCAGCTAAATCTCGAAAACAACTATCTCTTTGAAGTGTTCCAGCGTAAATACTTTGCTACTTCCGCGACTCTAAAGTACAAGTGTTACAAGATTTTCTTGCGTTAGCGCACTGCCAGCGAAGAACACACTCGAAACACTATACAAGGTGTTCCTGTTGATTTCCCATAACTCTAGGGTATTAATGGGACCATGTGAAAGAATCAATAACATGTGAATAATTTTTCTATTTTTCTATTTCAATTTCAATTTTAATTTTTTTTGTTTTTATTTTTCGTTCAAAATAATTCAATTAAGTCAAAACATCTTATGTAAAACACCTTTAATGCGAAGCATGAAAACGTGGCATTTTCCATCCCTTGTTTTACAAGTACAGTTCGCAACGCTTTGCGTTGTACATTGTATCCAACGTTCCTCAACGTTTAAAATGTTTTTGTTGTTTATTGTATGGCTTCAGTGACACGCGTCTATTGAATTAATGTGAAATAGATTTTACAAGGGTGATAATTTATGAACTCATTATATTAAGATTGATGATATCTTGGAAATTACGCACTTTTGAACCACATATGCTTTGACAAAAAGTATCTGTTTTTTAGTAAGGAACAAAAACCTTAAAGTTATGGAAAATCAACAAGAACATCTTGTATTTACAGGCTGTATTATCCAAATGGGTCAGTATGGAGAAGTCAGAAACTATGAGAGATAGCGAAATCGGTTCTTAGGAGCCATGGTGTCGATTTTAGATTTAATAATGATCACATTTAAACTTTTTTCTTAACTCTCATACTTATGTAATCGAATCGGATGGGAATCGAACCTTTTTTTTTTCTTCGGATAAAGTTTAATTATTTGTTTTTTTCTCTTCTAGATGCCAAGAACCGATAGAAATGCGTGGCTACACGATGCTTCATCTTAAAGACACTCACCGAACGATGAGATGCGTTGACAAATATGGCCACCGACCCGAGAGAGATGGAGCTATGCTGCTTGGCACACTTATTGGTGAGATAAAAATTGTATCTTTATACACACACATTTAAACAATCACAACATCTTTTTCTTATTATTTAACCATTTCTTTCCTACTGCTGAGCAAAGACCTTTTTCCGATCTCTCAATGATGCCCTAGACTGTGTTTCTTCCTACCAGATCATGCTATTGGTGTCTAGCTCCTGCCATCATCGTCTGGGTAGCCGCACACATCACCTATTAAATTATTTTAGTTTCGTCACGATGAATTTTTTATAGTTTTTTTTTTAATTTTTAACCTATTTTATATCGCAAATTCTAACGTAGTCGACAATTCGGTGTCTTTCTTTACATACTCAATATTGTTCTGTCGATGAGGTCCACTGGTTTTCATTTTTAGGATCAGTAAATAAAATAGACTTATAAAGAAAGAAAGAAAGAAAGAAAGAAAGAAAGAAAGAAAGAAAAAAGTTTTATTATCACAAAAAAATAATGATTAATACAGTTACATAAGAAAAAAACACATATTTAGATTATAAATAAAAGTTACAAAATTATTAAAAATATTAAATAAAAAAAAGCATTTTGTGATAATGGGGCAGACCGCAGCAATAGCTGCCAGAATTGTAAAAAAAATTTGGCAGCGCTGATTTTCAGGCCATATAAGATAAGTAGGTACTTAAATGCATAAAAAATGTTCCTATATTATTCTCGTAATATCTCATTTGCAATAAAAATGCATATTACTTCCATGCTGGACTGGGAGCGGAAGAAAAACATAGAATGTGCCAGCTGCTTCTCTTCCCGGGC
The DNA here is from genome assembly GCA_944452665.1 of Stenoptilia bipunctidactyla. Taxonomy (NCBI): domain Eukaryota; kingdom Metazoa; phylum Arthropoda; class Insecta; order Lepidoptera; family Pterophoridae; genus Stenoptilia; species Stenoptilia bipunctidactyla. The sequence goes on from OX101750.1 coordinate 14,355,041, forward strand.
ATACTGTAAAAGTCAGTTAAGGGACAGAGGTTTTATTGGCGTTTTTGCGGGCGATAGGCTGACCCCCTATCACTGCAATAGTGAGACTCCATCATTATAATACCTCTAAAGTCAAACGTGAATCAGATGGTTTTATAGTCTTTAGTGTTCTGCCTACCCCATTAGGGATACAGGCGTGAAGTTATGAATGAATGAAGAAAATGCATCTTTTTTGTTGACAGGAGTTCTTCTGGCATTACCCATAATGCTATCACTAACTCTGCTGTGGCGTCATGGTTACTTCTCGAGATGTGGTCTTCGAGGCCCCGTGGACGTTTCTAGAGCTTTCTACAAGAGGGCGCCAGCGGAAGACTTCATGACATAAATGTCACGCGGCGTCTGATAAGTTAATGTCATCTGTGTTGTGTCTTTATAGTCTGTGACCGGAAAAAACAATCGGAAATGTAACTATAAACCAAATCTCTTCGATAAGCGAATGTTCCTTTTAACAGTTAGTTGTTCTGAATGAACATCATGTTTAGCTCTATTGTCTACACTTTTCTTACTTGTCTAAGCAAAACATTGTAACAGAAATATACATGCCACCGCCACCGCCGAACTTAACGTATCAAGGCACAATCTACTTTGGCGTTAGTTACAATTCCATGGTTTTTCCATTCACTGTTTATAAAGGATTTCTATATAGAATCTTAAATTTTAAGAGTTTTTTTTATAAAATAAAAATTGGAATATAGTTGTCATGGCAACTCTCACACTCTCGGAACACTATAAAAACCACAGACATCCATCTACATAGATAACGCAAGTGCCACGATTTCTTTTGAAACCAAGCGTGAAGACTCTGTAACACCTACTGTGTGTGACTTCACAGCTGATATTTAGTGATAGGAAATACAAACTTATTCAAAGACACCGATGCCGCCGATGAAATCGATTTTTAAGAATGATATTGATTTTCTAACAGACATACATACGTGCGGTTCGGACACGCGAAGTACATGCGTTTGCGTTATCTATGTAGATTTATGTCTGTGAGGAAACCCGCAGCACAAGCCACACCTGTTTCATTTTAGTAAGGATGTAACCAGACCAATCGACGTCTCGATCGATTGGTATTTCACTTCAACCAGAAGCATTCTTAAGGTGCAACAACTATTGTAGTATCCATTATAAATAATACAATCAAGAAAATAAGATTAGGTTATTTTGTTTGTGATTATGATTTAATATAAAAAAAACCTACAGTTACTTATACTGTTTATTTTTTAATTACATTAGGTAATTAGTTTAGGTTACTTTATATTTTAATAAACTTTTTTTAAACGACCAATTGTTTAACTTCATTAGTGTCCCTTAGACCCCTCCTCACCCATGACTCCTGAATATTAATGAACACCAAAATAAACAAATGTAGATGTACAAACAAACAAACTGCAATGATAATTATAATTAGCGCATCACCCCTTGCATGCAGCCTCTCCACATCGATTCCAACAACATTTTTTCTACCACTTTTACAAATCTTGAAAAATAATACAAAAAAAAGAAAAAAAAACGAGTTTTTGCTCCCCCTGTTATTTATTACTCTGTATTTTAAGCGTCACCCCGCAACCCCGCGCCCCGATGGACTTGGCGTGACGAAAGGTGCGTGGCATCAGTGTAAGTAGAGTAACGCCAGTTTAAATACAATAAATACTTTTTGTATGGAAAAAAATCTAAAATTATTACATTTAAAAAGTCGTAGAACAAATGTTGTTGGGAAAAGCTGCCTGCAAGCAAGAGGTGATGCGCTAATTAAAATTAACCCCGTATAAAAAAAAAACAAACTGATAAATAAATATAAGGTCCGCTCATTATTGTCAATTATATTTTAAGAGAAAAGAAAATATTAGATTCATAAATTTAAATTTCACACTACACACAATTAGATGGAAACATTTTTATTACTTGCTGTAGTCATAAACTACAGATCAAATTTACATTTTGATCACTTAGAAGAATTTTAAAATTTTAGTTTGTGAAACATGGGTAAAAAAATTATTCCCGTCATTCTTACTCTAATCTCAAATATTAAGGACTTCCATGCTGGACTGGGAGCGAAGAAAAACACATAGAAAACTCAGTTATCAGTTAAGAGACAGAGGTTTTATTGGAGGTTTTATTTGTGGGCGTTGGGATGACCCCCTGTCACTGCAATAAACTCTCTGCATTATTATTAGAATGCCTCCCAATCTTTCAAACGCTACATCAGATGGTTTTATAATCTCTGGTGTTCTGCCTACCCCATAAAGGATACAGGCGTAAAGTTATGTATGTACATACATACATAACTTCACGCCTGTATCCCTTATAGACCATCTGATGTCACGTTTCACAAATGAGGTATTATAATGATGGAGAGAGGCTATTGCAGTGATAGGGGGTGAATAAAACCTCTGTCCCTTAACTGACTTTTACAGTATGACCGGGAAGAGAAGCAGCTGGTACATTTTATGTTTTTCTTTCGCTTCCAGTCCAGCATGTGTATTAAAGATTGATTCTAAATTGCAAGCAACAAACTTGGAAGGCCACCGGCTTTTCATAGAACATAGCCTAAAACCATAACTGCTTAAGCAGTGATATTTATTGGCAGGTTTTATGAAGGTTGGTTGGTCGCTAACCAGTCGGTCCCTGACGGAATCCTACCACCAAGTATCTCTACTTGTTGGTAGGATACCTCCTAATTAGTCAACTTTTACGACACGCCTTTCCACAGGTGGTACAGCTATTCTCACCCGACTCTCACTAACTCATCATCATCATCATCATCCACAGCCTGCTGGACATAGGCCTCCCCCAAGGTCTTCCACGTTGCTCGGTCCCGCGCTGCCCTCATCCAGCGTTTACCGGCGACTTTGTCCATCATGCTATTTGAATATGCAATTTCGAAAAGGGAATGTCGGAATTTTCTCAAATACGTTTTTAAGCTATTGCATAGCTTCAATCGCGGGCCTTGAGTGTGGGGACCGAATCCAGAAATTCCGTAACGAAAAAAAACCTGAGCTTATATGCGGGCTTTAATAAACTGTTGTACTAATAAATTTTGCCCCTTCTTATCGATTGGCACATCACTAGATGTTGATACATCACTAAAACATCTTTGACTGTATGTTGTATTCTGTGGTTACTGGTTCAGCTCTCAATAAACACGTTACTTACTTTACTTATAACTTCTTTATTTAATTATCCTAAATTAACAGGTTATGGGCCCAGGCCAACCTGATTCTTCCAAATTAAACAGTTTAAAGTTATATCAGTAAAAGTACATTATTAAGTTATTTCAAATAAATTGTGAAGTATACATACTTAACCTAAAAGTAAAAACGTGGTCGTCATACATTGAAAGCATCTTCATCAGCAAAAATGTCATCAGGCAGTACAATGGCAGTTATAGAAAGGCTGACTGGAAGAGACAATTATCCTACCTGGAAGTTTACAGTAAAAACTTACCTTGAGCATGAGGAATTATGGAATTGCGTCGAACCGGCTTCAGGTGAAGAAGTTGATCTTAAGAAAGATACTAAAGCAAAGTCAAAAATTATTTTATTAGTTGATCCCATCAACTTTATTCACATTCAAGAAGCCACAACGGCACAAGAAGTATGGAACAATTTAGCTAAAGCTTTTGACGATAGTGGATTGACCCGCCGAGTAGGTCTATTGAGAGATTTAATCACTACCACGCTAGATGGATGCCAAAGCATTGAGGACTATGTCAACAGAATAATGACAACTGCTCACAAGTTAAGAAACATTGGTTTTATTGTAAATGATGAATGGTTAGGAACCTTATTACTAGCCGGATTACCAGATTTATATCAACCAATGATAATGGCATTAGAAAGCTCAGGTTTGGCAATAACAGCTGACTCAGTTAAGACTAAGCTCCTTCAAGATGTTAGAAAGATAGATAATGTGGCACTGTATGCTAATAAAAGTAAATTTAACTCGCTACCTGCCAAACAAGCTTCAAACAAACCTAATAAAGGTCCAAGATGTTATATTTGTAATAAATATGGGCATATAAGTAAGAACTGTAGAAACAAGAAAAAGGAACAGAAATCAAATGAGAACTCTGGCTATGTGGCTGTATTTTCTGCATCAATGAATAATGATAATGGTTGGTATGTGGACTCAGGGGCATCAATGCATTTAACAATGCACCGTGACTGGCTCTTTGATGAAATACCACCTCCGGTCAACACTATTAAAGTAGCTGATGACAAGAAACTTATAGTGAAATCTTGTGGCAAAGTAAAGCTTCAAGTTTTGAATAAACATAGCAAAACTGAAAGTATTATAGTACAAAATGTTCTTTATGTTCCAGAACTAGCCACCAACCTTCTTTCTGTAAGCCAAATAATAAAGAATGGTTGTCAAGTGCAATTTGACAAAGATGGCTGCAGAATATTCAACAAAATGAAACAACAAGTGGCAGAAGCAAAACTGTCAAATAACATGTACCGGCTGAATATACACAGTGTTCCAGCATACATGTCTACAACTTTAAAGCATGATAGTTACTTATGGCATCAGAGAATGGCACATTTAAATTTTGAAGATCTTAACAAACTTTCTGAAAGTACAGGGGTAAAAATTGAAAACAAAGACAAAGTTGTATGTATTTCATGTTTGGAGGGGAAGCAGTCAAGAAATCCTTTTCCTTCAGAAGGTTCCAGAGCAAAAGGCTTACTGGAACTCATACACTCAGATGTCTGTGGCCCCATGGAAGTCCAATCACTGGGAGGTGCACGCTATTTTGTCACTTTCATCGATGACTTCTCAAGAAAAGTTAATACTTATATAATTAAGAATAAGTCAGATGTTTTTCAGAAATTCAAAGAATACAAGGCCATGGTTGAAAAACAACTTAATTTATCAATAAAGACACTTCGCAGTGATAATGGCAGAGAGTATCTAAGTAATGAGTTCAAATCTTTCTTAATAAAGTGTGGAATTCGCCATGAAACATCTACACCCTATACACCTCAACAGAATGGGTTAGCAGAGAGAATGAATCGAACATTACTAGAAAGAGCCCGTTGTATGCTTTTAAATGCTAAAATGCAGAAACAGTATTGGGCAGAAGCAGTCTCGACAGCAGCTTATATTACCAACCGCTGCCCAACTAGAGCACTGGAATTTCTATCACCAGAAGAAATCTGGACAGGTAAGAAGCCCAATATTAGCCATTTGAAGATCTTTGGCTGTGAAGCAATGGTACATACACCAAAAGTTAAAGTCAAAAAGTTGGATGCAAAGGCATTGAAAATGGTATTCATAGGTTACAGTGAACAGACCAAAGGTTACAGGCTTTTTGATCCTAAAACAAAGAAGGTGCTTATAAGTAGAGATGTGACTTTTTTGGAAAATTCAGTATTGAGAAATTATGCTAAATTACCACTTTCAGATTATAACTCAGAATCTGAAATACAAAAGAATAACTTCCTGAAAAATGAATCCATTGAATTATCTGAACAAAGTCCTGCAAGTGATGATTCCTTTCACTCTGATGAGGGATCTTTATATTTGCCTGAGAGGAATATTGACTTCAAGGAATATATGTCAAATGTAACAACAAGGTCAAAAAGTAGACTAAATACAGAAGGTAATACATACATTTGCACAGATGACATCTCAGATCAGCAAGATGACCCCCAGACATACACTGAAGCCATATGTACAAGTAATGTGGATTGTATAAAGTGGAAAAAGGCAATTGAAGATGAGTTGTTGGCACATGAAGAAAATAAGACTTGGGATTTAGTGAATAAACCACCTGGAGTGCGGATAATTGGCTGTAAATGGGTTTTTAGAATAAAACACCTGCCATCTGGACCGCTATATAAAGCAAGGTTATGTGCCAAAGGCTGTGCACAGACACAGGGAATAAACTACTCTGAAACATTTTCACCTACAGTGAGGTACGACTCTATAAGAGTTTTACTTTCAGAAGCTGCTCAATATAATCTAGACATGGTTCAGTTTGATGTTAAAACAGCGTTCTTATATGGAGACATTAAGGAGAACATTTATATGACACTACCAGAAGGTTTGAATGCATCATCAGATTTGGTATGTAAACTTAATCGTTCACTTTATGGTCTAAAACAAGCACCAAGGTGCTGGAATGAAAAATTTGATTGCTTATTAAAGAAGTTTGGTTTTGAAAGTAGTCATGCAGATAAATGTGTTTACATTGGCAATGTAAACAACAATAAAGTATACCTATTACTGTATGTCGATGATGGGCTTTTAATATCAAACTCAAAGAACTCTTTAGATATTGTCATATGTGAATTAAGTAAGAATTTTAATATTAAAAAATGTGAACCAAACAATTTTGTTGGACTACAGATAGAGAAGTCCAAAGAATGTATATTTATTCATCAAGCAAACTATATTGAGAGAGTATTGTGTAAATTTAATATGCAGAATGCTAATTGTAATGTAATTCCAGTAGATCCTCATACAACACTAGAAAATAATTCAGGAGCTGCACCAGATACTAATATACAATACAGAGAGGCAGTTGGCTGTTTGATGCACCTGGCTATAGTAAGCAGACCTGATATCATGTATGGAGTCAGTCTGGTGAGTAGATATCTCAATTGTTATAATCACACCCATTGGAACGTTGTCAAGAAAATTATGAAATACTTAAAGGAAACTCAAAACTATGGTTTGTGTTATACATCACATAGTAATAAACTACAGGCATACTGTGATGCAGACTATGCTAAAGATACATGCACACGGAGGTCTTTGACCGGTTATGTTTTCATGAAGAATGGAGCTGCTATAACTTGGGCAACACAGCGTCAACAGAGTGTTGCTTTGTCTACTACAGAAGCTGAGTTTATGGCGGCATGTGCAGCTACAAAGGAGGCAATGTGGTTGAAAAGACTATTAATTGATATTAATGCATTTCATCAAGATATAGTGACTTTAAATATAGACAATCAAAGTGCAATTTGTTTGATTAAAAATGTGGACTTTCACAAGAGATGTAAACATATAGATGTTAAATATAACTTTATAAAAGAGAAATTCATAGATAAACAAATTGATTTAAAGTATGTTTGTACCAAAGAGCAATTCGCTGATATATTTACCAAAGCCTTACCTAGAGACAAGTTTCAGTATCTTAGAAGTAAAATAGGAGTACTTAAACATAATTCATAACATTTTTACTTTATATAGGTAACATTTTTGATTTTTGTTAGTAAATTTTGTGTCAGGTAAGAGTTTACTTGAAGTTTGAAACTAGTAATTACTTAAGAAACTTTGAAGTTGTAAATGTATAAAATAATTAAACTTAAACATACTGTATTTATAACTTAAGATATGTGATGCCTAGTTAAATTCTTAAAATTAGTATAAAATTGTTATTGGCCTAGTTATCTTATATTTTAAAAGAAGGGCTGCAATTTGGTAAGAGTGTTGTACTAATAAATTTTGCCCCTTCTTATCGATTGGCACATCACTAGATGTTGATACATCACTAAAACATCTTTGACTGTATGTTGTATTCTGTGGTTACTGGTTCAGCTCTCAATAAACACGTTACTTACTTTACTTATAACTTCTTTATTTAATTATCCTAAATTAACATAAACAATCAGCGCCATCTACTAGGAAGGAACTTGTAGTTCGAGAGGCATCCATTCTAGGCAACATGACAATTTTTAGAGTTGACAGGTAAATAAACAATAGTTGGCTTTCATAACAAATCCTTTATTTCGCTAATTTGGGTAATTCGAGGAGTGGTCGAGGGATAACGTCAAAAGATTCCCGATCAAGAGTTACGAGTTCAAGCCCTAATAATCACATTGACATGAATTCTTTTTTATGTTTTTCTTTTCTCCTTTTAAAATTATAAATACATTTTTTAAAAGTTTTTTTAAAGTTTTTTTATATTGGAAGCTTACTTTGTTTTAAGAGGATTAAATAAAAGAAAAGGCAGTTACAAACAAATTGATTGATTGACTAATGGCGGGTTTCAATATTCAACTGACTGCTATGCGTAACCGGTACAGGTACAAAACTGGTAGGAAAAAAGTAGCGTTTAACAATATCTACTAGCTACGGGCTGTAAGTTCTCAAATTTGGCATGGGCCCTCCTTGCGTGACGTTCTTCCAAGAAAATAGGTGATATGCGATTTATAGAATATCACGCATTAGCAAATTATTTGTATGATATTTGAACTAAAGAAATATATAAACTTATTAAATTTATGTTTGCTATGTTTTAGTATTCGATAAATATATTATAGAATGTTTTAAGAGATTTTTATTAATAATTGCGTTTAACTGCTTACGTAAAACGAAACGCCAATCCTTCGACTAATTTTGCCATTGGTTGAATCACATTTTTATGACGTCAAAATAAATATTTAAAAGAAAAATTATGTCATTCAATAATATTCGTCCTTTTTTTCAAAATAAGTTATAGATAAGTTAGAAAGAGAAAACTGGATTATTAATATGTTGACAGATATTTGATAGGATATTTCGTTAAATGAATAAATTTTTACGTCGTTGGCTAGATAAAATGACATATTCTTTAATTGGTCATACGTAATGAAAACATAACTCTTATTGGCCACAGCAGACTGCCATGCTACCTTTACCGCATTGGTTTAAATTAATAACTTGCTACGTCGTCGTTGGCTAGATATAATGACTTATTTTGTAAATGGTCAAATGTAACCTAGCAACCCATTACAGTCAAACAGTTCGTAAGCAGTGGTTTAGATGTCAAGATTTTGAATATAGAAAGGCATTTTGGTAGTGATTTCTATTGTTCGTAGGCAAAACGAACAGTTTTCATAATATTGAAACCCGCCATATGTTAAACAGAAATGATGACACCAAAAAACGACATTAAAAAATTTGACAAATGTAAAAAGAAATAAAAAGAAATGGAAATGGAGAATATTATAATTGAAAACATTGGCTTAAAAATAGAAGTTAGTCAATTATCTCGACAAGTGCACTTACTCAAAAATATGTGCACCAAAACGCTTGAAACTAAAACCTCTACGAAACAAAACAAAAAAAGACAAAAAATTGTCGTCGGCAGACAATAGCTAATACACACAATGAAAACGTAGAGAAATTACAATCATTGCCACCATCACCATCGTACTCACTGTCATCACCATTGAAGGAGAGTAACAAGGATTGTCTACGAGTGGAACCGGAGTCCTCACTACTAAAAACAAAAAAAAAAACTCCAGGCAGTGGAAGAGGATAAGGTATTGTTGACATCTAAGAAAAATTGACATGAAGAACACATAATCTTTGTAATTGGTGGACAGCAATGTAAAGGTCTTCGTAACAGATTAGTAAGATCAAGATTTAATCATCTTTACGAAAAATATGAAGTTATATCTTTTTCAACACACTTGCTCGTAAAGTGAGCCTTATTCTATCTAATTTAGAACTATAAACTGGGCTAGAAGTTACGCGTGCATAATATATTATACCCTAGTGCATAATATAATGAATCCTACAATTCATTATATTATGCACTAGGTAGGTTGAATAGTACCTTAGTGCAAATTACATGCGAGTAAACAGAGCATATTTTATTGATCCGGGTTATACATTAAATATATGAGCGCGCGCGGACAGGCGGCGCGCGTGTAGCAGCAGCGGCCCGCGGTTGCCGCACAGCGCCTCCAAGCAACAATAGCGCGTGTACGTGTAATGGGACAGGGCTACTGACGCGCAGCAGCTAACAGCTGCTTCAAATAAATTTTATGACCACGTATGTCTGTCTTTTACTCACAAGTGTGTTGAAAAACGTCGTATATAACTCGTGAGCGTTGCTATTACAGTCTCGGCTCATTATTAAGGCCTCGCCTGCGGCTCGGGCTCAAATCACAGCCTCGACTGTAATTAGCAACTTAGCTCACTTGTTACATAATATACTATTACTAAACCTTGCGCATGCACTGAAGAAATATTGACGATGTTTAAGTGGTTTGACCCAAAAGAAGAGGACAAAATAATAATCTGCGTAGGTGAACACGACACAAACCCGACAAAAGTGTTGTTAGAAACATGTTTAATTTTAAATAAATATGTTAATTATACTTCTGAGCGTAATTAAAAATATATTTCTTAACGAAAATAAGTTGAATGACATGATACATAATTTAAATAAAAACTTTTTTAATAGTAAATTCGTACGATTACAAGACTGCGTTTGCTATACATGGTTTGCTATATGTAAGAAAATAAATTTAATAATTGATGAATGTGATTATAGAAAAAAATTCTTGTCATATTTATTTATTTATTTACAAATTTTTAGGAAAACTTACATCTAGACACATAATAAACAGAAAATATAGGAAAATTATAGCCAATTAAAAGTTTCCACATATAGTTGACAAAATAAATAAAGAATGAACAATCACAAAACTAAAATCACAAAATTAAAATTGCACACGGTAAAATTAAAATATAAAAATTTACAAATTAAAGAAAAAAAAATAAATAATGGAGAGATAAAAATACTTACACAAAACTAAAATCAAAAAATTAAAATTCCACTAGGTAAATATAATGGAAAATTGAAATGAAAACATACAAATAAACATTTTAAAATATGTACATATGGAGAGGGTAAAAAATAAAACATTATAAAACAGATATTGGTACCTAATACATCAGTTAAATGAAAAATGATTTAGAAAGGGCCGCTTTAATACTTCGTATGCTGCTAAAGAATAAGTCAAATTCGTCCAGTTCAAGGTTAACCTTGTTTATCAATCTACAGGACCGAGTTATAAAAGAGTTTTGTCTGTAATTGGTACTTGCGCTAGGTACGTGTAGAAGGTTCGGATTCCTATACAACTTGGTGTGTGCGCAAATACCAATCACATTCAAAAGCTCTGGTACGTCTATCACATTGTTTAAAATTTTTTATGATATTAGCCACATCCGCCATCTCTCTACGCAAACTAAGGGGTAGTATGTGATGACGTCTGCAACGGGAGTAGTATTCTTTATCTATCCTTCCACATTTAAACTGCAAGAATTTTAGGAATTTACGTTGTATGCGTTCGAGTCGATCAATATACGTTTGATAGCAGGGGTTCCACACTGATGATGCATATTCGAGGTGGCTGCGAACGAAAGCGCAGTAAAGTATCTTAAAGGTTTTAATATTACTGAATTCCGCCGACAGTCGCAAAATAAAGCCTAATGCCCTTGAAGCCTTCTTGACTATATTATTAATATGTAGGTCATATATAAGTTTAGAGTCAAAGATGACGCCAAGATCAGTTATTGAGGAGACTCTAGTTACAACAGAATTGTTCAATCTATAGTCATATGTTATATAAGTTTTCTTCCTCGTAAAAGTACAGACATAACACTTAAAAATATTCAAGTCCAGTTTATTGTATAGGCAGTAATTATAAAAGTTATTTAGGTCAATTTGTAATTTGGTGGCGTCGTTGGAGTTGTCAATGGTGTGAAGAATTTTCATGTCATCGGCGTATAATAATATTTTAGAATATAAAAAGCATGTGTGTATGTCATTAATAAATAAATTGAATAGTAGAGGCCCTAATAATGATCCTTGAGGCAATCCCGATGGAATTGGTTTACACTGTGAAGTGTACCCATTGAGCACTACTATCTGACAGCGGTTCTCAACGTAAGAAGCGAACCACCGGTACAAGTTACCTCTGATACCCATGTATTGTAGCTTGTTGAGAAGAGTAATGTGATCAATTCGGTCGAAACACTTTGAGTAATCAGTATACACTACGTCCACTTGAGAGCCGGCTGACATTTGTGCCGTTAAGTATTCTGTAAAAACAAGTAAGTTCGACTCGGTGGATCTGCCTTTGAGAAAGCCATGTTGTTGGCTAATAAAGGTGTGCTTAAATGTTGAGTACACTTGTCTATGTATAATTTTCTCGAGAGTTTTCGCGAATATGCAGAGCTTAGAGATTGGTCTATAGTTTGATATTACATCCTTTGCACCCTTTTTGTGGACTGGCGTTATAAATGCCGTTTTCCATAACGTAGGTACATATCCTAATTTAAGAGAGCGGTCATATATAATGGTCAATGGAACTACAAGGCTCTTAGCGCAATTAACTATAAAAATTGGCGAAATATAGTCAGGGCCAGCAGATTTTTTACAATCTAGGGACTTGAGTATGTTAAAGATTTCTTGGCTCGATATTTCGATGTCACAAAGGTCAATTAAACTGTGGTCATTATTTATTTGATTATTGCAACCTGTAGAGTTTGTAGTAGCATGCTGAAATGTTGAATGAAAGTAGTCACTAAACATGTTACAAATATCCACTCCAGTGTCTGATATTGAACCTTGGTGTTTCATGACTGATGGAAAAGTATTTGAGTGCTTTTTTGTTTTAACATAGGCCCAGAACTTGCGAGGATCTGACGTTATATTACCCTCTGTTTGTTTCAAATATTCGCTATAAAATTCTTCTTCAAGCAGTTTTGCTCGGTTGCGTAATATACAAAAGCTGTGGTAATCAGATAGGTTATTGTACTTAATAAACTTTTTGTGATATTTGTCTTTTTCCCTTAGTAATTTTATTAAAGGAGTACGAAACCATGGGGGATATTTATTATTAGATAAAATTTTGCTAGGTATAAACTTATCACGTAGATTATAAAGTATTTTATAAAAAACAGAGATGCATTCATCAAGTGGAATCGATTCAAACAATTCAGTCCAGTTTATCTCTGATAATTCGGTATTAATTGATTTAAAATCAGCCTTATTATATAAATACACAGTTTTTTGTGGTGTGCGTAAAACTTGACGTTTATCCGAGCATACATGAGTGCAGAGAGCCTTATGGTGAGAGTCAAGTTGTACAAGGGGATGGTCTACTTCTGTTATAGTAACAGTGTCATTAGCAAAAACTAAGTCAAGTAAGTGATTGTTAAAGTTTGTCAAATAATTGTATTGATTAAAGTTACACATCGTTAGATCGTCAAAAAAATTTGTTTGGGTGTTTCCGTGAATGTTAGATGCAGAATAAAAAGAAAAGTCAGGTGAACGTGACCAAGTAATATTTGGCATATTAAAGTCTCCAAGTACGATATATTTTTCGTTTGGGGACCGTAAAACTAGTTTAGTGAGTGCCTCAGAAAAGTTCGAGATTTGTTCATTTAATGAGAAACCCCGATTTTGTTTACATATATAAACAACGCATATGTGCATATTGTATGCTGACTGTTTACCACGTAGCTTTACTGTCACCCAGAGGTCTTCAGCTTCGGAACACCAATCATTACGCACATCTGCGGCAAGTTCGCGTTTTATGGCAATCAAAACACCGCCTCCAAGAGTCTGACGAGTGCCTCTGTAGTCCCTGTCCCGCCTATAAACCAAGTAGCGGTCATCAAACAGCTCATTGTCATATATACTGTCAACTAGCCATGTTTCCGTCAAGCAAATAATGTCGTAAGAATTCAGCAATACACCCCTCAGAAGCACAGCCGCCTTCGTCCTCAACCCCCGAACATTCTGATAATATATGCTAATCATTTTTATTATAAGGCATAAACAGAACCATACACAATATAATAAATAAAATATCATCAGTTAAAGTGTGGAACCTATCATAATTTATAAAGACCAAGCTATAAAAGATATTAAAATAATACAAATAATTGCAGTACGCAGGCAAAATAACTAATAATGAAAAAACAACAATATGAACAGACTCCAACCACAATAATCCAAAACAAAAATAAAAATTATTGCGTAGATTATGGAGGCATAATATTACGTATAACGCAACAAGCAAAAACAAATATTTATAACAGTCAGGGCATAAGCAGCGCCAAAATACGCACAAAGCTAACGGGATAGCGTGTTCGTAGCAACGACCGAAGTCTAACGGGATTAACCCTAGAATACTAATATAAATTTACCACAGCTTAATACTAATGATCGCTTGGGAGGCGACTTTATAAATAAACCCATTTTATTATTTAGTTATTTATTATTTTTTTACAAAGATTACATAAATTAATAGGCAAATCTCTACCTTTTCAAAAACTATAGTAAAAATTCTTCTTTAAAATCAACATTCTACTTAAATCTTATAGTTAGAAACAGTTATTTTTTATAACATAACAGTCTTTGAAGAGTCTTGTAACAAAAAAAAATCTTCTATATTTTAATTTTTTTGGCGTTATTATTACTACTGAAAATATAAACTTTTTAAAACTCTAAATCAAACTTATGGCAACATCACAGTTTTGTCTACAAACTAATCTAAGTCAGCTTTTTATTTTTTGTTATCAGTTGATTGTTCTTCTTGTGACACAGTTTCTGGAACAGGTGAATCTGAAGAATTAATTGTGGCTTGATGTGGTACTGAACTGTTTGGAGGTTCAGAGTCATCAACTGTAATATTTTGTAGGTATTCTTCCAGTCGGAATGGTACGAAAGAAGGATCTCCCGCGCTATCGTCAGAGTCATAAGGATCGATTTCCAGATCGTCCTCAGTTTTGCAGTCGGAGTTCTCATTTAGTAAAGAATAGGCTAGTTTTCATCGTGGAGATCCATCTAAAAAGAAAATAAACATTTGCTAAGTAATAACATAGCTACATGCTAAAAAAACCGCAAAACAAAAAAAGTAACCAAATATTAAACTTACCGTTAATACTAATGATCGCCTCCCAGGCGATTGAGTGGCTCATATTTTGCAAACGAAGCATCCGCGCTGGGCCTGCGTGCGCTGGCTATTGCAGCGTGGTTTATACCAAATTGGCACAAAAGCACAATATGATTCGCGGGCGCGTTTTTGAAATAACCGGAAAAAACTGACCGAGCGCGGCCTGTCAGGCGATGTTTAGTATTCTAGGGTTAAGCTCCGCCTCCCAATGTATTGTGTTAAAGCACAGCAGCAACGCGTGCGCACGCGGGAAAGAGATAGCGAGTGTGAATAAAGCAAGATAGAAAGTGAAGTTGACTTACCCAGTATGGTTCTCAAACTATTAAAGCGGCCAGGTATTTTATTAATATTAATAAATATTAAACATAACTTTGTGAATAATTTTAGGTAGATAACACTTTTTTTAGATCTGCGTCGGTATTGATGATGTGTGGAGGTGAAGTTGAATTTTTTCGCACATGGATCTTGCAATTTTTGACCCAAATGTATAAAAAACCTTTTTCTTTGCAGAGTACTTTCGCTTTATTGAGCAACATCTTGTTGTTGATAGTTAGGTGGTCATTTATATAAATGCGAGAGTCCCCTTGTAGACCAATGTCAGACAGTTTAAGGGTTCTTTTTAATCTGGCCGCTGCGACAAAATTATCCTTTAGGTATCTATTGCTGAATGAAACAATAATATTTTTCTTTGTCTTGTCGTTTCGTGTAGGTATTCTAGCGATATAAGTAATTGAATCCTTAGGTATATCGTATTCAATTGTATTGCCTATTTTTGAAATTACTTGGAAGAGGTTTTCACCATTAGAGTTAGGAATACCCTTTATTTCAACGTTGTTCAGCCGTGACCGCTGCTCACTCTCATTGTACATATTCTCTAACTTCAATATCCTATCATTTAGCTTTTGAGTGTCGCGTTGAGATTCTTCAAAGCTCAAGAGTCTGGATTCGAGGTTAGATATTTTGTCATTCATACTCTTGACAGATTCGTGCCAGTACTCAATAGAAGTTTTGACCTCCACTAGCTCGTCTCTGATATTTTTGATGTCCTCTCTTAAAGTTGGTAGAATGGCAACTTGTGCCGAGAGTCTCCTTAGTTCTGCCATGATGCTGTCCATGTCGGAGGGCTTAGGGCTGCTGCATGCGGAGTTCAGCGTTTTGCCAGTTTTGCATGAGCTGCATCGCCACGTAGATTTACGATCTCCGAGTTTACGGAATCCAGCCTCGGTGATTCCAGCACATGCGAAGTCAAAAAATTGCCGGCATGAGCTACATTGGACTCCATCACTAACTTCAGCATTGCAACGTGAGCACTGTTGCATTTTTAGATTAATAATATAATAATAAATTAAATTGTACACACAAAAACTTTGAGAACTACTGGAAAACGTAGCGAAATGTTTTAGGGACGTGCGGTTGTGACTAAGTCTTGCAACCGAATGCAATATTAAGTATCATATTAAGAATAAACATTCAAAGGTTAAAAATATACATTTAAGTGCAGATTATAAATATAATTCAACTACTACTCAGGGTGTAACTAAAAAGGGAACAATTCCGTAGGGGAGCGGCGGGGGTGTACGTACACTTAAGGAAAACCTCATACTGTGGAATAACTATAACATTTACCTGCGAGTACTTCATACCATTATAATGCACATATAGTTAGCTTATTAGTTTTCGCAAATGAAACAAATCAGATACTCAGAAGTGTATTATTTTTAATAAAATGAAAAAACTAATATTTACGATATTACCCGAACGTTGCGGGTGATTCCGTACAGGCTGTACGGAATCACCCTAAAGAAGATAGCTAGATTATATACATTTGTGGTTTGGTTTTTGTAAAGTAAAATACATTATTTTACATTACAAAAACCACAAATGTAGCCATCTGGCTTATCTTGGTCACTGCATAATGCATGCACCCAATTTCCACACACAATGCAGCGGTACCAGAGCTCTTGGTCTTTACCAAACTCTCCGCAAATGATACAAAGCTCGTTCGTAACTCCCGTTTCTCCTGTTTCATAAAATGCATTGTCACTGTCATTGCTTTCAGTAGTCAGAAGCAGATTTTCATCTACTGAACTAGAGCTGTTCAAGATTTTTCTCTGATACGATGGTTTTTCTCTTCTTTTCTTCTTGTCTGGTTTGGATATATTATTTTTCGTAACATTTTCTTTATCTTTTGAAGCTTTCTTTCCCTTGCCTTTCTGTTGAGCATTTACTTGTTTCATAGTTTTTAATGTATTTTTAATTTCCAGGGCTATTTTCATGGGAGTGGAAGTAAGAATTTGTGAGTGTTGCTTTCTTCCTTTGCCTTTTCCGATATCTTTACCTTGATCGGCTGTTTTCTTTCGTGGCGGAGGAGCAGGCGAACAATCAGCAAAAGATACATAAGTCTCTACTTCGTATTCATCTGGGGTATTTGATTCTGCTATATCTTGCGTTGACCTTAACGATGGTAAAATACCACTTGTTGAAGGTATTGGAGAATCTGGAGCATCAGGTGTTGGTATTGACGATGGTATAATATCAATAGTTGGTGATGGAGGATGGAGCTCTCCGAAATCTGTCGGCATTTGTGTAATATACGATGTTGATGGCATTGGCTCCACAGCATCATCAGTTGTCTCTGTTGGTACGTACATATCGACAAATTTATCAGGATCCACAGGCCAAATTCCGGCAGCTGCAAACCCGTTGGTTGCCTTTTCTGCATTTGCAGTCTTCAAGTATGCCTTGCTGAAAATATGGGCTATATCATATGGTGTGATTTTTTCGAGGTGGTTTATTTTCATGAATAGGTCACATTCCTTGTGATATTGCAGTTTTAGTGGTCCAAAAAATGTAAGATCCAGAGGTTGAGTTCGATGTGATGTATGGGGTGGGAGAGATACCATCAATACACCATTTTGACGGCAATAATCATAGATAGCCAAGGATATATGGCTCGCATGGTTATCTAGAATTAGGAGCACAACATCTTCCAAAGATGGCTTGGTATATGCAACGAAATGCTTCAGCCAATCCAAGAACAGATCCTCCATCATCCATCCTGACTTTGAGCAAGTGTATACAGATCCTGGTGGACCTCCTCTTTCTAACGCAGGAGTCATTCTAATCCGAGGAAAAACGAACATTGGTGGAATGAAATGGCCAATGGCGCTCATGCAGCAGCAGACTGTAACATTTTTGCCTCTCTCCCAGCTTGTAGCAGCACCGACTTGCTTTTGACCTTTTGGTGCAATGATTTTGCTGGGTTTGTGGACAGTAGTTACTCCAGTTTCATCCACGTTATATATTCTATTAGGTAGAATAGTATGTTTTTCGAAAACATTTAACAGGTTCCTGAAAAATATTCCCATTTCATGCTGGTTAAAAGCGGAAATCCGGTTCACGCTTGTAGCCTCGGGCATACGGACGCTGACTTCCGGGTTACGCTTTAAGAAGCCATAAAACCAGTCCTTTCCAGCCTCTTCCTTCTGTGTGTTAAATGGGTGTTTCATCTTATTTTTTTCAGCGTACTGATAAACTGCCCTGCGTAGGGAAATTGGTGTTAGCCCATAAAACGTTTTAGATAGCTTGATCAACTGGTCTCGTATCTCTGCTTCTTGCTCCATATTAAACACGGGTTTCCCACCGAGTCTTGGTTTAAATTCCGAGCCTTTCTTTACATGATCGTACAAAGACATTACAGGAATGTCAAATTTTAATGCAGTTTTACGTAATTTCGCTCCTGACTTCACTTCTTCCACGGCGAGTCTCATTTTTCGGGGAGACCACGCGAGTTTTTTTCCACGTGGCATCTGAAAAAAGCAAATCAGTTTTCAAACCACAACCAAATCAAGCTTGCGGGTGATATCGTACTAGGCGGGTGATACAGTAATAGGCGGGTGATACCGTACAAAACTGTACGTACTGTCCCGAAGTCACCATTTTGAATTTGTTGATGCAAATCACAAAACTTATCAAAGATTTAGACAAAACAAAGCAGTTGATGCAAGCCTTAGTCACCATTGTATAAGTTAGTTACATAAATATAATAATAAAGTTTAAAAAACTATACTTACAGTGCAAAACACTCTCAACACTTTTTATAAGAATTGGCGCGAAAACGTAACGCATGTCTTGTCTCTCAAGCCAAGCGGCAGACTGGCGCGCGCTGGTCGGGGGACGTAACAATATACTAGTCCGCGTGTTAAATAAGAACAGACATATTCTCCGATCGTTTCTTTCCCGATATAATGCGTGTACGGTATCAACCGCTGTACGCAATGACACTCCGCTCCCCTACTACTTTTTAAAAATGACTGAAAATAAAATAGACATAAAAATTGGACATTCAAATGCAAACTATAAATCTCATCCGAATACTAATCAGGATATAATTAAAAAGGGGACGATTCCGTTCTACTTTCTTAAAAAGACAAAAAAATAACTTGGAAAATAATGTGTAGTCTCATAGATAGGCGAAGAAAAGAAACAAAAGCAAAATTCTTGTGAAGGAAAACGTGGAATATATTTACACTGCACACATGAGTATTTACATTAAACGCAATCACATGCTCAACACTTTAAATAAAGGCAAAAGAAATAACTTATTCTAATAAAACATTTAACGTAAAAATAAAGTAAAATACAATATATGGACGCGGATAGAAAAGTGAAAGAAGAATGACAACAGCCTTCATCTGTTGCATGGCCTACGTGACCGGAGGCAGGGAAACACGAAGATTCCCGAGCGTATCCGAACGTGCCATAATACCTTATTAAGCCGTGTGTCGGAGATAAAACTATTTACCTATCAGTTTTGGTAAAGTCACTACATCAGCCCCCCCGTAGACCTTTGGGTCGAAAATAATCCGGAAAGCGTACAGATCTTCCAGATCGCGTTGTCCTTTGTGTGTTCAAAGTTTCTTCAGGTGCAGGTAAAGGAGGATCTGGCAGCGTTATCTTGGAAGAATTTAAGGAGGATGAATCATTTAATAGATGTGCAGGTTTCAACCTATCGATTGAAACAGTGTCAGGTTTCCCTCGAATATCTATTTTGAAAAATTTATCTCCGCGTTTGATAACTCGGTATGGTCCAGTGTATGGTTGCTGAAAGGGTTTCCGGACAGCATCTTGCCTGACGAATACATAGGGTACTGTGGCAAGGTCTTTGTAAACAAAAGTCTTCGCATTTCCATGACTAGTTGTAGGCGTAGGTCGTAGGTTTTCCATATGGCTACGCAAACGACATAAAAAATCTGTGTAGTCATGAACTTTGTCAGGTTTAGGCGATTCAAAGAAATCACCGGGCAGACGTAAGGGTTCGCCGTAAACCAATTCAGCCGTAGACGCGGATAAGTCGTCTTTCCACGCTGTTCGAATTCCAAGAAGAATTAATGGCAATACTTCTACCCAATTAACGGTGGAATGACACATTATTGCTGCTTTCATTTGGCGATGAAAACGTTCGACTAAGCCGTTCGCAGCAGGATGATAAGAAGTAGTGCGTATATGATGAGCTCCTGTCATATTTGCTAGTCTTCTGAAAATATCCGAAATAAATTGTCGACCTCTGTCTGTCGTTATTCTAGTTGGACAACCGAATCTTGAAACCCATCCCGATATAAATGCTTGACTTACAGTTTCTGCTTTAATGTCAGTTATCGGAATAGCCTCGGGCCACCTTGTGAATCGGTCCACTGCTGTTAGGCAATACTGAAAACCGTGTGAGGATGGTAAAGGTCCAACGAGGTCTATGTGTATCTCTGAAAAACGTTGTGTCGATTGAGGAAAAGCTTGAAGTGGTGAGTTGACGTGACGTGAAACTTTAGATTTTTGACAAACCAAGCAAGTTCGACACCACTCACGGCAATCTCTGCGTATTCCAGGCCAGACGAAACGTTGTGTAATAAGCTTTTGCGAGGCTCGAATTCCTGGATGGCTAAGTCCATGAATGGAGTCGAAAACAAGCTTACGAAATTGCGGCGTCAAGTATGGACGAGGAGCTGGACCAGATAAGTCACAATAAACTTTTGATATTGATCCAGGTATAGTCGTCTGTTTTAATCGTAAAGAAGATTCATTATCTAATAACTGCTGCAATTCTAGGTCTGTCTTTTGCTGTGAAACAAGTGCGTTATAATCTAATGCTGTAATTGATTCCACAGGACGCGAAAGAGTATCGGCAACTACGTTATGATCGCCTGAGATGTGACGAATGTCAGTCGAAAATTTACTAAGAAAATCAAGATAGCGAAATTGTCGTGGAGAACATTTATCTAATGGTTTTTTAAAAGCAAATATTATTGGTTTGTGATCTGTATATATTATGAAGGGTTTTAACTCTAACATATATAGAGAAAAAACCTAGAGGTTCCCAATGTTCCTCTACGCGTTGTTGTATAACTGCTCCAATGGCTATATCAGAAGCGTCCGTAACTAAAGCGATATCCGCGTTGGCGTAAGGGTGAACAATAAGGGTAGCTTCAGCTAAACTATTTTTGCAATCTGTAAAAGCTTTTTCTAAAATAGGCGTCCAGTCAATTAAAGCCTTATTTTTCAATGTAGGTCCACCGAGCAGTGCGTTTAGTGGGGCTTGTATTTGAGCAGCGTGAGGTATAAAACGTCTATAATAATTTAGCATTCCTAAAAATCTTCGAAGTTCCTTTATGTTCGTAGGTTTTTTAAAATCTTGAATTGCCTGAACTTTCTCAGGAAGAGGTCTTGTACCTTCATTTGAAATTAAATACCCTAAGAATTTTACACTTGCTTCGCCGAACACACACTTTGCTGTGTTGATTATTACGCCATGTTCACGTAAGCGATCAAACACTAACCTCAGGTGCTCCTCGTGAGTTTCAGGGTCTGAAGAAGCAATTAAAATATCGTCTATGAAAGGGAAACAAAAATCAAGATCTCTTAATATTTCGTCAATAAATCTTTGAAAAGACTGAGCAGCATTTCTTAGACCAAAACTCATATACACAAATTCAAAGAGTCCAAATGGGGTAGTAATAGCTGTTTTTCCTATATCTTCAGGATTTACTGGAATATGAAAGTATGCGCGTACTAAATCTATGGTTGAAAATATAGTACAACCGTGAAGATGATGTGAAAAATCGCTTATGTGTCTGACTGGATATCTGTCAGGTATAGTTCGAGCGTTAAGCGCTCGGTAATCGCCACATGGTCTCCATGTGTTGTCCTTTTTCGGCACCATGTGTAAGGGTGATGACCAGGAACTGTCAGATCTACGGGCAATACCTGTTCGCACCATCTCTTCAAACTCACGCTTTGCTGCCTTAAGTCGTGCAGGGTCGAGTCGTCTCGGCCGACAGAACACCGGTGGGCCTGGTGTCGTACGGATATAGTGCAGCGTATTATGCTTCGCCTTACGCTCCGACGGGTCTCCAGCAGGCCTAGTGATCTCCGGGAACTGATGCAGTAACTCATGAAAACGGGAAACTCCTGCAACAGCTTTAATATGACACATAGCACGAACGGAACTTACATGACCGGTAACTTTTAACAATGTAGTGTTATCTATTAATCGCTTATTTCTAATATCCACTAAAAGATTATAAAAATTTAGAAAATCGACTCCAATAATAGCCTTAGGCACATCTGCAATTACAAATCACCAGTGAAAATCACGGCGTAAGCCTAAATTAAGTGTTAAATTTATAAAACCAAAAGTAGAAATAGGACTTTCATTAGCTGCAAACAATTCATATTTTTCTTTAAATCTACGACGGCCAGGTAAATAATTTACAGGATACACACATAAATCAGATCCACTATCAATTAAAAAATTCACTCGAGTTTTACGGTCAGTAACAAATAAGCGGCAGGAAACCGGTGTGCAGCCACTTGCCGCCATTAGCGACTGCTTTGGGAGTTTTCCTCGTAGTTGCAGGGATCGCGGCACTTCGTAGCCCGCGAACCAAAACGATGATGGTACCAGCACATACCGTCGCTACGGGTACGACTATCGGTGCGGCTGCCAGAATGGTTGTAGCGGCGGCGGTATCGTGATCCGGAACGTGACCTCTGACGTCCACGAAAATTATGTCTGGTAGTTAAAGTTGCTACTTGCCGCGACAAACTCTCAATGCGCTTGTTCAATTCGTCAAACATGTTTAGTGGCGTAGATACAGAAGAACAATTGGCCACATGTCCAGGTTGCGGCGTCACTTCGCTAATTTTATCTGCAACTTCGGCAAGTTTTTCTAAATTAGCGTCGGGCCACGCCGCTATAATTGCTTGCACGTGACTTGGTAAGCGGTCAGACCACAAGGTTCGTAGCAAACCATCATTTAGATCGCTGTCAGCTAAACTCCGAAGATGTCTGAGAAACTGTGAAGGTTTGCGGTCACCCAGTTCTTCACGCGATAAAAGTTGCCTAAGCCGATGATCTCGCGATGCGGATAAGCGGGATATAAGTTCACTTCGCAATTTGTCATATTTTCCGACATCGGGCGGGTTAGTAATGACGTCCTTAACCTCAGCCGCATATTTGTGATCTAAATTACTTATGACATGATAGAATTTGGTACTATCTGTAGTGATGTTAGCTAACAAAAACTGTCCTTCCAGCTGGGCAAACCACAATGCTGGCTCTTCCGCCCAAAAGGGCGGCACTTTAACGCCAACCGCGCTCACCGTGGCGGTATCACTGTTTTCGTGTCGCTTCGCCATCTTTAGTTTTTAATGAAACTACATAAACTCACAGTTTTAGTACATGTTGTATCGAGTGTAAGTGCACTTTTACTTATCTGTGTTCAATTTTCTCGGGTCACCATTTTGTAGTCTCATAGATAGGCGAAGAAAAGAAACAAAAGCAAAATTCTTGTGAAGGAAAACGTGGAATATATTTACACTGCACACATGAGTATTTACATTAAACGCAATCACATGCTCAACACTTTAAATAAAGGCAAAAGAAATAACTTATTCTAATAAAACATTTAACGTAAAAATAAAGTAAAATACAATATATGGACGCGGATAGAAAAGTGAAAGAAGAATGACAACAGCCTTCATCTGTTGCATGGCCTACGTGACCGGAGGCAGGGAAACACGAAGATTCCCGAGCGTATCCGAACGTGCCATAATACCTTATTAAGCCGTGTGTCGGAGATAAAACTATTTACCTATCAGTTTTGGTAAAGTCACTACAAATGAATTACATTTTTTTCGTAAATAAAGTAAATGATTGATTTATAATAACTTTACATGCGGGCTTTAATAAAAAATCTGCGCCATCTACTAGGAACTTGTGGAACTTCATATTAGATCAAACATTACTGCATAAAATAAATAAATAATTATAATTGCATAAGTTGATAAAAAATGCTATGCAAGCAATAGCTTTACCGCGGCGGCAGTCTCCGAGTGCCACACGTCTTTTTTACTTGAGTCAGAATAGGAATTTATATTCCTATTCTTAGGAAAAATTACCATATCCATATTAGCGACATTTCACGCAGCGATTATATGCTTTGCATTTTGAAAGGTTTTGGCGCGCTTTAATCGACAAACAGCGCCATCTATTATTTTCACAAGACATAAAATATATCGATAAAGTTCTAATGTCAGGGAAGCAGAACTCTATTTGTATTTACTTAAAGTCAAAAACTACACATGTCTTGGCTATAAGATATAGCGTTCAATTAAATGTTATTAGCTTATGTTTGTATGTGTATGTGATGCCCTTTACACTTATTCCAAGATCAATTGGCCGCGTAGGGCGACTAAAATAGTGCTACCCCGCCTGCAAAGTTTTGTTACAGGTGAGTAAGCTGACTGACCACCGCTTGGTGTTAGGATCGCGTGCATAGTTAGTAAGTCAGTAAAACTTTTATTTAGTACAAAAATCTGTTGTTTACAAAAGAAAAAAATAATAATTCTACTTATATCTATAGACAACAAAAAATATACTAATGCAAAAAAACATGAATGTACCAAAATGGCCTTCACTCAGCATATGCTGCAGTGCCCAAGGGACCGCAACGCTGATTTTCAGTGACAGCCAGAGATCAAAAATAAATTTAAATTTATGTGCAACTCTGCGCGAAATAACATCATAAAATTAATATTAAAAGTAACAATATAAACGACATAGCCTGTACAGAAAAAAAAATCGAAAAGGTCACATCTCCCATAGATTTGCTGACATTTCAAAGGCCAAACAATATGTAGCAGCAGAATTTATACAGAGTTTTGAAAGAGAGCCAGCAGAAGAAGATTTTGACAAAATTCGGTAGCACTCATCTTTATTATTTGTATTATATTTAATTTTAGATTCCAGAAATAAATATTACTTACTGTATACAGGGTTGATTTGTAGTCATCGGCCAATTTTTTTTTACACAATAAGTATCATTTATAGAAACGATTTTTTGCAAAAAAAAAGTATTTTTTTCACAAAGAAATTAATATATCCAAAATAATATTACCATTAAAATAAAGGCAACTACGCGCTACTACTAAACATTTTGTAGTACTACGTCGTAGTTTATCAAAGAAATGCCGCATCGTAGTAGTTATGTTCATCAACAGCGACTATTTGCCTAAAAGTTTGTGGTACCATCACTTTATTTTTTCGTACTAAGCTATACTAAATGCAGGTACGTTTATATCATATCAAAGAAACTAACATTTTAATTTGGCTGGTGTTTAGTCACCCCTGTATTTCTAATGACTTTTTGTTTTAGTTATTACTTAAATCAGCTAATTTCGAAAAAGGCACATCTCACAAATATAAAATATAAAATGTGTAGTAACATATTATATATTAATTTTAAAATAAATCAAATAAGTATTTTCTGTAGACTTATTGACATCAAAATATAATTCAGTACTAAATTACTAGTTGTTGCGCGCGGTTTTAACCGCGCAATTTCGAATTCCGTTTGAATTTCAGGATAAAAAGTAGCCTATGTGCTATTACAGTACACTATCACTATGCCAAATTTCATCCAAATCTGTTGAGCCGTTCTCCCGTGATTGAGGAATAAGCATCCATACTTCTACATACATACATAAATAACCTCACGCCTGTCTCCCTTTGGGGTAGGCAGAGACAAGGGAACACCAATTGCTTCGATCCATACATACCTCTTTCGCTTCCTCCACGTTCATTAATCTTTTCATACATGATCGCCGGTTACGGGTACTTTTAACTAGGCCCTTTTTAAGAACGTCGCCAATTTGATCGGCGTACGTTCGCCTAGGGCGACCCCTTCCGACAGCACCATCCATTCTTGCTCTGTACACCTCTTTCGTAAATCTACTTTCACTCATCCTTTCCAAATGTCCAAACCACCGTAGCATACCCTTTTCAATCTTAGTCACTACATCTTCTTTCAATCCGCATCTCTTTCTTATTTCACTATTGCGCACCCTATCACTCAATTTCACTCCACACATGCTTCTCAACGCTCTCATCTCCACAGCATTAATCTTGCTTTCATGTCTCTTCTGCCACACCCAAGATTCACTTCCATACATAAGCGTTGGCGCCAAAACTCCCTCAAGTACGGCAAGACGAGCCTTATTTGGTATAGTTTTGCTTGCCATTATCGAGTATATGGCGCCATTAATACAATTTCCTGCCTTTACTCTCCTTTCAATATCACCTTCACACTTCCCATCTCTTGTAAACAAGGACCCCAAGTATACAAACTCTTTCACTTGTTCCACTTTTTCCTCCCCTATCATAATATTGCATTCCGTCATATCTTCATTCCTCTCCATAACCATTACTTTCGTCTTTCCAACATTCACTTTCACACCTTTTCTTTTAAACGACTCATGCATCACAGTGACCATTTGCTGCAATTCCGACGCTGACGATGCAAGTAGAACCTGGTCGTCAGCGTAAAGCAGAGTTTTGATCACTGTCTCATTCATTTTTAAACCCCATTCACACTCTTTCAGATCTTTCAAACAGCTATCCATGAATAGGTTGAACAGCCATGGAGACGCTACACAGTCTAACACCGCGATCGATGCTAAACCATTCTGTGTAGTCATCATTCAACCTGACACAAGCACTCGAGTCCTTATATAAGGATTTGAGTGCTCGTATCAAGTCACTGTCCACCCCAAACTCGGATAGAGTTGACCAAAGTTCATTCCTCATCACACTGTCATACGCCTT
Source organism: Stenoptilia bipunctidactyla (assembly GCA_944452665.1). Taxonomy (NCBI): domain Eukaryota; kingdom Metazoa; phylum Arthropoda; class Insecta; order Lepidoptera; family Pterophoridae; genus Stenoptilia; species Stenoptilia bipunctidactyla. The sequence continues at coordinate 14,381,933 of OX101750.1, forward strand.
TTCCAAGTCAATGAAGCAGCAGAAAACCTTTCGGTGTTTAGCCAGAACCTTCTCGGTTACTGATCTTAAGGCAAAGACTTGATCCGTGCATCCCATCCCCTTTCGAAATCCCGCTTGCACATCCCAGATCTTGCTTTCTGTTTCATCCATCACTCTTTCGATTAATATCTTTGCATACATTTTGCCTACAATACTCAAAAGGCTAATGCCACGGAAGTTTTTGCATTCCTGCTGTGACCCCTTTCCTTTATAAAGTGGCACAATAACGGCCTTGCACCAGTCGCCCGGAACACGGCCGGACCGCCAACACTTATTAAAAAGCTGGTACAACAGGTTTGCAGTGACACTTTCACCCGCCTTGAGCATTTCGGCATCTATTCGATCATACCCTGCCGCTTTACCCAATTTCAAACCTGCCATTGCTTTCATAACTTCTTCCATACTTATTTCACTTTCACGATTGGCCACACCACTCGAAGGTGAGTGCGTACTTTCCAAAACATCACTCGCACTTCGTTCAAATAAATTCTCGAAATATTCTTTCCACTGATTCATAATATCTTCATGCTCACTAATAATATTCCCATCCTGATCTCTTAACACGCTCACTTTCGAGTCTCCAATCTGCCCTCGGGCTCTTCTGACTAAGTGCCAGAACAGTTTGGAATTGGCTCGAAAGTTTTCCGAGAATTTCCTATCAAGCTTGTTCTTACATTCTTCTTTCTTTTTGCTCACAATATCTTTCACAGTCTTTCTTAATCTATCATACTTTTCTTTTGCTACTCTTTCATCATCATTCAAGTCATCTCGTATTCTATTTCTGCCCCTCACTGCTAGTAGATCTAGCCACGCTTTCTTCTTTTCTAGAACAAAACCTTTCACTTCATCATCCCACCACTCGTTCTTATCTCTTCTCACATTTTTCTTCACACTTACCCCACACATTTGGGTGGCCGTTTCTACCATACCATTCTTAAATCTACTCCAATATTCCTCTATCTCGCAGTCTTCATCATTCAATAGCTGTCCCAACCTTTCTTTCAATTCTAACTTATATTTCTCACGGACAGTCTCTTCTTGCAAATTTTCGACTTTCACTCTTTTCCTTCCAGACATACGTACCCGTGGGCGATGTCGCCATTTTTCAAGCAGACCTGCTATTCGTGACACCACAAGGAAATGGTCGCTTCCGACATTTACTCCACGGTACACTCTCGTATCCTTGACTTTCGTTCTCAACCGTTCATCCACAATTACAAAGTCAATCATACTTCTCTCAGACTGTCTCTGCCATGTATACATATGAATCATTTTGTGACTAAACATAGTGTTAGTCACCACAAGCTTTCTCTCCAAACATACATCTAACAGACTAGTGCCATTATCATTTATCCTTTCATCACCAAAATTACCTAACACCCTTTCATACCCATCACGCTTTACTCCCACCCAGCCATTACAATCGCCTAACATAACAATTCTTTCATTATCTTCACACTTTCCAAGCACATCTCTAACATTATCCCAAAACTCTTCCCTGACTGCCTGTGGCTTGGACATATCTGGCGCATACAGACACAGGATAAAAATCCTGGTCAAGCCTACTTTCAGTCTTAGCCACAGGAGCCTGGGACTCACATACTCATAACCTTTCACACAATCACTCATTCTTTCTGACAAAAGAATGCCCACACCTTGGCTCACTCCTTGCAAACTCTTCTACTCCCGTCCAGTAAGCAGAGAGTCGGCCATGCGTGGACATTCCACAACCTTTCTTTTTCGACTCACTCACACCTAGCACATCAATTTTCCTGGTATTCATCACCTCGCATACTTCGTCAATCTTATCGTCTATTCCTCCGCAAACATTCATTGTCGCAAAAAGGCATTCCCCTGCCCTCTTTTTGCCTGCTGGGGGGACAAGACGTGACGTGTGGCAATGCACGTCGCCGTCGGGAATTTTGCCCCCCCCAGATACGATGGGGCTGCCTGAGGTGGCCTCAGGGAGGGATTCTCCAGGTGACCTGGTACCCTCCTGGGGTAGTATATTTTTAATTCCCTTCCTCATAGTATCTGCTCCTACTTCGTCGGATAGGAAAGGATAAGGTCCGTTTTGAAGAGGATGAGGAAAGAGAGAAAGGAAAAGGGTATTTTGAGGATACTGAATACACGGAGGGGACGATTGTAGTGTACGCAGTAGCTAGGGAGGCCGGGGTCGCTTACCCGAGTGCCTTTTCTTCATAGTCGGACAGACCAATGAAGAGAACACCCCCTGACCATACTTCTATACTTTCATATATTACTTTGAAATATAGTCAGTTTTTTTCAATTCCTGAACACTTTGAATTTTCAGACACCTGCCTTTTCCGAAATTGCATATTCATTTAAAACTCTAGATTCTTCTATGAACCGTCAGTAAACGTAAATATATCAGTTATAGTAATAATCTTATAAAATTATTAATGTTTACTTTAAAAATATGATATTTTCTTTGGCTAATGAAAGAATGAAAAGTGTTTTTCTTATTTTACTTCTCATAAAATATTGTTGACTAACAAACAAACTGAATGAACCTGATGGTAAATCTCAAACGATCTATAAACATTGCAAAGTTGCTATAATAATATCTATCTATCTATACTAATATATAAAGCCGAAGAGTTAGTTTTTTGTTTGTGTGTTTGTTTGAACGCGCTAATCTCAGAAACTACAAGTGAGATTTGAAAAATTCTTTCTGCATTTGATAGCCCAACTCTTGAGAAAGGTTATAGGCTACATTTATCCCGAAATTCCCACGGGATCAAAAGTAACGCGGGTAAAACCGCGGGCGGTGGCTAGTACTAATATATTAAGCTGAAGAGTTTGTTTTTTTGTTTGTTTGTTTGAACGCGCTAATCTCAGAAACTACAAGTGGGATTTGAAAAATTCTTTTTGCATTTGATAGCCCAACTCTTGAGAAAGGTTATAGGCTATATTTTATACCGAAATTCCCACGGGATCAAAAGTAACGCGGGTAAAACCGCGCTCGGTGGCTAGTGTAATAATAAGTCGTATTAGTGATTCAATGACATTTAAATAGGCGCACAACAGAAAATCACAGTTATAAATAAATTGAGTACAAATAAATCAAAACCCTCTGCAGGGTGGCTGGTGGGTCACTTTCGAACTTCGAGGACGTGATAGTTTGAGATCATACACGAAGAGAAAAATAAAATATTAAATAAATATTAATTAATTACTGAGTAAACTTAACCGAATACTAACTATATTAGAAATGCGACAAATACTTGTAAAGCTGCATAGAATTTAATCAACTCTAACTTAGGAAAGCAGGTAGGTAACCAATTTATAAATTCAATTCGTTATGAAAATCATCATTTTTATGACGCATCTGAAATTAGCAATATATTAAATAATTTCTGTATTAGTTCTAGTTGCAAAACGAACAGTTGCTATGTTAATTACCAAACACTCCCATCTTTAAGTCAAAGTAGGTATATTTTTATCGCCAGTTGTACCTGAAGAAACACATAGGATAATTAAGAATTTAAAAAATACTAATACGACGAATTTCAATCAAAATCATAGGAGATATCGTAATTTTAAAGTAACTCCGTTAAATAAACAGTGAAATAGGTAGGTAGGTATGTTCAGGAAGACGCGAGTATTTCGCTGGCCGGCGACTCGCGCTGTTAATTCTCCGAGACACCTCCCGAACTCTGGGTGCCTATGTGTGTCCTATTCCCTCAATATTTATTATTTCACTAGGAAATAAGATTTACTTGAACCACCAAACTTGTATAGTTTCCAAGTAGTTTAATTTCTGCGCAATAACTTGATTTTTACAAACAATGGTTTGCATTTCGTTAAACAGTGCTTCTATCCTCGCATCGTAATGATTCCCAACAATAAAAAATAGGTAAGTTAGTACCGACTACTTTTTTTTCAAATCGGTTACTTAGCCCGAGTTTACCTCAAACTCACCTGATGGTAAGTGTAAATGAGGTCGAAGATGATAGCAAACGGGTTTATGATAGAACTGGCTCTTCATAAAATGTTTTTGGGACGCATCACCGCTGCAGTGTTGATATTTGGCGGCAAATTTCAGACAGGCGAGACAGTCAGGCTACCACCAAGCGGGGCTCACTTGGATTAGTCGCTATTTACGACACGCTTATTCTGGGGCTTACTCAGCTGGAGTTTCTGGTCTCCCATCGGATGAGTCCCCAGGTGGCGGATAGGGGAATACCACCCTGAAACTGGGGGGTACCGTTTCGACAGCGCGTACCAAAATCAGCTGCGGGGCCCTCGTCGGTTTCCCAAAGGAGTATCAGCGGCTCACTTCGAGGAACCGATGAGGTCATGGGGAGGGGAACGCTGGTTTGAGCCACCAGCTGCTCGGAGGGACGGCAAGCTTGGATTGCTTCGGCTTCCGAGCTGTCGGCCAACCCGTAATCCTGGACAGAAACAGGACCGGGGGCCTAACGGCTGCGAGGAAGACAACCTCTGTAAAAATCACCCGAATCCCAAGGTGCCTCATCCGTGGGATGGATGGCTGCCGAGGGGAAGCGAAAGGGCCGTCCACCTTTTTGAATCCCCTTTGCAGACATCCGGATTTCGGGGATCTAACGCGTGAGCGATTTCTCTGGATGATGGCAGGCCAGATAGCCGGATGCTGGTGGTGTAACGCGACGCGATTCCACCAGATTGAGGCGCGGCTGGGGGAGGTAGTTAGATTCTAGTAGGAAAACGCAGGTGCGCTATGATTCCTAGAATTATTATTCAACTTGACGCAGGAGTTGGTTTTGTGAACACAAAGGCAGATGAACTAAAACTATTACAAATAGTAATAATTTTGCGTAAGAGAACCTCCTAAGAAAATTGACCTTGACTCACCTTAAATGCAATATTTTTAAATTGAGAGCTAGATATATCGTAAATTATACCATTTTAGAATTGTAGTGAAATAGACTATTATCTAATCAATTGGGCACTCATGTCACTGTACATTTTTTTTACAACACGAGGTACCAAAGTTAGGGAAAAAAATAGAACTTAGCACAAACTGTACGTTTAAAAATAAAAATAAAAAAAACTTTGGCTATCGTACAAAATTGGTAGTTTACGTTTGATAGCACCACTATCACTGAATGCTGTTTAGAAAACAGATTGAGAAAATTCTTTGTATTGTAAATTTGGCACTTAAAAGAGTAGGTGAAGGCCTAACTTTTTTCAAATTTTAAGAAATGCTAATAACTTGAAAACCGTGACACTTTTACAAAACACAAATTGTCATTTTCCGAACAGTCGCAATGCCCCCCAACCGTCGGTAAAGGATTATCCACTCATTACGCCACACCCTGTATATGAAGATTCTTCACTTTTATATTTGTTACTAGCCACCGCGCGCGGTTTTACCCTCGTAACTTTTGATCCCGTGGGAATTTCGGGATAAAATATAGCCTATAACCTTACTCAAGAGTTGGGCTATCAAATGCAAAAAGAATTTTTCAAATCCCACTTGTAGTTTCTGAGATTAGCGCGTTCAAACAAACAAAAAACAAACTAGTCAGCTTTATATATTAGTATAGATTAAAGATAGATGGATACCCCCATTGCTTTTACCATGTGCTTTTACCCATTGTTCCTTTTATAGGTTTTTCTGTTTGATATTTAAGTACTTTTTGTAGGTTTTTTCATAAAACCCATGTGTAACAAGTTGTTGAAGGAACTCAGCATAGCTAAAACTACTGAATCAATTTTGAAGAAATTTAGAATAGTGTAAGTTTGAACCTTAAGGAGAATATTATAATATTATTCATCCAACTCCGATAACCTATATTCACGCGAAAGAAGCCGCGGGCAACAGCTATTAGCAAATAAAATCGGCTAGACTCGAACCCAGATCTCCCGCATTCCGGGCGGGCTACCAACTGAGCTACCGGGTTCTCAGCTGGAATCGAATTTATTTGGCATTTTTATTTATAACTACAAGCAAATTCTACGAACTTCTACTAACAAATAAAAAAAACACACAAAAATAACAGGTACACTCAGCTACAAAAGTTGAGTAACAAATTGAAATTTTCAAAGTCTCTTTTTTTATTTATTTATTTAAATAAGGCTTACCAACTAAATACGTAAAACCACATTACATAAAATACATAATTTACAAATATATTGCGGTACATATGTATCTAAATTAAAGGTATGCACTACTTTTTCAAGAAGACATTTTTATACGCGAGACTAAAATTAAAACAGAAACTAGGATGATTTATAAAAAAGAAGTTACATAAATTTATTACAAAATTAAACAACAATACTAAAATTTAAATTAAAGACAATATTTGCAACATACATAAATACATTTTTTACGTTATTTAGGCACAATATGGTGAAAAACTACTTTGAAAAAAATGTGTTAATTAACTTTTATAGCTGACTGTACAATAAATTCAAAAGCCAGCATGTTATTGCATCCAATGAAGAGGCAACAGGTTTGAAACACTGGTCTACAAACACCCGGTTGGTAGTATTGCGGAGATGGTTCATCAATAAGGTGCGCCGTTTTCTTATTATTACGTGAAAGTAATAAATTATTACTAGTAGGTATTATTACTTATAATAAAGCGTCGAAACGTTCGGACGCGCGAAACAAAAATCTGAAATCGTGGTAAGAGTCCCGTAAATTCATTACATTATAGTGAAAATATCCGCGATAGTACTTACACTGATTATTACTGAAATGCACATGAAGTAAAAGTAAATTCAGTGGTAAAAACTCTACTTGATTTCTTTTCAACTGACTTCCAAAAAAAGAGAAGATTCTCAATTCGTCGGTATGTTTCTTTTGTGTCTATGTTACACGATACTTCGGACAATTATGAATCGATTTTGAAAATACTTCATTCATATGATAGAGGATACTTCATAGTTAGTCCCATTAAAATTTTCTCGAAATCAATTAGATTTAAAATTTAAAATTTTTGAAAAAATATTTATGCTTTTAAAATCCAAATTCAAAAAGTTTTATTCATCTTAGGAATTTCACAAAACACTTGATGAAGTCAGTCATCACATACTTCGGCTTTAAATAGTTGTTGATAGTTGTTAAATAAGATATTACAGTAGACCAAGAGACAAAAAAAGCCGGCGGAAAAAAACTCTTGGCACTCTTTTTCAGTCAGAATTATCAAATTAATACAAATAGGTACAGTACAAATTGACCGTGACATGAAAAAAAACAAACACAAGACAGCTGATTGTGAGAGCCAATGTCATGCCACAACCAAATTGCTTACATAGCAGATGCAATGAGCTATGGATGCACAATACGAACATGACAAACTGGGACCAGAGTATTTGAACAAGAATGGAATAAAATAGTCATAGTATCATTAGCAAAACGAACTGGCACGGCTAGCAGCACCCGTTCACGAGTTAACGCAAGCACCAGCCATCACCCACCTCAACCATATTTTAGGGAAGAGGGTGACCCGATACCCAACGCTACCACTAGCCATGCCGCCTGAGGGAGCATGACGTTCTTGCTGTTGTCTTGACAAGAAAATAAGTGAGTGGGACAGTCGCCAGCATGTCATATACATATATACTGCACAGCCAAGCCGTAAACAAAATTATTAAGTAATTAGAAACTTTTAGAAATATCCTGTTGTGATTAATCCCATGCCTTTTTATCATCTAAGTAATCTTTAGTTTTATAATAAGCTTTTCGAGATAGAGTGTTTTTAATGATTGATTTAAATTTATTGAATGGCAGGGATTGAATTGACTTCGGAATTCTGTTATATATACGTATTGACATTCCAATAAATGATTTGCTGCTTTTAGCCAGCCTTAATTTAGGAAACGCTAACTTATGGTCGTTCCTAGTTCTTACAGAGTAATTTGTATCATGATTATCTTTCCTAGTTTTAAATTTATTACTATTCTTATAAATATACATAATGTTTTCATAAATATATTGTGATGCAAGGGTCAAGATACCAATCTCTTAAAACTTTTCTCGAAGAGATTCTCTGTTTCCAAGTTTATACATTCCACGAATAGCCCTTTTCTGCAGTGTAAATATCGTGTCAATATCTGCGGCATTGGACATTATACATTTAGACATTATACTATGAAAATAACTAAAATATACCAGCTTCACTGTATTAACATCAGTCAATGAGCGAATTTTCTTTATCGCGAACGCTGCAGAACTAAGTCTACAAACAAACGTCAGCAAACAATACAATCTCGCGATTATTGCCTACCCTATAGGGTAGATCATTTATATAGACTAGAAACAAAAATGGGCCCAGAAATCAATTCTGAGGCACTCCCATTCTCACATCCGACCCATCCGACCTTTTCCGGTTTACCTCAACCTTCTGAATTCTATCACTTACATTATAACTCAGCCAAAGTTTTGACATGAAGTCTGTTTTTTTAATGCTCTGCATTCGTTAATTATTGACCTATTCAACTTCCGTTCACTTATTCACAATGCTTGATCCATTCATGAAAACACTAACAGACGGTAACTATTGTATTTATTATACAGTTTAGAGACGTAACAAATTACTTACAAATATTATGGAAGAAAGGGTTATTGTTATGTCTGTGTTTATGTTGTTGTGTATCAATAGGATCCGACATGCCTATACATTAAAAATCTTCTACACTAACCATTCTTTTTTCAAATCTGACACATATTTGATCCTAAACTAAGCTTTTGTAGACGTTAACCTTATGGAGATCTTACAGCGGAACTAGCTATTGTTATCCTAAAATGATCCAGCTTGTACTCGAAATATGTATACGTCTCACGCCGAAGCCGCACACGTCACCTTTGAACCACAGGGGCCGTTAGATCTACGATCTAACGACCTACGGTCCAATCGACGGTCCAAGTGGTAAATATCACCTTTTCAATTCACTCAAGCGCCAGTCCTAAGTCTCTTCTTCAAAATACAGGAAATTGCAAAAAAAGCTATATAAAATCCCCAGATAAATAAATAAAATAAAATCCCCTGACAATCACACCAACTACATGGCTTCAAAATAAGCTGAGCTTGTGCTATGGGATACCATGTAACGAACAAGGGGGGTTACTAGAATACCAATACATAAATAGATAAACGCCCAGACACGAACCCGCAACCACTGGCGTCAGAGGCAGATAGATTTACTCCATCGCCAAAGTGGTCATATGAAATTGACATTGTGAATAGTGTTCTACTTATTAAATCGTCTATCTACATTACCATATATGATTTTGTTGTAATCACGCATCTCATTATGACGTCAGTTGCTTCCATGCTGGACTGGGAGCGAAAGAAAAACATAGAATGTGCCAGCTGCTTCTCTTTCCGGGTAAACTGTAAAAGTCAGTTAAGGGACGGAGGATTTATTGGCGATTTTGCGGGCGAAAGGCTGTCCCCCTGTCACTGCTATAGTCTCTCTCCATCATAATAATACATCCAAATTTGTCAAACGTGATATAAGATGGTTTTTATAGCCTCTGGTGTTCTGCCTACCCCATTAGGGATAGAGGCGTGAAGTTGTGTATGTATGTATGTACAAAATGTTTGTTGTCTATGGGTAGGTATATTTCTGTAACTAACGAACATAAATGCATGTAATTGGCATAGTTTAGCTTTCCCTTACTAGTGCAAATTATATTTTAACAACAATTCCAGCCTAAGTATTAAATAAAAATAAGTAAGTTGGTTCTCCTGGTTCATACGGCGCATGTATCATGGTCCATGTATCAATTTCTATTCGATGAATGAATACAAATTATAATTACATCGAAAGGTAATAAATTGATATCTTACAAATAAAATTTGTGTGATTTCAACTACATTAGTGTTTTGAAATAAGAAGTGTCCGGCGTATAATACTGATTAATATGGCATAAGCTGCGTTTGACCATGAGACTGCTTGCTGCCGAGTCAGAATTAATTGTGGAAAATCACTCCTAAAATTGACTCCATTTGTGACAAGAAACGAGCACAATAAATGTTAGAAAAAATGTATTAACTTGTTACCTTTTATTGAAATTAAAACGTTTTTTTTTTGGTTTCTCTGAAGGGTTAGGCAGGGCGGGGTTTTATTAGTTAAGGGATTCTCTGTCACCTGGAAACTCTAATAGGGGCACGTGGAGCCGAAAAATTAAGGAACCCTGCACTAGGCTCTGCAATTTTTAAGTCGTAAGGATGTTGTTATTAATAAGCTTACCGGCTCTTTGGTCAACAGATTCTAGCGCTTCTGGTAGGTACTTAGCAGAACTATTCCAAAAGTGACTCCAGTACATGCAAGACCTGACTTGGATCGTGTACAAGTTTCGGACCTTCATCATCATTCAGCCAGGGAATGCCTACTGCTGGACAAAAATTTTCCAAACCGATAGTCCAGCTTTGCCCACATCCAGCGTTTACCAGCAACTTTGACCAGATCGTCGTCGGTCCATCTTGCTTACGCTGCGTCTCCCAGTACGTGACCGCCTCTCGACGTTGCTTCCCCAACGGCCATCTGTTCTGCGAGCTATGTGCTCTGCCCATTGCCACTTCAGTTTTGCAACTCAGGCTGTATCGGCAACTTTGGTTCGTCTGCAAATCTCCTCATTTTTCGTTCGATCCCGCAGGGTAACTCCGAACATAGCCGTTCCCATTGTTCGTCGAGATGATTTATACATACATACACAACCTCACGACTGTATCCCTTACGTGATAGACAGAACACCAGAGGCTATAAAGCCATCTGATGTTAGTTTTGACAAATTAAGAAGTATTATAATAATAGAAGGGATTATAGCAGTGACAGGGGGTGACTATCGCCCGCAAAACGCCAATAAAACCTCTGTCCGTTAACTGACTTTAACAGTATGCCCGGGAAGAGATGCAGCTGGCACATTCTATGTTTTTCTTTCGTTCCCAGTACAGCATGGAAGACTCGAGAACTGATTCAATGATCAATGATTCATACATTTATTTATTTAAATCTACAGGATTTAAACACCGGAACTAACAATGATAACCTTAGTTGCACTGTTTATAACTGTTTACAATTACATCCGGTTTTCATTTTTCATGTTTTTATTCTCTCCAACTACGTTTAATTTATTTACATTATCAAACCATAATATTGTAATATATATCGTAATATTGATTTCTTGTGAGAATTAATTATAGAAAAATATAATTTAGTTTTCTTATTGTATAAATATGATGTTGTGTGGTACAATCAGTTAGTTAATACTTGATTTTACTGTGGAGAAGTAGACATTACGATAAATAAACTGAAAAGAAAAAAATAATATTACTAATTAATTTTACCAGATTTGCTTCTGTGTAACTCTTAATAAACTTTGAAATACGAGTATATTACATACAATTTAAGAAACCGGTGAAGTTTTGTATAAAAAATTGTTAGTAGCTAAACAAATAAGAAAAATATAACATATACGCAATGTCTTCAAGTAGTGTATATTTTGTTGTGTTTGTTTTATATTTAAACGGTAAGTTTAACATTTTTTTAATTTTAAATTAAAGAAAATATATCTTTTACACCACATTATTTAACCAGAATTAAGCTTCTTTAGGAGCGTGTGTTATACATACTATATAACGGATAAATAAAATTTGAAAAATATAGAAAGTACAGTAAAAAAAAATCAAAAAATCTCGAAAAACCGGACGCACAAATGAAGTTATGGAATAAGATTCAACATAAAGGCAAATTCCAAGCCATAAAGTTATCCAATTCCTTTGTTTTCATCTAGGAATGCAACAAGGTCGTCACATCTAGATATATACTATTCGGCAATTCAAAAATTAATTAGATCTAAATTGTATGTAGGTAATATTTTTATATCTACAAAATAGTCCATAATTTTTTTTTGTTATGTTTTCACAATGCATCAGTAAACAATATTAACCGCATTTATCACTTATGTATACTTATAAATTACATGTCGACGGTAAAAAACGAACCTGCTGTAACCCACACATATCACTTATTTGATTGTCAAGTAATGGTTAACTTACGGAATCATACTATAGGGAAACAGCACAGATTCACAGTCCACATTCATCATGCAAAAGAAACTTGAACGCATCATCTCACATATAGAGCAAACTGAAAGCTGTAAACCTGTCTTTCAGAGTAAAAAGATACTGACCGTGCCATGCATGTACGTAATGGAGATGTGTAAGTTTGTTAAAAAATACCCTGAATTCTTCACTAACAGACAGGACATACCTACTAGATATACACTTAGGAAAAATACTGCTACTAGACAGATGCTCCCCACTCCCGCTGTTATGGGTGTAAAAATATTCAATAATCTGCCTTATGTATTAAAAAGTCAAACAAATGAAAAAATATTATTTTAACAGCTCAAAAATTTATTAATTACAAAAAGCTAATAGAGTACAGGAATATTTAAATGATAAATTTGTAATAAGACAGTAAATCTAATTTATCTATAATATCTTTACGCCTCCTCTCTCCTAATATTGCAATACCCAATAGGGTCATAATGTATCCCAATGATTTGTGTATATTATGAAAGCAATAAAGAATTGAGAATTGATATTTTTTTTGTATTTAGGTATATTAGTTTAAGAGATATGATTTTTTTTTCGAAAATTCAAAAAGTTTTTCGGCTATCCTAAGTATTCTACATCGTTGTGCATGCATGTGGGTTACAGTTGGTTCGGTATTTAACGTCGGTGTGTTAACTCTTTATTTCGGTCTTTACAGACCCCGAAACGTCGAGTTTAAATGTTTAATCAAACTTTAGGTAGGTACGCGATTTACCAAGAGTGCCAAGAGTTTTTTTCCGCCGGCTTTTTTTGTCTCTTGGTCTACTGTAATATCTTATTTAATAACTATCAACACCTTGTTAAAGCCGAAGTACAAAATTGTGACGTCATTAAGCGGCCATTCGATGGTCTTATGATGAATAAATTTTTTTCATTTCATTTCAAAAACCGGTTAAAAAAACCGGTTACAGGTCTTCAATTCTAAACAGAAACTAAAGAAGTTCTTAGGAAGTGCGATTTAAGGAACAAAATATCAATACAGTTCTAGTTTTAGTCACCAGCCAAATTTAAATGTATTTTTTTTAAAGATAAAACGTATTTGCATATGTATTTTAGTATCGCTCAGCAGACAATTTTTTTTACAAATAGTCGCTGTTGATGAATATAACTACTACGACGCGGCATTTCATTGATGACGTTTGTTAATACCACAAGATGTTTTGTATTGGCGCGTAGTCGTTTTTTATATCTATCTATCCATACTAATATATAAAGCTGAAGAGTTTGTTTGTTTATTTGTTTGAACGCGCTAATCTCAGAAACTACAAGTGAAATTTGAAAAAATCTTTTTGCATTTGATAGCCCAACTCTCGAGAACAACTCTATTTTATCCCGAAATTCTCACGGGATCAAAAGTTACGCCGGTAAAACCGCGCGCGGTGGCTAGTTATTGATATTCATTCATAATATTTTAGAGTCAGCTTTGCTTAATATGTTAGCTAATACATTGATTTCCTTCTAAAAAATACATAACTTTTTTAAATTATAAATTCGTTTCTATAAATGATACTTATTACGTAAAATGGTAAATAGTATGGTCGGTGACAAAAAATTGTATTAGCGCCAAAATTCGTAAAAGCGGTTTAAATTTTTCATACTATCGTGCCCTATGTAAACCGTACTGAAGTTTATTTTTGAAAAAGAAATGCAGCCTATTTCCATTGTAGGCTTCAATAGGAATTAGCCGTCAAAGCGAAACAGATAGACGGACTTTTATAATTATTATTTTATGGATTTACTATCAGACAATCAGATCCCACCCGACCTGGATGGACGAATACAAAAATTGGTACAAACCGACCAAGGCCGCGACGATTCCTCTTGGTTCCAAATTCCGATCGTGTAGAACGTCTTCAATAAAACTATTTATTTATTAAACAGGGTGACTGGTGGGTCATTTTCGAAATTCCAGGACGTGATAGTTTGAGATGACATACCAGAAGATAAAAAATAAATAAATATGAATTATTTACTGAGTAAAATTAACCGAAAGTTAAAGAATTCATTACGTAATGCATGGTTACATAAGCAAAATGCAATAGATACTTAGCGGGTGGTGGCGTGCGTGTGACGGGAACACTGCTGTGTGCGTGTTGACTGAGGCAGCGCGTCGGAAAAAGTGTAGTAGGTCTCTTTATTTATGAAGAATATTATAAAGAGAGCACTCTGAACTCAATTCTGATCATAGGTATTTCATTTTTCACCAGAAATCCCTATGATCAGAATTGAGTTCAGAGTGCTCTCTTTCAGTATCTAAAATTTGTCACCAGTAACCCTGTATTATCGTTTTTTCGGCAATTCACAAGTTTTTCACCAATAATTAAATCTATCTGTAGTGTCTGATGTTTAATAGACAGTATGACTTCTTAGGCTAGTGCACAGCAACTCAAAATCTGCACTTTTGTTCTGAAGCATATCCCGAGACCACTTTGAATAGATAATATGTGTATTACTTCAATAAAATACAAGCTGGACTGAGAGCAAAATAGACTATACCAGCTGCTTTTCTTCCCGTAAAAGCCAGTTAAGGGACAGAGGTTTTATCGAAAGTTTTTTGTGGGCGATAGGCTGACCTAATGTTACAGCAATAGTCTCCCTCCATCATTCTAAAGCCTTTAAAGTTCTGCCTACCCAATAAGGGATGCAGGCGTGAAGTTATGTATGTATGTATGGCAAATTCTTCCTTGGCCCGTGTGCTGATATCTTCGACCTCACTTACCATCAGATGACATTGAGGTCAAACTCGCGTTTAGTCACCGATAAAAAATATAGGTTTTTAACAACATTTATTTCATTTTACAGTTATATTGAGCAGCTGTAATGTAGTTTTATACCCAACTGGCCGTGAAAATGAAGAAATAAGTAAGTGTTAACGCTGTAATACGCCATTTTTTTTCGTTGATGACTGCTATGTGAGAGCAATATTTTCTAATCACTATTATGATATATTTAAGTCGAACTTTACATTAAAAATTGAGCATGAAATATGGATTCTTTTAGAGAACAATTTCGGAAAAACGTTAGAGAAGAACAGTTTTAGGTGAGCGAATATGGATCCATTATAAACGTGATGACAATGGATTGAGATCCATCTATTTACTTTCAAAATTTGGACACAAAATCTGACTTACAGCTGTTCCGCACTGCATCCGATCCGAATCGGAGAATGACGGTCTGAAGTAATGTCTGTACCATAGAAGCTTACGCACTAGATCCGGTTTCATCCGGTTTCACCGGTGAAAGGACATCCGTCATTTCACGTCATTGCTGATGACACTATGACTGTTTTATTTCATTCTTGTTCAAATACTCTGGTCCCAGTGTGTCGTGCATTAAGTGCATCCATAGCTCAATGCACCTACTATGTAAGCAATTTTGTTGTGGCATGACATTGGCTCTCACAATTAGCTCTCGTGTGTTTGTTTTTTTTTTCACCTATTTCTATTAATTCGTATAATTCTGACTGAAAAAGAGGGCCAAGAGTTTTTTTCTGATGTTTTTTTTTGTCTCTTGTTCTACTGTAATATCTTATTCAACAACTAGTTAAAGCCGAAGTATATGATGACGTTATTAAGTGAATTGTAAAATTCCTAAGATGAATAAAACTTTTTTGAATTTTGAATTTCATACAATTTCTAGATCCATATTTTCTTGTAGTGCTAATTTTTCTTTTCGCAATTTGTTACACCTACTACGAGTAATGTGCTATTAGGTATAAATCTTTTTTTATTTTAATTCTGATTTCTATTACCAGGATATATGCTCCAGATGAGAAACTCTTGGAATAATGACCCAAGGATATTCTCAGAGCTCGAGTACACCGAGTCTCCTGAACTCAAGATCTGGATTGAAAGTAAGTTCGCACTAAACTACTTTAATAAAATGAATAAATTATCCAAACTGACACATGACACAAACCAACCATGTCACCCCAAAATCACTGAGTTATTGAGTGGCTGATGGCGGGTTTCAATATCATGAAAACTGTTCGTTTTGCCTACAAACAATAGAATTCACTACCAAAATGCCTTTCTATGTTCAAAATCTTGACATCTAAACCACTGCTTACGAACTGTTTGACTGTAATGGGTTTCTAGGTTACATTTGACTATTTACAAAATAAGTCATTTTATCTAGCCAACGACGACGTAACAAGTTACTAATTTAAACCAATGAGGTTAAGGTGGCATGGCGGTCTGCTGCGGCCAATAGCGAGTTAAGTTTTTATTACATGTGACCAATTACAGGATAAGTAATTTTATCGAGCCAACGACGTAACAATTTATTAATTTAACTTAATATCCTATCAAATATCTGTCAACATATCAATAATCCAGTTTTCTCTTTCTAACTTATCTATAACAACTTTTGAAAAAAAGGACGAGTATTATTGAATGACATAATTTATCTTTTAAATATTTACTTTGACGTCATAAAAATGTGATTAACCAATGACAACATAAGTCAAGGGATTGGCGTTTCATTTTACGTAAGGAATTAAACACAATTATTATTAACAAAAGCTCTAAAAATATACTATCATGTATTTATCGAATACAAAACATTTCAAGAAAATGGAATAAGTTTATTCGTTTATTTAGTCCTATCATACAAATAATATGCGAATGCGTGATATTCTATAGATCACGTATCGCCTAGTTTCTTGGAAGAACGTCATGTAAAGAGGGTCCGTGCTAAATTTGAGAACTTACAGCTCGTAGCTAATAGATATTGTGATACGCTATTTTTTTCTACCAGTTTTGTACCTGCATCGGTTACTCATACCAGTCAGTTGAATATTGAAACCCACCATGAGTGACTAACAGACAACGTACAGCCATAACTACGGGGCAGACATAGATTCCTTACGGGAAGGAATTTCTTTATTAAGGAATTACCGAAATTCACACGGTACGGGTGATGACTGCTATGTGAGAGCAATATTTTCTAATCACTAGTATAAAATATTAAAGTCAAAATTTACATTAAAACTTGAGCATGAAGAATGGATTCTTTTAGAGAACAATTTCGGAAAAACGTTAGAGAAGAACAGTTTTAGGTGAGCGAATATGGTTCCATTATATGCCACAGAATACCACACCGAGATCGACCGCTGAGCGATGGTAGAATGAATTGATTAGTCGACGTTGATTGTTAGTTTTTACTAGGCCAAACAAACCAATAGTCAATTCGGTTGGTGTAGTAACACTCAAACGGGAAATATAAGACTTTTTAGTTTATATAAAAAGCTTATTAAATAAATGAAAAATGTGATAAATAAAAAAAAAATAAAAAAATAAAAAAAAATAACCGAGGCCCCGGTAGCTCAGTTGGAAGAGCACTCGTCCGGCAAACGAGAGGTCCCAGGTTCGAATCCTGGTCGGGTAATTTTTATTTATCACATTTTTCATTTATTTAAGAATAATGAGGCCTTTTCGTTTCATTTTTTTTAAGCTTTTTCAATACATACTAGATGGCGTTGAAAAAAATTGAAGAGTCAATGTCAATATCGTATCCTCTTTGTTGACAGTTGACTGATCGTAGAGATAAAATTCTTGCTGATTGCCATAACCTTCAAATTAATAATATTACATTTCATTGTTTTTTATTCTCCTAGTTTGTTTTGCAGCGTTTTTTCTTTACATGAAGTATATTAATAATTATTACACGTAGGTACGGTACTGAAATTGGTACTTGAGTTGACTCTTGAGTTAGATCAGCGCCATCTAATGTTGAAAAGTGAACTACTTTTTTTTTTAATCGTAGACTAAAAACTCCTCATTGAGCATTTTAAATGCAAAAAACTTAAAAAACATTATTTAAAAAGCTTATTCTTTGAGTGCAACTTGATAAAAATGTTCTTCAATAGGTATCTGGTAACATATGATTCCAAAATATTGAAGGGATCAAAATATCGCGGTAAAACCACGTTCGACTGCTAGTTTAATATTCAAACAGTTTTCATTTAACTAGAAGAAGTCGTGGCGCCGTGGTTACTGTGCATATCAAACGATATTGCAGGATAAGCGCGCTCGCCGCGGCCGGTATTAGGATGGGTGACAACTGACAGCCGATCTTTTATTTCTCATGACCACTTCCGTGCTTCGGAGGGCATGTGAAGCGGTCGGTCCCGAGTGCTGTCTACTTGTACACTTGTCGTTAGGGTTTGTCAGAAGCCATTTCAGCACCCTGAAAATTCTTAAATCCACAAACCAGCATTGGGCCCTTGGTGGATTACTGCCTACACCTCCTAGTCACTCAGAGGAGAGACTCAAAGCCCTGTAGTGGGCTCACTACACAGAGTTTTGATGATGGTGATGAAATAGATGGGAGCAGGTCTTCATTACTTACTAATAAAATTACTAATATTTATTAAATCGGTTATATTAATAGTTATATTAATTATCTGTTTTTAGACGACTCAGCCAACAACTTCTTCGGTGCAATTGGGAAAAATATGATCGAATCTCAAGTGGAAAATAGTAAGTATATTTAGTTAAAGACAAATAGAAATATTATTAAAAAGGTAAATAAATAAATAATAAATACCCAAACTGACGTCAGCCAAGAAAGTGTGTCAACAGTTTGTGAACAGTCGTCAAAGCATTCAATATAGTATATATGTCGTAGCCAACTAGTTAAATTTGCCACTCAATTGGACGCCTAGGCCGTTTCAACTGGCTTAAGGACAATTAGTCAAGTCGTTGATCGCAACGTTTAACCAGTTGGCTAAACGTTGTTTAGCCATTTAGTTAAATTGGATATTGTTAAATTTATGATGTTTGGTTAGGGTGTTATGATTGTATTGAATAGTCGTCCATGAAAGAAGATACTTAATAGTTTTTATATAAAAACCGATATATATTTTTTAAATATTAAAACACTAAAACGGAACTTATTTTATTATATTTATGATATTGATATTTACGCGCGAGTCGAGCGAGCGAAGCGAGCGTGGTGCGGCAGCACCCGGCGATGCGCCACAATGGATTTTATTTCCTTGTAATTGAAATAAATAAAAAAAAATCTAATAAAAAAAAATTTTGCTTGACTGGTTTTTCCGTCATGACAGATAATTTTACCATGACCTACTTGTTTTATTACTTACTTTATCCAAAATTGTACCAAATTTAAATCACTTGGCTGAATTTTGGTCACCCATCTTCAAAGGGCTAATTTTCAACACGCCAAGTTGTTAAACGTTGAGTGTTTCGTGTTCAATCAACTATCGGCCTAGGCGTCCAATTGAGTGGCTAATTCAACCAGATGACTGCGACATATACATATATGACGACCGGCTGGTGTAGTGGTAACATACATTGCCTTCTATGCCAGAGGTCCTGGGTTCGAAACCCGGCGGCGCGGCGGCGGATATCGGTGTGATGAACACAGATATTAGCCGTCAAGTCATGGATGTATATATGTTTATTTAAGTTTATTCTAATAAAAATATGTATTTATTCAATATGATGTTTATATATTTCTTAAGTAGGTAAATCAGTTATCTAGTATCCATAGCACAAGTTCTTTAAGAAACTTAATTTGGGCTAGATAATGTTGTGTGTGTGTCAGAAATATTTATTTTGACGACCACTTTGACGACCACTTTGGCGTTGGGGTAAACCTATCTGCCTCAGATGCCAGTGGTTGCGGGTTCGATCCCCGCACGGAACCAGAAAAAAAAAATGTTCCGTGTCTGGGTGTTTATCTATTTATGTATTTATATTCTAGGTTCCCCCCTAGTTCGCTATACCATAACACAAGCTATGCTTACTTTGGGGCCATGTAGTTGGTGTGCTTGTCTGGGGATTTTATTATTATTATTTATTTATTTATATATAGTCACGAACAGGAATCGAACATTTGAATATTTTTTGATTTATTTTGAGCTCTCGATATTTGGCGTCTCTTCGGCACTTGAGCACTTCCGTAAAGTGGTGACTGAAAATCAACGCCCCATTTAACAGACTTGTGTCATTATGCTGAGCTACAACAATTGCAGCATATCATTTTATTTTTGTTTGTTTGTTCTTCCTCGATTTGTTGTCTGGTCGGTCTAAGCCGACCGTACTGTTGCCCGTGTAAGGTCGGCTCGAATGGCCCAACTGCCCCCGTGAAGCGTGTCGTAAAAGGTGACTGATCCGAGGGTGGTGGTAAGATAAATTCAGGATCCGACTATCCACCATTAATATAAAATCTGCCGCCAAATATGACCGCTCCGGTGGTAATGTGGTAATAATGTGGCAATATTTTATATAAAGAAAGAAAAATGTTTATTGCCAAACAACAAAAAAATTTAAAAAATACAAAACATAAACATAAAATCAAAATATTTACATTTAAAAAAAGATAACCTAAAGATAATCACTTTAAACTACTTCATGTATTGTCTGGGCAATAGGACAATTCTCAGCGAGTGCAGTTGCATAAAGGTAACTGCGCTGGTTTTCAGCATGTCCTTAAAGGAAATAAATACGATTCAAATATATATTTGTACATTTGAAGAATCGCTACGTTATTTACAAGGATGTAAATAAAAATAACAAAAACAAACAAAAAAATATATTAGTCAAAGAAAAATTCAGTATAAAAATTCCAAAACAAAAAGAACATTATTTAAAAGAATTAAAGTAAAAAATAGGTCCACCCGAATAACTTATATTATGTTTATAAGCACTACTTATATATTTTTAAAATATATAGTAATATGGATAATAAGGATATATTAATATTATAAATGTCATGAAGAATTTTATGAAGAGCCAGTTCTTTCCAAGGTAGTGTGCTTTCATATTCGACTCTTCTCTTACCATCAGGTGACATTCAGATCAAACGCGGGCTTAATTTCGCACTACAACTGATTGGAATCCGAGAAATCACTGTCCAACGTTAGTTTTCGCACCAGATCGGGCTTGCGTCGTCCGTCATTTCACAAAAAATTTCTAGATCTGTATTTTCTCAGAATCGTATCGGGCATAGTGCGTAACATGTGCGTAATGGCTCTTGGTGAAATACATATAAGCACTTCATTTAATTTCCTAAAAGTATTTCATAAATACAGGGTTGATTTTTAATCTCCAGCCAAATTTAAACTTTATTTTCATTGATACGATATAAACGTACCTGCATATTTCTTTTTGCATCGCTAAGTACAAAAAGTTAAGAAACCTATGGTATGGCATCAAAACCTTTTTATAACATAGCTACTACCTACGACTCGGAATTTCACTGATAATACTACGACGAAGTACTACAAGATTTTTTTGTAGTAGCGCGTAGTCGTCTTTATTTTAATTGTTTTCACTCGTAATTGAAAGTGACCATGCTTTGCTTAATTTTAAACTACATAGCCCTAAAGTAAGTATAGCTTGTGTTATGGGATACCATGTAGCGAACTAGGGGGGTACCTAGAATATAAATACATAAATGGATAAACACCCAGACACGGACTATTCTTTTTTGTTCCGTGCGGGAATCGAACCGCAACCACTGGCGTCTTAGGCAGACAGTGTTACACCATCGCCAAAGTGATCGAAATAATTCTTATAATTTCCTTGGTAAAAAATACATGCAAAATTGTTTCAATAAACAATACTTATTGTGTGAAAAAAATTGGCCGGTGGCTAAAAAACAATCCTGTATAGTTTAGCTCGGCAGTATACATATGTGCGCATGCCGCTAAGACGAACTCGTCGATGGGCGTGGCTTTAAAGCTAGGTATCTCACTTTTTGGTGAGAGTGAGACGCAAGGTTTTTTCTTGCGGACGCTTTCGATATTTCAAGGCACTATTTAAACTTTTTTTCGTTTTAAAATATACAATTTTCTTTCATTTTGTACAACTGATTCAAGTAATTGATGAATAACCTACTGACATGTCACTTAAATGTACTCCTATACATGCATACTTATGACGAAAGATGCGTTGAAATAGGCGTTGAGCGTCCTTCCTTAATTTTTTTAAATTTTCATTTGTTTTACAATGTAAAATAAAACTATTCGTGAATATAAAGTGTTTTTTTATTGCTGACTAATCCCATGATTGACCTCAAACTCACCTGACAGTAAGTGCAGATGAGTTCGAAGATGACAGCACGTGAATTTAGGAAAGAACTGTCTGTTCATAAAATATTGCCGGATATATTATAAAGTCATACAAGGTGACTGCAGATATTGAATTAGAGCACTCTGTACTCGATTCTGATCATAACTATTTAATTAAAGTAGGTACTTAATCTTTCACTAGAATTCCCTATAAATAAATAAAGAGACATTACTATACTTTTCCCGACGCGCTGCCTCAATCAACACGCACACAGTAGTGTTCCCGCCACACGCTCATTATCACCCTCTAAGTATCCGTTTATGTAACCATGCGATGCGTAATGAATTCGGTTAAGTTTACTCAATAAATAATTAATAGTTATTTTTTAATTCAATTTTAGTTTAACTCAAACTATTGCCACAAATTTCCACCAGCCACCCTGCATATTCGGCATACCTATACATATTGGGGTCCCTTAAGGGTTTCGCTTAAGGGGTCCATAAGCAAAGGAAAAACATAGAATGTGCCAGCTGTTTCTCTTCCCGGGCAAACTGTAAAAGTCAGTTGAGGGATGGAGGTTTTATTGACGTTTTTGTGGGCGATAGGCTGACCCCCTATCATTGCAAGTCTCTTTCCATCATTTTAATACCTCCAAATTTGTCAAAAGTGACATCAGTTTCTTATGATCTGCCTACCCTATAATGGATACAGGCGTGACGTTATGTATGTATGTAAGGGTGTCTATCACCAAGTGGATTACTCGCCTTTTACGAGACGTTTATCCAAGGCCGTTCGGATTATTCTAAGCCACTAAGTAATAGTATAGAAATAAACACTTAATTGTTTTTTGCAGTTGCGGATTCACCGTTGGAACACATTTTCTTGACTTATGCCAGACTTGTTTTTGGGTCTCACGGACCGGCTCACAATGCGGGAGGCGAATGAAAAGGATTTATTATTTATAGAGAAGAATATTCATTGTGTTAAGTTATTTAAGGGGTGAAATAAATGCAATTAGGTTTAACTTGGTGTTTTCTTTCATCTTATGGTGCGTATAGATTGCTGTAATGGAACTAGTAATGTAACATTCTGGGCACGTTGCGTATTTGGACGTGTAGTGCAGAATGTAGCGCAGAATGTTTCATTACAGCAATCTGTACGCACCATTAGTTTTACACGTTCCTATGTTCCGTATCATCATTGAGACAGTACACTATAAGGGCATGTAATCTGCGGCTTAGAATAGTCTTGCTATAGATAGTCATAAATGGTGTTTTTTGTTCTGGCAATGTTGTATTGTGAGTCTGTTCCTTCCTATATCCGTGTGCTGTCATCTTCGACCTCAATGTCATTTACTTTCAGGTAAGATTGAGGTCAAAAACTCATTAGTCACCCTTAAAAACAGTTAAAATGCTAACCCGTAACCGGCGATCATGTATGAAAAGATTAATGAGCGTGGAGGAAGCGAAAGAGGTATGTCTGGATCGAAGCTATTGGTGTTCCCTTGTCTCTGCCTTCCCCAAAGGGAGACAGGCGTAAGGTTATGTATGTATGTTAAAAATTTACATTAATAACTACATAATATCATAATATTCACATCAGTAGGGTAAGAAAAATAAATGTGATAGTTTGGATGGATGTACGAATGTTGGTTCCTCAATCACTGACGAACGGCCCGACGGATTTGAATGGAATTTGACATAGTGATAGAGGACAGTCTGAAATAGCACATAGGCTTTTTGGATCCCGGTATTCCCGCGGGATTCAAAATTGCGTGGGTAAAACCGTGCAAAACATCTAGTACCTACACAAATATTTGTAGAATTAATTTTTACCAGGAAATTTCACTAAAACGTAATAAATAACCTTCTGGCGCAGAGTGAATAGCATTAGAAAAACTCTAAACTCTGAGCTATAGCATTAGAAAAACTCTAAACATAACCTCCATAACAACCAAATCCAATAATTGTTTGGTACTCCTAAATCTCTAATATTTGACATGCTGGTAACTGTTGGATGGAATTGTTTTAGAAGGCGTTTTTTTCCACAACATTGAACATTGAACCCTAAATATAATGATAAATAACATACAATAACGAAAACCTGCACGGTGCAAAATGTATGCAAAGATTGAGAGGGTGATGAATGAAACAGAAAGCAAGATTCGGGATGTTTGATTTTTGCTTGGTGGTAGGATCCCTTCTGGGTCCGCCTGGCTAGCGACCACCCTTTATGTAAAGTCTGCCGCCAAATGTTACCGCTCCGGCGGTAATGTGTTCCGGCAATATTGTATAAAGAGCCAGTTCCTTCCTAAACCCGTGTGCTTTCATCTTCGACCTCATCGTCACTTACCATCAGGTGAGATTGAGGTCAAAAGCGGGATTAGTCACTTATAAAAAAAAAAATGTGCAAGCGGGATTTCGAAAGGGGATGGAATGTGCGGATCAAGTTTTTTTTCCTTAAGATCAGTAACTTAGAAGGTTCTGGACAAACACCGAAAGGTTATCTGCTGCTTCATCGACTTTGGAAAAGGCTTGCGACAGTGTGGTGAGAAATAAACGATGGTAAACTATTCGAATATGGAGTGAATAGTGACTTGATACGGACACTCAAATCCTTATATGTACCTATAAGAACTCGAGTTCCTGTGTCAGGTTGAATGATGACTGCACGGATTGGTGTTAGGCAAGGCTGTGTGGCGTCTCCATGGCTGTTTAACCTATTCATGGATAGCTGCTAGAAAGATATGAAAGAATCTGAATGGGGTTCATAAATGAATGAGACAGTGATCAAAAGTCTGCTTTACGTCGACGACCAGGTTCTACTTGCATCGTCAGCGTCGGAATTGCAAAAAATGGTCACTGTGATGCATGAGTCATTTAAAAGGAAAGGTTTGAAAGTGAATGTTGGTATGATATGACATCCGTGGTTATGGAGAGAAATGAAAATTTCATTTTCATTCAAGAGATGGGAAGTATGACAAATTCGCGTGTCAGTTGCTTGTTGAAAGGATCCTGCCTCTTATACATTTTATATGAACTATCGCGTACAGTGGCGGGGCGGGGACGGTCGCATTTCATAAAAAATGTATGAGAACGACGCACGCGGATGATTGCGCTGCGATGCGCCCCGGCATAGTGTGGGCGTACCTTTAGGGTAGCGATCACCCTTCATATAAAATCTGCCGCCTATTACTACCGCTCGAGCGTTGATGTGTTCCGGCAACATTTTATAAAGAGCAAGTTCTTTCTTAAGCCCGTGTGCTGTCATCTCCTCTGGGTGAGATTGAAGTCAAGCAAACGCATACCCGCGTCAATAACAATAATTCAAAATAATCAACGAATGCAGTGCATTAAAAATACCGACTTCACGTCAAAACTTTGGTTGAATTATAACGTCGTCAATGTAAACATTCTCCGAATTCATAGATATGTTTTCATACATTTGAAATTATTACTGAAGTACTCAATCGATTTCGATTAAATATATATGGGACTAACTCTGAAGTATCTTCTATCATATGACAAGAATTTTCAAAATCGATTCATAATTCAAAATATCGTGAAGCAAAGACACGAAAAAAAACAAACACGCGAATTGAGAACCTCCTACTTTTCTGGAAGTCGGTTCTATAGAGCTTTTATGGAGCTTTGTTTTGCTTAGAAAAATGAACGCTATGCAATGCAATACAACAGTGCGATCTCAAAACTTTATCGAGTCGTATGTTTACGAATGTTTGCCTAATGTGGGTGGCTTGTTACTTACAATTATTGGACAATAGGTACATTATGTCCTGAAACTGACTGCTTTACGTGCCCTCTGCTGAAGCACATATACAAGGTGTTCCTGTTGATTTCCCATAACTTTAAGGCTTTGTTTCTTACTAAAAAACAATACTTTTTGCCAAAGAATATGTGGTTCAAAAGTGTATATTTTCCAAGATATCATCTTAATATAATGAGTTTATAAATTATCGCCCTTGTAAAATCTCTTTTAACATTAATTCAATAGACGCGTGTCACTGAAGCCATACAATAAACAACAAAAACATTTTAAACGTTGAGGAACGTTGCATACAATGTACAACGCAAAGCGTTGCGAACTGTACCTGTACAAGCGATAGAAAATGCCACGTTGTCATACTTCGCATAAAGGTGTATTTAATTGAATTACTTTGTATAAAAAATAAAAAACAAAAAAAGAAGGAAAAATTATTCACATGTTAATTGATTCTATTACATTGTCCCATTAATACCCCAGAGAAAAATCAACAGAAACAACTTGTATATAGGATAAAAATACAATAAAGGTGATTAAATAGGTCAATAAAACTCAGTATTCGATTGTTATTTCTCATTTTTTTTTATTTCTGCATAAAAACTGTCCACTTACACACCCTACCTGTACACATTAAAAAACATTCCCACTAAAATCCGCCATCTTGTAATGGCCGACGCAACGCTACGCGTTAAAACTGCAAACATTTTATTAGGTTTTAAAAGCTTTCATAAGATAGTAACATATTTTCTAAAATACTACTTTTCTTTTGTAACTTGCAACGGTATTTTAAAATATAAAGAGGTATTTCTTTATTACATAAAATGATTGACAGACACAAATATGATTTGGAAGATATTAATTTAAAAGTTATAAGTGAATTTACGTTATTATACATGTTTTCAATATAATAACAAAAAACATTAATACCAATTTCGTTAACTGAATTTAGGCGTAAAACATATTTTATTGTTATAAATGAATTCTAAAAACTTTTCACAGCTTTCATGAAAGTTCGTAACAAAATTGGAGCAAGTTACACTTAAAACTGAAAAATTAGTATACATGTATTATGAAATAAACTGTTATATGATTTGACAAATACAAAAATAAAATTTTTGGCCTGTTTCTATTAATATTATTATCATGTAAGTGTAAAGTTATTTACAAAATACACAAAAATAAGGTAATCGTTTGTGTAAATACAGCATTTATACATAACATCCACAATTCCACATTTACTTCAAATCCTAATCGGATGGGCTCAGACGAAATTAACACTTATTAAAGAGGTTCTACAGATTATAATATCACGTAATATAATAAGCTTATAATGAACGATATTCAAGGAATAGAAAAGATATACGTAGGTATGAAAGTTCAACTTTGATTTTTAACTAAAAACTTAAGTTAGGAAGAAAGATATGTAGTTAAAAGTCTTACAGCCGATATATATATTCTATTTACTTAGACCAATAGTTGTTATTTAACTTAAACTCCTTTATGACTTAACAATTCCATGTAATTTAAAAGTATATAGTACATTATATATCTATATGATATATATTTAATATCCCACCTATCGTAGTTAGTCGAAAGTTAAGTTGGTTTTATGGTCAGAAATTTAAGGAATTTACAGACGAATTTTAATGAAATATTCTACACAAATACGTGAATCGTGTATAAAGTGAATATTTTAGGTTGCTTTTCCACACCACGTGTAAATTCGGTCCTGTGAACATATTAGTTGAAATCCTTCTCCATAAAACTAAAAAGCGTCATAATGTTACCACTGAGGAGAAGTAGATAGAATACAAATATCGGCTGTGAAGTAAATATAAGAAATAAAGATTCGTAAAATATGACACAAATACTAAATTTAAGTAAGACATAAAACTGGACAAGATATAAGTATGTGCGTTAAAAAACTCCGTAAAGAAAGAACAGTTTATAAAACAGTTACAATAATCATCAAAATGTGCGGTAATACTGTAAAATATTAAATGTCCAGTTACAAACTAATAAAATATCAATAAACAACTAAATATAAATAATAAAATATTTAAAAAAGAACATAAGTCTTTATTTTTTAAATGGCAATACAATTTTGAACATTATAAAGTAACTCTAGTTTGTTGACTATAGTTTGATAAGCGAAAAAGCTGTGTTTCAGATATTTCGTAATTTCTCTGTCAAATAAAAATAACAAAAATAATATAATCCATGGGCTTTAGTTATATACTGGTATTTATATTTATATTTCACTTTGTACAATCACGTCTAACAATATGTATACATTTTCATTGAAATTGGAACCTTATCACAACAATATAAGTTGCGAAGTTTGTACTTATTAATGCACGTCACTGTACAGGTGAACGGAAAAAAACATAGAATCCAAACAAAATCTCTTTAAAAAGGAGGCCTTTATTTTCTTTTGACAGCTTATTCTGTATAAACATCACGATTGGATCTATTGTTAACGCTCATCGCTCGTTGGCTAAGCAACGTATATTTGAAACTAACATATTATCAATTATATGTGCTGCCATAGCTGAACTAAACTTGTTGGAAGCTATGCAATGAAAATAATTTTTAAGAGCGAATAAGATAAGAAAGAGTCATTCTGACCGCGTTTCAAACTATAACCAAAAAACTAGAGCCAAAACAACGTTCATGTCAACGACCTTTTGACATTACACAAAAGTTCTTTTTTTTTTTAATTAATGTGCACTGACTTTTAATTGAATTAGTTACAAGTCGTTAAGAATATATTTACACGTGTTCTTTAAGATTTGATATACAGACATGCGTTCCTTATTATAATTATACAAGTTCTACTATTAATAATAATAATTGTGACATTAAATCCCGAAAACACTTAGAACTAGAGTAACATTAGAGGACGTTAATTATTCATAATTTTTGTTATCAATGATGTTTTTTTTTTAATAACGATATACGTTTTCATGCTTGCAAAGTTTTTAAATATCGTGTTACGTAGAATGATTGTCTTATAACCATCGAATATCACATGAAACGTACGATGAATAAGTTTTAGTCCTATTCATTGGACAGTTATCAACTTTTTTTTAAATCGTTACAGCGGAATCGTCTTTTGAATCTTATAACCACTTTCAAACCGCATATATTTTGGAATGACACTTATAAATGCGTATTTCGTTAATTTGACATGTCTCATTTTTATAATAATTAAGGAATTAATGTAGAGAAATGGACTGAGAAGTAGCATTTATAGGTAAAACAGTCTCTAGAACGAGATTTGAATTATATTTATCTTTCTCCTATTTATGAAAACAGGTAAAGAAGAACTTTCTTCTATAGTGAGTGTCTAATAATATGGAAATGACGGTCATTCACCCCTCCCTACCAAGTTATCAACATTTGATTGACACTCATAAAATGTTCTAATAAACGATCCATAGTACTATCGCTAAGGTATCATGGTACAGGTATATATAAGGGAATAAAATTTTTGATTTGTTTTAGCTTGGAGTCAATTACCGCTATTTTCATATTATTTGATACTTAGAATACGTATAAAACTAGTTTCTTGGAAACTAGACAGATAAATAAGTCATTCTTTAATAGATGTATGCTTGAATCAGCCCATTTCCCTGCATTTCTTTTAAATATACTTTGCCATCCCTGCTTGGTAGCTATATAGCAGAATTGACGATTTTAATGACATCTATCGAAATTGCTTATTTTTTTCTTTAATAAAAATTTTGATTCGTCCTTTTCAGATGAATTCTTCAGTATTCACTACAGAAAAGGACTCAATAATAAAATAATAATTGTATAAATTTAAAATAACGACAAATAAAATGCACTTTTAATAACGAATCAATAACGTTCACACGTTAGACTTAAATTTGGAATGATTAATTCGCGAAAAATCACGTTAATTTAATGTCTTTTATTTAAGGAAATATTTTAGCCCCCCCCTATCATTGAATCCTCCATTTTTATGTTTCCCAATCAAAAAATGCTTCTCTCATAACCCTATCCCTTTCTGGCACACTGACGAAACAGAGATAGATAACGTTTTATAATATAATTAAAACACTCAGTAGACAGTCCAAAAAGCTAAGACTTTTTATCGACCATTTTTTTTTTCTTATCGACATAATTTGTCGATATATCATTTCACAGTTCGACATTTGGAACTTGCCTTTCTATTCATATGTATACAGTCAGTGACAAATTGACACGCCGATATTTAACATAATTTAATGTAAGGTATGTTGCGTTGTTCATAATTTAACTCAATCTCGAGTTATAAACTAACCATATTACAATTATCCAAAAAAAAACATTCCATTACTATGTCCACGCATTTACAACAATGCACTTTAAAACCTAACACAAAAATTAATCAATTCTACGACTCCAATCACTTTTACTCAAATGTCACCGTGACATTGACGTCTGACAGCTGTCACTTGTCACCTAGATCGGATACTAGCTGTCTTTATCGTCTCTGGATGTCGGTGGTAAGCTCTGGGGGCTCTGTGAGAATTGGTTCACCATTTTGCTTTGCATCATGTTGAGGAGAATGTCGGAGTACTGTTCTATAAGTGATATGGCAGGGTTGTCCGTTCCGTTTGATTCTGAAACAATTATAATAATAAATTAATAACTTTTGGAAAGAAAATCATAGAATGTGCCAGCTGCTTCTCTTCCAGGGAATACTGTAAAGTCAGTTAAGGGACAGAAGTTCTATTGGCGTTTTCGTAGGCGATAGACTGACCCTCTGTCACTACAAAAGTATCCATCCATACACATACATACATAACGACACGCCTGTATGCCTAATGGGGTAGGCAGAACACCAGGGGTTATAAGGGCATCTGATGTCACGTTTGACAAAAATTTGAGGTATTATAAAGATGGAGAGAGACTATTGTAGTGACAGGGAGTCAGCCTATCGCCCACAAAAACGCCTTTAGAACCTCTGTCCCTTAACTGCCTTTTACAATATACCCGGGAAGACAAGCAGTTGGCACATTCTACGTTTTTCTTTCGCTCCCAGTCCAGCATGTCTATCCCTCATTGTAATAACACCAAAGTCAGATGGTCTTATAACCTCTGGTGTTCTGTCTCTTCTGGTGTGGTTTGCAATAAAGAATTTATTTATTTATTTATATGAATAAAGTTCACATACTTATATCATCAATAAAAAGTATAATAATTATGCTTGCACAATCTCTCCTACTTCCCATTCTCGACTATGCTGACGCCAGCTATCTAGACTTAACTGAAGAACTTCTCAACAAACTTGAGCGGCTCCAAAATGTCTGCATAAGTTTTGTATTTGGATTACGCAAATGCGACCATATTTCTGAATTACCAGTGTATCTTGAAGACCGCTTAGCCTACCGGTGCAACAATAACAACCGTAGCTTGCGCTCTTCATCTAATTTACTCCTTGCGACTTTCTCATAATGCGTAGGTTGCCTGGCATAAATCGCTCACCAGCGATAAGGCCAGCTTTGTACAATAGTTCTTTTGTAAAATTTAATTAGGTTTTCCTATGTAACCATGTTGGTGTACAATAAAGAGTTTATTTTTATTATGTCTGTCTATCAGTCAGTTACGCTTTCACGCCCAAACTAGCTAATCGATTTTTATCAAATTTGGAATTATGTTACTACCAATATAATATAGTTAATTTCAATATTTACCTTTATTAACTAAATTCTCGAGTCGCTGCCGGCATTCCACGTTCAGCTTATTGTCTCCCTCGTTCGAAGACAAGCTGTGTGCGTCGCCATTTTGCGTCTTTACCGCGCTACGGAGGACCTTTTGCGTTTCCAATATGGCTGCTTCTAGACCTGTAAAACAAACCACATTATTCGATAATATTTTAAAGTTTTAGCATTTTGATTACTCTTAAATGAATGAAAAAATGTGTTAAATAGGTCTTAGCTGCAAAGCTATACCATTAGATGGAGCTACGTTAGCAATATAACGTAAAAACAAAAAATTGTTAAGTTATTTTGAGGCGTACCGCCAGGCCCCGGTAGCTCAGTGGGAGAGCACTCATCCGGCAAACGAGAGGTCCCTAGTTCGTGTCCTGGTCGGGTGATTTTTATTTAACACATTTTTTCATTTATTTAAGACACATTATTCGAATGCTAAATATGCCATTTTTGACGTTATTTTAAAGAAAGGAAGTTGTTTTGCTCATTTTAATTGCGACTTTAGTCACTCTTACTGCCTCGTATCTAGTCTAAAAAAAGTACAATTCTAAAAGAAATAATGATATTTTTCATGGCCAGAATAAAAGGTATATCAGCTTTTTCGTGAAATCTGTTAAACATTCAGCCAACAAGAAGTTTATATGTCGTCCGAGAAGGTTTTTCTGATCACTTTTTTATTTTTCAGGTCACATGAAAAAAACTATAACCTTGTATAAAAAATGCATTTGAAGAAGACATTAAGAGTTAAAACATTTTTAAACACATTATCTATAACAATAAGTATGCTACCTTGGGGTTGGCTTGTAGAGATCGCTTAGAAGTGATAAGGCCGCCCAAAATGCACATTTAATGTTATTTTGTATATTAATGTATGTTAATATTTCTCCATTCTATGCAAATGGCAATAAAGTATTTGAATTGAATTGAATTGTTTTTTTTTTTAATTAATAAATAACTTAAACTGACACATCAACTTTGTGGCCACCAAAGTAAGCTTTTTATATAAGCTCGTGTTATGGAGACTAGAGGATTACCAGACCCGAGAGAGTTAAGGAACGTTCGTTTACTCAGCTTGGGCTTCGAACCCAGGACCATTGAGTCAACACTATCCAAAATAGTACAATCCTATTGCTTCGGCTACACTACCGTGATATGCCAGTAATTATTGCCATAACTTAAACAACACCTAGGTGTAACCACGATTTACGGCCATAATTTTACAATGCCAATCAATATGGCAAATGGCGGTAGGCAATAGCTGCGGCGGCGGTCTTTTTTCGCACATCAAAGAAGATTACCGCAGTAATTATAGCGTTTGTGGCCACACTACCGTTTGTCCAGTGTGCAATATGAGCTCACTGGCGACGCACGTATCGACCGACATGGAGTGGTCAAATGAAAAAGCTCTCGAGTTTTTAGAATTATTCCAATCCGAACCGTCTCTTTGGGATACCCTTTTTTTCTTCTTTTAGCTTTGTTGAAATTTAAAAGATTCATGTAAAAATAAATGGCACTCATAAAACACAACACCGCTGCAGCTTCGACCTCCATCTTGAAAAAGTGATATTTTCCGCCAAATTTATTGACATATCACGGTAATTTAATGCCATAATTATTGCCGGTAGACGGTAAGGTAGTGTGGCCACACCAGTTCATGCAGTAATTTAAACGGTAATTTAATGCCATAATTATTGCGGTAACAGCCCGGTAGACGGTAAGGTAGTGTGGCCGTAGTATATAAAGATCATTAAAGACCTTTTTGACCAAATCGAACCCACTCCTTTTTACCACCGGACTACCAGACGCAGACAGAACTTTCATCCCTATATAGTGGATATACCAAGAAGTTGAACAAAACGCTTCGATAGTTCTTTTTTGGTACGGATTGCCAAGGAGTGGAACAATCTGCCTGCGTCTGTTTTTCCTGACCACTACAGTCCTGGAACTTTTAAGTGACGAGTGAATAGGTTTCTCGTGGATGGACGTGTACCACCATAGTCTTCATGCGCACTTTCCATCAGGTGGCATGGAAGACAAGCGTCCTATCCTTACAATATAAAAAAAGACCAATGGCAGGCTTTTATGGAAATTCGTACCGCTTTTTTTGGATGGTTTTGGTATAATTTGGTTTTGATCATAAAATAATATTACAGACAAGCTATGTTTAAATACTTAGTGTCAAGAAGTTGGGCCGTAAAAGTTATAACCAGTTTGCAAATTATAATCATGAATATATATTTACGAGCTCTAAAAATAAAATCTGTAAGTATATTAATTAAACTCACCGCTAATATCAGCCTCCGCGTTGGGCTCTCTCTGCAGACTTCTGTACAACTGAACAACTTTGCTTGCAGTCTTTGTCAGTTGTTCCGTCAACGCCGTACATAGTTGAGATGAGGATACTGTGAAAAATACAACGATTAAGATATTAAATAATCAAAGGAATGATATTAAGTGCGTAGGGTAGCTTCGAAAAACCCTTCACGCCTGTATCAAAATTGGAGTCATTTCAAGCTGGACTGGGAGCAAAGGAAAAACATAGAACGTGCCAGCTGCTTCTCTTCCCGGGCATACTGTAAAATTCAGTCTAGAGACGGAGGTTTTATTGGGGATTTTTTTTTGCGGGCGATAGGATGACCCCCGTCACTGCAATAGTCTCTATCCACCATTATAGTGCCTCCAAATTTGTCAAACGTGACTAAAATAAATAATAAAATTAAACTAAAGATTAATTTTGTTTGTATAAGGTGGGTTTAGAATACCCCTAGCACTCCTGGATAAGCGTGTCGTAAAAGGCGACATGTGTGATCCCCCCTTCGACTGGCTAGCGAACACCCCTCATATAAAATCCGCCGTCAAATATGACCGCTCCGGCGGTGATGTGTTTCGGGGATATTTTATGAAGAGCCAGTTCTTTCCTCGGCCCATGTGTTGTCATGTTAGACCTCATCTTGACTTAACGTAAGGTGAGATTGAGGTCAAACTGCTGATGACACTATGACTGTTTTATTCCATTCTTTGACGACCACGTTGGCGATGGGGTAACTCTGCCTCAGACGCCAGTGGTCACGGTTTCGATTCCCGCACGGAACAAGAAAAAAAAAATGTCCGTGTCTGGGTGTTTATCTATTTATGTATATATATTCTAGGTTCCCCCTAGTTCGCTATATGGTATCCCATAACACAAGCTATGCTTACTTTGGGGCCATTTAGTTGGTGTGATTGTCTGGGGATTTTATTTTTATTCTTGTTTAAATACTCTGGTCCCAGTTTGTCATGTTCGTGTTGGGCATCAATAGCTCATTGCACCTACTATGTAAGCAATTTGCTTGTGGCATGACATTGGCTCTCACAATTAGCTGTCTTGTGTTTTTTTTTAATGCGATAGTCAATTTTTACTGTAACTTTTTGTATTAATTCATATAATCCTGACTGAAAAAGAGTGCCAAGAGTTTTTTCCGCCGGATTTTTTTTGTCTTGTCTCTTGGTCTACTTATTCAACACCTAGTTAAAGCCGAAGTATATGATGACGTCATTAAGTGAATTGTAGAATTCCTAAGATGAATAAAACTTTTTTGAATTTTGAAACGCGGCCTTAGTCCATAATAAAAAAAATTACATCAACACTTACAATTAGGATCGGCGGCGGTAGATTCCGTTTTCGTTCGTGACCGGGTGTTGGTAGTCAATCGGGCTGTCACTTCGCGAGCTTTGGCTGACAGATCCTGTTGACTGCCGCTGCGACCTTGTAAGAGAAACGTCAGTTGGAGTCACAGAAGGAATTCGTTACTTCATCTATAATATACCATTGAAAAATTATTATTCTTCGTTGCGCTTCGACTTAATACCACCAAAATATATACGTTAATTGCGACAGTTAATATCCATATTTTAACAACCATAGATATAATAAATAAAACTCGTTTGAACCCTTCTTATAAACATGATAAAAATAAATAACATATAAAGAAACTGAACTAAAAAGAAAAATAATTGACACTATAAATGCCCCAAAATAGGGTTGAATAATATTGTCTTAAGTTTTCGCGATTCATACTATTAAATAAAACACTTTTTAACCGGATTCATCGCGTATGTTTACATTTTAAATTTTAACTCGACGTTTCGGTGTCTTTGCAGACCCCGCGGTCACGAGCGACTAAAGCTCGGGCTCTAAATCAAGCACTCGGTGCAATAATAAATTACTTTGTGCTCGATGCTACTATTATTTCACACTTTCCTGTACACCATAACATACTTATGAATTAAAAAGCGTACAAAAACATAGCATTATTTTATTTTCATAGTAATTTTTGGCTGCTTTGATTTTATTTATGGCTAGCTTATCTCTGGAAAACATTTTTTGCCAAACAACATGCTTACTGCGCAATAATGCTTACCTATCCTCCTGGCGTGATCAACCGACGCTGCTCTCGGTCGCTTCTCGCCTGCTCTATCCTCAGCCTCCGAACTGGACTCCTCTTGAGCGGCACTCACATTCACTGTTAGTACGTGACAGTTAGTTAGGTGTGGGCTGAGCGTGTATTAGTTCTACTGTGGGCTGGTTGGTTGATGGGTATTTAAGTTTTGTGGATTTACAAAGGGTCTGAATCAAGGCTCGGTTACCGGCTAAATTTCTAAACCGTTATCGTGTACTTGGCGTCTCGAGGTATCTTGAAAATTCTTAAGTTTGTTTTAAGACTGGTTATACCTCATCATACTCAAATTACAATATAGTATTCACTTCATTTCAATCACCACTTAATTCTGGTAAGGTTCCCGAGAATTGCATGGGATTTAATGTATTTAATATGAATTCGAAATTACTCTCTCTTGTCCTTTTTTGTCAATTTAAGGGGTTTTTAACAGTTGCTAAAAAATCTGATTTTAAAGCCTTTGAGTTTGACATTAGTAATCTCTATATTCAATACTGTTTTTGATTATATCTTAACCACAACTCTACTTACATTATTTTGTATACATATCCATCAACCAATATCTTTCATCATTCATACAGGGTTGATTTTTAGTCACCAGCCAAATTTAAATGTTAGTTTCTTTGATACGATATAAACGTACCTCCATATTTATTTTAGCGTCACTCAGTACAAAAAAAGTAGAAATATGGAACTGCAAACTTTTAAAAAAGTAGTCGCTGTTGATGAACATACCTACTATGAAGCGGCATTTCATTGATAATACTACGACGTAGTACTACAAGATGTTTTGTAATAGCGCGTAGTTGCCTTTATTTTAATGGTAATTTAGAGGGATCGTGGTTTGATTAATAAGTTAGCGGATATATGTATTTCTTTGCAAAAACCGTTTTTTATAAATGATACTTATTGTGTGAAAAAATTTGGCCAGTGACTAAAATCAACCCTGTATTTAATATCAATTGTATAAAAAAGGCAAAATCTAAAAGCTATTTCTAAATAGCTATATTTTCTGTTTACGAATTTGCAATATAATATATATTTGCACTTTGAGTACACATTTTGATCTGTTATAAATATGTATGTTTGAATTTCACTACATTTCAGTGTCACATGTTTGAATTTTAAAGATGATCTGATTATGATCAATGAATTTATTGAATGAGACTAAAAGAATAAAATTTCTACAGAAAATATGCTTTGCTCTTTGACTAAAGCTAATCTAAATTGCTAGTAATATTTTGATAAATAGGCAATCTATTGAGGCAAACAATAAGGACCCGTTCACACCAGATCCGTCAATGACGATTCGTCCAAAAACACGATAAGTCATGACGGATACACGTTCACATTGCATACGGAATCGTGTTATTTCACGATTCGTCAAAATATCCGAATTGATGTTCACATTCGTTTCGTAATTCAGAGTTCAGTCTTGGCTGAACAACCTAACTCTCATTTGTCACAAAAAATTCACGATTCGTGACTAAAGACTATACGTGATTTAAGACGTGTCCGTCATTTTACACGATTCGTGATGCGTGTGACCACGGGAATTTAAAAAGCATTGCCATCGTCAAAAAAAAAACGAATCATGAAAAAAGACGATTCCTCAAAAAACACGAATCGTCCTGGTGTGAATGGGCTCTAAGGTCGACAAAAGGATGCAAACCAAAGGGGAACCAACATCAAAAAGCACAAATAAAATTGGTTCAAGCAGGGAAAATCTCTAATTAACTATCAGGACCTATTCTAAGTAATGCCTAGTATTTAGTAAAGTTTCAAATGATTTTGAATGGGGCAATACTTCTAACAAAGCTTTCGTTTCGTGCTTGCCTATTGTATCAAAGGTTCTGGGTTAAATTGGGGAAACGAACTTTACTTAACTGGCTTAGAAGTAATGTGTCATGCTCAGACTACATCGATGGCCAAAGGGCTAAATTGTTTTTAGACAAAATTGGTATTTTTTCTGATTTAACTAGCATATGACCCTTATATATATTACCCTTATAAATATGTTAAAGCAATCCAAAATGGAGCACAGCCATTAAATATCTCAGTTCGATATAAGTGTTTCTTATTTTATGTCACTCTTGTCAAAATAGGTGACTACAAAGATTTACTAACAAAACATGATTTTGAAGCCTCTTTGAAGGACGTGGATCTATCTCTACGGTACGGCACCGTATGAATTGTTGCGGCACGGCACCACGTCGATCCGAGCTTCATATTTCCTCTTAAAATTATCTCCATCATGGTTAATTATAGGAAGTATGGAAATATTTTTTTTGATTTTTTTTTCTTCATTCACCGTCTCAACAGCAACAGGAGCTTGTCTTGCACGCTCCATATCAAGACAAAAACTGTTATTTTAGCGCAGCAGCGTACGCCACTGCGCCACGCCGTCTTGCGGCGTTAAGCTTTGGTCTGGTGATCATGACGCACAACGCAGCATTTAGCGTCCCTGCGGAGAGGTGGTCACTTGATTTTGCCGCAACTACCAAGGTAGGTAAAAATTCCATATTGACTCAGTGACGCACACCCGTGACGCACACCGCACACCGCAGCGTTGAACCGAGAATGTCGCCGCGCTGTGCGGCAGTACGTGGGCAGTACACCTCCCCACTTCACCGCGCTTGCCCCTCGCCGCTGACGCATACTGCGACGGAACAAGAGAACATTCTCGACGTTTTTCATATGATTGAGTGTGCGGCAATGCATACCGCATACCGCAGCGTTGTGCGTCATGATCACCAGACCAAAGCTTAACACGGCAGATGGCGACGTGCCTTAGAGACGGATCCACGCCCTGAGCTCGCCACTAGAGAAAATTTGACGAATATGATTCAATTTGTATTGTCCTTTGAAGAAACTAAGTTCCACATTAAGAAACTTAGACTCAATTTTTTGACAGTTCTCTATTTTGAATTGACAATTAAAGATAAACCTTTCAAACTACAGACCTTAATTATAAGCCAGTTTATAATCGTTCGTGTGCCAAATCTAGCAGACTTAACCTTTGAACAACGTCAAATTTTGAAGTATTTTCTTCGTGCAAAGGGCACCACGTATTTTCTTACGTAAACGTTCTTACCTGCACTATAAGCGCTGTTAAGGCCTCGTCGTCTAGTCGTAGGTGCTTGTTTATTCATGGAAGAGATAGTTGGCCGCATCAGACCGGATCTATTGGACGTGCGAGACGGTTGCGGATCTGATTCGGAATCGCTCTGAAAGAAGAATGATACGTCAAATAAATAGTTTTTTTTTGGTTATAACATGGTTTCGTTTTGCAATTAAATGAAGGGTAATAATTTAATTTTTACTATAAAAGCCGGATCGATATTGTTATGTAAGTTATGTGTCAAGAAAATTTGTTTGTTAAAAATTAAGAAAGTTGTCCACTGCATTAATTTTTCCTTTACCTTCGAGGACTCGCTTCAATATTTGGTGCTATATGGCATGAGTAATAAATGAGTGTATCGTTTTGTCTTAATGATATCATAATCATTTATTTCATAATCAAAAAGTACATTTGAAAATATGGGACAAGAGCCTCCTTTTAAGCTTATTGGGTTCATCATAAAGCAATTAGAACAAATATTTTTCCTATTAATCAATCAATATGATCATGAAATTCTGGCCTTTATAAATAATTTATCAGTTACATCAAATGAGTTTAACTTTTGGATAAAACATAGTAATTTTATAAAATAAATACATAATAAAATAAAATATAATCCCCAGACAATCACACTAACTACATGGCCCCAAAGTAAGCATAGCTTGTGTTATGGGATACCATGTAGCGAACTAGGGGGGAACCTTGAACATAAATACATGATATACAAGGTGTTCCTGTTGATTCCCATAACTCTAGAGTATTAATGGGACCATGTAATAGTATCAAATAACATGTGAATAATTTTTCTAAGTAATTTTTTTTTTGTTTTTATTTCTCATATAAAATAATTCAATTAAGTCAAAACATCTTATGTAAAACACCTTTAATGCGAAGTATGACAACGTGGCATTTTCTATCCCTTTTTTACAGGTACAGTTCGCAACGCTTTGCGTTGTACATTGTATGCAGCGTTTAAAATGTTTTTGTTGTTTATTGTACGGCTTCAGGTGACGCGCGTCTATTGAATTAATGATAAAGAGATTTTACAAGGGCGATAATTTATGAACTCATTATATTAAGATTGATGATATCTTGAAAATTATGCACTTTTGAACCTCATATTCTTTGGCCAAAAGTATTGTTTTTTTTGTAAGGAACAAAACCTTAAAATAAACGCCCAGACCCGGAATATTTTTTTTTCTAGTTCCGTGCGGGAATCGAACCAGCAACCACTGGCGTCTGAGACAGGTTTACCCCATCGCTAAAGTGGTCGTCAAATAACTTTGTATATAATAACTTGATATACTTATTTTCGCAATGAAATATTCAAAAGCTTTGCCTATAAATTAATACATAAAATTAATTGATGTAGAATAAAATTACCTGATTATTCAAAACGCCAACACTAGAACTCCTTGTCATCGGTTTAGGGATGTACCGCGGCGCGGGTCGAACAAAGGTCGGCTGTTTCGGTGGGTTCGACTGCGGTGACGTAGCCTTTGTAGGACCTGATTGAAAGGGAGTATTAAATTGATTGATCAATCGAATATTCAAACTTGATTGATTGATTGATTTATTTAATATTTAATTTTCGTGTTTGCACGTTGAAGAAAAGTTGCGATTGCAAGAAGATTTTAAAATACAATTAAGTTAAGCTTAATATCTTCATGATAATTTCATAATAAAATGTTAATATTCTTAATACTTACTTGTTTATAGCTTTTATATAATTTATTAAATAAGGTTATAATTTATGAATGTAAAATGGACAGTAACTATAAATACTATGTGCTTTCAAGTACATAAGAACAACAAATAGATTAGCAAAAAGCGTATATATAATGACAGCGTATAATTAGTACAGTGCTGAAAATGTGAAACTAAGAAAATGTTCGTAAAGTAAACTTTAGAAAACCAATGCGCAATGTCCTTTTTTACCTGACATACTTAAATAAATAAATTTTTTATTTACAGAAATGAGGAACATCAAATTATACAGTAAAAATACAGTTTGCTGAAACTTACAGTTAACACTTATTTATATTATTTTTACCGAGTGTACTACTTCCTGTACATATTGGACACCAAAAACAAACAAAGTTAAATTAAAAGTATATAAAAGAAATTGTCAAGATAGCATCAGTGTGGTAATGTTGTGTGTTAGAGTGCGAGTGTTGTGTGTGAATGTGTGTGTAACTACTATTAAATATGTTTATAGAAAGACAGATAAACTGCGTATTTTGTTTTATTTTATTCTAATGGAGTCAGAAGATATTCTATTCATAGCTTTGTGTGAGAATGGCTCTTACGTGTGTACCAAAACCAATAACTGAAGACTATGTATGTAATAAATATACAGGGTGTAAATCCAAATGGGTCGGTATGGAGAAGTCAGAAACTATTAGATATAGCAAAATCGGTTCTTAGGAACCATGGCGTCGGCGTCGGTTTTAGATTTAATAATAATCACATTCAAATTTTTTTCTTAACTCTCATACATAAACGGTAATCGAACCTGGTCACAATCTCTGTAAACAATGTAGTATAAATTCTGCAAGTCGTAAGAAGCAAAAATTAAATGGAATCTTGTTCAAATAATAGAAAGAAAAACCCAATAACATAACTATTTTATTTCAGTAAGTAAATATTCAAAATGATAGCCGTTCTGCTGAATGTAAAGATATGAAGAGGTTATGAAAAGGCCCGTTTTATTTAAAATATGACATTCATTCTAAAAGAAGTATTCCATTTCCAAATTTTAAATGATTTGGCACGCCCGCTGAACCGCCCGTTCTAATTTTAAATAAATGCTATTTGTAATGCATAATTTCCTAGCCTAGGTTGCCTGGCCGAAATCGCTATAGCGATAAGTCCGCCTTTTGTATTAATCTGTTTAATTATTCTCATTCTTACTTAAAACTGTGTGACCATTACGGTTTACAGTAAAGAATTTTATTATTATTATGTATGCTTACAGCTACACGCCTTTCGGCGGGAAAGACCCGACAATCGGACCAATTATTATATGATAAATGGTCTCTTCTGATAATTGATGGTCGGTTCATATAATTCACGACATTTTGTAAATTAATTTATTTGTGGCGATTTCAGTCTAATTTACTGTCAGTCTTGCTTACACAAGATTATAACCTTATACTTACGGACCAATACTTGACGCGATTACAAGAGTATTGAATACGTTCGATTCCCGACTATGTAAGAGAGTTAAGAAAAAAGTTTGAATGTGGTTATCATTAAATCTAAAACGACGCCATGGTTCCTAAGAACATAATTCGCCATCCCTCATAGTTTCCGAATTCCCCATACTGACCCATTTGAATTGTACACCCGGTACAGTAAAAATATCTTCCTTTCAAGAAGGTTTTTTTTATTATCAAGCATTTACCAAGACTGGCTTTTCTTTTAGTTTATACGTTGAATGCTGACGGAAAGTCAATTTCCAAGACTGATTTATAGGTTGAAAAGGATTATGACATGCCAAAAATATTGAACTATATTTTTATAAGAGATATCTTTAAGGGATTAAATTCTTGTAAGGTGCTCTAAATAACTAAATGTTAATACTTCGGGTATTAAGTCTTACGAAATGATCAAATAGAAATAAAAGAGTGTCTCATATTTTTACACATATTATTAAAAGCTAATAAGATTTGAAACAGTAAAGGGCCCCTTGTAGCACAACCTTTTAACATAACCTGTTAAGGTCTAAGACCAAGCAATGCCTACAACATCCAAATTTATTATTACCAACCGTGAACCAATTGAAACTAGCAGATCTAACTGTCACCAACTATAAACAAACCATCAACAACTATTAACCGACACCAACTATAAATCAACCGACACCAACTATAAATCAACCGTCACCAACCAAGAACCAACTGTCACTACAAACCTATCGGCGTCCTTGGTGCGGGCGTAGGTTTTATCGCGAGATCCGATAAAGATATCGCTCTACGCATCCCCTGGGGCTCATCGTCCGCGTCTGACGGTGATAGGTGCGTGCGTCCGGCTGGTGATTGAGTCGGTTAAAACATGCATTGAACGTAAATCAAAATGGCGAGTGATTTGGACTTTGTTGAGTTTGAACGAATTTAATTTAGGTACACTAGTAAAGTTGAACATCTTGGATTTCCGGCTTCTAATTTTACATTGTAATAGTTGAAGCGTAATTTAAATAGTGTAATAGTGCAAACTTTTGATAATAATGCTATCCGTGATAATAAAATAGTATGTCATCGCTGTGCTCCACCCTAAACGTTCCCCAACCTATTCGGTAGTCGAAAATTTGATGACGCACTATTTAACTAACTCGAATTGGACGTCTGTCAGAAAGATATTTAAAAAGATCCAGATCACTCTCTCTACAAAAACCACACACGATCGAAAAAAACCATGCGTAAAAGGTTATTAAAAAACTAGTTTTAAAAACATGCTGAAAAAAAACTGATACATAAAATAGGCAATGATTTTGTGACATGTTGTGAAGATATTAAGCATGTGCTGTTTATAAATATATATATAAATTAATTTATCATTTATGACAGGTTTATAAACCGTGGTACAGACAAATTTTCTTCACAAAAGATCACAAATTCGCTTATTTATTTCAATAAAAGACATCGTTTATCATTCTATTGAACTTTTCACTTAACACATCAGTATTAATAATGCGATGTCTTTCAATGTTAAATATAATACAACTAAGCGCAACATAGGACCGAAACGACAACAAAATTTAACAGTCATGCGGTCCCAACCTGTCGCAAATTTCGAAGGCAATATTGGCGTCTGGACAATTCTTTTAGACAACACGGAAGCCCTTACGACATTCCCAGAAGATAAAACTGGTCTGACTTTTGAAGAAGATGAGAAAATACGGTTTTCCATACAAAGACGCGGTGTTGGGATTCTAATTATCTTTCTAAATGGTGTTTTTGGTCTGTTAAATCCATAAATTGATAATCGCTTCGGAGAATTAGTACAACTTGAGCTTGTAGTCGAAGATTCGTAGTTTTCACTATCTAAATGGACGTCTGTTTTTGGTATCACCATCTCGTTGTATAACCTCTGTTTCAGAGATTTTGGAGGGCTTTTTGTTTCGTTTTGGACTGTATTGTTTAGTTTTGGTTCTAATTCTTGTGCTTCAGCGTTCTGAGTTTTGACCATACTTTCAATTTCGTCAACGGACACGAGTTCGCCTATTTGTTCCGAATCTAGAATATCCGGTAGACTTAAATTACGTTTTATTTCTTTGGGATCTATATTATTGTCTTCTTCTGTTTCTGCTTCTTCTAAAGTTAGGGAAGCAAAATTTGGCACAGTTTGCTTTGATGCTAACGTTTCAAACTTTTTGGACAAGACTTTCACAACTCCTTTTCCGTCGTTTATGTTTGCCTCTAAAGGTTTCATTCTCCATTCTTTTAA
Source organism: Stenoptilia bipunctidactyla (assembly GCA_944452665.1). Taxonomy (NCBI): domain Eukaryota; kingdom Metazoa; phylum Arthropoda; class Insecta; order Lepidoptera; family Pterophoridae; genus Stenoptilia; species Stenoptilia bipunctidactyla. The sequence continues at coordinate 14,426,600 of OX101750.1, forward strand.
GAACTTTTCTTGTAATATTTTTCTTTCTTCCATTTCTACTAGTTTATTTATTATTTCAATTTTGCGTTCTAAATACTTATATTTCTTTATTTCGTCACTATTTGGAGATGAGTATTCTTTTTTGTCGATATTCGAAGGGCTTTGCACAGGGTTTTCACTTTCATCAGCTTTCGAAATTTTATTATTGATTTGGTTTTTCATAGATTTACCAGATTTGTACCTGTTGTCTTGTTCAGCATAGTAATCTAAAGAATCTTTGGCAAACTCATGAACGTCATCAATGACGTCTAAAGAATCCATACTGACATGTTTCATTCTTTCCATTCGTTGCATGGCGTAAACTTCAAGGCTGTCCATTTGAATTTCTGACTTGTTCTCATTGCAATCTTTTTCCTTTACAAAAACATCAAATGTTTTTTCCATATTATCTGGCACTTCTACTTCATTTGAGTTACTGTCACTTTGGTTTCGATTTGACACGTAATTTTTATTCGGTAATCCATCTAGTTTAGCTTTGTATTGTGATGATATTGATGAGCTAAGGCAAGATTTTTCTAATCCTGCTTTGAGTTTATTATTCATTTTGACTGAAGAAGTCCTTTTCATAGGTTTTGGTGGCTTGTGAGGCACGAATTCCATATTAATTTTTGACCCATTATTTTTTTGGTTTGATCCTCTTTCAAGGCTCTTAGTCACGTTATTATATTTCGAGCTATTATTAGCCTTTTCTTTATTCATTTGATTTTTGTTTACTTTATTTTGAGACCCTTTTTTAATTTGTTCTTCAAACTTTTCTAAATTCTTTTGAACGTGGGATTTTCTTTTCTCCATTAGGTTCTTTAAGGGGTTGGGTTTAGAGGCTGGTTCTAAAACCACTTCAAAACTACAACTCTTAGATTTCACCATAGCGCTCGGCTCGCAGCCTTCCAAAACAGTTTTGTACTTATCTCTTTCAGGACAACTAGGCCGCAACGATTTTGTCGTTGGAGGCTTTTTATAAGCTGTGGCACCTAATCGTGGAATTTCATCAGAAGGTTTATTTTCTTTTACGTATTGTTGTACATTGTCGCCGTCGAAGTAATAAGCTATATTTTTGGCAGGTGGTAGTTGATTTTTGGAAGTAGAATCATAAAGACTTTTCGATCTTGTTATGGTTTTATGACCTGAAACATCTTGTACAGGGACTTCAAATCCATACACTTTATTTATTGGTGGTTTTTCTGCTGTGACAGTATGAGATACTGTTTGAGTTCTATATTTTGGACTATTACCTTCTGCAATATAGTTATTATACATATGGCCACCAAAATAAGGGGTATTATTTGGACTAGAGCCATAACTTTTAGACTGGTTTTCGAATTCATAACAACTTTTACTACTTCTAGGTATAGAAACACCTTGTGTTTTTATTGTGCGTTTAGGTTTTGTTCCTTCAAATAACATTTCTAATGGAGCACTTTTGGTATATTCCGAGTCGTCAGAAAGGACGCTCTCCAAAGAATTGCAATTTGTCCTCATTAGGACATTGTTATCGTTATCCAAAAACATTTCATCAGACAACACAGATTCTTGACTGCAACTGTTTTTCATATACTTTTTTTGATTTAAGAAGAAACTGGCACTACTATGTCGGTGATGTTCTAAATAGTTCTCGTCTGGTTCATGTAAATTGTCGTATGAACCATTCTGAGAATCGTTTAAGTTGTATCTGCTAACAGAAAATTTCGCTGGTTGGAAACCTCCTTCATTTCCGTATTTAAGGAATATTTCATTAGAAACACTTGAGCAATTTGAGTTGTCACTAAGAACTGATTCATTGGATCTTGTGATACAACGTTTTGTTAAAACGCTGGTGCATCTGTGCATATTTGGATAATTAGGGTTCATAGAATATTCCTCATCCATTATATCATCTAGATTGGAAGGCATATTCCTTGGCAACGTTGAGCTTTTTTGATTTCCGATATATAATGGTTTAGCCGGTATGGCAGGTTTGTCAAGAGTACCACCATATATTTCGTAATTAGAAATAGCACGACGTGGTAAACCCTTACTTTTGTTATGCTTTTTACACACTTTCTTAGAATATAGTTTGTTTTTGCAACTTGCGTCTTGACTAAGACTGCAGTCTTCGAGCGAATCTGATGAAAAGTTACCGTCTTCTTTTACTTCAACGTCTCTAGTCGGTTGCATGTCTAAATCACTTAAATCTCGAGGTCCATAATCATCTAAATCACCATACTTTTTAGTTATTTCTGCGATCATTTTTTCAGTATCGGTTTTAATAGAATCTACGATACTTTTAACATTGTCCTTCATGTTTTTCTTATCAGATCCGACAACGAAACTTAGAGAATTTCTTTTTCTTGGATCCATCGAATGTGATGGTTGAGATTCCGATGGACCAATGGTTTTTGGCACTTTGTCAGCCCATTTGCATTCTTCTGATACGGGTGATACAGGGCATGATTTATAATTCTTAAATATGCTTCTAGAGTTAGGTTTAGGAGTTTTTGGTTGCGGTTTATCATCCGTTGGTTTTGTCAGATTTAGGTGAAAATTTCTAGGTGGTATTTTTGGCGGTTCAGTATTTTCTTTGTTGCCAGTGAACAGTCTGTTAAAAACTTTGGATTGAACCGGTTTTTTTGGAAGTTCAACAGTGAAACCTATTGGTTTTTGCTGTTCTTGAAAGTGTATCGGTTTCGCCGTGTATGGTGGTATTATAGGTCTTTTGTCTTGAGTTAAAGGGTGGATATTTGCGTGTGGAGGTACGTAAGGCGGTGCGTTATCAAAGTATTGTGGCAGTACTTTATGATTCAAGTTCGCGGGAATGGCGTAAGGGTTTTTGTTTCGATAGTCCAAGTTCATTGTTTGAAATGGATTTAGACTATCGAAATAGTTAGAATTTAAGCTGTCCAAATTTTCTTCGGGATAAAATGTTGGATTTGGTAATCCTGGTTAGCGTGGAGGGAATATGAATATTATGTTAGTACAATCGCTTATATATTAGTTTTTGAATGTTAATGATATTGTTTGAAAAGTAAAATGGCTACTTAGCTAAATATATCATTTCATTGGATAAAATATTGAATTTATTTTCTACTTTGATAACTTAAAGCTAAGTTTCCATTACGCTTTTGAAAGTTAAATCTGGAATATACTAAAATATATTATCTCTACTCATGTTGTATGTAAGCGATTGTTTTAGGTTAAATGGACATATATCTGAAGCGGTTCTTGTCCAAATTCAAGTTAATATAACTTCCAAATCAAAATGTATGTAGGGACTAAAATTATTATTGTACAAGAATAATAAGGGAGTATTTATTTGAACTATTGTAATCAACTTATTTGCAGATACTTTAAAGAGAACCACGTTTCGATAATTCAAAAAATATTCCAGTTTCAACTTTCAACTTTTCAATAAAAAGTGTATGTTGCCACACATTTGAATCCAAACAATCATATTTTATCATTTTTGTTTTTGAGTAGAAAAAACCATTTGATATTTAAATCTTTGTGGCATTTAAAAATACATTTGTGTGGACATGCATATCTTATTCCATAGACATACCAATAAATGGACCACGTGTCTGGAACTACCTATAATTCTGTACCTCTAATATATTTTTGTTAGTAGGAAACGATACGTAACAGTAGAAGATCAATTCAAGACAAATCAATGACTTTTAAAGTGCTACATACTTATATGACCCGGTGGGGAAAATCGGAACTAAAATATTATATCCTTACTAGAGCTAGAGTTGTGGACTCAGTAGCAAAGACGCTAGCGCCACAATTTCTGAGTTAGATAATTTTGTGATGCTATAAGTTGGTTGGATGCCTTTTTAGTGCTTTAGTAGAACTGCAATGTTGTTGGACGACGGAGCCAAATAAAAGCCGAAATAATTCGTAGGTGACAATATAATGTGTAATGAAACGTACTTTGATACTTTTTTTGAAAACGATAATTTTTTTTCTCGCTTCTTTTGTTTCAAATTGTAAAAGTTATGTATTGTTCAAACCGAACAATAAATAAATAATAAAAGGAACTTAATCACTCTTTAAAATTTAAATTATTTTCATTGAAACGCACATATTTGCACAATAATGAAAACTGCGATACATTAAATACAAATTTAAATCATACGTCAACGAAATATAGCACAGTTTGCGTGTAACAGAATATAAAATCATTTATAATTCGTTAAATACTTATGAGCGCAATTGTAGTCCATTTTTTGGTTTATCAATGATCAAACCATAACCTTAAAATATGGAATTATGAAAATGAACTTTATTTACACTTACCATAAGTTCTAGTATTGCTTGGCACCGCCATGGAAACCGGTCGATTCCTTCTCGAACCATCCTTTTCGGGGATGTAAGATAAATCGTTCGTGGATTGACTCGATTTAAGACTCGATCGGAACGCCACCTGGATATGATGATTTAATATTAAAGGTATTTCTACACAAGGTGATTTCTTTGATATCCCATAACTTTGAGGTTTTGTTCCTTACTAAAATATAATACTTTTTGCCAAAGAATATGTGGTTCAAAGTGCATACTTTCCAAGATATCATCTTAATATAATGAGTTCATAAATTATCACCCTTGTAAAATCTCTTTAACATTCACTCAATAGACGCGCGACACTGAATCCATACAATAAACAACAAATACATATTAAACGTTGAGGAACGTTTTTTAAAATTCGCCACGTTTTTCCAGTCTCTACTTTCAATAGCCAGACTATAATATTAAGACTGACTGTAAGGAAAAATGTATGACATGGGGTACTGAAAGACAATTTAGTCTAAACTCACATTATCCAACTGTCTCTTAGTCTCCAGTATCCTCCTCTGCAACTCCTCTCTTCTTCTCGCGGACTCGGGGTCCACGGTCCGAGGCGCCGGCGCCGGCGTGCGAGATAGGTGCTGCGATGATAGCGTGGATCCTGGGTGATGATGAGCAGACAGTTGAGAGGAAAAATGTGTGTTAATTTGAGATCGTTTTTTAAAGAAGAGTTGGCTTGGAAGAGTTTGCTTTAAAGTTATAAGGCAATAACGAAACGTAATAAGGAGTTTTTATTTTACGTCAAAATAAAAAAGAACCAGTTTATTTTTGTATATTAGATGGCGTGTTTGGTAAAATATTATGTCGAAAATTGTTAAAGAACATGATAGAATACTTCGCTCGTTAAAGTTGACTCTAAAACGAGCCTCGAGTACAACGCTCAAAAGCGCCATCTACATACAGCCCGCTTTTCTGTTAGGTATATTAGAAAACTCCATTTTATTGCATCGCTTTTATGTTGATTGCAAATATATGTAGTGTAATAATAGTATATCATGTTTTTCAACACACTTGTGAGTAAAAGAAAGACATACATGGTCATAAAATTTTGAAGCAGTTTTTGAAGGTACAGTTAACAAACTTATATTCTACATTATGAAAGCATGCGCTTAGGTTTTTTTTTTCCCGCCAAATGGTCAATGTCTGTATAGCATATACAGCCTATTTTACGTGAAAATGTTTAATTTGGAGTGGTAAATGCAAATATTTTTTTAATATTTTATAACAAATTATTGTAAATTGTGAATAATTTCTTTGATATACAAATTTGCTTTACTATTATAGGGCGCCAACATTTAAAAATGTATATGGATTTGAAGTGGTATAAAATCTCTTTGTTGTTTCTGAAAATATTTAATGTATAACCCAGATCAATAAAATATGCTCTGTTTACTCGCATGTAATTTGCAATTCAACTTTGTAGGATTCATTATATTATGCACTAGGGTATAATATATTATGCACACATGACTTATAGCCCAGTGTATAGTCCTAAATTCAATAGATTAAGGCTCACTTTACGAGCAAGTGTGTTGAAAATATACTTATAAATAAATATAAAGGCTTTTTAAGTACCTGTACATTTACATATTTTTGTATGAACCAGTGCTAACTAAAATAATAATATATTCTCCTTTCATTATAGGTAAATAATAATAAATAATCCACCCGCAACCACCGAAGCCTAAATCAAATAAACAAATATAAATCAAACAGAAAAACTCACCAGAGTTAATCTTGGAATCGTCCGGAGCTGTCAAACTGTCAAAGGCGCTTTTGATGGACGCGCGCGGGTTGACGGCTTCTAGAGACTCGCACGACCCGGACAGAGGGTTGCGGTCCGCATCGCCAGATGGCGTTGATACCTAAGGGTTAACATTATATTAAATAATAAATAAATGTTGCTGACACTCACACAACATTATCTAGCCCAAATTAAGTTTCTTAAAGAACTTGTGTTATGGATACTAGATAACTGATATACTTAAGAAATAAACATACATATTGAATAAATACATAGTTTTTATTATAATAAACTTAAATAAACATATAAACATCCATGACTTGACGACTAATATCTGTTTTCATCACACAAATATCTACCGCCGCCGCGATTCGAACTCAAGATTTCTGGTTTTACAAAACAGCTTTATTTCGCCAAGTTATCGGAAGAACGATTGAAAAATCTGGTCTTAAAATTGTAATTGTTATAGTCGACAATTGTTAATTAAGTGTATACAGGGTTGATTTGTAGTAACTAGTCAAATTTAAATTTTAGTTTCTTTGAAATAAACATACCTGCATATTTATTTTAGCGTCGCTCAGTACAAAAAAGTAGAAATATGGAACCACAAACTTTAAAAAAAATAGTCGCTGTTGATGAACATAGCTACTACGACCTTGATAACACTACGACGTAGTACTACAAAATGTGTGTAGTAGCGCGTAGTCATATTTATTTTAATGGTAATTTAGAGTGACCAGGCCTTCCTTGTAAGTGTTGCAAAAATCGTTTCTATAAATGATACTTATTGTGATTTAATGTATTTACGGGATTCTTACCACGATTTTTAATTTTATTTTCGCACGTCCGATATTTCGATGCTGTTACAAGCACCATTATCGCGGACGTACGAAAATAAAATTAAAAATCGTGGTAAGAATCCCGTAAATACATTAAATCATAGTGAAAATAACCGCGATAGTTTAAAACAATTGATACTTATTGTGTAAAAAACATTTGGCCGGTGACTACAAATCAATCCTGTATATCCCTGTTACCTCATCATCGTCGTCGCTGTCCCGGCCGGAGCCGCTCAGGGACGTGCCGGTCGCCGGCGGGAGGTCCAGCCGCGGCGCCTGCTCCTTCCAGCGCTTGGAGCGCCGGATTGACAGCCGGAGCTCCTCCGCATCCATTGCGTTTACCATGAACTCTCTGGAATGGTAAAGTGATGGTGATTATTACTTTTTATCTACTCTCATATCATAATATTCAAAATATAAAACTCAGAACGAATTTATATTGACATACTTTTTAAAATAGTATAACGAAATGAAATTAAAAAATTAAATTGTAACACACTACCTCGAACAATACAACGTTATAATAAAAAATTTCTTCATTTCGATACAGATAACAGACCATAGATTTCATTTTTTTATCTGTGTCCTGCGAGCGCCGCGCTACGTTACATTCTGTGGCCGCGCGGCGCGTTTTGGCGCATGCGCGATAATGGCGGGAATAAATATCTTCAGTGTATGAGATTAGATAAAGTAGTGTATGAAACTGCACATAACTAGGTATTATGTGACAGTTTCATAAACTACTATTTTAATACAATTGCTCAAAAAGTGGCGTATTGCAGGGACGTTTAGCGTTCGGGATGTGGCCTATTACACACTTGTGCTTTTTCTTTACCTTTTCCGCACTCATGCGTTTTCTTTCCCAAATGTCAAAATAATGTCCAATAAAAAGAAAAAATCAACCACGAAGTTTTTACTTAAAACAAAATTCATAGAAGTTTTTACGATTCATGCAAATATTTCTGAAAAGAAGCTACTAATTTGTTTCAATATCAAGTAAAATGATTTGATGCAATGAGTTAGGTTATGTTTCATTTCATTTTATCTCATTAAATTCATTTTAATTTCATGTCAATGCAAAAAATCTAGTAAAGACTTGGCTGTATGGGCATAGTTCCCTTTGCCTACCCAGAATGGGTAAACAAAACAAAAAAATCTCTGTTTATAATCTTTCACGGCTGGCGCCATTTTGTATATTTTATAAAATTGCTTAATTTTTTCGCAACTGTATTAAAAATAGTCGTTTAGTACACGTGCGGAACCGTCATTGCAACTCGTTCCGACTGTCAACCCTCGCCTTCGGCTGCGCCTCGGCTCGTGTAGACATTTGTCGGAACTCTTTGCAATGACAGCCATTCCGTACTAGTAATGAAATATACTATTTTAATACAGTTGCTCAAAAGTGGCGTATTACAGGGACGTTTAGCATACGAGATGAGGGCTATTACACACTCGTGCGTTCTCTTTCTCAACTGTCAAAATGATGTCAATTAAAAATAAAAAAACCATCCTCAAAGTTTTTACTAAAAAAAACTCATAGAGGTTTTTTGGATTCATGCAAATATTTCTAAAAAGAAGCTACTAATTTGTTTCAATATCAGATTTTATGATTTGATTCAATGAGTTAAATTAGGTTTCATTTCATTTCATCTCATTAAATTTAATTTTCATTTCATATCAATAAAAAAAATTACTGAATACTTGACTGTATGGGCATAGTTCCCTTTGCCTACCCAGAATGGGTGAAGAAAACAAAAAAAAACTCTGCTTATATTCTTTTACGGTTGGCGCCATTTTCCAAAAATGTGCTTCATGTTTTGGCAACTGTATTAAAAATAGGTGTTCAGTTCCGCTGCGCCTCAGCTCGGGTAGACATTTGTCAGAACTCATTGCAATGACAGGCTTTCCGCACTCGTAATGAAATAAACTACTTTGTTGGGATGAAGGTCAATCAAAGGCGTTAAGTTTTATTTTGCTTTAATGCTGGACTGGGATCGAAAGAAAAACATAGAATGTACCAACTGCTTCTCTTTCTGGGCATTCTGTAAAAGTCAGTTAAGGGATAGAGGTTTTATTTGCGTTTTTGTGGGCAATAGGCAATAGTCTCTCTCCATAATTATTATACCTACAAATTTGTCATACGTGACATAATATGACTTTATATATGGGGTAAGCAGAACACTACAGTTTATAAACCATCTGATGTCACATTTGATAAATTTGGAGGCATTATAATGGTGGAGAGATATTGCAGTGAGAAGAGGTCAAACTATCGCCCAAAAACTTCCAATAAAACCTCTTTCCCTTGACTGACTTTTATAGTATGCCCGGAATGAGAAGCAGCTGGCATATTCTATGTTTTTCCTATCCGTTTTAAAAATATGTTATAACTAAAATAAAGCAATTTCTTACCCTGGAGTATCTTCATCATTGTTCCCAGGGTAGTAAGTAGGTCTATTACCATGTTCACTTGAAGACGTTCTCTCTCCATCCGATATATCTTCCACGTCGCCATCATGTTCTGTTGACTCCTGATCCTGTGTTTATTAAGATACAGACTTATTATTTAATAATTTATCTTATCCAGGGGCAGTAAGGCTTAGAATAATCATAAGTTTTTGTCCATTATTTCGATTAGCATCATAAAAACGCGAGTGGTTTACTCTTTACGGAAATCTTTTAATGCAGAATTATTTATATTTAAAAATCAAATAAAATCTTCTATAAAAATAAATAAATAAATACCCTCTCTACAAAATTTAAGGTACTTCCACAGAAAAGGATTCCAGTTTGGTTATAAAGTAACCTTATTTAACGCAGTTTCTCCAAAACAGCCGCAAAACTGTCTGAACTAACAGAAGGCAGCAGAACCAATTTTAAACTTAATTTCGAGGACATAGAGTTCGGATTCAATTACAATTTTTTTTACTGGTTTGGAACGTTTGATCTGCTGCCTTCTGTACCAATTATGTAGACACAAACTAAGCTCAAATACCGACGCCACCGTTAGAAAAAGAAACATAGACTTAAATAAATTAACAATAAAATTCAATTTCAATAAACTTTTACCAAAACCAAATATTAAAAATGAAAATGACTAATAACTGCTATTAATAGTACATAAGGCTGCAGATCAATGTTCCAAAATTGTCAAAAATTGAATCTGAACTTTATGCCCTCGACAATAAGTTGAAAATTGGTTGGGGAAATTCGACAGGTTGCCTTCTATACCTGCTAATATTTTCATTTGAACATAATGTGCAGCAAGCCTTGCTAAACAATAGTAAACAAAATAAAACATAAAATAACCTCGTATTTAAAACTGCCGAGTGAGGAATCGTCCGTGTGGTGTCTGGTCCTTGTATCAATGACCCGGTTTTTGGACAAATTTAACGTCACCTAAACGAAAAGAAAAAAAAAAGAAAACCATAAGAAAAATGTGCAAACTTACAATATCATGCAGGAGATTAAAAAAAAACGTGAATTGAACGAGAAGTGATAAAGAGAATGTAAACAAACAATTTATGAAACGTTATTAATTATTGTTGTCTTAAGTTTTCGCGATTCATACTATTAAATAAAAAAAATACATTTTAAATTTTAACTCGACGTTTCGTTTGTCTTTGCAGACCCCGTGATCAAGATAGCCCGGACAATAGAGATATTATTTAAATAAATTAGCATTAACATTATTAATGTAGATTCAAATGTTTCAGTGAGAGCAATCAAGCAAAAATGGCGCCAATGAATGATTAAACACCTCTATGAATTTACTATTTTCAAAATTATCGCTTTTGGATAATTCACAATAAATAGGTCAAAGTATCATTTTATTAACTTATTATTATTTTGAGGCGTTTTACATCAGTTGTGTTAATTATATCTTTAAATAAAACTACTTTGTAACCGGATTAATCGCGTATAATTTCTATTTTACATTTTAACTCGACGTTTCGGTGTCTTTGCAGACTCCGTGGTCACGAGCGAAATTATACGCGATTAATCCGGTTAAAAAGTAGTTTTATTTAAAGTATGAATCGTGAAAACTTAAAGACAATATTATAATTTATCACTGGAACTGATATCGTAGTTACACAAAGCACGATTCAGTTTATTTACATATTTTGTCTCTTGACTCTTCTCGCTGTCCTGACAAATGCACAACGAACTTGACAATAAATCAAACGTTTCTTGTCTGTCTTATTGTTTTATTTGTGCTATCGAACCAACAGAATCATGCATGACCCATTCTGCTGATTATTCGATAAAACTGTCAAACTTGTAAGGTCTATCGCGTATAATGCACTTATGACATTTTAGATACTGTACGAATTCTGTACTCAGTAAATGTCAACGTCTAATGAAATGATAACAAGTTCGTCACCAAGGAAACCTATCTTCAAGCTGATTTCGGCCTACTAGCATTTAGAAGATTTGCCAAATTGAGCTTGTACGTTATAATACAATTGGTTCGATAGTACATTAATAAGTAGAACTCTTAACTTGTCCGCCTTGATAATTTGAAAAGTGAACACAGTATTTGGTACAGAATGTCCAGTGAGTTATTTAGAAATAATAACCATTAAGCACACTTTTAAGCATGCAGATAATTTGATTTAAACCCGATTGTCAAGTTCGTCATAAACTTTAATGTACAAACTAAAATAAAATGTAACAAATAATACAAAAAGCAGGAAGCATTTCTATATTGAGGAAGCTTGCATTCATATAATTACCAATATTAGAATGACAACATCAATAATCTTTTATATGTCCATTACTAGGCCATGGTTCTTATTTAGAAGTTACTGATTGGCGCCAAAAATTGCCTTCAGTATACAGGGTGAAGAGTTAAGATATATAACTTGCGAGACATGTCATTAATGGACCAAATTGGCTGCAAATAAGTAACTTAATTTAAACCCCCTTACAAAATGGCGTATAACCGAACTGTACAAGGTGGCAGGAAATAAGATAGAACTTGGAGGAAATGGCATTAAAGGACTTTATTGGCAACAAATAAGCTCTACTTTAGCCCCCTGCAAGAAAACTCAAAATTTCCGACACCCTGAATATAGACAGCATTGAAAGACTGAAATGAAATCGAAAGTTTATAAGGGGCATTTGATTTTTATTTATTCTTGGATCACCTATTCAAATACCGACCAAGGCTAATATTAATTCTTATAAAGGTATGAATATAAGTGATAAGCCAACAGAGAAACCGCTCTAAATCATTAAATAAAACAGTTTTTAACCGGATTTATCGCGTATATTTACATTTAAAATTTTAACTCGACGTTTCGGTGTCTTTGCGGACCCCGTGGTCACGAGAGACTAAGGTGTCAAGCGTCGGATTGATAGATGGAAAAAGTTATACATCATCATCTCCATCTGTTTTCGTCGAGTTAAAATTTAGAATGTAAATATACGCGATAAATCCGGTTAAAAAGTGTTTTATTTAATAGTATGAATCGCGAAAACTTTAGACAATATTATGCTCTAAATCATATTTGCGAGTCATTAAATTTCACTATTATAAAAAAAAAACTGAATATCAGTCAACGCAAAAGTTTCACTTTAAATAGCTGTTGACGTTGCGAATAGAAAAACACTTTCTCTGTCGATCTTACAAAGCTGCCAAAATGCAAAAGAAAGTAAGGCGAGTGAGTGATTTAAAATGCATGTCAAGCAACATAACCCAACACTAAACACAAGGCTCATGCAATAAAGTCATAACAAACAAATGAATGAAACAATTCCTTTTACCAAGTTTTCTTGCTAATTTTGTGACTCAAAAAGTTCTATGATGCTTTATTTTAAATAATAATAAAATCCCCAGACAATCACACCAACTACATGGTCCCAAAGTAAGCATAGCTTGTGTTATGGGATACCATGTAGCGAACTAGGGGGGAACCTACAATATAAATACATCAATAGATAAACAGCCAGACACGGAACATTTTTTTTCCTTGTTCCGTGCGGGAATCGAACCCGTAATCACTGGCGTCTGAGGCGGACAGGTTTACCCCATCGCCAAAGTGGTCATTTATTTTCCCAACAATCCACAAGCCCACCTTTCTTCATAGAAACAAGCAAAGCAATGAAAATATCGTCACGAAATTAGGAAGCTAACTTAGCTACGATAAAATAATGTTTCAAGAACGGAATGAATGAATGAATCAGAATAACACGCAAACATAACTCAATGATGAATAGACATATACTTTGACAATCGAAAAAAGAGATTCCTTTTTCAAAAAAGCTCAACAGAACTGGCAAGCAAAACAAAATGCCCGATAAAACATCACAATGCCAACAGAAAGAAAAAAAAACTAAAATAAAACCTTCTCGGCTCTTGGAGAGATAGTCAAAAGGTCGTATGTTTTTCTCATTGTTGCGTCAAAATTTCTAAACAGGGCCTCAACTCGTGGCAGCTGACTTAGGTTGAGGGATTTCGGCCTCTATTTACAAGGGAAGAAGGACCATAACCGCGTTGCATAAAGAAAGAAGTATGAGTCAAATAAATAGTGATAAAAATCTCCGCTTGCACCAAAACTTGCTTGCGTTAAAATTTGATAAGTTTAATCTAAAGGGTTTGTTTTAATTAGCGCACACCCTCTTGCAGGCAGCCTCTCCACATAAATCCCAACAACATTTGTTCTACGACTTTATCAAATTAATAAAATTAAAAAAAAAATTACCAGACAAATGTATACATGATATTGTCTTAAATTTTCGTGATTCATACTATTAAATAATAGTATATTATGTAACAAGTGAGCTAAGTTGCTAATTAGAGTCGAGGCTGCGATTAGCAACGCTCACGAGTTACATACGACGTTTTTCAACACACTTGTGAGTAAAAGACAGACATACGTGGTCATAAAATTTACATATTTGAAGCAGTTGTTGAAGGTACAGTTAACAAACTTATATTCTACATTATTATTTGAAGTGCTGCTGGCCAGCTCGTTCTGAGTGTATGTCGGCGACATAGACAAATCACTGGAATGATTTGGCATTAATAATGTATAACCCGGATCAATAAAATATGCTCTGTTTACTCGCATGTAATTTGCACTAAGGTACAATTCAACTTTGTAGGATTCATTATATTATGCACTAGGGTATAATATATTATGCACACGTGACTTATAGCCCAGTTTATAGTTCTAAATTCAATAGAATAAGGCTCACTTTACGAGCAAGTGTGTTGAAAAACACTTTTTAACCGGATTTATCGAGTGTAATTACATTTCAAATTTGAACTCGACGTTTCGGTGTCTTTGCTGACCCCATGGTCACGAGCGACTGTCTTTTATGTCTCTTTATTGTCTCCAAGCTGGCGTTACTCTATTTACACTGATGTCACGCCACTTGCCGCGGGCGCGGGGTGCGGGGTGACGCGGCAACATACAGTAATAAATAACCAGAGGGAACAAACATGTACTTATATGATTTTCATTTTTTGTGTTATTTATCAAGATTCGGCTCTACAGTCGTAGAACAAATTTCGTTGGGATTGATGTGAAGAGGCTGCCTGCAAGAGCTGATGCGCTAATTAAAATTAACCCTGTATACCTATAGTTTGGACTTTATTAGTTGAATGATCTGTGGCCTCAAAGTATATTACCACTGTCTTTCTGTTTTACAAAAAATACGACAAAATTCTTTGAGTAGGCATAGCAAAAGTATGAATTTCGATTACTGCAAAAATTAAACTGAAAGAAATAAATATTTGGTTTCAGTGCAAGCAGAGAGTATCATCATTTAAAAATAACAATTTATTAGAAAAATACTTATCACAAACACAAAAGAAAATGTTCTATAAACTACATTAATAAAAAATAAAGTAAGATAACAGCCATCACCTCAGAGCAGTGGTAAATTAAATAACAAACAATTAACCAAAATTAAACCATTAGTGCAAGTAAATAATAAAATACGTGACAGAATACATCCACGCCCACTTTACGGCCACGCCTACTTAAAGGTCACGCTCCTTTCGTATGTAGCCCCGCCCTCATTTATGAGTACATTTAAAACTAGAGATAATCTTGTTTTAAAATAAGTGCGTCTTAGGAATTGAACCTAGAAATACAACACAACGCAAGTTGTAGTGGGCTCTCTTAAATGCAATTTAAAAATGACGAAGACTATAAAATATAGAAAAATCAAGTGAACTCTTAACTTTGTTTTATTAGTCCTTTTTAATAACAATATTATAGTTTATTTTGATGAAAGTTGCGGTTTTTTAACTGAGATCTAAACCAAATCAATAAGCTACAAAAGTAAAATATAGAATCAAGTTACATACAAGTAATTTGTTTATTTCCTATTTTAAAAAAATATAATTTTTGACCTCTAATACCTACTGCCTTCTCTTTAAAATCAATATTTAATAACATTAATATATACACACAAAAAAAAATGTTATTTAAAAATACAATAAAGCTCAAAATATAGAGTTTAATTCGTTATTACATCCAATGACACGCGCTGTCAATCAATCAATCAATCAAACATACCTGCTTGACACTTAGTTCTCTTCGTTTCTCGATATAACGAGTATCAGTTCCGCTGTCAAGTGAACTATCTTTGGAACCGTCTGAGTCAACCCGTTTTTCTGTAATAAAAAAGAAATCACAAGTTGCCTATTAATAAATAATTGATGGACATTTATTCACGCAGCGCCAAAAAAGTGGTGACCCATTTTTGATTTGGTTTCATAGGCATTGAAATTTCAAACCTACTATCACTGAAAGATAGAGTAAGTTTTTTTATATTTTGTATATAAGTACTAAAAGTCCGGCCATAAACACTTACTCCATAATTTATAAGTAAATCTACAAATGCACAATATGCAATATACAGGCGACGACCGGCTGGTGTAGTGGTAACATATATTGCCTTCTATGCCAGAGGTCCTGGGTTCGAATCCCGGCGGCGGCGGATATTTGTGTGATGAACACAGATATTAGTCGTCAAGTCATGGATGTTTATATGATTTTGTTTATTCTAATAAAAAATATGTATTTATTGAATATTTGTACGTTTATATATTTCTTAAGTATATCAGTTATCTAGTATCCATAACACAAGTTCTTTAAGAAACTTAATTTGGGCTAGATAATGTTGTGTGAGTGTGAGAAATATTTATTATTTATCTATTATTATTAAAAAAAAACGTTTTTTTTGTCAAGAACATACTGGAGATGGTAAAACTTTCCTAACAGATTTGAATTTTCCAACTGAAATGACGTTCCACGGTTAGACCTAGATACTTAAATAGTCCAGTCAATTTAGACATTCGAAGTTACATAAAGTCCCAACAAGCTGAATTTCTGTGAAGTTGTTCAAAATATAATTAATTATAAACAACGTTATATACAAGTTATAAAAGTTGTTATCGTCATAATATGCACACGTTTCCACGCCACCTGTGAGGTAGTGTACACTTTTTGAATCGTTATATCTCAGAAACGGTGGCTCGTACGAAAAAAAGTATTGGTACATTTTTTATAGATAATTTTATGATCTACAATTTTTGTCTGAGGTACTTTTATTATAAAACTTACCGTTTTGCTGAAAATCTCGATAATGACCTATTTTTTGACCTTTGACCTTGAATTAACAAGGGAATGATAAATTCCTTACAGGGGAATGATGGGGGAACTTCTAGACATTGTTTATAATTATATTTTGAACAATTTCACTGCAATCCAGCTTGTTGGGACTTTATGTAACTTCACTCTAATTTTTTGGTCTAAATTGACCGGACTATAAAGGATTCTACAAAAGCAATGCTTTCACAATTACAGTTTAACTTACTTTTATGTAAACAATCATAATAATTATACCTTTTATATATTGTTTGATAGCTTTTTTTTTATTTTTTTGTTCTCACAAGCTATGGTATGTGAACTACAAATGTCACGCGCGTGTGCGCATTGAAAACTTCGGACATCCGGTGTCGTTGATGTATGTTTGTCAACGTCGTGCGTGCAGTGTTTTAAAAGGTGTAATATAAAAAAAATTACTTAATAATTAAAAATATTCAGCGTCACGGGATTTTTCTGCTCTTTAAAATTAATATTGGGATTTGAGGCATATCCACTTTATTCTTTCGCTGTATGAGATCAGTGTAAGTGCATAAATGACTCGGCCTAATTCCGACCTCTGATTATAATGGTGCGTACAGATTGCTAGTAATGCAACTAGTAATGTAACATTCTGCGCACGTTGCGTATTTGGACGTGTGGTGCGCAGAATTACAAGTTCCATTACAGCAATCTGTACGCACCATAAAAAGCCATAGCTTTAAAAAATGTTTTGTTTAAAGCTACAGAATATATTTAAAACTACAATTGAAGTTTTACCTGCGCCTGGTTGTATTCTAGTGGCCCACTTCCCCCTGGCGGGGGGTTCGGGCTGGTTGTTCTCAGCGGGGGTGAGCTCATCCCCTAAACTCTTCTTGGCCCACGATGGAAGACGTCCGATGCGTAGACTGCAATATAAATTAATAAATAATCAACGAATGCAGAGCATTAAAAAAACCGACTTCACGTCAAAACTTTGGCTGCGTTATAATGTCATCAACGTAAACTTTCTCCGAAATCATACATATTTTTTCAAAAATTAGAAATTTTCAATGAAGTACTCAACCGATTTCGATGAAATTTATTTGGGACCAACTATGAAGTATCTTCTATCTTATGAAACAAGAATTTTCAAAATCGATTCATAATTGTCCGAAATATCGTGTGACAAAGCAGAAAAAAAACATACAGACGAAGTGAGAACCTCCTCCTTTTTTGGAAGTCGGTTGATAATAAATTACTTTATGCAGGGGAAGTAGGGGATATCTTAGTTTATACCCCAACCCGAGCCAGATTAGAAAAGTCCGTTATTCAAAACTTAGGAAATAAGCTGTAGGGACCTCAGCCTTATAGCTGAGCCTTATAGCTGAGCCTTACAGCCTTACTAGCTGACCCGGCAAACGCTGTTTTGCCATATAAATAAAAAAAAATAGATGTTGGCCGATTCTCATAGATACCGGATAAGCACAAAAAAGTGACACGAGAATTTTATATATTAGAAGATATCGGTATTTTTTAGTGATGTTTTACTACAAATATCTAACTACAACATGATTTGACGACCAATTTGGCGATGGGGTAGCACTGTCTGCCTCAGACGCCAGTGGTTGCGGGTTCGATTCCCGCACGGAACCAGAAAAAAAATGCTCCGTGTTTGGGTATTAACTATTTATGTATTTATATTCTAGGTTCCCCCCTAGTTCGCTACATGGTATGGACAGCTATGCTTACTTCGGGGCCATGTAATTGGAGTGATTGTCCGGGGATTTTATATTTTTATTAAGTTTTTGTTAACAACTGGGTATTTAAAAAATAAATATACCAAATAAAATCTATCCAGGCTGGGCTTCAAACTTAAATCTCCCGGATTTCGGGCGGGAATGTTAATTCGGCTGGCAACAGCTAGTACCCGTTGTAAAACTCATTTGGTACAGTATCAGAGTAGAATTTAAAAATTATACTTAAGCATTATAAACTGCTAAAAATCTTTAAAAATGAAATATTTGAATTTCAAATTGTCATAATTGAAGTTGTCGTAGCGCCGTGGTTACTGTGTGTATCATACGATATCACAGGTAAAGCAACGTTCGGCGCGGTCGGTACTTGGATGGGTGACCGCCGACCATTCATTTCTCACGACGACTTCCGTGCTTCGGAGGGCACGTTAAGCAGTCGGTCCCGGGTGCTGTATACTTGTATACAGTAGTCGTTAGGGTTTGTCAGAAGACATTTCGGCGCCCTGAAATATCTGACATCCACCAACCAGCACTGGGCCAGCTTGGTGGATTATGGCCTATACCTCCTCTTCACCCAGGGGAGAAACTCATGCCCTGCATTGGGCTCATTACAAGAGTTGTGATGATGATGATGATGATAATTGAATCGATTGCTGGAAAACACCAGTTTCAATGGAATAAATAAAGAACTTCTCACGTGTAATCAGGCACGATGGGAGTTCCAAACTTGGTGAATTCGTCGGTGGTTGCTCGCGGCGGTGACCCCAGGTGCGAGTCACTCTCACTGTCAACTCCCGAAGCTGTGGAGGACGGGGGGACTTTCCTGTGGGAAAACGACAAATAATTACGACCGGCTGGTGTAGTGGTAACATACATTGCTTTCTATGCCAGAGGTCCTGGGTTCGAATCCCGGCGGCGGCGGATATTTGTGTGATGAACACAGATATTAGTCGTCAAGTCATGGATGTTTATATGTTTATTTAAGTTTATTCTAATAAAAAATATGTATTTATTCAATATGTATGTGTATATATTTATTAAGTATATCAGTTATCTAGTATCCATAACACAAGTTCTTTAAGAAACTTAATTTGGGCTAGATAATGTTGCGTGTCAGAAATATTTATTTATTTATTTATTTTTAATTAATTAGTAGTAGTTCATTATTTTTACGACCATTTTGGCGATAAATAGTAGACGCAAATTATTGTTTCATGTCCCATTGAGTAAAACTAACTACGCTAAAAATGTTTTCTTGAAGAGATCCTGTGATTATTATATTAAAAATCTGTTAGAATTAGATTACACCCTTGATTTGTCAAAGTTTAAAAAAGAATTATATAAAATACTTGTGAGAAAATGATACTTGTTAATAACATAGTTTTAATTTTGAAATAAGTTCATATAACAGCGCTATTTCAATTTTTCCGATATTTAGATTTTTATTTAGAATATTTTGTCTTTGCATCATTTACAGACTTTGTTTTTTTAAATGTAAAATTATATACCGCTCAAAATGTATGAGCAAACTGTGGACACTTCACTGGTTTACGTATTATCAAATGTAAATAGAAATAAGTACTATCTATAACTGTTTGTTTCCCAAATAAAATAAAATAACAAAATTAAAATAAAATAAAGATTTGAAAAATTCTTTTTGCATTTGATAGCCCAACTCTTGAGGAAGGTTATAGGCTATATTTTATCCCGAAATTCCCATTGGACCAAAAGTTACGCCGGTAAAACCGCGCGCGGTGGTTAGTTTTATTATATAATATTAGAACCTATGTAATTAACTATAAACAGAGAGTAATTAATAACTACAAATATATAGAATAATACTTAATATGAACTTAAATAGGAATTATACATAAGATTTCAACAATAATATAAATATATAAAGATACTAACAACTGTACTATTGTATGAGAGGGTAGTCAAGAAGACGCACAGTGTATATCGGCTCCGTATATAAATATTCCTATAAAATAATAAAGTGACTCAACGATTTAAGTTAATGTAAATTCGTCATGGATTTACTTTGATTATTACGTACAAGTGTTTGTGATTAGTTTGAGTGAATAACTGCGGAGTAAACAACATTCAAAGTGGACACCATACAAATCGATATCGCGCGATTACGCTATTTGTTTACTAATATAAATAGCTAGTGGCATAATTTCAAGACACTATAAGTTTTTTGCAAAGGAACTTATAATTATTATATAGTTAATATCTTCAAAGAAAGAAAATATTCCAATATTAATATTTTAACATCAGTTAAAATGGCTTCTAAAAATACATGCGCAGGCTGTCTTAACCTCATAAAAGCCAAAGAATACATTAAATGTAGCAGCTGCAATGGCATATACGACATCATCTGTCGTTAGCAACTGGAGTCGTCCCTCAGGTATGGAAAGAAGCTATGGTTAGTCCTATACCTAAAACTATGAATCCCTTGGAATTAAAAGATATCAGACCTATCAGTATACTGCCTTTTCTGTCTAAAGTTTTAGAAAGGGCTGTATATATCCAAACTTTAGCCCACATAGAACAAAATAACATCTTGCCCCCACTCCAATCGGGTTTTCGTAAGGGTCGCGGCACGGTTACTGCATTGCTTGATGTCACTGACAATATACTTGCTGAACAGGATCTTGGACGTGGAACCGTTTTGACACTCCTGGACTTTTCCCGCGCTTTTGAGAGTCTTGATATCTCCCTGTTGCTCGCAAAATTGTATTCCTACGGCTTAAGCCCTCTGGCATTACAATGGTTTGAAAGTTACCTTACTGGGCGATGCCAGGCGGTAAAACTTAAGCGTAGTGATGGGTCTTTTTCGGTTTCAAATCTAAAACCTATTAATCGTGGCGTTCCTCAGGGTTCAATCCTCGGGCCTCTCCTGTTCATAATATACAGTGCGGATCTAGGCAAGGAGATAAAAAATTGCAAATTTCATCTCTATGCCGACGATGTTCAAATATACATTTCAGACGTTCCCGATAAAATTTTACCGGCGGTTACTAAGCTCAACGAAGATTTGGACAGAATAGCAGACTGGTCAGTCAGAAACGCGCTTGTTTTGAACCCCGAGAAATCAAAATTTCTTATCCTTGGTTCAAAGACTCAAACTAAAAAAATCTGTCTTCAAACCCCAGTAGTGCGTGTAATGGGACAGAGCCTCTGCCGTACTGATGAATGCAAAAACTTAGGCGTCCTGTTCGATAGCCTATTGCGTTTTGAAAACCACATTGAAGCATTAGTTAGGACTTGCTTTTACAGATTGAAGGTTTTATACAAAATAAGGCACTTGTTATCAAATAAATCTAAAATTCTAGTCTGTGAATCGCTTGTTCTATCTAGGCTTAATTACGCTGATCTTGTCTATGGTCCTAGACTTCTTTACAAAACTAGTCGTCTGGTACAACGCGTACAAAACGCATGTTATGGGTTTTGTTTTGATGTTCCCCCAAGGAGTCATATAACTCCTTTTCTCAATAATTCCTCGATATTAAATATGGAATATCGAAGAAAGTTGCACCTAGCGTCCTTGTTATTTGATGTTGTAAAGTTTAATAGTCCTGATTATTTATTTTCAAAACTTAAATTTTCTGTTAGTACTTACAGTCATGATCTGAGATCTACACGTCCACCTATAAGTACACAACACCATCGAACTGTGGCTTTCACTGGCAGTTTTCGCTACCAAGCTACAAAATGTTGGAATGATATCCCACCACCACTAAGAAATCTTAAATCTAAAGCTAATTTCAAGCAATCATTAAAAAATCTGTACCTCAACCAACAAAAACTTTCCTCCAACTAGCAAAGGCAGCAAAACTGTTACATATTTATTTATTATGTAAAGTAGATGTAGTGTTTAGTATTATCATTAAGTTTATCTTTATTTTATGTACTTATTAGAATATTTATATTACAGTATGTGTATCTATATATTATAACTCACTATTACATAACATACTATTATAACAAATTAAAAAGCTTTATTTATCTTCAATTAAAATATTAAAAAGACCATTTCATGATGCGTTATTTTTATTTTATATTTTTTTATTGTGTAACATCTCTGTAGTAAGATCTGAATGTAATTTAAATAGGTATAGCTGAAAATCAGCCATTTGCCCTCGGGCGATTTGTAGCTGAGCTATGCCTTTTTGCCTACGGTAGCATAGCATACAGCTTAAAATAAAAATATTTGTATAAATTATGCATTATTTATTCAAGATGTAAAATGTAAGCCAGTACTTATACATGTATGGTTAATGGTCAAAAATGAAATTGTTTAATTATTATGTTGTTGATATTGTTTTAAAATAGTTTTACAATTTATTTTCCTTTCCGATTAATTATTTCAATAGTTCGGTTTTGATTTTTGTTTTTTTCTTGGTTTACTCTTTTACTTTTGTTATTTTCAAATTGTGTGTGTTACTGTTTTTTGGCAAATAAATCTTTTATCTATCTATCTATCTATCTACTACATTATATTATGCCACTAAATGTTTTTCAATTCAATTCAAGTCAAACACTTTATTGCCATTTGCATAGAATGAGATACTTATAAAAATACAGTATTGACATTAAATGTACAATTTGGGCGGTCTTATCACTTCAAAGTGATCTCTTCCAGGCAACCTTACCTTAAAATAAATTAAAAAGAAACGTAAACATGCCATTATTATTTTATAAATGGTACTAATTAAAGTATATAAATAGGTGTAATAATATAATATGAAATACATAATATAAAATAAAAACATTAATTTAAAAATACATATATAAGTAGAAAGAACAAAGTATGCTTTGTATTAACATAGATTCTATATAAAATGAGATAAGTTTGAGAGATTTTTGTTTTATTAATTTCTAGTAAAAAGGATTTCATGGAGGATTTAAATAAAGGTTTCGAATACAAAGGGTTGTGATGATGAATCGTGAAACACCACGTACCTGCCGTGTCTATACGCTTGCTGCTGCAATCTCGCTCGCATAGTGACCACCATATCGTGCGGCACTCTCCACACAAACACGCAGCCGTCGCCAGACGCCGATATTAAGTGGTTGCAGTCTGGGGTGAACCTGCGAATTAATCATTTAAAAAACGTATTTTAACACTTCTGTGCACATGGTAATACAGTAGGAAAGAACAAAAATACGTTTATATGATATTTGCATATTATTTATTTATTTTTTAAGGAAAACTTACAGATGATGTTTAAAAATTTATACAAAAATATTAACAGACTAAGGTCAAGGTAGATTTTTGTTCAAGTATCAACTATTTATCTCAAATATTTTATTGTTTTATATTAGGCCAAAGAGGATTATGTAAAGGGCATGATAAGCCTCAATGAAAACTTGGAAAATTAACGTAACTTTAATCCAAACTTAGTTCGAGTTTATTAATAAAATAAGGCTGTAAAAGTTTAAAAACAGAAGGCCAGTTAAAGTTCCCACATATAAACATTGTTTATAAATGAAACATTAAAATATAATAAATATTTAACATGATACTTTAGTATATTGCTCAAAAATCATGTGAGTGAGTGCAAGGTGTCTTTCAAGTTCCAACCCATAGACACCGGGGATATTATTAAAACATTTAAGACAATTGATATTAAAAAGACAACTGATCTCTGGGGCATATCTGTTGAAATATTAAATTCTATTATAGATGTAATAGCTTCTTGCCTTGTTGAAATATTTAACAACTGTATTATTAGTGGGGAGTTTCCTGATTTAATGAAGCATAGTAAGGTTATTCCTTTATTTAAGTCGGGTAGCACTACAGACCCTACTAATTTTAGAACAATTTCAATTCTACCTACTTGTAGTAAAATTTTTGAAAAAATTATTCTTAATCAACTCTTGGCCCATTTCACCAATAACAATTTACTTCATAATAAACAATTTGGATTCACAAAGGGCCGTTCAACAACTGATGCTGGTGTTGAACTATTTGAAATAATCACTGGTGCCTGGGAGAGGTCACAGGATGCCCTAGGTGTATTTTGTGACCTATCTAAGGTATTTGACTGTGTTCAGCATGACACTCTCATCAGGAAACTCCACCACTATGGCATCAAAGGCACTGATTATATTTATATCTAAGTGATAGAATTCAGAAGGTTGAGGTAAACCGGAAAAGGTCGGCTGGGTCGGTTGTGAGAATGGGAGTGCCTCAAGGATCAATTCTGGGCCCATTTCTGTTTCTAGTCTATATAAATGATCTACCCTATATGGTAGGCAATAATCACGAGATTGTATTGTTTGCTGACGACACATCATTAATTTTTAAAATGATAAGACAGAAAATAAACTACGACGATGTAAACAATGCTCTCGCAAATGTTGTTCAGTGGTTCAATATAAATAATCTAGGTTTCAATGATAAAAAAACTAAATGTATAAAATTCTCTGCACCAAATGTAAAACAAGTTGAGTCTGATCTGCGGCTTAATGGGAACAGATTGAATCTAGTAGATAACACTGTTTTTCTTGGAATTACCTTAGATTCTAAATTGCAATGGGGCGCCCATATCTCACAACTAGCGAGTAGACTTAGTTCTGCAGCGTTCGCGGTAAAGAAAATTCGCTCATTGACTGATGTTAATACAGCGAAGCTGGTATATTTTAGTTATTTTCATAGTATAATGCCCTATGGCATCCTACTTTGGGGCAATGCCGCAGATATTGACACGATATTTACACTGCAGAAAAGGGCTATTCGTGGAATGTATAAACTTGGAAACAGAGAATCTCTTCGAGAAAAGTTTAAAGAGATTGGTATCTTGACCCTTGCATCACAATATATTTATGAAAACATTATGTATATTTATAAGAATAGTAATAAATTTAAAACTAGGAAAGATAATCATGATACAAATTACTCTGTAAGAACTAGGAACGACCATAAGTTAGCGTTTCCTAAATTAAGGCTGGCTAAAAGCAGCAAATCATTTATTGGAATGTCAATACGTATATATAACAAAATTCCGAAGTCAATTCAATCCCTGCCATTCAATAAATTTAAATCCATCGTTAAAAACACTCATCTCGAAAAGCTTATTATAAAACTAAAGATTACTTAGATGATAAAAGGGCATGGGATTAAGCACAACAGGATATTTCTAAAAGTTTCTAATTACTTAATAATTTTGTTTACGGCTTGGCTGTGCAGTATATATATGACATGCTGGTGACTGTCCCACTCACTTATTTTCTTGTCAAAACAACAGCAAGAACGTCATGCTCCCTCAGGCGGCATGGCTAGTGGTAGCGTCGGGTATCGGGTCACCCTCTTCCCTAAAATATGGTTGAGGAGGGTGATGGCTGGTGCTTGCGTTAACTCGTGAACGGGTGCTGCTAGCGGTGCCAGGTCGTTTTGCTAATGATACTATGACTATTTTATTCCATTCTTGTTCAAATACTCTGGTCCCAGTATGTCATGTTCGTATTGTGCATCCATAGCTCATTGCATCTGCTATGTAAGCAATTTGGTTGTGGCATGACATTGGCTCTCACAATTAGCTGTCTTGTGTTTGTTTTTTTTCATGTCACGGTCAATTTGTACTGTACCTATTTGTATTAATTTGATAATTCTGACTGAAAAAGAGTGCCAAGAGTTTTTTTCCGCCGGCTTTTTTTGTCTCTTGGTCTACTGTAATATCTTATTTAACAACTATCAACAACTAGTTAAAGCCGAAGTATGTGATGACTGACTTCATCAAGTGTTTTGTGAAATTCCTAAGATGAATAAAACTTTTTGAATTTTTGAATTTTGACAAGTAAGCTAAGTTGCTAATTACAGTCGAGGCTTAATAATGAGCCGAGACTATAATTAGCAACGCTCACGAGTTACATACGACGTTTTTCAACACACTTGTGAGTAAAAGACAGACATGCGTGGTCATTAAACTCTTTGTTGTTTCTGTAAATATTTTACACCGCTAATGAAACCACTCATACGTAGGTATGTATAATACAGGAAACCACTTTCTTTATTTGAGAACAATTTAACAACCTTAAAACAAGTATACTTCTATGCTGGACTGGGAGCGAAAGAAAAATATAGAATGTGCCAGCTGCTTCTCTTCCCGGGCATACTGTAAAAGTCAGTTAAGGGACCGAGGTGTTATGGGAGGGAAGCTTTTTTGTGGGCGATAGGCTGACCCCCTGTCACTGCAATAGTCTCTCTCCACTATTATAATGCTTCCAAATTTGTCAAACGTGACATCAGATGGTCTTGTAACCTCTGGTGTTCTGCCTACCCCATACGGGATACAGGCATGTATGTATGTATGTATGTAAAACAAGTATACATAATTTCATTTATTTCAGTTTATGCGCGATTTAAAAGACAATAAACGCCATCTAGTGCGTTAAGTGGAACTAACAAAGACAACTATAATAGTATATAATGTATAATCCGGATCAATAAAATATGCTCTGTTTACTCGCACGTAATTTGCACTAAGGTACAATTCAACTTTGTAGGATTCATTATATAATGCACTAGGGTATAATATATTATGCACACGTGACTTATAGCCCAGTTTATAGTTCTAAATTCAATAGAATAAGGCTCACTTTACGAGCATGTGTGTTGAAAAAATATTTAAATAACGGGTATAAAATGAATAAATTATTGTATTAAAAACCTTTTATTATAGTTGACTAATTTAACCTCAATCACAGGTGGTAAGGTGAAGGTGAGGTCGAAGATGACAACGGACAAGTTTTGCAACAAACTGGCTCTCCATAAAATATTTTTGAAACACATCACCGCTAGAGCGGTGATATTTAGCGACAGATTTTATAAGAAGGGTGGTCACTACCTTTGCGTCCTACCACCAAGCGGGTTTCAGTCGAATTCATTGCCTTTTACGATACTTTTATCCAGAGGGTAGGACAATTCTAAGCCACAGATAGTGCTATTATTACACTATGTATATTAAGTTTTATTTTGCAATTTTCGACGGTATTAAATGTAAATATTTAAAGAACACACTACACACTCGAGTCCAATCGAACTACCCTTTACCAATTAGTTTTATTTTTTCAGTTTTATTTGACGACCACTACGGCGTTGGGGTAAACCTATCTGCCTCAGACGCCAGTGGTTGCGGGTTCGATCCCCGCACGGAACAAGAAAAAAAAATATGTTCCGTGTCTGGGTGTTTATCTATTTATGTATTTATATTCTAGGTTCCCCCCTAGTTCGCTATATGGTATCCCATAACACAAGCTATGCTTACTTTGGGGCCATGTAGTTGGTGTGATTGTCTGGGGATTTTATTTTATTTTTATTTTATTTGTAATTTTCCGAGTCATGAAAGTTTTTAACGAATATTTTTAAATATTTATGAACTTACTTGAGACCAGTAACAATTTCGGAATGTCCATACATGGTGGCCATACACTCGCCGGAATAGTAGTCATAGACGCTCAGGATTTTATCCGTACTAGATGTCGCTAGGTAGATTCCACTGTTGTCTAATGCCACCTGAAATTAAATAAGTAAATTATGTTTTAATTTATGGAACTTAAATTGTTTACCACAATCTTAACTGATGGTAAGTGACGATTTTATTTGTTATAAACGCACATTTTTGTTATATTATATCGTTTAGCGTTATGTGTTTAACATTACTAACAATTTATAACTTTTGTTGCAATTTGTTATAACAATTTAGACAACAAATATTATGCATTGTTTTATGCCTAGCTATGTTTTATGCCTTTGGGTAGACCCCCTACTTACCTGATATTGAGTTTTTCTTTTTTTTATATCGCCCACATCCTACAACTTACAAAGTTTTATAAACATATACATATTTTACTTTTTGGTAGGTTCTTTTACAAATAATGTAAAAGAACCTACCAAACCATCTTTATATTATAAGATAATGTAATGTGAGTAAATATGCACTATCAGTTAAAGTTGAGAACCACTATCATGGACCCCAATTTTCATTTCATGGACCCCCTAAATTTTTTTCGCAGTCGTAGACCCCTTGCAGGTTCTCATAGGCCCCTAGGGGTCGATATAGACCACTTTGGGAATCTCTGCTCTAAAGTTACATAGCTGCTCTAGTTTTTTTTATCTGCAACTCAACCCGCGTTCGACCACAATTTCACCTGATGGTAAGAGAAAGCGAAAGCACACGGGTTTCAGAAAGACAAAGGTAAAATTACTTACCCCTTAATAAATAGTAAGTACTTAAAAACAAATACCTTAATAAGTGTGCCGTCCTCAGCCGTAGTGCCTCTAAAAGTCTTCGTGTGTCGACCGTGGGTGGCGCTGTAGACACGTACGTTGCGGTCCTGGGAATAAATGTACAGGTTCATTTCTTGTCAAGACAACAGCAAGAACGTCATGCTCCCTCAGGCGGCAAGGCTAGTGGTAGCGTCGGGTGTAGGGTCACCCTCTTCCCTAAAATATGGTTGAGGAGGGTGATGGCTGGTGCTTGCGTTAACTCGTGAACGGGTGCTGCTAGCGGTGCCAGGTCGTTTTGCTAATAATACTATGACTATTTTATTCCATTCTTGTTTAAATACTCTGGTCCCAGTTTGTCATGTTCGTGTTGTGCATCCATAGCTCAATACACCTACTATGTAAGCAATTTGGTTGTGGCATGGCATTGGTCTCACACTTAGCTGTCTTGTGTTTGTTTTTTTCATGTCATTGTCAATTTGAACTGTACCGTGTATTATTTTGTATAATTCTGACTGAAAAAGAGTGCCAAGAGTTTTTTCCGCCGGCTTTTTTTGTCTCTTGGTGTACTGTAATTTCTTACTCAATAACTATCAACACCTTGTAAAGCCGAAGCACAAAATTGTGACGTCATTAAGTGGCCATTCCATGGCTTTATGATGATAAAATATTTTCATTTTCAGGTATATTAGATTTTTGCCAAAAAGAAATTGGATAAAAAACAAGAGCTTCGCAATCGATATCTAAATAGAAATAGTGTTAGTTTTATTTCTCTAACGTTCCGGTTTTGAATCCAAAACTTCTGAGTACTTACAAGTTTACTGTATGTATGAATGCAGTTAATTTTTTCCTTAAAATTTTCATGATTTCTAAGAACAGATCTTATGGCTTTTAGTTTCATACTTTCCCATACTTCCCCCGGTATGTCGTGGCCAAATGGTTAAATTAACTATATCATTAATAAACCATTTAATAACTATTTCTTAAACAAGTTTCTATTACCAGAATGACGGTGAAGTTTAGTGTATTTATGTACCTTAATAACCAAAACGTAATGGTTAAAAATGAAAAAAAATAAGTTTAAAAATTACTATACCGCCAATTCATAATCAATCGAGCAATTAATAATATAACAACTATATGATCCGACAACGATATACACACACAACCCTTATTCATTATGATGAGTGAATTTAGCAGAGGTTTAAGAAGTGTTTGTTCCTTTCGATCCTTAAGTAAATGAAAGACATTTATTAATAATTTATCAAAATATATGATTAAAAGTATTATGATATTATCCCTCTCAGTTATGCACAATCACCTGGATAAGCACGAGCTGGATCCAAGAGATGAGGAGCATCGCCGTAAGGAAAATCCTAAATTTCCTGGACTCCATTGGAGTGTGCGGCGAGTTATAAATTGGGACTCACACAATACATCTTTTAGGTCGCAGTGTGACGAGCGGACAAGACTGCTCATATAGTCCCAAAGCCCCCAATAATAATAATAATTATTATCCCTCTGTTATTTATTGTATATTTACCTGACAAGCAGTAAGTATATGTCTGCCGCCCGCGTCTACTTCCATGTCGTACAGTGTGGTGCGACCCGACACGTTTTGTCCGCGGGCAAATTGAGGGCTGCCATCTTGCGTCTGAAAAAGGAATTTTTATTTATTTATCACAATATTCACAGCTCTTATACATATTTATTAATTACATTTAATTTTACACTGACAGCCAGTTACGGACATACAATTTTTATATATTGCTTAGCAGACTACATGAAAAATGATATATACAGAAAATTTATTATATGCTTAAATTTAAATGTAATTACAATAGATAACATAGAAAATCAAAAAAATAATAATAATAAAAAATGAAAATAACATAACAAAGAAAAATAAAAATGTTCAATCAATAGTGTATGTGTTTAAGAGTATATGTGTGTGTAGGTGCGAGTGTAGTGTGTCTATGCGTATGTGGTAGTAATTTTGAAGTATATGGAACAAGGAATAAAAATGTCTTTGAAAAAACCCTTTTTCACCGGGTCGCGTAATACAGAAATAAATCTAGGTATTCTATGTTATGTTATACGGTTAATATAGTCTATTTTAACTGTATTATCGATTATAATATATTATACAGGGTTGGGTCACTTTCGAAATTCGAGGTTGTGATAGTTTGAGATCATACACGAAGAGTATAAATATAATAAAAATAAATATCAAATATTTACAGAGTAAACTTAACCGAAAGTAAAAGAATTCATTACGCAACGCATGGTTACACGAGTAACTACTTACAACGGACGTACACAAGGCGCTATCAACACAGAATACGTAGGCAGGTGTAGACGACTTCCCGAACGGTCGTCGAGCCGTGAAGCATTCGTGAACTCTTTATTTATTTATAGGGAATTCTAGTGAAAAATTAAGTACCTACTTTTATGACATAATTATGATCAGCAGTGCTAGCACGGATCTTTTGTCGATCGTAAGTTTACGAATGCTCGTATAGTATGGAGACGGTTTTGCAATCAATAATTGAAATCTATCCATTGCCGCACGATCAGCTTAAATAAATGTGTTCCTTGTTAATTTTGAATGTTTGTTAACAGGTTCTACTCTTAAATAACTGTAAAATAAAAAAATACATTGTTACTAAAAACTTGCAACCGACTCCATACTATACGAGCATTCGTAAACTTACGATCGACAAAAGATCCGTGCTAGCACTGCAGATCGAGTACAGAGTGCTCTCTTTCAATATCTAAAATTTGCCACCAGTCACCCTGTATTTTATACTATAACTCAAAATTTCCATGTCTACGAATCGCTTGGCAGTAACAGTCACTCGTGATCACCAGTTAAAAAGTGTATTATTTAATCAATTCTCTTAAAATGTCGCTTGAGGTTTAAAATTAAAATTTTTATTTGTTTTCCTAATTTTTTTTCCAATAAAAATGTCCTTCAGCCCGGATATTTTACCACAGCAAAAAAAAACCACCAACTTACCGTTCGTAACTGCCTAAACAGTATAGTCTTATCCGCACCACAAGACACCATCTGTAGATTGCCCCCAGCTTGTAAGAATCGCACTGCTGTGATTGAAGACGAGTGCTCGTCCAAAGTCTGAAGGATTTGGTAACCCTGGAACAAAAACAGAGGCGGTTGGTAACACGAAAGTAGTGAAGGAAATTTAAATTTTGACCAAGTTTTATGGTTGTTCAATTTTGAAAATAGACGTTACAACAAACGATTTTGAAGTGGTCATTGCAGACTGATGTTTGTGGTTGAAGTGAAACATGTGATGTACTTTTCCGAGTGTGTGTATGTAGTTTTCGTTGCACTGCATACTTTTATTGGGGAAGTGCATCAATATACCAAAATCCTGCAACATTAATTATTATTATCACTAAGTATTGTTTCGAAGAGGAGGGCAGGAGAGGCAGTTGTTAGTAACTTAGTTCTAGAGTTCAAATTGCGATCTTTGTTGTTTTGCTGCACTGACTTAGTGGAACACTGTGTTTTTACACTTAATTATGTTTTAATCATCATCATTACCATCACAACTCTTTATAATGAGCCCACTGCAGGGCTATGAGTCTCTCTCCTGGGTGACGAGGAGGTATAGGTCATAATCCACCAAGTTGGCCCAGTGCTGGGTGGTGGATGTCAGAATTTTCAGAGCGCCAAAGTGGCTTCTGACAAACCCTAACGACTACTGTATACAAGTATACAGCACCCGGGAAGAACTGCTTAACGTGCCCTCCGAAGCACGGAAGTCGTCGTGAGAAATAAATGGTCGGCAGTCACCCATCCAAGATACCGACCGCGCCGAACGTTGCTGCACCTGTGATATCGTATGATACACACAGTAACCACGGCGCCACGACGACTTCCCTTTAATAATGTTTTAGGTTTTATTAATATTTACTAACATTAGTAAATTATGTAATTAGTAGGATAAATGAATCGAAGAATGAGATTTCAAGCAATTTTTCGACAGATTGTTTTTGTATATACAGGATTGTTTTATAGTCACCGGCCAAATTTTTACAGAATAAGTATTATTTATAGAAACGATTTTAACAAAATAATGGTACTTATGTATTTTTTTACAACGAAATTAATATATTAAGCAAAGCATGGTCTGTCTAACTTATAAATTAATACCATTAAAAAAAAGACGACTATGCGCTACTACGAGACATATTGTAGTAGTTGTGTGTGATCATCATTAACAGCGACTATTTTAAAGCAGTTTGTGGTGCCATATATTTATTTTATTCTACTGAGCGTCATTAAAATAATTTGTAACTACGATTTACAACAAAATATTATTCAAATTTGGCAGGTGATTAAAAAACAACTTGTTATCAATATTTGATTAAGAGCTTCGAGGAGCTGCTATCGAGAAGGGAGGAAGCATTGATTTTGATTTACCCTTCTTTACGTCTTTCAGGACGCAATTACTATTACGCTAAGTTATCGCGCAATATTTTTTTTAAATTGAATAATGAGGTTTCTATCAATGTAATAAATAAACACTATAAAGCTTGTGAAATTGTAATTTTTCAAGCTTTTTGGTTTATTACATAAATGAAAAATGTGATGAATAAAAATTACCCGACCAGGATTCGAACCTGGGACCTCTCGTTTGCCGGACGAGTGCTCTTCCACTGAGCTACCGGGGCCTGGCAGTACGCCTCGAAATTACTTACCACATTTTTGTTTTTACGTTATATTGCTAACGTAGCTCCATCTAATGGTATAGCTTTGCAGCAAGACCAATCTTGACCAATTTTTTTACAGAAATTGTGAATCGCATAAAAGTGAAGCATTGCAATGTTTTAATAATGTGTTTAAGTTTTTGCATTCAATTATTTCAAACGTCACCTTATCAATTGTTTAATCTGAATGTTTAGCTTGCTACAATTTTTTCTTTTCTTTTTATTATAATTTTGTTTTAACATATAATTTCGTAAAAAGCTAATCCAAGTAGGTACTTTGCTTTTATATTTAGGATATTATTTTGTTTATGTTTTTTAATTTTCTTAATTATGTATATTTTTGACTGAAATCGTGAATAGTGTAAACTTTTTTTTATGTACTATTTCTACATGCAAAAACCTATATGGCTTATTTGTTCTCTAAAGGCTTTCCGCCATATTTTATATATCTGCCGGCTACCAAGTGTACAGTTAGCTACACCCCTGAAAATAAAGTTATGGTTATAATGAAATAATGTTATAACCAGCCTATAACATGCTTTTGTACAAAAATAAGTCATTTTGCATGAAAAAGAACATCTGCCTACCACCAAGTAATACCTACCTTATAGAACATTTTTGAATAGGAGCTTTCTTAATACGTAATACTAGGTAATTAATAGGTTTTTTTATACTTAAGATCAAGATTCAAGGGATAGATCGCGCAAGGTGACACCCAATATATTTAACAAAAAAGACACATTATACTCACACACCATACCTTAATAATATGCCTTATATATCTATGAATATATAGAGCGACAAGGGTCAAATTGGGTCAAAAAGGGCGTGTGGCAAAAAAATTGACTAACCGCGGTCTTATAAAGTGTCACTTCATGACTTTTGCCGTCTCATATTTATTGATGTACTTTAAATTAAAAAAAAATGTTAAAAACACACGAAAATATGTAAAATGTGGGCTTACTTATGGTGGTGGTAAAAGTGAAGAAGTTGTTTAAAGAAAGAAAAACAATATAAAGTCCCTATAAATCCATAAAAACAGTAAACAAGAAAGTTGCCTCTGCAATGTTTACATATTGCCATAATTTGAAAGTTGTATTTTTGAAACATAATTTTTTTTTCTAATGCTTAAATGAAACTGCGATTCCAGGAGATGAGCCACTGTTTATGAAAAGTGCATAAACTCAGCAGATATTTAAAGTGTATTATTTTATTCTGAAGAAAGAAATGGCAACGATGATTAAGAATAATAGAATTTTTTTTTTGATACGGCACTTGATATAGTAGTCAATTATATTTAATTATTGTAATTAGGTAGTCAATTATTGTAAAATATTCTGACGGTTATATACAATATACATTTTTTATGGAATTAAAAAAAACACTAGGAAACACTATTTCTGATGTTTCTCCCGGGTTCTTTGTTTTGCATCTTAGTTTAATTCAGCTAACTTTACAGATATTGTGTTTACCGCCATATCAGTGTGATCAAAACATGTTCGAAATGATCAGGAAAACTTCCATGAAACGAAAAGTAACAGAAGTCAAACTTGAAAAGCAACCCTGTGAAACCCAATAATGTTCGAAAATGCATTAAATGCCAGAGGAGCTATTGAAAGCGCAGTCATTGTTCACATCTGAAGAAATTACATGAAGGATTTCGCAAGAAAGACAGATATTTAGAAAAGCCTTTCATCATTTAACTATTTTCAAAGATCGAAGAAAGTAGTGATGACGAAGTTAACGAAATTAAAAATTGATATTTTGATATATTTGCCGGATCCAATTACAGTAAAAGATTTTGATACTTTTATTTAATATTTATTAAAAAAATATTTTTAATGTTTGATCACCAGTTTTAACTTTTCAGATCTAACTTTTTTCTTGTAATAAATTATTTCTATTTTCAAACATGTTCATGCATTTATGTTTTTCCCTGAGAATATGGTGATTTTACAGAATGGGAACCCTTATTTCACCCTTATGCTAACAACGTCAAGTGCCAAAAATGTCTTGTCGGACATGACGAAACAAATAAAATAAATTCAGTTAAATAGCTTTATTATACAATATTAAGATTTGTACAAACTTATTTACAGAATAATTTTGATAAAACGAATAATAATTTTTAGTTTATGTTTTCGGGCCCTCCTATTCTGGACAAAAAAGCATGTAGTTCTATAGAATGGTAGGAATGGTAGCCGTCATTGGCGGGATCTCTTTGTTTATATTGTATTTTTTTGCTGTTGGTTTTCCATAAATAAATAAATGAAAAATGTGATGAATAAAAGTTACCCGACTAGGATTTATTGACTAACCTGATCCACGGCAAACACATGTATGAGCCGGTCTCTCGAGGCAGACGCCAGCAGTCTGGGCTCAGCGCTATACTCGACGCACAGCACTTCCGCGTCGTGCGCCTCGAGCGTCAACAAGACGTTTCCGCGCGCGCTGTGCACGCGCACATTCCCCGCGCGGTCCCCACACGCAATATGCTGCCCGTCGGGAGACACGCGCACGCATCTACCAACAAATTATAATGTGATATGAGGCTTTCTATACCCGGCGCGGCGAACTTTGATCCCTATTTTTTTTTTGATAAGTGACTAAACCCGCGTTTGACCTCAATCTCACCTGATGGTAAGTGACGATGAGGTCGAAGATGAAAGCACACGGGTTTAGGAAGGAACTGGCTCTTTATACAATATTGCCGGAACACATTACCGCCGGAGCGGTAACATTTGGCGGCAGACTTTATATAAAGGGTGGTCGCTAGCCAGGCGGACCCAGAAGGGGTCCTACCACCAAGCAAAATGACACTGACAATAATTTCTACAACACAACCTTGTAGTGCCGTCACCGTTACATTAGAATCGTATTGGAGGCTTCTAAAAATGGCATTTATTTATTTTACGTAGCTAGGGTATTTATTGAATCATACCTTACGATTTATGAGACTCATGCCCTGCAGTGGGCTCACTACACAGAGTTGTAATGATGATGATGATGATGATGATGATACCTTACGAAGTAACTTTTGCACAATGTAAACGTAAAGTGTGATTGAGATTGAGATAATTTCTTGCAAATGTTATGAATTGTTATAATTCCAACGGAATATCATTTTATTGGAATATAGCTACGTAAAATAAATAAATGCCATTTTTAGAAGCCTCCAATACGATTCTAATGTAACGGTGACGGCACTACAAGGTTATGTTGTGGAAATTATTATCAATGTCATAGGGATCAAGGTTCGCCGCGCCGACTTATAGCACAGACACATCTACATAGGCAACAAAAATGCATGTACTTCGCGTGTTCGAACCCCGACCAAGCATCAAGGTTGATCGCCGCTAGATTCAGACCCCAAGTAGTATGTCTGTTAGGAAATCGATTTCACAACATCGATATCGTTCTTAATAATCGATTTTATCGGCGGCATTGGTGTATTTAAATCGGTTTCTATTTCCCAGCAATAAATATCAGCTGCGACGTCACAAAATGTGTTAAAAGGTCGGCACGCTTGGTTTCAATACAAATCGTAACACTTGCGTTGTCTATGTAGATATATGTCTGTGGTTTCTAGGTACTTGTTAAATAAGAAAACGTGTTGTCCATTTGACGGAGGATTTTTCACTCAATTCAACATTACAAAGTTTCATACAAGAAACAGAAATATTAAGGATACAAGCATCAGCAATAACGTGATTTATGGGAACGATGAAATCTGATACATTTGTTTACATCAAATCAATATGTTAAAATATTATATGTACCTACTCACACACTACAATAAGATTCAAATACAGGGTGTTTTTTTAAAGCTAAAAAAGTAACGGAAAGTTAATTTTAAGAATTATAATCATTATTTGCAAAAATAAGTGATGTTTCTTTTAATATTCATTCATATTGACACCTAAAAAATACTAATTATTCACAGCCTGAAATTCAAATCAAAACTGTATAAATTAACTGAAAAAATATGCTAAATAAAAACACCTGACCAAGACTCGAACTTGGGACTTGCCGGACGGGTGCTCTTCCAACTGACCTACTTGAATTACTTAACATATTCTGATTTTACGTTATATTGCTAACGTAGCTCCATCTAATGGCTTTGCAGCTAAACCACCCTAGACCAATTTCTTTTCAGAAATTGTAAAAAAAAAAATTGTAAAGTGAAATGTTCCGCTTCACTTTATAAATTTCATATTATTATGAATCGTTAATTCACGTACCTGACTCCAGTCTTGTCATCATAAGACTTCGATTTCTCCTTATCACTTGTGGCAGTTAGATCGATGTCCTTCAGAAACTTTAGCTCAGGGTCCACATATAGTATTTTTGTCAGTTCCTGGAAACATACTCATGCTCATTATTAATTCAAAAGAGCCATTTTGAGATTTCTATCCACGAACTTTTTATCCCCCAGGAAGAAAAAAAATATGCTCTCAATTATAGATACAAATAAAAAAAATATCAATGTTTACATACAAAATAAGAAATTTTAAACTACTTTAACTTTCAGAGAAGTTTACTCAGGAAATAATTAATATTAATTTTTTAATTTATTTATCCCACCAGTCACCCTGTATAACAATTAAGGAACTTCAATTACAATATACAACCTTACATATAGGAAGTATTTGTATCAAAAATACTCACATTACTATAAATGTTGGGCCCTCCCCCCGGCTTCAAGTTCCACATCCTCACTGTATCATCACTCGAGCAAGTCAGGAAGGTGCCAGGTTCTAAAGGACCTTCAGTGCTGACCATATCCACTCCCCAAATGCAAGCGGAGTGGTATAGTGCACTGTGGGATTTTCCTACCTGTGAAATTAAAAGGAAAATTAAAAACCTAATAATGTTTTTAAGTTTTTTGCATTTATAATGCTCAATTATTCTTAAATAACCAAAAAATGTGATAAAGCACCGGTAGCTCAGTGGAAGAGCACTCGTCCGGCAAACGAGGGGTCCCAGGTTCGTGTCCTGGCCGGGTAATTTTTATTTATCACATTTTTTCGGTTATTTAAATTAAAAACCTTTTAAAATTGATAAAAAAATACTTTTATTTCAGATCATGAGAGTCCATTATTTTTTATTAACAAACATTAATTTTATATTTCAAGAGCTTTTAGCTCAATGTAGGTAGGTATTCAAAAAAAGTGGTCTTAACTTAGAGACTATGCAGGTACTATCGAAGAACTAACTGAATCATATATGACCCATTTTGATCATAATTTGTTTGAAACTGTCAAACTTGTAAGGTCTATCGCGTATAATGCACTTAGGACATTTTAGATACTGTACGAAAGCTGTACTCGGTAAATGTCAGTGTCGAATGAAATGATAACAAGTTCGTCTTCAAGAAACATTATCTTCAAGCGAATTTCAACCTACTAGCATTTAGACGGTTTGCCATAATGAGCTAATGATGGGTCATGATGACTTATAGTTGTAAAAACCCCGTTAGTTACCGGTAATTAACCAAATATATGGTTAGCTACCGATAAAATGCAGTTATTAACGGTTAAATATCTGACAGCAACAACAAAAAGGATAAAGTTTTTCTTCTTAACCGACTTAAAAAACGGTGGTTATAAATTCCCTGTATGTAATATTTCCAGAATAGCCCAATTTTCATATATGTTAGTCTATATCAACGTCTGAACGAATGTGCCAAATTTCAATAGTGTGTGTATGTTTTTATTATACATAATCATATCTCCGGAACTACATGTCCAATTTAAGTAATTCTTTTTTTGTTATACTAGGTATTGTTCAACTTAGGGTATACTATAATCTCATCAAAATCAGTTCAGTAGATTTTGAGATAGGGATTTTCAACCGACTTTGTTTTGCCAGTCGAAGCTGGCATCATCGCGCAACTTACGATACACATTTCAATCCGTTAGCGACATCTCGCGGTGGTATTTAACCGTAGCAAGCATATAATGCGGTTAATTAACCGTTAATAACAAAAAATGCATATTAACCGCGAGGTTAAAATCGTTAATAACCTGCTTTGTATCTATAGTCATGACTCATGGTTCGATAGTACATAAA
The DNA here is from genome assembly GCA_944452665.1 of Stenoptilia bipunctidactyla. Classification (NCBI taxonomy): domain Eukaryota; kingdom Metazoa; phylum Arthropoda; class Insecta; order Lepidoptera; family Pterophoridae; genus Stenoptilia; species Stenoptilia bipunctidactyla. Next base: position 14,465,926 of record OX101750.1, read on the forward strand.
CAAGCGAATGTATGGTGCTGGGTTCGATCCCACAGCTACTGGCATCTAATAGTGAATATCTCAATTGCATCTGAACTCAAAATCTTTGTTTGTAAACACATAAATGTATGCACGTTGCCATGACAACCAAAATCCAGATTTGTGTTTTGTATGAAAAAATCTTGGATTTAAAGATTCATTATAGAAATCCAGTATAGAGCAGATAGTGTCACTGGCGCCATAAAGAACTCCATATAAAAAAGTGGCAATACAAAAGATATGCATATTTTATATAACATTGATAGCAAACATGGCGAAGGAATTCCGACAAGCATATAATGTAATCTAAGAAGTTGTTTTACTATTTTGCTATTATAATTAATGGAAATTAGCAATCATAACATTGTTTTCATTCAATGCACATTTTTGCATTTAATTATGGTAATTTAGTACAGCGCCATCTAGCGCCGGGTAGCGATTTATTACAAAATTTTAAATTATCAATTTATTTAATATTTTATAACAACTTAGTTATTATATTGCTTAAAGTTAAGTAGTGGTTCGTAGAAGTAGCCCCAAAGTAAGTTTTAATATTCTTGTAATATGGAGATCACGCAGGTTAATTAGAAGGTACCCAAGTATTTACCCTAGACCCATGTTAGTATAAAAAAGTTTGTTCCCCAACTGGCACTCAAACCCAGCCAACCACAAGTAATGATTTGTTCAATACACCAATAGGGCTGTCATACCTTAACTAAATTGGATCTTTTACATATTACTGCCATGACATTCAATTTATTTATTTACGGTCATGTTATAAAGCAATTCTGTAACACTTATATTTTTATACTTCAGGTCCCGAAAGTTCAAAACCTGTTATTTCCTTTTCATATATTATAGATAAAATATACTATTGCGACATACCCGCTTGATATCCCGAACATCCCACACATAGAAGCTATGGTCGTTGTAGACACAGGTCAACTTGTGGTTTCTGTCATCGTAGGTGAGGGCTACTGCGTCAGGATACCTGGCGTTTTGTGGTTGTGTAAACATGTGGCTGGAAAAAGGTTAATAACATATGTTAATAAAGAAAATAGGTTTGAGGATTGCCTTGAAGAGATTGTGAAGTGATAAGGGCGCCCAAATTCTACGTTAGTACTTTAATACTAGTTTTATTTTTCAATATTCTTTTTATTATGTTTCCATTTTATATAAACGGCAATACAGTGTTTAAATTGAATTGAAAAATAAAGAAATAGTAACAATAATGTTTTGAGTACAATGTTTATTATATTTGGTAACATTTTTAGGTTCTTGATGTAGAGTAGAATCCTTTTATTATGACTCTGCTTATATTGACCAAGTTCATTATGACGTGTTTACACAGCGACGTTTGGTTTTCATATAAATTATATAACTAAGTCGGATATAATGACTTCGCCTATAGTGACCCTTTTTTATCAAATTTTATCTGCTTATAGTGACCGACCGTATGATTTCTAAAACCTTTGGAGAGTCACGTTATACCCAAAGACTTTCGGCGCGTGAAAGGCTTTTTTGATTTGAGTTTCAGAGCGTAGATTTACTTATTGAGTCTACTTATTAATATCTACTTTGATTTATCTCTATTTTATTCCTCTTTATTAAAATAAATCACATACTAACTTAAAGAGTTTATTTATTCTTGCAGTACCTATGCTTTGTATGACGTCCGTTTAGTATGACTTGTTTCTTATTTCCCTTTGATGTCATTATAAACGGATTCCACTGTATTTTATTAAAACACTACTTTATTTATTAAATTGTTAATTTAAACGTGGAGATAATGGTATGATGTTACTTATTTTATATTTAATTCATTTTAAAGTGTATAAAAAATTAATGAAGAGGAAACTAGATTAAAAAGAAGCTTTTATGATATTACATACTAATAACAATATAACTATATTTTTAATACGTCATCATAAAAAAATAATCAATTTGAGATTTTACAAGAATGTTTTATAGATAATATTTTAAAGTTTTTGCACTTAAAATGCTTAATTACTATTGAATAAATGAAAAAATGTGTTAAATAAAAATCACCGACCAGGACTCGAACCTGGGACCTCTCGTTTACCGGACGAGTGGTATTCCACTGAGCTACCGGGGCCTGGCGGTACGCCTCGAAATTACTTAACACATTTTGTTTTTACGTGTATTGCTAACGTAGCTCCTCCAATCTTTGCAGCTGAGATCACCCGAGACCAATTTCCTTACAGAAATTGTGAATCCCAGTTAAAGTGAAGCATTGCAATTTTTAATAATATTTTAAAGTTATTGTATTTAAAATGCTTAATTACTCTTAAATAAATGAAAAAATGTGTTAAATAAAAATCACCCGACCAGGACATTTAACACATTTTTTCATTTATTTAAGAGTAATTAAGCATTTTAAATGCAAAAACTTTAAAATATTATCACACCAATCTTCTTCAGTAGTCTATTGGTAAAATCATATGACAATCTATTCATTAACTTTGGACTTTATTTTGATCTCACTGAGAAAAACTGCAAAAAACTTTGTAACATACTGTGTATAAATAAATATAGATACTCACTTAATATCAACCCCCTGAGAAACATCAACACCCAAGTAATGAGTTCTTGGCAGTGTTGTGATATACCGCAGAGAGTCTGGAGCAAAACACCTGACAATCCCATCCGCGCAGCCCACGAATATGTAGCGGGATCCCACTGCCATACAGTTTGCTGATGTTGTCTGGAAAGATTTAGTTATATATTAGATTAACAAGTTTACAAAAGTTTTGGAAAGTAAAAAACAAAATTATTATTATTTCATAGGCCTTTTTACCAACGGACTACCAGACGCAGATAGAACTTCCATCCCTATACAACATGTAACATAATGAAGAGATAATACTTAAGGGAATTGTATGTTTGGTGATGTCTTGGTGAAGGTTCGGCCGAAAACCAAGTTCAAAGTTTAGATCAAAATATCTAAGTGTCAACCCTAAAACCAGCTTTTAGCTTTTGATGAAATCGATTCGATAACAGATGGCGTAAAAATAAAGTGATGGGTAACTAAGACAGATACTAAAAAGTTCAGCCGGTGCGGGAAAGGTATTATTAGGTCACTGACTGCGACACAAGTCTTGTTTTAGCTTATTAGGTTGACTAGGGTTCTTGAAATATTTTCTTGTAAAAAAAATAAATAAATTTGTATGAAAGTCTATACCAGCACTAATCATGCTAATTCTTTTACTGTACCTATATTTTACGTATGGTATAGAAGCTAACCCTTAAGTTTTATCTCTCCAATTTGTTACACGTTGTGGATTTACCAAGAAGTCGAACAAGGCCATCGATAGGTCCTTTTTGGTACGGATCGCCAAGGCGTGTAACAATCTGCCTGCGCCTGTTTTCCCTGACCACTACAGTCCTGGTACTTTTAAGTGTCGAGTTTCTTGTGGACGGACGTGTACCACCATAGTCTTCATGCGCACTTTCCATCAGGTGGCATGTAAGAAAAACGTCCTATCCTTATATAATTCATAAGTTCAGCTTAGTCTTATTACCCAAAGATGAGCGTACAAAAAGAAAGGGCATAGAAGGCTTGGTGGTAGACCTGGGTTCGCTAGCAACCACAATGTTTAATGAAGAACCTCCAATATTCGATCTCATATTCGCTGACCATCAGTTGAGATTTAGGTTAAATGCGGGTTTACTCAAAATAAAAATAAAATACTTATATGAAAGTGTGAAATTAGTCACATTATATACAAATTGAAATAAATCTCCCACCGCTTCAGAAGTTCAATCTCTTGAGAATAAGTGGCAGTTACTCAATGCAATCATCATTTAAAAATAGACTAACAACTTTAATGACATGTTACATTCAAAACAATTTTGTTTCAAGTGAACTTAATTACAGATCACAACTGTAATTATTCTGACTCATACAACTCGTTTTAGAGACAGACAAGATAATAATAGAATATCTTGGTATCTTTAATATTAGTTTGAATGAAGTACTGATTTATGAAAAGAAATTTTGTCACTTTAAATAATAGTTATACACAGAGCAGCCTTAAATAGGCTATGTGATATTGTAGACAATAAATTGTTAATTCCTTCTTTCTTCAGTATAGATTATGAGTTTATTTATCTTTATTCGGTAATTCAAGTTGGAAATAATAATTTATGCATCAAATCTTTTTTCACAGGTTCCACATTGAATTTATTTTTAATTTTTGTATTAATTAGACAATATTTACACAGGGGGCTGATGGCACAGTTACCAACTTGATATAATTCAGTTTAACGCTACAACCAACGACAAAGACACTTAATATAATGGTTTATAATTATTTCTATTTGTGTGTATTTAGATTAGTTAATTATGAATTATATTTTTTGGTCTTTGTAATAATTGTTTAAGTTATTTTGATTTGTCTACAACTACATTTCATAATTTGAATCTCAGTGAAAATGTACAATTCCCATTATAATTTTCTTAAGTATGTGATATTTCATTGCATATTGTCTGTTTTATTTTCTCCTAAATATATAAATACCATTATAAACTCACCCTCAACTCCACCCATTTATCCAACAACCGCCTGCTGTTAAACTCACACAGCAGTCCACTCCGGGTTATGGCAAAAGTGCTGTCCGCTGAATCTCCTCTCCCGCAGACTACATCACAGAAATCATTGTCCTTCTGCTCTCCTAGTATTGCTGATCTTCCCATTAGAGGAACTGGTTCTTTGAACTGTAAATCAAAAAGCATTGTGAAGGTTATTAAATTTGTTTTGAAAAGTTTGCAAAAAACCATATGGTTTGTGCCAAGCAATGCGTATACAAGGCATTGACTTCTCTCTATGGATGTAAGTCAAACAATACGAAAATAAAACTATTAAAACTGTCAATTATTGCTGATATGGATGAGTTTGAATAAATACTCATATCTTAGTAAAAGGTGTAAGCAATATTTTGTTCTTAAGTTCAAGTTTATTTATTTATACAAAACAATTTACAGTGTATTTGAATGTCATCAAAATAATAATACGTAGTAATATTTTTATACAGATGTCATGGAATTAATGATATTATAAATTAAGTAATATAATTAAAAATAATACATTATTTTTTATAAAAATCGTCAATGGAATAGTCAATTTTGAACATAATATAAATCAAAAATCAATATTTATGAATTAAATTGCAATTTCATGTTTTGTATAACTGTGAGTTGAGGATATTATTTTATAAAATCCTAGAAATTTATTAAATATTGCAAAAAAAATATGTTCCACTACTGAATTTGAAAACCTCTATAAAATACTTATGCGTCAATATGAAGGCAAAAGTACATTCGAACAAGCAAAGGTTTTTTCTCTGTACCTACAAGAAAATAAGAACTAAATGTAACTGCGCCATCTATTGTCGAATAGACTAATTTCTAAGACTATGATATGTTGACTCTGCATATAGGTGGCGCTACTAATACATACATACTAAACTATTTTTATACATAATCAGACTAAACGTACCTTCGCATTTCTAGAATATTCCAAATACCAAAACTTGACATGGCGAAATCCAACAGTGACAAAATAATTCCCGCTTGCCGAAAAACTAACGGCCTTCACTCGCGATGACACCTGGAAAAACAAAATGGATATTATAATCAAGACGTCATTTAAATAATTTAAATTGGTGTAATTAAAACGCAGCTGATATTACAAAGTAATTAGTATAACTTGACAATATAGTATGTAAATAACGACATCAAAGTTGTTCATAATAGTAATAAATAAACACACTTTATTATTGTCAGTTAAAACAAATATGTGAGTAAATGTTACATTACTTTTATTGATTCCTTATCTATGGAACGAAATATATTTCGTAGTTAAGAAATTATGCAGAAAGAAATACGTTAAAAACATACAAATTTCAAAAAAGTTTGAGATCACTTTGATAATACGACCTCGTTTTTGTTATGTTAGAATAAATCGTTTTTCCTTTTTTTTCTAAGATCCTTCATTAAAAAATCAAATATTTTAATAACAAAAGAATTAGAATATCAATTGTTTTCCTGTGTAAAAAGAGATTAAATCCTTGTTAACACTCATTCAGAAATCTGACAAACTTGATTCAAGCGTTTTTTCTTACTTCGAAGAAGGAGTTCATTCAAAAAGATGCCGAGGGGGTTAATCAGAAGTTTTACGAGCAAGAGTTATTATACTGAGGGTAGGAGGACATCCTACGCGAGAAATAGCACGCAGACTGGCTGTATCTCAATCTTGTGTCGTGAACACGTTACGGAATTATCGCGGCGTGGATAACTTTGCTGATCGACCTCGCAGTGGTAGGCCAACTGTTCTTACTGCTGCTTAGAAGCGTTACATCAGATTGCTGACTGCCCGAGACCCAACAATCAATGACACTAAAATAAAAGCTGAGTTACGGGCTGCTACTGGACTACAAATTAGCAATCAGAACATCAGGAATTGCTTAGACCAGGTTAGATTACGAGCGAGATCCTGGCGAGCACCCCTGAACTCACAGCAACGACAGCGACGCAGATTGTAGTGGGCTAAACTCCGCCAAAATGAAGAAAACGACGAGGAAAACATTGGGCGGAATTGTCTCTTCGTTGACGAGTTTAGAATTAGTACTCATCCAGACAATCGACGTCTTCGTGTCTGGAGAAGACGTGGGGACGCTGAAAGACAAAGAACTGCCACCTGAACCGTTCAACAAGACGGGAAATCGATATCCTTTTGGGGCGGTATAATGCTTGGTGCTAGAACGCCGTTGATCCCGTATCGTGGCTCGATGACTGCAGCTTTGTACCAAACCATTGCTATTGTAGAATTGGCAGGTCATTTAGAATAAACCACGACTCTCGATTCGTAATGGTTGAAAATAATGCAACGAATCAACGTTGCCCTGCGTGAATGCGACATTACCAGGTTATACTGGTCTGCCGGCTCGCCTGACTTAAACCCGATTGAGCACGCATGGGATGCTATCAAGCGAACTGTTTGGAACCGTCAGCCACCTCCCCAGACAATGCCGGAGATCAGAGAAGCCTTTATTCAAGAATGGGACAGGTTACCGCAAGAAATGCTGGATAACTTAATTCCCAGCATGCCAAGAAGGATTGCCGCATTGGTTTGAGCCAAGGGAGGAGTTATATTGTATTAAATAAAAACAATTTCATAATAAATGTTGACAAAATTAAGTTAAATCCTCTTTCTCTTTCAATAACTTACTTTCCAAAATTGAAATAAGATTTTAAAATAAAATTTTTGTTAATAAAATAAAAAATAAAAATATTTTTTTTATTTCAAAAAGTGTATTTTTTTATAGAAAATTGTTACGTAAGCAAAATTCCTTTAAAAAATAAAATTTAAAAAATATACCATCGTTTGGAAGTGATTTCAAACTTTTTTGATGTGTGTAGGGTAACATTAGCTTCTTATCAATATATATAAAACTGTTCCGTTACTGACTGAGTGACTGAGGTACTGAGGTACTGAGTGACTGAGTGACTGACAGACAACGTACAGCCGTAACTACTGGGCGTAGAGAGCTGAAATTTGGAACATACATTCTTTAGGGGATGTAGGGGTGCACTAAGGAAGGAATTCCCGAAATTCCCACGGGAACGGGAAATATAGGACTTTTTAGTTTGTATGAAAAATCTTATTCCTTGAGTGCACCGATGTAAAACTTGGTGTAAAGGTTTTTCAATATGTATCTGGTTGTGTTATGAAAGGAATTCCTGAAATTCCCACGGGAACGGGAAATATATGATGTTTTAGTTTGTATGAAAAAATCCCATCCCTTGAGTGCAAGGATGTGATACTTGATATAAAGGTTCCTCAATAAGTGTCTGTTTGTATTATGGAAGGAATTCCCGAAATTCCCACGGGAAGGGGTTGGACTTTTTAGTTTGTATGAAAAATCTTATTCTTTGGGTGTACGGATGTGATACTTGGCATGAAGGTTCTTCAAAGAGTGACTGGTTGTGCTACGAAAAAAATTCCCAAAATTCCCACGGCCACGGGAAATATATGATTTTTAGTTTGTATGAAAAAAACTTATTCCTTGAGTGCATGAGTGTGATACTTGGTATAAAGGTTCTTTCAGTGGGTGTCTGGTTGTATAGTTTCTGAAATTTCCACAAGGAGGGTAGTTAAGCGCATACGAAGTTGCGGGATAAAGCTAGTCATTCAATATAATTGCAAAATACGAAGACAAGTATAATAATATAATATAAGTGGCACAACAAACAAATAAAAAATCTCTTATTTCTAAAAAGGTTATGACGATTTAAAGGCAAGAATTAGAGTATTATCTAGTAGTAGTAGTAGTATTTTTGTTATCTATCTATATAAGTAGAATTATTATTTTTTCTTTTGTAAACAACAGATTTTTGTACCAAATAAACGTTTTTAGTATAGTGAGCTAAGTTGCTAATTACAGTCGAGGCTGAGCCTTGAATAATGAGCCGAGACTGTAATTAGCAACGCTCACGAGTTACATACGACGTTTTTCAACACACTTGTGAGTAAAAGACAGACATACGTGGTCATAAAATAACAAACACACTTGATAAAAAAGCTGTGAATTGTGATTGAAAAATGGCGCCGAACCTCGCGCATGCGCGTAGTTTTTTTTTCCGCCAAATGTGTCAATGTCTGTATGCATATACAGCCTATTTAAGTGAAAATGTTTAATTTGGAGTGGTAAATGCAAATATTTTATGACAAATGATTGTAAATTGTGAATAATTTGTTTAATGTACAATTTTATTTTACTTAAATAAGGCGCAAACATTTAAAAATGTATATGGATTTGAAGTGGTATAAAACCTCTTTGTTGTTTCTGAAAATATTTAGTGTATAACCCGGACCAATAAAATATGCTCTGTTTTCTCGCATGTTATTTGCACAAAGGTACAATTCAACTTTGTAGGATTCATTATATTATGCACTAGGGCATAATATATTATGCACGCGTGACTTATAGCCCAGTTTATAGTTCTAAATTCAATAGAATAACGCTCACTTTACGAGCAAGTGTGTTGAAAACTTACTTACTTACTTACTTACTATTATCAAAAAATAAATCATATCTCAACTACCGTTCCACTAAGAAAATAAGAGTCTACCGGGGAAAACTATCTCATGACCGCAAAAATTCTGTCGGTTAAAGCGCCAAACAGCCTGTATAAAAGCTTACTTTGGGCACGGTACAGATATGTACAGTAATTCAACCTCATACAAACGGACGAAACCCGAGCTATACCTACGCGGCCCGATCTCGGCATGCGGCCAGTCGCGAATATGTTCATGCCGAAATAATTGTTGATTGAGCTTTACGTTAATATCCGGATTGTTTATATTTTGTTGTTTAATAATACATCTTTTCACACCTCTCAGTCGAGGCGCAAGTATTTTTCGGTCGCTAATTTAAAAGTTATTTAAACGTAAACATGTTTTTTGACACAATACGTATTTTTGACGAACACTTCCTACTCAATTCACTAAGTATTTTATTTGTTTATTTAAAAAAAGTATATTTCACAAAACTAAATGGAAGTAAACACAAAGTAGGCAAATGTAATTTAAACGCTGAAGGCGGGCAGCCCTATCCTACATGTGAACGGACCGCGGCGCTGTAAGAATTTATTTCAAAGAGTCGGCCGAGTTGAATTACTGTAGATATCTGTAGTGTGCTTTGGGCCACATAATGAGAGATTTTCTGACAGCTCATTAAAAAAACAAAACGGTACAAAAATGGTACAAAAGGCCTCGATAGATGGCGCTTTACAAAAGGCGAAGTCTTGTCTGTCATATAGCCATTTATTCCACACTGCGTTTTTAAAAGTAAAATAAATTAAGTGACGTCTGTAATAGAAATTGAACTTATAAATAACCATAGACTATAGATACCACTTACCTACATTATAGTATACAGACTTAACGCCTTCGGCTTTGTAAAAGTGCCATCTATAGTGGTTTTTTTAACTAATGTTTATGAGCTGTCTGAAAATTCCTCATTAGAATGTCAGTTTGGGTAATTTATTTTTTATAGTAAGCCAACCCTAAATTGCGTGTTTCCCGGGAATAACATAACTTTAAAGTTATAATTACCTTGTTGCTGGCAAGTTTGAGGTTAGCTCGCCAATCCCACACGTTGACTATCATATCATGCTGCGAGCCCACCGAGACTAGATATTTGGACGATGTTGAAAACGCCTGAAACATAATGAATGAAATTGTTTATTGTTTTTGACAATTTAGTTAACTAAAAAGCTTAATCTAAACCTAATCTATGGTAATATTATAATAAAAGTGAAGAGTTTGTTTGTTAATTTGTTATTCTGGGAAAGTAACAGTGGGTTCAAAATACATCTAAAACACCGGCTACACTGGTTAAACAGAAAAAACAAAAAAAAACTTTAAAAAGACTTTGCTAGTTTACAACAATGTAGATGTTGTATAAAGAGCCAGTTCCTTCCTAAACCCGTGTGCTTTCATCTTCGACCTCATCGTCACTTACCATCAGGTGAGATTGAGGTCAAACGCGGGTTTAGTCACTTATAAAAAAAAAAAAAACGGCTGTTTGCAACGAAATTTCTCTTGACCTTGATGGGCGGGATTTCTTTAAAAACCGCGTTTCCAGCCGTAATCGAAAATTTACTGTCGTTTCGGAAATTATTTATTTAAAACTCCGTGCACGGTAATACTATCTTACAGTATTTTAACTACATACAAACGTTTTGGAGTTACATTTTTTTTGTCTTTTCTTAGACAACTGTCTTTAAAGTACATTTCAGTTTTTCTGATAACTGTTCTAACTGGTCCGGCCTAGCACTCGTTTCCAGGCGGGACGGAAACCCTTTATTAATATCTTTATTAACCTTTTACGAGTGCTTAGTGAAACTTAATTTAGGCTTTATAACGTGGTGTGAACGTTCTTCTTCGTGTGCCTCTCCGGCTAGCGAAGGTTGGCAATCCGCTCTGCATTACAAGTCCTGTCTCTCGTAGTGAATGTTAGGATCTTAATTTTTTTTTTAAATAAGTACATCTTACCTATTCAAGCGATATAATATTTAGCGAATAAATATTTCTGACACTCACACAACATTATCTAGCTCAAATTAAGTTTCTTAAAGAACTTGTGTTATGGATACTAGATAACTGATATACTTAAGAAATATATAAACGTACATATTAAATAAATATTTATTTTTGTAACAATAAACTTAAATAAACATTAAACATCCATGACTTGACGACTAATATCTGTGTTCATCACACAAATACCCACCGCCGCCGGGATTTGAACCCAGGACCTCTGACATAGAAGGCAATGTATGTTACCGCTACACCAGCCTAGCCGGTCGTATTTATATTTACTTATTAGAAAGGTGAGTTACGTACCACACAGCTGACTCCATGTGTGTGGCCAGGGAATTCACCAATCTGCACTGCACCTGATGCTGTTGGGTCCTGCAAGGATACATTAAATAATTTATATTAAAAGCTTGTAAAAAATACTATAACATAGGAATAGACTTGAGATTCTATTTTTTTTAAAAGTTACAACTAACTTGCTAGGTATAGTAAAGATAGAAAGTTTTAAATAAATTAAAAAATGTGTTAAATAAAAAACACCTGACCAGGACACGAATCTGGGACCTCTCGTTTGCCGGACGAGTGCTCACCCACTGAGCTACCGGGGCCTGGCGATACGCCTCGAAATTACTTAACATATTTCTGTTTTTACGTTATAATGCTAACGTAGCTCCATCTAATGGTATAGCTTTACAACTAAGACCACCCGAGACCAATTTCTTTACAGAAATTGTGAATCTCAGTTAAAGTGAAGCATTGCAATGTTTAATAATATTTTAAAGTTTTTGCATTTAAAATGCTTAATTACTCTTAAATAAATGAAAAAATGTGCCAGATTCCCCGCGCCGCTGTCGCTCTCGCCGTCGCTGCCGTAGAGTTTGCAGCCTTAAAGGGACCAGGACTGTAGTGGTCAGGAAAAACAGGCGCATCCTGGCAACCCGTACCAGAAAGGAACTGCCGAAGCGTTTTGTTCGACTTTGTTGTTGTCCACTATGAGTATTTATTTACACTTTATTGTACAGAAGGCAGCACATTAAGCGTTACAAATCTGTCAACAAATTTCACTTGAATCTGAACTCTATGCCTTCGACATTAAGTTTTAATTGAATTGGGAAACGCTTGATGCCTTCTGTACAGAAACTATAATGGGAAATACACAACATGGAATAAAAGGTACAAAAGGCAGTCTTATCGCTCTAGAGCGATCTGTACTAGACAACCTTTACAAAATGATACAAAAGTATATAAGTAACAAAACAATTAACAATAAAACAAAAAAGAGTCTGTAGCTGGTAATCCGGTGTTAAAAAGGTAAACTTTTAAAAGTTTTTAAACGCTGAGGTTGTATATTCCGACGTTCTTAACGCTTAGCTAATTAAAAAAAGATTTTTCGTAGAGAATATTTTCCACTACATCCTATACTTTTATTCATGGAGTTGGCCAGGATTCGAACCTGGATAAGAGTGTCATAAAACGCGAAGTCCGAGTGACCTCTGCCTAATCTTCGTTTTTATCACAGCTCACCTGGCGAGCAACCACCTAACATATAAAGTATCACGCTACTAGTACTCAATCATCATCTAACATCAGGTAAGGTTCAGATCAAACGCCTTTCTAATAAACTAGCTTTATAAACTATCGCAACTTCGTATGCGCTTAACTACCCTTCTCGTGGAAACTTTAGAAACTATACAACCAGACACCCACTGAAAGAACTTTTATACCGAGTATCACACCCATGCACTCAAGGAATAAGTTTTTTTCATACAAACTAAAAATCATATATTTCCCGTGCCCGTGGGAATTTTTTTCGTAGCACAACCAGTCACTCTTTGAAGAACCTTCATGCCAAGTATCACATCCGTACACTCAAGGAATAAGATTTTTCATACAAACTAAAAAGTCCGACCCCTTCCCGTGGGAATTTCGGGAATTTCTTCCATAACATAAACAGACACTATTGAGGAACCTTTATATCAAGTATCACATCCGTGCACTCAAGGAATGGGATTTTTTCATACAAACTAAAACATCATATATTTCCCGTTCCCGTGGGAATTTCGGGAATTACACAACCAGACACACATTGAAAACCTTTACACCAAGTTTCACACCGGTACACTCAAGGAATAAGATTTTTCATAGAAACTAAAAAGTCCTATATTTCCCGTTCCCGTGGGAATTTCGGGAATTCCCTCTTAGTGCACCTCCACATCCCCTAAAGAATGTATTTTCTAAATTTCAGCTCTCTACGCCCCGTAGTTACGGCTGTACGTTGTCTGTCAGTCACTCAGTACCTCAGTACCTCAGTCACTCAGTCAGTAACGGAACAGTTTTATATATATTGATAAAATGAAATCCCCAGACAATCGCACCAACTACATGGCCCCAAAGTAAGCATAGCTTGTGTTATGGGATACCATGTTGCGAACTAGGGGCAACCTAGAATATAAAAACAAATAGATAAACACCCAGACACGGAACTTTTTTTTTCTTGTTCCGTGCGGGAATCGAACTGGCGTCTGAGGCAGACAGGTTTACCCCATCGCCAAAGTGGTCGACCTAAGCTATGCATCCAATAAAATACACATACCTGTAAATCCCAAACTCTGACAGCGGGCATGTGTCCGCTTTCCCCGGTCGCCAGATATCTTCCGTCCGGGGAGAAGGCGACACATGCCACGCTTTTTCGAGACGCGTTCAGGACATGCGACTGTCTGTTCTTGCGCACGTTGTATAAGATCACTGTGCATCTGTAGAGGGAAAAGTAATAAGATAAATTTTAAGGTGTAATATACAGGGTGACTAGTGACAAATTTTAGATACTTTCGGCACGGTACAAATATCTACAGTAATTCAACTTCATACAACCGGACGAAACGCAAGCTATACCTACGCGGCTCGATCTCGGCATGCGGCCAGTCGCGAGTATCTTCATGCCAAAACAATTGTTGATTGAGCTTTACGTTAATATGCGGATTGTTTAATAATACCTCAGTCGAGACGCAATCATTTTTCGGTCGCTAATTTATAGGTTATTCAAACGTTAACATGTTTTTTTGACACAAAACGTATTTTTGTCGAACACTTCCTACTCAATTCACAAAGTATTTTATTTGTTTATTTAAAAAAAGTATATTTGAAGTCACAAAACTAAATGGACGTAAACACAAAGTAGGCAAATATAATTTAGATGCTGAAGGCAGGCAGCCCTATCGCATTTGAACGGATGCGATTGAAAAGATGCGGCCGCCCGGCCGAGTTGAATTACTGTATATTATATATATGAAATCTGTATATATATCTGTACCGTGCTTTCGGTTAAGTTTACTCAGTAAATAATTAATATTTATTTTTTATTATATTTCTCTTCATGTATGATCACCAGTCATCCTGTAGTAAGAAATAATAATAATATGTGTGTGTGTGTATGTATAATTGCGTAAGTGAAACATATTATGTGGAAAAATTTGTTGGTTTCTGTAGGGAAAAATACTTTTGTGTTTTTCTTAAATGGTAACTCACAACTGGTGCCAAACAAATCAAAATCTATTCAGTTGGTCCATGGAAGAGATACTACGTCCCACACTTGTATTATATCACACTTATATTTATTTTCATAAGGTGTAAAGAATAAACACGTAAAGATTGGTTCTTTACCGTTTTTCCAACAATTCTAAAAATAAACCCCACGTTAAAACAACTAACAGTAAACAAAGCAACGTTAGCCTGTCCGTCTGTTTGTCACGCGTGTATATCATTATTTGTCTTGTGTGTTAAGTTAAATGAGAATTCACATACTGTCCACGGAGTTAGCAACTGGTGCGGCTACAGTTACGAGCGGAGCGAGGTGCAACAGCTATACTAATGTGATCTTACAGCCCGTTCACACATGATACGTTTTACTGGATACGTTTCATTGGATACCTTTTGTAACGGGGGGTCATCATCATCATCATCATCACAACTCTTTGTAATGAGCCCACTGCAGGGTCTCCCCTGAGTGATGAGGAGGTTTAAGCCATAATCCACCAAGCTGGCTCAGTACTGGGTGGTAGATGTCAGAATTTTCAGGGTGCCGATACGGCTTCTGACAAACCCTAACGACAACTGTATACAAGTATACAGCACCCGGGAACGACAGCTTAACGTGCCCTCCGAAGCACGGAAGTCGTCGTGAGAAATGAATGTTCAGCGGTCACCCATCCAAGTACCGACCCCGCCGAACGTTGCTTAACCTGCGATATCGTATGATACACACAGTAACCACGGCGCCGCGACGACTTCTAACGCTTGGGGGTAACTCTTGCTAATATTATAATTGCGAAAGTTCGGATGGCTGGATGGTTGTTTGTTTTTCAGTCACAGCAGAACAGCTCAACGGATTTGGATTTGGTACAGCCTGGAATCAAACCTGGAATAGCACATACGCACATAGGCTTTTATATATTTTTATATATATTTATTTATATCGATATTCCCACGGTATTCGAAATTGCTCTGCGTCACAGAGGCTGCGAATGTAATTTAGGTATGTACTTTGTTTTTTGGTGTAGTTGAAAGCGCTAATCACTTCACAAGCTACAACTGGGTATGAAAGTTATGTTTTTGCATGTGGTGAAACGTCTCTTGGAGGAAGTTAAATATTAAGCTAAACTTGATCAATATATTTCTAAGATACGTTTCACGGAAAAGGTCTAGTATAAAATTAAATATTTTGTGGTTATATTTGAAAATAAAATCCTGTGGATATATTAGGATAAATCCTGTGTCATGTCACGGCAGATTTTGCTTTACTTGTTTACCTACCTCACAAACTTACGAATTAACAAACTCTGACGTTGATAATTACGTAGGATGTTTCTTGTTTCGTTTTTATTTAAATCTGATTGACCAAAACCATGATAAAACTCAATCTCAGCTGATGGTAAGTGACAATAAAAGCAATTTTAATACGAAGGCTTTAATTATGAACTGACCCGTTAACCAAAGACAAACAAAATCGCTACCGCTACCACCCAGATCACACCACACTTTTAATTCACATGCATGACCACACCATCATTCTCACGGCCACCATACAACACCATACAAACTCCATACACTTAGCTAGTTTACTTTAACAATTCGTATAAGCTGGAGATCTTTGGTATTGAAGAAAGGTTATACATTCCGTAGTTTCCATTTATTATCAGTATATTGTATAAAAAAGCTAAAAAGAAAAGTTTGTTTGTCCAATCTCAGACCCTACAAGTCAGATTTGGAAAAGTGTTTTTGCATTTGATACCTATGGACGATAAAAGTCCTTGATTGAAAACTATTTTTGAAAAAATAATATATGAATATTAGCCACTCTAACTTAGATAAAGGCTTTCAAGATAATATAGATATATTGTTGAAATTTAAGGATAATAGATATACATTTTTAATAGGAAACATTAAAAAGGACCTAGTTAAAAGTTCCCGTAACCGGCGTTCATGTATGAAAAGATTAATTATCCAGACACATCCAGATGATTTCTTCCAGAGCGAAAGAGGTCTGTCTGGATCGTAGCAATTGGTGTTCCCTTGTCTACCACAAAGGGGGACAGGCGTGAGGTTATGTATGTATGTATAATGGGAAACATAGACATTTTTATGAATATCGCACAACGTAAGACGATATCTGATTCTACGATACATTTTACGAGTTGCGGGGCGAGGCGCAGCCGCGACTACACTCACCCCTGATGAAGGACTCCATAAGAGTTCGAAACTAGTCCCACACCTCTTTGACAAAAGACCATATAGGGGGAGTTTAGTGAGTAAAAGGCTCACACTGTTGGGTGTCATCTGGCCGGGGACTTACCCCCCCGGCAAGTGCCCCTTCGTACTATAAATTCTCCTCCTCTCCTCTTTAAGTACTTGTACGGTCTATAGGCCTACGGGTGTTCTGAGGAGAAGTCTTCTGTGGCTAGAAAAAAAAACCACACCTCCGACAATAACATGTGAGTTAAAACTGCGTTATAAACATTAGTTCAATATGACTCACAAATCATTATTAAATTCATTTTACGACTTGTCAAAACTTTCCGAGCAGTAGTGATCAGCGTTCTTTATGTCAACATGGCCAATATTGGTGACGGATATTTGATAATATAGCCAAATCTACAATTCGGCGACAACAATAAAAGACATGTGATGAATTTTAAAAGGACCATGTAAGTCCTTGAGCCCGGACCTTTAATCGTAACTGTGAAAAATACAGTTAAACCCAGTTTAATGAACGGTGTTAGAATACAATGAGTATGGTTTAGTACCTTTACTGAACCACCAAAATTGAATTCCTTTGCTGAGTTTAAACTGGTAGCTCTTCACGCACAACTTTAGATAAATAAAGGATAGCGTTAAAACCTCCAAGAGATTTTGAAATATTTTTTTCTTTATTTACTAGAACTTTGAATATTATTTTTAAAGATAAGCGTTGGAAATAAGTATTAACTTTATGAAAGTAGACTCCATAATGTCACTAGCTCATTTATACAGGCTGGAATTTTTGAATGCCCCCTGGAGTAAAAGTACTCTAAATAATAGAGATAGCAAATTTTACCCCAAAGAATCATTCCTTCATTTTGGAAAAGAAATAAAACTGCATTCAAAGATTTTCGAAAATTCGCTCGCTCGGAAATCGAACCGACTAAAATCTGTAAAAATGACACTCTGTAATTTTATTGCATCGATCGTTAGGATCGATCACAAGAATGAAATCTCTCTAGCATACTACGTTAATTTAATGAAATAAAAACCATGAAATCTTCATTTTTAGATTTTGATCAGTTTTTAATGCCGTTTTATTTCTTTTCCAAAATAAAGGAATGTTTCTTTGGAGTAAAATTTGCTATCTCTATTATTTAGAGTACTTTCCCTCCAGGGGGCATTCAAAAATTCCACCCTGTATACGCTTTTATAGTAAGGGTTTTCACAAATATTTACCACTTGATAATTTAAAATATACTATTAAAGAAAAGTTATTAAAAAAGGGCTAAGTATTATAAAATATATGTATTCAATGAGCGACAAAAGTAGTTAGTTTTAAACTATTTTGAAAATACGATTGCAGTTGAGTTTCGTCCTTCTGCTTCTCTACAGATCGACTTTCCGAAGTGGTGTTAGAATCGTAACATACATACATAACTTCACGCCTGTTGCCATAATAGGGTAGGCAGAACATCAGAGCCTAAAAAACCGATGTCACGTTTGGAAAATTTAGGGGTTCTATTATGTTGGAGAGAGACTATTGCAGTGCAACCTATCGCCCGCAAAAACGCCTATAACACCTCTGTCCCGTAACTGACTTTTACAGTATACCCGGGAAAAGAAGCAGCTGACGCATTCTGTGTTTTTCTTTCGCTCCCAGTCTAGCATAGAATCGTTTGAATTACTAAATCATTTGACTCATATAAAAGTACCTACAGTGTCAAACTTTATTGTCCTGTTAATATTTTGATTAAAGAACAAAGGCGGATCCTTAGTTACGTGAAATAAAGAGCGTTTATAAATCTAATCATCACTTATCTTAATAACTTATTCTTCTACGAATTTTCAATACATTGGTTAAAAGGGTGCAGCGTTATAAAAATTAATAAAATTTGTCCAGAAATTGAATCGTAAGTGCCAAAGATAAAAAGATATAATATTCAAAATGCAATAACTTTTCGTGCAACGTTCGTCTACGAGTATTTTTTTCACTGAATTACTCAGGAATCAATTCCGAATAGTCTCATATGTTTTTGTTTGTTAAACGCCACAAAATAACATCAACTATAGTTGAATTCTTTTCAAGTGGTTTTTGTTCTTCCATTCGATGGCTTTGACGTATCGAA
Organism: Stenoptilia bipunctidactyla; assembly: GCA_944452665.1. NCBI lineage: Eukaryota > Metazoa > Arthropoda > Insecta > Lepidoptera > Pterophoridae > Stenoptilia > Stenoptilia bipunctidactyla. The sequence continues at coordinate 14,484,932 of OX101750.1, forward strand.
TCAGTTGGTGAAAAAAATGTATACAAACTTCCGATTAAAGGTTGGCCGCTCATATTCATTGATTCAATGTCGATTCAGTAATGACAATCACTATCAACTGAACGTTCCGTTTCTTTGAATCTGTCTATTTAAGATGAATATTTTGATGACATTTACTTAATTTATTTACAGTTAATAATAACAATTACACTTTATTAATAGTTCAATTTATGATTTTAAAATAAACAATTTTATTGACATAGTTTTTATTTAGTATTAATTTATATTTTATTAGTTGTAAATAGTTTGCGCGTAATGGAAAATGAGAACTGTCACGAAAATCATTCGAAAACAATTCAACTATATTATCATGTATGGCCCGCTGCCACTGTTCGATACCACAGTTCATATACCCATGAAATAAACATAGAATCGTTAGATTTTTACTTTGGTACCATAATTAAACCATCAAAATTGACATACTCAAATGAGCTGTTTACAAGTTATAGAAATAAAAACTATCGATTTAAGGGTTCGTCCTCACCACACCCCTACAAGGATATTTAAGGTGCGACTATACCGACTGACTCATAGTTCACTACCCTTACTTTTAAATACATGGGGTGTCTGCCTCAATCATCAAAATGGCAGTAATTTTGTAACTTATACTTACTTACCTTCTTTTAATTTTTTTATTACCTTTTTATGATGACCACTTTGTCGATGGGAAACCTATCCGCCTCAGAACGCCAGTGGTTGCGGGTTCGATTCCCGCACGGAACAAGAAATAAAAAATATTCCGTGTCATCTCTTTATGTATTTATATTCTAGGTTCCCCTATTTCGCTACATGGTATCCCATAACACAAGCTATGCTTACTTTGGGGCCATGTAGTTGGTGTGATTGGGGATTTTATTTATTTTATATTTATTTAAGCTTAGTGTACCTATATTAAAAAAATCTAATTAGCCTCAAACTCAACATTGCACCTCAAATATGGTTGGTTATATTGTCTGGGGATTTTATTATTATTATTATGTATGCTTACAGCTACACGCCTTTCGGCGGGAAAGACCCGACAATCGGACCAGTCGGTCGGGGATCACTATTATTATTATTTATTTATTTAATTCAATGCATTTTTAGCGATGCGTGTTAGATTTAGGTTAGACTTCTAGATACTAAGTAAAGATGAGGTCGATGATGTAAGCTCACGGGCTCAGGTTAGGTTAGCAGAGATCTACAAAATGGTTTCAAAAAAGCATTTAAATACAAAATGAAAAATACTTTTCAGATTTACTATTTCAAATGCAAAATAGGTATTTTCAAAATACTATTTGAAAATAAAATACCATTTGACCAAGTCTCAGGTATTTTTATTAAGTATTTATCATAGAGACACAATGCCGACCGAAGAAAAACTAATAGCATGGCACCTTATTCATGACATTTTGGTCATATTCAACAGTACTAATAAAAATCTGTTATGTTATTAATAATAATAATACTCACTTAAAAAAATGTAAAAAACTAGTCTAACGAAAAAAGAGCCATGGCTCCATTTTGTGAATTGTGTGGCAATTTATTTCGTTCGGTTGATTGTGCCAGGTAGTTCTTGATGTTCTTATTTTATTATTATCACACTTTCCTTCTTTAATTAATAACGACTGCATTGTTATTGTTCAAAAGTGCAATAATTAACATACACTTTTATTTATTAAGTTTTCCAGTTGTTCGAATACATCATCAGTATTTTTTCTCCTGTGAGGTCTCAATCATCCCAATAAAAACGAAAAAAGTCTTTCTACTGGTGCTGAACTTGGCAAGAATGTGTTGTTTTTTAAAAATACTTTTTATATCTGTACTAATATATGAAGAGTTTGTTTTTTTGTTTCTTTACTTGTTTGTTTGTTTGAACGCGCTAATCTCAGAAACTACAAGTGGGATTTGAAAAATTCTTTTTGCATTTGATAGCCCAACTCTTGAGGAATAGGCTATATTTGATCCCGAAATTCCCACGGGATCAAAAGTTACGCGGGTAGAACCGCGCGCGGTGGCTAGTTGTAGGATAAGCGTTTAGCGTCTTCAGACTTGTGCACTCATCCTTTAAATATTGTATGGTTTCTAGGTCTATCTTAATCACAAAGTATTTTGCATTTTGAAATGAATATTAAAATGCAAAATACATCTCGAAAGATATTTCAAATAAAATTTTAGTAAAAAGCAGTTTTAAGCAATTTGTATAAACGAGAACAGTTTTATCTTCAACTAGCCACCGCAAGCGGTTTTACCCGCGTAACTTTTGATCCCGTGGGAATTTCGGGATAAAATATAGCCTATAACCTTCCTCAAGAGTTGAGCTATCATATGCAAAAAGAATTTTTCAAATCCCACTTGTACTTTCTGAGATTAGCGCGTTCAAACAAACAAACAAACAAAAAAACAAACTCTTCAGCTTTATATATTAGTATATATATAAATTAATGTATTCAGATATTTTACAGTACCCCTTTTCACAGCTTTTGTTTTATTAAATAAAGATGTCTAACAACTAAAATAAAACAAATCTCAAACTCAATTAAGAATTCACCATTCTATTCGCTAAGGTCGCCGTTAGCTACCGCCATGACACTTTACATGTACCTACCTACTTTAGAAAACGGAAACGTCCAGACAGACGGACAATGCAAACAATGGACGCTTGCTTATGTCATTATTATGTCAGAGCTGTCAGTCCGGTCATTGGTCTTTTCAGAACTGCATACATTAAAATCTATATTCATTTAGCCAGTTCATAGGTCCATATGATATTTGCTTTCGTTGAGTTGTATGCAGTGCAGGATTGACAAGCAGTTCGAATAGATCGACAAATGAAAATGGTATGGGGCAGGCTTTTGGCTAGTTATTAATCAAATTTCGTAAATTTATAGCTACTTGTTTGCTACCGAGTTTTTGAAGACATACCATTTTTTTCTGCTCAAACTAGTTTTAACTCATTGTTTTATCGATGACTCATACAAACATAGTTTAAAACTAAAAAAGTATTCTCTAAGAAAATATGTTTTTTTAAGCTATTGCATAGCTTCTATCGCGGGCCTTGAGCGTGGGGACCGAATCCAGAAATTCCGTAACGAAAAAAACCTAACGCCCCCCACTCCGACCGGCACAGCGGTGATCACTGACCTCTATATTTACCACTGGACTGGCTGTTCCGTAAGTTTGACAGCTATTTTTTTGTGCCTATTTGAAGCGCCACTAGCGAGTAGCGAGTGTCCGCAGAACAAATTTTGACGTATATTGCAAGTGGCCGCCAGAGAAGTGCTTGCTTATTGTTAAGTGATTTTATATTTTTTAAATATTAATTCGAATTTTATGTTGTTATTGTTATAAGCATTATATAAAAGTTATCAAGAATGAGGACATGTGACATATGTGTAAGCGACTAGTTTTAGTACCACGGACACTCGCTACTGCTCGCTACGTCCGACAGCGCCAAAATGGCGATTATCAAACGGGCACAAAAGCACTTTGACAGCCGCCAGTCCAGTGGTAAATATAGAGGTCAGTGGCGGTGATACTTTGATTTCATAACTTTACATGCGGGCTTTAATAAACAATCAGCGCCATCTACTAGGAACTTGTGGAACTTCATATTAGATCAAACATTACTGCATTAATAAAATAAAGAAATAATTATAATTGCATAAGTTGATAAAAAATGCTATACAATAGCTTTACCGCGGCAGTCTCCGAGTGCCACACGTCTTTTTTTACTCCTTAAGTTAGGGGTACGTACAAGTTATTTAATCAAGCACAATAAATAGCCAACAGCCTCACTCATCAACTATTATAATAGGGCTACTAGTCACCACGCGCAGTTTTACCGGCGTAACTTGTGATCCCGTGGGAATTTCGGGATAAAATATAGCCTATAACCTTCCTTAAGAGTTGGGCTATCAAATGCAGTATTTTTCAAATCCCACTTGTAGTTTCTGAGATAAGCGCGTTCAAACAAACAAACAAACTCTTCAGCTTTATATATTAGTATAGATTAACTTTAGAAACGGGATATTTACCATGATTTTTATTTAGAGGGCCGCCAGACTGTTGAAAACACGTTGAAAACCAATGCATCCAACCAAGGTTAAGGAAGGTTAACTTGTTGACAACCAATTCCGAGTCATCCACACTGTTACAAACGGTGGTTTCCAACAAGGAGACAAACAAGAACACAAGCCAAGGTCACGCCAGGCCACGCCCCTTAATCGTCAGTGTGCTCTGATCTCTCGCGTTGACAACATCTTCGCGATGGCAGTTTTGTATGCAATTGAGGATACAAAGAAGGAAAGGTTGAAACGCAGGATAAAAAGCTACAAAACTCGAGTCATTTCTAGTTATAGTTACATAGTAAAATATACAATAACAAGCGTACACAGTCCTAAACACAGACATACATCTACATAGATAACGCAAATGCATGTCCTTTGCGTGTCCGAACCCCAACCAAATGTCAAGGTTGGTCGCCTCTAGATTTAATATGTATTGTAATATGCTTGTATGTATGTCTGTTAGAAAATCGAGTCGAGAATATCAATATCGGTCTTAATAATCGATTTCATCGGCGGTATCGGTGTCTCTGAATCTTTTTGTATTTTCCAGTAATAAATATCAGCTGTGACATCACAATAGGTCTTAAAAAGTCGGCACGCTTGGTTCGAATACAAATCGTGGCACTTGCGTTGTCTATGTAGATGTATGTCTGTGATTCTAAACACCGCCGTTTCCAACCCGCCAAGGTCATGTAATTTGGTTGTCAACAGCCATCTTCACTGTTGGAAACAGGTTGTAAACTAGCAAGGTCACCTTGGTTTGATGTTTTGTTTCCAACAGTCTATTTGGGCCTTTATTTTGAGTTCTCGATATGTCGGCACTGTTGCAAGCGCCATAATCAAGACGGTAGTTTTTAGACCCTGTAAGAGACTCTTATATTTTTAGATGCCTCTAAATAGTTTCCTAAAAATACAGCATTTTTTTGGAACGGGACTCTTTACCATTTCCTGTTGAATGCGGGTATCTTTTCTTAGAAGGATTTTAATTTACTATTTATTATTGAATTCTACCTCCCATTATTAATAATAATTAATAAAGTCCATGCGCTTAAAACTAAGAAATATTATGAGAATTTTACCATCATATTACCCTATTTCTGTTGATTTACCTTTTCAATTTCAACCAAATCATTTCAGCATTTAATCTGCCTGAAAGTACCGCAGTATTTTACGTAAGAAGGCCTTGCGGAGAAAGCTACAGCTTTTACTAAATTACATGACCTTTAGTTCAGCTAACTGTGTAAATTGGATATGTTTAAAATAGACCCTCTGAAGTTTTGGATAATTCAGATTAGCGTTGTAATAATATAGGCAATAATGGAGGCAAGTTTAGAATTAGACCTAAACCATTTCTTGTCCCACTTTGCACCAGCAACGTTTCCTATCATCAGCCTTTTACGAGGTCTATAGCAAAAAGTGCAACACTTTGGATATATTTAACAACCGCTTTAGACATTTTAAAAAACTCTGACGCGATCTCCTCATGGGCACATGTCACGCACCAACGTAAATACATGTAAATTAATTCAATTTTAAATTTAAATGGTCTCCTATATTATATTATATGTACCTATAAACTTCCTGTTTTAATTAATTTACTTTAGAAATATTTTTCGAACTATTTATTCTAATTGTTTTACTTGTACCAACTGTTTTATTTCATGTAATCTTAATTGATTAATTCTTCTTGCGAGTCGATACAAATTCAAATTTTATTCCTCCAAAATTTCGCCACCTCTACAGCACCATCGCTAGCCTCCATCAATTCCTGGAGTGTGCAGCTATGTGGACATGCTGGGCAGGTGAGTAGGTGCGTCATTGTTTGCGGGGAATGCCCACATTCACACTTATCGTCTGAGCTCTCAGAGAAACCCCACTTGCAGCGATTACTTTTGCTGAGACCTACCTGGGTTCGGAGCCGGTTTAAAGTTTTCCATGTCGGCCATAAAAGATCGTGTCCAGGCGGAAGGTTCTCCAAGAGTGGAACAAAAGGTGTTATTGAGTTCCCAAGTTTTTTCTGCCACAGTTCACAACGCACTTTAGAGACCTCGCCCTGAATTGGGGTGCTACGTCTTAGGAAACTATTACGGCTCTGCAGCCTTCGGGGAACCGTGGAGTAACCATGCATGATTAATTAATTAATTAACGAACACTATCTTTAAGCTGTATATCACTAACATCTTTGTTCTATAACTGCTTGTGCTGCTGTGTAAGCACGTCTAGGATTGCAATCTTGCTCAAAACTGTTAATTTGTTTTCTTCTTTCTTTTATTTGATTGTAATCTGTGTGTTTGCCATATTAAATAAATAAATTAAGTTAAAGTAATTTAGGTTTTGTCAGAAGCCATTTCGGCACCCTGAAAATTCAGACATCCACCAACCAGCACTGAGCCAGCTTGGTGGATTACGGTCTAAACCTCCTCGTCACCCAGAGGAGAGACTCATAGCCCTGCAGGGGGCGAGTTACCAAGAGTTGTGATGATGATGATTATTATTATTATTTAACTGAATTTGTTGTTATTTTTATTTTTAGTAAATAAATGTTGGGTTGTGTGATTTTAGCTGAGTTTGAAACAAACAAAAGACCTTTTAACTCGATTATTACAACGGCGGAGCTTATTTCTACAGAAATTTCTTCTAGTAGACCTAAAGAATGGAGAGTTTAGGGAGAGATGCTTGTTAAAGTTCAACATACAGAAAGCGGGCTTAGAATCGAATCGCCTTTTAAATATAAACATGGCAAGTTGCAATCAAGTGAAGTAACTCGTCAATTTTCCGGCGGAGGCTCCACGAAACATGTTACTCTAAGTGAAATCTTACGTCGGCTTGCGGAGCATGTCTGGGAAATATCAAATTATGTTGCCAAATGGAAATTGGATTCGTTGGCTCAAAAATGTAAACCATATTTGAGGTAAAATGTTGAGTTTGAGGCTAAGTAGATTTTTTTTAATATACATGAAGCTTAAATAAATATAAAATGCTGAAGAGCTGAAGAGTTTGTTTTTTTTTGTTTGTTTGAACGCGCTAATTTCAGAAACTACAAGTGGGATTTTTGCATTTGATAGCCCAACTCTTGAGGAAGGTTATATTTTATCCCGAAATTCCCACGGGATCAAAAGTTACGCGGAAAAACCGCGCGCGGTGGCTAGTAGGTAAATAAAATCCCCAGACAATCACACCAACTTCATGGCCCTAAAAAAGCATAGCTTTTGTTATCCCTTCAACTGGCAGAGCAATAAACGTAAATTTCGCTAAACTGGCAGGCCTCTTTTGAGGTGTTGGCCGCTCGCCGGCTAGGGTTGCATTATTTATATTTTCTCGGAAAATATAAACAATAAAATGATGTAACTTATACCGACGTGTTCGTCATGAATTAAGCTAACTGTTTGTTTAATAATTTTAACAGTTAAGTGTGTGATTTTGTTTCTAGTTCAAGGTAAATGTAGAGCTAATGATTTTTTCCCAGTTTCTTATCTAAATTCAAAGAGTGAAGAAATAAAACACTATAGTACAACAGTTTTTGTTTTATTTATAACAAATAACATTACTTCAACTTATTCCATAAAAAAATAGGCTTTTCAGATTTTTTTTTTTACACAATGATCCTTTGAACATTTGGCTCACTATCGGCCGCTGGAGGGCACGGCAAAAAAAAAATTCTTTTGACGAATAATTATTTGAAGTGACCTCTTGTGACATTAGGAATACGTTCCTTGTTTAACCTTCTACTCATTCATTCAATCGCACTAAGAGTGCGTTCATTAAATAAAAAGTTATGAGTACACTACTGGGTGCATGCGTCAGCAGACATAATATGTCTGCCTGCCAGTTTAGCAACTTTTTGCCGCAGACATAATATGTCTGCCTGCCAGTAGAGGGGTTATGGGATGCCATGTAGCGAACTAGGTGGGAATATAAATAGATAAACACCCAGACACGGATTTTTTTTTCTTGTTCCGTGCGGGAATCGAACCTGCAACCACTGGCGTCTGAGGCAAACAGGTTTACCCGATCGCCAAAGTGGTCGTCAAATTTGACCTCAATTTCACCTGATGGTAAAGTTTTATATAAAGGGTGCTCGCTAGCCAGTCGGACCCTGATGGGAGCTCACCACCAAGCGGTTAAGTTAAATTAGTCGCCTTTTAAAACACAGTTATCCTAAATGGACCAAAAACATGGTACTTTTTATAAGTTTTTATATCCGTTACAAATTTCGCAGTGTCTGCTATAGGCCAGGATTCCTAGAGTTGTAACGGACAGTGAGTTCCGCCACAAATAATTACCGAATTCATTGTCACAGTACAGATATCTACAGTAATTCAACTCGGCCACATATTTGAATTAAATGCCTAAAGCGCCGCGGTCCATTCACATGTGATAGGGCTGCCCGCCTTCAGCGTTTAAATTACATTTGCCTACTTTATGTTCACTTCCATTTTGTTATGTGACTGCAAATATACTTTATTTATATAAACTTTGTAAATTGAATAGGAAGTGTTCTACTTCGTTCAACAAAAATACATTTTGTGTCAAAAAAACCATGTTTACGTTTGAATAACAAATCGGTCTTACAAATTAGCGACCAAAACTTGCGCCTCGATTGCGATCCACGAAAAGATTACATTTATTTTTACATTACATTATTACATTTTAAAGTATAAATAATCCGCATATTAACGTAAAGCTCAATCAGGTATGCAGACACTCGCGACTGGCCGCATGCCGAGATCGAGCCGCGTAGGTATAGCTCGTACTGAGTCATTATCTATTGTGTACCTATGTGAGACGGGGTTTATGTGTGTGTGTGTGTGGATGATAAGAACTTCCTATTTATTTTAGCCATGACTTTGAAAAGCCTTTAGGGTTTCGTAACAAAAAAAAAATAGTTCGCTTCCAGCACGCATGCAAAAGCGGTTCTACTCAAATCGTTGTCCAGTTTCTTCAGATTGTCGGGTCTTTTCCGCCAGAAGACTTTAGGGATATTTGATAATAATAGTTTATGTGATCTGAGAGAGAAGATATTAGTGTATGTATGTATGTGTGTGTGGGTATGTTAAGAACGTACATTTTTCTTTAAATTAAAATTAACAAATAACAGCCCGGTCACACATGGTCCGTTTTACCGGATACGTTTTTTTTTTCATCGATGGCGCATGGAGTTGTGTGACCGACTTCATTATATGGCAAAGTATTCAGTATACGTATTTACGATACAAAAAAGGTATCCAGTAAAACGGATCATGCGTGAAAGGGTAACTTACCCTGCAGGGTAAGCCACCAGCTCCGTGTTAGGATCACAGTCGAGCGCCGCATTGCTGCCTACGGTGAGCCCGAACACCGACTCCAACTTGATCTGTGGACAAAGCAAAATTAAACTTTATTATTTGGTTATAAAATCGGGAATTACTTCATTCATTTATTTTCTCTTTATTGTACAATAACATAAATGGGAATCAAAAAACATGGAAAAAGGTACAAAAAGCGCTCTTATCGCGATCACTACCAGACAACCTTAAAGTTAGTAAGATAACTGCGTTTTTAACATCACAACTCTTTGTAAAGAACCCACTGCAGGGTTATGCATATGTCTCTTCCCTGGGTGAAGAGGAGGTTTAGCCCGTATATCACCAAGCCACTTCATCATCATCATCTATAAAATGACACATGAACCATAAAAATCGTTTCAAAAATTCTCAAAAGATCGAGTAGGTATCGACCTACGTACAATATCATACACAAACTCAACTCAAACTTCTCTATTTCGTAAGTGCATAACTGCATAATTTCACGCCTGTATTTTCCGTATGGGGTAGGCAGAACACCAGAGGTAATAAAACCATCTGATGTCACGTTTGACAAATTTGGAGGCATTATAACAGTGGAGGGAGACTATTGCAGTGACAGGAGGTCAGCCTATCGCCCACAAGAAAGCCTCCCATAACACCTCGGTCCCTTAACTGACTTTTACAGTACGCCCGGGAAGAGAAGCAGCTGGCACATTCCATGTTTTTCTTTCGCTCCCAGTCCAGCATAGGAGCTCCGTAAGTATTTAAGTATTTATTTCGTAAGTATTTAAATACATTTGAAATAAGTCAAACAATTTACAAATTGAACTGAAACTACCACCACTTCGGAAAGTCGATCTGTTGAGAAGAAGTGGCAAGAAACTCAACAGCAATCATCTTTTAAAAATAAGAGAAAAAAATACACAATAACAATTTACAGCCAGGGAATCCCATCTTCTTGCATCCGGATAGCTTGTAGTAAACCTTTTCACATAACACTTATCCTTAAATCTATCGATGGGTTAATCTTAAATATTTTGGAATTTTATTATAAAATAAAGCGTACACATTGACCCATGAACGAGTTGATCTTCTGGAGTCTACACACGTATTGAGAAACTCTTCATTTTGGAAGGCGGTTGAAAGGAACGTAAATAAACGTAAGAGGAACATCTATTCTGGTAATTCTTGGGAATTAGGACTATACTTACCTAAATATTTTTTCGATTCTTATGAGGAGTTTCAGACCAAATTTTTAAGCTTTATCGATTATTCCTAAATAAAATTCATATAAATATGAATTAATAGATCAAACAAAAGATCTCACGATCATTGCGCCTGAGCATTGATCAATAGCAAGTGAAAGTGATCGGAGATTGACGTAGACACTTGATCAGTTTCTAGCCATTTTTATTGATTTTGAAAGTTAATAGCCAATTAAGAGTATTTTGTCGGTAACACTTGTTTGTGGATAAAGCTTGATGTTGTAATGATCGGTTGTAAATTTATACAATTAAGATAAATATTAGAAGTTTGTTTGTTTATTTGAATGCTCTAATCTCAGAAACTACTATTCCATTTAAAAAAAACATATATTTTTTGATAGCCTTGCTCTTGAGAAAGGTTACAGATTATATTTCGTCAAGAAAACGTTACTCGGGTCAAAACACAATACCTAAACGAATTTTTTTGTATCAGTAAGTTCATATAACTTAATGGGCTAGAAAACTGCCTACTTATTCCACTAGAGGCGCTGATTACGCTTGACTTATAACAACTGTCAAAATACTATAGTAAAAGTTAATTTCATAGTGATTACAAGCTGACCCGGCAAACGTTGTTTTGCCATATAAATAAAAAAAAATAGATGTTGGCCGATTCTCATAGATACCGGATAAGCACAAAAAATTTCATCAAAATCGGTCAAGCCGTTTCGGAGGAGTATGGCAACGAAAACTGTGACACGAGAATTTTATATGTATATTAGATTATCAAAATTATAGAAATGCATCATTGCGTATGTAGTCATAAATTTTCTAGAAAATGGCTCTCTCAGCTTCACTGAGGATATACATACACTTGCGGAAGTTGTGGATATAATTGATTTCAACTTTTGTACAAATGTACATACTACGATCCACATCCACACTTTGATACGGAAAAACAAATCATTGTATTTACCACAAAAAAGAACATTCAACACGCAATTTCGATAACAATTTGTCCTTTTCCTATGGGTCAAGCGTATGAAGCGACATCTATTAGAGCTTTTCGTGTTCTTCTCCATTGTATAGAAGACGTAAACTTTCATACGAACACACATTCCAAAGGCTTTTAAAATATGAAGTTCAATTTCCGTATGAATATATCACGATCGGTCTACCTAGGGTTCTACTTTCATTTCGTTTTTAAAGCCGAAGAAGAAGTAGTAGTAGACATCACCAAGACATTGGTGGATAATGGGCGATCATTATCTTCATAAGCCGAGAGACGCACACTTCTCGACGGAGGCCTCCCCCAGGATTCGTCATGTCGTCCGGACCCGCGCCGCCCTCATCCAGCATTTGACGTTCGTAAAGTGTATAAAACTACCTACTACGAATAAAAAAGTTTTCATTTTCATTTTCGATTCCTGACCATCTGACTCAACTAAACTCAAGTAGTCGCATTCTTTTGGTTTTCAATCAAAGTCCTATTTCGGTTTTTCCCGCGTAACTTTTGATCCCGTGGGAATTTCCGGATAAAATAAAGCCTATTACCTAAACAAAATATTTCCATGAAGTACCCAACCGATTTCGATGAAACTTATCTGGGACCAACTATTAAGTATCCTCTATCAAATTAATTAAGAATTTTTAAAATCGATTCGTAATTGTCTCACAGGAGACAATTACGAATTACCCCCCCCCCCAAATCATGAAAAGATTAACCTCTTAGAAGAAATAAAGCTAGAAAACGATACCTCTTAGCAAAAAAGAAGCTAGAAGAAGATACTTGTGATTAAAAATTTCGTTGTGACCCCCCCAAATTCAGTTGTAAGCCCCCCCAAAATTTCAGCCTGCGACCTCGCATGCCCTGAAGCATAATCATTGACGACTCTTCGTTTGAACGATTTCAGAATCGCAGTCTTAATCAATGTGATCGTCTGATATGAGACATTGGGTATCATCGACTTTCTTCATATGAAGATTCAAACACAGTAGGTACTTCCCTGAGTGGTAAAAAATTCCGTCCGCCAAAATTGTGAAAAGGGGGCCAGCCTATCGCCCAAAAAATGCCAATAGTATGATCCCCGGGAAGATAAGCAGCTGGTTCATTCTACCTATGTTTTTATTTTGCTCCCAGTCCAGCATGGGACTGAATAAATTATACACATATTGCTAATAATAGGTTCAAAATCAGTATTCTAAATCTGAACTAGTCACTTATACATTTAATGAAATTCCACTATATCCAGCCTTCTGGATATATTTATTTCGTTAAGTGTTGTGATATACTCGGGCGCATCCAAACCGGTTTGACAAGGACGACTGTCAGGTTACGTCAAACGTCATGACCACGTTAACACGACCTTGACGTTAACTTCTACTTTACAAAAACGTGTGATTATATTTATTACACGCTAAGGAGTTACCTGAAATCTTATTTCTTGATCTATAGGAAAGTTTGATTTTATGTTTGTTTGTAACAGATACACTCCTAATTAACGAATGCAGAGCATTAAAAACCGACTTCACGTCAAAACTTTGGCTGAAGTATAAGAATTCACTTATTTTGGAGTAATATTTTTTTACATAATTGAGCTGCGCTAACACAGCTCTTTTGGGGTATCAAAACCAAAAAGAAATTTTTTTTTTGTTCTTCACTTTAAGTCCTCTAGAGGGCGCTGTAGTCAATTTACCATAACTTTATAATAACCAGCGGACAGTGAAGAGGCTTCCAACGACACCTAATTCGTCCAATTATGATTAGTAGTTTAGAAGTTCTGAGGGAACAGGTGAACATTCATGCCCACATACATACATACACTTCAAAATCATAATCCTCGTTTTTGCTACACCGTAGTCGGGTGAAAAAAAAACATACACACGAACTGCGAACCTATTCCTTTTGGAAGTCGGTTGAAAAACCTCTTGATCGATTATTAAAATACTTTACCTACATAACCTAGGAGTAACATAGGCTTGCGTGCTTTGGAGGACATTTTAAGCAGTCGGTCCCGGGTGCTGTATATTTGTATCAGTACCTACTCGTCAGGGTATGTCAGAAGCCATTTCGGCGCCCTGAAAATTCTGACATCCACTACCCAGCACCGGGCCAGCTTGGTGTATTACGACCTAAACCTCCTCGTCACCCAGGGGAGAGACTCATAGCTCTGTAGTATGGTATTTAAAAATGTTTGTTTTGATGTTTTCTGAAAAAGCTGCTTCTCTTCCCGGGCATACTGAAAAAGTCAGCTAAGGGACAAAGGTTTTATTGGAGGTTTGTTTTGTGGGCGATAGGCTGACCCCTTGTCACTGCAATAGTCTCTCTCCACTAGTATAATGCCTCCTATAAGGGATACAGGTATGAAGTTATGTATTTATTTATTTATTACAAAATCCACAGCTCTTAGGTATAGAAAAATGTAATGTATGTTACGTATTTTTTTGGAAGCGGGAATACTAAAATAAATAATTTAGTTTACTCATGCTTCGCAACAGGCTTTAGTAGACTACAGAGCCAAAATACTACCATAAAGAAACTATCAATGCGTCTCCTTGACTATTATCAACATTAGTTAACCTAAATGTTTGTTTAGTTTGTAAGCATGTTTACGTAGCCTTGTACTACTATCTCCTAAACTATTGTGTTTGTATGCATATTAGTCGCTGTATTTGGTAGCTTTCGTGAGTAGGTGACGAAATTTTTAAAGAATAAATCAGTATATTTAGAAGAGATGTTTTTTTAACTAATAATTGCATAGGGTTTCACCTGTTTAACTTCTTATTTCGTTAGATTTCTATTATTCAAATAAAAAAATTTTATTTGCAAAAATACAGGAAAGTCATGAAGGATGGAACCTTGAACAAAATAAGAAATATTCTTCCGTTGCTCCATGTACAAAAAAGAAGTATACGTAATTAAATTCATAGAGTTTCTTGACGGATAATTTATCGTACAGAAAATACTTATATTCAATACAGTCTAATAGTTCCAAAGACAGTTTTGAAATGAAATGAAAAGTTTTTATTCATCATAATACCATCGAATGACCGCTTAATGACGTCACAATTTTGTACTTCGGCTTTAACAAGGTGTTGATAGTTATTGAATAAGATATTACAGTAGACCAAGAGACAAAAAAAGCCGGCGGAAAAAAGTTGGCACTCTTTTTCAGTCAGGATTATACGAATTAATACAAATAGGTATATACAGTACAAATTGATCATGACATGAAAAAAAACAAACACAAGACAGTTAATTGTTAAATGTCATGCCACAACCAAATTGCTTACATAGTAGGTGCACTGAGCTATGGATGCACAACACGAACATGACAAACTGGGACCAGAGTATTTAAACAAGAATGGAATAAAATAGTCATAGTATCATCAGCAAAACGACCTGGCACCGCTAGTAGCACCCGTTCCCGAGTATAACGCAAGCACCAGCCATCACCCTCCTCAACCATATTTTAGGGAAGAGGGTGACCCGATACCCGACGCTACCACTAGCCATGCCGCCTGAGGAAGCAATAGTTCCTAAAGACAGTTTTAGCAATTAATAACAAAATAAGATACAAGTTTCCGGTCTTACCGAGTAAAGCGAACGTGTTTTTTGTTTGTTTCAACACTCTATCACGAAAAGCACCATTCGGATTTGAAAATAAATGCTAAATGATACCCCACTTTTCACAAAGTCTAAACCAACTCTACCGGGATTCGAATCCATTACCTCTCAGTGAAGGCAATGCTTTTACCGTTACACCGGCCGGCTAATCTGCTTTGACGACCACTTTGGCGATGGGGTAAACCTGTCTGCCTCAGACGGCAGGGGTCGCGGGTTCAATTCCCGCACGGAACAAGAAAAAAAATATTCCGTGTCTGGGTATTTATGTATGTATATTGTAGACTCCTCCCTAGTTCGCTACATGGTATCACGTAAAACAAGCTATGCTTACTTTGGGGCCATGTAGTTGGTGTGATTGTCTGAAGATTTTATTTTTATTTAAACCGTCTTTTCATGAGTTATCTCGTATGCCACAAGCTTAGAATCTTTTTATCGATGACCAAGCCTTCGTCTAACCTCAAGTGAAGATGATGACAGCACACAATAAGATTAATTCGGAGCTATATTACAAACTAAAATAAAACGAGTATTCTTACAAAAGAACGTAATATTTTATCACATTGCGAAATGCAACATATATTTTAAGTCTAATCAAAAACTGTGATCGAAAACCAATATAAATCTTAAAGGTGTCGTGCGATGAAATCAGTCGTTTAGTATGCTACCGCGTAGCTCAAAACTCATCAATATGGGTACAGTAATTGAATAGTAACGTCATTCCAGGCACGCCGACGCACATACTTATACTGATGCTGATGACTTTATGACTTTTTTTGAACTTGACTTTGACTTCCCCATTTCCGTGTCCACGTCCTGTCTATGTCCACGACTATCCTCATCTCCATCCACATTATCTGTTTTCTCTCTCACCTCTATAGCTACGTCTATCTCTGCTTTTATCTTTGCCTCTATATCTATGTCTACGTTTCTCTCTAGTACTTGATTGCCTATTGTATAAATATAATAAGTAGTAGACTCCAGAAGATCAACTCGTTCATGGGTCAATGTGTACGCTTCATTTTATAATAAAATCGTAAATATTTAAGATTAACCTATTAACCCTTCGATAGATTTAAGGTTAAGTGTTATGTGAAAAGTTTTACTTTAAGATATCCGGATGCAAGAAGTTGGGATTCCCTGGCTGTAAATTGTTACTCTGTATTATTTTTCTCTTATTTTTAAAAGATGATTGCTGTTGAGTTTCTTGCCACTTCTTCTCAACAGATCGACTTTCCGAAGTGGTGGTAGATTCAGTTCAATTTGTAAATTGTTTGACTTATTTCAAATGTATTTAAATACTTACGAAATAAAGAATATTTGAATTTGAATTTGAATTGAATACCTTATTTGTAGCGTTTGTCCGTTTATGCCTTGATTATGTGGGAATGCCTGGCTTGGTGTTGGCTAAAATAGATTTTGTTTGTATCAAGGTTTTATACTCTTTTTAGATTTCCTTGCCAATATTAATGGATATTTTAATAGCGACATCTACTCTTGAAGTACCTAAACTTGAGTCTATTTTTCCTGACCACTACAGTCCAGCGGGGCTAGCATGCTACCGTCGACAACGATAAATCGGGCCTTTTATCGATATTTTCTTAGAATATGGTATTTAGTGTATGTAATTTATTAAGATTATGACATATTTGGTTCTGTGGTCTTAATCATGGTGTCAAAACGAGTAATTTTATCTATTATGGTGCGGATATTAGCTTACATAATAGGATAAAATAACAAAATAATATTTATCTTGTCGATTCGACTATTTATCGATGGTTGCATGCTAGCCCTGCTGGTACTTTTAAGTGAATAGGTTCTTCGTGGATGGACGTGTACCACCTTAGTCTTCATGTTCACTTACAATCAGGTGCCATGAAAGACAAACGTGCCATCCTTTATATGTAAAAGAAACAGTTTGCGTTATAAAGTCTACACACCGGTTACCTATGCTATATCTAAATTTTATACATTCATACACACAATATCTCTGCTACGTAATATTACTATTTTTTTGATGTCATAGGTTAATCTAATAAAATATAATCTTCCCCATGAGTAGGGCTATCAATTGCCAAAAAATATTACAAAATCGGACTAACAGTTTCTGAGATAAGCGCGTTCGAACAAACAGTTTTTTAAAATATCTTCTTATTATGTCACATACAATAAAAAACGAAATCTAGTCCGATTTCGTTCATAAACTGATTTAAAAACACATCAATATTTTATTAGGAGGTCATGGCCGGAGCAAATATCTTCATATTTCGTAGTAATTTTATAAGGATTTATGTGATGTTTATAAGTTGTTAATAGCTTTGACATATATGGATGTTTGATCTATATTCAATGAACATAATATAAATAAGATACAATTGATTCTCAAGATTATATGTATGACGATAAATATGAGTCAGTCTAGAGCGAGTCGGATTCGCGTACAGGTTCCGTACATACTTAATTATTTATTATTTTTACATACATAGCTTCACGCCTGTATCTCTTATGGGGTAGGCAGAATACCAGAGGTTATAATACCATCTGATGTCACGTTTGACTTTTGAGGTATTATTATAATAATGGATAGAGACAATTGCAGTGACAGGGGGTCAGCCTATCGCCCACAAAAACACCAATAAAACCTCTGTCCCTTAACTGACTTTTACAGTATGCCCGGGAAGAGAAGCAGCTGGTACATTCTATGTTTTTCTTTCGCTCCCATTTATTCTTTTTGCACACATTATTTATACATAGTTAGTAATATGATACCTTCAAGGAAATTTTCTAATTAGTAAGTTCTTATTTCATACCAAATTTCATGATTCTTCTTCAACGGGACGTGTATGGTGTCTAGGTATACGTTTATACATACGGTATACCTATAGAACTTTAAAAATATACGATACGAGCTTTTTCCCGCAACTTCGTACGCGCATAAACATAAAAGTATTTTTTTCCCGACCCTGTGGAAATTTCGCGAATTTCATCGATAGTAAAACCAGACATACATTGAAGAACCTTTATACCAGAAGATCACCAACTCTCATTCCAAAATATTTGAGATGAACCCTTCGGGCTTCGATAGATTTAAGGATAAGAGTTATGTGAAAAGGATTCCTATAAGATATCCGGATGCAAGAAGATGAAATTCCCTGACTGTAAATTGTTATTGTGTATTTTTTTTTCTTATTTTTAAAAGATGATTGCTGTTGAGTTTCTTGCCACTTCTTCTCAACAGATCGACTTTCCGAAGTGGTGGTAGATTCAGTTCCATTATAAATCGTTTGACTTATTTCAAATGTATTTTAATACTTACAAAATAAAGAATAATATTTGAGTTTAGTACCAGTTCATACTAATCCTAAAAATCCTGAAAAAGATCAGCCCTATTTTTATCAAGAAGCGCTATAAGAAATATTGTGGTTTTCACTTATAAATTTTTTTACGTAATTTTATCTACATTGTTATGTTAAGCAATTGAGTTTAACTAAAGAAAAAAGAAATTGAAAATAGTACACATTCTCTATTGGTGAATGAATAGATGACAAGTATTTAAATTTCAAATTGTTTTTATTGTATACCTGCCTAAATACTTTTAAATAAGCATTTTTATCCCATCTGCAATTTAACGGCTTCAAATTTTTTAGATTCCAAATACAAATACTTATCACCAATATTTTAAATCGAATATGTTTCCATATGTCGATGATAATTGTGATTTCAACCGACTTCCACGAGAAGGAGGAGTGTTTCAATTCGTTTTTGTATCTTTGTTACGCGTTTTCTTTTGGATAAGATTTTGCTGATTCTTGTTACATGTTGTGACAGAGGATACTTTAGAGGTCCTGTACAAATTACACCCAAATCGAGAACTTTTGAAAAAAATTAAATTTCCGAAAAAAATGTGTAAGGTGCAGTCTAATAATATGGATACACTTCGCTACTTATTTCCTTGCAATAAGGCTCAAAGTCCAATGAAAATGTATATGTTACGGTAAGAGTGAATAATTGAAGATTATTAATAATTATGTATTATTATTAATAATTACCGAAAGTCGAGGTTAGTCATATAGCCAGAGGCTATTAAACCATGGACAAAATATTGAAAATGTGATATACTCTGTTTTGTGCGATTTTAAATAAAAAATTACCTAACCTAACCGGTCCATGTCGGTTCTGTGCAGCCAGCCTCAGCCACTCCGCTCGCATGGTGCCTTCCAATGGATAAAAGTCCTATGGGATGTATATGTTACGGTAAATCTCCCTGTCACTTTAATATTATCTCCATCATTATAATAGATTTAATTTCTTCAAATGTGACATCCAATGGTTTAATAACCTCTGGCTATATGACTTTAACCTCGACTTATAATAGATATATACATACATACATAACGTCACGCCTGTATCCCTTATGGGGTAGGCAGAACACCAGCGGCTACAAGACCATCCGATGTCACGCTTGACAAATTTGGAGGTATTATAAAGATGGAGACAGACTATTGGAGTGAGAGGGGGTCAGCCTATCGCCCACAAAAACACCTTTAAAACCTCTGTCCCTTAACTGACTTTTACAGTATGCCCGGGAAGAGAAGCAGCTGGCAAATTCTATGTGTTTCTTTCGCTCCCAGTCCAGTATGGAAGGTTAATAATAGTTAATAATAATAGACAATTATTAATAATCTTAAATTATTCACTGTTAGCGTAACATATACATATTATTGCACGTGACTGTACCTACTTAGGAAACTAATATATAAAGCTGAAGAGTTTGTTTTTTTGTTTTTTTGTTTGTTTGTTTGAACGCGCTAATCTCAGAAACTACAAGTGGGATTTGAAAAATTCTGTTTGCATTTGATAGCCCAACTCTTGAGGAAGGTTATAGGCTATATTTTATCCCGAAATTGCCACGGGATCAAAAGTTACCCCGCGCGCGGTGGCTAGCCTTTGAAATAAATGCCTACAGTTACGCGGTACGTAAACATGCGATAGGGCTGCCCGCCTCCAGCATTTTAGTTATAGGTATTTGTGTTTCGATTTGTGATTGACAAGAAAACACAAGCTTACCTACCTACCGTAGGTATCATGATTCATGAACCGTCTATAACTACCTTTTTTATTCGTGTCAATTACTTTCCTTTACTCTTTTCACTTTATTTATTAAACCAGACATCTTTTTTTACTGGAGATAAATGAAATAACTACTTATCCAATAATAAGACACTAATTATGTATCTACATACTAGGCAGTAAAATTATTTTAAAGTCTTCCCTTTCAGAATTTCCAGGTAATCTAAAAAAGTTATCTCTGGATGCGTTATTGACGAATCCATGCCACCAAAAACGGCACAATATATCCTACTCGTCATATTGAATATGTAAATATGTACTTCAACTTATGTTTAGAAAACAATCGCGACTGTCGGCATGCCGAGCGCATGCTGAGATCGAGCCGCGAAGGTTTAGATCGCGTTTCGTCAGTTTGTATGAAGTTGAATTACTGATGATACTTCTACTGTGGTATTACTTTGATGTCGTTATACTTCAGTCAGAGTTTTGACAAGGATTTAAAAATGTTACTGAGGTCGATTTTATAATGCTCTGCATTCGTTGATTATGTGACATTATGCACAGACCACAGACTAAATAACAATAACCTGTAGGAAATAAATGACCCATTAATTTCATCATAAACTGCGAAGGCGTCGTAAAATTTAAATAACGTCCATCACTGAACAAGGACCGCCTACGCCGTCATTTCATTTTATCTCCATCTGTGCAGCCGTTTAGCCAATTTGCTGTATTCACCATGATATCATACAGGATTTGACGATATCAAAAATAATGTTCTTCATATTGTTTCAAGTTTTTAAAATTGTTTATATGAAATAGAAGTTTTTAAATAGAATATATGTATGGGTTACTCAACCATAAATCTAGTAATATCAATAAGATAATAATCAAAGAATGCAGTAAAGAACCGTTAAAGTATATATTCTCCGTACTCATATATCTACTTACATTTTTTTTTTATTTTTTTTATTTTTTATTACTGGATCAATTTCTTATAGCTATAACTTTATTTTATTTTTAAGTCTTGTTTTATTTGAAACTACTCTACAAGGTACAGAATTTCTTTGATTAAGTTTTTTGTTTTGTTTTTGTCTATCGCCCACGATGAAGTGGTTACAATGGAAGTCCAGCGCTAGAACTAAGCTAGCATGTTGCTGAATGGGGATTTTTCTGTCATTGGATTTTTCTCAATTAATTTATTTTACTTTTAAAACGCAGTGAGGAATAAATTCTTCGCCTTCGCCTTTTGTAAAGCGCCATCTATCGAAGCCTTTTGTACCAATTTTGTACAGTTTTGTTGTTTTAATGAGCTTTTTTTTTTTTTTTTTATAAGTGACTAAACCCGCGTTTGACCTCAATCTCACCTGATGGTAAGTGACGATGAGGTCGAAGATGAAAGCACACGGGTTTAGGAAGGAACTGGCTCTTTATACAATATTGCCGGAACACATTACCGCCGGAGCGGTAACATTTGGCGGCAGACTTTATATAAAGGGTGGTCGCTAGCCAGTCGGACCCAGAAGGGATCCTACCACCAAGCAAAAAAGCTGTCAGAAAACCTCTCATTGTAACCATTTTGTGGCAATATTCTCGACTATTTTTTAATCTAGTAAATTTTGTCCATTTTATTTTGTCACAAATAAAGATTTTTTTAAATTTTTTAAATTTCGTTGAAATTTATATGGGACCACGACTGAAATATCTTTTATCATTAGAAACTCTATCATAAGAATATTTGAAATCGATTTATAACCGTCCAAAAAATCGTGTAACAAAGACACAAAAAACATACACACGAATCCTTTTGGAAGTCGGTTGAACTAAAACCAAATGGCCTATTTCACGTCCTAAAAACAAGGGTGTAACCGCAAGACACTGATTCAAAAATGAGAGGTTTACAAAGTGACCTATAAAACTATATAGGTACGAAAATAATGATTAAATTTCATTTTAGATGACGTAACATGCTTTTCTTCGAAAATGAAAATGAAAACTTTTTATTCGTAGTAGGCAATTTTATACACTTTACGAATGTCAAACGCTGGATGAGGACGGCGCGGGTCCGGACGACATGACGAATCCTGGGGGAGGCCTACGTCGACAAGTGTGCGTCTCTCGGCCAGGGACCGGAAAACCCCTTTATTTGATTAAGCCTATTGATAGGGTAACCCTATCAAAATCTTACCATATGGAAGTGTAACCCTATTGATATGGTAAGCCTATCGACGTGGTAACACTTTGAATAAAGTTAACTACTTTCGGATGCGCTTACCCTGTGATAGGGTTGCCTATTTCTGTATCTTTTCCGCGCATGCTGTTGAATTCGGAAGTATAATTCGAAGTGCGAGATTGAATAGATGGTGATATTTTTGATAATTTGATATTCTTAGAGATTAAATTTGCCTGCAGGTTTTAAAACCCTATTGAATCGGTAACCTTCAATAGGGTTTTCGATAGGCTTACTGCTTACATGAAGCTAACTCTATTGATATGGTAAGCCTTAAATTAGGGTAAGTCTTCGATACCAAATTGATAGGGTTTTTTAAAACAAGTCTATGAAAAACCCAATCAAAAACCTCTTTAAGGGTAAGCGGTTCCGGTCCCTGCTCTCGGCTCATGAAGATAATGATCGCCCATTATCCACCAATGTCTTGGTTTTGTCTACTACTACTTCTTCTTCGGCTTTAAAAACGAAATGAAAGTAGAACCCTAGGTAGACCGAGAGGTAAAAAGCCGGCGGAAAAAAAGCTACAAAAGCTTATTTTAAATAAATGAAGTTAAATAAAAATTTAAAATATAACTTTAAACATTGCAATGCTTCACTTTAACTGGGATTCACAATTTTTGAAAAGAAATTGGTCTCGGGTGGTCTTAGCTGCAAAGCTTATACCATTAGATGGAGCTACGTTAGCAATATAACGTAAAAACAAAAATGTGTTAAGTAATTTCGAGGTGTACCGCCAGGCCCCGGTCGCTCAGTGGGACAGCACTCGTCCGGCAAACGAGAGGTCCCAGGTTCGAGTCCTGGCTGGGTAATTTTTATTTTACACATCTTTCATTTATTTAAGAGTAATTAAGCATTTTAAATGCAAAAACTTTAAAATATTATTAAGCTTATTTTATGTCTTGAATGCCAAATATTTTTTTCTTTTCTTCCTTTCATATAGAATTTTGACATCACTCACGGATTTTTTATATTTTTTTTTAAACTCAACAAGAAAACTCTTCTTTGTATCTGAGATCTCGTTCAGAATAATAATAGTAGAGTTTAAGCCACGAAATGCAAAAAAAAGTTCAACAACCCAGACTTCACAAAACAATAATAAAGTAATTATGAAGCAACTCGTTAAGAAACCAGTTATTTAAGAATATTATAATAGTTTTAGCAATTATAAGGTGCAAGCAGTATCACGGTTGATATTGTCGTTAGTTTTCAACCGGCTTCCAAAAAAGGAGGAGGTTCTCAATTTGTCTGTATGTTTTTTTTTGTCTTAGTTACGCGATATTTCGGACCATTATTAATCAATTATGATAATTCTTGTTTCATATGATAGAAGATAGTTCATAGTTGGTCCCATATTTCATCGAAATCGGTTAAGAGCTTAATTGCAAATTTCAAATTTTTGAAAAATATGTATGATTTCGGAGAATGTTTACGTTGATGACTTTAAAACTCACCCAAAGTTTTGACGTAAAGTCGGTTTTTTTAATGCTCTGCATTCGTTGATTATCACAATATATTATCTTAAAGAAAACGACTATTCACACGAAATTTATTTACAATTCTTCAATAAAGTTAGCCACCAAATATTTTAGCTTCGACATAATGAGGCTTGCATCTAAAAATAGAAGTGCACAAAAAGCGCTCTTAATAACATCAACATTCTGACTAAGACCTTTTGAATGAAACACATTTATGTCAGTAATTAATAAGTATGTAAAGAAAAAAAATGTGCACAGATTATAAATGTGAAAAAAAAAACTATTACGACCAGGAAAGGGTTGATAGAGCAAGACACAGTTACGAGTTGATAGACAAATTTATTAGCAAGAGAAATGATTTATATACTTAAATCTACGTGTATAATTAACTTTGTTAGCAATATTTTATCTTATCTAAAACTAGCTGTTGCGCGCGGTTTTACCCGCGCAATTTCGATTCCAGCGGGATTTTCGGGATAAAAAGTAGCCTATACGGATTCGGAAGAATCCCTCTTAGTAATGGTAAAAGAAATTTTGAAATCGGTCCAGTAGTTTCTGAGCCTATTCAATACAAACATACAAAAATACAAAGGTTTCCTCTTTATAATATTAGTATAAATTTAGTAAGTATCTAATAAATGTGCACTGGTCAACATGTTTTTATCAAGCACGTTATATATTGATAGTATTGATAGTGACGTCAAGTGACGTCACAAAAACGTATAAAAAACTTCTTAACAGTTTTTGACTTGGTTTCTAGGCTTTAAAGCCAAGCCTTTCCAATTAACAATATTGATGTTAGTATAATAGAAACAAACAGAATTCCCAGTTGTATTTTCGACTTTTCGACCACTTTGGCGATGGGGTAAACCTGCCTGCCTCAGACGCCAGTGGTTGCGGGTTCGATTCCCGCACGGAACAAGAAAAAAAAAATGTTCCGTGTTTGGGTGTTTATCTATTTATGCATTTATATCCTAGGTTCCCTCCTAGTTCGCTACATGGTATCCCATTACACAAGCTATGCTTACTTTGGGGCCATGTAGTTGGTGTGATTGTCTGGGGATTTTTATTTTTATTGTATTTATTTATGGTAAATATTCCTAAATACGGTCACTGACTCATAACGTCATGTATTTTACGATGCACAATTTGCTGTTGCGACCGAAATCCACTATGATGCTAAGTGGATAAAAAGATCTAATGTATTAACTTATTTTTATAACATCATTACTTGAATCTAATATAGAATTCACTCACGAACATTAAAGTTCACTCACCTCATACGCGGGAACATGTAGACTGTCCTTGATGACTGGCACACTGTTCCTCGGTCCGATAAACGCCATTTTCTCATTTTTTTTTTAAAACACAAAACAAAAAACACTCCAATTAAATGAAGTCTTGATTTAGTGGTTAACGTCACGATATCATACACTTCACAACACGATCACATCACTAGTTTAACGTTCGAATTTTAATTTTTCAACTCTTTATTCAAACTTGTCAAATTTTCGAGAAAGTATTTATTCGGCGCTAAAAAAAAGTTAAGGGCTGTATGACTATCATCCTTCCTTTGTATTCTAGTTTGTGGATTTCAAAAACGTACGTTTTTTGGAGGGAAACTTAATGTAATGGCGTTTTTTTCTGTTACTGCTAGACTGTTAGGTTTTGCTGTGAACTGGGCTGTGTAATCTTAATAACAGTAGAAATAGCGGTGATTAAAGTGTGAAGTTTAAAGATAATTGGTATTTCAAGACTATTTTTCTGATTAACCTTAGAAGGCGCACACTCAACTCAACTCAACTTTGGCTGAGTTATAATACGTAAGACAAATAAGAATAATCAACGAATGCAGAGCATTAAAAAAACCGACTTCACGTCAAAACTTTGGCTGAGTTATAATGTCATCCATATAAACATTCTCCGAAATCATACATATTGTTTCAAAAATTTGAAATTCTCGATGAAGTGCTCAAACGATTTCGATAAAATTTATATGGGACTAACTATGAAGTATCCTCTATCATATGAAACAAGAATTTTTAAATCGATTCATAATTGACCGAAATATCATGTAACAAAGACACAAAAAAAAACATACAGACCAATTGAGAACCTCCTCCTTTTTTGGAAATCGCTTGACGTACCTAACGTTTGTTTTCAACTTAATAACAAATGTTTCTTGACTTTAATATTGTCAGAAAGTACAGAAATCCAAGTTTCCTTTTTAAATGTTATTGAACTAAAATTCACTTCAATCTCACTTATTGGAAGGGAATAAATAATGACACGGAAGATGGAGCGCACTGAAATTCCACTGTGGAAAAAAAATTTCCTTTATTTTCCACAGTGGAACAGGCAGGGTATAAAACCATGCGGTCTTGTCTGCGGGGCTAGCATGCTACCGTCGACAACGATAAATCGGGCCTTGTATCGATACTTAGAATATGGTATTTAGTGTATGTAATTTATTATGATTATGACATATTTGGTTCTGTGGTCTTATTCATGGTATCAAATCAAGTAATTCTATCTATTAGGATAAAATAACAAAATAATATTTATCTTGTCGATTCGACTATTTATCGATGGTTGCATGCTAGCACTGCAGTTTCATAATGAATCTTTACAACTTTTAAAAGCGAAAGTCTGTCTGTCTTTATGTTCGGGATAAATCTTTGGAACTATAGAACAGATTTAATCTAGTTTAATTGAACCAGTGTATGGAGTAATTCTTCATCACCATGAAACTACTAGCCAAATTATCACAATTTTTGTCAATGATAATATTAATTTGAAAAAACTATAACTGAGACGAAAGAGACAACTG
This sequence comes from Stenoptilia bipunctidactyla, assembly GCA_944452665.1. NCBI lineage: Eukaryota > Metazoa > Arthropoda > Insecta > Lepidoptera > Pterophoridae > Stenoptilia > Stenoptilia bipunctidactyla. The sequence continues at coordinate 14,511,739 of OX101750.1, forward strand.
AAAGATCTTGCACTGCATATTCATATAAATCTTACTAACATTAAAAATGTGAAAGTTTGGATGGATGTAAGGATGTATGGATGTTTGTTCCTCAATCACGGCAAAACGGCTCAACGGATATGGATGAAATTTGGCATAGTGATAGTGTACAGTCGGAATAGCACATAGGCTACTTTTTATCTCGAATTCCCCGGATTCGAAATTGCGCGGGTAAAACCGCGCGAAAAGACTAGTCTAAATATAAATATCTGTTTGTAAATCGCTCGTGTATTTAGATTTTACAAACCCAAAATTAAAACTTTTTAAATTCCGAAAATGATGCTCGCAAAATTCTGACAGATGTCAAAACGAACGGCGGGAAACAGTGCGCGTCGGTTTAGTTTTTTTTTTTGTAATATCGATGGTAACGTTATAAAAAGGTATTACTTAACCATGCGTCTACGCTTCCTTATGAAGTAAGTAGTAACGAGAGGCAAGGTCGTATGATTATCATTCTTAACGTTCATACGTTATTTGTTGTTCATAATAACTTGCTTTTTGCGCGGTTAATTTGCAAAGTGGGTGGTGTTGAGTTTTTTTTTTTAAATAACGTGTAGGTATCGGCGATGGTTTTTCACGTTGTGATGATTTGCGAGTATGAATAGATTTTTTTTGTTTACATTCATAAAGTAAATAATTTTAAGTTAAATAATGGATCTTGTTTATAAACCGGATTATATTGTGATGAATAACGAAACCAAGGTCGTTATGCCTGAAAGAATAAATAACACTCGGAGTTTAAGAATATGGAAGATTCATATAAACGAATATTAGATTATTTTTTTTCATATGAATCAGATCCTGTGATATGGGTACAAAAAACTAAAATACTGTTTCTATTTGTTTATGTTCAACAATATTACTACATACATACATACATAACTTCACGCCTGTATCCCTTATGGGGTAGGCAGAACATCAGAGGTTATAAGACCAACTGATGTCACGTTTGACTAATGAGGTATTATAATGATTGCGAGTGGCTATTGCAGTGACAGGGGGTCAGCCTATCGCCCACAAAAATGCCAATAAAACCTCTGTCCCTTAACCGACTTTTACAGTATGCCCGGGAAGAGAAGCAGCTGGCACATTCTATGTTTTTCTTTCACTCCCAGTCCAGCATGGAAGTAACAATATTACTCTTTATTGTCATTATAAAACTGTCATACAAATGCAATCTTAGTTTTAAGCGATTTCTTTTTGGCATAGAAAAATATCCAGACACTTGACAAATATCTACAGATCAAACAAACACTCAACCTTAAGGCTGCATACTGGACGGCAGCGACAGCGACACGGGCAGCGATTTCCGCAACACGATACAAAGCATTGAGTTTGTATGAAACCGCGGCAAATCGCTCTCACGCCCGCTGGCGTCGAGAACGGCCCGGATTCCCCGCGTCGCGTCGCTGTCTTTCACTCCCTACGCCACTAGGGCAGTTTAAAACTACCTACAAAACGCACACATACATAATACATGAAAAATGACATAATCTTTAGGTACCTACCTTCATAGTAACGGCTGCACATAAAACGATAAAACTCGATTGTTTCTAATTAGAAATTATTAACGCACAACGCTCCGCATTATGATAATGTGAATGTTTATTTAATTCAAGTCATAGATTTTGTAATAGTTAATTTGTTGCATATTGAAAATTAATATTTATGTTACAAAAAAGGAGGAGGTACTCAATTCGTCTGTATGTTTTTTTTTTGTTACACGATATTTCGGTGCCTTGGTCCCATATAAATTTCATCGAAATCGGTTCACTACATTATTGAATTTTTTTTTTTAAATTATGTAAGTTTTCGGAGAATGATTAAGTGGATGACATTGAATTAAATGAAAGAAAATGAAAAATTTTTGAAATGAGAACCTCAAACTTGCCAGATGGTAAGTCAAGATGAGGTCGAACATGACTTTTCTAACTTGAGGGATAATATGCTGGTGATAACCTTTTGTTGCGAGATAACTTAGAACAGGACTATCAAGACGCCATATTGTTCCGCATTTTATTCAATCAACGAATGCAGAGCATTAAAAAAAACCGACTTCACGTCAAAACTTTGGCTGAGCTAAAATGTCAACGTAAACATTCTCCGAAACCATACATATTTTTTCAAAAAAATTAAATTTTCAGTGAAGTAGGTACTCAACCGATTTCGATGAAATTTGTATGGGAATGGGACCAACCATGAAATATCATATAAAACTGAAGAAGATTCATAATAATCCGAAATATCGTGTAACAAAGACACACAAAAAAAACATACAAAAACATTCCTTTTTAGGAAGTCGGTTAAAAACAAAATGGGTAAGATGTGCGAAAAACAAACACATTTTTTTTTATATTTCATTACTTAGATGTCAATTTCTCATCAATAGATATACATAACACCTTCTGTATATCATATTATGTTAGGTTTATAAAATTAAAACAAAGAAAAATAGATCGTTTCTTAGATTTTTTGGCACATTTAAATATTTTTCCTGCAATATGGACCACCAAATATGACTTTATCATACTAAGTGAACCTTTCTTTGTTTCCTTATTTATCATTATATCACAAATTGTTTCCTATTTATCATTATATCACAAATTTTTTACGGTCTGTTATAATTGCTAACAAATTATTTCGAGTGAAGTTGGCTATTACCAAAAACCCTTTCATATTAGACTCTCTTATTATAGTAATACTAGCTGACCCGGCAAACGTTGTTTTGCCATAAAAAAAAAATAGAAAAATAGATGTTGGCAGATTCTCATAGATACCGGATAAGCACAAAAAATTTCATCAAAATCGGTCAAGCCGTTTCGGAGGAGTATGGCAACGAAAACTGTGACACGAGAATTTTATATATTAGATAGATCATCATCATCATCAACTCTTTGTAATGAGCCCACTGCAGGGTATGAGTCTATCCCCTGGGTGATAAGAAGCTGGCCCAGTGCTGGGTGTTGGATGCCAGAATTTTTAGGGTACCGATACGGCTTCTGACAAACCCTAACTAACGACTACTGTATACAAGGTATACAGCACCCGGGACCGACAGCTTAACGTGCCCTCCGTAGCACGGAAGTCGTCGTGAGAAATGAACTATAGATATTCGATATCAATTTATTCTTAAAGTAGATGTCAAACTCAATCTCGACTTACTTCCTTCCGGTATGCGTCGAGAGGAAATGGAGCAGACTGGGTTATGTAACTAAAATCTATATTCTATGCTAATGGAACGTTAATGAGTTTGTACGTTTGAATGTAGAACTGAAATGTTTTGAAAAATATTACCGATTTACGTTTGATAGATTGAAAGATTCTGTGAGTAAAACAGAGTTATATAGTTTTTTTTTGGTGACGAGAAGGGCTAGCATGGGACCATCGATAAAGACTCAACAACTTAAATACATACATTCATACATAACTTCACGCCTGTATCTTGATTATGGGGTGATGATGATGATGTCCTCCCAGACGTATCCGTCGACGGCGACACCCTGTCAGTTGCACGGATTCTGTCTTCGCTCATTATGGATTATGGGGTAGGCAGAACACCAGAGGTTATAAGACTATCTGATGTCACGTTTGACAAAGGAGGTATTATAATGATGGAGAGACGCTATTGCAGTGAAAAAAACGCCAATAAAACCTCTGTCCCTTAACTGACTTTTACAGTATGCCCGGGATGAGAAGCAGCTGGTACATTCTACGTTTTTCTTTCGCTCCCAGTCCAGCATGGAAGATAACTTGAATATTACCGAATATTCTATTATGTAAGCGAGCGCTATGCGCTATGCGCATCATAATAGATAGAATTACTCGATCCGATACCATGATTAAGCAGAACCAAAACTGCCATTATTCTAAAAAAAATACATACTTTAAGTATGCCACTTTTAACAAAATATCACTTCCGTGCTTCGGAGGGCACGTTAAGCAGTCGGTCCCGGGTGCTGTATACTTGTATACAGTAGTCGTTAGGGTTTGTCAGAAGCCGTATCGGCACCCTGAAAATTCTCACATCCACCACCCAGCACAGCTTGGTGGATTATGGCCTAAAAACCTCCTCATCACCCAGGGGAGAGACTCATACCCTGCAGTGGGCTCATTACAAAGAGTTGTGATGATGATGATGAACAAAATATCAAAAGAAAATTCTTTGGCTGTACACCATTTAAAAAAAATGCTTTCATTTGAGTTCTTTAACACTTCTGTTTAACAGGTCAAATCTTTCCTTAGTGGTGGAAGATTAATTTCGATACACGCTTTGGTGGCTTTACAGACACCACCGCACCGTGCTCCCGAGTGACTTAGGTGACAGACATCACTTTGACAGTTATGAAAACTTATTTTTTCTCAATTCAATTCTCAATTCTTTATTGCTTTCATAATAAACACAAATCGTTAAGATACATTATGACCATATTGGGTATTGCAATATTAGGAGAGAGGAGGCGTAAAGAATTATAGATAAATTAAATTTACTGTCTTATTATTCTTGTACTGTATAATAGCTTTTTGTAATTAATAAATTTTTGAGTTGTTTAAATAATATTTTTTCATTTGTTTGAGTTTTTAATACAATATTTTTACACCCATAACAGCGGGACTATTTGCGTGTAGTTGTAACCTGGATGTGGGGAGCATCAGTCTAATAGCAGTATTTTTCCTAAGTGTATATCTAGTAGGCAGGTCCTGTCTGTTAGTGAAGAATTCAGGGTATTTTTTAACCAAACTTACACATCCCATTATGTACATGCATGGCACGGCCAGTATCTTTTTACTTTGGAAAACAGGTTAACAGCTTTTAAATTATAATAAATCAATTTAAGATTTCACAGTCGCAAATGAAACCGAGAGCTAATTGTAGTGGTGTATATTCGTAATAGCTCATTATAATCAATAGCTAAAGTCACAGAACTAGTTATGCTGAACAGCGGCGGTGTATTAATAGCTACATAATTGGTTTTTCGCTTTCTATTAGTGCTATACACAGTTTGAGAACTTTGAGAACTAAGCATGACCTAGTATTGTTGTACCTAGTTTATTAATACACGACAAGTAATAAAGACGTTTCCATCTAACTGTATTTAGTAATAAAATGTAGATTAATCTTCAATTTTATGCACAGAAAAGAATTTTGAAGTTTTAATTTATGAAAAATATTTAAAAAATCTTTTTTTTATCGAAATTCAGACCCACTCATCATTCCTAATTTGCTATTAAAATATAATGGACTATTATATGCGGACCCTGTATAGATCGCTTGAACAAATTGCAAAGCTAAATTATAGAATTTGGTATAAGTAGGTACATACCTCTCTTAAGTTTTCAAGATTCATTAATAAAAAAATATAGCTGAAGAAATATATATTCATCACACAATGACATATTTTATTTACTTATTCCATCACGGAGGAAATTTATAGGTTTCCACAATGAATAGAAAACTTAAAACATACTATAAGAGTTGAGCTTCCTACATCCATGCTTACGATCTAGAACAGCTAGCAAGAAAGTTTCGCCGGAACAAGTTACAAAGCTTAAGTACCCTATGCTTTTACGAAGCTTTTGCGTTCGGTACAGTCGGTCAAGAAAGTTGGGCACCAGTTTCGATTTGATTTCCTCGCCTTAGAGTTTAAAAAAAGATTCAAACTTAGAAACGGAACCGTAAGAGATGCATAATTATGACGTAAACGTAATAGAGAATAGTATTTATATGGTATAGCTCACTTTTAGAGCATTTTAATCTTTTATAAACAAACTATTCAAACGGTTTTGCCCGCCCAACTTTTGATCCCGTTGGAATTTCGGGATAAAATCCCACTTGTAGTTTCTGAGATTAGCGCGTTCAAACAAACAAACAAACAAAAAACAAAGTCTTCAGCTTTATATATTAGTTTTATATATTATATTATAAATTATAACTTTCCGTTTATAAACGTTAGTCATAAAAACTCTTTACAGCTGCTTCCAATAACTAACCAAAAAGTTAAAGTAAAAGTGAAGATAGAAATTACTCTACCTTTGAGTTCAGGGACAGATTTATGACAGGTTTGACCACATACATGTATGTCTGTGGGTTTGACATAAGACAGTATGGGAATATCTATTTTTACTTTAACTCTCTGGTAAGTTATTGAAATCCGCTATAAGACAACCAAATTCTATTTCATAAAGAAAGCCGACAATTGGCATTTTGTTCATTGCATTGAAATTGAGAACAAACAATGATCATCGTTATCAATAAATCTGATTATAAGATCGCAATAGAAGTTGTAAAATCGATCTACAAGCGAAACTAACCTTTATCGCCTATTAATCTGCAAGCGACAATCAACTTTAGGTACACCACCATTTTCTTCGCTCACTGTACTACCATTGTTAAGTTCAGGCTTTGAACTTTCCAAGTGCCGTGTAAGGCTCGGTGGCTGTGTATTGTAAATCGGTTATCGATTACTTTGTAAGTTTAGAATTTTAAGTTTGAAAAGAAATATTATTAACCTGTTAACTGTTCTGGGAGCGAAAGAAAAACATAGAATGCGCTGTTTCTCTTCCCGGGCATGCTGTAAAAGTTATAAAAGTGGCAGAGGTTTTATTGACGTTTTTGTGGGCGATAGGCTGACCCTCTGACCCCGCTATAGTGTCTCTGTACCATTATAAATTTTTAATAATTTATTAACTGGTCTGGGAGCGAAAGAACAAATATAATGTGTCAGCTGCTTCTCAACCCGGGTATATTGTAAAAGTCAGTTGAGGATTTGAAATTTTTGTGGGCGATAAGGCTGGCCCCCTGTAATTGCAAAAGTCCTCCATCATATTATAACACCTCCAAAATTCTACTTACCCCATAAGGGATACAGTCCTGAATTTATGTATGTATGTACCTGTGTATTAACTGTATTATATTTTGTATAAAACCGTCCTACAAACTGGAACCTAACGCGCTTGAAATAAAATAGTGTTTTCTAGCTCTTTACAGTGACTTAATAGGAAATATTTGGCTTTAGACTTTATGAAGGAAATAACAGTTTATATTAAGTCAAGAATCCGCAGGTTTTTGAAATTGACATTTCGATTCAACTTTCGAACGCCTTTTACACGAATAACCGTTAAAATACAGACTATAATAACACTAAAAAGGAATGGAACGGAGCACCCTACGGCACTAAGTTTCGCTTCCTATAGAGCTATCTCTTGGTTATGTTTTATCCATTTTTGACAAGTTTCACTTTCGCTTCGAACCTAGATAGATAGAAGTGTTTGCTCGTTATATCTGCATTGAGAAATCTGTTATGTTTAGCATAGAACAGAATAGAATAGGATTTACTTGAAGTATATGGCGATGACAGGTTTTTACATATATACATACATTAGCTTCACGCCTGTATCCCTTATGGGGTAAGCAGAACACCTGTGGCTATATAACCATCTGATGTCAAATGCGACAAATTTGGACGTATCATAATGATAGAGAGAGACTATTGCAGTGACAGGGAGCCAATAAAACCTCTGTCCCTTAACTGACTTTTACAGGGAAGAGAAGCAGCTGGCACATTCTAAGTTTTTCTTCGCTCCCAGTTCAGCATGGTAGAAATACAGGTTCTTAAATCGTAATAACGTGTACCCATAGCATATTCAACCGTCAATATCATACCTGTGTGCAGTTTCTGACGACCACTTTGGCGATGGGGTAAACCTGCCTGCGTCAGACGCCAGTGGTTGCGGGTTCGATTCCCGCACGGTGTGAAAAAAAAAGGTTCCGTGTCTCATCTTCGACCTCATCTTCACTTAGGTACAGTCACGCCTAATAATATCTATACATTTTCATTGGACTTCGAGCCTTATTACAACCGAATAAGTTGCTAAGTGTATACATATTATTGGACGCGACTGTACCATCAGTAAGGATTGAGGTCAAAAAGATAAGACCACAGTACAGATATCTACAGTAATTCAACTTCATACAAACGGACGCAACGCGAGCTATACCTACGCGGCTCGATCTCGGCATGCGGCCAGTCGCGAGTATCTGCATGCCGAAACCACCGTTGATTGAGCTTTACGTTAATATGCGGATTGTTTATACTTTAAAATGTAATAATTTATCTTTTCGTGCACCTTTTAATACATTTTTTGGTCGCTAATTTATAACACCGATTTGTTATTCAAACGTATTTTTGTTGAACACTTCCTATTCAATTTACAAAGTGCTTTATTTGTTTATATATAGAACGATTATTTGCAGTCACAAAATAAAATGGAAGTAAACATAAAGTAGGCAAATGTAATTTAAACTCTGAAGGCGGGCAGCCCTATCACATGTGAACGGACCGCGGCGCTGTAGGCATTTATTTCAATGATGCGGCCGAGTTCAATTACTGTATATATCTGTTCTGTGATAAGACGCTTGGATTAGTAGCATTTTACAACACACTAATTCATGGGCAATAGGCCTATTCCAAACAATTTTACACGGCTAGACTTCGTATGTCCTTTCAACAGACGTCAAAAAAAGTAGGAGGTACTCAATTCGTCGCGTAAGTTTTTTTATGTTTCTTACCTCATAACTTATGACTGGGTGAACCGATTTTGATGATTCTCTTTTCATACGATAGAGGATAGTTCACAGTTGGTCCCATATAAATTTCATCGAAATCGATTGAGTACTTTTTAAATATGCATGATTTCGGAGATCGTTTACCTTGACGACCTCCTACTTCAGCCAATTACTCTGCATTCATTGATTATTGATTTAAGATCAAGAATATTGAAATCCACTATTTGAACAGGATACCAAATTAAGAGAAAAACAGTCCGACATCTTCAAAACCGGTCTAGCAATATCAGCTGACGAACTAACGAGCTATCGGTTACTGTGCCCGATGATAGAAAGTACACAATTATTGTCTATGGTTTCTCTCGAGTGAAAGTACTCGCGGCGCGGGCGCAAGGGCGATCAGGTTCTATGCGGTATTGATTTAAGTGGTTTACGTAACTTTAATTTTAATTAATATAGAAAGGTTGGTATGGTGTTTTTTGGCCCTGTCTTATATACAAGTGACTTGATTTTGTGGGAATTTCTCGACTTAGCCGCCTAGGGATTGCAAAATCCGTTTTTTTTTTTCAAAACCGGATTTTAAAGTTTTCGTTGATTGAAAATCCGGATTATCTTTGATGAATTAAATGTGCCGCAGTAATCTTGAAAATATTCAATAATTAATAATAACAATTATAATACGGTGCTTAACAAGAAGCCATCAATTGTGATGACAACAAATACTTCAAACCGAAAAAAAATCGATTTGAAGTATTCGATACTGAAATCCGGATTATATTTAATGTTTGTAAAATTCCGATTTTTCAGTTCTTTTCGAATTTCGAAGTATCCAGTGGTTGTGGGTTCGACTGCCGCATGAGAAAAGAAAAAAAAGTGGCGTGTCTGGGTGTTTATCTATTTATGTATTTTTATTCTAGGTTCCTACTTCGCTAGATGGTATCCCATAACACAAGCTATGCTTACTTTGGGGCCATGTAGTTGGTGTGACTGTCTGGGGATTTTATTTATTTATTATTATTCATTGAGTTAGTATAGAAAGGTTGATTTTTTTGAGCCGTCTTATATTTGCACGTATGACTTTTTCCGATGCAATCTCAGCAAACCAACTTTATTGCTTTATTTTCCTATTTATAAACGTGAAAGTTTGTATGTTTGGATGCGTGATATGGATAAAATTTGGTACAGATAGAGTCTGGAATAACAGATTCCTATTTGACGATACCTGTACATATTAACCGACTTCAAAAAAGAAGGAGTTACTCAATTCGTCTCTATATTTTATTTTTATGTTCGTTACCTCATAATTTTTGACTGGGACAGGATAGTTCACAGTTGAGATCGATTGAGTACTTCATGAAAAATTTTACAAAATGAATGGATTCGGAGATCGTTTACCTTGACGACCTTATACTTCAGCCAAAGTTTTGACGTAAAGTCGCTTTTTTAATCCTCTGCATTCGTTGATTATAACTATCCGAAAGTTGCGACGGCGAAACGATAAAACAGCTAGTATTAGGTATTATAAACATAGGAAAAGATGGGGATCAAAAGTAACGCAATCTCATAACTGTTGCGAACTTTAATGTACTTAACGGGACCAAAAGATACGCGGGAAAATCCACAGGAAGATTTTTCGTTTTTGGACCTAAGTCTTTACAAAAACCACTGTATCCGAATAAGACAACATAATGAACTGATCATAAGTATCTGTTCTCTTTACAAATCGTCACGTTTCCGCAATTATAATTAAAAAACAACAATAATTTATAACAATCATTAACATAACACTAAAAATGGCGCGTCTCACAAACGACAAACCAATATGGCGCTCACGATTTGTTTCCTAATCATTTCCCGGTTTCAAGATGGAGGTGTTTCCGGTAATGGCGCCCTCTAGCGGTCGCTTCCATAAACGGTGTATTGTTTAACTGTAATGTAGTGCCTGTTCTTTGTTGGTTGTTTTGTAAACTTTAACTTACTATGTTACTTAGTAAATTTTGAGTCAGGTTTTTTACAGTTAACGTTTTTATTGGTTCAAGGAACGCGAATGAGAAATTTGCTGATGTGATATTGTTTATTTTTGAGATGAATGATTACCGACATCAGCAGAGCTAATGTTAAATACTTTATTGCCTTATTAAATGAAAAACTAAAACAGCTAATTGGTTTCAGTGGCATGGCTAAAAAACCCATATGCCACGCGTCGCTGATTTATAAGTCTTCATTTGCGTTTTTTTTTAATCTGTGTCGCTACAGTTGCTACTGTAGGTATAGTTTAGTTCCTGTGCTTATTGAAATAAGTGAAGGACCTATATGACGATAGTCAAATAATATTTCAAATTTTATGTTTAGTAATAGTAAAGTTTAAATTAAATTCCTAGCTTTTTACAAAGAAACCTAGCAACAGTGACAAAGTTTAGATACCGGTGCATTAAATCGTTAAACGTAGTCCCATTGTGTTACTTTCGACATTACACGCGAGAACGTGGGCGACTAAAGAGTCGCTCTGTCTGGGCTCGAGTTTATCCTGACGTCCTTGACAGATATTGTCAATGAATGTCGAAAGTTTTCACGACTGACATTCGCACATAGGCAAGGCATAGGTTTTGAATAACTTATCCAACAATGTAGGGTACATTTATATTTCATTACAAATATGTAGTATTAGTATGATTAACTAGTTATGGGCCTTATAAACAAGCTTAAAATCGCTCAGCGGGCAATGGACAAGGCTATGCTCAGAGTTTCTACATACATACATAACGTCACGGCTGTATCCCTAATGGGGTAGGCAGAACACCAGAGGTTACAAGACCATCTGATGTCATGTTTGACAAATTTGAAGGTATAAAGATGGAGAAAGACTATTGTAGTGACAGGGGGTCAGCCTATCGCCCACAAAAACACCCTTAAAAACTCCGTCCCTTAACTGACTTTTACAGTATGCCCGGGAAGAGAAGCATCTGGCACATTCTACGTTTTTCTTTCGCTCCCAGTCCAGCATGGAAGGAGCACAGAGTTTCTCTGCGGCATCTAATCAGAAATGAGGACATTCGCAGGCGAGCCAGTCACCGACGTAGCCAGTAGGATTGCGGAGCTGAAGTGGCAATGGGCAGGGCACATAGCTCGCAGAACAGATGGCCGTTGGGTAAGAAAAGTTGTCGACTGGCAGCCACGTACTGGGAGACGCAGCGTACGCAGAAGCGCGCAAGGTGGACTGACAATCCTGCGACGTAGAGAACCTTGGGATGACCTTGTAAAGAAGTGGACTTCTCCAGGATGATGATGATGATGATAATACTATCGAATAAAGAACGTAACAGACAGAAAATAAACAATAAGGCTGTTGAGCGATCTCTTCCGAGGCAACCTTTCAATTTCTTCTAGTAAAACAAAGCTATGAATATTAAGTTGAATATTCATATCGAGATTTACGCGGGAAACAGCTTCTTCTAAATTCAGTTATTTAATATTAAAACCCAAAAAAATTGCGAATATCGAAAAAAATATCTCCCTTAAATCCGTCAGTCATTTTCCTGTAGCATTCAAATAGACATAAACAACTCAGATATTAATAACCCAAAACCTGTAAGAGGCCTTTATGGGGTCACATAAACCGTTGACCCCCTAATCGTGAGTTACCTAAGAAGTGGTTAGGTAATGAACCAGTTTAAAATGTTGCTATGTGATCGATTGATACATATCTATGTTGGATATTGTTCAATTCAGAGGTGGCACGATTGGACTATTTCGTGCTGCGAAATAAAACACTTTTTTTGCCGGGTTATCGCTTATTATATTATACCTTCTTCATTTTAAATTGACATTTCAGAGTTTTTAAATGTCGTCACGATCGAATACGGGATTCATCCAGTTGAAAAGGTGTTTTATTTAAGACTAGCTGTTGCGCGCGGTTTTACCGGCGCAATTTCGAATCCCGCAGGAATTTCGGGATAAAACGTAGCCTATGCGCTATTCCAGACTGTACACTATCACTATGCCAAATTTCATCCAAATCCGTTGAGCCGTTCTCCCGTAATTTAGGAACAAACATCCAAACTTTCACAGTTATAATAATAGTAAAAAAATAATAGTAAGATAATAATAATATATCAATCGTGAAAAAAACAACCCCCAACAAGCTCAGCAGGGCTAGCATGCAACCATCGATAAACATTCGAACATTCGAATTGACAAGACAAATATTATTTTATTATTTTATCCCATTATGTAAGCTAATATGCGCACCATAATAGATAGAATTACCTACTTGATTTGATACCATGATTAAGACAACAGAACCAAATATGTCATAATCTTAATAAATTACATAAGTAGGTACACTAAATACCATATTCTAAGAAAATATCGATAAAAGGCCCGATTTATCGTTGTCGACGGTAGCATGCTAGCCCCGCTGGGCCAGCTTGGTGGATTACGGCCTAAACCTCCTCGTGACCCAGAGGAGAGACTCATAGCCCAGCAGTGGGAGAGTTACAAAGGGGTGTAATGATGATGATGATGAAACTAGCTCTTGAGAAAGAAAAGGCTATAAGTACCTCTTTTATCAAGAAAATCCTACATGAATAAAAGTACAGATAGAATCGCGCACGACAGCTAGTGAGAAATAAAGTTAAAACAAATAAACCAAATTAATTTAACTGGTTATTACGGCATGACATACGCAATTTACTTTGTTATCAGTAAGCAAACTGCGACTAAATGAACACTTCTTGTCCGATAAGAAAGTAAGAAAGAACAAATTATGAAAACACCTCAAAAGGTGATATTTTTCTTTTTATCTGAACTAGCAGTTTGCATTTTTATTAGATATGACGTATTTCAGAGGTAGTCCTATATAAATGACATCACAATTGATAAAGTATTTTTTGAAAAAATTTGCGAGAAAAAAAAATTATGGAAACGGATAATCCTATATACGTAGATGACGTTTCACATACTTTAGTTTCGGCTAGAACTTCAATGAAAATGTAGGTGAAGTATGTGTTTTAATGCTCTGGATTCGTTAATTATATAGCACATCTTTTACAGGATTAACACGTGTGGGGGAATGGGAAATAGCTAGTGATTGAGTAGGTAAACAGTCATAATAATAATCACAAAATGATGAAATCCAGTTCATAAATACTTTTCTATACTAATATTATAAAGCGGAAACCTTTGTATTTTTGTATTGAATATGCTCAAAAACTACTGGACCGATTTCAAAATTTCTTTTACCATTACTTAGAGGGATTCTTTCGAATCCGTATAGGCTACTTTTTATCCCGAAAATCCCGCGGGAATCGAAATTGCGCGGGTAAAACCGCGCGCAACAGCTAGTATTTAATATAACAAATTATAAAAACTTGATCGCCGACGTACGAAAACATTAATGAACGTGGAGGAAGCGAAAGAGGTATGTCTGTATCGTAGCAATCAGCGTTCCCTCTGCCTACCCCAAAGGGAGACAGGTGTGAGGTTATTTATGTATGTATGAAAACTTAAAACAGTAATATTAATAATCCAAACAACTCAACAATCACAATTCATTGTTCACTTTATGATCTAAGTAAAGTTGGTTCATTTATCTTAAATTGTTTTACAACAGCATGACATCATGGACTGTTTGCATTTGACTAGTTCGCACGTCGTCTCTACTATGTAGGTTCAGTTAGATTAAAATAATATAATCAACGAACGCAGACCATTAGAAAACCGACTTCACGTCAAAACTTTGGCTGGAGTATGAGGTCGTCTAGGTAAACGATCTCCGAATTCATAGTATAATAATTTCTAATGTAATTTGTCCTTGGTTTATTTTATGTTTTTTTTTTTCATCAATTAATTGTGGATCACTTTTTTTTTTTTCGTTTTTTTTTTATAATATTTTTTTTTGTTTATAGTAATTTAAATTTAAAATAATTTGTTTTGTTAATTAATCGCCAACTTTTTAGCGTAAAATTTGGTCTACTTTCAAAATAACGAGCTGCCTGGATTAATCAATGTTTATTTATCTTTTTGTAACATGAGAAATTTATTTTATCAAGTCATCAAATTACCGAATTTCTATTAAGTACCTATTCAGCGATAAGGCCGCCCAAATTACCTATCTAAATTTTAATGTCAGTATTGTTTATTGAGTATTTGTTTTTGATTATTAAAATTATATGGGACCCACAGAGGAGCCTCCAAACATCCAAACAGGTACAGAAGGCAGCAGAACAAGCGTTCCAATCCTGACAAAAAAAATGTAATAAATCTGAAATACATTCCCTCACTATTAAGTTAAAAATTGTTTGGGGAAAGGTAATGTTTCCAAATTGTAATATTTAATAAACATTAGACCACAACGTAGCTGCAATTATGCTGGTATCGATAAAAATATCGAAAAATTACAATAAGCTTAAATAATTGCGCACAAAAATGCTTAAGGTCAACGCCATAATAGGTCGTCTTTACATTTCGCCATTTTTGATACTCTTTTTATAGTCAAAACTGTGATTGTCCTGTCATTTGTCTTGTCATTTGGAGCAAATCTGTCACTTGAAGTAAGGAGGAATGTAATGTCTATGTACGGAGAAGCGATTTTTATTAAATCTTGTGCTTTTTTAATACAATGTCTATCTGAAATTGAGTGATTACTATTTGTTTGTATTCTCTTCAATATATCCTTGTGCTCACATTCTAGCCCCAGACACAAAGAAACGGAAACACATCCTTTGACAGGTTTGTAACATTTGATCTGCTGACTTCTGTATCACATATACAGAATAGCTGTTATCTAATCCCGCGGGAACATCGAGATAAAAAGCCTATGTGCTATTCCAGACTGTACACTATCATACATACATAACTTCACGCCTGTATCCCTTATGGGGTAGGCAGAACATCAGAGGTTATAAGCCCATCTGATATCACGTTTGACTTCGGACGTATTATAATGATGGATAAAGACTATTGCAGTGTCAGGGTTCAGCCTATCGCCCACAAAAATGCCAATAAAACCTCTGTCTCTTAACCGACTTTTACAGTATGCCCGGGAAGAGAAGCAGCTGGTACATTCTATGTTTTTCTTTCGCTCCCAGTCCAGCATGGAAGTACACTATCACTATGCTAATTTCATTGAGCCGTTCCGCCAAACATCCATACATCCAAACTTTCGCATTTGTCATATTAATAAGATAACATTTGTATTATTTCACTTACATCCAACAATAACGTTTTCACATTTCTTTTAACACGGAAGATAAGCATGAAAGAAAGCGAAGTATTGTTGAAACGCCAAACATTTTAGATTCTTAATTTAAAATGCATTTGTTTTTTTTGTTTCTTTTTATTAATGGGGCATGAATAAATGCTAATGAAAAATTTCGTTTGTGATTGAGTTATTTGGATATTTTATGAAGTTCAATTGTTTTTTTTAGTAATAATAAACATTCCTAATATTAATCTGTGAATGTTAGCAAGTATGTATCAATGTAACTCAACTCAATCATGCTATAGGCACAGTACAGATATCTACAGTTATTCAACTCGGCCGCATCTTTGAAATAAATGCATAAAGAAGCGCCGGGATCCGTTCACATGTGATGCCCTATCACCGCCTTCAGCGTTTAAATTACATTTGCCAACTTTGTGTTTACCTACTTCCATTTAGTTTTTGTGACGAGGATATAAAATATAAAAAAAAAAATATACTTTTTTATATAAACAAATAAAATACTTTGTGAATTGTATAGGAAGTGTTCAACAAAAATACGTTTGAATAACAAATCGGTATCATAAATTAGCGACCAAAAATACTTGCGCCTCGACTGAGACGCACGAAAAGATGTATTATCAAATTTTAAAGTACGTAAAAACAATTTGCATATTAACGTAAAGCTCAATCAACGATTGTTTCGGTATGCAGACACTCGCGACTGGCCGCATGCCGAGATCGAGCCGCGTAGGTATACCTAGCTCGCGTTTCGTCCGGTTGTATGAAGTTGAATTACTGTAGATATCTGTACTGTGCCTAGGTGATTCTTAATAAAATAAAACCTTGGTATAACTTAACCAAGAGCTGGGCTTTAAATTTTATTTTTACTATTTTCTTCGAATCTAAATTAGATCCAGAGAAGAATCTCATTCAAACAAATTAACACTTTAGCACATGCACCTTTATTAGTAAAGAATATTCATATTCCTTCTCAATCATCTTCGTCACTCATTCACTCCTTCAACATTCAGTCCATAAACTGATTTAGATTACATAATGCAAAGCCTTAAACAATTAAAAGTAAATTGTTATTCAAATATTCTAGCAACTTACTCAAGGCCTCATAACCTTGGTTTCGTCAGAAGTCTACCCACCTCAGGAGATATGTAGCCCACGGATTGAAGAAATTGTATGACGCTGTGAGTGTGTGTTTAAGCTATAGAGATTGTTAAGAAACTCGTATGCAAACTCTGTGGAAAACTACAGAAAAAAAATGCAAGATATTACTGTGGATTAAAGCTATAGAGCTTTTTAAGAAACTTGTATGCATGAAGCCCTACAGAAATAAAAATAAAAAAAAATTACTGTGTATACTTAAGCTTGTTAAGAAACGCGTATGCAACCTCTGTGGAAAAGCACAGAAAAAAATTGCTAGATTTTTTAAGCAGGCAAAGGAACTTCATACAGCCTTGACGGCCAGTTGCTTTCTATATTTAAATCTTCCTTGTTTTGTTCTTTGGTTTTGTTTGTATTTATATTTTTCTATCCTTTTGTAATAAATCTGTCGTACTTTTTGTGAGATTTAAACTAATTAATACAAACGTTAAATTCAAGTTCTATTTTATTATTTGAACTCATTTAGCGACTTACACTTTCGCATGATACAAACGGATTCTAAATAGAATTATGTTCCTCATGTCGCGTTCCCAACAAAATTTCCTCATTGTCATCATTTAAAACCTTTATGGAAACTAACAGATAAAAAATCTAAAGAAAAAAAAAACGAAATTCATTGATACTATATTCAACATGTCTGTGGAAGATGATTGCAAAAAACAAACAATGAACATTTAAATGTGTTTATGAAGTTCCGTATTATGTTATATTTCAGACAAAAAAGAATACACACAGCAGAACAGACTGGTCCTAGGTCATGAAAAATAAGATAATTCGTTTATAATTTTATGAAATCAATCTTCATCACTGAACCTTAATTCTCGATACAAAAACACATTTACAAGACAATCAAATTAATACTATAGCCATTGCAGACAAACAGACATTAAAAGTCATTAAGCATTAATATAACATTTGTTTTTATACCTTATAATTGAATGCAAGATATAAACTTACTTCAAGGCTGCAGCAACACTTAATATATTATTATGACATAACCTGGTTTTAAGTTCAAGTTGTAATCAACGATTAATTGTGTGTCATGTCTAATTATCATCATCGTCATCACAATCCTATGTTTAATGAGCCCACTGCAGGGCTATGAGTCTCTCCCCTGGGTGACGAGGAGGTTTAGGCCGTAATCCACTAAGTTGGCACAGAGCTGGATGGTGGATGTCAGTATGTCAGGACGCCGAAAAGGCTTTTAACAACCCTAAAAACTATTTTATAGTATAGAGAACCAGGAACGACCGCTTTTCGTGTACCGAAGCGCGGAAAACGTCGTCATATACAGGGTCCGCATATTATAGTCAATTATATTTTAATAGCTGATTATTGATGATGATGAGTGGGTGATGAGTGAGTGGGTGTGAATTTCGAAAAAAAAAAAAAAGTTTTTTTGTATATGTTTTATAAATTAAAATTAAAAAATTCTTCTCAGTGAGTAAAATTTAAGTTTATTCTTCATTTAATACTACATACAATAAGATAGAAACTTTTTTATTACTTGATGTGTAGACATAAGCTACAGATTAAACTTAAATTTTGATCATTTACTTAGAAGAATTTTGAAATTTTAATTCATGAAAATATTTTTTCGAAATTCAGACCCATTCATCATTCTTAATCTGCTATTTAAATATTATAGACTATTTTGTGGCGACCCTATATTTATGGTTGGTGGCTATCACCCATTATTTTTCAGACCGGGCTAACCGCTGCCCATTCCGTAAATCCAGGATGATTGGTGGGTCACTTTTGAAATTCAAGGGCGTGATAGTTTGAGATCATACATAAAGAGAAAACATATATTAAAAAATAAAACATTAATCATTCACCGAGAAAACTTAACCGAAAGTTAAAGAGTTGATTACGCAACGCATGGTTACGCTAGCGTTGACAGCGATCCGCGTGCCAGGTCACGTGCCACGATTGACTCAGTTGTATGTATAGTAAATAGTAACATAGTAGTATTTATTTATAGGGAATTCTAGTGAAAAGTTAAGTACCTACTTTTAATACATGATTAAAATCAGAATCGAGTACAGAGTGCTCTCCTTCAGTATCTAAAATTTGTCACCAGTCACCCTGTATACATATGTGTACAAACTTCGGCGCCCGATGGATTCAATAATTGATAAAAAAAAAAACACAAAGAAAAATACATTAGATCGTTTTGTGGTTTCAATATTACCTTCTTGAAAAAGCGATATTTTTGCCACTCCAATGACTTGTTTGTCGTAGCGGCATAAGGGCTCTTAACCTGACATTATATAATATATCCAGGATCCAGTACACCACGAGGACACATCTATAAACGGGCTATTAGATGTGTGATTATTTGATTAATATATATTACATCAATTTTGTATGACGATCACTTTGGCGATGGGGTAAACCTATCTGCCTCAGACGCCAGTGGTACAAGAAAGAAAAAATGTTCCGGGTCTGGGCGTTTATCTATACGTATTTTATATTCTAGGTTCCCCCCTAGTTCGCTGCATGGTATCTCATAATACAAGCTTCGCTTACTTTGAGGCCATGTAGTTGGCGTGATTGTCTGCGGATTTTATTTTATTTATTCTACAAATGAATTACGATGATGATAAATCATCATCACAGCGACATGAGTCCCTTTCCTGGCTGTGTGTCTAACTGAACTGATAAACCGTTAAATCAATTGGAGTTTCTTCCATGCAGGACTGGGAGCGAAACAAAAGCATAGAATGTGCCGGCAGCTTCTCTTCCCGGGCATACTGTAAAAGTCAGTTAAGGGACGGAGGTTTTATTGTCGTTTTTGTGGGCGATAGGCTGACCCCCTATCACTACGAGGCTCTCCATCATTATAATACCTCCAAATTTTTCAAATGAGACATCAGATGGTTTTATAGCCTCTGTTGTTCTGCCTACCCCATTAGGGATACAGGCGTGAAGTTATGTATGTATGTATGAAATTAATAAAATAATAACAACATATTTCACAAATAGAAAATGTACAATGTTGTTACAATAAGTCAGGAAGGCAAAATATACAAATCAAACTGCATGCCCTTGCTAGATTGTATACAATAATCTGTGTCAAAGGCATGAGTCCCAAACTCCTTAATATCATCATCATCATCATCACAACTCTTTGTAATAAGCCCACTGCAGGGTATGAGTCTCTCCCCTGGGTGATGAGGAGGTTAAGGCCATAATCCACCAAGCTGGCCCAGTGCTGGGTGGTGGATGTCAGAATTTTCAGGGTGCCGATACGGCTTCTAACAAACCCTAACAAATACTGAAATGAATGGTCGGCGGTCACCCATCTTTGTACCGACCGCGGCGAATGTTCCTTAGCCTGCAATATCGACGTTTAAATACATCTAATATATAAAATTCTCGTGTCACAGTTTTCGTTGCCATACTCCTCCGAAACGGCTTGACCGATTTTAATGAAATTTTTTGTGCTTATCCGGTATCTATGAAAATCGACCAACATCTATTTTTTTTTATTTATATGGCAAAACAACGTTTGCCGGGTCAGCTAGTATTAGTAATCTATACTGATTTGAGTGCGGTCGTGTCCGTCGATATAAGTCTTTGTTGTATGTAGGCTGTCGTTTCCAAAATCTAGAACAGTTGCTTTCTAGTTAAATCGATGTTTTACTAAGTTTTCTCTGTTACCATAGAAACAGTAACAATGGAAACGAATCGATAAGACCTAAAATAGAAAAACTTGTCTTAAGACTTACTACATTTTGTTTTACCAAATGTCTACGAGATTATCATGATTTATATTATTTATTGATATTTGGACAACCACTTTGGCGTTGGGGTAAACTTATCTGTCTCAGACGCCAGTGGTTGCGGGTTCGATCCCCGCACGGAACCATAAAAAAAAAATGTTCCGTGCCTGGATTTTTATCTATTTATGTATTTATATTCTAGGTTCCCCCCTAGTTCGCTATATGGTATCCCATAACACAAGCTATGCTTACTTTGGGGCCATGTAGTTGGTGTGATTGTCTGGGGATTTTATTTATTTATTTATAAAATATTTATTTATTTATTTATTTACCCTTTATTATACACAAAAACAAATCCAGAATAAAAAAACACAAATAAAAGAACACATTATGTATAAAGGGCGGCCTTATCGCTTGGAAGCGATTTCTACCAGGCAACCCAAATTTATAGACTTTTCACGATCAATTCCTTCTCGGAGTCTGTAAATACACGTTCCGAAATATAATAAAGAAACACAATGAATTTATAATTATTATTGTAGGCCCAACCTAAAAAACAGGATAGCCCCAGTTCAGCCATCAATTTTCAACCGACTTCTAAAAAAGGAGGAGGTTCTCAATTCGTCGGTATGTTTTGTTTTACTTTTTTTTTGTTTCTTTGTTACGCGATATTTCGGACAAATATGAATTGATTTTGAAAATAGCTGTTTCATATGATAGAGGATACTTCATAGTTGGTTCCATTTAAATTTCATTGAAATCGGTTGAGTACTTCATTGAAAATTTCAAGCTTTTGAAAAAATATGTATGATTTCGGAGAATGTTTAATGTTGACGACCCTCTCAACTCAGCCAAAGTTTTGACGTGAAGTCGGTTTTTTTAATGTTCTGCATTCGTTGATTATGTATGTTTCTCTTTATGTCTCAGTTTATTATTCGTAATTTATGCCGGAATAAGAAAAAAAATAAAATCATTTTTTTACTAGCTCCACCGCCGTGCATAGATTTCGTAAAGCCATGCGTTAATTTGAAATTACAAAAAAACATTTCAATTTCATAATAAAAGTATAGATGTTATTGTTTTTGTATCGCTTTGAATACACAAGCATTGCTAAAGTCGTTACATTATTTTAACGTTGAGCTTGATAAACTTGTGTCTTCTCGCGATAACCAGAATGACATTGATCCACAAAGCAATCAATAAATTAAATTGATAAATACATTAATGTTTCTTAAATTGATTTATCTGATTTCTTTTAGTATTCCTTGCATAAGTTCTTTAATAGACTTAGTTAGCGCTAGGCAGTGTGATGTGATTTAAGTTATTTATAAAAATATTATTCGGTTGCGAGTTCGATTCCCACTGCTCGACAATTTGTGCACAGATAGCACATCTCTGATACACAAATCTGATAGCACAGATTTTCTTAAGCTCTGGGTGTTTTGAAATGTAATATCAAGTACCTATACGTTTAGAAAATTATACACGTACTAATAAACGCCCGCGGTTTTACCCGCGTAAATATTATTCTTTTTTCAAATACAACTGGCAGTTTAAAAAAAAATAGCTTTTTTTGAAGAGAAACTTTAAATGCACTAAATTTCTAATACGTATTATGCCCGTCAATAATATTGTCAATATTATCACTACGGTAGTTATCATTTAGATATAGTCTGTGGTGCTGCTCACTATAAAGCTTAGCTACATCGATGGCTTCAAGAAAGTTCCAAAGACAACCATTAGCCTTTCTAATGGCGCTCGTATTTATTAATTGTAAGAAACCTATTTAAAACGTCATTTATGTTCGTATGATAATTTGTGCTTTCGATCTGACGACCTCTGTCTGCAGCAAATTGCAGGTAAATCGAAAGTTTGCGCTTTTTGTTCGTACACATCGACTTACAATTAATTTCAATATTAAATCTCAATCCATAAGCTTTCATTTTAAATAATAATCATTGTTCGACGACCATTTTGGCGATGGGGTAAACCTATCTGCCTCGGACGCTGGTGGTTGCGGGTTCGAACAAGAACAAGTTTCGATTCCCGCACGGAACAAGAAAAAAAATGTTCCGAGTGTGGACGTTTATCTATATGTATTTTATATTCTAGATTCCCCCCTAGTTCGCTACATGATATCGTATAACACAAGCTTTGCTTACTTTGAGGCCATATAGTTGGTGTGATTTTCTGGAGATTTCATTTATTAATTTATTGTCATGTCAATGAAATTTTGAATGAAAAAATCTAGAATTGAAAATTTCCAACTCAATAATAAATAAACTTTAATTAAATTTTATATAAAACAATACAATGTATGAATGTATGACTATTGTCATATCAATGAAATGTCGAATGAAAGAATCTGGGATTTACATTCAAAAATGAGTGAAATAGTAAAGATAGTCAAATCATAAAACAAACTTTTGTTTTATTTTATCCGTTTAATTGAAAACGTATTTTTAATTAGCCCGCCATATCTAAATTTGTTATCATAAACGACAAAGAAGTTAAGCCATACAGCCTTGTCAAGCCTTGAGAGGAAAATGTTTAAAAAACAACTGCCTAATGAATAAAAATAAAACCAAACTACGCCTTTATTTTCGGCCAGTATTTTTAAATATCTTGCTTCATGACTTTAAATGGTTCCATTCTATTATTTTGCTAATGTAACGTTATGTCGAAAGGATATTTAGAAAACATAAACAATTGAAAATAAAATAAGGTTTTACTGCAAAATCTGTGAAGCAAATTGTTACACAACATATATTTTACGACTATGACTGTGTTCTTGGAAAATAAATAGCAGGTTTAAAAGGTATCTAAACAGTTAAATTTGAACAAACGTAGTTAATAATACATACTAATATTATCTTATTGCCAAAGATCGATAAAACATGATCCAAACGACCTTATTTACATACCACACACATGTCATAACAATATCACAATTACGACTGTCAAAAAAAAATACCTTATAACATTCCATATCAAATTCGCTCTCAAAATCAACACTGCACTTTTTTTTAATCCATCACTCACAAAGGGCAAAGGTGAAGATTTGATCAAGCCTATCACGACCGATGAAATTCTTTTTTTGAATTTCACGCGTTCACTTTCGATTCGGCGCGTGCAGCGCTTGACGCGGATCCGAGGTAACTAAATTGTTTAGTTAGCTAGTGTGGGAGTGGCTGTGGGGGCAAGCGATCTTACGGACGGATGTCGCATTTTGCATTTGAATATTAATTATTTTAAGTACGTATTACATACCGTAGGTATGTGTGCCTTTTTTTCATACAAGATCAAGATCTATGCAGCAATTGTTTTTGCTCTTCGGCTTACAAAAGTTATGATTGGAACGCAGTTTCAAAAAAGATCTCTTTTCTTTTAATTATACTTGACCAGGACTTAGAGCGATAACTTTAAAACACAGACTATTCAACATTACACCTCTTGTTTATGAAAATACGTAAAAACAAAACGACCTAGATATAATTCAAGATCGCTTCTAAAATCGTAAGCTGTTATTCCAAAAAAGCGAACTCAAATAAAATCATTTCAAGAAGGTGCCAATCGATTTGTATGAAAAACATATTAAGCGTGTCATGGTCACACTAAGGAGCCTTGTGCAAAACCTACCTAAGTCGGAATACTTTAAAAATCAAACGTGACTCAAAATCTTGAAATCGCTTCTTATGCTCGTATTACAGAACGAGACTTAATACTCGTTTCACGTAAGCGTTGTTCACCAGCTGATTCTTGACTTGAGCTTTAGTCTTATTACAAAACAATTATCAAAACCAGATTACCTGAAACTAGTTTCAAATATCTGACTCAGTTGTTACTGGGTTTTCTTTGAAAAAAATTTGTTTCCCATTACATTTAAAAACAAAAACTAATGGTCTGTTACGTTATACGCAACGTTTAGATTATAATGTCTTATAAATTGCGTTAAATTCTATATGATGTATGACAAAATTGCCAATGTTTAGAATTATTTATCTGTTTTTCGATAGAAGCAGTACCGTTAAATTATAACTGTCGCTTCTTTTTACTATGAAAATATATTTATATTTATCACTCAAAAATAATACGAAACGTAAAATCTAAATGTAATGTTGCCAACTACTAAGTAAAGTCACTTAAAATTATAAATTCCAATATAGTTTTTATTTACTAAAAGCAAGTTCAAACTTGTTTTAAAAAGTTCAAAGTTGTTATAAAAATATTATCGTAATGGACAATATCACTGAGGATCTATTGTAGTTAATACAGATCACTATTAAAGAAGGCACGAATCGCGTACCTACCTATCTATTTTTTCTCTTAGCCACAGTTCACAACATCAAAAACTTATTTTGAAGTACGCTCAAGTATGGTAGACAGCACACTCAAGTGAATACAATTGTGAAACTAGTTTCAATCATTGGCATATGCATAAGTAAAGTTCTATAATAAGCGTGAACACAGTTCAAATCATTTAGTACTCAAGTGATATCTGATAATTGAATCTAGTATTAGGCAACATTTTGTAATAAAGAAAGTCGTTGATACTAGTTTCAAAACTAGTATCAATACATGAGTACTGTTCTGTAATACGACCATTAATCAGTTAATCCGAGGTGCTATTTGCGAACTAATGACATAACTGGAATATTTTCACCATGAACGTAACTTTTTAAGTATTTAATCGTCTTCTTTATTCAAAAAAATACCGTTACTAGAATCCGCCTTTGGAATCGTTCGAAATTTAATTTTACGTTTGAAACGCCGAGGAGGTTAAGGATGCTAAGTCAATTACATAATCGCCATTTTGTAGGGTGCTAATGTGTTTAGCAAAGTTTTTATTGCATTTAAATATCAATCATTAGTATTTTAGCATTAGTCAGTATTTACCTACGAGGCTAAGTTATGTCACAGAATAAGTAATAGTACCGTTGGTACAGAAGAACTCCGCAAGAAGATCTAAATAAATTCGAGTCTTGCTACGACGCGATACGGTGGAATTCAGCTCGCACAGCATTACGTACCTGCAAATTTATATACCTAGAAGTTTTGTCTCTTTCTATCGCATGCCTCTTATCTTTTCTTACGCTGTTAGGGTTGCTGCCTAGTGAAGAATAATTAATCTCCTTATTTGTAATTAAGTATCTACCGATGTAGGTATGACTGTTATTCTACCTTTGTAAAAAATATTGTTTCAACTTACCTAAAGTACAAAATGAAAAAAAAGTTATGACGAATAATTAGTAATACTACCTATGTTTTGTTTGCTAAATTGAACATAATCAAATCTAAACATAATCTAATTGAATATTTGTTTCTTTTTATGTCCATTTTTAAATACTATTTGCGACCTCGATCATAGAATTACTGTGAGTGCTATTAGGTAGGTAGGTATCTATGTACAACGTCCCGACGGGCGCGCGCGTGATACACGACCCATTCGAAATGCGCCGGCGGAGCGCTTCGCTGTAGGTAAATAACGGATGTACCGCGCGGAGTGAGCCAGGCCTGGTTATGTTTAGTGTCATTGGGAATATTAAAAGTTGTGCGAAGACTAGCTATGCAAAACATTTGGTTTCACAGGAATATGTAGGTACTTGTTTGACTGATAACTCAAAATTAAATCTGTTTCAAATTGCCAACACCCATGCCTATCAATAGGCATGAATGATATAGCATGTATAGATCGTTAGAAAAAAATGTAGTTTTGGTTTAAGGAATAATTAATTTACATCATCATCATCATCACAACTCTTTATAATGAGCCCACTGCAGGGCATGAGTCTCTGGTGAAGAGGAGGTATAGGCCATAATCCACCAAGTTGGCCCAGTGCTGGGTGGTGGATGCCAGAATTTTCAGGGCGCCAAGGTGGCTTCTGACAAACCCTAACGACTACTGTATACAATTTATATAGCACCCGGGACCCACTGCTTAACGTGCCCTCCGAAGCACGGAAGTCGTCGTGAGAAAAATGAATAGTCGGCGGTCACCCATCCAAGTACCGACCCCGCCGAACGTTGCTTAACCTGTGATATCGTATGATACACACAATAACCAATGCGCCGCGACGACTTCAGTAATTTACATAGTGGGTCGATATTTCGTAGATTTTGTTGAGGGAACATACTCAACGTATAGCTTGGTGGTAGGATCCCTTCTGGGTCCGCCTGGCTAGCGACCACCCTTTATATAAAGTCTGCCGCCAAATGTTACCGCTCCGGCGGTAATGTGTTCCGGCAACATTGTATAAAGAGCCAGTTCCTTCCTAAACCCGTGTGCTTTCATCTTCGACCTCATCGTCACTTACCATCAGGTGAGATTGAGGTCAAACGCGGGTTTAGTCACTTATAAAAAAAAAAAAAAAAAGCGATGATAGTATAAGATCGTTGTTTTTGAACACAATGTAGATTTGTCGAATGTATGTTTCATTGCAATATGTGCAATGGAAAGCAATGAGTAGATGATAAAGACATGTTTGCTGTTTGATTTTTTACCACCACACGATTCTAGTTTAAAATAAGCGTTTTCATGAAAGTCGCCATAGCTCAGTGGCGTTCGGCGCGGTCGATATAACAATGAGTAACCGCGATCATTCATTTCACACGTCGTCACGGCGGCGTACAAACAGCTTCTGACAATCCCAACGACTAGATAGGCGTAACGACAAGGATACAGCACCCGGGACCGACTGCTTAACGTGCCCTAAGAAATAAATGGTCGGTGCTCACCAATCCTTGCTAGTGTTGTATAAATTCAAAAGCCTTTTAAGGGTTCTGAGGCTTTAGCTTTAAAAGCTTTAAGGCTTCGATGCTTTAGACTTAAAGGCTTAAGCTTTCTACCCTAAAAAATAAGGCAATGGGATTATGTAATGGACTAGAAATTAATTATTTAGTAGGTACTAGAAAATTTATATTTTTTTATCCGCGGGTAATTTCTGAGCTAATTACTTAGTTACAAGCAAATGATGTAAAATTTAAACCGTGTTTTACAGCCACTTAACACCAAGTGCACCAAACGTACATTAAAATGGTGAAAAATATATTACTGGGCTTCAATAGCATAAAAATGAGAGCTCTAAACGCTCCGAGCCATTAAAGCTGCAAGCCTTTAAACCTTTAAGGACCCAGACCGTGAGAATCACCGAAAAGAGTGTTACGATTTGTCATATTTAACCTATTTAGATATGATTGATAATGATGATAATTTGCATATATTCCAATGAAAGACCAAAAATTATCATAATGCTCATTTTAACTCTTAAAACCTAATAGTTATCTTACTAATATTATAAATGTGAAAGTTTGGATGTATGGATGTTTGTTCCCCAATCACGGGAGAACAGCTGAACGGATTTTCATGAACTTTGACTTTGTGCTAGTGTACACTCTGGAATAGCATATAGGCTACTTTTTATCCCGAAATTCCCGCGGGATTCGAAATCGCTAGTATCTCATAACACCAGCTTTGCTTAGGTACTTTGATGCCATGGTTTTAGCATAAGATTTGCGGGGCGATATAATTATCCTAAAACAATTCTAGGTACTTGGTATAAAATATGTTTTATCCGATCGGAGAATGGATAACATAAATATGAATGTTTAACCTGTAGTTGCATCTGTGTATGCTGGATAGCAGTAACTGTAACATCCCCAACGATTCCCTCCGTTCATAAGACCAGAAAAAATATACTTATACTAGCTGACCCGGCAAACGTTGTTTTGCCATATAAATAAAAAAAAAATTGATGTTGGCCGATTTTCATAGACCGGATAAGCACAAAAAATTTCATCAAAATCGGTCAAGCCGTTTCGGAGGAGAATGGCAACGAAAACTGCGACACGAGAATTTTATATATTTGATTATAATCGTCAACAAACGCTCAAAATTGAGAAAAAATGCAAGAACATGCATTTATTCAGTATTTTTCAGATTTAACTTTGTAAATCAATATGAATTGATCGAAAAAAATACTTTTTGAATACTGAAGAATCAAGAAACCAAGAAATATAGTCATGTATTTTTTTTATACCTTTACAAACGAAGTCTTCTTTTTTTAAAGCCCTCTAAAATCTAGATAAGTTTTACGTAAATTTTCCATAGAAAAATGTACCTATGAAATATCACGCGCATCCCGAGCGTGTACGATTTAGTACTCTCATCGTCATCGTCATGGCCAGTCGCCAGTGCGTTTTTGGATTTCAAGGCACTACCACGCGTGTTTGATGCTCCAGCAAAGTTACGTGTTGTGAATAAAAAATGTAATAAAACGCTTAGGCTAGTAAAATAAACTACTCTTAGGCTATTTTACCAACAGACATTCGTTTATTTCCAAAATTTTTGTTTAGCTGCATATATTCAACTTCAATGCTGGACTGGGAGCGAAAGAAAAACATAGAATGTGCCAGCTGCTTCTCTTCCCGGGCATACTGTAAAAGTCAGTTAAGGGACAGAGGTTTTAAAAGCGTTTTTGTGGGCGATAGGCTGACCCCCTGTCACTACAATAGTCTCTCTCCATCTTTATCATACCTCCAAATTTGTCAAACGTGACATCAGATGGTCTTGTAACCTCTGGTGTTCTGTCTACCTCATAAGGGATATGTACATGCAGGCGTGACGTTATGTATGTATGTATTCAACTTCAATTAATTTTGCTGCGGTCGCGCGAAATCGATGCCGCCCGCGTACGTTCTAGGCCCTTAAGGCTACAAGCCTTTAAGGTTTAAGTAAACCTTTAGAGTTTGAGCCCTAAAAGCATCAAGGTTAAGGCTCAAGGCTTAAATTTACAAATCAAATCAAATCATATTTATTGCTTCAATGTATGATACAAAAAGGTGGTTATACTATGATACGTTCCTTATACAAAACTGTCTAACAGCATGCAATCTTTTTAGCTGGGTAGGTATACAAAATAATTAATTTGAAGAATGTGTCACGCATATAGGTTAAACATCATTGACATAATTAGTCTACATAACATTTCTAAGATTAAATTAATCGTTTATATAATTGTTACAACACAAATCCTTGCTTTATCGAATGTCAAAACACAGGAGCCAGTACTCCACGACGACATTGATAAGAAGAACTAATTAGTTAGTCTAACTGAACTTTTACCGTAACTAATTGAGATACCGCTACAACCAGACAGTGACTGGCTACAAGGCAACTAAAACCTGGATTATAGATCTGATCTCACTTAACAACTTCAGATCGATCTACGGATCAACTTAAGTCACTTGAAGGGCCGTTTGATCGATATCTTTTAATTATCGTATGTTTCCGTGATTATCGATATATTTATAGTTGTGAAATCTTCCATGCTGGACTGGGAGCGAAAGAAAAACATAGAATGTACCAACCAGCTGCTTCTCTTCCCGGGCGGAGGTTTTATTGGCATTTTTGTGGACGATAGGCTGTCCCCTGTCACTGAAATAGCCTCTTTCCATCATTATAATAGGTACCTCATTATTTTGTCAAACGTGACATCAGAGGGTCTGATAACCTCTGGTGTTCTGCCTACCCCATAAGGGATACAGGCGTGAAGTTATGTATGTATGTATTATAGTTGTGAAATAATCTCTCGATCTTATAAAAGAAACGTCTATCTATGTTCAGGATAATCTAAGGTTAATTGTGTTTCGACGAGCATAGTAGTTGATTGAATCAGTTGGCGCCAAAATTTGAAAATTCAACAGAACTTATCAAATCTAGGTAGACTAGCAAAGTTCAATGTCGCGCACACAAAAACAGACACAATGTTTTTTATTTTATTTTATAATGAGAAAAAGTACCTTCACGGATTTTTCGAGATGTCTTCATTAGAAAACTTAAAATTTTTAAATTGCATTCAACATACATAAGGGCTCTATTAGAACTAGTAGTGATATCAAAAAAGTTTGAAAGAAACTTAATTTTTTTTAAGATTTATTGATTTTTTGTGCATTTTGGTTTAAATCTAATCTCTTTAATCTAAGCTCTCTATTTGTGTGCGCAGTGCTAAGGGTAATGGATACCTAAAAAAATCTGATACAAACCTAACGCATATTAAAAGCACCACTAATAACATCAGAACATTTTCATCATACATAAAAGTTAGGCAGGTCATGCCAAATTTATTAAAAAAAAAATCATCGCATTCTTTTTTTATAATTTCAACAAATTAAGAAAACTGCGTTCTCAGTTTTTCCGAGTCAACTTAAGTCTTCGTTCGTTCATACATATACTTTAAAGTCTTCTAGTGCTACTTGGGTTGCATCGCAAAGCGTGTTTTTTCTCAACTGGAAAATAGGAAAATTAGGTTAAGGATAGGAGCTAGGAAATATGTGGAGCGAGTAAAAGATGGGACAAGTGTGGGTCAGAAAAAGAATTTGCATAAGCGCGCGATATAATGCTTGCGTTAAATGTTTATTAAATATTTTACAAAACTGAGGAAGTAAATAAATAAACATATGTTGATAATCAACAAATGCCGAGCATTAAAAAAACCGACTTCATGTCAAAACTTTGAATGAATTATATTGTCGTCAAGGTAAACATTCTCCGAATTCATACACATTTGAAAAAAAAAATCATGAGGTAGGTAGGTACATTATCGATTTTGACGAAATTTATATGGGAAGTATCCTCTATCATGAAACAAGAATTTTCAAAATCGATTCATAATTGTCCGAAATATCATCTACATAAAGACACAAAAAAGAAAACATACAGACGAATTTTATTGAGAACCTTCTACTTTTGGAAGTCGGTTGAAAAGAAAACCTCATAGTGCCATCTATCGACCAATAGTGGAACATTTCAATGTTTACAACCTCTACACGAAAGATTTTAAGGTTAACATATTATCACTTCAATTCTAATTTCAAAGAAAAAATAAAAAAGATTTTAAATAACTTACCCTATCAGAAATCGCCTCTTCCATTTTCCCGCGCTTTAATCCAGGGGCGCGTATCACATTCGCTGGTGGCGCCATCACGGTGCTAGCGGGCGGCATATTCGCGCCAGCAGCGTTGCCCGCCGCAACCGGTATGAAACCGGCCTCCATGGCACTTTCACGCTACAAACATTTCCGCTATCCGATAATAGATGGCGTTGTTTACAAAACTTAAACAGATCGATCTCACGTAATCACAACAAACATTTTAAAACACAAATTCACTATTTTCCACTCAATTCACTGCACGGACGAATTTTTGTTTAACTCACAAGCCATTTTTAAAGGAACTGCTGTTTTTGTTGTGCGTTTCAACGCTTAAGATACGTATAGAAAAATTGAGCACATATTGAATGGAATGCGTATTTTTCACTGAACTATTAACAAGCACACTTAATCTTACGCATTTATTCGACAAAAGAGCACTTTTACGAGATTATTTAACAATTAAAACGCGAAATCTTGACACAAACGTCGCCTCTCGCGATCGCCAGGCCTCTGCAGTTTACGGCGACGTCGAATATCTCCGTCTCCTTCACTCGCACACCTGTGAAAAGGACAGAGATATAAATTATCATAAATTGATAAAACTTGGTGTGAATGGGACAGGTTATTTCGATAGCGAGCGATACAGGTACCTACAGGTGAATAGTTGAAAAAGTGATCTACCAGGTAATATCAATTAAAAACTAATATGACAGACCGGCATTTGAGTTATAAAATTTTATAGGGCAGCTATCGAACGGGTACGTAGAACAACATTGTAAATCTTTATTACGCCTATTGATATAACAACGTAGTGTCAATTGTTGGGAGGTGTATATGAAGTTTTGTTTTTTTTTTACTATGAAATTCTTTTCTGCCAGGTTGTAACGGTCCATTTGAACCTTTTTTTGCCTTGACTACTTAGTAAATAACACGTCAATTTATTTATCTTTAAATCAAAGCTTGAGAATTTTACCTTATCTAGCGATAAAATACACGTGAAAGTTAGTGAACTCTTTCACTTAATAACTACTAGTTTTTAACTATTTTAGCCTGTACAGGTTGATTTTTTAATAATAAACGAATGCAGAGCATTAAAAACCGACTTCACGTCCAACACATCAATTTAAAAATATTATCCGCAGTCAAAATTAAAATTTTTTCATGAAGTACTCAATCGATTTCGATGAAATTTATATGGGACCACCTCTAATGTATCCTCTATAACATGAAACAAGAATATTTAAAATCGATTCATATTTGACCAAAAAAATCGTGTAACAAGACACAAAAAAAAACACACACACGAGATGAGCACCTCGTCCTTTGGGAAGTCAGACTTCATTATCGTTTTTAAATCCTTGTCAAAACTTTGGCTAAAGTGAATCGTCATCTAAGTTATTATTCTCCTTTTACATGCAAAGTTTCTGTATAGTTAAAAAAAAGTAGGATGAAATATGGGACCTCTAAGAATCATCAAAATCGATTCATAATTGACGAAATAATCGTGAAAAAAACATACACACGAATATTTATTTATTTATTTATATACCCTTTATTATACACAAAAACAAATCCAGAATAAAAAAAACACATATAAAAGAACACATTATGTATAAAGGGCGGCCTTATCGCTTGGAAGCGATTTCTACCAGGCAACCCAAATAGATAAACTCCTTTTGAAAGTCTGCGGAAAAAATTGCTTATGTTTGACTCTGCGTCGTCGTCCACTATTTTCGTTGCGTTTATCCAAATCAATTGTATGGTTTAGACGTGAAAGCATAATGGTGCGTACAGATTGCTGTAATGGAACTTGTAATGTAACATTTTGCGCACCACACGTCCAAATACGCAAATTGCGCAGAATGTTACATTACTAGCAATCTGTACGCACCATAAGGCGATTAACACATGGGCCAACTCTCATAGCCGCAGTAGGCTATGGCTAACCCAACTTTTTTTCTAGAAATAAAGTATATTTGAGTCTGAAAAGAATATCAAACAGTATTATTGAAAAATAAACAGTATTCAATTTATTTAATGTTTTAAACATATATTTTAAGAGGTTCTTGCACAAATTATCAATTAAAATCTAGCATATACAGGGTTGATTTGTAGTCACCGGCCAACATTTTTTTACACAATAAGTATCATTTATAGAAACGATTTTTGCAAAAAAAGTAACTATTTTGTTTACAAGAAAATTAGTTTATCCGCTAACATAGTAACTAAGGCATGGTCACTCTAAATTACCATTAAAATAAAGATGACTACGCGCTACTACACACATTTTGTAGTACTATGTCGTAGTATTACCAAGGAAATGCCGCGTCGTAGTAGTTATGTTCATCAACAGCGACTATTTTTTTTAAAGATTGTGGTTCCATATTTCTACTTTTTTGTACTGAGCGACGCTAAAATAAATATGCAGGTACGTTTATATCGTATCAAAGAAGCTAAAATTTAAATTTGGCTGGTGACGAAAAATCAACTCTGTTTACAGTGTTTAGCTTTTTATGCTGGAAACAGTATTTTGTATACTTTATTTTTGTCTTATTATTTTGTTTATTTACGTTTAACAGTATAATGTAGTGAAAAACAGTATGGTTAGCAACCCTAGCTATGGCGGTGGTGAATCGTATGGTAATAGCGAACAGACAGATTTTCGCTTTTATAATTTTAGTACGGATTGGTATCTTATTTATGGGCATCTAATTTGTATTAGTATAATCCAGTTAATCTTCACAACAATGCGTAGTAAGCAGCGAGTTGTAAAGATTAAATAGATAACGTTTTGTATCTTTAAATAGTATAGAAAAACAGTAAGTATAGGTACCTTGTATGTTTTTTAGTTCTTCCATTTTTTTATGCTGAAATTTTTAGAATTTTGTAGATTAAATGTTACGGTAATAGTGAATAATTGAAGATTATTAATAATTATCTATTATTATTAATAATTACCGAAAGTCGAGGTTAACTCTCTGTTTAACTCTATGCGATTATAAAAAAAATACCTAACCGGTCCATGTCGGTTATGTGCTAACAGCCTCAGCCTCAGCAACCAGCCGGTTGGTAATTATTAATAATATCTATTTAAATTTCAGTTGGTATTAATAATGAAGATTATTAATAGATAATTATTAATAATCTTCAATTATTCACTCTATTCCATAACTATCAACACCTTGTTAAAGCCGAAGTACAAAATTGTCACGTCATTAAGCGGCCATTCGATGGTCTTATGATGAATAAAAAATTTTTCATTTTTCATTTTCATTTACCGTAACATAAATACTAAATTAAATCGATCCCAGGCCGGGACTTGAGCCCGAGTCTCCGGGCGGGTGCTCTACCAACTAAACTACTGGGTCCTGCCTGACTGAAAACATCGAAATTATTTAGTATGCTAGCTGTTTCACACGGTTTACCCGCGCAATTTCTAATCCCGAGGGAATTTCGGGATAAAAAGTAGCCTATGTGCTTTTCCAGACTGTACACTATCACTCACTACGCTTTTCATCAAAATCCAAACTTTCACATTTACATACATGACTTCACGCCTGTATCCCTTATGGTGTAGGCAGAACACCAGAGGTTATAAAACCATCTGATGTCACGTTTGACAAATTTGGAGGCATTATAATGGTGGAGAGAGACTATTGCAGTGACAAGGGGTCAGCCTATCAAAACCCACTAAAAAACATCCAATAAAACCTCTATCCCTTAACTGACTTTTACAGTATGCCCGGGAAGAGAAGCAGCTGGCACATTCTGTGTTTTTCCTTTGCTCCCAGTCTAACATGGAAGACATTTCACAATTATAATTAGTAAGCTATAGTAAGAAAGTAGGAATGCGTAAGAAAAGATGAGTAAGATATAGTTTTTTTTGTTATAGTCCAGATTGGGGGTCTATTTGTAACCGATTTCAAAAAAAGGAGGTTATGGCAGAAATCGCGCTTCGGCGATAAGGCCGCCCTTTGTATGTTAATTGTGATTGTTATTTTAATTTAATCTGTGTAACTATGTTGGTGTACAATAAAGAGTTTTATTATTATTATTTATTATTATTATCCATTCGACCTGTATGTATGTAATATTTTCGGAACTGTCCAGTTTTCGTATAATATGTGTGTATGTTTTTAAGTTTCTGTTATTTAGTATTTTAATCTACAGTCGTAACGTTTTTATGGGCCATATAGTTGGTGTGATTGTCTGAGTATGTTTTTTGATATTTTTTTAAATTTCATATCAATCTCGACGATCACTTTGGCGACGGGGTTAACCTATCTGTCTCAGACGCCAGTGGTTGCGGGTTCGATTCCCGCACGGAATAAGACAAAAAAAAACCGTGTCTGGGTGTTTATTTATTCATGTATTTATATTCTAGGTTCCCCACTAGTTCGCTACATGGTATCCCATATCACAAGCTCTGCTTACTTTGGGGCCATGTAGTTGGTGTGATTGTCTGGGATTATATAATCTGCCATTGAGAAAAAAGGAAAACAAGCGGACATCAAAGTGAAAGGGACACTTTTGGCGTCTTTTTACTTTGAGGAACCTCAAAATTATACCATTTTAAACTCATTACACATACCTTTCCGTCCATCAATTCAAATATTAAAATTTACATCATTAAAGAGGCCGAAATGTCAACGAAAACACGAAAACGAGTTAAACTGGCTTTACGTAATAAATATCATTTAAAAAAAATACAGGTGTTTTGTTAATGTGATTGCGCTTTGTGACAACGAGCCGTTAATTTTAATATTTTGGATGTTCATTTAAATTCTCCGTTAAACTGAAAATCAGCTGATAGTTTTTACAACCGACTTCAAAGAAGGAGGAGGTTCTCAGTTCGTGTGCATGTTTTTTTTATTTATTTTTTTCGTGTGTCTTTGTTACATGATATTTCGGACAGTTATGAATACATACATACATAACTTCACGCCTGTGTCCCTTATGGGGTAGGCAGAACACCAGAGGCTATAAGACCATCTGATGTCACGTTTGACAAATTTGGAGGTATTATTATGTTGGAGAGAGACTATTGGTTGTCTGTAAGAAATCGCTCGTCAGCGATAAGACCGCCTAGTAGTACTTACACAACACACTGTTTTTTTTTTTTTCTCATTTACTGTCTGTACTGTATACTGAAGTGTAAATAAATAAATATTGCAGTTACAGGGGGTCAGCCTATCGCCCGCAAGAACGGCAATAAAACCTCCGTCCCTTAACTGACTTTTACACTATGCCCGGGAAGAGAAGCAGCTGGCACATTCTATGTTTTTCTTCTGCTCCCAGTCTAGCATGGAAGAAGGAGTTATGAATCGCTCTTAATAATCGATTTCATCGGCGGCATCAGTCTCTATGAATCGGTTTGTATTTTATACTAGCTGCTGCCCGCGACGTCGTCTGCGTGAACGCTATGCAGCACCAAACGCACCTACGATTATAACACTGCTAGCGTGATAATATGTAGCCTATATGTTGACCCGACTTCTTAACTATCTTCATGCCAAATTTGAAGTAAATCCATGCAGTACTTTTTGAGTTTATCCCGGAAAGACAAACAGACAAACAGACAAAAATTCTAAAAACTAAGTATATTTTTTGTTTCTGTTTCGATTGTAGATCATACCCCAAGTATTCTTTTAAAAAAATATACAATGTACAGTTTTGACTTTCCTACCATTTTATTATATGTATAGATCACAAAATATCAGCTGTGTCGTCATAAAAGGTGTTAAAAAGTCGGCACGTTTGGTTCAATACAAATCGGGACACTTGCGTCATCTATGTCGATGTATGTCTGTGGAATGAACCAATGAAATCAAAATTTCAAAATACAAATTGCAATGACGATACAAATACATAATATGATGGCACGACCTCGAACAAAAGACAACAATACTGCTAAAAAAAAAATTAAAGAAAGTCAAACCATTATAAGACTGAGAGAAGTGATTCTTGTATCAATTTATTGAGCAACTCAACAACTTGTAATAGAATAAGAAAAAAGAGATAAGTTAACGATGTAGTATTCGAAAAAAATATAAAGCGCCCTGATGCTCTCAGAAACTGTAAAAAATAAAGTTGGTCTCTTCGGCAATTACTAGTTACTTTACAATTTTTTCTTTAAAATAACATCAATATTAAGCCTCTACAAGACGTAAAACAAATTATGGTATGGTATGGAATTTTGCCATCACGAGCAAAGGGGTCATTTTGATCAACTCTTAAAATGTACCGAGAGCCATTATTTTTTACATCAATTTGATAAGCAACTCAAATATTATAACAAGATAAGAAAAAAAGATGGGTTTATGTTGTAGTTTTCACAAAATTTTAGATTAAAGCGCCTTGGTGCCCTAAAATACTGTCAAAAATTAACTTTTTACCTACGGCAATGACAATAAAATCCATTGTTGGCTATTTTTTAATGTTATTAGTTACTTTACACATTCTTATTTCAAATTACAACAATATTGAGTCCCTGCAAGACCCACAACTCTGTTTTGTGCGGTTGTTTTAGGCTGCTTTTAGGATATATTAATTTACAAGGAAATTAATATATCCGCTAACATGTTAAGCTAAGCATGGTCACTCTAAATTAACATTAAAATAAAGTCAACTACGCGCTACTACAAAACATCTCGTAGTTCTACGTCGTAATATTAACAATGAAATGCCGCGTCGTAGTAGTTATGTTTATAAACAGCGACTATTTTCAAAAACGTTTGTGGTTCCATATTTCTACTTTTTTGTACTGAGCGACGCTAAAATAAATATGCATTTATGTTTATATTGTATCAAAGAAACTAACATTTAAATTTGGATGGTGACCAAAAAACAACCCTGTATATTCCCGCTTCTTCCATCAATATTTTAAGAGCCAGGTCTTTCCCTAAACCACTTTGCTGTCATCTTCGAGCTCATCTTCAGGTACCATCAGATGAGATTGAGGTCTATCCCGTGTTTAGCCACTAATATAAAAAAAGACGTGTGGCACTCGGAGACTGCCGCGGTAAAGCTATTGCATAGCATTTTTTATCAACTTATGCAATTATAATTATTTCTTTATTTTATTAATGCAGTAATGTTTGATCTAATATGAAGTTCCACAAGTCCCTAGTAGATGGCGCTGATTGTTTATTAAAGCCCGCATGTAAAGTTATGAAATCAAAGTATCACCGCTGTGCCGGTCGGAGTGGGGGGTGTTAGGTTTTTTTCGTTACGGAATTTCTGGATTCGGTCCCCACGCTCAAGGCCCGCGATAGAAGCTATGCAATAGCTTAAAAATGGCGGAAAATAATGGCAAAAACCTTAGACAATACAGTCACCAATACACAGGCTTTTACTGTGACATATAAGTATACAAGAATGACGTATAACTACTTGGATTGTAAGTAAATTGTCCTTTCGTAACAAAGCATAGCATTCCGATGCAAGTGACAAGGTTACCTTGTTGCATTGCACTGCAATGTATTGCTGGAGGCGGTAGGAATATGCCTGGAATTTTGGCCCGAATGTGAAGCAATAGCGAACTGTTGCTTTGGAAAACTAACAGAAATTGATCAAAAAACCAATTATAATTACGAAATGGACCTTCCTCAATTTAGAACTAAAATGTTTGTTATTACCTATATGGTAGGTTTAATACATTATTGCGACATTCAAATAATATCAGCAGTAATATTTTTGTAAATGTCCACGATATTGAAAAAATATTGTCTTTAAGTTTTCACGATTCATACTATTAAATAAAACAATTTTTAACCGGATTTATCGCGTTTACTTACATTTTAAATTTTAACTCGACGTTTCGGTGTCTTTGCAGACCCCAGACACGAGTCGCTCGTGACCAAAGTGTTTTATTTAAGATGCAAAAAACATGAGTAAATGGTAAAAGTACATGAGCAAAGCTGGAGTTAGTCACTAGTCCTTTTTTATCAACCGACTTCAAAAAAGGAGGAGGTTTTTTTATGTTTGTTACCTCATAACGGTTGACTGGGTGAACCGATTTTGATGATTCTTGTTTCATATGATAGAGGATACTTCATAGTTGGTCCGTTTTTTTAATGCTCTGCATTCGTTGTTAGAGCTTGTGCCCGCGTTTTACCTTCATATCATCTCTATGCTGGACTGGGAGCAAAAGAAAAACATAGAATGTGCCAGCTGCTTCTCTTCCCGGGCATACTGTAAAACTCAGTTAAGGGACAGAGGTTTTATTGGATGTTTTTTTTGTGGGCGATAGGCTGACTGTCACTGCAATAGTCTCTCTTCACTGTTATAATGCCTCCAAATTAGTCAAACGTGACATCAGATGGGTTTATTACCTCTGGTGTTCTGCCTACCCCATACGGGATACAGGCGTGAAGTTATGTATGTATGAATGTATCAAAAATAACAGCACAATGGGTAAGTAACGAACTGGCTCTTCATAAAATATTTGGGGAGCACATCACCGCTGGAACGGTAATATTTGACGGCAGTTATTATATGAAGGGTGGTCGCTAGCCAGCAGACAGTGAATCTTCAGATTCACCACTATCCCACATCAAACACCACTAAGCAAGGGCAAGGTACAGGTATCTAGAGTAATTCAACTCGGCCGCATCTTTGAAATAAATGCCTACAGCGCGACGCCGCCGCCGTCCGTTCACATGTGATAAGGGCTGCCCACCTTCAGCATTTAAATTACATTTGCCTACTTTGTGTTTACTGCCATTTAGTTTTGTGACTGCAAATAAATAAAATACTTTGTGAATTATATAAGAATATTTAA
Organism: Stenoptilia bipunctidactyla; assembly: GCA_944452665.1. Taxonomy (NCBI): domain Eukaryota; kingdom Metazoa; phylum Arthropoda; class Insecta; order Lepidoptera; family Pterophoridae; genus Stenoptilia; species Stenoptilia bipunctidactyla. The sequence continues at coordinate 14,552,159 of OX101750.1, forward strand.
CAAAAATACGTTTTGTATCAAAAAACCATGTTTACGTTTGAATAACAAATAGGTCTTGTGACCGAAAAATACTTACGCCTCGACTAAGACTCACGAAAAGATGTATTATCAAATTTTAAAGTATAAACAATCTGCATATTAACGTAAAGCTCAATCAAAAATTGTTTCGGTATGTAGACACTCGCGACTGGCCGCACGCCGAGATCGAGCCGCGTAGATATAGCTCGCGTTTTGTCCGTTTGTATGATGTTGAATTACTGTATATAGGTAATATAAAGTATTACCTCACATAGTTTATTTATAAAACAGGTATTATAGGAATTAGGAACATCAAAATACAAACACAAAAACCCATTCGCCCAGAAATCATCCATTACAATCAATCATCATCACAAACCTTATTTCATAGATCAGTTGACAAACTATCGATTACAGCCCGGCCCTGTTCTAATCGAGTAAATCATATCGATTGATGGCGATTCGATTATTAGTTTACAACGATCGATGACGCGAATCGGTTCAGTAGTGCAGTTGACCCGGGGCGTTCTTGTTGAGGATGGCGTATTTGATACTGTTATATAGTTTTAGGTTTGTACGTCGACGTTGTGGTTACTGTGTATCAAACGATATCGCAGGTGTAGCGTGCTCGGCGCGGCCGGTATTAGGATGGGTGACCGCCGATCATTTATTTCTCGACGAGACCGGCTGGTGTAGCGGTAACATACATTGCCTTCTATGCCAGAGGTCCTGGGTTCGAATCCCGGCGGCGGTGGATATTTTTGTGATTAACACAGATATTATCCGTCAAGTCATGGATGATTATATGTTCATTTAAGTTTATTATTTATGTATGTTTATTTATTTTCTTAAGTATATCAGTTATCTAGTATCCATAACACAAGCTTTTTAAGAAACTTAATTTGGGCTAGATAATGTTGTGTGAGTGTCAGAAATATTTATTTATTATTATTATTTATTTATTTCTCACGACGACTCCAGTGCTTCGGAGTCACACGTTAAGCAGTCGGTTTCGGGTGCTGTATACTTGTATATAGCAGTCGTTAGGGTTTGTCTGAAGCCATTTCGGCGCCCTGAAAATTCTGACATTCATCAACCATCTTGGTGGATTACGGACTTAACCTCTTCGTCACCCAGAGGAGAGACTTATAGCACTGCCTGCAGTGGGCTCATTACATGGAGTTGTGATGAGGTTTGTACGATTCATTTGTAAACAGGTAGAGCTTTGAATAGCCCTAATGTTTCAGGGTAAGCGTGACGTAAAAAGCGACTGATCCATAGGAGTCTGTTTAGTGGTAGGACTTTGTTTGGCTCTGCCTGCCTAGCAACTATATAAACTTCATATAAAATGTGCTCCAACTATCTTTGCTCCGACGATGATGTGTTCCGAAAATATTTTATGAAGAGTCCTTCTTAAACCCGTGTGCTGACCATGTATCTTGGATCTCATCTTCACATATTCACTAACCATCAGGTGTGATTCAGTTCCAACGTGGGTCCAATTTCCATCGATAAGATCCAATAACATTCACCAACCAGCACTGGGCCAGCTTGGTGGATTACAGTCTAAACCTCCTCGTGACCCAGGGGAGAGACTCATGGCCATAGTGGGCTCATTACACGGAGTTGTGATGATGAAAAATAAGATAGACATACCTACACAGGACAACGACTAGTTCTCCCTGTTTAGCCGCTAAGGCGGGCGACACAAAAAGAGAATTCAAAGAATTGTGTATATCATAAAGTCATCATATAGAAAGTGATACGGCTGACCATCAGTGGTTACTAATATTATAAATGCGAATGTCTGGATGGCTGGATGTATTTAAGTTTGTACTATCGTACCAATTGAATCATGCATGACCCTTTTTGTTGATAATTCGTTTGAAACTGTCAAACTTGTAAGGTCTATCGCGTATATTGCACTACGATTTTAGATACTGTACGAATTCTGTACTCAGTGAATGTCAGTATCGTTTTTTTTTTTTTATATTGTAAGGATAGGACGTTTGTCTTCCATGCCACCTGATGGAAAGTGCGCATGAAGACTATGGTGTTACACGTCCATCCGAGAGAAACCTCGGCACTTAAAAGTTCCAGGACTGTAGTGGTCAGGAAAAACAGACGCAGGCAGATTGTTCCACTCCTTGGCAATCCGTACCAAAAAGGAACTATCGAAGCGTTTTGTTCGACTTCTTGGTAAATCCACTAATAGGGATGGAAGTTCTGTCTGCGTCTGGTAGTCCGGTGGTAAAAAGGAGTGGATTCAATTTGGTCAATAGAAATGAACAAGTTCGTCACCAAGGAAACCTATCTTCAAGCGAATTTCGATAGCGATAGATTTATTTTATTTAAGAAATTAATTTCACGCTTTAACTTTTTATTTCAACGCGAACAAAGTCGCGAGAAACAGCTTTGACATATAAAATAAAAGGTTTTTAAAAAATATATTTTTGGGCGTTTATTACGTCTCTCATAAACTCGTCTATTTATTCTCGTTTACGGCTGGTATAGAAAGTGAAACGGCTGACCATCAGTAATCATTACCCTCCGTTTGCCGACCAATTAAACCGACACATCAAGCGTCATATATAATTAAGATAAGATGGTACAGTCGGGCTAGAATATTTGTGTAAAACATGTGTGAGTTAAACAATACGATATCAAAATCTTAAAATTCAATAGTAAAACTAAATGTTTTACACTCGTAGCGTAGTTATTAATAGAAAATATAAATAAATGTTTTCATAAACATAAGAAATAAATAGGTTTTTCATAAAATAATCTTTATAATTTAGTGACATGCTTATTAAACTAAAAATACACACAGTTATTTCAACAACAAAGAAAACAAGTAGGTGAGTCAACTAATATATAAAATTCTCGTGTCACAGTTTTCGTTGCCATACTCCTCCGAAACGGCTTGACCGATTTTGATGAAATTTTTTGTGCTTATCCGGTATCTATGAGAATCGGCCAACATCTATTTTTTTTTTATTTATATGGCAAAACAACGTTTGCCAGGTCAGCTAGTATTATATAGTTATTTCAGGAGTAAGTGTAGCCGCCACTGCACACTCCCCTATAAAAGGACTCCATGAGAACCCAAATCTATTCGGACATAAATTCCGATAGCGTATAAGTGAAATCCGCTAAATAACAATAACAAGAAAAAAACGCAAAGGTTTACTAAACTTTACTAACAGAATAGGTAAGCAAAATCAGATTTGATACTATGTCCTTAAAGGGTTACCTACGCTACTTCGAAACTCTATTTACGAAAGACGTTTTCCCTACTGATTTATTTATTTATTTATTGTTAGTTTCACCGATGGGTTATTATACAGAGTCCGTTTATAATAGTCAATTATATTTTAATAGCAGATCAGGAATGATGAGTGGGTCTGAATTTCGATATTTTTTTAAAATATTTTTCATAAATTAAAATTTCAGAATTCTTCTTTGTGAGTAAAATTTAAGATTAATCTACATTTTATGACTACATACAGTTAGATGGAAACGTTTTTATTACTTGCTGTGTAGTCATAAACTACAGATCAAACTTAAATTTTGATCACTTAGAAGAATGTTGAAATTTTAATTTATGAAAAATACTTATTTTTTCGGAATTATGTCCCACTCATCATTCTTCATCTGCTACTAAAATATTATTGACTATTATAAGGCGACCCTATCGCACCTTTAATAATAAAACGAAATAATTCAAAAAATAGGTATTTTGAGTTTTCATCATAAAACGCATTAAAACCGTGAAAACATTACGATCAGTCTTACAGACACTCGATTTGCACAAGTAGAAGTGAGATAATAGATCACCCGTCTCTTTCGTTTTAACTGAGTGAACCAGTAGGGTAGTCAAAAAGTGACACCATTCAGTGTTACACCAACAAAGTTACTGGATCGACATGTACGGGGCTGTGTAACACCTAATAGTGCGTTTTCTGATTAACAGCTAAGTGCTCGCTTTGGTTGAATTTTAATATTAAAGTGAATATTTTAAAGTTATTGCATTTTCTTTTTAAAAAGTGTTATTTGAAATTGCAATATTCAGAATTGATTCAGTTTATGTTTAAAGAGTATTTGATGTTATACGAATTTGTATGAGTTGCTACGTTTTTTTATTAAATATAAACAAATTTTTATGATGTATTCGTATTTAGTTCATTTTGTTTCTAAATATTTGAACTACTTTCTTTTTTAGGTCAATCGGATACCTATAAATTTTCTTTGTTATGACGTCGTCATGGAGAGCTCGAAGAATCGTGGAGCTAATCACAAAATCTGATGCACCTTAAAGTGAGAAATCTAAAAATGCGCCATCTTTTTCGGAATGCATTAAACAAGATAAGAATAACGTTCTTAGTAAAATTGTAAATAATATTATTTTGGACTTTAAAAACTACTACTACTTTGGCAGGAAATACTTGACATTCTGACCAGTCGGTCGGGGTTCAGGTCATGAGAGACAGAAACCGCCGAATGGTTCGGACAGTCTCCAACAAAACCACTCTTTGCATGCGTGCTGTAAGCGAACCACCGCTGCACCAATCCGTGCGATTCAAGGTGTCTAACCATTGACAAAAGGCTGGGATCAAACCTTTTCCGGATATTACTACCAGAATGATTTCGGTGGACATAACTTCCCACATTTCGGTCACGTCTTGTGCACGGTCCAAGCGCTTGCATTGCTTTTCGGTCTCGGCCTTCACAAAATTCTCGTCATGCGGTATAGTACTGTCCACCAAAAATACCTTAGACGACGATCGGTCCATTATCAGGTTTAATACACGATATCAGGTTTATTCGTTAGAATGGGGCCAATCCCAGCAAACCGCTACCCTCTTCAATAATGGTCTCCGGCGTGTACTGGTAATAAGGCAATTTATGATTCCTGAGACCGTATTTCAGAGGGAGTTCTTGATGGAGATGCTCTAAGCTGCTTGGTTATGTCTATGCAGATAGCAAGAACCGAACTACATGTCTGAGGGACTCGCCAGATTGGCGGCACGCTTGACATACCTACGTCTACTGTGCCGTCGCTCGCTCATAATGTATTTCCGGTAGTTGTTCGTCTTGATAACCTGATCCTGTATCGTAAAGATCCTGTATCCTAAAGAGGTCCCCGAAGCGCCAATGAAGCGTAAAGGCAATGCACGGAGGCTTTAAGGTCCACGTATGGCTCGTGTAGAGCCTTGTAAAACCTTCCGTGCAGCTCTTTCTCTTTACATACGGTGTCACGATCAGAAATGCTTAGCACCGCCGGTGTCTGTCATGTCTCGAAGCCCAGATTCAAAAGGGGTGACTCATTTATCACACGCTACGACCTCTCTATACATGCCCACGTCCGCCTTCACCATAAAATAGGTTCAGAGGCTACATATCTCTCTGTTGTGCAAGGTTTTGGCGTCAAGTAGGCATCTTCCTCCACACTTCCTGGAGATATGCAGCCACATTACTGACGATCAAAGATGATTCTACGGGGGCATTCTATGGAGGGTCATTGCAGTACGGACTTTCCGAGCCAGGGCTTCAAATTCGGTCTGAGTCCATCTAAGAACGCCAAAGGTGTACGAAAGAACGGGCATAGCTCATCCGTTAAAAGCTCGGGTTTTGTTGAGACCAAGTCATATTATTATTTACTTTGTCTTAAGCCTTTTCACATTTCAAATAAGTGTAGTATACGTATACATAATATACCTAGTATTCACAATAAGCATGGAGACTGCTTTGAATAGGTGTTTTAGTTACATTATTTTTTGCTTTAGTTACTTTTAAGACTTAACTAACTAAGTATATACTTAACTAGTGATGCCTTATAACTTATAATCAATATATTGAGCTTCCAATAAAATTAAAAACTTTTAATCGGCCGTTTTTAAACTATAATTTTTGTATATATTTATAACTAGCTGTAAGTTTTCCAAAAATAATAAAATAAAATTGATAATTTACTGGATGAACGAAATTTTGTATCTGACACTGAAATAAGTCTTGTGCCGAACTATGACAATACGCCATCTAATACCCAGAAGAAGACAAAGCAAATACCTATAGCTGCACCAGTTTTGCGAAAATTGTTATCATCCCCAAATTAGTTTCAACAATAAAAGTACATACAAATGAAAAATATATCATTATTAAATTGTCTTATATGAACCCACGACTTCCTTACCAGACAAGGTTTTCTTTGAAATCGTCATCGTCCCTTTAATATTAAACATCTACTATAAGAAATAAAGCAAAAAGTTTCCGTTTAAATAAATTGATAATGCATTAAACCTAAATAAGCAAGCACATTAAAAAAAAGTTTAAGTATTAAAGCGCATTAACATGTTTTATACCGCACGAGATATAAGATACAATTGAATATTTTAATCATAAAACGAATTAAGTCTTCAATGTTTTTTTTAAAGCCCTGTATTTTAAATAATACTAATAATATTAACACCATTAATATACCGTTGGGTAGATAATTTTATTAGTTACGTATACTACTAAAGTAAATCACGGTACAGTATTCACTCTTCTTTTTATTTGCAATAATGTAGACCTGGTCACACTCTTAAAACTTTAAATGCGTTTTTGTTGAAATAAAAGTTAGGGCATTTAAAGATAAGAACTATTTATTAACTTGAAGTATTAAAACGGATAATTAATTATTACAGCGCAGTTAGGAAAGATTCTATACATGGCAGAAAAAACACAGAGTAGAGAGAGTGACAGATGTCATAGATAACGCATCTGCTGTCTTCCAATATAAAGGCAGGCGTCCATTATACCAACATCCTCTCCTGGACGCAAGCTCTTTAAAATTAAGCCCATTGATAGGGTGAAGTTTTCATGCTTCGATCGGTGGAGCCCTTTTGTCAAAATATCAGCAACCATGTCTTCAGTTCGTCTATACTGGACTATGACTTGTTTAGCAGTAATACTCTCTCGAACGAAGTGGTACCGGATGTCTATATGTTTACTGCGTGCATGGTAAACAGCATTTTCTGAAAGTCTAATTGCACTTTGATTATCACAGTAAAGGGTTACAGGTTTACCTTTAAGTTCAGGTTGCAACTCGTCTGTCAACTGTTTCAACCAAAGAGATTCTTGTATGGCTGTTGCTAGAGCCATATACTCAGCCTCACTTGTAGAAAGGGCTACAGTCTGCTGTTTTTTAGAATTCCAGCTTATTGCAGCACCCTGAAATAAAAATATATAGCCTGTGCATGATCTTCTGTCCTCAACATCATTTGCCCAGTCGGCATCGCAATAGCCCGAGATTATTCCATCAACATTCCTTTTATAAACCAGTTTCATATTAATGGTAGCTTTCAGGTATCTCATGACTCGTTTCAGGGCCACCCAATGTTCGTTAGTAGGTGAATTATTGTATCTACTCAGAGAATTAACTATAAAGGTGATGTCTGGTCGAGTCCCCTGCGATAAATACAGCAAGCAGCCAATGACTTCTTGATATGGAATGTTATTTAAAATTTGTTGTTCATTTTCACCTTTCTTTAACTTTGCATTTGCATCAGCAGGTGTCCACATCGGCTTACAGTTGTTCATTCCAAATCTGGTAAGTATCATTTTTATGTAAATCGATTGATCAATAGAGATTTCATTTGAATCTTCGTCTTGAGAAATTCTAAACCCAATGCAATGTTTGGCTGGTCCTAAATCCTTCATATCAAATTTTTGTTTTAATTTACTTTTAATCATTTCAGCTGTTACATTGTTATTGAAGAAACAGATTAAATCATCGACATAGATTGCTATATACAGCATATCTTTTTCATTTAATATACGGTAGTAAACACATGGATCAACATTAGAATGAGTCATTCCAATCTCTAACAGAGCAGTATTTAATTTTTTATTCCACTGCCTGCTGGCTTGTTTAAGCCCATATATGGATTTATTCAGTCTACATATTTTGTTTTCATCTGCACAACCAGGCGGTAAGGCCATATAGATTTCCTCATCAAGTTCACCCTGCAAAAAAGCTGAGACAGCGTCCATTTGGTGTATCTTAAGTCCATATTTAGCAGAAAGACCAATAAGGTATCTAATAGATGTATATCGGACCACTGGGGCATATACCTCGTTGTAATCTATGCCCTTGACTTGCTTGTATCCTTTTATTACCAGTCTAGCTTTACAGCGTGTAAAAGATCCATTACTATCTAATTTAGTTTTATAAACCCATTTGCTTGGAATGGCACATTTTCCTTCTGGTAGGTCAACCAGTGTCCATGTTTTATTTTTTATCAAGGACTGATACTCTTCATTCATAGCTATTTCCCATTCTTCAGCTTTTTCACTGTTTAAAGCTTCTTCAAGACTTAATGGATCATTATTTAGTAAATTCATTGTTGACTCAACATTCTGACATATTAGTGATGAAGGACTTTGGTGAATATCATCATTTTGGCTTCTCATCCTATGTGGTCGTGGCCGCAAAGTAATATTTGATACCAGTGGAGAGTTTATTGTCTCGTCAGGTATGTATGTCACATCACTCACTTCTTCAAATTGATCTGATTCATCTGAATCACAAATGCTGTGAGACTGTATTTCTCTTCTTTCCCGAGTCTCATTATCTGTATTTCTGTCCAAAGGTTCTTCACTACATAGAGGTAAGGGAGCAATTTCCTTTTCTTTTTGTTCATTATTACAAGTCTTTTTGATTTTATTTTTGACTAAATTATGTTTATTAATATCTTGTTCTTTTTCAGGTACGTCATCCCATTTATTTCTTATAATTGAAGATTCCAGGAACACAACATCTCTACTTATAATACCTTTTTTTGTTTGAGGATCAATGAAGCGGTACCCTTTTGTAGTATCACTGTAGCCAACAAATATTAACTTATGTGACTTCACATCAAGCTTAGATCTGTTTTCTTTAGGGATAAGCACCATTGCTGGACAACCAAAAATTCTCATGTGACTAAGGTCAGGCTTTTTTCCAGTCCATACTTCATAAGGAGTGGCATCGGATAAGGCACAGGTGGGAGAACGGTTCACAATGTATGCAGCTGTAGCAACTGCTTCTGCCCAGAATGTGACATGTAATTCAGCATTAATAATCATGCATTTGGCACGCTCAATTAAGGTCCTGTTCATTCTCTCACTGAGACCATTTTGTTCAGGAGTGTATGGATTTGATGTTTGGTGCAGTATTCCGTGTTTTTTTAAGTAGGAGTCAAAATTTTTATTTTTATACTCTGTTCCATTGTCGCTTCTAAGGATTTTTATTTTTGTATTTAATTCATTTTCCACTCTATTTTTAAATTCCATAAATTTTTCAATTACTTCACTTTTATTCTTAATAGTATAAACATGTACCCGTCGAGAAAAATCGTCAATAAAGGTTACAAAATACCTTGCCCCTCCTATAGAAGTATGCTTCATAGGTCCGCATACGTCACTGTGTATGACTTCTAGCAAGCTGGTTGCACGGGAGCCTTCTTTAGGGAATGGTTTTCTTGTTTGCTTGCCTTCAAAACATGTAACACAAACTGAATTTTCTGTCCTTTTTGACAGCTTTACACCTTCAGTACAGTTAGGTAATTTATTAACAGAAGTGAAATTTAAGTGACCCATTCTCTGGTGCCACAAAAAAGCATCATCATCATTTCTGGCCATCATTGCTTGCATTTCTTGATTATTAGAAGTATTTAATAGATATGTTTCATTAATTAAATCAGCCTTCGCAACTAACTTATTACTTGGATTGTAAATTTGACAGCCATTTTCATTAAATATTACACGACATCCACTTTTTATTATTCTGCTAACAGAAAGCAAATTTGTTTTTAATTCTGGTACATATAATACTTCTCTTACTTGTATTAATTCAGTGTTACCATCTTTTGCCTTTACTTTAATGCATACATTACCGCAGCATTCAACTTTCAATACTTTGTTGTTAGCGATTCTTATATTTGTCACAGATGAAGGTTTTATTTCAGTGAGCCAGTCCCGGTGCATGGTCATATGCATGGATGCCCCTGAGTCAACATGCCAACAATTTAAATGATTTGCTGCTGAGGCTGAAAAGGCTGCAACATATCCTTTTTGATTTTTGTCATTAATATTTGACTTCTTATGCCAACAATCTTTACTGAGATGTCCATATTTATTACAACAAAAGCATCTAGGACCTTTTTTGTTTAAATGATTACTTTTAGGCTTATAATTTTTAGAGTTTGTATAAAGTGCGGTAGTGTCTAATGACTTCACTTCTTGAAGTAATTTATTTTTCACTAAATCAGCACTGATCTTCATACCGGAACTTTCTAAACCCATAATCATGGGCCTGTACATCTCTGGCAATCCTGCCAGCATTAATGTGCCTAACCACTCATCATCTACATTGAATTTTATATTTCTCAACTTGTGCGCTGCAGTCATTATTTTATTTACATAGTCTTCAACTGACATACTACTTTCCAAATTAGTATTAATTAGTTCTTTTAACAAGCCAACTTTTCGAGTTAAGCCACTATCTTCAAATGCTCGAGCCAAATTTTCCCATACCTGTCTAGCATTTTGAGCCTCTTGGATATGTATATATAAAATCGGGTCAATTAATAATATTAATTTTGACTTGGCTTTAGTGTCCTGTTTTACTGATTTTGGGTCCGTAGTTATTGGTTCCGACAAAATGCAATTATATAAGTCCTCATGTTCAAGGTATGCCTTTATGGCAAAACTCCAACTTGCCCAATTGTCTCGACCCGTTAACTTTTCAATGGACATCATGGAACCATTACTAGCCATATTGTTTAATATTCAATCTGAAAATAGCTGGAAAAGAAAAAATCACTCGCGTGCGCGGTAACGAAATGAGAGGTTATACTCGCGGTTTACTTTTTCCTATTTACTTGAACTTAAAACTCAAAATACAAAACGAACTGGGCCCATAACCTGTTGAAATAAAAGTTAGGGCATTTAAAGATAAGAACTATTTATTAACTTGAAGTATTAAAACGGATAATTAATTATTACAGCGCAGTTAGGAAAGATTCTATACATGGCAGAAAAAACACAGAGTAGAGAGAGTGACAGATGTCATAGATAACGCATCTGCTGTCTTCCAATATAAAGGCAGGCGTCCATTATACCAACAGTTTTCCCAACAATCTTAAATTTTGAATTATTTCAGTTTATTATTAAAGGTGCGCTATATAATATTGAATTATTTCCTCGATTTCTTACTTCATCAATATCTTACTTCATACATTTCCCCGACGCGACGGTTCAGTTCACCGAAAGCCGTTTCTCTGCAGACGTTTAATCGACGGATTATTTTACTACTGAATTGTTATGTCGATCGTTTACTTCTCCTATGACTATTTCCCCGGCTGTTTGGTTAACCGCGAATATTTCTAATTTTCTATATCCTATGTTTGTCTGGTAGAGATCGCTTTCCAGCGATAAGACCGCCAATTTTATCTCAAAATTGTTATCATGTATTTCCTTTTTTTTGTACTTATTAATGGCATACAATGAAGTGTAAAATAAATAAATATTTTTCTTGAACTCGGTTAAGATGCCTATATTTAAGGATAAGATTTAATTTATAATATTAATATGGATAAGCGAAATCGTAAGTCGTTAACCGTCGTTAAAATGCTATGAAATTTCACAATAAGTATACCACACAAACCATGTAGTACAATTTCATTGAGGCCGACTGTACATAATTATGCGAAACACATGTTTTTACGGGCTTCGAATTAGATATGATCTTAATTTAGTTTTTACCGTGGTTCTGGCTTTAAGGCGATGCGCGATGGGTCGTTGACAACTGTTAAGCATTCTTGAATAAATTAAAGTAGCCAGTGGCGTAGTGGTCGAATAGCCTGACACGCGAGAAACAGCGAGGTTGATTCTGGTTGCACGACGGATTTTTACACGGGGGAGCCTGGACTTTTGTATGTAAAATAAAATAAATAAATATTTGTGACACTTACACAACATTATCTAGCCCAAATTAAGTTTCTTAAAGAACTTGTGTTATGGATACTAGATAACTGATATACTTAAGAAATATATAAACATACATATTGAATAAATACATATTTTTTATTAGGATAAACTTAAATAAACATATAAAAATAAATATCTGTGTTCATCACACAAATATCCGCCGCCGCCGGGATTCGAACCAAGGACCTCTAGCATAGAAGGCATTGTATGTTACCGCTACACCAGCCGGTCGTCTGATATAAATATTAAAATTTAGTGGTTTATGTCGGTATATTATGAGTTACTTGGGTCTCATACTATACTCGTAAGCTCAACTAAGTTTAGAACTAGGTGGCGCTGTGTATTTTGTGTTATTTTTTTGTATCTTTATAACACGATTTTTTAGGGCATTTATAAATCTATTTCAATATTCCTGTTTCATATGATAGAGGATATGGCTAGAGTTTCATATGATGATACTTCAGAGGTAGTCCCATACAAATTAGATCGAAATTTATTGAGAACTTTTTGAAAAAATTGAAACTTTCGAAAAATATGTATCTATATGGAGAATTTTCATTGATAACTGTTTTAGTTGATTATTTCATTTTCATCTACAATCGCACCTACCAAATAATTCTCAATTTCGTGTACCGATTATTTTCAAACTCGACTCAAACTCACTCATTTGCAATTTTCGTTTTTAGAAATATCATTTATTATTAATTTCCTTGCTTGACATGACAATTACCTGTACAATTTACCTTTTCTCCTATGTCTATGATACCTACTTTACATATATTTTATTGATATGTTTTTTAGTTGTTTGAATAGTTTTAAAAGTTATTGTAAATAATAACGTTTACTTATTGTAAGTATGTTAATTAAATCATACATACATACATACCTTCACACCTGTATCCCGTATGGGGTGGGCAGAACACCCGAGGTAATAAAACCATCTGATTCTGACAAACTTGGAGGCATTATAATAGTGGAGAGAGACTATTGCAGTGACAGGTGGTCAGCCTATCGCCCACAAAAAAGCCTCCCATAACACCTCGGTCCCTTAACTGACTTTTACAGTATGCCCGGGAAGAGTAGCAGCTGGCACATTCTATGTTTTTCTTTCGCTCCCAGTCCAGCATAGAAGCGGACTGGATTTTAATAATAAATAATTATTTTTTATTAATTTATTACATTGACAATTAAATCAATATAATAAATGATTAATTCTACTTAGAATTAACGCACTACATTTTTGCAGTTCATAAAAATGCATGAATAAAGTATCCTTGATTTATTTTAAAACACAGTAACATAGACACAAATCACATTATAAAATATTAATATAAGTAAGTAATTAAATGTAAATGTATTAATAACCCGTAAAACATTTTTTGAAATGGCAAACCTATAATATTTATATTTAATCGAACTAATATTATGAATATGAAAGTTTGGTTGTTTCTTCCTCAATCACGGGAAAACGGCTCAACTTATTTGGATGAAATTTGGAATAGTGACTGTCTGGAATAGAATAGCACATAGGCTACTTTTTATCCTGATGTTCCCGCGGGATTCTGAATTGCGCGGGTAAAACCGCGCGAAAAAGCTAGTTTATTTATATCGGAGTTTCGGTATCTTAATAGACCCCGTATGTATGACACACAAACGACTTTGTGATCAATCCGGGTAAAAGTTTTTAATTTATTAGAAATCGTGAAAACTTAAGACAATATAAATGTAAATAGGTAATCCAAAAAAATATACTAATGCCTGATTTTTCAGTGGTCAGATAAAAGTTACCTACCTAATGAATCAAGTATTTATCCGTCAGCTTCAAGCTTGTCCCAAGTTTATTGTCATACAATTATAAAAAATTGTAAAACAACTTTATACGGCCGAGTTATACTTTATTCGACAGATGATTTTTAGCTTTAGAATAAGTGACAAGCACAAATTAAGTGTAAAAATGTTTAAAATACGATGCGGTTAACAATTGGCATGTCTAAAAAGACAAAAATCCCAAAATTTTATAAAGATTTAAAAATAAAGTGACAAGTATCAAATCCCCCAACCTCAACGCGACCACATCGCCAACTCGGAAACCGTTGTCGTTACCCGCCACGCTCCAATTGCCGATCAGCGGACAGATGATGTTTCTGCTATCCGTACAATGGGTAAGGTCAGACGGTTTCTTAGTACTACACGGTTGAGAGAAGATGAATAATAATTCATAAACAATTACCTATACGTATCTCGTGGTAAATCAAATACTGTATTATTATACTTCCTATCTATACTAATATTATAAAGAGGAAACCTTTGTATTTTTGTATTGAACAGGCTCAAAAACTACTGGACCGATTTCAAAATTTCTTTTACCATTACTTTGAGGGATTCTTCCGAATCCGTATAAGCTACTTTTTATCCCGAAAATCCCGCGGGAATCGAAATTGCGCGGGTAAAACCGTGCGCAACAGCTAGTTCTAAAATATTTTGAGAGATTGTAAGAATAGTTGGATGTTTGTTAATCTTTCAAGCCAAAACAGCTAGATGAAAGTTTTGTGTGCAAGCAGAGCATAGTAACTGTTTTAAGCTATCGCGGTTATTTTAAACCCGCCAGTCTGCGATCACGGTGCTTACAAAAGAATCAAAATATCGGATGCTTTTTATTCTTATTTTAAATCCTTTTTCCTGACATTTGCAAGGGATTTGCAGCGACAGCGTTTTCCGCGACACGACAGAAAGTATTGAGTTTGTATAAAACCGCGACAAACCGCTCACACGGCCGCTGGCGTCGAGAACGGCCCAGATGCCCCGCGCTGCTGTCGCTGTCGTCCAGTTTATAGCCTGAAGCCGCAAGGTACAGCTCGTTATTATTATTACTACGGAAAAGGCAAAGGTCTGTGGAGATAGCTCCTCCAGACTCCAGAAGATCGCCAACTCGTTCATGGGTCAATGTGAACGCTTTATTTTATAATAAAACTAGCGACCCGCCCCGGCTTCGCGCGGGTGCAATGCTGATACACGCTCTTGCCGCACCGGGCGGCCGGCCGGTACCGCCGCAAACGCTACGTTCCGCAATTTTTAAACCTGTAATATCTTCGAAAATATTCACTTAAATCATACCGTGAAGGGCCATATAGATCTATATTAAATGAACAATGTATTATCTGTCGTAAAAAGTAAATGACAAAAAAAAGTTATTGTGGGTTATCCATAAGAGATAGACATATACCATCACGCACTTTTCTGTAGACCTTTTCAATGTGTACAATACTTAGTACATTGTTTTGATAAAACTTGTAGGGTTCAGCCTGCGTTTGCAATGTAAGCGGAAAAAATGTAATTATTTACGACATCACATTAGAAACCTCAAAAATAACAGTACTTCTCCACTATTTAATGGATGTTATTATACATATAAACCTTCCTCTTAAGGGCCCCGCCAGACTGTTGAAAACACGTTGAAAACCAATGTTTCCAACCAAGGTTAAGGAAGGTTAAGCTGTTGACAACCAATTCCGAGTTCATCCACACTGTTACAAACGGTGGTTTCCAACAAGGAGACAAACAAGAACACAAGCCAAGGTCACGCCAGGCCACGCCCCTTAATCGTCAGTGTGCTCTGATCTCTCGCACTGGCAACATCTTCGCGATGGCAGTTTTGTATGCAATTGAGGATACAAAGAAGGAAAGGTTGAAACGCAGGATAAAAAGCTTCAAAACTCGAGTCATTTCTAGTTATTTACATAGTAAAATATACAATAACAAGCGTACACACTGTCCTAAAAACAGACATACATCTACGTAGATAACGCAAATGCATATCCTTTGCGTGTCCGAACCCCGACCAAGCGTCAAGGTTGGTTGCCTCTAGATTTAATATGTATTGTAATATGCGTTTATGTATGTCTGTTAGAAAATCGAGTCCACAATATCAATATCGTTCTTAATAATCGATTTCATCGGCGGTATCGGTGTCTCTGAATCTTTTTGTATTTTCCAGTGATAAATATCAGCTGTGACGTCACAATAGGTCTTAAAAAGTCGGCACGCTTGGTTCGAATACAAATCGTGGCACTTGCGTTGTCTATATAGATGTATGTCTGTGATTCTAAACACCGCCGTTTCCAACCCGCCAAGGTCATGTAATTTGGTTGTCAACAGCCGTCTTCACTGTTGGAAACACGTTGTAAACTAGCAAAGTCACCTTGGTTTGATGTTTTGTTTCCAACAGTGTATTTCGGCTTTAAATCACTCTATCTATTAAAAAAAACCGCATCAAAATCCGTTGCGTAGTTTCAAAGATTTAAGCATACAAAGGGACATAGGGACAGAGAAAGCGACTTTGTTATACTATGGAGTGATTCCAAAATATTTAAGATTAACCCTTCGATAGATTTAAGGATAAGTGTTGTGTGAAAAGGTTTACTATAAGATATCCGGATGTAAGAAGATGGGATTCCCTGGCAGTAAATTATTTGTGTGTATTTTTTTTTCTTATGTTTAAAAGAGTTTTTGAGTTTGAGTTTCTTGCCACTTCTTCTCAACAGATCGACTTTCCGAAGTGGTGGTAGATTCAGTTCAATTTTTAAATTGTTTGACTCATTTCAAATGTATTTAAATACTTAAAGAATAAAGAATATTTGAGTTTGAGTCAAAAGCAGCAAGCCAAAAGCAGTCGTCTCCAAGACATATGTCATCTTCATGTGGCAATAATACCTCCTGTACAATAAATAAATAATAAAATCCCCAGATAGATAAACGCACAGACCAGGATTTTTTTTTCTTGTTCCGTGCGGGAATCGAACTCGCGACCCCTGGCGTCTGAGGCAGACAGTGTTTCCCCATCGCCAAAGTGGTCGTCAAACAATACAATGAGGAATCATCCCACAACCCTTTGTATTGCTATGCTATGATTCTCTCCTCTGGGTGACGAGGAGGTTTAGGCCGTAACCCACCAAGCTGGCCCAGTGCTGGTTGGTGGATGTGGAATTTTGCAGTGCAAACGGCTGAATTGCGAAAAATATATGCCAACAAAGAATTGACCTCAATTTTGGAACGCACACGCACATTGCACGTTGATTTGAGTCAGCAGAATATTATCTTTTACCGGAGATTTTTGTAAATTTCAGTCCAATTAACTTAGTTTTATTTTATTTTACACATACATACATAACTTCACGCCTGTATCCCTAATGGGGTAGGCAGAACACCAGAGTCTATAAAACCATCCGATGTCACGCTTGACAAATTTGGAGGTATTATTATGATGGAGAGAGACTATTGCAGTGACAAGGGGTCAGCCTATCGCCCACAAAAAGCGCCATAAAACCTCCTTCCCTTAACTGACTTTTACAGTATGCCCGGGAAGAGAAGCAGCTGGCACATTCTATGTTTTTCTTTTCTTTAAGTAACATTTTTTATTTAATTTTACAGTTATTTTAGAGTACAACGTGTTTCAAAATTTACAAGGCACACATTTATTCAAGCCGATTGTGCGGCAAGGGATAGATTCCAATTAGTGCTTACAAACCGTCTCTATACTATATGAACATTCGTAAACATACGAGTCGACAAAGTTACATACATACATAACGTCACGCCTGTATCCCTAATGGGGTAGGCAGAACAACAGAGGCTATAAAAACCATCTGATGTAACGTTTGACAAATTTGGGGGCATTATAATGATGGAGAGAGACTTGTAGAGATAGGGGGCCAGCCTATCGCCCACAAAAACGTCAAAAAAACCTCCGTCCCTTAATTGGCATCTACAGTATGCCCGGGAAGAGAAGCAGCTGGCACATTCTATGTTTTTCTTTCGCTCCCAGTCCAGCATGGAAGGTTTATGGAAGTAGACAAAGTGCTGTGCGTCATAACATTATTTTACTCAAAACTCAACCAAAGTTCAATGAAAGAGCTCAAATCTAAACTGTAGGTCACTTCAACAGTAACTTACCACTCACTTTCACCTCTGACCCCAACTTGAACCCAGCGCACCAGGTAGGCCCCTCCATTAAAACTGTATCGATTTGTAAAATAATTCGATAATAATCGATTATTTACGATCGATTCGATTCGGTGTGTTTATCGTTTATGACGGGCGATTCGCTCGGATGGGCTTTGAAGATTTTGTTCTGAGTAGCGGTACACATAGATTATAAAGTTATATGAATAAGTTTACATTCTTTTAATCCTACTAATATTGTAAATGCGATAGGTACTTCGGCTGGATATACGTGTGTCCTTCTTCAATCACGGATCCTGAAATAATTTATTCTCTTGAAAAACAAATTGTTTCCATTGACTTCCAAAAAAGGAGGAGGTTCTGATTTCTTTTTTGTGTCTTTGTTACACGATATTTCGGACAATTATGAATCGATTATGAAAATTCTGTTAATAGAGAATACTTCATAGTTGGTCCCATATTTTCATCGAAATCGGTTGAGTACTTTATTGAAAATGACATTATATATAACTCAGCCAAAGTTTTGACGTGAAGTCGGTTTTTTTAATGCTCAGCATTCGTTAAATTTATTGTTATACTAGCCTGCGCTGTCCCTCCGCTGGGCAAAGGCCTCCCTCCATTTTTCCCATTCCTCTCTATTTTTTGCTGTTTCCTTCCACGAAGGCTTAAATCGTGTAATCTCATCTTGCCATCTACGTCTGGGTCTGCCAGCCAAGGCGCCTCTTGGAGTTTGGAGACCACTCCGTAGCAATTTCGGCCCATGACTCCTCCGGCAATCGAGTTACGTGCCCAGACTAGTCCTATTTCAATAAAGCGGTTTTGAAGCCTACGTCAGCGATCTTGGTGCGCGAGCGAAGTTTGGTGTTGCGGATTTTGTCCACTAATTTGACCCCAAGAATGCTGCGCTCCATCGCTCTTTGGCAAACCATTATTGACGTTGGGGTAAACCTATCTGCCTCAGACGCCAGTGGTTGCGGGTTCGATCCCCGCACGGAACCAAAAAAAAAATGGCCCGTGTCTGGGTGTTTATCTATTTATATTCTAGGTTCCCCCCTAGTTCGCTATATGGTATCCCATAACACAAGCTATGCTTACTTTGGGGCCATGTAGTTGGTGTGATGTTCTGGGGATTTTATTTATTTTTTATTATTAGGCTCGTCTTCTGTGAATGTGTCAAAGACCACGTATGTGTACCTTTTTTTTTTTTTTTTTTTTTTATAAGTGACTTAACCCGCGTTTGACCTCAATCTCACCTGATGGTAAGTGAAGATGAGGTCGAAGATGAAAGCACACGGGTTTAGGAAAGAACTGGCTCTTTATACAATATTGCCGGAACACATTACCGCCGGAGCGGTAACATTTGGCGGCAGACTTTATATAAAGGGTGGTCGCTAGCCAGGCGGACCCAGAAGGGATCCTACCACCTTAGGAGAGTACTGAAAAAAAAATACTACGAACGGGATTTAAACAGACGGAGGCAGTTCGTTCCACGCCTTTGCAACCCGTACCAATAAAGAACTGTACTGAGCGTGTTTGTAATGCTCACAGAAAATAAAATCGTATTCCCGCTCTGTATTCGTACATGAAAGCAAGATTAATGCTGTGGAGATGAAAGCGTTGAGAAGCATGTGTGGAGTAAAATTGAGTGATAGGGTGCGCAATAGTGAAATAAGAAAGAGATGCGGATTGAAAGAAGACGAAGTGACTAAGATTGAAAAGGGTAAGCTACGGTGGTTTGGACATTTGGAAAGGATGAGTGAAAGTAGATTTACGAAAGAGGTGTACAGAGCAAGAATGGATGGTGCTGTCGGAAGGGGCCGCCCTAGGCGAACGTACGCCGATCAAATTGGCGACGTTCTTAAAAAGGGCCTAGATAAAAAAACCCGTAACCGGCGATCATGTATGAAAAGATTAATGAAAGTTTTGACGCGTCTTTATCGACTTTCATTGGAATCCGGTAAGGTTCCCAAGTCCTGGAAGCTTGCTAACGTACAACCAGTACCAAAGAAGGGAAGCCGTGCCGATCCTGTCAACTACCGACCAATTTCAATCACTTCCATACTTTGCAAAGTCATGGAACGTGTATTGAACAATCGACTCCTGGCATACCTCGAGGCCAACGAGCTCCTAAGCGATAGCCAATATGGTTTCCGCAACGGGCGCTCGACCGGCGATCTTCTCGTGTATGCCACTCACTTATGGAGCGAGGCCTTGGAGGGTCATGGTGAAGCAATAGCTGTATCCTTAGACATTTCCAAGGCCTTTGACAGGGTCTGGCATGATGGTCTCTTAAGTAAGCTTCCAGCTTATGGCATACCGATTGGGCTCTGCGACTGGATATCTGATTTTCTGAGGGAACGGTCAATTCGAGTAGTCTTAGATGGCTTCTCCTCCGACCAAATGGCAATTAATGCCGGGGTACCTCAGGGATCTGTTCTCTCTGCAACATTATTCTTGCTGCACATTAATGACCTTTTGACACCGGGCATTATTAGTTATGCTGATGACAGCACTGTTGTAGAGAGATACGTATCCAATGCGCGAGCGAGCCCCCGTGAAATCCAAAGTTTAAGAAAGTCAATGATTGAGCGCGTTAATTTGACCTTACGGAAAGTATCCGATTGGGGTGAGTCGAATTTGGTCAAATTCAACGCGTCCAAAACTCAGGCGTGTCTATTCTCCGCAAAAAAGAGCACCTTCACATTAACGCCCACTTTCCAAAATGTATCTGTCCCCATCACTGACCATCTAGGGCTTTTAGGCGTAACTATAACATCTAGTTTAAACTTCGGTCAACAAATTGGGTCCATGGCTCAAGTAGCTTCGAAAAAGTTGGGATTCATCTCGAAGGTACGGCGGTACTTCAGCCCTGCACAGCTTCTTAACTTATATACAGCTCAAGTGCGATCATGCATGGAGTACTGCAGTCATCTTTGGGATGGTTCAGCCAAATATCAACTAGAAGCGCTGGACTCCGTTGACCGAAGAGCCCGTAAATTAATTAACAACGTCGACCTTACGACCAAAAAACTACAGACCCTAGAGCATCGTCGTAAGGTTGCCTGTTTAACCGTGTACTACAGGATACATTTTGGTGAGTGCGCGAGTGCTCTGTTTGAGCAAATTGAACCCTCACCCTTTTACCATCGGACTACTAGACGCAGACAGAACTTCCATCCGTATGTGGTAGATATTCCGAAAAGTCGAACTAAGCGCTTTGACAGTTCCTTTTTGATACGGGTCGCCAAGGTTTGGAATGAACTGCCTGCGTCTATTTTCCCTGACCAGTATAGTCCTAGTACTTTTAAGCGTCGAGTGAATAGGTTTCTCGTGGATGGACGTGTACCACCTTAGTCTTCATGTTCACTTAACATCAGGTGTCATGGAAGACAAACGTCCCATCCATATTTTATAAAAAAAAAAAAAAAGTGGAGGAAGCGAAAGAGGTATGTCTGGATCGAAGCAATTGGTGTTCCCTCTCGCCTACCCCAAAGAGAGACAGGCGTGAGGTTATGTATGTATGTATGTAAAATAAAATCCGCAGACAAACAGACCAAATACATGCCCTAAAAAGCAAAGCTCAAGTCGTATAGATGACAATGATGATGATGATGATGATGATGATTCCTTAAACGGAAAGGGGTGTAAGCGATTTACGGAAAGGGTCATAGAACAGAAAGTAGCATACAAATTGCGCAAAGGCACCTCCGATAACAATCCACGACCTTGAATTTCAACAGATTTACTTAAAATGCAATGCAAAGACGCTTCTTGAACTGGGTTACACACAAACATTACGCAAACCTGCGAGTTTTAATCGAATTGTTACAGAAGCCTTACTGTTTAAACGAATTCCAAAAACGTCAGATACGATCTCCGAAATGAAGAATATGTGAAGAATTGATAAACCAAATAAAAAACACAAGAAAAATACAGAATGTGCCAGCTGCTTCTTTTCCCGGGCATACAGTAAAAGTCAGTTAATGGACGAAGGTTTTATTTCTATTTTCACAAACATAAAAATTCTTCACAGATAGCCGCCTTTGCTACACCTGCTTGTTTTCATACAAAATAAGATACTTAAAAACACAGCTGGTTCAATTTTCTCTCCATATTTACCAACAAAAAGTATAGCAAACGGCAAACAGGTGAATTCTTAGTTTCAAAAACAAAAGAAGATCAGGTGATTATTTGTTTTGATATCGCACAGATAGTCCATCTCTGCCAGCCAATATTTACTTTGTAACTTCCGTTTGTATACAGGGTGTGGATGTTAAGACTGAGCATAGTTTCCGGGCTGACACAGGTGGTAGAAAAAAAAAGTTGTAATAATTTAAATGTTTCTGTTTATTGAACTTGAATGAATTTTGCTGCTAATTCATGGAAATCATGTCTTATTCTATTTTATAAGTATAATGAGCTGCAACAGAAATATTTCGATCCATGAAAATTACAGAAATATTTGTACAAAATAATTCAAACAAAAAGTTTTTTTCTACCCTGATTTGGGCCGCACAATTAATATTACCTACTTTTCATCTATTTATCCTGCCTCCACCTGTCAACCCTATAAAGATGCTAAGTCTTAACATCACCACTCTGTGTACCTTGTGGTATGGAATAACCGCTTTCTTTTATAACTTTTTTTTACTGGAGGAAAACGTGCAATCACGTCCCTGACCGCCCAAGAGGGAACGGCGGGGTATGTGCCCACTAAAAACCTCCAGGTGTACCTCACCCGCCATAGATGGAGCTCACGGTACCGCCATTGGCATTACCCGCGAGCCCCGGCGGACTACGCTCAGCCTGAGCCGAGCGCCACCTACGTAGGAAATGGTCCAGTACGCGAGACCATTTCCCCTCACATAGCCCTAATAGCCGCAGCAGGCTTCCGACCGCCAAGTGGTGCTTTCTAAAAACACTGTTTTTTTATAAGAGCCTAGCTAAAAGTGCCAGTAACCTGCGATCGTGTATGAAAACATTACTGAACGTGGAGGAAGCGAAAGAGAAGTATATCTGGATCGTAGCAGATGGCGTTCCCTAGTCACTGCCATCACCAAAGGAAGACGTGGTTTATGAATGTATGTATTTTAATAAATATAATTTCAGTGCATGAGTGCATATAATTTCAGTCATGCTTCCATGCTGGACTGGGAGCGAAAGAAAAACGTAGAATGAGCCAGCTGCTTCTCTTCCCGGGTATACTGTAAAAGTCCTTTGGGACAGAGGTTTTAAAGGCGTTTTTGTGGGCGATAGGCTGACCCCCTGTAACTACAATAGTCTCTTTCCATCTTTATAATACCTCTAAATTTGTCAAATGTGACATCAGATGGTTTTGTAACCTCTGGTGTTCTGCCTACCCCATAAGGGATACAGGCGTGTGTATGTATAATTTCAGTCTAGTAGTCCGATGGTAGTACGGTTCAATTTATTGAAAAAGAGCACTCGCGCTCTTTAGTATTTGGTACACGGTTAACCAAAAAACCTTACGGCGATGCTGTAGGGTTTGCAACTTTCATAATATAACATAATATAATTTATAAACAAACGCAGTTATCTTCCAATGTTCTTACAGATTGTATAACCAACTGTGCAACCTACTTGTAACATCTATCAACAATGGCTTCATCATCCATAATTATACCTACATAAGAAAGTATGTCTGTTTGTTACGATTCCACTCTTATACCACAGTAGGTACAGATATCTACAGCAGGGTTCGAAAATATCCGATTTTTATAATAAATATAAAAAATCTGCTTTTTTGATAAATTATACCCGATATATATCCCAGCTAAGAAAAAGAAGCGGATTTCGTTCTGTAAGGGGACAAGCTTTAAAGGAATTTATAAAATAAAAGAAGAATCAAATTATAACTACAATTATTATTAAAAAAAAAACAATTAACAAGTAACAAAATATCTAGTTATGAGTCGCTCATGACCACGGGGTCTGCAAAGACACCGAAACGTCGTCGAGTCAAAATTTAAAATGTAAATATACGCGATAAATCCGGTTAAAAAGTGTTTTATTTAAAAGTAACAAAATAATTAATTAGTGTTTATTTGCGAAATATATTTTTAAATAACCATTTTCCCAACTTTAAATGAGTTTGCCATTTTGGGAAACAATCTAAATTATTATGAACTGTAGTTTTTCGCTACGTGTTGCCAGAGTAAACATAAATCACCAAAATTTTTAGTTCAGAAGAGAGGAAAAAATCAATTGATATATATCATGATATATATCCGCTGATATATATAGGCGAACCCTGATCTACAGTAATCCAACTTTATACAAACGGACGAAACGCGAGCTATACCTACGCGGCTCGATCTCAGCATGCGGCCAGTCGCGAGTGTCTGCATACCGAAACAATTGTTGATTGAGCTTTACGTTAATATGCGGATTGTTTATACTTTAAAATTTGATAATACCTCCTTTCGTGAGTCTTAGTCGAGGCGCAAGTATTTTTCGGTCGCTAATATACCTGTAGAACGATTTGTTAATCAAACGTAAGCATGGTTTTTTGACACAAAACGTATTTTTGTTGAACACTTTCTATCCAATTTACAAAGTATTTTACTTGTTTATATGTAAAGAAAGTATATTTGCAGTCACAAAAATTAATGGAAGTAAACAAAAAGTAGCACATGTAATTTGAACGCTGAAGGCCGCCAGCCCTGTAGGCATTTATTTCAAACATGCGGCCGTATTGAATTACTGTAGATATCTGTACTGTGCTTATACTGAAACTTTGCATTTGTCGTGATTTGAAGTTTGAATTAATAACCCTGAGTTCAAGAACATATTGTTGTTAAGTTTCAGGGAAACCTATTGAAAATAATTCTAAGGGAGTTCCATGAAAAGTAGTTATAGCTATGGTAGCATAATGCTGAAGAGTCCACTTAACACGTTAACAGTCCCTATACAAAAGGTAAAGGCACGTCAAACCTTCGCATAAGGCCACTACCATTTTTATAACAAAAAATGCCTTATTTTAATGCAAATAATAAAATCAGTCAAGAAGTCGTCGTGGCGCCGTGGTTACTGTGTGTATCAAACGATATCACAGGTAAAGCAACGTTCGGCGCGGTCGATACTTGGATGGGTGACCGCCGACCATTCACTTCTCACGGCGACTTCCGTGTTTCGGAGGGCACGTTAAGCAGTCGGTCCCGGGTGCTGTATACTTGTATACAGTAGTCGTTAGGGTTTGTTAGAAGCCATTACGGCGCCATGAAAATTCTGACATCCACCACCCAGCACTGGGCCAGCTTGGTGGATTAAGGCCTATACCTCCTCGTCACCCAGGGGAGAGACTAATAGCCCTGTAGTGGGCTCATTACAAAGAGTTGTGGTGAATAAAATCAATGCAGAAATATTGCAAAATATAGTGCTACGCCGCGGATATGCCTGTGTACACCTGGTGGTAAATTTTGTCTGTAATAACCATAAAAAAAAATAAAAATATGGCATGATTGTGTTTTTATTGTTTATTAGAACCCTCTTCACAAGTCCAGTAACAATAAAGAGCCCCTCAAATTTGGTAGTGGCTAGTGAACCGCATTTGGTACACGGACTTGGCGGTACCGCTAGGGCGTGTACCTCATGCGGTAAACTGGACTGGTAACGTGTTAAACGTGCTTTATCTTGGGAACTACAGCGGGGCTAACATGCTACCGTCGACAACGATAAATCTGGCCTTTTATCGATATTTTCTTAGAATATGGTATTTAGTGTATGTAATTTATTAAAATTATGACATTTTATATGGTTCTGTGGTCTTAATCATGGTATTAAATCGAGTAATTCTATCTATTATGGTTGTCTGTAAGAAATCGCTCGTTAGCGATAAGACCGCCTAGTAGTACTTACTCAACACACTGTTTTTCTTTTCTCATTTACTGTCTGTACTGTATACTGAAGTGTAAATAAATAAATATTATGGTGCGTATATTAGCTTACATAATAGGATAAAATAACAAAATAATATTTATCTTGTCGATTCGACTATTTATCGATGGTTGCATGCTAGCCCTGCAGATCTGATTTGGAAAACATTTCCGTATTCGATAACCTTCCATAACCCTTGAGGTCTACATGATATATTTTCTCAAATTCCTTCGAGGTCGTAACTCAGGCAAAACCGAATGAAGCTGATAGTAGCGTGTAATGTAACCTGATAACAATTGGTAGGTAACAACGTGAGTAATAATTAATCTAATAAGTAGTATTGCTAATGATACTATAACTATTTTATTCCATTCTTGTTCAAATACTCTGGTCCCAGTTTGTCATGTTCGTATTGTGCACCCATAGCTCATGCACCTACTATGTAAGCAATTTGGTTGTGGCATGACATTGGCTCTCACAATTAGCTGTCTTGTGTTTGTATTTGTATTGTATTAATTTGATAATTCTGACTGAAAAAGAGTGCCAAGAGTTTTTTTCCGCCGGCTTTTTTTTGTCTCTTGGTCTACTGTAATATCTTATTTAACAACTATCAACAACTAGTTAGAGCCGAAGTATGTGATGACTGACTTCATCAAGTGTTTTGTGAAATTCCTAAGATGAATTTTTGAATTTTGAATTTTTAAGTAATGATCAGTTGAATTAAAACCAACTTTACTGAGCCAACGGTTCGACAATTCTCTAGTGACACACGAACCATAAGTAATAATAGATTACAAAGGTATAATTTCAGTTTTGGCTTTTAAGCGCGAACTATAAAAATAATCAAAACATTAAGTACATAAATGTTAATTCATTTAATGAATATTGCGTAAGTTTTGTTGTGTAATCGATAAATCCAAATAAATAAAATATTGTATTGATTATGTAGTTATCTACTGCGACATCATCATCATCATCATCTCAGCCCGCGCTAGTCCACTGCTGGACGTAGGCCTAAAAAAGCAAAATAAATAAGTTGCGTTAGGAATAAATAAGTTTATTTATTTTGCCCGGAAAGCTGCATTATTGAGGACCTCGCTCTGACAACGCAGTATAGGTGGCAAGTTTTTGTGAGGAAAAAATAATTTCTATACGTTATCCACTATTAAGTACTCGACGAGCGGCCACGTACTGGGAGACGCAGCGTAGGCAGTCCTCCCGCAAGATGGACCGAAGGTCTGGTCAAAGTCACCGGTGAACGCTGGATGAGGGTGGCGCGGGACCGAGCGACGCGGAGAACCTATGTCCAGCTGTGAACGTCTACAGGCTACTGATGATGATGATGATCAACTATTCATCGACAAGAAGAATCTTTTTTTATTTAAAACGTGGTTTTAAGTTGGTACCATTTAAACAAAAAAACTCGCAAGCGAAGTCACGTGCACAGTTAGTTACAACCGTATAAAGTATACAATTAACCGATTGCGTCGACAACAAGATGGATTGCTATGTTCCAGATCCCATTGTTTGAATCGATGAGAAAAACAATTGAAAATCTTCGCAGACCAAGAACCGAGTTACGTTTTTGATGAAAAACATGTCTACTTAGTACTTAATTGTTTTACCGTAGTGTTAAGTTATTTCCTATAGTTACATCATCGTCTAGTTGTATATCTAAGTGATTGTAGTGATGGGATTGAGAAATATAAAGTCATCTGTAAAGTGCATTTGTTCTTTTGTATCGTAGGCCTTGCAAACCCAATAACCACTTATACAATTTTTCAATGGCGATTAAACCGGAGCTGATTTTCTACTTCCAGATGCTAAGAAAAGATAAAGTCGAAGATAACAGGGATTCAGGAAGAAACTGGCTAAAGAGATGCGGATTGAAAGAGGATGTAGTGACTAAGATTGAAAAGGGGATGCTACGGTGGTTTGGGCATTTGGAAAGGATGAGTGAAAGTAGATTTACGAAAGAGGTGTACAGAACAAGAATGTGTTGTTGGCAGGCGCCGGCCTAGGCGAACGTTTGCCGATCAAATTGGCGACATTTTCAAAAAGGGCCTAGTCAAAAGTACCCGTAACCGGCGATCATGTATGAAAGGATTGATGAACGTGGAAGAAGCGAAAGAGGTATGTCTGGATCGCAGCAATTGGTGTTCCCTTGTCTCTGCCTACCCCAAGGGGAGCCAGGCGTGAGGTTATGTATGTACTGGCTATTCATAGAACATTGACGGAAGATATTACCACTCCGGACCAATTATACCTAATACCTATATGGTATTTGGCGGCACACTTTATATGAAGGGCGATCGCTTGCCTGTCGAACTCTGCAGGGGTCGTATTAATTGTTTTTTCGACACGATTATCCGACGACTGTCCCGACGCGGCTAGATAGCTAGGATCTCGGCGTACCTTAGAAATTCGAATATCTTCGAATCCCATAGGTAGGTACTTGAAACCAGGGTTCGGAAAAATCCGATTTTTATAATAGGTATCAAAAATCCGATTTTTGATTATTTGATTTGATTTTGTATATACCCGACTAAGAAAAAGAAGCGAATTTAACTCTGTGAGGGGATTAGACGCTTAAAAATTGTAAGTTAAAGGGGATTCCCCAACTTTAAATGAGGTTGCCATTTTGGGAAACAATCTAAATTATTCTGAATAGTAGTTTTTCGCTACGTGTTGCCAGGGTAAACATGAATCTATAAAAAACTAGCTGACCCGGCAAACGTTGTTTTGCCATATAAAAAAAAATAGATGTTGGCCGATTCTCATAGATACCGAATAAGCACAAAAAATTTCATCAAAATCGGTCAAGCCGTTTCGGAGGAGTATGGCAACGAAAACTATGACACGAGAATTTTATATATTAGATTTAGTTCAGAAAACAGGAAAAAGTCAATTGATATTATCAAGATAAAAATCAATTGATATAAGTACATATATCGTTATTATCCGCTGATATAGTTACCTATATCGGCGAACCCTGTTGAAAATTGAAGTTCCATATTCAAAAAACAAAACATTAAAGCATCATTTTCAACAAACAAGTGGTGGTACCTAGTTTGTTGTGACGGTAGATAACGACCAGACCGAGAGGAAGGGAAAGTCGACGCACGAGGTCTGCGCACGCGCGGTATGCGCTGCGTTTCAACTAACGATAGCGAGTTCTTCTTTTGAAAAAATTAAACTTCCATCCGGATGTGGTGGATATTCTAAAGTTTTTTTTTGTATTGGTGACTAGCTGTTTCCCGCGGTTCTACCCGCGCCATTTTAAATCCCGCGGGAATATCGAGATAAAAAGTAGCCTATTCGCTATTCCAGGCTGTAAACTATCACTATTCATCGAAATCCATTAATCCCTTTTGCCGTGATAGAGTAACAAACATTGAGACATGCATAAATCCATCCACCCAAATTTTCACATTTATAATATACAAAATTTTACATACATACATAACGTCATGCCCGTATCCTTAATGGCGTAGGCAGAACACCAGAGGTTACAAGACCATCTGATGTCACGTTTGACAAATTTGGAGGTATTATAAAGATAGAGAGAGACCATTGTAGTGACAGGGGGTCAGCCTATCGCCCACAAAAACGCCTTTAAAACCTCTGTCCCTTAACTGACTTTTACAGTATGCCCGGGAAGAGAAGCAGCTGGCACATTCTATGTTTTTCTTTCTCTCCCAGTCCAGCATGAAAGAAGTATTTATAATATTAGTAATATAGATGAGTAATCGAGGTGTTGCCAGTATCAGCTCTTACAGCGTATATTTCCGTAACGGTAACCCGATAACGGGGCTACGGTTGCACAGATTAGAACACGTCACCAACAATAGGCGAATGTCACACCGTAACTGCTGTGGGAAAATGTCTTGCCATTATCTTGGACTTTTTTTGGGTAAAGATTGTGTTTTGATGCAACGGTGTAAAATCGTTTGGATGATAGAGTGATGTGATTTTTGATTCCATGATGACGACTTGCTGGTGTAGAATATATAGAATAGTAACACATAGTCTGTCTTTTATACCTGGGGTCGACTCCTGATTGGATATTTGTGTGATGAACCAGATAATAGCCGTTAGGTAATGGATGTTTATTTAAGTTTATATTCCGTTATAGATGCTAGATCTATTATAAACGTAATTTGGATATTTTTGTGTCAATGTCAGAAATAAAATTTCTGACATTCACACAACATTCTCTAGCCCAAAATAAGTTTCATAAAGAACTTGTGAATGATAAACTTAAGCTGAGATAAACAACCATTATTAGAAGGCTAATATCTGCGTTCATCACACAAAAGTTCACCCGGCCACCAGGATTCGAACCCAGGACTGGCATAGAAGACAATGTATGGTACCATTACACCGGCGAGTCCCCAAATAATATACTACAATGTCAACTGGGTATAGTAATTTGAATGATTTAGCGATGTGCGTTTTCATTTTTCATATTTAGCGTCAGGAATAGAACTACCGTCCCTAGATAAATACGAATGTTGGTGTAGCGGTAACATACATTGCCTTCTATGCCAGAGGTCCTGGGTTCGAATCCCGGCGGCAGCGGATATTTGTGTGATGAATACAGATATTAGTCGTCAAGTCATGGATGTTTATATGTTTATTTAAGTTTATTCTAATAAAAAATATGTATTTATTCAATATGTATGTTTATATATTTCTCAAGTATATCAGTTATCTAGTATCCATAAGACAAGTTCTTTAAGAAACTTAATTTGGGCTAGATAATGTTGTGTGAGTGTCAGAAATATTTATTATTATTATTTCAATAACGTCTAAGTCAAAGTTAAAAATATGATTTATTTCGTAGCTACTTTTATGTACATTTAAAACGAATCTACAATATCAAAAGGTCGATGTGTTGAGAAGAGGGCAACAAACTCAATGAGGTCTCATAACTACCTTTTATAGTATTTCTAAAGGGCGATATTCAATCTATACATATAATAAAATGGTAGGAAAGTCAAAACTGTACATTGAATATTTTTTTAAAAGAATACTTGGGGTATGATCTACAATCGAAACAGAAACAAAAAATATAGTTTTTAGAATTTTTGTCTGTTTGTCTTTCCGGGATAAACTCAAAAAGTGCTGCATGGATTTACTTCAAATTTGGCATGAAGATAGTTAAGAAGTCGGGTCAACATATAGGCTACATATTATCACGCTAGCAGTGTTATAATCGTAGGTGCGTTTGGTGCTGCATAGCGTTCACGCAGACGACGTCGCGGGCAGCAGCTAGTATTGAAATATATACAACAAACACATAATAAGGTCGTGGGTTGACCATGTACAGAAACTGGTTGTTTTTAATAATTTGAAAGTAATATTTTATGGCTACATGACATTGGTAAAGATATTTAAATTGAGGACAAATAACACTAGCAGTTTTAACTGAGTTTGTTTAATCGATATTTAGCTATGTTGACTCACGAAGGTTTTTAGTACAAACATACCTACATAACATCACGCTTGTCTCCCTTTAGGGTAGGCAGAGACTCCCTTTGGGGTAGGCTACGATCCCGACATACCTCTTTCGCTTCCTCCACGTTCGTCAATCGCTTTTTTTTTCTTTATTTCGTAAGTATTTAAATACATTTGAAATAAGTCAAACAATTTACAAATTGAACTAAGTAAATCTACCACCACTTCGGAAAGTCGATCTGTTGAGAAGAAGTGACAAGAAACTCAACAGCAATCATCTTTTAAAAATAAGAAAAAAACATAAGTACACAATAACAATTTACAGCCAGGGAATCCCATCTGCTTGCATCCGGATATCTTATAGTAAACGTTTTCACACAACACTTATCCTTAAATCTATCGAAGGGTTAATCTTAAATATTTTGGAATTTTATTATAAAATAAAGCGTACACATTGACCCATGAACGAGTTGGTAATCTTCTGGATCACTTGGTGAGCTTCATACATGATCGCCGGTTACGGGTACTTTTTAAGTATGTGTCCTATTTGAATGACATACGTTCGCCTAGGGAGGCCTCTTCCGACTTCACCATCCAATCGTGCTCTGTACACCTCTTTCGTAAATCTTAGTATTTTAATACTAAACGCTTAAAGGGTTACCAGCAAACTTAGCTTAGCAAATACCAGTACAATTTGAAAAAGAGGTCTATGTTTTAAGAAATTCCATCGAATCAAAAATCCTGGTAAATACACGCGCATCTGCATACATACAATACATAACTTCGCGCCTGTATTCTTATGGGGTAGGCAAAACACCAGAGGTTATAAAACCATCTCACGTCACGTTTGACAAATTTGGAGGTATTATAATGATGGAGAGAGACTATTGCAGTGACAGGGGGTCAGCCTATCGCCCAAAGAAAAACTTCAATTAAACCTCTGTCCCTTAATTGACATTTTCAATATGCCCGGGAAGAAAAGCAGCAGGCACATTCTATGTTTTTCCATTGCTTGCAGTCCAGCATGGGAGAGAAATCCTTCAAAATGAAAAAAACCCAGGTAAATGATGTTAGGTCATCCTGTTCACTAGGCCACAAAGGCCTATTAACTTATTCATCAGCTAAGTGATTAATGAACTTTGTAATTAAAGAAACTGACACTAATTCATTTTATTGCTGACATATAAGTACCTACTTAAGTTGCTTGTTGGACAGTCAGCTACAGAAAAAAAACCCCTCATAAGACTATTATTACATAGACAAATAGTGAACCTAATAACATACATAAACTCACTCCTGAATACCTTTGCGGTAGGCAGAGACAAGGGGACCCGAATTGTTACAATCCAGACATACCTCTTTCGCTTCCACTTTCATTAACCTTTTCATACTTGGTCACTGGTTTTCATAGTCTCTATAAAATTATAGAATTTTGCTCACAACACTGTTTTATTTAAATTCTGGATGTTTTCTTTTTACACCTAAACTTTCCGTTATTTACATTACATACATACATAACTTCACGCCTGTATCCCTAATGGGGTAGGCAGAACACCAGAGGCTATAAAAACCATCTGATGTCACGTTTGGCAAATTTGGAGGTATTATTATGATGGAGAGAGACTATAGCAGTGACAGGGGGTCAGCCTGTCGCCCACAAAAACGCCAATAAAACCTCCGTCCCTTAACTGACTTTTACAGTTTGCCCAGGAAGAGAAGCAGCTGGCACATTCTATGTTTTTCTTTCGCTCCCAGTCCAGTATGGAAGCAACTTTCCGTTATTTATTTTGGTAAAATTAAGTTAAGCTAAGTTTCATCCTCCTCAGAAAATCATATGATAGGCCGTATTTGACATTACAGACTCTAATTTTAAGTCTCTCTAATGTCAAACATATAAGCTTTAATTTTTTTTTTTTTAATTTTTTTTTTTATAATATTTTATAGATTATATATTAGATTATATGATGGATATTTTTTTTTGATACCAACTTTTGAATTTGATGTCTCCTAATTTGACATCTCCACATCAACATGTGGAGAGCGTTGAGAAGCATGTGTCGAGTGAAATTGAGTGATAGGGTACGCAACAGTGAAATAAGAAAGAGATGCGGATTGAAAGAGGATGTAGTAGTGACTAAGATTGAAAAGTGTATGGGCATTTGGAAAGGATGAGTGAAAGTAGATTTACGAAAGAGGTGTACCTACAGAACAAGAGTGGATGGTGTTGTTGGAAGGGGCCGGCCTAGGCGAACGTATTCCGATCAAATTGGTGACATTTTGAAAAAGGGTCTAGTCAAAAGTACCCGTAACCGGCGATCATGTATGAAAAGATTGATGAACGTGGAAGAAGCGAGAGAGGTATGTCTAGATCGCAGCAATTGGTGTTCCCTTGTCTCTGCCTACCCCAAGGGGAGACAGGCGTGAGATTCTGTATGTATGTATGTACTAATTTGACATTAGAGAGACATAATATTACATACATACATAATGTCACGCCTGTATTCCTTAGGGAGCAGGCAAAACAACAGAGTTTATAAAACCATCTGATGTCACGTTTGAGTAATTTGGAGGTATTATAAAGATGGAGAGAGACTATTGTAGTGACAGGGGGTCAGCCTTTCGCCCACAAAAACGCCTTTAAAACCTCTGTCCCTTAAATGACTTTTACAATATGCCCGGGAAGAGAAGCAGCTGGCACATTCTACGTTTTTCTTTTGGTCCCAGCATGGAAGACTTAGTATCAGCGAATCTAATGCTACTGTTGCACATGCTCCAAAAAGCGTTCTTAAAAACTTGCTATTTCGTACGCTCAATACGAGCATAAAGTTTACATTAGCTAGCAACAAGCATGCTAGTTTTAAGAATGCTTATATATTTAAGTATGAACAACTGAATGATACTAGCATGCTCAGTTAGCAAACTTGTTTAGACGCGCTTAAAGCGCACCCCTTCCACCCGCGCCGCTGGTAGCATGCTCGAAAGGAGTATGCTTTCGAACTTGAAATGAGCATGTCTAACAGTAGCATAATGTTGAATTGAGCTTATTATGATAAAAATTTCCTCTCACTCACTGTTTCATTTATGTAGCTGACTGTAGCTGACTGTACCCACCTATTTAATCCTTGTTATATAATCTGCTTTGAAATTGTCACTTTATCTTGAACTTCATATGGCTTTCCTTCAAGGACTTAATAGAAGGAAACATAATTATACAGAAAACAGGAAATTTACAAATGTACTTGGAAGTACATCTCCATCAATATTAGGTTGTCAAGGTAAACAAATTCCGAATTCATGCAGATTTAAAAAAAAAAAATTCATAAAGTACTCTATCAATTTCGATTAAATTCATATGGGATCAACGAGTTTTGGCGCCAACGCTTATGTATGGTAGTGAATCTTGGGTGTGGCAGAAGAGACATGAAAGCAAGATTAATGCTGTGGAGATGAGAGCGTTGAGAAGCATGTGTGGAGTGAAATTGAGTGATAGGGTGCGCAATAGTGAAATAAGAAAGAGATGCGGTTTGAAAGAAGATGTAGTGACTAAGATTGAAAAGGGTATGCTACGGTGGTTTGGACATTTGGAAAGGATGAGTGAAAGTAGATTTACGAAAGAGGTTTACAGAGCAAGAATGGATGGTGCTGTCGGAAGGGGCCGCCCTAGACGAACGTACGCCGATCAAATTGGCGACGTTCTTAAAAAGGGCCTAGTTAAAAGTACCCGTAACCGGCGATCATGTATGAAAAGATTAATGAACATTGAGGAAGCGAAAGAGGTATGTCTGGATCGAAGCAATTGGTGTTCCCTTGTCTCTGCCTACCCCAAAGGGAGACAGGCGTGAGGTTATGTATGTATGTATGTATGTATGAAGTATCCTCTATCATGTGAAATAAGAATCATCAAAATCGGTTCACCTTGTCAAAAGTTATGATGTTCCAACTGTATGTTTTTTTTTATGTTTGTTAACTTAAAAAAAAATATACAGTTGAATTGGGAACCTCCTCCTTTTTTGCGCACTGACTCAGAAATTACCAATTATATATAATACTGCATTACATGGCGGGCAATGGTTTGAATACTTTGTTACAAAGTTTGGTTCCCAGCTGAATACTCAACTCTAACTTTAAGAACCTATTTCATTGCAACCTTAAATAAAGCCAAATATTGATGAATTCATGCCAGAGGTCCTGGTTCTGAATCCCGGTGTGATGGACACATATATCCGCAATCAAGGCATAGATGTTTTTATGTTAATTTCAGTTAATTATCTAATTAAAAGTTGTATAGATATTATATGTCTTAGACTTTATATCCATTACTTATCATATTGCACTTTTGGTAGAACAAGTTCAATATAATATACAGTAGAATCCGTCTATTATGACTCCGCTTATATTGACCAACCGCTCATTATGACGTATTTACACAGTGAAGTTTGGTTTTCATATAAATTATATAACTAAGTCGGATATAATCACTTCGCCTAAGTGACATATCGCTTATTGTGACCCTTTTATATGAAATTTTGTCCGCTCATAGTGACTGACCATATGATTTCTAACACCTTTGGCAGTGTTCGGGAGAGTCACATTATACCCAAAGACTTTCAGCATGTGAAAGGCTTTTTTGATTTGAGTCTCAGAGTGTAGATTAACGTATTGAGTCAACTTATTAATATCTACTTTGATTTCTTTGATTAAAATAAATCACATACTAACTTAAACAGTTGAAAAATTTGATAAATAAAAATTACCAGACCAGGATTCGAACCTGGGACCTCTCGTTTGCCGGACGAGTTCTCTTCCAACTGAGCTACCGGGGCCTGGCGCTACGCCTCGAAATTACTTACCACATTTTTTTTTGTTTTTACATTATATTGCTAACGTAGATAAGCTTTGCAGCTAAGACCACCCGAGATCCAGGTTCAAATCCTGGTCGGGTAATTTTTATTTATCACATTTTTCATTTATTTAGGATTCCATTGTAATAATAAATAATTGCAGTTTTCCTAATTTGTCAATTGCGCTCTTGATGTACCGAAGAACATTCTTTAGTAAACCGAATTTGGGGTAGATAATTTTATGTTAATGCTAGAAATATTTATTCATTTATTATGATGTAGTAACTTTAGCATATTTTGCAGTAACATGTGAAAAATTACAACATCAACCTCACAATGCATTATCACCTTATCAGTTCAAGGGATGTCAATGATGTAAACATTTGTACCATGACAGTTACTTATAAATTCTTAAGCTGTTAAGTTGCCAGAAAGATACAAAAAAATAATCATTATGATCATGACCTGTTTAGTTACAAATACTTTGCTTCCATAAAAGTTGACCCAAAGCACAAAAGTATCATAATAATGAAGAGGGCTTGATTACTAGTGTGTGACTCATCTCTTCCAGGTTATGCAATTTCTTTCAATATTAAACAGTTCAACTTTTTTAATTTCACTTAACTTTGTTGTTTTCACTAATATTTAACTAAATTAAGGTATTTCTGATTTTAATTAAGCTGATTTTCAGAAATATCAGATGCACAAAATAAAAATTCTATCATTACAGACATTTAAATATCAATTATTAGATATTTTTATCTATTTACTAGGCCACTTAGTTATGAATTGATCCTGATTTATTTGTTTATGTTCATACACTGTATCTATGAAGATTTTATTCTTTTATGAACACATTGTGCTATTTTAATTCTTTTTTTTCTTTAAAGATTTAAGTTTTTCAGGATTTTATTTTAAATTGTGAATTACATTGAAGACATTTATTTTCCAAAAAGATTCTTGTTTCACAACTCTATATCTAAATCAGAAAAGGTTATTTTAAGCTCTACCTGTTTCCTTATAAACTATTAGATTATAAAAAAATGAAAACTACAGCTTTTACGAAATTCTAGTTGAAACAGTATGACTGAATACACTATTGTTAAGTTTTTATAATGAATCGTTTGAACTCAAAAGTTCCGGTACGTAACAGCATCACGACTAATTATGCTGAGATAAAAGTTAACAGAAACAATGGATCATTCTTGGCGAATTGTACAATAAGATTTAGCAAATTTTACTTTCACCGGTTCTGCAACAACGAGCCTATGGCAAATCGGTTATAAATTACAGTGAGTAATTTCAGTATTGACGATCGCAGCCTGTACGTAAAAACAATTACCATAATTACTTATAGCAATGATTTGTACTATTTACTAACAGAAATTTATGATAACAACACTTACCGCAGTATCTTCAAGACTTTTCTATTTCACAGATACACTTATATTTATGTCATCACACGGAAAAAGCAGAATATCACTTGTTGGAAAAAAATCTTTGTTCGCAAAAGTCTTGTTTCTTTCTTCGTCACACAATATGGTTTGTCACAGTGAAACACTTATATCCTAAACAAACACGTATACACAGGAATATTTTAAAAATATATTTTTCTTTTCACTATAATTACACTCATGTACATCAGAATCCTTCCGTTATTGTATAAAATTACACAGGAAATCGCCAATCCGCTAAATTCGATTTCGTTTTTGTACAAAACTCAACCATCACACCGCACACATCGTTTCGTTGGTTCGATTCAAGTTCGATTGAATTTCGGTTTTCGGTCTGTCTGTTGCAGGCAGACGGTCATGTCAATCACATTGTTATGACAGATTTATAGTAGATTTATATATATGGCGTTCCATCTCCTAAAGTCGACCAGCAGCATAAAGCTTACATTTATTAAATATTTTTCAACACACTTGCTCGTAAAGTGAGCCTTATTCTATTGAATTTAGAACTACAAACTGGGCTATAAGTCACGCGTGCATAATATATTATACCTTAGTGCATAATATAATGAATCCTACAAAGTTGAATTGTACCTTAGTGCAAATTACATGCGAGCAAACAGAGCATATTTTATTGATCCGGGTTATACATTAAATATATGGCGGCGCGCGGCCACGTGCAGCAGCAGCGGCCGCACGGCCCCTCCAAGCAACAATAGCGTGTGTACGTGTAATGGGACAGGGTTACTGACGCGCAGCAGCTAACAGCTGCTTCAAATAAATTTTATGACCACGTATCTCTGTCTTTTACTCACAAGTGTGTTGAAAAACGTCGTATGTAACTCGTGAGCGTTGCTAAATACGTTCAGACACAACCCTTACCCGCCTGCGATCCAACTGTGACCGCATATTTGCAATTCTATATCTTAACTGATTGAAATAAGGTTTTATTTTGAATAGGTTATTCTGATATTCGGGACGAAGTCTTTAAACTTTGTAAACGTATAGTGGATGATTCTGCTATAAGGTTGGCACCCGGAAGTCGTGCTAGAATCGCAATGTGTATCGAAAGGCCTATAAATAAAGACGTTTGACAGTAAAAAAAACAGTTTTATCTAGTCTATTAGATATTTGAAATTGTCAAAATGACAATTTGTCAATTGATGTCTAAATGAATTTAATTATAAATAAATTATTTTAAAAAGAAATTGTTTCAAAAATAACTAAATTTTAGCTGGTTGCCATTAAACCAAAAGAAGAAGAACTAAAATTTTTCAGTTCATCAATAAAGATGTAAGAACCCATGCAAGAAGATTGTTTTTAGTTACAGGTATTTTTTATATACTAAGTACCATCGCGAACCTTTCCACAGGTCGTAGACGATATATTTCTGCCTGAAACACATCGATCATCATCGAAGCGATCACTTTTCGTGACAAATTGTTTGTGAAGGGGAGGCTAGCCAGGTGAACTCAGAACTGGTCCTTCAGAGGTGGAAATTATACTGATCCAAACCTACACAGCTAGTTCATCAAATCTACACAGCTAGTTCATCAAATCTACGTTAAACGTCTTTAGAATAGGAAAAACTAACTAATTTAGTGTATGGTGAGTATTTTTTTAAGTTAAACTGAAACCGTGGCATCAAAGTGAACCTTTATTATTATCAAAGTAAGCTTCTGTTATGGAGACTATACAGCGGAAGTAAGGAGGGTATCCACTAAGATTTAAGAAAAGTTCGTTTCCTAAACTGTCCCGGTTGGGACTCGAACCCAGGAACTCTCACGCCACAGAAGAACACTGCGGAACAGAGTCTTTAAGTTTAAAATTTTGGTAGTAGGTATTCATTTTATTATGAATCTTAGTACTTAATTTCTCTCACTAATTTTCAACCGACTTCTAAAAGGAGGATGTTCTTAATTCTTGTGTTTGTTTTTTTAGTGTCTTTGTAACATGAGTTTTTGGATAATAATTGTGAATCGATATTAAATATTCTGTTACAGGATACTTCAGCGGTGGTCCCATATAAATTTCATCGAAATCGATTGAGTACGTCATGAAAAAAATTAATTTTTTGAAAAACATATGTTGATATAGGTACGGAGAACATTTACCTTGACGACCTTATACTTTAGCCAAAGCTTTGACGTGAAGTTGGTTTTTTGATGCGCTGCATTCGTTGATTATTATATGTTATACAACACAATAAAATTTACAGCTACATTGAAAATAACTGATATCATGGATCGTGTTCCTAGGACCGAGATATCTCATGGATTTTGGAGATGCGAAATCTGTAAAGTTCAAAAGAAACCTGGCTCTGGTGTATTATAACCCACGTTTCCAGCGGATGCTAAGTGGTATGTAAATAAGGCCATTTAATTATCATAAAGATATTTTGGCCAAAGGCCACCACTGACAAAATTCATCATCATCATCACAACTCTTTGTAATGAGCCCACTGCAGGGTATGAGTCTCTCCCCTGGGTGATGAGGAGGTTAAGGCCATAATCCACCAAGCTGGCCCAGTGCTGGGTGGTGGATGTTTGAATTTTCAGGGTGCCGATTCGGCTTCTGACAAACCCTAACGACTACTGTATTTGTATACAGTACCCGGGACCGACAGCTTAACGTGCCCTCCGAAGCACGAAAGTCGCCGTGAGAAATTAATGGTCGGCGGTCACCCATCCAAGTACCGACCGCGCCGAACGTTGCCTAACCTGTGATATCGTATGATACACACAGTAACCTCGGCGCCATGCCACGACGACTTCATATCGTATGATACACACAGTAACCTCGGCGCCACGACGACTTCAAAAGACTTCAAAAGAAGACTGACAAAATTAAACATACAAAATTAACTTCTCTTCTAGACGCTATATTCATAATTTTGTTCCTATTTAGGTATGAGTAATATGAGCTCTTTATTGGTGATTGACACCGCGTTTGACCTCATCTCACCTGATGGAAAATGAAGATGATGTCGAAGATGAAAGCACACGGGTTTGACAGGACCTGGCACTTCATAATATATTTCCGGAACACATCACCGAAGGAGCGATGATATTTAGCGGCAGAAGAGTGGTCGCTAGCCAGAAACGCCTTTTACGACACCCTTTCAAGACAAATTCTATTAACATCTCAAATTATATTATCAAATGTGTGGGAAGAGTTGTGTGGAGTTATTAAAACACAGTTTATGTAGGTATTTATCTAATTCTTAGATGATAGCTGTTAAGTAATCTATTATCTGTTCATGTTTTATTTTATGTTACCGAAGAGTGGTGTCTCCCAACAAAAACATTCAGTATTTAAAGGGGTTCACTTGCCACTTATTTTATAAGGATTTTAGTAAAAAGTAAATAAAACATTTTTCATTTTAATTTTTAATTTTCAATCTTCTCAATGGTATATGTTTTCTTTTGAAGTAAAACACTCAAATGAACTTTTTTAATGATTTAACAATAAGAATATTTATTTCTGATTGCAGTTGCCTTAGTGAATAAAAGCAGTTCGTGAGGAAGATCTATGTTTATAAGAAGCATATTACAGTGGAGCAACTACATAAAATGATTGCATTTGGAAACTATTTTTCGGAAAAAAACAACAACGCCCCACAGCCTTTCAACATAAGCCACATTTTCGTCGAGAAAGCAATCAGCCACAAATCCTGCCCACAAATTATTTATTTTGTAGGTTTAAAAATAAAAAAGCTAGTAGTTATTTTCAAATCGTGTATAAAGCTAGTAGTCATTTTCAAATCTCCAGAAACCGAGGATTTAGGTTAGCTGGCAAGCCAAAGCATTTTGAATAATGATTTTTTTATACCTACACCAAATTAAAATCGTTAAATGCATTGTCATGTCATTCGTTGGTCAATTTGTAAGCTTTTATAATAAAGTGCCTAAAAATATTAATAATTTAAGCTTAGTTAAAAGATAGTCTAAAACAAATGTTATGTAAAAATGGTTTCTATGAAATGTCTGGGCCATTTTGTGGCTATAAGCTGTTATTTTTATTTTAAAGAAGATTGTTGTTTCGAGCCACTTCTTCTGAACAGATCGTATTTTCAATAATTGGTGGTAGATTCATTTCACTTTGAAAAAAATATTACTTATTGCACGTGTCTGTTGAAAGACATACGAATAAAAATCTTTGATTTTCGCATTGCTAAAGTATTGGTTGAATACAGATCGACTCAATAAAAAAAATAATGAAAGATTTCATTATTGAGCGATTGCAAATATTTCACCATTTTCAAAATAGTAATAACTTACATAAGATAAGCTTCACTAGCAAGTCATTAATAAGAGACTAGGGGCCGTATTTTAAAACGATACTTAAAACTAAAACTGGTTTTAAACAAAGTTTAAATCGTTGAGCTTATTATCAAACGTAACTTAAAACTGCGAAAACCAAACGAATATCAGTAGAACAAATATTAGTTTAATCACTGTTTAGCTTTATTTTAAAACTTAACTTAAAACTCTATTTGCGTTTGCTTATTATTGAAAGAATATTAACTGCCAAACGATACTTAATCATGATTTTGAACACAGTTTTATACGCGTTTTGGTAGGTTTGGTCATACCCACACTTAAGTAGCGAAATTTACATACTTTTTGACTCCTTTTAATATTCTATTCTGTAAATTGAATTTAAGCGATTGCTCCGCTCACTATTTAGACTAGATAAATACACGCAAGTTGCAAAAAGGTTAAAAGAAATGGACCCCCCTTTGAATCTGTTTTTTTATTTTCTACCACATGTTTAAACTTCTTTAATATTTCTTTCAGAAGATTGCGCTCTTGCATCGTAAAATTATTTTTACGAGGCATTTTGCTTTCTCTAGCTTAATTACTTAATTGTATTATAGTAAGTAAGTAAGTATTAACATACGAAAGGCAAGGCCGAACGATAAAAAATTCGAATATAACCCAATCAAACAATTTATAAGGGAGTGGTCTTAAATAAATGCAAACTTTTCAGATTACTATATTTTAATGTGATACTCAATTACAGAAATATTAATAAGAGCCCACACATTTATATGTTTCTCCCCTCTCCTCAACTTCCACACCTCTCCTCTCCTCTCCTCTCCTCACCTCTCCTCTCCTCTCCTCTCCTCACCTCACCTCGCCTCTCCTCTCCTCGCCTCTCCTCACCTCGCCTCACCTCGCCTCACCACACCTCGGCTTACCACACCTCGGCTCACCTCTCATCGCAACAAACGCCATCTATCCACTACTTCCGTTACAAATTAATAAAAAACGACAACGAACGAAGGTTCACGTCACGTCCGTCCGTAACGTCAAACTATTTAAACGTTCCGTTCGCGGTAACATGCATTGACTCTAATAGTTTTTATTAATTCTTATTTTAGGTAAGTAAGGTAACTTCAAGCCATTTGATAGAGTTTTAATATATTTGCTTTGAAATTCTTACAAAATACTTTACAGTTAATACTCTTCTTAGGTGAAAAAACGATTTCAAATCTAGCATACAAAAAGAAAGTATGCGTAAAACGAATCCAATTATAATTTTATTAAATTGTAAATGAGAACAAATATTATCCATAGTTAAAACTGTTATAAGCCAAGTACGGATAAATAAGTAAGGTTCAGTTAAACAGAACTTAATATTCATTCAGTAATGCGACGCGTACTTAAAACCGGAATCGTTATTTAAACTCACATCATCTAATAACATATTAAACTGCTTTTAAGTTTTGTTCTATAATACGACCCTAGGTATAGAGGCATTCTCTTAGTAATAATATTTTATCCTCATTACTCAGAAGTATTTTATATATAGGTATAATTATTTTTATTCCTGAGGACTTAAAATTCTTAAAATTGTACTGTTTCGGAAAGCTTTTTTTTTATTGTTTGATATTGTATAATTGATGATGTAGCTTATAATTCTTTATTAATTATTGTTCTATATTTTATTTAAACATAAAGATTGTATGTTGACTTAATAAAGGTAAAAAAATTATAATTAATTACTCGACTGGTGTTAGCCTTTCTAAAACACAATGCTGTTCAAGTAGCAAAATTGTAACAAAAGATTTTCTGATATACTTTGTTTAACCCTATATAAATAACAGCAATACGTAACAGTTTGACTAGTCTTTATGAATCTTCAATAACTTTTTTCTTTAAATATTGTAAGTATATTGTTGTTATAAATATTATGCATTTACTTTTTGTGAAAGTATAGTACACAATAACTCTAACTAGGTTACTGTAATATTTTTTTTTTATATTTTTTTATAAAATTTACCGCAAGAATAATTAATATGAATTCATCATCATCATCATCATCATCTCAGCCCGCGCTAGTCCACTGCTGGACGTAGGCCTCTCCCAACGCGCGCCACCGAATTCGGTCTCTAGCGCTGCGCATCCAGTCCCTGCCAGCCGTCTTCCGCAAATCGTCTTCCCAACGTGCCGGGGGGCGTCCCACACTACGCTTGCCTTGACGTGGCCTCCATTCGAGAACCTTTGGACCCCAACGATTGTCAGTTCTTCGACATATATGACCAGCCCACTGCCACTTTAGCGTGCTGATCCGGTGAGCTATGTCGGTTATTTTTGTTTTCTGTCGGATAACCTCGTTTCTGATCCGGTCTCTCAGAGAAACACCTAACATAGCTCTTTCCATAGCGCGCTGTGTGACTTTAAGTCGGTGAACTAGCCCTACTGTTAGGGTCCACGTCTCGGCTCCATACGTGAGCACAGGTAGGACGCACTGATTGAAGACTTTGGTCTTCAGGTTTTGCGGAATAGGCGACGAGAAGACGTGACGTAACTTCCGAAATGCTGCCCACCCCAACTGTATCCTCCTGTCGATTTCTCTCTCGAAGCTGTTTTTACCCAGATGTATAATCTGCCCTAAATAGGTGTATTCGGTAACAACTTCGAGAGGCGTATCTGCGACGGTTATCGGCATTGGGGTAATATGTTTGTTAAACATGATTTTTGTTTTATCTAAGTTCATTCCCAAGCCAATCCGCC
This sequence comes from Stenoptilia bipunctidactyla, assembly GCA_944452665.1. Classification (NCBI taxonomy): domain Eukaryota; kingdom Metazoa; phylum Arthropoda; class Insecta; order Lepidoptera; family Pterophoridae; genus Stenoptilia; species Stenoptilia bipunctidactyla. The sequence goes on from OX101750.1 coordinate 14,596,820, forward strand.
GAGAAGACACAGCTAAATCGTGCAGCACTTCTTGGAGATCCTTCAGCGATTCTGCCAAAACGACAATATCATCCGCGAAGCGGAGATGTGAGATGCGTTCGCCGTTGATGTTGATGCCACGTCCGTTCCAGCTGAGCGTCTTAAATGCGTCCTCCAATGCGTTGGTGAACAGCTTCGGTGAAATAATATCACCCTGCCTCACTCCTCTTCGCAATTGGATAGGACACGATCGCTGATTCTGTACTTGGACGGACATTGTGGCGTTCTCGTACAGGCATCTCAAAACATCTATGTATCGCCAGTCAACTTGACATCGCTGTAAGGACTCCAGCACAGCCCAGGTCTCGATCGTGTCAAAAGCCTTCTCATAGTCCACAAATGCTACGCACATAGGCAGATTATACTCGTTGGTTTTTTGGATAATCTGCCTCAGCGTGTGGATGTGGTCCATGGTGCTGTAACCCGACCGAAACCCGGCCTGTTCCGGAGGTTGGAAGTCATCGAGTCTTCTCGCTAGACGATTTGTGATGACTCTCGAGAACAGCTTGTATACGTGGCTTAGGAGCGAAATTGGTCGATAATTCTTCAATAGGGTTTTGTCACCTTTCTTGAAGAATAGGACGACGTCGCTCTGACTCCACGCCATCGGAGTTCTCCCGTTGTGAATGGCGGAATCGAAGAGCTTTTGTAGCTCGATCAGTATCGGTGTATTACCGGCTTTGAGAAGTTCTGCTGTGATTCCGTCATCCCCTGGGGCTTTTCCATTCTTAAGCTGTTTGAGAGCCAAACGCATCTCGTCTAAACTGACGACGGGGAGTTCGTCGGTGTAGTGGCGGGTCAATGTAGCACGGGGGTCTGTGATTGTGGGCACCTGCCGTGATTGCTGGGAAGCATACAGTTTGCCGTAGAACTGCTCTATCTCGGAGAGGACTTCAGGTCTAGAGGTGACGGTCGTGCCTTGTGATGTTTTGAGAGTTGTCAGAGCGCTTTTGCCGAGCTGCTGAGCAAACACTTTCGACCCTCGGTTCTTCTCAATAGTCTCCTCGATGAGAGTCGTATTGAACCTCCGAAGGTCGCGTCGGATCAGTTTCCTGATCTGTTTGTTCAGCACTCGGCGCTCCAACAACGTGGCAGAGTGTGTTTCCCGTCTTACCCTCATGGCCTCCAAGGTCTCATCCGAGAGTTTGCCCTTACGGCCCGTTTGCCGTCCCTGGCAGATTTTCATACCCACTTCCCGTATGGTGTTAACTACATTTTGGTAATCCTCATCGATGTTGCCAGTAGTTTCCAATGCACCGAATCTATTACTTAGTTCCAGTTGGAATCTTTCGGATCCCAAGGAACTTTGGAAAGCAGACGGGCGGAGTATCGGCTTCATTAGTTTGGCACGTTCAAGCTTAAAATCGATATTCAGGGTGCCGCGGACGAGGCGGTGGTCACTTCCGGTATTAAACCTGTTAACCACGGTGACATCCCTGAATATATGCTTTTTGTCCGTAAGAATGAAGTCGATCTCGTTCCGTGTTACACCGTCCGGGCTCTGCCAAGTCCACTTTCTGTGAGGCTTCTTTTTGAAGAAGGAATTCATCAAATACAATCCTTCGCTCTCCAGAAAGTTTACTAGCATCTGCCCCCTCTGGTTTCTGCTTCCATATCCGAAGGATCCCATACTAGATTCGGTGTGACTGTGTACTCCTACTTTGGCATTGAAATCTCCCATGACAACACTGTAGTGAGCCCTTGTGGTGTTGTGCAGTGCCTTAACGATATCTTCGTAGAGCAATTCTACGTCATCATCTGAGGATGTCGAGGTCGGTGCGTATACTTGTACAACCTTAAGGTTGTACCTTTTGGTGAGCTTAAGTACAAGATACGCGACCCTGTTCGACACGCTCGAGATTTCTACGATGTTGTCAGCGAGAGATTTGTTGATGAGGAAACCGACACCGCCTTGGGAGAGTTGGTCGCCCTCTCGAAAGTAGAGAACATGACCCGATGGCAGAGTTATGGTATCCTCGCCCTCTCTTCGGACTTCACATAACCCAAGTATGTGCCACCGAATCTTTTCCAGTTCTACTTCGAGTTCCGTTACACTAGCGTCGAGCCTCAATGTTCGTCCGTTGTACGTCGCCAGGGTTAGTTTTTTTTGGTAGCCTGCCGTAGCCCGGGGATTCTTAGCACCCCCTGTTCCACCGTTACCTAAGCCGCTACCTTGGCTAGGAATAATGGAACTACCGGGAACTGGGGGCCGATCGGGGACGGGACTTTCCATTTTGGGAGGATTTGCCCTTAATCGCCGCGCTGGGCAAATGCGTGTTGGCGATCGCCAGAGCCTCGTTTGCTGTTTGGCAGGGTGCACCGCGGGCAGGTGAGGTTGGCTTGGGCCAAGAAGGTGGTGGTTTGGCCCCTTACACCCTATTAATATGAATTAAACAAGGAGAATTGATAATATAACAACATATTTACAATAATGCATGCTCATTAGTCAAACGTGACATCAGTTGGTCTTATAACCTCTGATGTTCTGCCTACCCCATAAGGGATACAGGCGTGAAGTTATGTATGTATGTATGTAATGCATGCTTAACATTGTAACAAAAATGCTTTTAAAATAACTTATTGCTGTAATTAATAATTTAGGAATGTCACAATTTTTTCATCATGGTTAAATAGGTTTAAGTAAAAATACCATGTGTTCAATAAAATGTTTATAATTATTGTTTTTTTTTGTAGTTCTTTTATCTTTTTTTCCCTGTACCTGCTATTTATCGAATCTTTTATCGACCGTGAACATCACTAACTATCGATAATGAACACCACATCCCTAGTATTTTGCTAAAGTTGGCCATACTTTTTTATTAAAATATTGGCAGTAGAATTGGTAGCCTCCTGTTCTTAGCTCATTCATTCGTTCAGTGGGGTCTCTTAGAACGTAGTTATTGTATGCTTTTTGCTAAATACAGCCTCGACTGTAATTAGCAACTTAGCTCACTTGTTACATAATATACTATTATTAATGCCTTTGGAAGCAAAAATTTGGGTTACATTAAATGGAAATTAATCGCATTTTTAATTTTTATTTTACAGAGTCACCAAGCTCCGATCTAAGCAGAACTTGTAAATTATATGAAAACGAGTAAACATAGTTAAGTAAGTACGCTAAGCTTAGACCCACATCAGGAAAGAGATACAAAGCAATATAAAGTACTTATTTAAAATCCTAATATGAAAAACTATTAGTAAGTAATATAGTTTTTTCAAAATATTATTATGACGCAGTGATAAAGTAAGAAAAAGACTATAAAGTTCGTTTCATATTTATGAAATGGTAGGTACAGTGATTGGTACCTACAGTGGCAATTGATCCCTGTTTGTGAATTTTTGTATAAAAAAAGACATGTGGCACTCGGAGACTGCCGCGGTAAAGCTACTGCATAGCATTTTTTTATCAACTTATGCAATTATAATTATTTATTTATTTTATTAATGTAGTAATGTTTGATCTAATATGAAGTTCCGCAAGTTCCTAGTAGATGGCGCTGATTGTTTATTTAAGCCCGCATGTAAAGTTATGAAATCAAAGTTTCACCGCTATGCCGCCGGTCGGAGTGGGGGTGTTAGGTTTTTTTCGTTACGGAATTTCTGGATTCGGTCCCCACGCTCAAGGCCCGCGATAGAAGCTATGCAATAGCTTAAAATGTTATTCATGTTATACGAACCAAAGATAATTTTAAATGTTGAAGATCATATTGAACCATATGCAATACCTTGTGGTCAATACCATCCCATACCTACCCCAAAAAAGCTTCTTCAGTGAAGTCCTGGGACAATAAAGGTGAACACGAGTCGTTTGATGCTGGGTATTGTCTAAAGCAAGGAGATGAGAAGTCGTTCAGTGCTACATCACTTTTCGAAATTCTTTCTAAAAAGACATGGATCCACTCATATTATTATTCTTTTACCTATAGGTATAGAGTTTTATAGCATGTAAAACTTTCAGTTGATTGATAGACATATCTATCACCACGACGGACGACTGTCAAATTATCAATCAATGCTACACAAACAAAATCAGCCAAAACAAAATAAGAAATAAAATAAGTTATTTAGTTTTAATTTAGTGAAGAACAAGCAACAACACTCATTATACTTTCTATAATTGATTGTGCATTTAATTTCCAATAAGCTTAAGATATAAGTGATACGTCACACACAATATATAGTGGGTTGCTACTATTCTAACCTAGAATGGAAGATGATACAATTGCGGAGACGTCTAATAAAGACGAAAGTTTACAATTTAAGAAGCCAGTTCTAGTAGGTCGTATTGGTAAATTGCCGAAAAAAGCTAGTAGCACCATTCAAAAGCCTCCTGAACCGAAAAAAGAAGAGGTTCCCAAAGAAGAAGTTGTAAGTTCGAAACATACCAGCTCTTTGCCTCCCGCAGTACTGTTAAAAGAATTATCCACACCTATCCCTTATAAGGAGCCCAAATGGAGTGGGCTTTGCCCTGAAGGTATGAAATGTTTGTGTTGTAATATACAAATTTTGTCATGAACATCTTCTTTGTTTTGTTTCATTTACAAAAGAATATGAAGCTGCTGTATCTCGTTATTTGTTGTTCTGTACCCTTGTGGCAAAGGTATTTTGCTCATCAGACTAGTGTTGTTACCTGTTATTGTATATACAAAAAAAAAAATATTGTAGTTTTCACAATAAATTATTTGTTAACAAATTAGTCAGAAGTTGTATCAATTTAGAGACTAGGCTATTACAACTTTTTATTGTTATATTTTTACATTTAATATGATCAGGTAGGTTAGTTAAATAGAAGTTTATTTGAGTTATTTTTTTCTATGGTCAGGATAAGAAGAACCCAATCTACCCTATAGGATTATTAAGGAGGAGCCTAATGGTTTAATGATTTTTCTGATTATGTTTAATCTCAAATTTAAAAATGATTTGTGAGTCATATTAAACTAATGTTTATAACCTGGCTTGTGAGTAAAAGCCACATTATAAACATTACTTTTATGTTTAATCTCATTATTTTTCAGTATTCATTTAATTTACAAATTGTATTTTTTGCAATATTCAAAAAATATTTCCTGTAATTGAAATTGAAAAGAGGTGATTACAATAGGTGATTAACATGACTGAATCATATTTATTTTGATTGCATCGGAAATAACTTAGTATTCAAGATAAATAAAGCACACTTTATTACTACAGTCTGCAACAGAATTATGTATACCACCCAGTATCCCACACATCTATACATATAATAAAATGGTAGGAAAGTCAAAACTGTACATTGAATATTTTTTTAAAAGAATACTTGGGGTATGATCTACAATCGAAACAGAAACAAAAAATATAGTTTTTAGAATTTTTGTCTGTTTGTCTGTTTGTCTTTCCGGGATAAACTCAAAAAGTACTGCATGGATTTACTTAAAATTAGGCATGAAGATAGTTAAGAAGTCGGGTCAACATATAGGCTACATATTATCACGCTAGCAGTGTTATAATCGTAGGTGCGTTTGGTGCTGCATAGCGTTGACGCAGACGACGTCGCGGGCAGCAGCTAGTATACAATATGCAAGCATGCTGCGTGGTATACATAATTCTGTTGCAGACTGTACATGTTAAACATATTGTGATATTGTATAAATGTGATCTTAAGTTTTCACATCATCTTAAATAACACTGTTTAACTGAATCAATCACATATGTTTAATTCAATTTATACTCTTTCGTCACAAGAGACTATGTAATCATTTAAAGAATAATATACTTTTTTATTGATCGATAATATAAATACATAAGTTGCAATTTGGATCCTAAATATCTTTTATTTATCTTCCACTTAATCATGAGCACTAAATAAATAAGTTAATTTTATAAATTCCAGGTACAAATTATGCTCTAGAAGTGCTGAAATCTGGCATGATTGTGGACACAGTTGATCTCACAAAGAAGCCTTATTTTGTGTTTGGGAGGCTTGCTAACTGTGATGTGGTTATGGCGCATCCTACAATTTCTAGGTAAGGTTTTTTCATGTCTTAATTACAATGAATAACATAAAATTTTCATTAAAGTCAATCTCTATATGCTCCAACAAGCTTTTTTTATTACCTTGGCCCCAAACTTAATCTTGCGAACCATGCACACGGTCAAATATATTCATTAACAAAATCAGTATTTCAAAAACTCAGCAAATTTCAAATCTTGTATTGTCTTGCTATTGTCGCGCGAGTGAAAACTGCCAGCACACAGCACTACCTTGCTGCCGCTTGATGTAACATAGGTACCTACTGGCATACTTTGATCTCGTACGATATGCTTGCGAGTGAGTTTTACATTATTTAAGGATCTGCAGTGTTGCAATTGATTCTATTAAGGATTCTGATCAAACTGTTCCCAGGTTTCGCATTAACAAAAAATAACGTTGTATCATACCTATGAAATAAAAAGTATTTTTTGATATTCCGTGGTATTTGTTGTCATTTCAGGCACCATTGCGTCTTACAATACAAAGCTTTTGCCACTGAAGGTGAGCCACCCTCAGGGTGGTATCTACATGAACTTGGTTCCACTCATGGCACATATCTGAACAGAGAGAAAGTGAAGCCAAACCATTATGTGCGAATAAGAGTGGGACATCAGCTCAAGTTTGGTAATAGCACAAGAACTTATATTCTATTGGTGAGTTTTTTGAGAAAAAGTGTATTGTTTATGTTGTTATGTATCTTTTTATTTCATAGATAATCCATAGATCTTAAAAAAGAACATATCTTGTAATCACTACCGTAAATCTAATAATGGATTTACAAATATATTTTTACACTAAGAGAGATTTATTTTAGAGTTACAAACACTTTGGCGATGGGGTAACACTGTCTTCCTCAGACGCCAGTGGTTGCGGGTTCGATTCCCACACGGAACAAGAAAAAAACAAGTGTCACGAGTCTGGGCGTTTATGTATATATATATGTATTTATATCCCCTAGTTCGCTACATGGTATCCCATATCAAAAGCTCTGCTTAGTTTGGGCCCATGTAGTTGGTGTGATTGTCTGGGGATTTCATTTAATTTTTTTTTTTTTACTATTCATTAAATTATCATTTTTAGTACTATGATCATCATCATCACAACTCTTCTTAATGACTACACTGCAAGGCCATGAGTCTCGCCACTGGGTGATGAGTTTAATACAATAATTTAAATATTCAGTAACTATGCAGCAAATTAACCAAACATTTCACCAAATACGAATATTGAAAAATATTCCGAATGTACCAAATACCAAACATTCGGCGCATCTCTAGTATAGATTTTCTTGTAAGAAATGTTTTATTTCATCTTCGTTTATCAACAGGGTCCCGATTTTGATGCAGAAGGTGAATCCGAACTGACAGTTACAGAAATAAAGCAGAAAGCCCTTGAGATGAAGTTAGACAGAGACAGAATCATCAAAGAAGCTATAGAACAGAGAGAAAAAGAGAAGTTGGAAGAAGAGAAAAAGAGAGAGGAACAAGGCATTGATTGGGGAATGGGTATGTCATTTATTTCACTTACTAAGCATAGAATAAGAAAGAAATGGTTTATTCAACAAAAAAAATTTTTTTTTTTTAATACAGCTACAACGCAGAATATGCTTCACTCAATAGTACAGTACAGTACAATTAGTATATCAGTACAGTACACTATATTACAGCTAATATATGTATTATTTTCTTCATTAGAACTCAAGAAGTATATAAGTTGTTCTTTTTGATATCTCATAACTTTGAGGTTTTGTTCCTTACTAAAAAATAATACTATTTGCAAAAGACCATTTGGTTCAAAAGTGCATACTTTCCAAGATATCATCAATCTTAATATAACGAGTTCATAAATTATCACCCTTGTAAAATCTCTTTAACATTCATTCAATAGATGTGTGTCTGAAGCCATACAATAAACAACAAAATCATTTTAAATGTTGAGGAATGTTGCCTACAATGCACAATGCAAAACGTTGCGAACTGTACCTGTGTATGGCGTTAAAAAAGGGATAGAAAATGCAACGTTGTCATACTTCGCATAAAGGTGTTTTACATAAGATGTTTTGACTAAATTAAAATATTTTGTATGAAAAATAAAACAAAAAAAAATGAAAAATTATTCACATGTTATTTGATTCTATTACATATTCCATGAATACCCTAGAGTTATGGGAAATCAAAGGGAACACCTTGTCGATGTCAACTCTATTCAAAAATCAAGTGCTTAATTGCAGCTTAGTATACTTAAATATACTTATGAGACCATATCACGCGAATGCAGATTAGGACACCGCTCCGTATGGATTCATACGATAGAAAATTATAGTTCAATGCCTAAATTCAAACAAAAAAAATATGTTTAACTAACATCCAGCATTTACTAAAACCAGGTGAAGACGCAGAAGAAGAGCCAGACCTCTTCGACAACCCATTCGCAGCCACAGCCAACGAGGAGTTATATCTACAGGATCCGAAGAAGACTTTACGAGGGTATTTCGAAAGAGAGGGCTTGGAGTTGACGTATGACTGTGAGGAGAGAGGCCCGGGGCAGTATATGTGCAGGTAATGTAATGAAATGTAAATAGTTTTTAAAGGTCATGTTTCCAAATTGGAATATTAGATTAACACTTGAACATAGATTTACATAAATTTTGAGGCATTATAATGACGGAGAGTGACTATTGCAGTGACAGGGGGTCAGCCTATCGCCCACAAAAAACCTCCAATAAAGCATCACATAATCACTACATAGTATAAAACAAAGTCACTTTCTCTGTCCCTATGACCCTTTGTATGCTTAAATCTTTGAAACTATGCAACGGATTTTGATGGGTTTTATTAGATAGAGTGATTAAAGAGGAAGGTTTATATGTACTATTATTTTTGAGGTTTCTAATGTGATGTCGTAAATAATTACATTTTTTGAGTTTTATCGAAATAATATACTAAGTATTGTACACATTGAAAAGGTCTACAGAAAAGTCCGTGATGGTATATGTCTATCTCTTATGGATAACCCACAATATCGTTTTTTGTCATTTACTTTTTTACGACAAATAATGGCTAATTTTCGAAGCGTTTTTAACAAATACAGCATTAATCCTTAACCAATTAAATACCTTGAATACATTGTTCATTTAATATAGATCTATATGGCCCTTTACACCGTATGATTTAAGTGAATATTTTCGAAGATATTACAGATTTAAAAATTGCGGGACGTAGCGTTTGCGGCGGTACCGGCCGGCCGCCCGGTGCGGCAAGAGCGTGCCTATAAATAGCGCGTCTGAGGCCGCGTTTTTCCCTATATCCCTTTGAATTTAGCAGCGATCGGACGCGTTTATTATAAAAATAGGCTATATATTTTATACCCGTGCGAAGCCGGAGCGGGCCGCTATGTTTTTATTATACAACGTTCACAGTTTTTCTGTAGTGTATTTAGTATCAGCATTGCACCCGTGCGAAGCCGGGGCGGGTCGCTAGTCACAAATAAATCATAATTTCTTCAATATTCCAGAGTGGAGCTGCCGATAGACGACGCCCGTGGCAACCCCGTAATGGCGGAGGTGCTTCACAAGGGCAAGAAGAAGGAGGCCGTGATCGCTTGCGCACTGGAAGGCTGTCGAATGCTGGACCGCGCGGGGCTGCTGCGGCAGGCCAAACACGGTGAGAACGACCACTTTGGCGAAGGGGTAAACCTATCTGCCTCAGACGCTAGTGGTTGCGGGTTCGATTCCCGCCCGGAAAAGAAAAAAAAAAATGTTCCGGGTCTGGGTGTTTATCTATATATGTATGTATTTATATTCTAGGTTCCCCCCTAGTTCACTACATGGTATCTCATAACACAAGCTATGCTTACTTTGAGGCCATGTAGTTGGTGTGATTGTCTGGGGATTTTATATTTATTATTTATTATATTCATATTTTAAAGTTTTTGCATTTAAAATGCTCCATTAGATAGATAGATATATAGATAAATCATTAATAACTAATATAAAAAAAAAGTCGTGTGGCACTCGGAGACTGCCGCGGTAAAGCTATTGCATAGCATTTTTGATCAACGCAATTAAAATTATTTATTTATTTTATTAATGCAGTAATGTTTGATCTTATATGAAGTTCCACAAGTTCCTAGTAGATGGCGCTGATTGTTTATTAAAGCCCGCATGTAAAGGTTGTCTGGTAGAGATCGCTCTAGAGCGATAAGACCGCCTTTTGTACATTGTTATCCTTTTATGTTTATCTGTATTTTTTTTAAATAAACAATAAAGAGTAAATAAATAAATAAAGTTATGAAATCAAAGTATCACCGCTGTGCCGGTCGCAGTGTCAGGTTTTTTTCGTTACGGAATTTCTGGATTCGGTCCCCACGCTCAAGGCCCGCGATAGAAGCTATGCAATAGCTTAAAAGTTGCTTTGCTAATTCCGCGACTTGTACTTGCACTAGTGATGCAGGATTTTCATGCGTAGGTTCACCGCCCTCCCTCCCTCAAGCAAGAAGCAAGACATGCAATGAACACACACCTAGAACCCACACCACAAGCTATCACCGACACGTAACAAAGCAACTTTTTATATTAGTTGTCATGGATTTCCGCAAAGTAACGCCTGATTCAATCAATTAGTTAGATAAATCATTTATTCACCAAGCACAGATTTTACAAAACACTTTACAAACACTTTGAAACACTTAGAATAAATTAGTTATCATACATAAATAATAAAAAAAAGATACTAACGGTAAAGAATACAAAAAAAAATATATGTATGTAGAAAAAAAAATAATCACAAGCAATAAACACAAGAGAAACAGAACACGATTGCAAACAATAAACACTAAAGAAACAGAAAACAATAACAAACGATAAACGTTCCGAAAAATAAGAAAAAAAAAGACACAAAAACTAAACTAAAATATACAGGCTTGGTGAAAAGGCACTGACTCAGCATGAATGTAGCGATTTCATAAATGAAAAAATGTGTTAAATAAAAATCACCCACCAGGATTCGAACCTGGGACATCTCGTTTGCCGGACGAGTGCTCTCCTACTGAGCTACCGGGGCCCCAGAGATGTCCCAGGTTCGCGTCCTGGTGGGAAATTTTTATTTAACACATTTTTTCATTTATTTTATGGTGAGAACCATAAGTATTCCAGCTTCTAAACTATGTTTTTTTTCCCGTCTCGCTCTTACCAAAGTAAGCACGCATTTGTGTTCTTTCCTGTGATTAATTCGTAATTTATTGTAAATTACGAATTAATCATAGGCTTCCATGCTGGACTGGGAGCGAAAGAAAAACATAGAATGTGCCAGCTGCTTCTCTTCCCGGGCATACTGTAAAAGTCAGTTAAGGGACGGAGGTTTTGTTGGCGTTTTTGCGAGCGATAGGCTGACCCCCTGTCACTGCAATAGTCTCAATCCATCATAATAATACCTCCAAATGCGTCAAACGTGACATCAGATTGTGATGTTGGACGACCGGGAGCCAAATAAAAGACGTGTAGTTTAGTTTAAAGATGACACTATATTGAAGTAATATTGATACGTAACGAGGAGGTGCGTCACACACTACACCTCCCCGGCAATTTTAATAAAAAAAATAATATACAAATATATTTTTTTTATGAGTAAAGACAAAATAGTCAAAACTTTTCACTAAACTTTATATAACTATAAAAAATCAATTAAATGTTATGCATATATAGGTAGGTAATTTTATATCTATTGATATTTTTCACAATAACCTGCAATAACATAATAGGTCGAGATACAAAATGTTAAAATACAAATTATTGCTACTATAGCACTAAAACTAACCAGCGACATTGACAAAACATAGATAGAGAAACGAAAATTTTCTATTATTTTTAAATATACTTACTTTACTAAAATAGCGGGTGTGATTTAACTAAAATACGTATACCTACAAAAACAAAAACTGAAAATATTCATGCGTCATTTTCTGCAATAAAATACCAAAAATGAAGGCATACAATTATTAAAAGTTATATAGAAAAATTATATTCCTATTTAAAAAAAAAATCTTTCTACTTTTTATATTTTATTCAACCTTTTGTTTAGTAGCATTATTTTTCTTACACTTCATTTTATTCAATCATTTACTTTGTCATATTTCTATGTAAGTTCTACAATCATTAATCTATCTTACAGTATTGGCTACACTTTTTATCCTACTCTGGGATATTTTATTTTTATCGGTGGCCACCGTTTATATTATTTATATTATATTTATATCAAACTTATATTTGGGTAAATAATTTTATTGAGTCGACTCATAATTTTTACTTTATATTATTCATTACATTAGGGTCACCGTTTTAAGACATTTTGTCTCCAATAGTTTTCACAGAGAAATCTCGTTTGCACCATGATCAAACTGAAGGATCGCTTTGTGCCCTTGTACCCTTATTGTGTGCCAAATACTTATTTATCTTCCCTAATACTATTCACTATATATAATTATCAACCATTCAACAACCAATTATTTAAGACTACCAAGATAAATCGTTCCAATAATATGAAATTAGAAAAAACTTCTTGGGTGATCAGTCCAATAATTTTTAATTTTCAATATTATGGAAGATTTCCAACAATTAACTTACTTAATCCTAAATCTAACAAATCCAACCATCTAATTAGCACATTCTATTACCTTCCTATACCAGTATCAACCTATTCATAAATCCTAACATTCAAATCCATGTAACAAGTAACTAATCGCATTCATATGATGACGAAAAGTATTTTATTACTTGCACAAACTTCTACTCTAAAACCTTCTTATTCCTTATACGCAAACAAATTATTTCGACTCTATTCTGTAAATTTCTAATTTTAACTTGATAATTTTTCTTGCGATTCTTTAACCGTAGCTATTTATTAAAATTTAACAATTAACAAATGGGCTACATATTAATCTATATGATGATTCAATGTATCAATTCGAGTATATTATATAATAAAATTTCTACAATCTTCGATATTACTAATTGATGTTACACATGTTGCAACCTTTTTTGACAACAACATCAAATTGCTGACCTAAAAAAAAGACTCGGTTACAGTCACGTTGTCTTGCTTGATTCTCAAAACTCTCGGTATCTTATTGCAACTAACAATAACACTAGTTGCTAACAAGGCAGTAAAATGATGACGGTGGTAAACTCATACTTTAAAAATTTATAACTCATGGCAAGTTTTATTTTATATTTTAATGCAAAGATTATTTTGTTTAACCGAATTGCAAAAAGGAAGAGGTTATCAATTAGATTGTATGTTTTTTTTTCAGCATACAGAGCTACATTTCAGAAATCGATTCGGGAATTTATCGTTTATATTTTTATACTATTAGTTCAAATTCGACAAAATTATATTTAAGGACAGACAATCAAGAACAAAACGCCTATTGAGCTTTTTGACATGAACGTTTCTAGAAATTTTTGACTAAGTACCTGTTCAAAAAAATACTACTAGACCTACTTCTATAAAAATATTCATTAAGATTTGAAGATTCATTTATAAGTTAACTTAATAAACCAAAACTATATCATCCTGCAGGCGTAGCACGGCTTGTCAAGACAAGACTTATGTCACAGATTATATCACAATGTGAGCGACATAATTGCTTAGTCTTATACTGCAGCACGGGGCAAGTTTAATTTATCTAGAATGCGTGACAAACACATCTTGACAAATGTTTAAGACTTCTTTCAAGTTCTATCTCTTATTTAATAGCATGGCGGCATCGTTTTGTTTATTTTTGTCACAATTTGACACATCGCCAAACATTTTTTATCACTGCGGTTCGGAGGTTGTGAGATTATTTTTTCATAATTATAATTATGAAGTCGTCGTGGCGCCATGGTTAATGTGTGTATCATACGATATCACATGTTAAGCAACGTTCGGCGCGGTCGGTACTGGGATGGGTGACCGCCGACCATTCATTTCTCTCGACGACTTCCGTGCTTCGGAAGGCACGTTAAGCAGTCGGTCCCGGTATACTTATATACAGTAGTCGTAAGGGTTTGTCAGAAGCCATTTCGGCGCCCTGAAAATTCTGGCATCCACCACCCAGCACTGGGCCAGCTTGGTGGATTATGGCCTATAACCTCCTCGTCACCCAGCGGATAGACTCATGCCCTGCAGTGGGCTCATTACAAAGAGTTGTGATGATGATGATGATGAATAATAATTATGCCTATCAATTATTATAATCAGATTCATATAATCAGAGACTTCAACGGTAAAGGTACTTACTGCTTTTTGGCACTTGACATGGTCACAAATCTTAAAAATAATATTAAAACAAAAAATTCACCAACTAAACAATTACATTTGGAGGTTTAAAGTTGTTAAACTCGTTCTTTGTATAAACGTCAAGACAAAGATATGTCGCGGCAAGCATTTTTGTCACGTCGTGTGCCCGTGCTGTCATATAAGACAAATTACCGGACTGTGACAAAATTATGTCTTGTCGTGTGACTTATCTCTTATGAAACCCGTGCTACGCCTGCTGATAGGACCTTAATTAAATATAAAGTATCATTTTCTTTACTGGAGTTGTTCTCTGTACCTGCACACGAAGCTGAACTCCCTTAACCACTTGACAGTCCACGGCAACAATTGTTGCCAAAGTAAAACTACTCTCTGCAGTCCATGGCAACAATAGTTGCCAATTCCAAATTACGCGCCATGGACTCTTATTTCCCTGATTTTAAAAAACTGCCTAAAAGAACGGAACTAATTGTCTATTTCTAATTCATTCTTACAAACCACGGAACGCCTATGTGTGAGCAGTACCGCACTACTTGCAATAGTCATAGAGAAAAAAGCATTAGAAATTCATTCTTGTCACGTCGGTGTTGTGCGAGTGTTGAAAGTGAAGTGTTTGGTGTGTTTTTTTAATAAATATCATGTCGTAAGTATTTAAATTATACATTATTATATACCAAAATAATCTTAAAGATTTGGGCTATGTTTTAATATAGTAAGATCACAACAAAAAATGAGTTTATATTTAAAAAAATCCCTTGAAAATTTTACAAACAAACGCTTGCTACAAACGGTCGTCATTTTTGAATGATTTTGCCAACAGGTTACTACAGATTTATTACAATAGTCCCAAAATAAGATTATTTGAAATATTATTTACTTTAAAAAATGTATTTTTTAAACAAATATTTTCTTATTCATAATAGATTACATCATTTTTGTACGCGTCCGTTAGATTTTGAACACTGGCACACGTATGTGCCATGGACTGTTGTCCATGTACTGAAAATAAGGCCTTTTCAAACTGGAAATTGAACAGTTCACAGGTACAAAGATTTGGTGGTTGGGTATTATGTTCGCTTCGTGTGGTATTAATTTTTTGGCTGGGTGTGATTTATATATTGGTGAATGTATTTTTTTATTATTGGGCTAAGTGGGGTTGTCGCTATTAATATATTAACATTGTGTTGATTTTAATTTCTCACTTATCTTTATTATATTTAATTATGATATTATAATATGTTATATTAACTATTTAGTAGTAGCATGCAGTATATTTTTCTTTACATTTTTGATGTTTCTTTATTTTGCGATTTTAACAGATTTTATACTTTTTTATAGTACGAATGAAATAAATGTATGCCGTGGCGGTGGCGGAGGTGGTGCTCGTGGACGAGGTCGCGGACGAGGTAGAGGAAGAGGAAGGGGTAGCAATTGTAGATCCACTGAACCTGAAACATCGTATGACTGATTTTGTTCATAGTTCCGTACTTACTGTAATCATTACGAGATTTGCTCACCTACGTAATTTCAATGATTTTTTTAGCAATGATGTTCTTCAAGTAGTTCGAGCTCAGCGGCAATTGAATAAAAGTCACGTCGCTAATCTTTCTGGTACTGCCCGTCAAGAGCTAATGGAAAGAAAGCGAACAGCACAACTGCATCGGGTTCTGCTTCCCGACGCTCCTCCAAGAAAAAGGCGTGGCCAGTAAGTATTAACACGTCTAATTTTTAAACAAACATTATTATATTATTAAAAATTAATATTGAATCTTATTTTTTTCTTTCTTTATCATTATTTCTAGATGCCCGTCGCCTCATAGAGAGCCCATTGAGCTTCTTAACAACAATGAAGAAGTGCTAATGGGTATGGATTTAATAGCGTAAAGTTGTATATTGATTTTTTTTTATTGTAATTTATCTTTTCTTTTGTAGAGTTGGAAGTATCGTCAAACAGCACGGTACAGGTAATGGACCCATGCCTACTCCCTGTGAACACAGTTCAAATTGACAGCGGTAATTCTAATTATTATTAAATTAAAATGACGCTATCAAATAATACGATAATTTAAATTACAGTGCATTACTTGACGACGTTATTGCATATATTAATAAAAACATAACGTAATTAGATAATTATCTTTCAATTTCTGTTTATTCATTAGAAAACCGAGGTCTTTGTTATTTCTTACAGAATTGGCAATACAGGATGGTACAGAGGACATTCTTGTTCCATATATATTTCCAACAGAATTAGAAGTACAGGATGGAGACAGCACTGAGCTCCTTAACAACTATGAGGAAGTCCTAATGGGTATAGATTTTATTACGTACAATTTAAATACGTAAGATTCAAGAGTATTTTATTTTTTTAATATACGGGATTATTTTATTTTTTTGTAGAGTTGGAAGTATCATCAAACGGCACGGTACAGATTACAGACCCAAGCTCATTCCAAGGCATTTGCCAAAGTAATAATGATAATTGTACAGAATCGGCTGTACAGGACAACTTAGGACCACAAGTTAAGCCTACTACAAGCTGTAATAGACGATCAATTAGTAAGGCGATTATTTTATTCTCTTCTTTTTAACAGGTATTCAAATTAATTTCTTATGAAACATTTTCTTTCAGATGTCGCTTCGGAGGAATTTGGATCGACTATTGACGAATGGTTAACTGGGAATACTGATAGTGACGACGAAGACTTGAACGTAGACTTAGAATCTGAAACTCTACTCCCTGTGTTGGCTCCCAGGACTGCGACATGCCATCCTGCAGATGATGTTGGTCTTTCTTCCGTTGAAATAGAAATACTTCAACGAGAGGATCAGGCTAGCAACAACCACCTGCGCAGCATAGTCTCATCAAATTACTTTGATTTTCAGTGGACCAAAGAACGACAAACGTTTACTGGGAAAAGGGAGACGTTTACTGGTGTTCCAGGGCCTACCTTTGACCTTACTGATGATGTCAGACCCATTGATATATTTTACAAAATGTTCGATAGTGAGTTTATAGATATGATGGTAAGGGAGACTAATAGATACGCAGACCAGACATTGACGCGACTCCGTCAAGATTCATCATTAAATCAATCTTCGTCGAGACTATTACGATGGAAACCAACAGACCGAGACGAAATGCTGGCATTTTTGGCAGTGATTATCTTACAGGGATTATACCCGAAAGTAAAAGAGGAAGCCTATTTCTCATACGATGGGTTTGGGACTACTCCTTACTTTTCCAGTATAATGTCATACAATAGATACCATCTGCTGAAATCGTTTCAGCATTTCATTGACAATGAGACATCTAGGGACGCGACAAAACTAAACAAGATAAGACCGGTTATTAATTACTTAAACGACAAGTTTAGCAGTTTGTACTATCCGGCTCAAGAGGTAGCCATTGACGAATCCCTACTTAAGTGGCATGGACGTCTTAGTTTTGCCCAAAAAATTAGTACTAAAGCTGCACAAGTAGGGGTGAAAACATATGAACTATGTGAGTCGTCCAGTGGCTACCTTTGGAAGTTTATGGTATACACTGGTAAGGACGGACCGAACAGAACTGACAATGAACTACAAACTACAGACAGACATAATGACCAACATAACTTAGACAGACAAAACCTTAACCTTGGAAATATACAAAACTTACCTAACGACAGACGAAATTCCACTGACCAACTTAACAACCAACTCAGGGTAAATGATGGTAATGTTCGCCCTAACAACGCTACTGCCAAGATTGTATATGATCTTATGGAACCACTACTTCATCGAGGACATACACTGATCATGGACAACTTCTATAATAGCCCACTTTTAGCCCGATCTCTTAAACGTGACGGGCAGACAGACGTTTTTGGAACATTAAGACTTAACCGGGAATTTGTACCAGACTCAATTAAGACCTTAACAAAGACTAACATGCGCCAAGGTGAAGTAGTGGTAACTTATTGTTCTGATTTGGCTGTAATGTTGTGGCGCGATGCAAACTTTGTTTCTATGATTTCAACTTACCATCCCCTACAGATTGGTACCAAAGAAAAGTACAATAAAGTATCTTTTAAGCCCAGTATTGTTCTGGACTATAATAAGTCTATGGGAGGGGTGGATAGGAAGGATCAGTACCTTGCCTGCCAACCACTCGAAAGACAAAAAAATAAGGTATGGTACAAAAAGCTGTTTCGTCGCTTATATAATGCAGCTATTTTTAATTGTTATGTTATTTTTACTAGCAACCCTACCAAAAAATTAAGTCATCGACAGTTTAGGACAGTACTGAGTGAGGAGATTCTTAAAATACATCGGCAACTTGACCTAAAAACTGAACCTCGTCTATTAAACAATCGTAGACAGGTAACTAAAGAACAGGTGAAATTGACTATACAACGACAGACAAGACCAATTGTCGATAGCAACCATTTCCCCATAGCCAGCTCATCGAGGTATACGCGGTGCTGGATGTGCACTCAAAATAAAAAGC
This sequence comes from Stenoptilia bipunctidactyla, assembly GCA_944452665.1. NCBI lineage: Eukaryota > Metazoa > Arthropoda > Insecta > Lepidoptera > Pterophoridae > Stenoptilia > Stenoptilia bipunctidactyla. Next base: position 14,615,658 of record OX101750.1, read on the forward strand.
CATCCAGAACCAAATTCAAATGTGAAGAGTGCAATGTGAATCTTTGCATTTTAGGATGTTTTAAGGATTACCATAAACCTTAAACTCTTTAAAATTTAGTTTGTTAGTTTTTTAAAACTTTTTTTTCAGTAACAATAAATATTATGATGGTAATTATCAAAACTATGATGAAAAATTCCATCTCCAACTAAATCTCCTTTCTGTCCATAATAAAGATGATTGCTATTGAGTTTCTTGCCACTTCTTCTAAGCAGATCGAATTTGTAAATTGTTTGACTATTTTAAGTGTATGTAAATACCTATGAAATAAATATTTTTTTGAGTTTGAGTCAAATATTGTTATAAAAAATATTTAAAATATTATAAAAAATTGTTAAAAAAATATATAAAATTTCGTCTGTTAAGGGCCTTAGGCCGCCATTTTGCTGTATTTTTGTACCCGCACTTTGACTTGAACAAATTTACGACTTGTGATAAAATTACGGTCGAATGGTGACTTTTGCTTGGATTTTATTGTCTTTAAATAATCAATGAAATATTTGTGTTTGCTACCAATATATAGAAAAAATAGTCAAGTTTTATTTAAATAAATTAAATTACAAACATTATGATGTATTTTAAGTCATATCATCATAAATATAAAACTATCCAACAAAATTTATCACAAATTGATCTTTCAAATAAAGATTTATATATTATTTTATAAATTGTGCATTTTATTTTTAACCTTTCCAATTTATTCATTTTATCAGCTTTTTTATCATAGTTTTTGTTCCGACAAAGAATAGATAGATTGTAAGATATAACCATTTCTTTGTCGCGAGGGCGCGCGGCGGCTGTTTTAAAATCCTGCCGTGGAGGGACGGACTGTTGAGAGTAGGTTGCGTTCCGGGCCCGGACTGTCAAGTGGTTAAGCTGCAAATTTATGTTCTCAGAACATTCGATAAGAAATATGAAGACTTTGATCTACCTATTTATGTTTGAAATTTATTATTACGTAGAGATTAAAAACACAAATTAAATAACTTTTGATGTGAACCAAAAAAAAAACTAATAAGTACCTAAAAGACACTTTACTTTCATCGCAGAAAAAAAATACGGATTTACTGAATAAAATAAATGTTTATGCAATGAAAACTTTAAGTACAACAAATTCTAAAGTATTTAAATTCAAGAGCGTATTTTAAATTGATATTGTCTGATAAAAAAAGGTTTATGATGTGTACCTACTTACTATAGTTGTTACTACATACCTACTTTTACCTGTTTTGTCAATGCGCTATACCTTCTAAATTTAATATAATTTTAATATTTAGATTAGGATTTGACAAATGTTATGTTTAAGTTTTTTTACCAATAAAAAATAAAAAATGTACAAAATACTTATATCTACTTAAAGGTAACATACCAAATTAAATTAAAAATCAAATAAAGAATAAACAAAATGAAAACCTTAAACTAAGTACATAAATGACCTTTCTTAGTGCCTAAATATATACAAAAATTAATCTAAGTATTTTCTAATTGAAGAATTCTTCTAAATTATTTTACTAAAGATAAATTCTTATTATCTCATTTAAAAAATGTTTAAGTAAATGAATTCAAATAATTCAAATTAAAAAGTTAAATGATTACATACTGTAAATATAAAAAAATACTCATTAATCCCGTCACTGAAATCTGATTTTATACACCTAGAGATTTTTAGTACTTAAACTTTTCAAACCACTTTTCACACTCTTTAAACCTCTTCAACTGCTCTGTACCCGTCCAGTAGGTACTCCTGCACTGTCCAATCCGGTATTCCATCCATCCGTGCCATCCAGACTCAATCAGCCTTTCTGACTTGACCAACTCCCAGCACCCAACGTTTTCCAAAGTTGATCCATTACTCCATTGCGCCGACCTTCTCAATCATTATTTTCATTAGTTGTTTGCTTTCATGAAATCTTCAAATAATCGCTCATTGTGCATTCTCCAAAAATTTTCCAGGGATCCATTGCGTGTTTTGTGTTTTTAAGTTTCTTTTTTTTTTGCTTATAAAACTAATATACAAATTATAAAATTTATAAATTATATATTTCTTTGTCTCATGTGCGCAGCGCTGCCGCAAGGCAGCACTGGCAGGATCGCCATGTGATGTTGGACGACCGGGAGCCAAATAAAAGACGTGTAGTTTAGTTTAAAGATGACACTATATTGAAGTAATATTGATACGTAACGAGGAGGTGCGTCACACACTACAGATGGTTTTTTAGCCTCTGATGTTCTGCCTACCCCATTAGGGATACAGGCGTGAAGTTATGTATGTATTCTTGTAAACTTTTATAATAAAATAACAAACCTTTGAAAAACAAGCTGCGCGAACTCAGGCCTATCTCATTTAAATTTTAATAATTCAGATCAGCCCAAGCCTTTAAACTTTTTTTTTTAACAAATGCTGTCTTAAGTTCTTTTCATATTTTCCGTAATGTTTATAATGCTTGCTGAATGCGCATGTATTTATAATTTAGAAATGAAACTATTATTACTTACTTTACATATAAATAAATAAATATTTCTGACACTCACACAACATTATCTAGCCCAAATTAAGTTTCTTAAAGAACTTGTGTTAACTAATAATATATTTAAGAAATATATAAACATACGTATTGAATAAATACATATTTTTTATTAGAAAATAAACTTAAATAAACATATAAACGTCCATGACTTGACGACTAATATCTGTGTTCATCACACAAATATCCGTCGCCGCCGGGATTCGAACCCAGGACCTTTGGTATAGAAGGCAATGTATGTTACCACTACACCAACCGGTCCAGTTTACTATAATTATAACCTACTTTGTGTATCGTAACGCGGGACCGATACGCGGCTATTCTATGAAGTAGTTTAACAATGAAATCAAAGATTTTAAATATCAGAACGAATCTTTTATTATTTCACTGTATTACTTCGCACATTACTAATACAAATCATCAATATATATAAAACTGTTCCGTTACTGACTGAGTGACTTAGGTACTGAGTGACTGAGTGACTGACAGACAACGTACAGCCGTAACTACTGGGCGTAGAGAGCTGAAATTTGGAACATACATTCTTTAGGGGATGTAGGGGTGCACTAAGGAAGGAATTCCCAAAATTCCCACGGGAACGGGAAATATAGGACTTTTTAGTTTGTATGAAAAATCTTATTCCTTGAGTGCACCGATGTAAAACTTGGTGTAAAGGTTTTTCAATGTGTGTCTGGTTGTATTATGAAAGGAATTCCCGAAATTCCCACGGGAACGGGAAATATATGATGTTTTAGTTTGTATGAAAAAATCCCATCCCTTGAGTGCACGGATGTGATACTTGATATAAAGGTTCCTCAATAAGTGTCTGTTAGTATTATGGAAGGAATTTCCGAAATTCCCACGGGCACGGGAAATATATGATTTTTAGTTTGTATGAAAAAACTTATTCCTTGAGTGCATGGGTGTGATACTTGGTATAAAGGTTCTTTCAGTGGGTGTCTGGTTGTATAGTTTCTGAAATTTCCACGAGAAGGGTAGTTAAGCGCATACGAAGCTGCGGGATAAAGCTAGTCGCTTATATGTAAGAAGGTGGTAAAGGTGGAGGGGCGTACCAGGATCTCGGGATCCTTCTACTTTTTGAGGAAAAACAATTGAGTAGAATCTTTTCTGACGGACAACCCGCGTCATTTTTTTATTATTTTACTTTTAATCTTTCAAATGTAATTCTTACATCTGCCGTAAGGTTGGTTTGCGCTTTTAAACTCTTTATTTACAAACTACAAGGCGCACACAAACCTTACGGTATCTATGAATAAATAAATAAATATTTCTGTGCGAAATTTCATCGAGATCCGTTCGGCCATTCTGTTGTGATTGAGGAACATGACATCCAAACTTTCACATTTATAGTATAAGTAAGAAGTAAGATATTCAAAATTGTTTATTGCTTCATAGTATGGTATCACAATAAATGTGAGTAGATGTTGTACAGAATATAGTTCAACACACTGAGCTGTACAACAGCATGAAATATTAGATATTATACAGTGGAATCCATTTATAATGACATCGAAGGGAAATAAGAAACAAGTCATACTAAACGGACGTCATACAAAGCATAGGTGCTGTAAGGATAAATATACTGTTTAAGTTAGTATGTGATTTATTTTAATAGACAGGAATAAAATAGAGATAAATCAAAGTAGATATTAATAAGTAGACTCAATAAGTAAATCTACGCTCTGAGACTCGAATCAAAAAAGCCTTTCACGCGCCGAAAGTCTTTGGGTATAACGTGACTCTCCCGAACACGGCCAAAGATGTTAGAAATCATACGGTCGGTCACTATAAGCAGACAAAATTTGATAAAAAAGGGTCACAATAAGCGATATGTCACTATAGGCCAAGTCCTTATATCCGACTTAGTTATATAATTTATATGAAAACCAAACTTCACTGTGTAAACACGTTATAATGAGCGGTTGGTCAATATAAGCGGAGTCATAATAATCGGATCCTACTGTAATATCTTACTCTAAGGTTTAATAATTTGTCATTATTTACCCAACATTGGAACAATTTACAAATAGACGCACGTTTTTTTTTACATTTTAAATATTCATCAACTGTATGACAGCCCTTTTCCATCAACCATTTTGGTAATTCTAATTTCAATTTAGTTTTAGGTAGCAATAATTTCAATGGTTTCGGTAACATGTTATAGTATATTATGTAACAAGTGAGAGAAGTTGCTAATTACAGTCCAGGCTGTGATTTGCGCCCGAGCCGCAGGCGAGGGCTTAATAATGAGCCGAGACTGTAATTAGCAACGCTCACGAGTTACATACGACGTTTTTCAACACACTTGTGAGTAAAAGACAAACATACGTGGTCATAAAATAACAAACACATTTGATAACAAAGCTGTGAATTGTGATTGAAAAATGGCGCCGAACCTCGCGCATGCGCGTAGGTTTTTTTTTCCGCCAAATGTGTCAATGTCTGTATAGCATATACAGCCTATTTTAAGTGAAAATGTTTAATTTGGAGTGGTAAATGCAAATATTTTAATATTTTATAACAAATTATTGTAAATTGTGAATAATTTGTTTGATATACAAATTTCTTTTACTAATATAAGGCGCAAACATTTAAAAATGTATATGGATTTGAATTGGTATAAAACCTCTTTGTTGTTTCTGAAAATATTTAATGTATAACCCGGACCAATAAAATATGCTCTGTTTACTCGCATGTAATTTGCACAAAGGTACAATTCAACTTCGTAGGATACATTATATTATGCACTAGGGTATAATATATTATGCACGCGTGACTTATAGCCCAGTTTATAGTTCTAAATTCAATAGAATAACGCTCACTTTACGAGCAAGTGTGTTGAAAAAGATTTTAACACAAGTTGCGTAACTTGGTCTGTGCTGAAGTTGTAATCGGGGCATATCTCTGTAAATACTAATCTTTCTTCATGTCGTGTTGCTCGCTTTACATTAAATGATGAGGATTGGATTTGACAAAAAGAAAGAAGAAGAAAGCGGATTGAAAGAGGATGTAGTGACTAAGATTGAAAAGGGTATGCTACGGTGGTTTGGGCATTTGGAAAGAATGAGTGAAAGTAGATTTACGAAAGAGGTGTACAGAGCAAGAATGGATGGTGTTGTTGGAAGGGGCCGGCCTAGGCGAACGTATGCCGATCAAATTGGCGACATTTTGAAAAAGGGCCTAGTCAAAAGTACCCGTAACCGGCGATCACGTATGAAAAGATTGATGAACGTGGAAGAAGCGAAGGAGGTATGTCTGAATCGCAGCAATTGGTGTTCCCTTGTCTCTGCCTACCCCAAAAGGAGACAGGCGTGAGGTTATGTATGTATGTAAAAAGAACTTCGAACTAGATTGGTGCGCCTTGATATACCACAGCACAGAACTACTGCATTCAGGGGATCCTTTAAATAGACCGCTGCCAAAATTTGGAATACTATTCCACCACCTCTAAGAAATTTTTCTGAAATATCCGTCTCGCTGTTTAGGCATAGAATTAGAAAATTAGTTCTTGAGCATCAATTGAGTGGTATAATTCTATAATAGGTATTAATTTCATTATTATTATTGTATATTTTATTTCTATGTGTTTTGTTTTGTTTTAAATGTCAAAGAAAAGATTAAAGAAATATGGTTTAGTGTAACTTGGTAAATGTAAAAATCAGAAAATCAGCGTCTCAGTCAAGTGTGACATAATGCTGAGCTGTGGCCTTTTCGGAAAATTAGTATTTAAGGTTGAAAAACTGTATTTTTGTATATTCCGTAGTAATATTTTTGTCCCTTTTTTTTGCCGAATAAATGTTTTTCATTTCATTTCATATTTCATAATATGATAAGATTCTACGAAGCAATAAACGAATTTTGAATTTTTTACATCATAATCACCAATCTCCTACAGAATCCCGCCGCAGGAAGCAAAGAGACTGGAGCGAGAATGACTACTACGACTCGGATGAGGACACGTTCCTGGATCGCACCGGCTCCGTGGAGAGCAAGAGGCAGATGAGGATGAAGGGGAAACAGGAGGAGAAGCCGCAGACCTACGAGGACCTGGTGAGTTGGGGAATTCATGGGTAGAAATAACAGTCTTCCACGCTGGACTGGGAGCGAAAGAAAAATTTAGTGTGTCAGCTGCTTTTTATTTATTTCTTTATTCTTAATTGTACACATCGAGTTACAAATAATGTAGATACAAAATTTAAGGTACAGTGCACATAATAGGCGGCCTTATCATCTAACAACAATCTCTTCTTCCTGGGCATACCTATAACAAACAAATTAAAAGTAGAATGTAAAGTAGTCAGATCATACTTATTTTTTAATTCAATTAAATTCAAATACTTTATTGCAATTTGCATAGAATGGAATCATATTAACATACAATATACAAAAAAACATGAAATGTGCAATTTGGGCGGCCTTATTACTTCTAAGCTATCTCTACCAGGCAACCCTTTTAATATTTATACGTATGGAAAAATAAACTATTAAGACACAATTTTCGTTTTAAAGCGTTCAAAATTTACCTGAATTTATCCATCTGGACTGGGAGCGAAAGAAAAACATAGAATGTGCCAGCTGCTTCTCTTGCCGGTCATACTGTAAAGGACAGAGATTTTATTGGTGTATTTGCGGGCGATAGGCTGACCCCCTGTCACTGCAATAGTCTCTCTCCATGAATGGTCAAACGCGACATCAGATGGTTTTATAGCCTCTGATGTTCTGCCTACCCCATAAGTGAAGTACTGTATCATGTATGATTTTTTTAAACGTCCTATTTTTTATGATACTAATAATTCGACGACCACGACGCCATTTTGGCGATGGGGTAAACCTGTCTGCCTCAGACGCCAGTGGTTGCGGGTTCGATTCTCGCACGGAACAAGAAAAAGAATGTTCTGTGTCTGGGTGTTTATCTATTTATATACATATTTATATTCTAGGTTCCTCCCTAGTTCGCTAAATGGTATCCCACAACACAAGCTATGCTTACTTTGGAGCCATGTAGTTGGTGTGATTGTCTGGGGATTTTATTATTATTTATTTATTATTTAATTCTGTTCTTTAACTTTTCCATAGCTAAAACAAGTATCCGACTTAGAAAAGCAGCTGGCCTCGGAACAGAAGTGCCTCGAACGACTGCGAGCCGCATCGAAATCGGCTCAGCAATCCGACCCGGACGCCGACGCTTTGGACGCTTTCATGAGTTCATTGGGGAAGCAGAGTATGGCGGACAAGGCGGAGATTTCTAAGACTAAGGTAATTTTAATGATGTTATTTATTGTTATTTACTGTAATGTATACTTTGTCCGCTTAATAATAGAGACGTAATATTTTGAGCTGGTACTTCGCTGATTTTTTATAATCGTGAAACTAAAGGATTTTGACGACCGGCTGGTGTAGTGGTAACATACATTGCCTTCTATGCCAGAGGTCCTGGGTTCGAGTCCCGGCTGCGGCGGATATCGGTGGGATAAACACATGTATTAGCCGTCAAGTCATGTATGTTTATATGTTTATTTAAGTTTATTCTAATAAAAAATATGTATTAATCCAATATTTATGTTTATATATTTCTGAAGTATATCAGTTATCTAGTAGCCATAACACAAGTTCTTTAAGAAACTTAATTTGGGCTAGATAATGTTGTGTGAGTGTCAGAAATATTTATTATATTTATTATTTTGTATTTTTTTGTTTATGATAATAACTAAAGTTGTATTAACTATTGACCAAATAACTACGGGTTAAATATATCTGTTTAAAACATCTAAAGATCGATGGAAATACCAAATAAAATCAATCCCGGTTGGCACTCGAACCCAGATCTCCCGCATTCCGCATATTAAAGATCGTTTCAAGTAGGAGTATGTCACACGGTCTAAGATATTTTTAAAATTTGATAAAATTAAAAACAGCATGTTACACCACTTAAAATGAATTTTGGCAAGTTCTTTTTTATATTTTTGAATCTCACTTAGAGCATCTTCGTAAGGTTGCGTGTTTAACCGTGTACTACAAGATACATTTTGGTGAGTGCGCCAGTGCTCTGTTTGAACAAATTGAACCCTCACCCTTTTACCGTGGGACTACTAGACGCAGACATAACTTCCATCCGTATGTGGTAGATATTCCGAAAAGTCGAGGTCGCCAAGGTTTGGAATGAACTGCCTGCGTCTATTTTCCCTGACCAGCAGTGCTAGCACGGATCTTTTGTCGATCGTAAGTTTACGAATGCTCGTATAGTATGGAGACGGTTTTGCAAGCAATAATTGAAATCTATCCATTGCCGCACGGTCAGCTTAAATAAATGTGTTCCTTGTTAATTTTGAATGTTTGTTAACAGGTTCTACTCTTAAATAACTGTAAAATAAAAAATTACATTGTTACTAAAAACTTGCAACCGACTCCATACTATACGAGCATTCGTAAACTTACGATCGACAAAAGATCCGTGCTAGCACTGCTGTATAGTCCTAGTACTTTTAAGCGTCGAGTGAATATGTTTCTCGTGGATGGACGTGTACCACCTTAGTCTTCATGTTCACTTAACATCAGGTGGCATGGAAGACAAACGTGCCATCCATAATTTATAAAAAAAAAAACCTCTCATTGCACGAAAATCTGTATGAAGGTAGTATGAAAATTTGTATTATGTTTTAAACGGCTAGGAAAAAGGTTATATCTTTACAGGCTGTTTTAGAATTTATTATTTATGATAAATAATATTAATAGCCAGAGGTTTTATTGGCGTTTTTTGTGGGTGATAGGCTGACTCCCTGTCACTGCAATAGTCTCTCTTCATCATTATAATACCTCGAAATTTGTCAAACGTGACATCAGATGGTTTGATGACCTCTGGTGTTCTGCCTACCCCATAAGGGATACAGGCGTGAAGTTATGTATGTACAGAATATTAATAATACTTCTCTGCTAAACAGATGCGTATACAAAAGTTGAACGGCAGTTTGACTAAATGCCGCCGGCTCGCGGAGATCGCGCGGCCGGCGCACTTGCCGCCGCTTATTGTGCGGACCGAGGTCAAACCGGCGCCGGCGGGCAAAGACGCAGTTTTCGGGAAACGGTAAGAAATAATTCTAATAAATAATATTTTTTATATTCTAACAAACTCTATGCAGGGTAATTTGTTTGAAGATGAAAACATTTTAAGAGAAGTTTAAGAATAATATGTGGATTAAATTTATGACAAAAAAATATATAAATATTTTTTAAATGGAAAAATCGGGGCTTAACTTATTTCTTAGTAGAAATAGTTGGAAAAACGTTTTGTTACTTGCTATTTAGTCGTAAATAACAGATTAAACTAAAATGTCGTTAACTTATAAAAATTATAAAATATCAATTAAACTAACAAAAAACAATTCATAAATTGATTCCACACATCATTCTTAACCTTCTTCTAAAATGTTTTGATCTTCATAAAAAAGAACCTATATTTAGTTCTTCATTTAATTTAAATTATTCATCAGTAAAGGAGAATGGGCATTTTGTCCTATGAGCGGCCAGTAACGAAACCTGTGCCAAATGAAAGTCCAACTACTAATGGATAACTTTTACTATGGACGTTACGCTGTAGGTCATTTGTAAAAAAAATTATTTAAATGTGAATAATGTATGGATATCCCATTAGGGCTGAAACTACGTTGAACTACGTTCATACAAAATTGCTCCGTCGCGGGGCCCCGTCGTGGGTTGGTGGAGGAATTTTGTATGAACCCGCAGCGGGGTCCGCTCAACGTAATTTTAGCGCTTATAGGAGATTTTTGTTTATTTATTGATGTATGAAATGCATTATACTTAAAAATGAAACGAATTGATGGAATGGACCCTAACAAACCGGTTTTCTACCTGCTCACTTGGGGGGCCAATCAGCTTCCAGCAAATAGAATGTAAGAGTCGGCGCGAGCGCTGCCTACGGCGCAGTCCTTCGCTTACGCTTGTGACGTTGGGTGTGATCGTTTACTGAGCCCTCTGTTTTTTTCTACAAACCTTTTGACCCCCTGCTTTGACGTTTCAACTACTCGGCTTATATGCAACTAAAGATCGCCAAGCTGATCAGCTCACAACCGAACAAGCTAATAAGTCACGACTGGTCACTATATGTCGCTGGGTTGTGGAAGTTATAAATGGTAGATTCAAACGCGATTTCAAATTGTTTCGACAAGATTTTTTTGATAGAGCTCTAAATCACATGTTCGAAGATTTTAAAATAGCAGCATCACTGATTAACGCTTTCCGGGAGCCCATACATGACAATATACATGCAACAACTTTTGTAAATATAATAAATAACCGCTTGAGTCTATCAAACCATCTAGCGGACTACGTTATAATATGAACAGACAAAAAGCAAGATTTCAAAGCATAATTGGTGGCCAAATGTTCCAATGATTTCCCGAATCTATCAGAAGAGGATCTTATTCTGTTTGCACTCGGTACATATCAGCTTAAGTTAGCCCGCAGCTATTATGCTGAGCACTTAACACAAGGCTTGTATAATATTGAAGTGTACCGAGAGCAACAAATAAGGGGTCTTAGTGAGTATATTGAAGAGCAAGATGTGTGGTTGCTACGTGTTGGAATCCAATCCAAACATGCAAGATCCAGGACTTATTATTCGTAAATTATAAGCGACCAACAAAAAAGCGGACGAGATGCTATCGCTCATTATTATTGTACTTGCCTGTGTGCCGTCAAACACGCCAACATTGCCCGTTTTTTTCAAAAAACTACGAATATTTAAAAAAAATTCTATGGGTACCTGTGTTTAATTTACTATCTACATCAGCTTTAGAATGAAGTGAATGCATATTTTTAGTTATTTTTGTAATAATTTAATATTTAATCCCACTTTTGGTTGATTCTGATGGCGGGCAAAGTAATGTGGATTTCTAGCCAACATTGCCCACATTGATTTTTGACGCAAAAATCTAATTTATCTGCATTATAATAAAACCCACTTCAAGGATTTGAGTAATGATGGCGTTTGCTGCAGAAATCTAACCATTTTCTTTAAATCTCACATAGCAAACCGAATGGGCAATGTTACCAAAGGATATTTTCACTTTTCCATATAAACCTAAATTCACGATTTCTGAATGCTAGGGCTGTCACATTTGAATAAAATCCCTAAAATGTTTTATTTTTATACGTGTTATGAAAAAAAGAACTCATTTAAAAAAAACAAGTAAAACAAGTTTAGTAACTGTTGTAGTTCTATAGATCAGACAGCTGGGCATTCCGCTCTTGAATATATGACTTCGAGATTTTTTCTTCAAGTATTCATGAACCAATTTTAGGTCTATCTTAGTAAGCGGGGAGAAAAAATCACCAGATACTTGCTAAACTTTAAAATTTTTATTTCTTCTGCGGGTGTTAAAGCGGTAGGATGTCCAACAGGGTTCTGATGTTTTTTTTTTAAATTTTATTAATTATTGTGCGTCTTGTGATAACGAATGGTCTTTCAGCATCTCTTGAAGTAATTTGATGTGTTTCAAATGCCTCGCATGCATGTCTCAACATGACCTCGGAGTAATTTTTATATATTCTAGACCCTAATTGTACGTCTAAGTTTCCTCTGTCAAATTCTGGATTTAATTTTCTTTTTCTGAAATATAAACAAAATAGATACAATAAAAATTATGGGCCAGCTAGGTACCTAACAAAAAAACGAACAGTCAGGAGAAAATCTGTTTCTTTATTTATCAATTTTTTTTTTGTTAAACTAATCAATTATTTATTGCACCTCAATTATTTTAATTTATTTATTTACTAAGAAAGACATGCCAAAAGCATTTAATATTGGCTCTACGCCCGGGACTTGGTTCACTTGGAATATGAAACTCAGGCACCTTTTACATAGTTGTTCCAGGAAATACTTCCTTCAACCATACTCGCATTCATGCCTTCCCTTTTTACAATAAGTTACCAACTCTTAGTAATCTAATTGACCGAATGTAAGTAGTAAGTTTATTAATTATTTATACTAATATTACAAATCTGAAGAGTTTGTTTGTTTGTTTGAACGCGTCAATCTTAGAAACTACCAGTCCAAATAGAAAAAATCTTTTTGTGTTGAATAGTCCGTTTATCGAGGGAAGGCTGCAAGCTATAAAACATTATGATGTGACCAGAAAGAGCGAAAAAACCATTTTAAAAGTTTCCGATGCGTACGCTACATAAACAGTAAATGATAGGCCAATATAATTTAACGAAAGCAAAGCCGCGGGCAGAGCTAGTATATAATACAGTGTGTAAATTGTGACAGCCCTAGGCTTTTTTAGTCAGCGGGCAATGTTGGCTTTCAAAGGTTGGAACATTTCAGGGTAACATTGCCAATCATCATATCTTTTAATTAAAACAATACTCAATGTTGAAACCATTACCAAATCACTTAGCACATTGTCTTTTATAACGTACAATGAAAGAAACTTACCTGAGTCTTCCCCATCATACACAATTCACTTTTATAATTCCACAATTTTTTGCCCGCAAAAACACTGTCCTCGCTCGACACGCTCCAACAAATTACTGAGTGAACTTTGCGACAAACATCTTACACGGTGATGCTATAATTATAGTGTATTTTCTAATCTATCTATATCTATACTTATAATAAATCTGTAGAGAGGTCAATTCTGTACATGAAATATTTTTTCAAAATAACTATCAGGGGGTGATTAGTGATCGATACTGATGCCAAAAATGCAATCAGTAAAATTTTTGTCTGTCTGTCTGTCTGTATGTTCCTTATAGAAACAAAAACTACTCGACGGATTTTAACGAAACTTAGTAAAATTATTCTTCATACTCCTGGGCAGGTTATAGTATACTTATTATCACGCTACAATCAATAAGAGCAGAGCAGTGAAGGGAAATGTTGGAAAAACTGGAGAAGTTACTTCATTTTTTAAGCTTCCGTCGCGTGTGCAGCCTTAATGGTTAAAGCTACATAGAAATCATGTATGACAGAAATATTCTTCATAAAATTATATGAAAAATATCCCACAACAGTAATATCTATATTTTATGGTTGACTCACAATAACACGTGTAAATCCCGATAGCTTAACAGTTCGGAGCTTTCTGATTATATTTGTTTACTCTTACGTTTATAATACTCTCACTCATCCCTAATTAAAAAAAATTAACATTATTACCTATTCAATAAAAAAAAATCATAGAAATCGGTATAGAAACACCAAACCTATACATGAAATACACTAATAACCCATCGCGCGTGAATACTGAATGATATACAAATGATATAGGGATTATTTTTGCGTAACGGTTGCTGCGCTCGACGCGACGCGATAAAAAGGCGGGAGGCGAGCGCAAGCTTTTGCGCGATTTAATATAGGTAGGTACAGAAGGAACAAGCATTACATTACCTGTCAAATTTCCCCAACCAATTTTAACTTATTATCGAGGGCATAGAGTTCAAATTCAAGTAAAAAAATTTGACAGATTTGTAACGCTTGATGTACTGCCTTCTGTACATACAGAGATAAAATGGAAATCAAGGTTTTGTTTATTTCATGATCGTTTCTGCCTCTTGGAAGTCAGAAACCGTAGATTTCTTCGGAATAAAAAGTAACGTATGTGTTAACTACTATACCAAATTACATTAATATTGGCTTAGCCGTTTGGCAGTGAAAAGCAGCCATACATAACTATAGGTAGTATTGTATGTGCACTGACAATAGCTGGATGGATGGATTTTTGCTATTCATTCACGCAAAAACTACTTAGCTTTACCTAGAATAACAATAAGCTAAGTATAATTAATGAAGATATTGCATGAATTAAGTAAAATTGAAGGCAATAAAATAAAACACTTTTTAACCAGGTTAATGGCGTATAATTTATATTTTACATTTTAACTCGACGTTTCGGTGGTCACGAGCGACTGTTCAAATTTAAAATGTAAATATACGCGATAAATCCGGGTAAAAAGTGTTTTATTTAATAGTCATACATAATAGTTATCGCGAAAACTTAAGACAATATTAAAATTTAAGGCACTTTGGCACCCGATTTGTTTATAACGCTATGTGCCTTTGTAATGTACCTAATAGATAGTTACCTACCAATGTTTGTGGTAAGGAGTTATACATATTATATGGGCGAAGATTCTTCATTTTTATTTTTGTTATTAGAGATAGTTAGGACCTTGGAAAAGAAAATAACCTACTCGAAATACTAATTCAATACAGACGAAGTCGCGGGCATCATCTATGTAATATACCTACCTACCTATACATTTTCACAAAACCTAGGTGAACTGCGGATCACTGCTTTGTTCTAACAGTTTTTGAAGTAATTCTGTCTGTTTATCTATCAATAACGCTTTCACAGCTAAACTACTGAGTCGATTTTGACGAAATTTAGAATAAGGTAACTTTTAACTTCAAGGAGGATATAATAATAGTATTTATCCAACTCTAATAAACGGTATCCACGCGGACGAAGTCGCAGGTCACAGCTAGTATCGTAATAAATTTTACCTTATTACTGATACATTTTCACACCTTAACGGAATAGTTTAAAAATTGCGTTTCGGGCAAAGATACCCTAGGAGGCAAAGTTGGCATATTTCACGGCAGGCGTACAGTTGGATGCTGCACACATGTTATGTCCGTGGTGTGGTACTTAGGATGGGCAAAAAACCAAACGGAATGTATTTTGTTACCAGCAGCACAATTAAGTGTCATAATAGAACATGAACATGAAAAAAGAGTGAAAACTAAAACTATTTTTATTTATTACTAAGAGTTTTCATTACTATGCTATCATTTATCTAATGTGTTGCTCACTTACTTGGTTTCTATTAGATATCAGCATTAAGAGCTGTCATTATTAAGTTGTCATTCATGTAATGTATTGCGTCTTCTTGTGAAGATTCATACAATACTTAGTTTTGTTTTACACTGAATATCTGTATAAGAATGGATTAATATGTAAGCATGCTATATTCTCCTGCAATCTGTAAGCATTGAGGCATTTAGCTATAAATATAATAAATTCTTACGTATTGTAACATTTTGCATCATCTACTCATTCTAGAGATCTAAAAAAAGATACAAAATCATTTTTTTTTGACGAGTGTAGCTATGTTATTTCTATTATATTTTTCAGTTATGTAATATAAACACAACACTACTCAATACATATATTTTAAATTCATATACGTTAGTTTTTTTTTTTAATTTTCATTTTAGCACTGAAAGAAGTTTGAATACTTAGTATAACCACAGAATAAGTAATAGTTGGTACAGAAGAATTACTCCGCAAGAAGATCTAAATAAATTCGAGTCTTGCAACGACGCGATACGGTGGAATTCAGCTCGCACAGCATTACGTACCTGCAAATTTATATACCTAGAAGTTTTGTCTCTTTCTATCGCATGCCTCTTATCTTTTCTTACGCTGTTAGGGTTGCTGCCTAGTGAAGAATAATTAATCTCCTTATTTCTAATTAAGTATCTACCGATGTAGGTATTACTGTTATTCTACCTTTGTAAAAAATATTATTTAAACTTACCTAAAGTACAAAATGAAAAAAGTTACGACGAATAATTAGTAATACTACATATGTTTTGTTTGCTAAATTGAACATAATCAAATCTAAACATAATCTAATTGAATATTTGTTTCTTTTTATGTCCATTTTTAAATACTATTTGCGACCTCGATCATAGAATTACTGTGAGTGCTATTAGGTAGGTAGGTATCTACAACGTCCCGACGGGCGCGCGCGTGACACACGACCCATTCGAGATGCGCCGGCGGAGCGCTTCGCTGTAGGTAAATAATGGATGTACCGCGCGGAGTGAGCCAGGCCTGGTATAACGCCGCAAAATCTTCTCACACAAAAATTCATTTTACTCGCTTCCTATGGGAATCCCAGCAATAAAACTTCTATACATTGATTTTAGGACTAAACCACATCAGTAAATACCACAATCATTGTTGGCCGCCAATAGGACACGCTCCATAGAATTTTGCCCATTCTCCTTTGTGTTGCTTCTTCTCTTTCATGTGGGTATTTGTTTTCTTAACAATAAAGTGTAAATAAATATACTAAATAAAATCACCCAACCAGGACTTGAACCTGGGACCTTTCGCTTGCCGGACGAGCGCTCTTCCAACAGTGCTACCGGGCCCTGGCGACACGCCAACGAAATTACTTAGCATAATCTGTTTTACGTTATATTGCTAACGTAGCTCCATCTAATGGTATAGCTTTGCAGCTAAGACCACCCGAGACCAATTTCTTTTTCAGAAATCTTAAAGCTCAGTCAAAGTTTTGCAATGTTTAATATTCAGTTTTTTAAAATGATTGAGCATTATTAATAGCGAAAAATATTATTAAAGCTGATAGTTTCTAGAACGCGCTATTCTCTGAAATACAAGTCACATTTGAATAATATTTTTGCATTTAACATCTCAAGTATTTGTTAAATTCTTACGAAAAAACCCGCATAACTACAAGTCTGCCTTAAAGTAAATTTTGTTTTAAGTCTTACTATAGTTAAATTGGTTAAAAACTTAAATCAAAATGTATAAAAACTTACCTATTTCATTCTTGATTTTTCCAGAATAAAATTAAAACCGATCATCCAAAAACCAACACCAAAACCAGCTGTGCAAAGCGAAGACTCCGAGTTTGTAGAAGAACAAGATTCTGATGATGAAGAGCATCCAAATAGAAGCAAACCAGAAACAGAAAGAGAAACAAGTCCAGAAGATAAACAGAAAAGAAAAGAAGATGACGCTACTGATGTTAAAGAAGAAGTTAAAGAATCAAAACAGAAAAGAAAAGCAGTAGATGATGTGAAAGAAGAAGTTGTAGAAGAAAAGAGAGTTTTTGGTCCAATGAGGCCTCCTGAGAATTACATGGTACCTGAAAGCTATTTCGAAGAACAGAGCGATCGAGATATAGGTGTGATGGAAGATGATTAGCGATTTGCTTTAAGTTTTACGGTTGTAAATAAATATTTTGTAAAAAATGTAGATTTTCATTTTTATTTTTTAGTAGCTTTTTATTTCGATTCCCGCGGGATTTTCGGGATAAAAAGAAGCCTATACGGATTCGGAAGAATCCCTCTAAGTAAAGGTAAAAGAAATTTTGAAATCGATCCAGTAGTTTTTGAGCCTATTCAATACAAACATACAAAAATACAAAGGTTTCCTCTTTATAATATTAGTATAGACTTGCACTTAATTGTACTCGATGCTTTAAATAAAAAAAAATCCTGTATTTTTGTATAACTGGTCAATTCCTTTATGATTACTTAAACATAATCGAAAACATTATTCCTTTATGTTTTCGATTATGTACACATGATAACGACTCCTATTTCTTTCGAACAAGGTACAAAATGCAAGTGCATTGCTTAGGGCTCTACGATTCAATGATTCGGGTGTTTCTGGGAATACGAAAATTAGCGATGATCTGTATGCGCATTATTAATTTGGTAGTACTGTAAAGCACTCGGGAATGCACTATGCTCGTTCTGTTTCTATCGTGGCGCCGTGGTTAATGTGCATATCAAACGATATCGCAGGTTAAGCGCGCTCGGTGCGGCCGGTTTTAGGATGCGTGACCGCCGACCATTCATTTCTCACGACGACTTCCGTGCTTCGGAGGGCACGTTAAGCAGTCGGTCCCGGGTGCTGTATACTTGTAGTCTTTAGGGTTTGTTATAAGCCATTTCTGCACATTTCATATATAACAGACAAGACTTCGCCTTTTGTAAAGCGCCATCTATCTAAGCCTTTTGTACCATTTTTGTACCGTTTTCTTTTTTTTAATAAGCTGTCAGAAAAACTCTTATTGTGAAAGTGAGGATGAATTAAAGTAGTCTACAAGAAAATATGGCTAATCATTTATAACTCTTCTTGCGCGATTTAATCGACGTATAGCGAATAAAATCTATCGAATCAAAGCAAACTAAAATTTTGTATATTATAAATGTGAAAGTTTAGACATGTAGGTACATGGATGTTTGTTCCGGAAAAATGAATTTGGATGAAATTTGGCATATTGATAATTTATAGTCTGGAATGGCAAATAGGAGAGTTTTTATTTATTTATTTAATAATTTATGTACCCACAAGGAAACTTAAATAGACAAACAATTAAATAGACAACAAGGTACAAAGGCAAAGCTTATTTCTAATAGAAATTTCTACCAGCAAGCCTGAGGCTGGGAAATGAGAAAGAAAAAAAACAAATTAAGTGCGTACAACATACCAACATAGAAAAGATATATTACATACAATACATACATAAACATACCTACATATAAGTACATACAATACATACCTCTAATTAAATATACATATATAAAATATAAATACATAAAACATATAACAACAAACACGTGTTAAAAAAATATCAATAGACGTTCTATAATATAATCGATTTTAAAGACCTATGTTTGGGAAAGATAATGTTCTCTAACTCTTCTTATCTCGATATTTATCTCGATATACCCGCGGGATATTAATTATTTACTGAGTAAACTTAACCGAAAATTAAAGAATTCATTACGCAACGCATAGTTACATTAGCGTAATGCAATAGATACTTAGCGGGTGGTGGTTGGTTTACGTGTGGCGGGAACATGCTATGTGCGTTTTAACTGAGGCAGCTCGTCGGGAAAAGTTTAGGAAGGTCTCTTTATTTATTTATTTATTTTCAACTACAAGAAAACTTACAGCTAGGAATTACAGTTAGATTTTTTTTTTAGAAAAGAAGAGAACCACAAGAAGTTTTCACAGTTAACACAATAACAATATAAATACGAATAAACAGTCACAAAATTTATACAACACGAGAAATTTACATAGAATATATTACAAAGATATATACTATATTACAAGTTATATTACCTACATTCTATTGTATAAATACAAAACATTTTCAGTTCAGTTCATCGAGTTCAGAGTGCTCTCCTTCAGTATTTAAAATTTGTCACCATTCACCCTGTAAAATCTGCCGCCAAATATGACCGCTCCGGCGGTGATGTGTTCCGGCAATATTTATGAAGAGCCAGTTCTTTCCTAGGCCCGTGTGCTTTCATCTTCGACCTCATCTTCTCTTACCATCAGGTGAGATTGCAGTCACATGCGGGCTTAGCATTTTATAATAAAAAAAAATGCGTGTGGCACTCGGAGACCGCCGCGGTAAAGCTATTGCATAGCAATTTTTATCAACTTATGCAATTATAATTATTTATTTATTTTATTAAGGCAGTAATGTTTGAACTAATATGAAGTTCCACAAGTTCCTAGTAGAGGGCACTGATTGTTCATTAAAGCCCCCATGTAAAGTTATGAAATCAAAGTATCACCACTGTGCCGGTCGGAGGGTGTTAGGTTTTTATCGTTACGGAATTTCTAGATTCGGTCCCCACGCTCAAGGCCTGCGATAGAAGCTATGCAATAGCTTAATAACATCAAAAATATCTTAGTATAAACTTATTACAATAAGATATTTTGTAGACATCATAAATCATCCAAAAGAGATTAAATAATTTATGAATAACGAAAAATCTGCATTTTAATAAAACAAGTAAGTAAAAAAAGGTCAAAAGTCTCTTTAATCTTGTTGAACTAAAGATGATATTTAAGTTTATCATATTTAATAAGCGGACGTCTTCGTGTTATATTTCATCTTGTCGTGTAATGAAAGGGTAACAGAAAAGGCAACCGTTAAAGGTTGACTACTTGCATTTTTGGTGTCTGTTCATGCTTACTTTAGGGTCTTAAGTTATCTGTACTTATTTATTTAACAATTTATGTACAATCAAGTTTTGATACAATACACATTGAGCAATACAAGTACAAAGGTACAGCTTATCTCTATTAAAATCTCTTACAGCAGACCTATGAGTGGAGAGTTTGTTTAAAATGCAATAATAGTGTGTACAAATCGATAATATACTATGAACTACTTAAATACATACATACATAACGTTACGCCTGTATCCATCTGATGTCACGTTTGACAAATTTGGAGGTATTGTGATGATGGAGAGAGACTTGCAGTGATAGGGGGTCAGCCTATCGCTCACGAAAACGTCGATAAAACCTCCGTCCCTTAACTGCCCGGGAAGAGAAGCAGCTGGCACATTCTATGTTTTTCTTTCGCTCCCAGTCCAGCATGGAAGGTAAATACTTAAATACTTTTGAATAAATATATGCATACCAACAAAGCATACCAATACCAATATTCATATAATATTATAACTACTTTATGTACATAAAATAAATAATATACAATAAGTACTAAGTATAATTTAAAGTAGAGAATAGTAGTGATCTTTGCCTTTCTTTGTCAAACTAGATATGGTTTTACACTCACGAATGACATGAGGTAATGAGTTCCATAATCTGACTGCACGGACGGAGAAAGAGTAGGAATAAAAACCGGTTTTATGAGAAGGCATATGTAGGAAAGTACGCATGTGTGAAGCCATTAAGTTTGTATTGTGTAATTTAGGTAGAAAATACTTTCAAGGTGCTATCTCAATATTATACAATGTCAAAATCGATCGAAATCTCGCTCGAAATGCGAATAATTTGCGCTTTTCACTTCGTCAAAACTTTGGCACCACGTAAACATTTTCCGAAATCTAACATATTTTTTACAGAAATTTAAAATTTTCAATGAAGTACTTAACCGATTTCGATAAAATTGGACCAACTATGGAGTATCCTCTACCATATGAAACAAGATATTTCAAAATCGATCCTTAATTGTCCGAAATATCGTGTAACAAAGACACAAAAAAGATACAGACGAATTGAGAACCTCCTCCTTTTTGGAAGTCAGTTGAAAATTTAACCGATAACCAACCGATGTAAAGATAAAAACATGATTTAGGAAAATAGGCTCGATAAAAAAAAACCCGGAAATAACACTAAATTACAATTTCAAACGGGTATTGAAATGCCATCGTGGATTAATGTAAAAGTTAATATAAAGCGTAAGTACTTCTATAACAGAATTATTAAAGAAAATCTTTTAAATAGTTATAATTTGTGGAAAATAAACCAATCAAACGTATTTTCGCTTGCTCACGTCTCGGCGAAGTTCGCTGGCGATATCTGTGCGGGAAGTATAAATAAATAAATAAATATTTCTGACACTCACAGAACATTATCTAGCCCAAATTAAGTTTCTTAAAGAACTTGTGTTATGGATACTAGTTAACTATATACCTACTTAAGAAATATATTAACATACATATTTAATAAATACATATTTTTTATTAGAATAAACTTAAATAAACATATAAACATCCATGACTTGACG
This sequence comes from Stenoptilia bipunctidactyla, assembly GCA_944452665.1. Taxonomy (NCBI): domain Eukaryota; kingdom Metazoa; phylum Arthropoda; class Insecta; order Lepidoptera; family Pterophoridae; genus Stenoptilia; species Stenoptilia bipunctidactyla. The sequence continues at coordinate 14,637,587 of OX101750.1, forward strand.
ACTAATATCTGTGTTCATCACACAAATATCCGTCGCCGTCGGGATTGGAATTGGCATAGAAGGCAATGTACGTTACCCCTACACAAGCCGGTTGTCAAAGTATGGTGTGTTTGTATACCTACACACCACGCTACAACAGGGCCTCAATAATGATACGTCAATCAATTACGAAAACTAAACTTCACAAATAAGTATCGAAAATGTATTTGAAGTGGTAAGATAATTCATCTAACACGTGCATGTACAGCCTGCAACAGAATAATGTATACCACCATCTGACGTCGCACGCACACGCGCGTTCATCCATACTCACTCACACCACGAAAGTCAACCAATCCAAGCATAATAAGTGGACGTGCTTACGCACACACGCACACTGTGAAAATACTTTACTTCTGCTGATTCATTAATTTGTTAAACTCGTTCTTAGCTACTCTCAAGTCTCACATGACGAGCTATATGGATGAATAGCAGGCAGACAAGATAATTTATGATGCTAATTTCACAACTTTAAGTCATAGCGTCCATGGCCTAGCGGTTTAAGTGTCTAGGAATGAGATCTGGACATGTCAGGTATCGAATCCCACAAAAAATTGTGATTTAATATTAATTTTTAGAGATTGAAAGAAGAAATATATTACAACTTTTTTGATGTTTTTTATTAAGTTTGAATTTGAAGTAGGTAGCTATTATTAGCGTAACTATTCGAAATAACAACGATGCCTCATTTCTTAAGACAAAATAAGTGGAAGACCCCGATTATCTTTTATTGTGTTGCTAGATTTATTTTTAGCTTGTCATATCTTTAGAAAAAAAAAGTTAAATCTACCCTCTATTATTTAATATTGTGTAGTCGTGTTTCTAGATGGTTTGCATTCGTCGTTACTTGTTACTACTATCAGATTTTTGTGCCCAAATGAAATTAAAAATGAATTATCATTTAACATTGCTGCAGAGAGCTGAAATCATTGTTTCATTCAATCAATACTTTTCTATCAGGGGAATTGCACGTCGATTGATGATATTTGTAAGTTTTAAGTTAATTATTATTCTGACTTAATCCTTGTATTAGACGTGATCGTTATTTCTATGTTGATAATTTTATTTTCAGAGAAAAACAGTGCAACTATCTGTTTGTCGTTAAGAGGAACCGAGGGATATATCCATTTTTACCCACTCGTTCGACGGCCACCACATATGATGTGAGTTTGCAAACTGTGTGACGACATTTGAAAGCAAGCAACATATATTGTTACAGGTAAATAAAGAAGTATATAATCCGACGTTAGATATACAATATATTATAACTTAAAATGAATTAACTTTCTTATACATGCAATATAATTTGTTTAAACTTCAAGGGAACTTAAGTTTATTTATTCATTTACAGGCTAGCAAAAGAGATATTGATGAACGAAAGCAATATTTGGAATTTGATTCGTCTAGCAATGTAGTTATTTTTACGGATAAACGACATTCAAGTCGGACAAAGATGGCCGTAAAATATTATGGAGGAGAAAATGCCAACGTTATGATGCTCGAAACACCCTACCTGTTAGTTTAAGCGGCCGCATTAAACGCCATCGAGAATTTGTGGGGTCAAATGATTTTAAATTGGGATTCATCACAAGTGAGGTCCAGAGCCAAATTAGAAGGGCGGGTTATTTCAACTTGGGAGATGATGAGAGGATCTGCCTTGTGCTGGAATTTAGTTGACAGTATGAGATCTCGGTTGCAGCAGGTCATAGACTCCGACGGCGCTCAAATTAGCTATTAATAAAATAGTGAGGTAATAGTTGTCTTTTAAAAAGTAGATAATCCAGAGTGAATGATGTTATTGTTGATTAGCTTAGAAATAAGCTTAGCTTAGCTTATTTATAGTTTCTGGCTAATAACATGTTGATTCATATTTACAATGGAATTATTACTTCAATTATATAATAAGTTCATACGCCAAGTGACAGAAAAATTAAAGTGAGAACTGTCATTCAAATCTTTCAAATAACAACTATTACCTAAACTATCATTGTTTTTAAAATTAATCGTTTAATAAATTTGTGAAATAAAAATTCCTAGTCAGACGTAACATATTGTGAAATGCAAAAAATAAATAATTATCTGGAAAAGATTGTGTTGTTTTAATTAGTAGTATTTACCTGCACCTTATTTTTCAATTGCTTGCACTATATTTAAGTTATTGATTATTTAGAATATAAATATAATTAGAATATAGAGCATAAAAATTATATTTATATCATTTTAAATTATAATAAATTATTAAAATATTTCTTAATTTAAATGAATATATATTATGGTTTATTGATGAATATATCTTCATTAAATTTGAACAAAAAAAAAAGATATTGAAGATATATCTTTAAACATTATTAATTTAACAATCAATCAATAATTTAACAATAAAAAAGACATATTAATATAGCAACGGAGAAAAAAAAATGCAGATCTTTCAGAGTTCTATAATATAAAACCATAATCTGCACATTATACGGCTGACATAGGCTCGTCGAAGTACTGAAACTAAAGATCTATACATCCGTGTAGTTATATTATTTCTTGTTGTGACACGATGTAGTTGGTTAGCTTAGTTAGAATTGATCTTTAGTTGTGTGCGTACGACTGGTGGTCAACGTTATTCTGAGTCTTCCGCACACATACAACGCGAATGCATATTGTATGTGTGCGTGCGTCTGGGGTGGTATACATTATTCTGTTGCAGAGTGTACTTGAAAATCACTATCACTATAAGAGGGCCGCCAGACTGTTGAAAACACGTTGAAAACCAATGCTTCCAACCAAGGTTAAGGAAGGTTAAGTTGTTGTCAACCAATTCCGAGTCATCCACACTGTTACAAACGGTGGTTTCCAACAAGGAGACAAACAAGAACACAAGCCAAGGTCACGCCAGGCCACGCCCCTTAATCGTCAGTGTGCTCTGATCTCTCGCGTTGGAAACATCTTCGCGATGGCAGTTTTGTATGCAATTGAGGATACAAAGAAGGAAAGGTTGAAACACAGGATAAAAAGCTTCAAAATTCGAGTCATTTCTAGTTATAGTTACATAGTAAAATATACAATAACAAGCGTACACACTGTCCTAAAAACAGACATACATCTACATAGATAACGCAAATGCATATCCTTTGCGTGTCCGAACCCCGACCTAGCGTCAAGGTTGGTTGCCTCTAGATTTAATATGTATTGTAATATGCGTGTATGTATGTCTGTTAGAAAATCGAGTCCACAATATCAATATCGTTCTTAATAATCGATTTCATCGGCGGTATCGGTGTCTCTGAATCTTTTTGTATTTTCCAGTAATAAATATCAACTGTGACGTCACAATAGGTCTTAAAAAGTCGGCACGCTTGGTTCGAATACAAATCGTGGCACTTGCGTTGTCTATGTAGATGTATGTCTGTGATTCTAAACACCGCCGTTTCCAACCCGCCAAGGTCATGTAATTTGGTTGTCAACAGCCGTCTTCACTGTTGGAAACACGTTGTAAACTAGCAAGGTCACCTTGGTTTGATGTTTTGTTTCCAACAGTGTATTTTGGGCTTAAGTAGTCAACAAATGTAGGTATCACTTAGAATTAAGAAACTAAAACCATTCTCATAAAATCATATTGAATGCACGGACGAATAGAGATGATGTTGTAGGCTATATTTTATCCAGATATTTCCACGGGCTCAGAAGTTACGTGGATAAAATCGTGCGGTGTGGCTAGTGTACATATCCTAAAAGTACCAGCCTTAATTACCTAATTATATTTCGTCGCTTCATTCTTCAGATATTATATAACAGGTAGTCCTTTTTAGGTACTAGGTAACTTCGCACAATTTAAAGTATCATAAAAAAAAACACTGTGGCGGGGCGCCGCGTGGCATGATCCACCCGGTTCGCGCCAAGCCCTCATTCTTTTTTCGTGCGTGGTAACAAGCATACGTCATTTACTTTAATAATTTACTTAAGTTTTTACAAAATGTTAAACGTACAGCAGAAGAACAGCTTCAACATTATAATATAAAGATAAAAAAGTTGGAACAAAAAATAAATAAAAAACGGAAACAGCGAATTATTTCTACCGATGAAGAAGAAATCTTACAAGGCAAGAGCTACTTATTCAGTGTAAAAATGTTATTTAAAAAATCAGAGCAGAAAATGCGTGTAATCTATAATAGATATATCACGTTAACTGCTCAATATCGTTGTGATGTAAACTTTAATAAATTTTATCTGATCTTATCGATCACCTTTTGTTTTCAATACGACTACAGAAAATGCGGGTAATCTCAAGGAGATTTATCTCGTTGTCTGTAATACGTTATGGGCGTTATATTAATATGAATTAGACATAAACATGTCGCCTCCAAGGTTATTTAAAAAATCAGAGCAGAAAATGCGTGTAATCTATAATAGATATATCACGTTAACTGCTCAATATCGTTGTGATGTAAACTTTAATAAATTTTATCTGATCTTATCGATCACCTTTTGTTTTCAATACGACTACAGAAAATGCGGGTAATCTCAAGGAGATTTATCTCGTTGTCTGTAATACGTTATGAGCGTTATATTAATATGAATTATATGTTTGTTAAAACATAAACATGTCGCCTCCAAGGTATGAGTTACCGCTACCGCTGGATGATGTAAACCTGGATAACCAGAAGACTGCCGCGTCATTCACTGTGGATCAAAAGCTATCTGCAAAGACGCTCCCTAATCCGGAGCCGTCAATATCACAAGACGCACCAGGTATATCGGGAGAACCTAATCCCGATCTGGATCCAGAGCTGCTTACTGCACTTGGAGCTGCAAATTCCGATACACCCGAATTTGGCGCTAAAATACACGATACGCTCTCAAATTTATGGACACCTTTACTAAGAAAAGGACTGTCCAAAGAAGACAAAGATAAATTAACCATAGAAAATACAGTACCCGAAAACAGCAAAAACTTGCAAGCCCCAAAATTTAATGCGGAAATCTTGGCAGCCATAACTGACATAGCACGAGCACGTGACAAAAAAAAAAAAAAAACCAAAACTTTCAGCAACAGCTGGGGTACAGTATTACTGCCATAAATCGAGGGATTGACGTCCTCCTTGGGAAGGAAGAAAACAAATGAAGGCCCTCCGTCACGTAAGTGATGGATGCCGCCTATTATCAGACCTCCACTTTATGTTAACCAAAGATAGGGTAAAACTGATTTTACCGAATTTGGATACAAACTTTAAACATGTTATACAAGACTCCGAAAGAGACAAAACTTTATTCGGAAGTTCAGTGCCGGAAAAAATAAAGGCAAGTAAAGCCATTGAAAAGCAGGGAGCCCTAATTAAAAAAGGCCCAGCCAAAACAGCCGCCTCTCAAATATCAACGGTCAACCGGTCGTCTCAGCAGGGAAACTGGACAGGACCTCCTCGTTACCCGTCGTTCAGGGGGGGGCGGGGAGGTCAGAGGAAACCGATAGCAGCTCAAACACAGCAGCGCCCACAATCGAACTCTGCGTTCAACGCCAAGTTCCAGCCGCAGACTTCATCCAGGATGCGTGCTCCGACCCAACATTAATCAAGGTACATGCAGGTCGAATTAATTTATTTTATGATTGTTGGACAAAAATAACTAAAAATGAAGTTATATTGAAGTGGCTAAAGTATTTATTTAGAATACCATTCGATACTCAAATTTGTCAGTATTCTATTCCTAAAAATAATTTGTCATCATGTGAAAAACGAGACATGAAAATAGCTATAAATAAATTATTTGACTTAGGGGCTATAAAACCTTGTTCTCCTTCAAATGATCAATGTATTTCAAATATATTTTTAGCTCCGAAACCTAACGGAGAAAAAAGGTTTATACTAAATTTAAAATCTTTAAACAAGTTCGTAACAAAAGTACATTTTAAAATGGAATCTTATAAAACAGAAAGTACCTACGATTCGAATTCCAAGAAAATGATTCGTCTGAGCCGATCACTTACGAGTTCACAGCAATGCCGTATGGATTATCGATAGCTTTGTGGGTATTTACAAAAATTATGCGTGAAGTAATGAGTCATTTGAGAAAACAAGGTTTTAAGTCTACTACCTATTAAGACGATCTTCTTATTGGAGATACATATGAAAAATGCATGATTAATGTAAGAGAAACTTTGAAGTTATTACATTGTCTAGGTTTTATTGTAAATTTCGATAAAAGTCACATTGTACCAAAAAAGTCAATCAAATTCATAGGTTTTATGTTCAACACAGAACAGATGTCTATTACGTTACCTGGCGATAAGCGGAATAACATTGCACAGTTAATAAATAGGTACATTAATCTTAAAACTTGTTCAATACGAAATTTCGCTAAACTTATAGGTGTATTGATCGCAGCCTGTCCAGCCACAAAATATGGATTCTTATATACAAAAATATTAGAGAGACAAAATTTTTTAGCCTTAAATAAGTTCGGAGGAAACTATGAGGCAAAAATGAATCTCAATAAGATATTACTAAAAGATTTATGGTGGTGGAAAAATAATATTAATATTATTTCTTGTCCAATCATTACTCAAAATTATAAGTTAGAAATTTACACCGACGCATCTAGGACAGGCTGGGGAGCAGTATGCAAAAATAATAAATATAGTGGTTCATGGACGAACAGTGAAAAAGAAAATAATATTAACTTTTTAGAATTACTCGCGGTTTTGTTAGGTCTCAAAAGTATAGCTAGTGAAGGAAAAGAAAAGAAAGAAAGAAAGAGTCCAGAAAACTTAACCCTGATACTGAATGGGCCCTCTCGGATAGCGCTTTCCAACTTATTGTAAATAGTTTCGGGCCCATTAAGATCGACTTGTTCTCAAGTCGAACCAAATGTAAATTATTTGTCACCTAGAAGCCTGAACCTGATGCAGTCGCAGTTGATGCATTTACAATAAGCTGGGCTGACTTGGATTTTTATGCATTTCCTCCCTTTTCTCTTGTATTAAAATGTTTACGAAAAATCATTGATGATAAAGCCGAAGGGGTACTTGTATTCCCCTTCTGGCCTTCTCAGCCATGGAGTCAGCACCCACTGCACTCCAGCCTTACCCTGGGTGCCGCGAGGCTCTCCGGGCGTCGTTCAGCCGGCGCGGCTGCCCACCAGAGGCTCTCACGTTGATGCCCGCCTCGCTCGCAGACACTACTATTCGCTAGTACAACGTCTCATTGAAGTTATGGTTTCAAGAAGTGTGGTTATGAATTAATAGTTTCGAAAAATCCATTCCATTAGTTCTTTGATTCTTAAACGAGCAATTTAATAGGGGATGTTCTAACGGTTCATTAAATACGCATCGATCTGAATTATCTCTTTTATTAGGAGAAGAGATAAGTGATAATAGTTGTGTTAAACGCCTCTTAAAAGGAGCCTATAAAACTAAACCTATTAAGCCTAAATATTCATTTACTTGGGATCCAAATTTAGTACTAAATCAACTGTCTTCTTGGTATCCAAATATTAATTTATCATTAGAAAATATTACAAAAAAAAAAAAACTCGTTACATTATTAGCTTTATGTACCGGTCAAAGAGTACAGACATTGTCTTTAATTAAATTAGAAAATATTGTTTTTCAATCTGATAAAGTAAATATTATTATAACAGATATAATCAAGACTTCCGCTCCAAATCGTGAACAGCCCTTATTATCTCTCCCTCTTCTCAAACTTTCAAAGCAATATCAACATATGCCCAGTATCAACTTTAAAAGAATATATTTTTATTACAAAAAATATCTGAGGTTCAAACTCCGGGAATCTCTTCGTAACATTCAAAGCTCCCCACAGAACTGCATCAAGTCAGACGCTAAGTCGATGGATTAAGCAAACGCTCGCCACGAGTGGCATTGACATGAGCGTTTTAGTGCGCACAGCACACGACACGCGTCAACCTCAGCCGCGCGCGCGGCCGGTATCAGTGTCGATGTCATTCGAAAAACGGCCGGGTGGACACAAAACTCACAGGTGTTCGCAAAGTTTTACCATCGGCCTTTAGATGATCAACAAAATAACTTTGCTTTGTCGATACTTAACAATACTTAACCTAATATTAAAAATAGTTATTGAATATTACGTATTTTGATATTAAGTAAATTACTACATTAAAAATTATGTGTCTATAAATAGACTATCACTAAGTTTCATTAATTTAAGCTGATTATAATTTCTAGCAACTCAAATAAAGTAAGATTATTTGAAGCTCATTATGCAATAATACTAATTATTAAGTACTATAATAATAAAATATGTAATTACATATTTATATCTTTACTTATTTCAATTCCAAGTATATACCTAAACAAAACTTTCTATCTCTGAAAATCTACCTGTTATATAATATCTGAAGAATGAAGCGACGAAATATAATAGATGATTAAACGAACTTCTGAGTGAAGTTCTATCGCTATTATATGAGTCGCTTCATTCGAAGATATGACGTACCCACCCACCCCGGAACCCATTTAAAAGTTTCGTTTAGGGTCTCTAAAGAATGAGGGCTTGGCGCGAACCGGGTGGATCATGCCACGCGGCGCCCCGCCACAGTGTTTTTTTTATGATACTTTAAATTGTGCGAAGTTACCTAGTACCTAAAAAGGACTACCTGTTATATAATATCTTCGAATGAAGCGACTCATATAATAGCGATAGAACTTCACTCAGAAGTTCGTTTAATCATCTATTACCTATCATCATCACAACTCTTTTTAATGAGCCCACAGCAGGGCTATGAGTCTCTCCTCTGGGTGACGAGGAGGTTTAGGCCATAATCCACCAAGCTGGCCCAGTGCTGGTTGGTGGATGTCAGACAGAACTTTCACGGCGCCGTAATGGCTTGTAACAAACCCTAACGACTACTGTATACAAGTAAACAGCACCCGGGACCGACTGCTTAGCGTGCCCTCCGAAGCATGGAAGTCGCCGTGAGAAATGAATAATCGGCGGTCACCCATCCAAACCTGTGATATCGTATGATACACAATGTAAACCACGGCGCCACAACGACTTCCTAATTACCTATACGAGTAGGTAATCTATATTTCTTAATAGATGCCATAGTTAATATTTTCACAATCGTCTCTTGCAATATAGTTATATTACTGAGCACTAGTAATATTACAAAATTATTAAGTAAACATTGCAGAGTTATACGACCTATTTAGTTTGTAAAAGCAATGGTGTAGTTATGTTGTCTGTTCTGTGGTGGTTTAATGGGTAAAACTGTTTCATTGGACAATGCTCGGAGTTTCCCTGCATTCGGATTAGATATGAGGAGACTAAAGTCACCGACATTGGTAGCCAGCAGGTATCGATAAATAGTCGAATCGACAACATAAATATTATTTTGTTATTTTATCCTATTTTGTAAGCTAATATACACACCATACTAGAGAGAATTACTCGATTTGATACCATGATTAAGACCGCAGAACCAAATATGTCATAATGTTAATAAATTACATACAGTAAATACCATATTCTAAGAAAATATCGATTAAAGGCCCGATTTATCGTTGTCGACTGTAGCATGCTAGCCCCGCAGGAGCATTGCAAAGTTGAAGTGGGAATGGGCAGGGCACATAGCTCGCGAAAAGGATGGCCTTTAGGGCGGTAAGGTTCTCAAGTGGCGACCTCGTGCTCGTGTTATCTTACAATGCTAACGTTTTTTCTCTAAAGCCCTAGAAAATACTCTAACCCTACTTTTGAGCATTGTCTCATATTTGAAAATTGAAAATGAAAATTTGTTATTACTTGTGACCGGTATTACGAGAAACAGATTTACTTCTGAGCTAGAATGACGTCTTATGACATAGTTTAGTAATTTACTGCTTCTACGTGAAGCAAATGACAATTTGAATTAAAAATATAAACATACAGAAAGTCAAATATTTGCGGTTATGGACAAAAAGCAAATTTAATTAATTAATTAATTTATTAGGCATATCAACAGATTACAAACTATTTTGTTATTCTAATTAAATGTTACATATGCACGAATTTAAGTTTGTAACCAGATGACAGTTACGCACAGCATTTATATAATAATGTGAATGATTACTGATTAAAAGAAAACAGCAAAACATAAAATAAAACAAAAAAAAACTAAAACTAGGTAATAATGTCAAGTTAACCAACTCCAAAATTAAGTGCCAATTATAAAAAAGATCGAAAATTAAAAAATTACAAACACAAAATGTCGAAAAAAAGAAGACAAATAGGTATAAACAAACCGAATTAATAAGTATTTCACGTTATTTAAAATTACAAAAAGAAAAAAGTCGATACATAAACCAGAATTAATAATTTGTATTTCAAATTATTTAATATAATCTAAATGAATGAATTAAAACTAGATATTGATATACTTTACAGCGGTGACGATACAAATGAATATAAGAGTAAAGGGTATCCTTGTTATACCCAGACCCGAGCCCGTTTAGAAAAGTTCTAAAATAAAATACCCTGCGACCCCGTGGTCATAGGGTCACTATACAAGTTAAAAGTGTTTTATTTCAAATTATAAATTGTGAAACCTTATGACAATGTAAGAAAAGTTAATTTCCTTAGTTAGCTCAGCTGTGACTCGAACCGAAGACTTCTCGCACAGTAGCCAAACAGTCGACGATTATATCTCGGAGGCCATTAAATAAGGGGTCAATCAAGGGGTCACTTATTTAACAACTTCCATATCATTAAATAAAACACTTTTTTTTTTATCTAGAGAGAAGCATTACATTCCTAGAATGATCAGAGAAGCGATTGAAATTAAAAAACACCCTAATTTCAATAGAGAAGATGGTTGGAAACTATCACCGACATGGGACCCTATCCTGAAAAACATTAAATCTAACATCCAGCAAGCTGCACGACCTGAAACTCAAGATACTGTCAGCTCGTTTTGTGTCAATCCAGAACGCTACGCTCGAAGACTGAGAAACAGATGGAGATGATGATGTATAACTTTTTCAATCTATCAATCCGACGCTTGACACCTCAGTCGCTCGTGACCACGGGGTCTGCAAAGACACCGAAACGTCGAGTCAAAATTTTAAAATGTAAATATACGCGATAAATCCGGTAAAAAAAAAAGTGTTTTATTTAATAGTATGAATCGCGAAAACTTAAGACAACTTCCATATCCCCATACAATACAATGTACTAAGTACTACCCCACGTCTATCACGTTTTTCCATAGCTACCATTTACCATTCCTATCTTCAGTACCTATTAATAAAATATTTTGCGAAATTTTAATTTTTGATCTTAAAGGGCAGGCTTTTTGCTATGCATTCATGTAGTTTTTGTTGAAACATAATGCTACGTTCATAATGAAAATCAATTCTAAATAAGTATCAACAAATGAGTCACAGGTGACACATGGACTTATTTCAAAAGTTCACGGTAATAAGGCAATAAGAAGAAGCACTGAATAAACTTTCTAACATTTTATTTTCTTTCTTCAATTTCTTCAAGTCCCTACTTAAATTCGTATTTTCCTGCGCGTGACAGGTCGCCCTTATTTTTATAATAATAAAAACACATCTTAAACTGTTCATTCAAAGTACATTTTAGTCCTTCTGTATAATTTATATATCACCGTCACCTTAATTGACGTATCTGCAAAAGATGTTATTGAATTGCATTACTACTATAGACTCTATTATATGGAGCAATCGATCACGTGGTTATTTTAATGATGTGATTGTAACTTTTGCGATCTAGGCGAGTACTTAGGTATAACAAGTATTAAAAAATGTATGGAAATTCACTCCCTTAAGTTAGGATTTAGAGTTGCAGTTTAATAATCAACGAATGCAGAGCATTAAAAAAACCGACTTCACGTCAAATGTTTGGCTGAGTTATAATGTCATCAACGTAAACATTCTCCGAAATCATACTTTTTCAAAAGTTTATATTTTCAATGAAGTACTCAACTGATTTCGATGAAATTTATATGAGACCAACTATGAAGTATCTTCTATCATATAAAACTAGAATTTTTAAAAACGATTCATAAATTTCTGAAATATCGTACAAAAAGAAACAAAAAAAATACAGACGAATTGAGAACCTCTTCCTTTTTTGGAAGTTGGTTGAAAACATGGCGTTAAGTTGCATCATCATCAGTATTTATTTATTTAAGAATAAGCCCGCATTTCCCCTCAATCTCACCCGATGAGAAGTGAAGATGGGGTCGAAGCTGAAAGCACACCGGCCTGGGAAAGAACTGGCTCTTCATAAAGTATACAAGGATATACCATATGAATCATCATCATCATCACAACTCCGTGTAATGAGCCCACTGCAGGGCTATGAGTCTCTCTCTGGGTGACGAGGAGGTTAAGGCCGTAATCCACCAAGCTGGCCCAGTGCTGGTTGGTGGATGTCAGATATTTCAGGGCGCCGAAATGGCTTCTGACAATCCCTAACGACTATTGTATACAAGTATACAGCACCCAGGACCGACTGCTTAACGTGCCCTCCGAAGCACGGAAGTCGTCGTGGGAAATGAATGGTCGGCGGCGGTCAACCATCCTAACCGGCCGCACCGAGCGCGCTTAACCTGCGATATCGTTTGATATGCACAGTGACCACGGCGGCGCCACGACGACTTCCATATTAATACTGATTTGTAATGTTAAAAAGTTAAAAATATAAATTTTAAAATTGTATATCACTGTAGATAGATATGGGATATTCTTTTCATATACATATTCGTTTTCAAAATTCAAATATTCAAAATTATTTATTGCTTCATAGTACGGTATTACAATATGTAGATGTTTTACAGAAAATAGTTCAACTCACTGTGCTGTACAACAGCATGAAATATGAGATATTATAATGCCTTCACTAAGGTTTACTTATTTGTCATTATTTACCCAACACCATATTATTATAAAACAGGTACAATTTACAAATAGACACAAGGAATTTATTTCATTTTAAATATTCCTCAATTGTGTAAAAGCACTTTTCTTTCAACCATTTTGATAATTCTAATTTCAATTTAGTTTTTGGTAGCAATTTCAATGGTTTGGGTAAAGCATTAAAGATTTTAACACACATTGCGTAACTCTGTCTGTGGCAAAGTTGTAATCGATTCATATCTCTATAAACTAATCTTTCTTTATGTCGTGCTGCTCTCATTATATCTTTAGCTTTCGTAAAATGAAGAGGATTAGATTTGACAAAAAGAACTGCCTCTCATATGTACATACATGGCAATGTTAGTGAATTTAATAACTTGAACAGTGGTTTAGAAGGTTCTAATTGCCTAAAATTGCGCTTAAACATTTTTTTTCTGCTATGAAACATTTATTAATTTATTTAAAACTTTATTGCACAAATAATTAAAGTACAATGGGCGGACTTAATGCCATTTGGCATTCTCTACCAGTCAACCAAGTGGTGCAGATTATAATAAAAACTATAATATATACATAATTAATAATACACAACTACATAATACATATACATATATACTCTATACTATAATATGTATGAAATATATAAATAAAAGCTATTAAACATATATGAAAATAAACAAAAGTAAAAATTAGGATGATACAGTTGCTATCTTGAAAAAGTGAGCTCTGATGCATTGTTTAAATGCCAGTTTGCTCGGGGCTTTTTGTCACATTTGTCACGATCTGTTGAGTTTCCCCAAATGAGTAAGCCATACGCGAAGCTATAAAGCTGTGGTGAACCGTAAGTACCGTCGTTTTTGTTTCTTCTTATAAAAAGAGGATGAAATTCCTTCCATGACACTATGCATTTTTTTTATCATTTATTTCAGCCAGAGCCATATCAAAATTTACATCATCACAAATATAAATATTAAATTAATGTAGGCACATACAATTCAATAGATAATTACAATAAAAACAGTAGACTATTAATAAATTTTGTAAGTAATGTCAATAGGAGTTAAATATTATATGAATGTCAAATTTAGTTATTATTTAAAACATTTAAAAAGAAACAGTAAAATTATTAATAAGTAGGCAATGTCAGTAGAAATTTAAAAATATAAAAATAAAATTTAAATATAAAAATATTTATCGTATAATTTTTATCAATGAAAAAACCCGTGTTTGACCTCCGTTCATTAAGTAAAGATGAGTTCGAAGATGACGACGTTTTAACAAACATGTTTAAAAAAACACATTCAGTAAATTTATTTTATTTATTTATTCATACTTCATTGCACACTTACAAAATAACAAAAGGAAAAGAATACATTAGAACAAAAACAGTTTTTAAATGTACAACAGGCGGCCTTATCGCTATAAAGCGATTTCTTACAGACAAATTTTATTAATACAGGTACTTACTATATATTCATGATTAGAAATAAAAATTCATATTTTTTTTCTAATTATGATTATTTTTTTAATGAAATTGACTACTGGCCATTTTATTGTCCTAATTTAAACATTATGCAGGTCTTTCTGTATAGTATTTCTACGTAATAGACGTAGGTACTTACATAAGATCTTATTGAATCGCATTACGACTATAAACTGTATTATATAGATCATCCGATCACGTGGTCATTTTAATGTTGCGCACGATTGTAACACTCGCGATCTATCATCTAGGTGAGCACTTTGGTGTAAAATAGTCATTACCTAAGTGTCATCATCAACTGTATACAAGGATATCTTATATCTATATTGATTTTAAAGCTGAATTGATTGTTTGTTACTTATTTGAAACATTAAGTACCTAATTATTATTACTTATAGAGAGGAAATCTCAAACAAATTTTATCCGTCCCTAGTTAGTGCCGAAACTAGTTATAGCCCGTTCAAACATGGTCCGTTTTACTGGTTACGTTTTACCGGATACGTTTTTTTTCATCGATGTCGCATGGAGTTGTATGAGCGACTTCACATATGGCTCAGTATTCAGTGTACGTATTTACCATACAAAAACGTATCCAGTAAAACGGACCATGTGTGGACGGGCTATAACTAGTTTCTATTCTTGGTGGTAGGATCCCTTCTGGGTCCGCCTGGCTAGCGACCACCCTTTATATAAAGTCTGCCGCCAAATGTTATCGCTCCGGCGGTAATGTGTTCCAGCAATATTGTATAAAGAGCCAGTTCCTTCCTAAACCCGTGTGCTTTCATCTTCGACCTCATCGTCATTTACCATCAGGTGAGATTGAGGTCAAACGCGGGTTTAGTCACTTATAAAAAAAAAAAAATGTACTTGTTCTAAATTTAAAAAATGATTGCTGCTAACTCTGATTTAAAAGTGAAAGAAATTTAAAAAAGTGATTTGGCGGGAATTTTGTTAATTAAACTTCTATTTTAACTGTTTGATATGAGTTTCTTTTATCTACTATTCCAATAGGTAATAGTTGAAAGAAAATCAGATTATGCATCTCGCCTTAAGCTAACGCTCGGGCTCTAAATCAGGCACTCGGAGCAATAATAAATTACTTTGTGCTCGATGTTATAATCTACTATTACTTACCTATTAGATATTATAATGAGCATAATATAATGTGGTGTCCGTAAGGTGTTTTCATTTGCGGTTCGTCGGATGACGTTTTAAAACTTGTGACGTAAAATAAGTGACGTCAGCCGGTTCAAAACAAATTCTAATTAACTTGGAACAAGTTTTAAGACATAATATTGTCTTAAGTTTTCACGATTCATACTATTAAATAAAACACTTGTTTAACCGGATTTATCGCGTATATTTACATTTTAAATTTTGACTCGACGTTTCGGTGTCTTTGCAGACCCCGTGGTCACGAGCGACTTTAATTTAACTCAAAATTTTTAATGTAAATATACGCGATAAATCCGGTTAAAAAGTGTTTTATTTAAAGTTTTAAGACCTTACTATATCTATGGAGACATTTATAAACCTCAGACATTTAACAAACAAGCGATTGATACATTAAATAGGTTCGAGGTCAACTTATCCTTTAAAAGCTTTATTACAATAAGGTAGTCATCATCATCATCATCACAACTCATTGTAATGAGCCCACTGCAGGGCATGAGTCTCTCCCCTGGGTGACGAGGAAGTATAGACCATAATCCACCAAGCTGGCCCAGTGCTGGGTGGTGGATGTCAGAATTTTCAGGGCGCCAATGTGGCTTCTGATAAACCCTAACGACTACTGTATACAAGTATACAGCACCCGGGACCAACTGCTTAACGTGCCCTCCGAAGCACGGAAGTCGCCGTGAGAAACGAATGGTCAGCGGTCACCCATCCAAGCACCGACCGCACCAAATGTTGCTTAATCTGTGATATCGTATGATACACACAGTAACCACGGCGCCACGACGACTTCTAATATCTTTCTAATAATAAATAAGGTAGTACCTTTTTCAAAATAAAAGGTCAGTATGAAAGGTTCTTGTCTAGTAGGCTTAGAACAGCCCAGCAACCCCTGGATAAGCGTGTCGGAAAAGGCGACTAATCAGAGTGACCCCCGCTTGGTGGTAGGATCCCGTCAGGATTCGACTGGCTAGCGACCACCCTTCATATACACTGTTATAAATTTTTAGTGAAAATTACATAAAAGCTTGGGCAACTCTCGTTGCCCAAACATTTATGTAATATTAAATGTTGATGTAGTTTTACATGAGAGATGTAATTTTACATTATATATTTGTGTATTTTTTCTATAATTTATGGAAATTCACGTATATTTCGGCAATTTTATACCTTTTAAAGATTTTTATGTATTGCTTCTGTAATAATCCCATCCCATGTGTAAAAATACAAATTGTTCTGTCATTATACACGTTTTAGGTATAATTACATTAAATAATAAAAAAAACTGTAAAATTACCGTTTTTTTTTTCCACAATTTACTGAAATTTACAGCTGTTTTCGGTACATTCTACAGGTTTATGTACTTTTTTTGCATGTAAAATCATATAATTTTTAACAGTGTGGAATCTCCCGCCAAATATGACGGCTCCGGCGGTGATGTGTTCCGGCAATATTTTATGAAGAGCCAGGTCCTACCTAAAACCATGTGCTGTTATCTTCGACCTCATCTTCACTTACCATCAGGTGAGGTTGAGGTCAAATGCGGGTTTAATTAACAATAAAAAGAAAAAGCATTTGATACAAGATATAAATAAATAAATAAATATTTCTGACACTCACACAACATTATCTAGCCCATTATGGATACTAGATAACTGATATACTTAAGAAATATATATAACATATATATTGAATAAATATATATTTTTTATTAGAATAAACTTAAATAAACATATAAACATCCATAACTTGACGACTTACATCTGTGTACATCACACAAATATCCGTCGCCGCCGGGATTTGAACCCAGGACCTCTGGCATAGAAGGCAATGTACGTTACCCCTACACCAGCCGGTCGTCTAGATATTCGCAAAAATAATCAAAATTAAAAGAAAAAGGGAGACTTTTAATATTTATTAATTTGTAAAAGATTTATATTCATAAAAATAATAAAATCCACATACAATCATACCATATACATGGCCCCTAAGTAAGTAGGTATAGCTTGTGATATGGGATAACAAGTAGTGAACTAGAGGGAACCTAGAATAAAAATACGTGTATAGCAACATAGATAAACACGCAGGCTTAGAGCCTTTTTTCTGGGCAAAGGTTCGGACTCGCGCCGCTATCCAGCGTTTATCTGTAACCTGTAAGTAATATGTGACCTATCTGTGCTCGAGTTTAACCAATTCCATGAAAGCTATTAATTTATTACTACTAAATGTGTCCTTTTATCATCACAGATCTATGTAATCAATCAATATCAATATATATATATTATATATATATATATATATATATTATATAAAACTGTTCCGTTACTGACTGAGTGACTGAGGTACTGAGTGACTGAGTGACTGAGTGACTGACAGACAACGTACAGCCGTAACTACTGGGCGTAGAGAGCTGAAATTTGGAACATACATTCTTTAGGGGATTTAGGGGTGCACTAAGGAAGGAATTCCCGAAATTCCCACGGGAACGGGAAATATAGGACATTTTAGTTTGTATGAAAAATCTTATTCCTTGAGTGCACCGATGTGAAACTTGGTGTGAAGGTTTTTCAATGTGTGTCTGGTTGTGTTATGAAAGGAATTCCCGAAATTCCCACGGGAACGAGAAAAATATGATGTTTTAGTTTGTATGAAAAAATCCCATCCCTTAAGTGCACGGATGTGATACTTGATATAAAGGTTCCTCAATAAGTGTCTGTTTGTATTATGGAAGGAATTCCCGAAATTCCCACGGGAAGGGGTTGGACTTTTTAGTTTTTAGCTTGAGTGCATGGGTGTGATACTTGGTATAAAGGTTCTTTCAGTGGGTGTCTGGTTGTATAGTTTCTGAAATTTCCACGAGAAGGGTAGTTAAGCGCATACGAAGTTGCGGGATAAAGCTAGTAACAACATATTTCACAAATAGAAAATGTACAATATTGTTACAATAAAAGCCAGGAAGGCAAAATATACAAGTCAAACTGCATGCCCTTAGACTGTATACAATAATCTGTGTTAAAGGCATGAGTCCCAAACTCCTTTATATCATCATCATCATCATCACAACTCTTTGTAATAAGCCCACTGCAGGGTATGAGTCTCTCCCCTGGGTGATGAGGAGGTTAAGGCCATAATCCACCAAGCTGGCCCAGTGCTGGGTGGTGGATGTCAGAATTTTCAGGGTGCCGATACGGCTTCTGACAAACCCTAACGAATACTGAAATGAATGGTCGGCGGTCACCCATCTTTGTACCGACGACGCGGCGAATGTTCCTTAGCCTGCAATATCGACGTTTAAATACATCTAATATATAAAATTCTCGTGTCACAGTTTTTGTTGCCATACTCCTCCGAAACGGCTTGACCGATTTTGATGAAATTTTTTGTGCCTATCCGGTATCCGACTATTTCTCAAAAAGTTGTCCACTTTTAGAAATTTTAATTGTACACTGATGAAAATCGTACTTTTTTTATGATATGAAGTTTCTTTTTAGAAATTGTTTTCCTTAAATTGTTGTGCGGTTAAATACTATTTTAATAAGGTCATATTTATACCTATAGATTTAAATCCATAGATGCGCCCTTTCAGTACAAAGAACTAACGAAATATTGTCATTACTGAAAGAGGTGCATGCACAAGTCTTGTGACAGTCTCTAATGAGCGCTTGTCGTGCACGTTCACATAGATCATTTTGTTTAAAATATTTACATAAAGACTTAATTATGCTGTCTTGTTCATTGCGGGGGTGTAAAAATACAAGTCGCAATGCAAACAAGGATAAAGGTGTTACTTTACATTGAATAATTTATTTAATGCATTTCTCGATTTTGTCGAGCAAGGAAGCGCCCGGCCGCCAAAGAATAAGTAATCAGATAGTAAATAAAAGATCAACTCAATACTTAATGTAACCTATTAAAATCATATTAGAAAACCGGTGAAGTTTTTATTTTACTTTACAAAGCCGTCGTATTTTTTGTAAATTTTACGGCAATACAAAAATATATTGGTTTATTTTATTCACATATTTTTTATCATAACGGTTTTAAGTAATAATTTTCTTATTCTTAATTGTTGTAGATCATTAAAAAATATCAATGAAACTACTAATATTCGCGGGAAAGATATTTCTAGCACTATACCAATATTAACCTAATACGATGTAAACTACAAAATTATATCGAACATTTTAGATACAAATAATACACTGAAATTTCCAAGCAATTCGTACGATACACAGGGTGACTGGTGGGTACAATTTCGGGATTCGAGGAGAGTGATAGTTTGAGGTCATACACAAAGAGAAAAAATTAAATAAAATATAAATTTTAATTATTTAATAAGTAAACTTAACCGAAAGTTATATAATTCATTACGCAACGCATAAAACACTAGTGCAGACGTACGCACGGCGTTATCAAACACAGTATAGGTAGTTAGGTACAGACGGCTTCACGAACGGCCCTCGACCTAGTAAAACTTTTTATTGATTTATACGGAATTCTGCTGAAAAATTAAGTAGTAGGTACTTAATTTACATAATTATTCTCAGAATCAAGTACAGAGTGCTCTCCTTCAAATATCTAAAATATGTTACCAGTTACCCTGTATACTAGGCACTTAATTTTTCACTAACATTGCCTAGAAATAAATAAAGTTTTGTTACTAGGTACTTTACTTACGTCTGAGTCAATCACGGCACGTGACGTGGCACGCGGATCGCTGCAAATGCCAGTTTAACAATGCGTTGCGTAATGAATCTTTAATTTTCGGTTCAGTTTACTCAGTAAATAATTAATATTTATTTTTATTATAAATTTTCTCTTCATGTATGATCTCAAACTATTTTTGTATGATCTCAAATACCTTAAATTTCAAAAGTGACACACCAGTCACCCGGAATATCAGGTTGGGTAGCAAAAAAAAATAAAAAACTAAAATGCGTTAGGTACATGTATTGTCACACTTATGTCTAACCAAAGGCTAAAATTTCATAAATTAATCTCTATAAAAATATGGGTGGGTTAGTCGTTCCTGCTTGCGATTTGTTTCATTTTTGTCTAAAATCCGAAAAATTCATACGATCCCATATAAAAAAAATCAACTCCCTACTTTAATAGCGAAAACAAACTAAATTCTATGAAATGACATAATGTTAGAGTCTATTTTACTTTTAGCTGGTACTTAAGTTAACAATCCTGTAGGTATGTTTTTAATAAATGAACTTTTATAAATATTTATCTTTATTTTATTACTCTGTAATCCTTTATAACTGTTTAGGCGTGTTTCTAGCGTAAAAGCGGCTACACACGACCCTAAAATCACTGGCAATATCGGGACAGTGGTGGGGAGGACCCTAGATCATATCATAAATCGTCTCGTGTGTAGGCAAATCCTACCCGATTTTTATCGTCCCTAAATCGTTCCGAGCGAGCTCACGATTTAGGGACAATTATCGTCTAGGGAGCGTTGTCAGTACGTGTGTAGCGAAATCAGGATTGATTTCTACGCAGTCTGCGCTTGAGTGCCGCGACGATACGACGACGTGCTTGCGGCTATAATTGTTTATTTCGCGCGAAAACATGGCGAAGGAGATAGATCGAGAAGCGTGGACCAAAGCTATCGATCTATTCAACGATTTACCATATTTGTGGGATAAAAAAACATAGAAATTGAGGAAGGTCGAAAGGCAGAAAATGGAAGAAGTATTAGTACTGGAAGTAAATGAAGTTCGAGAAGGTGAAATGGGGTACTAGTACTGGAGAGTTTATGAAGTTTGAGAAGATGTTATTCGAGGAAGTAATTATTGTCATGGAATTAATGTATTTGAAGAAGTTGTTGATAATGGAGCGGCGTAATAATTCAAGAAGAAAGCACATTACTACAGAAAAGAAAAATTAGATGAAAACCGGACAAAAATAATTCAACAATTAGAAGGATGTCTGTCTTTTAAAAATAAACAATTTAGGGGGTGAACGTACGGAAATATAATTGTTTATTAATGGAACTTAAAATAATACACAACAGCAAAGTAGTAAGCATTTATTTTGATAAAGAGTTACAACTGTTTTTTTATATTCTTTTATGTCTTTTATGGTTTTGTTTTATTGCTATTTTGCTTTTAGTCCTTAGGATGTTTAATTTTGTTTTTATAATAAAATAATTAAATTGTAAACATGTGACAGAAAATTTAAGAAAAGTGTTTTTTGAATTCAAATGAGTTATGGTATGATATCTTAATTGAGTTTGACTAATTTGAATAGGAATGGTAATACTTAAGAGTATTGGGTCTTAGGTTTTTGAGTTTCAGGTATCAAAGGAAAAGTTAAGTTATTTTCTGCTGTTTTGTGAGTGTCGGCGGCATCTCGGAACAACGAGCTGTCTGTTGCACGGTCGGTTTCGTACCACGGTGTTTTCACTAAATTTCGTTAGTATCACTAAGATATAGATGGCGCTGTTTATAATTTATAAAATTAGAAAAATGCCATAGACAATGTCTCTTTCATCCTACTTTTCATTCTTCGGTTCATTCAATCAATCACCTAACCGACTCATTAAATCTATCTTTCATTCGTTACCTGTGTTCGTTACTGCGCACCCGTTTTCGAATGTTGCTTTTATCGCTTTTTTCTTGGATTCCTTTTACCCACAACCCGGCCATCAAGTGGACTCTGACGCTCCCTTTTATAATTCTGACCCGGCAATTTTACTGGATTTCGGAAACAACGCTGCAATTCTACTGGATTTCGGAAATTCGACCTTTGCATGTTTATTGGAATTTTGATCGTGATAACGACTTTCTGATATATACATATTTCATATAATCATGATAATATACATATTTGAGGAGACTTAAATATTCTTAAAGAAAAATACAGGGAAAGTTCCCGACTGGATCTAGTAAAAGTTTCCGTCACTAAGTTCTAGATGGCGATAGAGCTCCGTTTTAGCTGATATCTCTATCTCAACCTATAAAAGTTACTTTATGTTTCGTACTGACTGGCAGAGACGTGTGTAGAGTAGTAGCCGATTTCATCCCCACTACCGCTGTCCCGATATCGCCAGTGATTTTAGGGTCGTGTGTAGCCGCTTTAAGTTACATCTGATCTTATGTTATGACGTTTGTTGACGTGAACGCGCCGTGCTTGTGTGAGTAAAAATGACAACCTTAAGACACGTACGGGCCAATCTATGGATTTAAATCTTTGTTTATACCCATAAAAGTAAAAACAAATAAAAAAAATTAATTTGTTCGGGACAGTAAAGTAGCCCGCCATATAAAAAAAAATGTCCCCCTCTTTCTCAAGAGGTAAAAAGTCTTCAAAAAACTTATATTTGAAAATACTTAAAATGGGGTTTCTTTTTTCTACATTTAAATAATATCTGGCACAATTTAAAAACACACCTGAGCTTCTAATTGTCTTTTGTAATATTTAAAATTCAAAAATATTGTATGTCTCACAATTTTTTTATGAATTTCGTGACACATTTCTTGACGCTATTTAACACCACCAAACCATTTCCCGAAGTTAAAAGTTGTTTTTTGCGGATGGCAGCCCTGTTTGATTCCATAGACAATCAGGAAATCGTGCCTACATTTTGTGTTTAGCTGTCATTTAGCCAAACAGTCGGAGCGTCTGAAGTGGATTTCATTTATAAAATATTTCCTGACGAGATTCGGACCCAAAAAGTAAGTAATATTATTATCATATACATGCAAAACTTTGAGAGTATAGTGCTTAATAGACGGAAACCCTTTGCTGTTAGATCCAATAGATAATTTCGATGTTATTACAAAAATACGATTGCATGTTAGATTTTCCTCACAAAATTTCGTGACAATTTCCTGACGTCAAGAAATTTTGGATGTTTCATGCAGTATACCTACTAGGTAGATAATAAAGGTCGGTATTGTTTTGCACTTCAGATTTTTATATAATTTGTATATGTATTTTTTTTTATCAGCAAGAGAATGGACATAACATAAAATAAAGACTTGAAATGAAGAATGATACAGAAGACAGACTAGTTGACAATATAATAAATGAAAATGAAAGTGGAATACGTGAAACTAAAAAAGGAAAAAGACTTAAAATTGTAAAAGAAGAAAAAATAATACCTAAAAATGAAAGCGAAATACCTGAATCAATACATTACCTGTCTAGATCGTCAAGAATTGAAATTACTGAAAACATTGAAACAACGACAGATGAGCCATGTAACATGAGTATTAAACCAGGAGAATTTATACTGGCTAAATTTTACATAAATGTAAGAGAAATTTGAATTTGTTGCCCTGTCTTCTGAAAGAATTCATATAATATATTGTGTCCAGTTATTAATAAAAAATAAATTTAATTAATATGACCAGTACGTTTTTAATTTTGAGCTACTTGAATCCTATTACAGGTGGTATGATGTCGTCCTTAGTGACGATAATTTCTTGACAAACTGATTTCTTAACAATTTCATGACGGGACACTTTTTTGAGAAATACTCATCTATGAGAATCGGCTAACATCTATTTTTTTATTTATATGGCAAAACAACGTTTGCCCGGTCAGCGCGTATAACATCCATAAATTTGTATGTTATACATAAAGATTGTTTTGGAGATACATCTCATCTCACAAGGATATTTGATATGAGAGCTCATAAATTATACATAATAGTTATTTTTGTAAGAACTAATATAGACATATTCTATTAACATATTAATTCTGCCTATTCATGCTGACAATGCCAGACAGTTGTGATTTATTATTACCACTGTAAGTGTGGCTTTTAAGAAATCCCTATTCGGTGATATAGCCGCCGACTGCTTATTTAGTTTATGTTTTTTAAAACTTGTTCTGTATTTTTTGGCAATAAAGTCTAAATGTATTGTTTAAATAGATTTAGAATTGGAGAAGAATATGTGCTATTCCACTGGAATAGCACATATTTCCAGACTGTACAATATAACTTTACCAATTTTCATCCAAATCATTTAAGTCGTTTTGCCGTGATTAAAAAAGACAATCACATCAACTACATGGGCCCAAAGTAAGCAAAGCTTGTGTTATGGGATACCATGTAGCGAACTAGGGGGGAACGTAGAATATAAATACATAAATAGATAAACACCCAGACACGGAACATTTTTATTATTAACATTTTTAAGGCATAATAATAATATATATTTCTGACACTCACACAACATTATCTAGCCCAAATTAAGTTTCTTAAAGAACTTGTTGTATGGATACTAGATAACTGATATACTTAAGAAATATATACACATACATATTGAATAAATACATATTTTTTATTAGAATAAACTTAAATAAACATATAAACATCCATGACCATGACTTGACGGCTAATATCTGTGTTCATCACACCGATATCCGCCGCCGCCGGGATTCGAACCCAGGACCTCTGGCATAGAAGGCAATGTATGTTACCATTACACCAGCCGGTCGTCGATTATAGGCGTATTTCCGGATAAATTAAAAATATCAGTTATTAAACCAATCCACAAAAAGGGCTCAAAGAGCGACCTTTGCAAGTTCCGCCCAATAGCTATATTACCTTCCCTTTCAAAAATATTTGAAAAAGTAATGTACGACAGAGTTTATTCCTTTTGCGAAAAATACAAACTTTTTAACGAATCACAAAATGGCTTTAGGAAAAATTGCTCTACATCTTCTGCTGTCTTTAGCTTTATACAAAAAATATTGGACATTATAAACAACAATAAATACGCAATTGGACTTCTTCTTGATATGAAAAAAGCCTATGACAGGGTACAATACATCTTGCTAAAAATATATATATAAGTTAGGAATTCGTGACACAGCTTATAAATGGTTCTCATCCTACTTACAAAACCGAACACAATACGTAGAGATACAACATTTTGACGATAAGACGGGTGAAATAACAAATATAAGGTCAGATGCACAATACATGACAGGATCTATACCACAAGGCAGTGTCCTTGGAAGCTTATTATTTCTAATTTATATAAACGACCTACCAAAAAACTTAGATACACCCTGTACTTTATTTGCAGATGACATATCAATAGTAATACAATGTAATAAAAATGACAACTTAAATAATAAAATTCAAACTGCTTTATCACAAGTCAATAATTGGATGTTAAACCATAACTTAGAATTAAAGTTACAAAAAACTAAAACAATGCAATTTCGACAATATCAGAGAGAAGCTTTACAACTACAATCAATCTTCAATAATGAGCATTTGGAATGTGTTCATACCTTAAACCTACTTGGAATCAATATCGACACCCACATCAACTTCAAACAACACGTAAAAAGCACCTACTGTATTACGTCATGGGGCGGCGCGGCTAAAACTACAATAATATCCTTGGAGAGAGTTCAACGAGCGGTATTAAAAGTCTCAACCTTCCGTCCTCTTCTATTTCCAACGCCCCTCCTTTACAAAGCTTGTGGTGTACTAACAGACGATTATTTATAATGCGCACAGTCCTAAAGCAGCACACCGCACTTCCTTACAACCCCGAAATTAATAACAAAAGAAGGAAAGATATAGCTTACCGGACTAATATAGATATCAAACTTGCTTTATGTACCAGATTCTTCTTATTTCTTGGCCCTCTTCTTTACAATAGAGTTAATGCAAAACTAAATTTGTACTCTCTGTGTTTAAATGAAACGAAAAAAAATGTTCAAGAGGTGTTACAAAACATGTCTTATGAAGACACAGAAAAATTGTTAGCAGTAATATGTTAGTTTAAAATTCATAAAGGATAGTATTTAATCTTACAACTGTAAATCCACATTTTTCTATCAAAGTATTCGAAATTGCTAACAAAAATACTGAATTGCACACTAAATTTGCGCATCAAATAAATCAAATATACTACACTGTTTGATGTGTAAAGCTAAACTATTTAACTGAATTACTATCTGTTAACTTATAGCAAATCTAATTATCCTTTTAGTACAACGAAACATTTAATCTGTTTTTTTTTTGGAACCTATTACATTTTAAAGGCAACCTAACCTAAGCTAACCTACCTATTAGTAATTTTGTATTACAGCAAAGTACTGGTGGTAAGTAATTATCTTATTATTTTCTGATGAGCATGTCGGGATTGTTGACAGGGTAAACTATGATAGCTGACCAGGTTTATGGCGCTTCGCCGGCGCCTGCCGCGGCATTGCTCGCTTCGCCCGCTCGGCTCGCGCACGTGTATCATAACATGCTCCTCCTCGCTGCGCTCGTCGTCGCACCTAACCGTACCGACTCCGTCTTTCGGTGCGGACCTTCTCGTGGCCTATAAAACATGCATTCTTTGTTATGCAATTTTAGATAATGATTTTAGTAATTCGAAGGTAATATTGGATAATTTAGTGTGCAAATCAGTATTTTTGTTATACGGCGAGTAATTTTGATTTAGAATGCTTATATCTGTGGTTTTAGCAAGATTTTCGTGGTAAAATTATATACTTAAATAAAGTCGCTAACTTTGATATATTTTAGACATTTTCTTATACCACACATTTTGTTATACAATTATTTCATCATAAACAGTCATTTATTTGATATGCTGGTACATTATTAGTGGATAATTGTTGTTTGCTTAAATTTTAAATAGAGGTGCAATTAAAAATTCCCCATTCATAAATTGCATTATTCAATTAGAAAATATTTTTGCCTAACGTTAGTTTTATAACCACTGATTAAGGATTCCTTTTCTGCTTTTCTTTTTTACTCACCCCTATTATTCAAAATATGTAGTATACATAAGTATTTATTTAAAGTTTTATTTTTATTTTGTATACACTCAGACCCCCTTTTCCCTGAAAAACAGGGTAAACCTATATTTTAATTCTTACCACGATTTTCGATTTTATTTTCGCACGTCCGATATTTCGATGCTGTTACAAGCACCATGATCGCGGACTGCAGTCCGAAAATAAAATCGAAAATCGTGGTAAGAATCCCGTAAATACATTAAATTATAGGGTAAACCTAGTTCAGGCACTTAGACATAAGAACGTACCCCTATCTAGATTATTGTAGAGTTATTTTAAAATTACGATGTCTCCTAAGATATTGATTGAAATCAAGTGATTTGAATTTTGTTCACGATTAAATACTTATTATAAATAATGTATTAAATTGGATAAGGAATTAAAAGTACATTGATAAAACTCCATCGCAAATTAATACACTAATTTCGAACGCGATTTACAACCATAATAATGGTTACTGTGGGTCAATCTTAAAAGATAACACCTCCTTACAAATAAAAAATTGCTGACGCGCTGGAGCATCGTCGTAAGGTTGCTTGTTTGACAGTATTTTATCGGCTACATTTTGGTGAGTGTGCGAGTGCTCTTTTTGACCAAATCGAACCCACTTCTTTTTACTACCGGACTACTAGACGCAGACAGAACTTCCATCCCTATATAGTGGATTTACCAAGAAGTCGAACAAAACGCTTCAATAGTTCCTTTTTGGTACGGATTGCCAAGGTGTGGAACAATCTGCCTGCGTCTGTTTTTCCTGACCACTACAGTCCTGGAACTTTTAAGTGTCGAGTGAATAGGTTTCTCGTGGATGGACGTGTAACACCATACTTAGTCTTCATGCGCACTTTCCATCAGGTGGCATGGAAGACAAACGTCCTATCCTTACAATATAAAAAAAAAGATAGGTATATGCTGTCCTGGAATTTTTTTAGAACTTTTGAAGAGAATCAATTCCGTCTTAAATTATTTTTGCGTGAATAAAACCGTTTACGCATCGTACGCAATGGAAGCTCTCAAAATTAAATAATTTTCCCCTATTTCGCAACATTTTCCTTTGTAACTTCGCTCCTGTTAGTCACAGCGTGATGTTATATAGCCTATAGCCTTCCTTGATAAGTGGACTATCGAATTCTGCAACAATTTTTCAATTCAAACCAGTAGTTCTTGAGATTGTCGCGTTCAACCAAACAAACAAATAAACACTTTAGCCTTATAATATTAGTATAGATTTATTTGATGTCACTTTATGTTTTAATACCTATATTTTCTTGTTTTGCATCACTAACTTTTTCCTCCAGTTTAACGCGGTTTGCTATTTTTAGTATGTGCATTCAAAAATAAATTTTTCATACATGAAACAAATCGTAAAATAAAAAAGAAATCTCCCTAAGAATAAGGAAATTTTACTGAATGGTAACCCTTATTTCACCCTCACGTACACCTGACAACGTCATAAAAGATTGACAAATCGTGTGTTTTTGTTGTGACTGTTTAAGTTAAAGTGGTAAACCAAAACAAACAAATTATAAATATAATAAACTTAGGTGCAAGAAACCAGCTTCTGAAATTGGTAAGCGTTCTATTATCAACAATTATTGTTATGTACCTACTTTGTAAATCTAATAAGAACAAAGTCGTGCTTTAAATCCTTCGTTCAATCAAATAAACAAACAGAACTACAGTATGTTATAATATAATATAAGTAGATAGATAAGTACCTATAGATTTGGCCTGGTACTAAAACTTGCAAATAAATATACGCTTATTTTCTAACTTTGGAAATTATTTTACGAAGACTCTTAGAAACTGACAGTGTTATAATAGTTTGACACCACAGAGAACAATACCTTTTGACACTTTACCACAGAGTAATTTCTTACTTTTTTAAACTTAACTTTGTAAATAAAATTATTGTTTGTAGATTTCCCTGAAGAAATAATTTGAGATAGTGGTAATGTTATTGAGGAATTGTTCGAAGATATTTTATAAATAAGATAGGCTTAATAACTTGTATCTATGCCTTAATTAAATATTAAAAAAAAACTGTTTAAAAGAGGGTAAAATAAATCATTAAAACTACTCGTTGTTCTAATGTAAATAATAATTATTTTGTAATAATTACACTTTGTTGTTTGCTCTTATTAATTACGATAGCATATTAATTGTTTTGATTCATTTCTAGTAATTTTGTTAATTGATTCGAAATAACCCATTTTGACGAATTCACTATCTGACCACATAGCGGAACTAGAATATGCATTATTCATTCACAACATCCTAGTGTAGAGACTATACTATCACCATCATCACAACTCTTAGTAATGAGTCCACTGCAGGATTCTCTCTTCTGCAGCAGCAGCACTAAAAGTCCTTTTTGAAAGTAGGGGCCTTATGGGGAAAACACGTTGTGAGGGAAAAGAAAATCGTTTTTTCGAATGGTTTTTATTTTGATATTTTATTCTTGCTCTATCGTATACACCTCATCGTAACAAACATTATTACTTAATTTCATATTTGCCTTAAACCGTACAGAAGGCAGCACATCAAGCGTTACAAATTTGTCAAAAAATTTTACTTAAATATGAACTCTATCCCCATCCATGACATTAAGTTAAAATTGGTTGGGGAAATTTGACAGGTAATGTAACGTTTGATCTGCTTTCTGTACAATTTTCGAGAAAAATTACAGTTTGATTAGTGATACGTCACTGAGAATTTAAAAATTTCAAACCTTAATATTTTGCAACAGCATCGTGTCATCATCAGAACTCCGTGTAATGAGCCCACTGCAGGGCGATGAGTCTCTCCCCTGGCTTACGAGGATGTTTAGGCCGTAATCCACCAAGCTAGCCCAGTGCTGGTTGGTGGATATCAGAGTTTTCAGGGTGGCGAAATGGCTTCTGACAAACCCTTACGACTAATGTAACTTAACGTGCCCTCCGAAGCACGGAATTCGTCGTAAGAAATAAATGATCGGCGGTCACCCATCCTAATACCGGCCGCGCCCAGCACGCCTAACCCGCGTTATCGTTTGATATGCACAGTAACCACGGCGCTACGACGACTTCGTGTCAGCCTTATCAAAACTAGCATTTTTGTTATGTATATGTTACGGTAAGAGTGAATAATTGAAGATTAGTAATGTGTATCTATCATTATTAATAATTACCGAAAGTCGAGGTTAAAGTTTGTATAGCAATTAAATTAAATTTATAATATAATCAGAGGCAATTAAATTCGGATGTCACATTTGAAAAATTTAAATCTATTATAATGATGGAGATAATATTTAAGTGACAGGGAGATTTACCGTAACATATACATCCCATAGGACTTTTATCAATTGAAGGGCACCATGCGAGCTGGAGCGGCTGAGGCTGGTTGCTCAGAACCGACATGGACCGGTTAGGTTAGGAGGTTAATGCAAGGAGCGAAGCAAAGCGGAACTCCTAGCAGTAACCTCCGTGGTTATTTTTTTTTATAATAGCACAAAACAGTTTATATCACATTTTAAATATTTTGTCGCGATTTCGTGCATCGAACTAACGTAATAGATTTTCGGTAATTATTAATAATAATAGATAATTATTAATAATCTTCAATTATTGACTCTTACCGTAACATATATATCTCACGCACACCCCATCCGCGCGGGGTTATACCCATGTAACTTTTGTTATGTTTTTAAATGAAATAATGATTAAAAAAACACACACGCACATTCACGCCTGTCTCAGTAAAAATAAAAGAAAGAAACATGCATCGAATTCTGAAAGTACCACTTATTGGCAATTTTTTTAATTCTTGGAATTAATGGAGGAAATTCTTAGAGAAGCGGGTATAAACCCAATAACCTATTTTTAGCTACCAGCTGCGCGGGGTTTTACCGGTGAAACTTTTGACCTCATGGAAACTTCTTTATAAAATAAAACCTTCTCCAAAATCAGGGCCATTAAGTTTTTTTTTTTTTTATAAGTGACTAAACCCGCGTTTGACCTCAATCTCACCTGATGGTAAGTGACGATGAGGTCGAGGATGAAAGCACACGGGTTTAGGAAGGAACTGGCTCTTTATACAATATTGCCGGAACACATTACCGCCGGAGCGGTAACATTTGGCGGCAGACTTTATATAAAGGGTGGTCGCTAGCCAGGCGGACCCAGAAGGGATCCAGAAGGGATCCTACTACCTACCACCAAGCAAAAATGTAATGGTAAAATATATTTTTCAAATCAGACTGATGGTTCCCCGCTCTATATTTTTTTTATTAATAAATAACGGCTTGGCTACTAGACTCCTATACATAAATTGCACTTTTTTAATCAATCCTTTTCTGTGAGAGCAATGTTCTTGTGGAATGAATACGACGTAAAATCTGCCCTTTCACTAAATTCCTTTAAAAAACTTTTCAACACACTTGCTCGTAAAGTGAGCGTTATTCTATTGAATTTAGAAGTATAAACTGGGCTATAAGTCACGCGTGCATAATATATTATACCCTAGTGCATAATATAATGAATCCTACAAAGTTGAATTGTACCTTTGTGCAAATTACATGCGAGTAAACAGAGCATATTTTATTGGTCCGGGTTATACATTAAATATTTTCAGAAACAACAAAGAGGTTTTATACCACTTCAAATCCATATACATTTTTAAATGTTTGCGCCTTATATTAGTAAAACAAAATTTTATATGAAACAAATTATTCACAATTTACAATAATTTGTTATAAAATATTAAAATATTTGCATTTACCACTCCAAATTAAACATTTTCACTTAAAATAGGCTGTATATGCTATACAGACATTGACACATTTGGCGGAAAAAAAAACCTACGCGCATGCGCGAGGTTCGGCGCCATTTTTCAATCACAATTCACTTGTTACATAATATACTATTATGTTATCATGTCTTTGCTCGAACATTAGAAGTTTTCTTATGTTTATATGTATTTATACATATTATTACATATTATAGTAATGTTATTTATATTTCATTTATACTTCCATGCTGGACTGGGAGTGAAAGAAAAACATAGAATGTGCCAGCTGCTTCTCTTCCCGGGCATACTGAAAAACTCGGTTAAGGAACAGAGGTTTTATTGGCATTTTTGTGGGCGATAGGCTGACCCCCTGTCACTGCAATAGTCTCTCGCAATCATTATAATACCTCATTAGTCAAACGTGACATCAGTTGGTCTTATAACCTCTGATGTTCTGCCTACCCCATAAGGGATACAGGCGTGAAGTTATGTATGTATGTATAGTAATGTATATAACTATGTTATCTGTACTTATGCGTATATGTAATAAGTTAAGCAAAATAAATTAGCAATACCACGCCGTTTTTTTTAAATGTGTTGAAATTTTTGTGTTCGAGTTTTTTTCACACTTTTGTGATTTTTCAACGGCAATAGGTATCTTTTTTCTGAACATTTATTGCCGGCAAAAACTGATGTAACTTAAACACAGGCACGTATCTACTCATTAACGATAATTTTCAAAAAACTATGGATTAATTAAAAAGTGGTGCGAGTCTAAAGGCAAACTTTTGAGAAAAAACTCAAAAAAGTACAAAATTATGCCTACCTCCAAAACTATAAGACTTATCCATAGAAAGTATTTATTTATTTATTTATTTTTAGGAAGACCAACAGCCATTATAACAATAATAAAAATACAGAAGTAATAGTGGGCCAATTATAGGTCCTCACCGATATGAGTATGCTTTAAATACTTGCAACTGATCTCCTCTAAACGCTCTGTTCTCATGGCAGGTCATGTACCAGTCACCCAATTTTTATTTGTAGTACATTTATTGTTATTTAAAGGTTACAATGTAAACTTGTGCTTTGTTCGTACCTATTGATGTGCTTAAAGATTTTTCTTTCAAACAATTACAAGGTTGTCTGGAAGAGATTGCTTGACAGCGATTAAGCCACCTGTTGAGCATATCTTTATGTTCTTTTTATCCGACTTCAAAAAAAGGAGGTTATCAGTTCGACCCGTATGTATGTTATATTTTCAGAACTGCCCAGTTTTCGCATATGTTAGTTTATATCAGCGTTTTTTTGTTGTACTAGGTATTGTCCAGCTTAGGGAATACTGTTTCAAGGAATCCAAGTTCCATTCAGTAGTTTTTGAGATAGGGGATTTCAACTGACCAAAGAAAAATATATATCTTCCTACAATACAAATATCAGGCACCTTTATATACAACTTAAGTTAAAAAAAAAGGAATAAAAATATACTGAATAAATAAAACCGACTTTCAGATTTTTTTTTTATTTGATGAGATTTTTTGTAATTGTATGCAATAAAGTTAACATAAATAAATATAGTAGGTACAGAAAAAAACGTTGTACGGTGTACTGTTAAATTAATTATTTTTTTATTAAATTAGGTAGTAGGTTGATTATGGCGAGGGGGTCGATGTTGGAAATCGTCAAATTGTCGCTTGGGAACACATCTTCGTGATTATTATTGTAATAATTATAATAAAACTCTTTATTGTACACCAACATAGTTACAAAGATTAAATTAAAATAACAATCACAATTAACATACAAAGGGCGGCCTTATCGCCGAAGCGCGATTTCTGCCAGGCAACCAATTGTACTAGTTGTTTCGCGCGGTTTTACCCGCGCCATTTTGAATCCCGAGCAAATATCTCTATGTGCTATTCCAGATGTACACTATCACTATTTTTCATCGAAATCAGTTAAGCCATTTTGCCGTGATAGAGGAACAAAAATCAATACATTCATTCAAACTTTCACGATTATAATATTAGTGAGATTGTAAGTTTACCACGATTCATTATTAAGGAAAACTAATATAATAAATGATGATAGTATGTTTGTTTCAACGCCCTCTTACATATATAACTTCACGCCTGGATCCCTTATGGGGTAGGCAGAACACCAGCGGGGCCAGCATGCTACCGTCGCAAACGATAAATTGGGCCTTTTATCGATATTTTCTTAGAATGTGGTATTTAGTGTAGGATGTAATTTATTAAGATTATTACATATTTGGTTCTGTGGTCTTAATCATGGTATCAAATCGAGTAATTCTATCTATTATGGTGCGCATATTAGCTTACATAATAGGATAAAATAACAAAATAATATTTATCTTGTCGTTTCGACTATTTATCGATGGTTGCATGCTAGCCCTGCAGACGCTATTAAACCATCTCATATCACGTTTAACAAACTTGGAGGCTTTATAATGATAGAGAAAGACTTCTGCAGCGACAGGTGGTCAGCCTTAACTGACTTTTTACAATATGTCCGGGAAGAGAAGCAGCTGGCACATTCTATGTTTTCCCTTCGCTCTTCTCTGAAACTAATATACAGACAATATTGTCTTAAGTTTTCGCGATTCATACTATTAAATAAAACACTTTTTGACCGGATTTATCGCGTTTAATTTTACATTTTAACTCGACGTTTCGGTCTTTGCAGACCCCGTGGTCACGAGCGACTAATATATAGATTAAGTATTGGATAGCTTATTTCTTAAGGAAGGTTGAAGCCATATTTTATCAAGAAACTCAGGATTCACATTCAGCAACAAAACAACCAGCACTGGGCCAGCTTGGTGGACTACAGCCTAAACCTCCTCGTCACCCAGAGAAGAGACTCATAGCCCAGCAGTGGGAGAGTTACAAAGAGTTGTGATGATGAAGCCTAAGCATATCAAAAGCTAGACTTGTCTAGGTAGGTATATTATTCCTGTTATTCCGTATCATAAAAAAAAACCCCAGACAATCACACCAACTACATGGCCCCAAAGTAAGCATAGCTTGTGTTATGGGATACCATGTAGCGAACTAGGGGGGACCTAGAATATAAATACATAAATAGATAAACATCCAGACACGGAATATTTTTCTTTCTTGTTCCGTGCGGGAATCGAACCCGCAACCACTGACGCCTGAGGCAGACAGATTTACCCCATCGCCAAAGTGGTCGTCATTAACGGTGATTAACAGTAGTTATTATGATATTTGAAATATAATGGAAGGTGGTGGTGACCTGTACCTAGTACCGGAAAAGCAGCCTCATTGTAAAAGTGAAAAAAAGTAAATCTATACTAATACTAGCTGACCCGGCAAACGTTGTTTTACCATAATAGATGTTGGCCGATTCTCATAGATACCGGATAAGCAAAAAAATTTCATCAAAATCGGTCAAGCCGTTTCGGAGGAGTATGGCAACGAAAACTGTGACACGAGAATTTTATATACTAATATATAAAGCTGAAGAGTTTGTTCTTCTTCAAAATTCTTTTTGCATTTGATAGCCCAACTCTTGACGAAGTTTATAGGCTATATTTTATCCCAAAAATCCCACGGGATCAAAAGTCACGTGGGTAAAACCGCGCGCGGTGGCTAGTATAATATACATGTATTTTATATTTCCTTTCTTTTCACTTTTAGCTCTTAACTGACCCCGTGGTCACGCGCCTCTGAATGTTCGACGAGTTAAAATGCTAAAAAAATCTAGAAAATATAATCAATGGATTCAGAGCATCAAAAAACAGACTTCACGTCAAAACTTTGGCTGAAGTATAAGGTCGTCAAGGTAAACGATCTCCGAATTCAAACATATATGAAAAAAAAATTGAAATTTTTCATGAAGTTCCCAATCAAAATATTGTATGGGCCTCTTACATATGAAATAAAAGTCATCAAAATCTGTTCACCCAGCCAAAAGTTATGAAGTAACAAACATTTAAAAAACATACCGATCAATTTAGTACCTCCTACTTTTTTTGAAGTCGGTTGAAAAGTAATACATTTTAAAATAATGGTCGTGAAAACCTAGGACGATTTTATTATATATAACCCTTTATAATTCACGAAGTTCAAAGCAATTTCTATTACAAAAAAAAAACAAAACTTTAGGTGGTTTTTTTTTTTATTTGTATAAAAAAATCATCGTTGTGACAACTTTAACCCCGATAAGGTAAGCACCATTGTAACAGAATTAAAATTGAAAAAAAATATATAAGTTACCTTCTTATTCCAAATTTAGAATTTTTAAAATAGTTTCTAATCGACCGACGACGCACGACGTTACCTATTAATTAATCATTCCCGCGCAGAGCCCTAACAATACACAGAACTGTTTCTTTTTCTATTTTACATTGTATTTAAATGATAACGTTAGGTGATCTTGTAACTTTTTTGTATGCGTACACACTAATCGTGCAGTAAGTATGCAACGTCAGTAAATCACCGAGTTATACGTACACTGAATAAAATATCCGATCTCAACAAATCAGTTCGACCGGGGCGTTTGAGCGTGGACATCGTGTTACAGTCCAAGCCTAAATTGATTAAAAAAAAGTTTCGTGCACCGCGCGCGTGTCAAAACATTTTGGCACATCTTTTTCAGATTCTCTGGATTCTTTTTTTGAATTTTTACTTTTTTATTCGAGCTTCTGTTTGATGGTGAGTGCGATGCTTTTTTTTTTTCTTTTTTTAAATTTAGACAGTTTGTTATTTATTTTTATTTTTGTGTAGCATCACGCTACTAGCGTGTTTTTTTTAATTGTGTATGCAGGACGATTGACATAATGTTTATTTTCAAAAAGCAGTACCTAAGCGCTAGCTTAGAATATTGAATCGCTTGCGTATCAGTACACGAGTGGAATAAACAATCTATATAAGGATTCTTTGGTATTGCGTAAAATAGAAAATAACGCGCGAGCTAGTCTTTGAGTTGACCTAAAAATATTTGAAAAAAGAACCAACCTTATTGATTGATTGAATTGGGAAATTCTAATTGTGACTAACATGTTTTTTTGTTTAGAAGCTAGTTTGTTAGACAACTGCTGTGTCCATTTATTGATGGTTTTCTTTAACGTTTATTCCTACAGAAACTAGAGATGCGCCGAGTAATACTTTTGCCGAGTAACGAGTACCGAGTTTTACTCGGCTCAATTTTTTTTCAACCGAGTGCTCGGCCGAGTAACTCGGTTCAATCAAATTCCCATTTCGCGCGCGTTAGCATGTACAAACAGGTTCGCGCTGGTCGAGAGGCCGGCTCGCGTTGATACACCCCGCACCCCGCCCGCGCCTTTCATCTACCAGACACTTGATAGTTTTTAAACAAATACTTTACGTTGCGCGTCTTAAGTGTATAAATAATTGAAAAAGTTAGTTAAATAACGATTGACTGTGTGTCGTACCTGATCAGTGATTGTTGACATAATGACTTCACGTAAAAGATCACGAATTTGGGCGTTTTACGACGAGATTGTAGAAGATAATGCAAAAGTGAAATGTACTTTGTGCAATTCTCTTACCTTTATTAAATTTAAAATATTGATTATTTTTATGACAGTTCTTTTTATTTTGTCTCACTACTTATTCATTAAAATAATTTTGATTTTATTGTCAAAGATTTCCTAAATTAATAATAAATGCTTTATGATTAACACTGTTGTTGTAATTATATCTACCTAAATATATTGCTTTTCTTAAACAAAGTATACTCGGCATTCAAACCGAGTTATTCGGCCGAGTACGAGTATCAAAAAACCCGCCGAGTACGCCGAGTACCGAGTATTAACCGAGTACTCGGCCCATCTCTAACAGAAACCAGAGTACTCACAAGTTATAATTTATTAGAAACGTGTATAATTTTTAAAGGAATTTCATCCATTACACTGGAACGTTATATCCAAGGATTTTTAAATAACGAAATTATTAATATTTCCAACATTCACACCTAATTTATCTAGTCTAAATATTTTTTTGCTAACACATAAACATACACATTAAATTCATAAATATTAACATTAAAATCCACGATCTGATGACTAATTATATCTTCTAATCTTATCTTACTAATATTATAAATGTGAAAGTTTGGATGTATGGATGTTTGTTCCTCAATCACGGGAGAACGGCTCAACGGATTTGCATGAAATTTGCCATAGTGATAGTGTACCTTCTGGAATAGCACATAGGCACTTTTTATCCCGAAATTCCCGCGGGATTCGAAATTGTGCGGGTAAAACCGCGAGCAACAGCTAGTAATATTTAAAATAACAAATCTATCTAATAATAATATCTAAAATCTGCCCCGACCGGGTTTCAAACTCGGAACCTCTGGTATAGAACCTTAGTACAAAGTATAGATACTCCTACGCCATAGGTCCTGGGTATAGTGTATACAGACGCTGCGTTTGTCTGTCTGTACCTGATAAACTTAAAAACTAAAAACCGAATGTTCATACGGTTGTTATCAATGATGTCTTCTTCATCACAACTCTTTGTAACTCTCCCACTGCAGCGCTATGAGTCTCTGTCCTGCTATGTCCCCGGGTGACGAGGAGGTTTAGGCTGGCCCAGTGCTGGGTGGTGGATGTCAGAAATTTTAAGCGCTGAAATCTGTCATTTGCATAATAATAAGGATGGCCCATTTACCCTCCTTGCCACTTGATAGACAATAGAACACGAGAACTAAGTAGACGTCCATCTATGTGAAGGGTGGTTAAACTTAAAAAAACAGTCAAGTCCGAGTCGTACTCACGCACGAAGGGTTCCTTACTAGCCATTCCATATCTATACTAATATATAAAGCTGAAGAGTTTGTCTTTTTGTTTGTTTATTTGTTTGTTTGAACGCGCTAATCTCAGAAACTACAAGTGGGATTTGAAAAATTCTTTTTGCATTTGATAGCCCAACTCTTGAGGAAGGTTATAGGCTATATTTTATCCCGAAATTCCCACGGAATCAAAAGTTACGCGGGTAAAACCGCGCGCGGTGGCTAGTTGTTTATAAAAAGAGCCAAAAAAACGAGATTTTTTTGTATGGGAGCCCCCTTTAACATTTATAATTTTTTGAATTGACTATTAAAACAGTAACAGAAATATTTCATCTGTCAAAATTTTAACTGTATATCTCAGTTCATGGGATACAGCCTGCTGACAGACAGATGGCGGAGAGAGACAATCGGTGTATACACTGAGTGTCAAGTGTCAGGTGTCGTCGTGTATCCGTAGCTTTAGTTATAGCACAGTACAGATATGTACAGTAAAATAAATGCCTAAAGCGCCGCGGTCCGTTCACATGTGATAGGGCTGCCCGCCTTCAGCGCTTAAATTACATTTGCCTACTTTATGTTTTCTTCCATTTAGTTTTGTGACTGCAAATATACTTTTTTATATAAACAAATAAAATACTTTGTGAATTGAATAGGAAGTGTTCCACAAAAATACGTTTTGTGTCAAAAAACCATGTTTACGTTTGAATAACAAATCGGTCTTATAAATTAGCGACCGAAAAATACTTGTGCCTCGCCTGAGTCGTACGAAAAGATGTTTTATTAAATTTAAAAGTGTAAACAATCTGCATATTAACGTAAAGCTCAATCAACATTTGTTTCGGCATGCAGACACTCGCTACTGGCCGCATGCCGAGATCGAGCCGCGTAGGTATAGCTCGCGTTTCGTCCGTTTGTATGAAGTTGAATTACTGTAGATATCTGTACTGTGGTTATAGGGTCTGTTTTTACCCTTTCAGTATGGAACCTTTCAAAGTTGCATATTTTGGTCCACTAAAACTAGTCCTACCGTCCTCCGGAATAAGGTCCTGTTTAAGGTCTGTTTAAGGTCTGTTAAGGTCTTTGGCTACAGAACCCTAAACGAGATGCTAAATACGTCCGAGTAACTTGTTTAGGTGCATCTATTTATAACTTACTCACTTAAAGCTAAATATAAGTTTTAAAGGCACATTCGCAAAATGTCAATATAGGTTACCTACCTACTAATTGTGTTTGTAAAGTTGAAGTTAGTTCTAAATGATGTTTCGTTATTTTTTAACCAACTAATAATAATCTATACATATAATAAAATGGTAGGAAAGTCAAAACTGTACATTGAATATTTTTTTAAAAGAATACTTGGGGTATGATCTACAATCGAAACAGAAACAAAAAATATAGTTTTTAGAATTTTTGTCTGTTAGTCTGTTTGTCTTTCCGGGATAAACTCAAAAAGTACTGCATGGATTTACTTCAAATTTGGCATGAAGATAGTTAAGAAGTCGGGTCAACATATAGGCTACATATTATCACGCTAGCAGTGTTATAATCGTAGGTGCGTTTGGTGCTGCATAGCGTTCACGCAGACGACGTCGCGGGCAGCAGCTAGTAATAAATAAATGTTTCTGTCAGATATACACACAACATTATTAAGCCCATATTATGTTTCTAAAGAATTTGGGTTATGTATATTGTACACTAGATGAATGGATAATAAAGTCAAGAAATATATTTAAGAAATCCACACCAATTACATGGCCCCAAACTAAGCAGAGCTTGTGATATGGGATACCATGTAGCGAACTAGGGGGAATCTAGAATATAAGTACATTATATAGATAGACGCCCAGACCCGGTACATTTTTTTTTCTTATTTCGTGCGGGAATCGAACCCGCGACCACTGGCGTCTGAGGCAGATAGTGTTACCCCATCGCCAAAGTGGTTTTCAAATATGAACATATTGAATATAAACACACTTTTTATTAGAATTAAATTGATATAACATCCATGCCTTGTTGGTTATATTGGTTCATCATACAAATAAATATCCACCGCGAGCGGGATTTACGTGGGTGACACTACTAGTTCATTATACATATTAATTCATCATCATCATCATAACACTTTGTATTGAGCCCACTGCTGGGCCATGAATCTCTCTCCTGGGTGACGAAGAGGTTTAGGCCATTATCCACCAAGCTGGCCCGGTGCTGGTTGGTGGATGTCAGAACTTTCACGGCGCTGAAATCTATACTAATATATAAGGCTGATGAGTTTGTTTTTTGTTTGTTTGAACGCGCTAATGTCAGAAACTACAAGTGGTATTTGAAAAATTCTTTTTGCATTTGATAGCCCAACTCTTGAGGAAGGTTATAGGCTAAATTTTATCCCGAAATTCCCACGGGATCAAAAGTTACGCGGGTAAAACCACGCGCGGTGGCTAGTGGCTGATAAACCTTAACGACTACTGTATACAAGTATACAGCACCCGAGACCGACAGCCCTCCGAAGTTATTAAGTTCTTTATTTTCATTATAAATACTTAATATTGTCTTAAGTTTTCGCGATTCATACTATTAAATAAAACACTTTTTAACCGGATTTATCGCGTATATTAACATTTTAAATTTTGACTCGACGTTTCGGTGTCTTTGCAGACCCCGTGGTGACGAGCGACTGAGGTGTCAAGCGTCGGATTGATAGATTGACAAAAGTTATACATCATCATCTCCATCTGTTTCTCAGTCTTCGAGCGTAGCGTTCTGGATTGACACAAAACGATTGTTTAATTATTTACATAATTATTTAGCGAAACTATGGTAAAGTATCTACCATTATTTACATAGTTATGAGACAATAAATTTAAATTAAAAGTAAATTAAGTTAAAAACTCACTTTCTAAATTCGCAACAGAAAGAGAA
Source organism: Stenoptilia bipunctidactyla (assembly GCA_944452665.1). NCBI lineage: Eukaryota > Metazoa > Arthropoda > Insecta > Lepidoptera > Pterophoridae > Stenoptilia > Stenoptilia bipunctidactyla. Next base: position 14,679,451 of record OX101750.1, read on the forward strand.
AATGCTTATTCATAGAAACTAGTTATACATAAATAATAAAAAGTAATAGAAAACGAAACGATTTAGTATTGTCTTAAAAAAACTTCATAATTGTACAGAAGGCAGCAGGTGAAGCGTTACATTACCAGCCAAATTTCCCCAACCAATTTTAAATTAATGCCGAGGGCATAGAGTTCAGAATTAGGTAATGTTTTTTTATAGATTTGTAACGCTTGATGTGCTGCCTTCTGTACCAATGGCACAATTGAATGAAATACTTTTTAACCAGTTTATAGTTGGGGGGGGGGGGGGAGAGAATTGTAAGGGTAGTTTCCGAGTTTAATATATTTTTAACCGGATTCAAAAAAGAACGTTATCAATTCGAACCGTATATAGGTATGTAATATTTCCAGAACTGCCCAGTTTTCGCATAAATGTGCCAATTAAAAAATAAAGTGTATGTATAATGTACTAAGTATGTTTTTTATGTTTGTGTTCGCATATCTCCGGAACTACAAATCCAATTTAAGTAATTCGTTTTTTGTTGTACTAGGAATTGTTCAACTTAGGGAATAAGTTTTATCAAAATCGGTTTATTCGTTTTTGAGATAGGGAATAGGGAACTAAGTAATCGAAGTTGGTGCCTGCCCGAATTATAGGGAAATAAGAGTAATGAAATTAAAGCACACAAATCAATCTTCAAAAGGCTTAAAAACATACTTAGTATTAAATAATATACCTATACCAAAAAATTAAATATAAGTAGGTATATATCAAATCAAAAAAATATTTTTCAAAGTGATTTTATTTAAAACAGAAGTTATCGTTTTTATTTTTTACTTTTTAGTTCAACTTTGCAGTCTGTTTTATTTTTTTAGACTGTTTTTATTTCTTATTATAGATTTATTTAATCCGACTGAAAATGTCGGACAAATAAACCCTTTAGTCTTAATAAGTTTCGGGTCAAAAGTCTTGCTATTTCTCTCAGATTCCCATGCAATAATTCTTACGCGAACTAAATGCAACGCTAAAAATTAACGGAATCGGCAATCTTAATCAAACTTTCATGACATGAGCTTCAGCAGTAACTAATACCATAACGAAGTTGTTGCACCTGATAGAATAAAAAAAAAACATATTATAAACTAGCTTTTGCCCGCAACTTTGTACTCGCTTAAATTTGTTTATGTTTAACACAACCAGTCACGCATTGAAGAACCTTTATGCCAAGTATCACATCCGTGCACTCAAGGAATAACATTTTTTCATACAAACTACAATATCATATATTTCCCGTTCCCGTAGGAATTTCGGAAATTGCTTTCATAACACAAGCATTCACTTGTTAAAGAACTTTTATGCCAAGTACCTATCACATCCGTACACTCAAGGAATAAGATTTTTTATACCAACTAAAAAGTCCAATAATTCCCGTTTCCTTGGAAATTTCGGGAATCTATAAAAGTTACTATATGATTCCTTCCTTAGTGCTCCTTCACAACCTCTAAGGATTGCATGTTCCAAATTTCAGCTCTCTACGGCCAGTAGTTTTGGCTGTTGTCTGTCAGTCACTCAGTCAGTAACTGAAGAGTTTTATATATTAAGATTAATAATATTAATAATTAGAATTGTTTAATTAAAATGACATCAAGTATATAACTATCTTGATGCTCAAGAAACTTGTTAGGATAAGATATCAATCATAATTTATATCTAATGCGGTAAGCGTTATCTAAGTAAGTACTTAGATAGGTAGATACAGCCACTTGAGTAGATATTAAATTGAGTGTGTAGTCTAAATCATGGGCGATGTTCTGTCATTTCCTGAAGTGCCTACTTTGATAATATTAAGTATATTCCATAGCTTCCATGCTGGACTGGGAGCGAAAGAAAAACATAGAATGTACCAGCTGCTTCTCTTCCCGGGCATACTGTTAAAGTCAGTTAATGGACGGAGGTTTTATTGGCGTTTTTGTGGACGATAGGCTGATAGACTGTCACTGCAATGGTCTCTATCCATCATTATAGTACCTCCAAAGTCAAACGTGACATCAGATGGTCTTCCTCTGGTGTTCTGCCTACCCAATGGTTTTTTTTCTTTTAGATTTATTCCATTGGATTTAATTTGATTACCAGACATATTATCAAAGTTCGAGACGCAAAAAAATAATTTGAATACCTAATCGAAGAATAAATACATTTCTAAAATTTACAACACAGGTTGTGAATTTTAGAAATGTATCGAAGAATAAATTCATAATAAATACATATTAAATAAGGTTTATTTATGAACTTTTCCTGTTAGAACTAGATTAATACATAAACTTTAAATAAATAGGTTTTTCTTTTTGAATTGACACAGCACTCCATATTCAACTAATGCAGAGCATTAAAACTACTGACTTCACGTCAATATTTTGGCTGAACTTTAAGGTCGGCAATGTCTAAATATGCTCCGATTCATACATATTTTTTCAAATAATTTAAATTTTTCGCGAACTGCTCAATCGATTTCGATGAAACTTGGTATATGGGACCACCTCTGAGACATTCTCTATCATATGAAACAATAAAAATCAAAAATTTTAGGATTTCATTATTTATTCATTTATTTTATACTACAGATATGAAACTCTTTAATTTTAAGTCTCTTTAATGTCAAACTTGAGGCTTTAAAATCAGCTTCTGAGCGACCATTTTCATTGTCCAATACTCGGATGAATTTTTAGAAAACTGAAATTTTTTTGTTTTTGTTTCTACTACATATTTAAAATAAATGTGTAGAAATTATTCATTTTAAGCATTATATTTCTGTGCCCATGTGCGCAGCGCTGCCGCAAGACAGCACTGGCAGGGTCGCCATGTGATGTTGGGCGACCGGGAGCCAAATAAAAGACGAGTACTCAGGTTCAAAGTTGACTGTGTAATAATCAAATACATAATGAGGAGGTGCGTCACTCACTTCACAGGTGTGAAGTTATGTATTCCATAAGATAGGACGAACATTATATCTAAAGAAGATACCTACTTATACCTTATGATATCTGTATATCAGTTCTACCTGTATAAATACAGGTACATCTAGGTTGCCCCCAAGTACAGGGCAACCTAGATAGGGCACCAGTCTCCCAATTCAAAACTTAAATTGGCTTACCATTTAAAATAATTTAGTTTATAATTATAGTTTTGTGTAAGTTAAATATTAAAATAAAAATATTTGATGAAAAAACATATTTGATTTCAAAATAATAAAATATCATCTTAAGTTCTTAAGATTCATAATAAATAATCAACGAATGCAGATCATTAAAAAACCGAAACTTTGGCTGAGTTGAGAATGTTATCAACGTAAACATTCTCCGAAATCACACATATTTTTTCAAAAGTTTTCAATGATTTCGATTTCGATGAATTTTATATGGGACCAACTATGAAGTATCCTCTATCATATGAAATAAGAAAAATTTTCAAAATCGATTTATAATTTTCCGAAATATCGTGTAACAAAGGCACAAAAAGAAAACCTACTTCCTTTTGTTCCTTTTGGAACTTTTGGAAGTTGGTTCAATATTATATTATAATGAGAATATTTCTAATTTCAGGTCGCTCAAAAGTTGATTTTAAAGCCTCAAGTTTGACATTAAAGAGACTTAAAATGAAAGAGTTTCATATCTGTAGTATAAAATAAATGAATAAATAATGAAACCTAAAAATTTTGATTTTTATTGTTTCATATGATAGAGAATATCTCAGAGGTGGTCCCATATACCAAGTTTCATCGAAATCGATTGAGCAGTTCGCGAAAAATTTAAATTATTTGAAAAAATATGTATGAATCGGAGCATATTTAGACATTGCCGACCTTAAAGTTCAGCCAAAATTTTGACGTGAAGTCATTAGTTTTAATGCTCTGCATTAGTTGAATATGGAGTGCTGTGTCAATTCAAAAAGAAAAACCTATTTATTTAAAGTTTATGTATTAATCTAGTTCTAACAGGAAAAGTTCATAAATAAACCTTATTTAATATGTATTTATTATGAATTTATTCTTCGATACATTTCTAAAATTCACAACCTGTGTTGTAAATTTTAGAAATGTATTTATTCTTCGATTAGGTATTCAAATTATTTTTTTGCGTCGCGAACTTTGATCGGAACGTCTTGTTTACGTAAGAAACAAAAATTCAAGTTGTTCCTGGAGTTTGTCTTCAGTAAACAATAAATTTATGCGTGTTTCGTTTTTTTTAATGTTTACATGTGTCTGTCGTGGCGTGGCTAAATACTGAAATTAGCCAGTTCGTAAACTGCACATTTGCAACTATTTTGACGGCCGGCTGGTGTAGTGGTAAATCATTGCTTTCTTTGCCAGACCAGTAGGTCCTTTGTTTGAATCCCGGTTGAGGTGGATATTTGTGGTAATTTGTTTCATGAACATAGGTAGTTATTAGCCGACAATCCAAGGATGTTCATATGTTTATTTAAGTTTGTTTCTTATATGTGTATCCAATATGCGATCTTTATTTTATCTGTTATCTAGTATCCATAGCGCAAGTTCCTTATGAAACCGATGAAGTGGTGTAAATGTTAGTAATATTTATTTAACGGATCCAACTTTGTGTAAGAATAATTATTTTCATAAGCTCTGAAGAAACTCCTGTGAAAGTAGAATCAAACTAATTTAGCTAGGCTAATTTTGATTCCGTGGGGATGACAAAATAAATTGCATTGTTGGAGTTATTTAGAGTTATTTTAGAGTAGGTTTTATCGAAATTCATTAAGCGCATGAACTAAACTATCAAGTTTATAAAATAAGTGAGAAGTACAGAAATAACCTGTAGAAATAACTAATACGTAAAATAATTAATGTAATTATTAGTATTTAGTTTATTTATTTATTTTTACAAGCCGTGCACCCGTCCACCTCAATTTCCTTTAATTCCTAGGTTACCTGGCAGAAATCGCTCTTGAGCGATAAGGTCACCTTTGTACAAATGTATTTTAATGTCATCGTTTAATGTAATTTTTCCTCTGTCACCATGTTGGTGTACAATAAAGAGTTTATTATTAAAACAATTAAAATATACACTTATTTATGCTGACCTAAACGAATCTATAGTTTTTTAATAGTCGTAACCACGAAGATAATTAAATGGTTTATATGAAGAAATAAAAACGTATATTACTCTAAAACTCTGTAGCAAAATAGCCAAGTTCCATTCTTTTCCTTACTTTTTCATCCTTTTCCTTACTTTTCCTTAAAAAACTTACGAGACCTATACCATCACTAATCATCAGTGATGAATAAATACCACAAACTAAGTAGCTTTGTAGTCGTTGTCTTAAATATTTATATGGCTCGGAAGTTTGAATATTTTAATAGATGCTAAAAAGTTTGAGGAAAACTCTGTTGAAAAATAAAACGGACTTATTCATATCGAAACAATCTTAAAAAAACAAATGCTTCAAATTTCTCCAAAGGCAACGAATTGTAAGCTATTATTGTACACAAAAGAAAAAAAAACAAAAGAAGTAAAAAAAAATAGTAAACATAAAAAATCAGAGATGGCGCTAGTTGCTACCATAACAAAAAAATGGCACGAAAATTCCAAGCCTACCAAAACGAGTTATAAAGTTCAATTAAAGTTAATTATAAGTTCCAAATCTTTTGGCACGTCCGTGCGTCATAAGTTGGAAAATTACGTCAAGACCATTGCCAATACCTTTTATACTCAAAAATTTAGAAACCAGAATATAAAATTCAGAAGATCATGCATCTTTATGGTGATCGTTAGAGTTAATAAACTACCTTCATATTTATAGGTGAGGTTGATACTGGTTATATCAAAATTTGGCTTCAAATTTATGCGTTGGAAGTTTTAACTTGTAGGTATCTAAGTTTCCAAGGTGATTGAAGCTATAAAAATATAAATTTAAAGTTAGTTAGCACGTGTAAGCTTCCTACTGATATGTATAAATAAATAATTATTTCTAACACTCACACTATTTTATATACCTCAAATTAAGTCGAGTTAATTTATTTTATTGTATATTATATTTATTTATATATTTTATTGAGCCCACATACTGACTCATGATAAAATGTCCCTACTTTCTTTTGTTTGTAATTATTATAAGTTTTTGTTATGTATTGTTTAGGTTGGCTGGTAGAGATCGCTCTAGAGCGATAAGACCGCCTTTTGTACATTGTTATCCTTTTATGTTTGTCTGTTTTTTTTTAATAAACAATAAAGAGTAAATCTAGTATATAAAATTCTCGTGTCACAGTTTTCGTTGCCATACTCCTCCGAAACGGCTTAAACGATTTTGATGAAATATTTTGTGCTTATCCGGTATCTATGAGAATCGGCCAACATCTATTTTTTTTTATTTATATGGCAAAACAACGTTTGCCGGGTCAGCTAGTAAATAAATAAATAAATAAGTTTCTTAAAGAAATTGTAATGGATACTGTGTGGTACATTAAGGGATTTTTTTATATGTAAACATACATATTGGGTCGTATTCGACATTCATTCCACACTCTAATTTTAACTCTCTTTAATGTCAAACTTCGATGCAAGCTTCAAAATCAGATGTTGATCAACTGTTGAGTTTGATTGAAGCCCCTAACTTGACTTCATAAGATAATGTAATGTCAAATCGCGCCCATTGAGTAGGAAAACAGTGACTGGTGACAAATTTTGGATACTGAAGGAGAGCACTCTGTACTCGATGCTGGTCATAATAATGTAATAAGAGTATGTACTAAATTTTATCGAATTTCACCGATGAAAATAAGTTGAACGGTTTTATTTTCAAAAAATGATAACTATTTAACAATTTTGCTTTACACATCAGTTAAAAAAAGTCACATTTTGTTTTCATGTAACTTTTATATGAATCTATTTTGGTATTTTGTAGCAATATCCGTTAAGCATGGTAAAATAGTGTTATGTTTGTGATTTTTTTTATCAAGCCAATTTTCATAAATCTTATTTCTATCTTTAACCAGCGGTCGGTTATATGGTTAATTTTTGATAATATTTTTTTCAGAACCAACATGTATACATTACTTGGTATATTAACGTTCAAAAAAGCATAAAAACGCAGCATCCTCGCCTTAATATCGTGCGTAATTGCTAGTTCATTCATAAACGCTAATGGCGGGAGATAAATAGATAAATGTGTGTAAATAAAATGAACTTATGTATGTAAATATTTATTATTTATTTTATATATTTATTCTTTATTGTGTATAAATATTTACAGGATAAGTTTGTAACAATACGGAGCAGCGCAGACGGCTAACTTTTTGCAGACTCGATCACACAAAAAGATTTTAGTTATTAGTAAAAATCGGTGGTTAACTATTTTTCTTTTTATTCTCAAATTTTGTAACTTGATGTCAATTTGCACCCGAAAGGAGCCGGATACTAGTGCTAATTATTTAGTTTGTAAAACTTTTATACAAACGTTTGTCAAATTATTGTGCGCCGGACTTTTTGCGCGTCGTGTGCGTTACTGCATATAATTGCATAGGTTCTATTTTCACAGACTAAAAAGTGCGTCACGGATAGTCTGTCGTCTGCGCTGCGCCTACGATAGAGTACAATTGGCGTCCTTATCATCAAAAGATGATCTCTTACAGGCAACCTTTTCACAAGATAAGGACAATTACCTTAGTGATAACAAAAAAAGTTAACTTATAACTACATAGATATAACAACCTATATGTATAATGTATATACATATTATAGGACTTTTACGCTTATTAAAATACCTTCAAGGATTTTTGGTACAAAGGCGTAAGCATTTGACGTGTTAACACGTGTCAACAAAATAATAAAACATCTATAGATATCTTCTAATGTTATAAATAGGAATGATAAGATTTTTAGTATTGAATTAAGTAACTCAAAAGCTGCTAGACCGGTTTATAAAAAATATAAAAAATTATATAATATATTATATTTTACCATCAGACAACGCCGTTTCCCTTACGGGGTAGGCAGAGCATCATTTATGAAGAAAAAAAAATTCGGTGACAAAAACTTATGAATAACACAAGTAGATTGGGAATCTCCTTTTAAGCATATTGCCTGTGCCAGGAGACCTCGCTGCTGTTTACGTGGATGACACTATTAGTCGGCCAAAGTGTTGACGTAAAGTCGGTTTTTTTAATGCTCTGCATTCGTTGATTATTCTTTAAGAACAAGATTATCTCAGAAACTAATAGTCGGATTTAAAAAAATCTTTTACTCACAGATAGCCCAATTCTTAAGAAAGATTATTAATTATATTTTGTTAAAAAAATCTTAAAGAATTTTAAGTTACAGGGGTAAACGTTCTATTGCACAAGTTCCAATACAGTGCAATGGCATTTTGCAGCCGTGCCTCATCAAACTTATATTTAGCTTTAATTCAGTAAGCTATTAATAAGTAGATGCACCTAAACAAGTTAGGGGAACGTACTTAGTATCTGGTTTTTCAAAGGTTCTCCATTGATTTGTATTTTTTTTTGTTTGTTATATGGCAAGACGAGACTAGACGTTTTAATCTATCAAGGACAGAAAGCTAGCTTCCATGCTGGACTGGGAGCGAAAGAAAAACATAGAATGTGCCAGCTGCTTCTCTTCCCGGGCATACTGTAAAAGTCAGTTAAGGGACAGAGGTTTTAAAGGCGTTTTTGTGGGCGATAGGCTAACCCCCTGTCACTACAATAGTCTCTCTCCATCTTTATAATACCTCCAACTTTGTCAAACGTGACATCAGATGGTCTTGTAACCTCTAGTGTCCTGCCTACCCCATAAGGGATACAGGCGTGACGTTATGTATGCATGTATGGACAGAAACAGCTAAAAATAGAGAGGAATGGAAAAAACCGGAGGGGGAGGCTTTTGCTCAGCAGTGGGACGGCGCCTGTTTGTTACGCGATTATTCGATCAATTATGAGGAGTTATCCTATCAGCACGCGACAACGGGATCGTCACAACTTCGCACGATTTTCAATCTTTCGAATCCACGATCAAACATACCGATAAAAATTTACATACATACATACATAACTTCACGCCTGTATTCCGTATGGGGTAGGCAGAACACCAGAGGTTATAAAACCATCTGATGTCACGTATGACAAAATTGGAGGCATTATAATAGTGTGACAGGTGACAGGGGGTCAGCCTATCGCCCACAAAAAAGCCTCCCATAACACCTCGGTCCCTTAACTGACTTTTACAGTATGCCCGGGAAGAGAAGCAGCTGGCACATTCTATGTTTTTCTTTCGCTCCTAGTCCAGCATAGAAGCTTAATAAATAAATAAATACTAATTAAAGTCCCCAGACAATCACACCAACTATATGGCCCCAAAGTAAGCATAGCTTGTGTTATGGGATACCATGTAGCGAACTAGGGGGGAACCTAGAATATAAATACATAAATAAATAAACACCTAGACACGGAACTTTTTTTTTCTGGTTCCGTGGAAAGCCACATCACGTGAATGTCGGTTTCCTAATCGACATTCGCGTGATGTGGTCGCGCGACTAATATAAGTCACACGATGGTCGCGTCACTTAATCGCGCGATATTCGCGTAGACGCATCTGTTAGAATAATGCCTTTGTCGATTTCGAAGATTTTTGTTCCATTTGGGAGAAGATACTTTAGAGATGGTCGCATAATATACCTTTGAAGTATATCCTACCGATTAATTGTTCACCAGCGCAGTTGTCAACAAATAAAGTTTAAGGAAAAACAAACATATGGCATTTGGATACAATTCTAGAGACACTTATAGGTGAAGATAGCATAAATGTAGTTTTGGAAATCGCAACAATTAATAAATAATTATAGAAATAATAAAATAAGATACATAATACATAACTTCATGCGACAGTCTCCTATACTGTCTACCCTGTCACGCCGCACTCCTGCCGCAGACCGAGAGACGTTCTCTCAGACCCCCCAAACCAGTTCACCGCGGATCTGGTCAACCTTTTGGGCTCCCAGCCCTAGTCATTCTCTACACTTGCCGTTGAGCTTTACAGTGTCTTACTACGGGTCATCCGTCAGGATGCCTGATGCGCCGCCCTGGATCCCACAGGGTGGTAGCTCATTACACGATCTAGGAATAGCTCTTGAGTTAGGGATCGGAGAAGGGGGTGTTTAGTGAGTAGAAGTCTCACACTGGCTGGGTATACGGTGGCATTCCGTCGGCGAGTGGTTGCTACTGTCGGCGGGGATTTATTCCCGTGCAGGGCCCAGTGCGTACTAGGAGTATTCACCCCCTCCCTATCTGTGGACGCCCTTTGGGGCGCCGCAGTAGGGTGTCATTCTTTGGCAGGAAAAAAAAAAAAACATAACTTCACGCCTGTATCCCTAATGGGGTAGGCTGAACACCAAAGGCTATAACACCATCTGATGTCACGTTTAACAAATTTGGAGGTATTATTACGATGGAGAGACAGTATTGCAGTCACAGGGGGTCAGCTTATCGCCCGCAAAAACGCCAATAAATAAGATTACAAATAAAAATTAAAACATAAGCACACATTACTTACGAATAAGACGTCAACAAAAAAAAAACTAAATTTCAAATAAGAATCTTCAATCGAATTTTACTTGAAGAAATAATGAAGAAAAAAAAACATACATACGAATTGAGTACGTCCTCCTTTTGTGATGTAGGTTAAACATAATTTTGTGTCATAAACAGCAACACGGTATAAATATTAGTTATTGATGTTTTGCGGCCGTGCCTTGTGAAAACTTATATTCAACTTAAGTGAGCTAACTTATTAATATTCGCACCTAAACAAGTTAGCGGAACGGTGTTCGCATCTCGGTTTTAAAGTTTAATCTATTCTTAGTGACCGTGATCAGTGGAAAATACCTGTGGCATATAATATGTAGATGCATAAGTTATTTTTTATTTTAATGAAGATTTTCTATATTTTTTTTAAATAAAATATGGATGGCTCGTTTGTCTTCCATGATACCTGATGTTAAGTGAACATGAAGACTAAGGTGGTACACGTCCATCCACGAGAAACCTATTCACTCGACGCTTAAAAGTAATAGGACTATACTGGTCAGGGAAAATAGACACAGGTAGTTCATTCCAAACTTTGGCGACCCGTATCAAAAAGGAAATGAAGTTTTGTCTGCGTCTAGTAGTCCGATGGCAAAAGGGTGAGGGTTCAATTGGTTCAAACAGAGCACTGGTGAACTCACCAAAATGTATCCTGTAGTACACGGTTAAACACGCAACCTTACGACGATGCTCTAGGGTCTGCAGTTTTTTGGTTGTAAGGTCGACGTTGTTAATTAGTTTAGGCTCTTCGGGCTCTTCGGTCAACGGAGTCCAGCGCTTCTAGTTGATATTTGGCTGAACCATCCCAAAGATGACTGCAGTACTCCATGCATGATCGCACTTGAATTGTATATAAGTTAAGAAGCTGTGCAGGGTCGAAGTACCGCCGGACCTTCGAGATGATTGCCAACTTTTTCGAAGCTACTTGAGCCATGGATACAATTTGTCGACCGAAGTTTAAACTGGATTTTACAGTTACGCCTAAAAGCCCTAGATGGTCAGTGATGGGGACAAATACATTTTGGAAAGTGGCCGTTAATGTGAAGGTGCTCTTTTTTACGGAGAATAGACACGCCTGAGTTTTGGACGCGTTGAATTTGACCAAATTCGACTCACCCCAATCGGATACTTTTCGTAAGGTCAAATCAACGTGCTCAATCATTGACTTTCTTAAACTCTGAATTTCACGGGGGCTCGCTCGCGCATTGGATACGTATCTCTCTACAACAGTGCTGTCATCAGCATAACTAATAATGCCTGGTGTTAAAAGGTCATTAATGTGCAGCAAGAATAATGTTGCAGAGAGAACAGATCCCTGAGGTACCCCGGCATTAATTGCCATTTGGTCGGAGGAGTAGCCATCTAAGACTACTCGAATTGACCGTTCCCTCAGAAAATCAAATATCCAGTCGCAGAGCCCAATCGGTATGCCATATGTAATAAATGTTTCTGACATTGACACAACATTATCGCGCCATAATTAACTTTCTTAAAGGAAATATTCAAACATACATATTTAATATAATGTATATCTACATATTTTTTTAAATAAACATTCATGACTTGACAGCGAATATGGATTAATAGATGTTTGTTCCTCAATCACAGTAAAACGGCTCAACAGATTTGGATGAAATTTGGCATAGTCGTAGTGTACAGCCTGGAATACCACATAGGCTACTTTTTGTCCCGATATTCCCGCAGAATTTGAAATAGCGCGGGTGAAAACGCGTGAAACAACTAGTAGGCTAAGTATATTTAAAAAAAGTTCTACTTTATCAAAAGTTATACACGACCAGCTGCTAGTTATATATAATTAAGATCATAACCATATATAACACGAAAAACAGCACTTCATAAATTAATGAAAACACACCAAAATGGGTTTACGAATCGCCCGACAAACAATGCAACATAAATCAACATGAAGTTGTAGTCAAAGTGCAAGAACAGACACCAAAAAAAATTACTAGTCAACCTTTAAAGCTCCCGCCTTTTTTCAACATGATATATTGACACGAAGATGGCCGCCATATAAATACCATCTTCAAATATGATTAAGAAATTAAGCAAGTCTGACCTTTGCTTTCTTGTTTCAAAAAACAGAAAAATACCTACGTAGCAATTATTTTCATCCTTTTTGGATGATCGGATAATGAGTCTGTTATGTCTGTTCGGACAAGATAAGTGATATGTGCGATTTTAATTGATATCGTTAAAATAATTTTAAAGAAATCCTTGGTTTTTTCGGTTGACACTTTCCGTGTTGTCTATATTTTTATCGTAATTCTTTCAGTTTCTGGGTAACTAATATTTTTAAAACTTCAAAAACACTTTTAATTTTGTTTACTCGGCTTTTCAGCAAAACTCTTAATCAAACACGAACTAAGAGTACTTAATTAAATACAACATTAATTATCGTGAACATTTTCACATCATCATGTCTGTCAATATCGAAGATATAAATCAATAAATAAAATCCCCAGACAATCACACCAACTACATGGCCCCAAACTATGGATACCAAGTATCGAACTAGGGGGGAACCTAGAAGATATACAGAGTGTCCAAAATAGTACTTTAGTGAAAAATATCTTAGAAAATATCTTAATTAGGGCTAGTCTTCCTAATTCGACTATAAAAAACCGTTTTATATTTGGACCCATAGTATTTCCATAAAAAATTCTAAACATTTTAAGGAAAGCGCGCGACTTTTTATCTTTCCAGATAACGCGCGCCTTACGCTCAGCTGGGAGGCTTTTACATAATAGATAAATATAAATTATAAATAAAATAAACAAAAGTTAAAAATTGGAATCAAACTTTTCACATTAATTAATTAAATCAAGTCAATGTTCCTCTAATGCAAATCTAAAGTTATGTACAAAATAATCTTAAATAAGTTCGATTGTCACATGTACACTCAAAATCACAACAATGTAAATATCTGCCAGCTAGCGTGTTATCCAGTTAGGCGAAAGGCCACGCGAGCGTGCTTACCTTGAAATGTTTAGAAGTTTATATGGAAAAACTATAGGTCCAAATAAAAAACAGTTTTATTAGTCGAATGGCGAAGAAATATCTAGGATATTTTGCTCCAAAATACTTTTTTGGACAGCCTGTATACATAGATAAAATGAATCCAAAATGTAGTTTAGTACCACGATTTCTGATTTTTATTTTGCGCGTCCGATATTTCGATGCTGTTACAAACACCATGATCGCGGACTGGATATCATGGTAAGAAATGAAATCCCGTAAATTCTATAAATTGACAACCACTTTGGCGATGAGGTAACGCTGTCTGCCTCAGACGCCAGTGGTTGCGGGTTCGGTTCCCGCACGGAACAAGAAAAAAAAATGTTCCGGGTCAGGGCGTTTATTTAAATATGTATTCTAGGTTCCCCCTAGTTCGCTACATGATATACCATATCACAAGCACGTTGTCTGGGGATTTAAAAAAATTTAATTATTGCGAAAGTAACCGCGTTAGTTTAAAACAATTGTTACCTTGAAAAAGCTATAACTTCGTAAAATTCGACAAATCCAAGCGAACCCGGCTTGGTGGTAAGACTCCTTCATGATTCACCCTTTATATAGAATCTATTATCACCGCTCCTGCATTGCGGGCTATGTTTTATGAAGAGCCAGGCACTTCTCTTTATTTAGAATCAGGTGAGATTGAGGTCAAACACGGGTCTTGTCACCGTGAAGAGTAGGTTCACTTTCGCTTGCATTTTCTATACGTACTACCACTCACTAAATTATAAATAAATATTTCTGACACTCACACAACATTATCTAGCCCAAATTAAGTTTCTTAAACAACTTGTGTTATGGATACTAGATAACTGATATACTTAAGAAATATATAAACATACAAATATTTAATAAATACATATTTTTTACTAGAATAAACTTAAATAAACATCCATGACTTGACGACTTATATCTGTGTTCACCACACAAATATCCGTCGCCGCCGGGATTCGAACCCGTCTGGCATAGAAGGCAATGTATGTTACCACTACATCAGCCGGTCGTCGTTAATAAGGGTCTGATGTTGATTAGCTTGTAAGAAGCTTAGAATTCGATTTGCAATATGTTTAATTTAAATAAATCTATATAAGTCGTCGTGGCGAAAGGGCACATACGAATATATCGCAGGTTAAGCAACGTCCGGCGCGGTCGGTTATTGGATGGGTGACCGCCGCCGACATTCATTTCGTGCTTTGACACGTAAAGTCATCGGTCCAAGGTGCTGTATACTTGTATATAGGAGTCGTAAGGGTTCGTCAGATACCAGATTTGGTACCCTGAAAGTTCTGATATTCAGCAATCAGCACTGGATGGTTTATATCTTAACCTCCTTGTCACCCAGGGGAGACACTTATGACCCTGTAGTGGGCTCATTCAAAGAGTTGTGATGGTGATGATATTTGCATACATACATACATACATAACTTCACGCCTGCATCCCTAATGGGGTAGGCAGAACACCAGAGGTTATAAAACCATCTGATATCACGTTTGACAAATTTGGGGGTATTATTATGATGGACAGAGACTATTGCAGTGACAGGGGGTCAGCCTATCGCCCACAAAAACGCCAATAAAACCTCGGTCCCTTGACTGACTTTTACTGAAGCAGCTGGCACACTCTATGTTTTTCTTTCGCTCCCAGTCCAGCCCATGGACCAAAAACATATGATAAAAAAAATATATATATAAGACTGATGAAGATATTTGCATTGTTTACTAAATTACTGCTCCATGGTTTATTCAAGTTAAATTATTTGCTAACCGCAAATATTTTCACAATTGTAACATAAGTACGAAGTATGAAAAAAAATATTATGTACGCAGCAATAAGTTGAACTTGAAGACTTTAAACGAACATGTGTAACACAGTGTAAACAACCTATAAACTTAAATACGTCATACTTATGCATAATGAGCCTAGATATAATTAAATGAGCTATAATGAGCGTCAAAGAAAAACATATGATTACGTCGAAATTTTTTGCTTTTCGGACGTAAAATGATTCAAATATAAATAATGAATGAATTTAATTACTTTTTTTAAGATATCGTTTAGACGGTTTTGTAGAGTGTCATTTTTTATAACTTATAAAAAAGAAAAAAGTCTTTTGTTTGCCTTATTCGTATATTTCTTTTGATTTTGATTGTATTACAATTTAAACATAAATAATTAATTAATTTAAATGATGTTTTTTTATGTTCGCATTTGGGCTGTTTGATGAAAAAGTAAATCAATAATGTATTGAACCCGAAAAAACTTTTAAACTATAATTTATAAATAGACGGAAACTTTGACGATGGGGTAAACCTATATGCCTCAGACGCCAGTGGATGCGAGTTCGATTCCCGCACGGTAGATAAAAAATTCGCTACATGTTATCTCATAACACAGGCTTTGCTAACTTTGAGGCCATGTAGTTCGTGTGATTGTCTGGGAATTAAAAATTTAGAATCTTAATTAATACGTAATGTTTAACCACTAGACTGCATGCGTTATGATTATAGAACGCGCCAAACCTCTGGTCCCCTCTGAAGTTGTTGCTAGAAGTTTCGCGCATGCGTATTAATTAAAAAAACGCCTCCGCGGAACGCCTTCCAACAAGATTCTCCACATAAATCGGTCCCGCGCTGCCCTCATCCAGCGACCTCATCCAACACTTTAATTAGTCACCTTTTTTATATCGTCTTTCATACTGGACTGGGAAAAAGGAAAAACATAGAATATGCCAGCTGCTTCTCTTCCCGGGCATACTGTAAATGTCCGTAGGGACAGATGTTTTAGTGGAGATTTTTTTGTGCGCGATAGGCTGACTCCCTGTCTCTGCAATAGTCTCTCTCTTACAATGCCTCCAAATTTGTCAATCGTGACATCAGATGCTTTTATAGCCTCTGGTGTTCTGCCGACCCCATAAGGGATACAGGCGTGAAGTTGTGTATGTGTATTTTTTTTTTTTGGAGAAAAAACAGATATTTCCAATGTGGTAGGTAAAATAAATTAAAATAAAATCTAGTGTTTGTTAATTGTTAGATCCTTAACATTCTCACTAAGTAAACATAGAATCAATCAATAATGAGGATCGTTACTTATGGATAAAAAGAAATACAAAAAATAAAATTACAATATTAAAGAAACAAAAAATAAAATATCAAAAACGAAATCTAATAATTATTTTGGTTAAGCATAAAACATTTATAAAAAAAAAACATTAAGTCACAAACCAAAGGGTAAAACAAATTATAACAGTGGAGAAAAAAAAAATATAGGGTGTATTATTGAATATAATCAACGAATGCAGAGCATTAAAAAACGGACTTCACGTCAACACTTTGGCCGACTAATAATGTCATCCACGTAAACATTCTCCGAAACCATACATATTGTTTCCAAAATTTGAAATTTTCAATGAAGTAGGTACTCAAGCGATATCGATGAAATTTATATGGGGCCAACTATGATGTATCCTCTGTCATATGAATTAAGAATTTTTAAAATCGACTCATAATTGTCTGAAATATCGTGTAACAAAGACACAAAAAAAACATACAGTCGAATTGAGAACCTCCTCCTTTTTTGGAAGTCGGTTGAAAATTGATGACATCTTTCATTCTAAATCAAGTATCAGACAAACCAGAAAGTATCTCGTTATTTTTTTTTTGTTACCATGAAGGGTTGTGTAGTACATGTCTCGATATGTGCAAAGAAGAATAAAATAATAATATCTTTGACAGAGCGCTCCGCTATGGGCTAGTAAAAATAGGTTGTGATGAAAAAGTCGCTTAACTGACCAATAATTTAACCTTTTACCCTGTAATTTATACGTTGATTGTTTTTACTTGCAACGTACAATTTCGGTAAAGACGTAATAACTATTTTGGTTGTTATTATTCACTTAAGCGCGACCTTATGAAAACCTCGTGTTGGGAATATTCATTATTTTAAACGGTGTAAGTTTTTAACATATATTTATACCTTTGATTAAGATACACATCTACTCGGTTCAACCATGATTCTAGATAAATCATTCTTTGTTTTATTTTTACTCATCTTATAAACATTAGGTATGTGTAGAAAGGGAAAGAAAGATTTATTTTACAGTTACGGATCTCGAAACTTAAAATTTATAAACAAACAAAAAAAACTGACATCAAATTATCATCATTGTTTCTGTCATTTTGATATGTTTGCGAGAAGTAAAACACGGCAATCTTGTAGAGAGCTCGTTTATTACCACAGATAACTATATACTAGTTAAAACAGATGGGATAGTTTAATTAGTTGACAGTTAGTTCCACTGTTTATGCGAAGCGCTAGTGTCGCGCCCATTGTGATTTCCCAAGACCTTTGCTCAATGTATCGATATCGATAGCAAAGTGACGTACTGTAAAAGTATCGGTCGCATATTGCAGGGTTACCCATACAGAGATTTTTTGTAATTGCCCAAGCTCATTGAATACACATCAAATTGGAATAGAAATATTATGTATTTAATGAACTTGACTTTATGATTACTTCCCAATAAAATAAATAAAACACATTAAGATATTTATTTCATTTTTAATCTGGATAGCCATATACCTACTAGGTGGTTACGCACACTATCAAACTGATGTGTATCGAAATGCTTCTAGCACACGTCAGCTTATTAATTGTTCTTTCAATCAGTTCAATATTCACAGAAATAATGAAAGACAACCACAGTTGCCAGAATCTTCCTTGGGAATCCTCTATTCTCTATCCTAATATTCTATCCTTCACAGGCCTGTTTATTACTGACTAATGATTGTGGATCGGAGCGGCGGCGGAGCAGCGCGTTCTATGTAGGTATATACTTACATATACCTACATATAAAATGTGTTAATTGTATATTTGAAAAAATAAGTTACCTTGACGTGGTAGTTTCGGAGTAAAAGGTAAAACATAAAAAAAAAACATTTTTTTTATGAAAAAATAAAAATAAATTAATGTTTTTACAACTTTCCGGCTTGATATTGTGATCTTTTTTAATTTTTATTACTAGCTTTACCTTCAAAATGAGAGTTATTTAAAAAAAATCCATGGTCTACTTAGTTAGGAACAAAATTAACAACGGAAAATGGGAATTGAATAAAAAAAATTTTTAAATTAATTTCTAAATGGTGTACGAAAAAAAAATTTTTTTTCGCGTTTTGTCGATAATTTTTATTGTTATATTCGCACATTTCGTTTGAGCAAGTATAAAATTAACACATTTTATATCACATTTACAAATATAACTTTAAGCTTATAACTTTTCTAGTAGATCTACAACACTGACAAATAGGATCACACCAAATTGCCTCTAACATAAAAGATGTTTCTGGCACTACACCAAGAGGCCCTCAAAATGGCAATTCATTGATTAAGGGCTGATTTTCAATCATTGGACAAAAGTTATCTGACGCATAAAGTTTTACTCGGCGGAATAAAGTGGTTTTACGATGTATTTTAATTGTATGACAATGACATACAATGACAATAAATATGAGACGAGCTTGAAGCTGTCGAGTAATATTTTATTCACTAGCCACCGCGCGCGGTCTTACCCGCGTAACTTTTGATCCCGTGGGAATTTCGGGATCAAAAGTATAACCTTCCTCAAGAGTTGGGCTATCAAATGCAAAAAGAATTTTTCAAATCCCATTTGTAGTTTCTGAGATTAGCGCGTTCAATCAAACAAACAAAAAAACAAACTCTTCAGCTTTATTTATTAGTATAGATTACATAACTTTTACCACGGGAAATTCGGGTCTAAAACATACTAAAACCTCATATTTATATACTCACAAAGCTAGAAAGGGCATATGTACACGAATGAATAAGCAACATTTTGATTTCACCGTCGAAAATCTAAATTAATGTAATTTCGTATACAGGGTGCGATAGAAATACATGCAAAGTAGTATCACAGAATAAGTAATAGTACCGGTACAGAAGAATTACTCCGCAAGAAGATCTAAATAAATTCGAGTCTTGCTACGACGCGATACGGTGGAATTCAGCTCGCACAGCATTACATACCTGCAAATTTATTTACCTAGGAGTTTTGTCTCTTTCTATCGCATGCCTCTTATCTTTTCTTACGCTGTTAGGGTTGCTGCCTAGTGAAGAATAATTAATCTCCTTATTTGTAATTAAGTATCTACCGATGTAGGTATTACTGTTATTCTACCTTTGTAAAAAAATTTATTTCAACTTACCTAAAGTACAAAATGAAAAAAAAGTTACGACGAATAATTAGTAATACTACCTATGTTTTGTTTACTTAATTGAACATAGTCAAATCTAAACATAATCTAATTGAATTTGTTTCTTTTTATGTCCATTTTTAAATACTATTTGCGACCTCGATCATAGAATTACTGTGAGTGCTATTAGGTAGGTAGGTATCTACAACGTCCCGACGACGGGCGCACACGTGACACACGACCCATTCGAAATACGCCGGCGGAGCGCTTCGCTGTAGGTAAATAACGAATGTACCGCGCGGAGTGAGCCAGGCCTGGTAGTATTATTAATACGCCTTTTAAGTATGGCTACTTTCGAAACGACAGTAATAGTATATCATGTAACAAGTGAGCTAAATTGCTAAGTTGTCTCGGCTCATTATTAAGCCCTCGCCTGCGGCTCGGGCTCAAATCACAGCCTCGACTGTAATTAGCAAAGCTCACGAGTTACATACGACGTTTTTCAACACATTTGTGAGTAAAAGACAGACATACGTGGTCATAAAATTTATTTGAAGCAGCTGTTAGCTGCTGCGCGTCAGTAGCCCTGTCCCACACGCGCTATTGTTGCTTGGAGGCGCCGTGCAGCCGCTGCTGCTGCACGCGCGCCGCCTGTCCGCGCGCCGCCGGGACGCGCGCGCTCATACATTTAATGTATAACCCGGATCAATAAAATATGCTCTGTTTACTCGCATGTAATTTGCACTAAGGTACAATTCAACTTTGTAGGATTCATTATATTATGCACTAGGGTATAATATATTATGCACGCGTGACTTATAGCCCAGTTTATAGTTCTAAATTCAATAGAATAAGGCTCACTTTACGAGCAAGTGTGTTGAAAAATATAATATAATATTTTTGATATTTTCAACCGACTTCAAAAAAGGAGAATGTTCTCAATTCATCTGTATGTTTATTTATGTTTTGTAACCACATAACTTTTGAGTGAGTGAATTGATTTTGATGACTTTTATGATAGCGGATACTTCCCATATAAATTTCATCGAAATCGATTGAGTACTTCATGAAAAATTTCATTTTTTTTTCAAATATGTATGAATTCGGAGATCGTTTAAATTGACGACCTTATACTTCAGCCAAAACTTTGACTTGAAGTTGGTTTTTTAATGCTCTACATTCGTTGATTATGACGTATCTAAATATCATTTTAATTAATTAATTAATTCAGTAACACATGGCCATAGCCAGATGCTTAACCTAATGCAATGCCAGTAAATATAAGTTCAAAAATGAAAGACCAATGTAATTTATAAATATTTAAGACTTGAGCACGCACACTATAACTATGTTATTGTTAGTGTTATAACTATTAAGGTACAAGTACTTGTTGTTAAGATGACTAAAAACTGCATGTTGAGGTAGGTGAGTGGGCGACACAATTAATAAAATCTGTTTGACAATGAATCCTCATGAAAAATAAATAATAAGTATTTCTAACCTTAACCTTGTGTCAGCAATGTATCATGTATTTTACTATTTATAACCAATGATGCAATATTCCATCAGATGGATCCAGTGCTTATTACTAATTTTCTAAAGACAAATAAAATACAGTCTTGATGAGACAAATTTAACGATACGTATTTCTCTGGTTTGCTCAACTTAACCTACGTTCGTCTTCTTTTACGACACGCTTTTCGTTTTTTATTTCTTCAGTATCAACACCCTGTATATCAATATTTGAATGTCACTGACGAGTTCAAAACAAAAAACTCGTTCTGTCTAAAAACTTGCGGTTATTTTCCGTTTATTTGTAGTTCGTGTGTAGAAATTCTTGCACGGATACTAGTCAAACAGTTGGTAATAATTAAAATAAGATTTCAAATAAATTAAATTAATGTCGACAAAATAATACATCTTATAAGTATTATATTTGGCATTATATTTGGCATTGAATAAAAATTTATAATATTATTAACTAATAAGATTAAAGGATTAAAAGTATAAAATATTATTAAAAAAAAAACGATTGCTCCAATCTGTCCGGTAATTTTAGAATAGATTGAATCACGCGTTACTTTGCGGAAATCTAGGTATTACCGCTAGTTACCACAGCAATCGACCGACGTCGTAGTGACACTGTAGTGACTTGAGGTGAGGGGACTAGATGTATGACGCGATCTGGAGTTGTAAGAAACTCGAGTCTTTTAGTTTTCATTTCGAGACTTGAGTTGTTATTTATTTACTTTAATTTAAACGATATAATACCAATTACATAAGTTAAAGAAAGTCACAATTTGTCATTATAAAAAAAAAATTAATACAATATTAACATATTATGTCAAAAGAATAATAATTATAAAACAAAAACAAAAGAAAAATAATAATTATACAATAAGAAAAAAATTATAAGAACTTTACAACGGAATGTCGAAAATTAAAGTTAATAAAGTATAAATCGAACACTTTTAATAAGGACATGTCAAAAAATTTCATTCTCGCAACATTTTAAGCAAACGGACATTTTGTTCCAGTCATCTAAAAACATATCGCAGCCAGGGTTAGTAGAAAGTAGAAAGACTAGGACTCGTTAGTCACATTAAATCCGAGTCTTTTGAGTCTTCCGAGTCCTTTTGAGTCCTTTTAGTTCTTTTAGCTAGACTGAGTCATGAATTTAAGTTGGTGTATTATAGTATCCAATGTTGTGCGGTGTTTGCGCCACTGTTAAAAATGGCTTACTAACGCCATCCTGTTGCTACGTTACCCGCGAAAACTATTTATAGGAAATGAGATTATGAAATAAAACACTTTTGAACCGGATTTATCGCGTATATTTACATTTTACATTTTAAACGAGCGACTGACCAGTCGTGGTCGTGACCCCGTGGTCAGTCGCTCGTGACCACGGGGTCTGCAAAGACACCGAAACGTCGAGTCAAAATTTAAAATGTAAATATACGCGATAAATCCGGTTAAAAAGTGTTTTATTTAATAGTATGAATCGCGGAAACTTAAGACAATATTAATGAGATTATGACCTTCAAGTAAAAGTTGTGTTGAAACATTGTGTCATTCTAATTTAGTCTTTAAGTTTTATTAAGCTGTGTTATTGCTAAACAATATGGAGGACACAGCCATGAGGTCTTTTAAAAAGACTCAGTCTTTGAGTTCTTATCTCCAAATTCTGAAGGATTTCAGCTCGAAGTTTTATTTTAAGGCTCGAGTCTTCAAAAAAAGACTCAAGTTGTGTTAGGACTCCAAGTCTCGAGTCTTTTACAACTCTAGCGCGATCTCCAGCCGTCCTTATAGTAGTGGTTATTTTAGCAATTAATGTATTCAAACAGACTTTATTTTTAACTTTATTATATAAGTAAGTAGATATATTTTAGGTTCAATATTAGAAAATTTTGGATGAGTAAGACTTATCCTAGTTCCGCTATGTGACCACATAGTTTGTCATTTTGGGTTATTTTTAATCATTAACAATTACTAGATATAATTAATATGTCATTATATCAGAAAACAACAACAAGTTTATTAGAAAATAATTGTTATTTACATTAACTTATAAAATAAACACAAATAGATATTAGTGAATCGGCATCAATGGAATTTGATTTTGGAATAGTCTGGAAGATATCGCTAATTGATAAGGCAACGTTGCCAATGTTTGTATATAAATGATCGAACCAACTTTGCAAGTGACGCACGATCATTATTTTACCAGTCGCTTCATTCGAAGATATACTTAATAACCAGGTAGGTTATCTTTTTATGTATGTTCTACTTTTCTATTCACGGCCTTTATCATTTTCTAAAGTTTATTTGTATATTGAAGTTAATATTAATATTATTTATATAATGTAATTTAGGTGGTTTTCCTTTCCCGACTTACGTCGGTTTATTAAATACCTCTTCCCGTAATCTACAGGGAAAAAGGGATCTGTTTCCCCTTTTAAAACATTAATTTCTTCGCCCACTATTCCTTCTTTGCTGAGTCTTTGGTGTGTTGTAATATTATGTATATTATTATTAATTTCTGTATTATTTCATATATTGTATTTATGTCTTGAATTGTAACCTACTCAAAGTGCATTTTAACAGTTTTTTAAGATACAGGCTCATTTAGCCTAGTTTAAGAACCCCAGGCAATCTGTATAATTATAAAATTTCAAACACGGGTTTAGATATACATAACTTTTTATTTATGAAATAGGCAACTTTTATTTTAAAACAACTACCTCATCATATAATTGTACACAATGTAATGCTTTTATATTATAAAGATTTATTATGCATAATAATTAGAATCCTTAAAGTGAAAGTTTGTATAATTATGTTATGAACGGCACCTGTCTTTCATTACCATACAGAAAGAAAGTACATACATACATATATAACTTCCAGGCCTGTATCCCGTATGGGGTAGGCAGAACACCAGAGGCTATGAAACCATCTGATGTCACGTTTGACAAATTTGGAGGCATTATAATAGTGAAAAGAGACTATTGCAGTGACAGGGGGTCAGTCTATCGCCCACAAAAAAGCCTCCCATAACACCTCGGTCCCTTAACTGACTTTTACAGTATGCCCGGGATGAGAAGCAGCTGGCCCATTCTATGTTTTTCTTCGCTCCCAGTCCAGCATGGATCAAAACAAAAATCAAATCAAATCATATTTATTTGCATGAAAATGTGTACAAAAGCTGGTTGAATATGTTGTGTGGATCAACAATTTCTACTGATAGTCAGCGTGCAAAAGTTAATTATACACTATAACATTAATTTTCTTATAGGAAATATGTCATAAAAATATAAAATGTAAAATATAAAATGTCATAGAAGCAATAAATAAATCGTATAAATAAATAAACTAAATAATAACTTGAATAACTATATTGTTTTATTGAAAAAGGTTTCATTTTGTGGTCTCTAGTCTTATATATAAATTTCAAACCACTATTGAAATAAATAGTTTTTTAATTTTCTCAAACAGCCTATTTATACATACGACTTTTAGAAATGACAACGACGAAGCAACTTTTATTAAAAAAACAACTACCTCATCATATAATTATACAACAATGTAATGCTTTTATATTAATAAAGATTTATTATGCGTAATGATTAGAATCCTTGAAGTGAAAGTTTGTATGATTATGTTATGAACGGCACCTATCTTTCATTACCATACAGAAAGAAAGTACATACATACATACATAACTTCAGGCTTTTATCCCGTGTGGGGTAGGCAGAACACTGGCTATGAAACCATCTGATGTCACGTTTGAAAATATTGGAGGCGTTATAATAGTGGAGAAGACGATAAGAAAGAAAGTAAGAAAGGATTACTTTAATATGATACTTCTAAAATGAAATGAATGAAATGATTTTTTTTATAATTAGTAGAGCTTTAAAAATAAAATCAATACTTAGTTTGAATGCTTTAAAACTATATTAGAATTTTAAATTTTATGTTTCCTATGGAAAAAGTGCTCTTGTTACTTGGTTGTACAGTAGCATTTTAATTTTGATCTCTGGCTATCACTTGCGGTTCGTTGGTCACTGTAACTTAAATTATATTTTGACGACCGGCTGGTGTAGGGGTAACGTACATTGCCTTCTATGCCAGAGGTCCTGGGTTCGAATCCCGGCGGCGGCGGATATTTGTGTGATGAACACAGATATTAGTCGTCAATGTTTATGTTTATTTAAGTTTATTCTAATAAAAAAATATGTATTTTTTCAATATGTATGTTTGTATATTTCTTAATTATATCAGTTATCTAGTATCTATAACACAAGTTCTTTAAGAAACTTAATGTGGGCTAGATAATGTTGTGTGAGTGTCACAAATATTTATTTATTTTGAGTGACGGCCGTTTTGGTTATGGTACACTCTATTTTTGTACCACATAAACGTTTTACTTACTTACTTACGTACGTACTAAGGCCTGTGTTCATAAAAGAATGGACCTTAATACCAACCTGTGAAAGTTAAAAATATTTTCGACTTTACAAACAATCTTTGATACATCAATATTCATTTGAACTGAATTAACCTATAATGCATAGTAAATAAAACCCGTTTTAAATCGTATTTGTTAGACTGTTGTTTTTCTTAATTAGTTTTCCTTAATAATCAAAATTCATTTAATGTGCGGGTTTTCTCGAGTATCTCTGTTTTTTGAGTTTCTTTAAAACTATCTCTCAATCTCACTGGTGGTAAGTGTAGAAGAGGTGAAGATGATGATCAGCACACGGGCTTAGGGAGGAACTGCTCTTCATAAAGTATTAAGTAACAAAATCTAAATAAAAAAATGTTAATTCAATAATGTTTTTATTCAGTAACGGAATTAAATTGTGAAATTAATATAAAAGTCTAATATGTAATGTAATTTTTAATTATACATACATACATAACTTCACGCCTGTATCCCTTATGGGGTAGGCAGAACACCAGTGGTTATAAGACCATCTGATGTCACGTTTGACAAATGAGGTATTATAATGATGGAGAGAGGCTATTGCAGTGACAGGGGGTCAGCCTATCGCCCAGAAAAATGCCAATAAAACCTCTGTCCCTTAACTGACTTTTACAGTATGCCCGGGAAGAGAAGCAGCTGGTACATTCTATGTTTTTCGTTCGCTCCCAGTCCAGCATGGAAGCTAAAATAGGTTTCCTTAATCATCAAAATTCATTTAATGTGCGGTTTTCCTCGAGTATCTATTCTCTGTTTTTTGAGTTTCTTTAAAACTATCTCTCAATCTCACCTGATGAAAGTGTAGAAGAGGTGAAGATGATGATCAGCACACGGGCTTAGGGAGGAACTGCTCTTCATAAAGTATTAAGTAACAAAATCTTAATAAAAAAATGTTAAATTCAAGAATGTTTTTATTCAGTAACGGAATATATGAACCAAAAAGATTGTGAAATTAATATAATAGTCTAATATTTAATGTAATTTTTTATTTAATTTTAATTCAATTATAAATCTATTTATAGTTATTATACAGGGTCATTTTTTTTTGAAGATGAAAACATTTTAAGAGAAGGTTAAGAATGATGTGTGGATTAAATTTATGAAAAAAAAATATAGGTAAGTATAGGTTTTTTTTTATTGAAATTTTACAATTCTTTTAATTGACCAAATATTAGTTTATTCTGTTATTAACTACTACATAGCAAGAAATAAAATCGGGGCTTAACGTATTTCTTCATAGAAATAGCTGGAATGGCTTTTATTTCTTGCTATTTAGTCGTAAATAACATGTTAGACTAAAATGTTGTTAACATGAGAATTTAATAAAAAAAAAAAATTTCGTATGTTGAATCTAGACAACGTTCTTAACCTTCTCCTAAAATATTTTGATCTTCATAAAAAAAACCCTTTATAATGATATAACATTGCATGCTGTTGAACAGTGTAATACGTGATACCTACTTACTATTCTATTCCCACAAATTGTTTACCTACCGTATTTTTTTAAACAAAGAATTTAATTTAAATTTGAATCCGGGGCGGTAATGTTTGGCGACAGATTTATTTAATTTATTTAATTATTCATGTACACACAGTGGTATAAATAACAATATATCTTAAACGCTAAACAATGTACAAAGGTACAGCTTATTTCTAATAGACATTTCTGCCAGCTGACCCGTGACTGGACAGGTGTAAAAAAAGAGCAGATTTTATATAAAGAGTGATATAAGTTTATTAAGCTATTGCATAGCTTCTATCGCGGGCCTTGAGCGTGGGGACCGAATCCAGAAATTCCGTAACGAAAAAAACCTAACACCCCCCACTCCGACCGGCACAGCTTTGATTTCATAACTTAATAAGGCTTTAATAAACAAGCAGCGCCATCTACTAGGAACTTCATATTAGATTAAACATTACTGCATTAATAAAATAAATAAATAATTATAATTGCATAAGTTGATAAAAAATGCTATGCAATAGCTTTACCGCGGCATTCTCCGAGTGCCACACGTCTTTTTTTTTTTCTTACTTTCCTCAAGATAACACTGTTTCGTGTAGGAAAAAGCATTGGGTAAAAATCTCGTGTGATCCGTTTTGTCCGTGAGGAGTCGGTTTAGAACACCCCTACCGTCCCTGGATAAGCGTGTCGTAAAAGGCGACTAATCAGAGTGACCCCCGCTTGGTGGTAGGATCCCGTCAGGGTCCGACTGACTAGCGACCACCTTTCATATAAAATCTGCCGCTCCGGCGGTGATGTGTTCCGGCAATATTTTATAAAGAGCCAGTTCTTTCCTAAGGCCGTGTGCTGTCTTCTTCGACCTCATCTTCACTTACCATCAGGTGAGGTTGAGGTCAGATGAAAAAAAAAAACTAAAAAAAAACTTTTATCATAGTACGTTAGTTTAATATTTAAGCTTTCATATTTAAGCTTTTAATTAAGCTTTCGCGATTCATAAATAATTCATAAATAAATAAAAATAAATAAATAAGTATTTCTGACACCCACACAACATTATCTAGCCCAAATTAAGTTTCTTAAAGAACTTGTGTTATGGATACTAGGTAACTGATATAGTTAAGAAATATATAAATATACATATTGAATAAATACATACCATTTTTTATTAGAATAAACTTAAATAAACATATAAACGTCCATGACTTGACGACTAATATCTGTGTTCATCACTTAAATATCCGCCGCCGCCGGGTTCGAACCCAGGACCTCTGGCATAGAAGGCAATGTATGTTACACCAGCCGGTCGTCATTACATATAACATAACTTCACGCATTTTTCCCTTTCGGTAGGCAGAGACTAGGGAACGCCGGTTATTACGGACGATCCAGACATATGTGGGTCCTCTTTCGCTTCACATAATTAAATAAAACACTTTTAACCGGATTTATCCCGTATTTAGCGTGAAATGTATTTAAATATTATATTTTTTACTAGTTAATTAACCTTAACCTCCTAGTCAAACAGGACAGAGACTCATTACTCTGCTGTGGGCTGATGGCCTAAAGGTACTTGTATTTGACCTGTTTTGAATAATCGTAATTTTCAGTTCAAAAATCTTGTACTTATATCAAATCTAAATCAGATTTTTTATAAAATCGATCTTCTGAAGCGGTGGAAGATTCGTGTCAATCTATAAAGGAGATGTCCCAACATTGTATGGAGCCTTTGCTAGGAATATGTACACCACGCGAAATTATAGCCATAAACGAGAAGAACAGATTTTTACACACAATTACCACAATTACCGCAGAATTACTTTGTATTTTGGTTCAAACAAAAAAACATGACGGATAATAATATGAAAATAACGTAAGTAATATGAACTTGTTTTTATTTTTGAACCACAGAACTATTTGGTATATCGCATTATTAGTATTTTTTCATAGAGAGAATAATATTCACAAAATTTTTGGGATGTTGTACAGGTTCGTAGCCGAGGCTGGGATATCTCTTTTAGCAAGATTTACCAGCTGCGTAAAAAACTCTTTCCCTCATTATTTCTTAAACTAAGTCATAAGCTAATAACTTTTATCAAGAAATACACAGGAATAGAAGAGGCCTGGGTTAAAACCACACGAAACATAATAAATTACTTTACGGAAACTGCTTATAGAAAAAACAGTTTAAGTCAACTATGTTATACGATTGAAAAGCGTGTTTTATTTACTATACAAAAGAGTTCACTTTAGTCCATATTAATATCGATAGGTCCATCTCATTTTGTTAGCAAACTCGAAATTATTTGTAACTCTAACAGCTGTTAGTTTTTAAGTATATGTTCTTTTAAAGTTAATAGAAGAACAGGTTTACAGAAGTAAATTGTTGACTGAAAATGATAGTATCTAACCAAAATGTACGTACTATCAAACCAACTGAATTATGATATGACCCATTTGCTGATAATTCGTTTAAAACTGTCAAACTTGTAAGTTCTATCGCGTATAATGCACTTAGGGCATTTTAGATACTGTACGAAATCTACACTCAGTAAATGTCAGTGTCGAATGAAATGATAACAAGTTCGTCTCCAAGAAACATATCTTCAAGCGAATTTCGACCTGCTGGTAACGTAAATTGTCTTCTATGCCAGAGGTCCTGGGTTTGAATCCCGGCGGCGGTGGCGGATATTTGTGTGATGAACACAGATATTAGTCGTCAAGTCATGGATGTTTATATGTTTATTTAATTTTATTTTCTAATAAAAAATATGTATTTATTCAATATGTATTTCTTAAGTATATCAGTCATTCAGTATCCATAACACAAGTTCTTTAAGAAACTTAATTTGGGCTAGATAATGTACACAACATTAATGTCAGAAATATTAAAAATAAATAAATAAAAATAATAATAATAATAAGACTAGATGTTAAAAAAATGGTCTCCCACTCAGCATTTGGCAAAGTGTATGCTATAAAGAACATGCGCCCTGCCGCTGATATTATGATGAAGCCAAAATTAAAAAAACTTACCATCTAATTTAATAAACTAACACAAGTATACTCAAAAACAATAAATTTTAGAAAATAAAAACTTTAAATGAGTACCTATATAACTATACAACAAAAATAATGTAAGTATAAAAAATATCAATAAAACTTCAACAGTAAAAAACAAAGAAAAAGGTAAACTAGCACTACTAAAACTAAAACTTAGCATTGTTCGCACAACAAAATATATGTAAACATAAGTTAGGTGTATGTATACCGTTCATTATCAAGGACTTTACTTTAATATATGTTTATTAATTCTTCTGATTTTCTAAATAAGTATAAGGCCTTGATTTTGTTGACAAAACTAAGTTCGGTTTTGGCAGATCGTATCGTATATACCTAACAATATCTGTTTGAATGTGTCCTTTTGTATTAGTGTGCAGAAATCTATATCTATACTAATATTATAAAGAGGAAACCTTTGTATTATTGTATGTTTGTATTGAATAGGCTCAAAAACTACTGGACCGATTTCAAAATTTCTTTTACCATTACTTAGAGGGATTCTTCCGAATCCGCATAGGCTACTTTTTATCCCGAAAATCCCGCGGGAATCGAAATTGCGCGGGTAAAACCGCGCGCAACAGCTAGTCTCAAATAAAGTTTATGTCTATGTCTAAAGGTCCAATAATTATAACACAAAAGAAAGTATCTATGACAGTTCCTTTTTGATACGGGTCGCCAAGGTTTGGAATGAACTGCCTGCGTCTATTTTCCCTGACCAGTATAGTCCTAGTACTTTTAAGCGTCGAGTGAATAGGTTCCTCGTAGATAGACGTGTACCACCTTAGTCTTCATGTTCACTTAACATCAGGTGTCATGGAAGACAAACGTGCCATCTTTACTTTATCTGTAATAAAATATTCTAAAACAAATTAAAATGCGTAGAGTTTAAATAGCTCTAAGTGCTAAATGTCCTCCTCAACATTTTATTTCAACAAATAGATAAATTAGAGCCGGTTTATATTATCACTGTGTTTATTTAACTATTCATAGCTTACATAGTCGTTGTGGCGCCGTGGTTATTGTGTATATCATACGATATCGCAGGTTAAGCGCGCTCGGCGCGGCCTGTATTAGGATGGGTGACCGGACCGCCGATCATTTGTTTCTCACGGCGACTTGCGTGCCTCAGTACAGTAACTACTGTATACTGTACTTGTATACAGTAGTCGTTAGGGTTTGTTGGGAGCCATTTCGGCACCCTGAAAATTCTGACATCCACAAACCAGCGTCGGGCCAGCTTGGTGAATTACGGCCTAAACCTCCTCGTCACCCAGACGAGAGACTCATAGCCCTGCAGTGGGCTCATTACACGGAGTTGTGATGATGAGGTTTTATAGTAAAACAATATTATGCTTTGGAAACGAACTTTTCTATATCGGGCTATGGAATGTCGAAACTTTGCTGGCCGAAAGCTCGTTTCGCCAAAAATTAAAATTTTATATCGTTTACGTTCGATACGTTTACTAAAAAATCTAACTGCAAGCTTTGTATATCTCAGAGATGAAAAACCATGTAATATTTTTAATTTTCGGCGAATCGTGCTTTCGGTGAAAAAAGTTTCGACTAACCGTTACACATTATTTGAATAAAGTAAACAAAGAGGTGAATCTACAATCTCTTTTTCAATAAGTCTAAAATAAATACACACTCGAAAATCCAAAATGTCGGTTATTAAACAAAGTATCATTATTTATTTCGTTGTCAAACCGTTCTAATAATAGATGCAAAGGTGCTATTTAACCCAAATTCCTGCCCAAAATATTGCATATTTCATGTACACTTGCAAATAATATTATACTCACTAAAGAACCTTAATTATACAGGCAGATCTAGGTATTACAGAGGTCTAAACAGATATTTAGGCTCTTTGCTCACATAGCAACTTTAATTGCAGCAACTTTTTAAAAGCTTCCTATAACAAGTTGAAAATCAATAATATTTTTTAGTTTTTGCATTTAATAATGCTCCACTATTCTTAAAGATCTAGAAAATAATAAATAACGACCAGAACTCGAAACTGTTTGGTATATTTTTAGATCTTTATATGATAGTTGCTATAACTTTACTGGTGGCCGCAATTGCGCAATTTATGGAAATCTGTGAGCAACTTTCAGGGAAAATGTTTGAAATCGCGCGACGCATTGCGGAAACCAGCAACTTTAAAAACTCCTACATATTTAACAGTTCCTAATTGCGGCAATTTGATACTAACTTACAGCAACTGAAACTGTTGACGATCACTGGAAAGTTCTGCCCGCATATTGTTCACGTTTATTTTTATTTTATTTCTCGAATCAATCATGTATAATTTTATAATTTTAATTTTAGAATCATTTAAATAATGTATGATCTTATATTTTAAATTTTAGTATGGCCATTAATTTTAATCATGTATACATTTCTTTTTTCTTTTTTATTATTTTATTTTGATCTGTGAAACTCTTGTGCTTTTTTAAGTCAAGCACTGGAAGGAACTGGCTTCTGTACCACGGATTTTTCCTATTTCAGAAGTCAGGGATAATATCAATATGTACTACTTGATTGTTATAATTAAGCTTTTTCATTTTCATTTCATTTTCATAGGTTTTGCCTACCGTTAGGGTTTGCCTACCGCCCCTAGACAATCGTGTCGTAAAAGCGATTAATGGCAGGAATTCTTCAGAGTCCGCCTCGCTAGCGACCACCCTTTATATAAACTCTGCTCTTGTGTTGTCATCTTCGACATCACTTTAACTTGTCATAAGTTATAATGCTTCAAAAAATATATTTAAATAAGTTGGCAGTTGCTGTAACAGTTACTTCGTGTGTAAAGAGTCTTAGTGCCTTAACAGCATTCTGCGCAAGAGTGTCTATTTGATCATGTTCTTGGATATGTTAGTTTAGGCGTGGGCTAATATTGATCATCCAACATAAACGGCCTCTTAAGTTGAACTGGCTGGGTTATCACATAGTTATGCGGCGAATTAGTGGTTTTTGACCGATTTTTGTTGAACGTGGAATATAGTGAAGCTGTAAGTTACGTATTTTTTTCATTTTGTACTCCAACTTTGTCTCCTGAAGAAGGTTCTATTTAATCAATCAATTATTTTAGGCGGCGCAGGTAAAAAACCTATGATTAAAAACAAGTACAGAGTTTTTTGTTTATTTATTAGTAGATTTAACTTTTGGTTTTGTTTCCGGGAGCGGGTTCCAAGCAGGAATCACTTTGATTGCTTTTTGGTTGCTTTTGGATGCTTATCCTACCTAAAACCTTCCTCCGGATTTGGGTAAATAAATCCAAAATTACATATTCGGAAACCTATATTGGCAGGTAAATAATATCAATGAAAGAATTATTATAATTATATCTACTGTTAAAAATCCATATTGTAGCGACAATTTCGTTCGTTGTAAATAATTATCACCAATTAATATTATAGATTTTAGTAAAGTGAACAAAGTATTTTTTTTTGTTTCAAAAAAGTATATGTTGGAAGTAAACACAAAGTAGGCAAATGTAATATAAATGCTGAAGGTGGGAACCCCTTCCACATGTGAACGGACCGCGGCGCTGCCGGCATTTATTTCAAAGATGCGCAGTTGGGTAAATCATTTATTTTGTTGTTTGTTATTTTGTCGCATATTTCATTCATCTTGCGTGCGGCTATTACGTTATTTGGTCGGTTTTAAGTGTCAGACCAAATAAGTTGTTTACTGGAACCTTGACGTCATAGAAGTTACGTACTTATACAGGGTGACTGGTGACAAATTTGCAATACTGAAGGAGAGCACTCTCTACTCGATTCCGATCATAATTACGTAATAAAAGTAGGTACTGAATTTTTCACCAGAAATCCCTATGAATAAATAAAGAGACCTTACTACACTTTTCCCGACGCGCTGCCTCAGTCAACAAGCACACAGCAGTGTTCCCGCCACACGCACACTACCACCCGCTACGTATCTATTGTTTCATACTAATGTAATCATGCGTTGCGTAACGAATTCTTTAACTTTAGGAGAAGTTTACATACATACATAACTTCACGCCTTTATCCCTTATGGGGTAGGCAGAACATCAGAGGTTATAAGACCATCTGATGTCACGTTTGATTATAATGATGGCGAGAGGCTATTGCAGTGACAGGGGGTCAGCCTATCGCCCACAAAAGTGCCAATAAAACCACTGTCCCTTAACCGACTTACTTTTACAGTATGCCCGGGAAGAAAAGCAGCTGGCACATTCTATGTTTTTCTTTCGCTCCCAGTCCAGCATGGAAGTTTACTCAGGAAATAATTAATTTTTTTTTAAACCATCACGTCCTGGAATTTTGAAAGTCACCCTGTATAAAACGCTTGTATATAAAATGTTTGATTTACATTCGTATGAAAAAAGTTATTGTGTCTGAGTTGTGGAGTGCGAAAAACGTATTTTAAAATGGAATATTTTTATTTCGTGTACATTTGTTACTTAAAAATATTCTAAAACACATCAAGGTATGAGAAACTGTGGGTGTATTTAAAAATCGCTCTCAACTATAAAACCGAACTTAAGAGATTGGAATCCGTATTTTTAGCGGAACTTAAGAGCGGTCTTAAGAGTTGAGAGCTTTATTAATACTGGTTTTAGCAATTTTACCGAGTTGTCGTGATACTTCACTTCCTCTACATATAAACAGACCTTGCAATCATTACTCATGTTCTGATTTTCACCTATAGCAAAGATTTAAAAAAATATTACTGACATTCACACAACACTATCTAGCCAATATTAAGTTAAGAGATATACATATAAACACTAGCTGACCCGGCAAACGTTGTTTTGCCATATAAATAAAAAAAAAAAAAAAAAAAAAATAGATGTTGGCCGATTCTCATAGATACCGGATAAGCTCAAAAATTTCATCAAAATCGGTCACGTCGTTTCGGAGGAGTATGGCAACGAAAACTGTGACACGAGAATTTTATATATTAGATATTTTTTTAAATCAGAAAATTAACTTCAATAAATATATGTATAAACTTGATCCAGAACTTGACGACAAATATCTGTGTTCATCACACAAAAATCCGTCGCCGGGATTCTATCCAAGGATTCGTCCAAGGACCTCTGGCATAGAAGGTTACATACAACTATACCACAGAATTTTTCAAATGTGGTTGGTATAGTTCGGCCGTTCAGAGAATGCGTTCCTGACACCTGTCAGTTAGTCACGACTAGTGATGGGCACAACATAACACTGAGTTCGTTACCGTTCCTCCAAAATGAAACGCCGCGTGATTTTTAAGATTATTTTCGGTTTTAAATTGGCGGAATTATTTAAAATTTGTGTTTTAGTAATTTAAGTGGAAACCAAGAAAAGGTAATATTAATTTAATAAAATTGTTTTATTTATTTTTTGTTACAAAGTTACAATCTGTATTTCTATGCAATAAAGTATATTGAATTGAATGTGCGTACAGAATATTACTCAGACGCCGATTCGCTTGAGGAGGTAGTTTCTTCATCATCATCTTCGCCTACATGTATAATTATTTTATTATCAATAACAGTTTCAATCCTAATATCTCGGTCAAAATGTTCCATTATCAGATTTTTAGTCTTTCAACAACCTTTGTTATCTTATAGTCCATTATTTTCAAATTCTTAAAAAGAAAAACGAAATGTATTATTTCATAAAGTATACGTGTTTAAGAACAGATTCCGATACTGTTATTATTAGCACAGCACTACAAATATAAAGCTTTGACATAACCTTGTAATAGCGCAGTATAGATTTTGAAAAATATTGTTTACCAAGATATTTGACACTCAGTTTGGCACAAAATTATAAAATTCATTGATTATTGATATAATAATGTTGTTTTAATGCTCATCAATTGTTAAAACGGTAAACAACCAGCAAAAATATTTTTTATCGTAACTGCAACGCCATTACAAAGTTACGTCGTCAGTTCAATCGCGATGTGTCAGGAACGCATTCTCTGAACGGCCGAACTATAGTTTCCGATATTTTTTGTTCATTATAAAGCAGAATTTCTAGGGAATTAAAATTCGAAAGATCAAGAAACACGTCGTCAACGATGCATGTATATACTTAACCTGTGATGACTTTAACAGAATTTTAATTGTGAATTAAAATTCTTTGAAGGGTCAAAAAATTTTACTTTACAATTTCGTTTACGCACACTCAGCGGCATTAAGTGCGTGGCAGCGAAGATCACTAAATACTAAGCATCTATAGTAGTCATAGACATAAACACATCCAAAGCGCTCAGTGAGCCTATTATGGATCTCAAAACCATGCGATGATATCATGAAATACTTTGACGTAAAACATATCATGCGATCTTTATTCGGTATTACTCCTCGGTGAGATCTCTTAGCTAAGTTCTTGCCATGTAGACTGAATAAAATAATCCCAATATATAATAATATAGTATTTATTTATGAAAGCATTCGAAACGGAAAAACACAAATGAAATCAAGAAACTAACATATCATAGAGGTGGGTGCGATCTCATCTTTTTCAATTGACGTTTTTAAGTCATAGATGATATTATTGAAACTGTCATTGCAAAAGGAAATGCCTCTTGCATGCAATGAATTGCAACGTCTGTATGTATATGTATTGGTTTATTCATTATATCATAGAAATCTTAGAGTAAGAATAAAGTATAATTATTACTCTAAGATAGAAATCTTGTTTATCATGTCATGTCATGAAAGAACTGTATAGGCCCGCAGATTGTTCAGGCCATCCACTGTCCTCAAAAATAAAGGAGCACACAAACGTCAAATAGTTCGTTACGTTCAAGGCGCCTTGTATTTGTGTACATCGCAAAATTATCCGTCCCTACCCAGATTTGAATCTGGGACCTCAGTCCTTGAAGATATCGTTTTTACAGCTACACTAGCTGTACTTCAAAAAGTCAGCTGGCCAAAGAACTAGACATGGGATATTGACCATCGCGGATGAAGGGTTCCCTATCATTATATATAAAAACCGTAAAAACAGTCATATTTGTCGTATAAGAGCCCTCTAAAATATTTATTTTATTAGAATGTGACGTTTATGTTTTTCTTTATACGTTTTTCTTTCGCTCCGAGTCCAGCATGGAAGGAAAAACGTAGAATGTGCCAGCTGCTTCTCTTCCCGGGCATACTGTAAAAGCCAGTTAAGGGACAGAGGTTTTAAGAAGTTTTTGTAGGCGATGGGCTGACCCCTTGTCACTACAATAGTCTCTCTCCATTTTTAAAATACCTCCGAATTTGTCAAACGTGACATCAGATGGTCTTCTAACCTCTGCCTACCCCATAAGGGATACAGGCGTGACGTTATGTATGTATGTATGTTTATTAGAATGCCCTGGTTTGCGTATTGTTAAATCGAATAAAATTACTTTATTATAACATTATTATAGATATTTAATAATAGTATATTATGTAACAAGTGAGCGAAGTTGCTAATTACAGTCGAGGCTGTGATTTGAGCCCGAGCCGCAGGCGAGGGCTTAATAATGAGCCGAGACTGTAATTAGCAACGCTCACGAGTTACATACGACGTTTTTCAACACACTTGTGAGTAAAAGACAGACATACGTGGTCATAAAATAACAAACACACTTCATAACAAAGCTGTGAATTGTGATTGAAAAATGGCGCCGAACCTCGCGCATGCGCGTAGGTTTTTTTTTCTGCCAAATGTGTCAATGTCTGTATAGCATATACAGGCTATTTTACGTGAAAATGTTTAATTTGGAGTGGTAAATACAATTTTTTTTATATTTTATGACAAATTATTATAAATTGTGAACAATTTGTTTGATATACATATTTGTTTTACTAATATAAGGCGCAAACATTTCAAAAATATATATGGATTTGAAGAGGTATAAAACCTCTTTGTTGTTTCTGAAAATATTTAATGTATAACCCGGATCAATAAAATATGCTCTGTTTACTCGCATGTAATTTGCACAAAGGTACAATTCAACTTTGTAGGATTCATTATATTATGCACTAGGGTATAATATATTACTGCACGCGTGACTTATAGCCCAGTTTATAGTTCTAAATTCAATAGAATAAGGCTCACTTTACGAGCAAGTGTGTTGAAAACATTATAATTGCCTACAAAAACAAATACTTACATAAAAAGAAAACATACTTAGATCCTTTTAGTTCAAATGGATTTGTATAATGCGGGTAAATCCGAAGAAAACAGTCATAGCTTGTACCAACAGACAATCCCTTATGTACAGGCTAGACTAAAATAAGTAAGAAAATTCTTAACTACTCTTAAATAAATGAAAACATGTGTTAAATAAAAATCACCCGAGCAGGCGTCGAACCTGGGACCTCTCGTTTGCCGGACGAGTGCTCTACCACTGAGCTACCGGGGCCTGGCGGTACGCCTCGAAATAACTCAACACATTTTTGGTTTCACGTTATATTGCTAACGTAGCTCCATCTAATGCTTTGCAGCTAAGATGTCTTAATATAGGTATTGTTCTGAAATTGGAATCAAACATTGCTTTTATTTAATTTTTGCAAATAACCGATTTTTAGGGCTTGGTAGTTTTATTTACGTCTTAGTTTAATCGGTTTCACCGAAACTGTTTATATAGCACTTCAGAAGGACAATTTGTCAAGAACAAGTGGCGAAAAACTTTAAAGCGATCTACAATATCTACTTAAATTTATAAAACTCAAGTGTTTGTTTGGTTGAACGCGCTAAACTTTGTAATTACCGGTCTGATTCAATAAATTTATTTACGTTTGATACCCTAATGCTTCAGTAAGTTGGTTTTAAAGCAGTCAAACCAAGGTGACTTTGCTAGCTTACAACAGTGTAGTCGGCGGTTTGCAATTAAATTTCGTTTGACCTTGGCGGTTAGCGCGACCTTGGTTGGCATCCTTGGTTGGACGCTTGTTTGAAACGCCGTTTACATCAGCGTGTATGAAACTCGGGGTTGGTTGTAAATAAGTCACCTGGGTTTGAAGCTTTAAGAGGTATACTTTATCCCAAATTCCGACGGGATGAAAGGTCAAAATCATTCATAGCTTTATATATTTTACTACGTTTTGTCCGTGACTTCGTTCGCGCTTAAACATTATTTATGTTTACCACAACCAGTCACTCATTGAAGAACCTTTATAGTCACTCAAGAATTAAAAAAAAAATATATATATAAATATTTCTGACACGCACACAACATTATCTAGCCCAAATTAAGTTTCTTAAAGAACTTGTGTCATGGATACTAGATAACTGATATACTTAAGAAATAAATAAACATACATATTGAATAAATGCATATTTTTTATTAGAATAAACTTAAATAAACATAAAATTTCCATGACTTGATGACTAATATCTGTGTTCATCACACAAATATCCACCGCCGCCGGGATTCGAACCCAGGACCTCTGGCATAGAAGGCAATGTATGTTACCGCTACACCAGCCGGTCGTCGAATTGCACTCAAGGAGTAAGAATTTTCATACAAACTAAAATTTTATAATACAAATAGACACCTATTGAAAAACTTTATGCCAAGTATCACATCCGTGCACTTAGGGAACAAGATTATTCATACAAACTCAAAAGTTAAATTATTCCCGTTCCCGTTGGAATTTCGGGAATTCCTTCCTTAGTGCTCCCCCACAAGCCCAAAGGATTATATTTATGTATGTAGGTAATCTTTTAACTACTTCAAATACTTTTTAGGCTTATGACATCAACGATTTATGCTCGCATTGACGTTGCCCATTCAAAATACTACTTACGTTTGTTTGTCAAATTCTCGACAAATTCGACGCAAATAAGGTAAACCAATATTGACCCATACTTAGCGTGTTGCGTAGATTTGATTAATTTAAAGCATTTTATTTCGGCGTATGTTTTTATGTGTTAGCTGTATTATATCTTACTAGTATGTAAATAGGACATTAAATCAATAAATACAAACCTATAAATGTATATACCTATATGAATACATACAATAATAATTATAATACAATAATAATAACTCGATTTTATGAATTCAATTTAATAGAATGGAGAGGAAAACGAAAAGCTCTAAATAGATGTTGCTTCATACGCTTGACACATAACAAACTATCAAATGTTGTTGTAATCGAAATTGCTTGTTCTGTGTTCTATTTTGGGGTAAACCTATAAATTTTAATTTAAGCACATGTATCAAAATATGAAAAATGTGGACCGTAATATGTACATTTCCACAAAAGTTTAAATCAGGTAACATCCACAAGTTCCGCATGTGCATATCGTTAGAGAAACTGTAGTATCCATTTTCTATGAAACTTATGACTACGCAATGATGCATTTCTAATTTTTTGATTAAAATCACTATAAAATGAACTTTAACTATGGTATTTGACAGTTGTTATGGGTCAAGCGTAATAGCGCCTCTAGTGGAATAAGAAGAAAGTTTTCTACCCCATTAGGTACTAAAATCTTAAAAAACAAAAACTAACAAAACGTATGTTTTTTAAGATTTTAGTAAAAATGAGTTCCTCTCTTTATATAAGTATATCCCGGCCTTATGTCAAAGGGGGTAAAATATTCCCTTTGGACATGTTGTCGAAGATGAAGACGAAATAAATAAAAAAGTGCGGAACCCATACACATTTGAATTTACTTTAGTATCGGAATATTTAGGTACCATGTGTTTTTAATCCTTTTGACTTTTGATCATGCGGGTTAGTACCGGAGTAAGTACCAAAGTCCCCGACGTACACGCGCCGGAGAACCACAAATAGTTTTTAAATTAGTAAACTCAATCAACATTTAATTAAGCTCAAAAGTACAGTCAGCAGATGATTGTTTCAGTATAATAACCTTAAGTGAAAGGCTTAGTAAAAAAATGTAGTTCTTTTTAATCAGGGTTTATATTGTAATCACGGAAAAGTTTAGACCTCTAGAACAATCACAGATATTAAGTATTCTTACAATAGATTATTTATTAATACAGATAATCAAAATATGTACCTACTATTAAAGGAATAATTAAAAATAATATCAAATCAACTCAGAGTCCATTTTCATAATTAATAATAAATTGAAAATAAATGCATGACTGATCTTATGAATATGAAAATGGTTATACATATACAATTATCATAAAAAATAATAAGTCTGTTAAAAAATAATAAGAATTATGTTAAGTTCTATTATAATTTTAAAACAGAATTAACAATGTCTGTTGTAATGACGACCACTTTGGCGTTGGGGTAAACCTATCTGCCTCTGACGCCAGTGTGGTTGCGGGTGCGATTCCCGCCCGGAACAAGAAATAAAAATGTTCCGTGTCTGGGTGTTTATCTATTTATGTATTTATATTCTAGGTTCCCCCCTAGTTCGCTACATGGTATCCCATAACACAAGCTATGCTTACTTTGGGACCATGTAGTTGGTGTGATTGTCTGGGGATTTTATATTTTTTTTTATTTTATTAATAATCATTTGAATCCCCTATAAAAGAATAACTATAAAATATGAAACCTATAAAAATATCAGTTTTCTAAAAATAAATTTCAAATTTAAAAACTATGACTTTTGTCAAAAACAAAAACAAGCTATGATAACAAAAAAAAGAAAAAAATACAATAACACTTAATAACAATATCCGTAAATACCTACATAACTTCACGCCTGTATCACTTATGGGGTAGGCAGAACATCAGTGGTTATAAGACCATCTCCTAATGATGGAGAGAAGCTATTACAGTGACAGGGGGTCAGCTTATCACCCACAAAAATTCCAATAAAACCTCTGTCCCTTAACTGACTTTTACAGTATGCCCGGGAAGAGAAGCAGCTGGTACATTCTATGTTTTTCTTTCGCTCCCAGTCCAGCATGGAAGGAATAACAATATAATGATTATGTAATGGATTAACAGAAATAACAGTTTTTGTTGTTATAAATAATCCGAGTTTGTCAAAATAAATATATACATGTCAAGTAGCCTTTTAAATATACAAAAATAACAATATAACCGATCATAACCTTATCAAACTATAAAAATATCTATGTATATTGTATAAAAAAACAGTCTCTTAATAGGGTGCGCAATAGTGAAATAAGAAAAAGATGCGGATTGAAAGAAGATGTAGTGACTAAGATTGAAAAGGGTATTTACGGTGGTTTGGACATTTGGAAAGGATGAGTGAAAGTAGATTTACGAAAGAGGTGTATA
This sequence comes from Stenoptilia bipunctidactyla, assembly GCA_944452665.1. Taxonomy (NCBI): domain Eukaryota; kingdom Metazoa; phylum Arthropoda; class Insecta; order Lepidoptera; family Pterophoridae; genus Stenoptilia; species Stenoptilia bipunctidactyla. The sequence continues at coordinate 14,721,984 of OX101750.1, forward strand.
GAGCAAGAATGGATGGTGCTGTCGGAAGGGGCCGCCCTAGGCGAACGTACGCCGATCAAATCGGCGACGTTCTTAAAAAGGTCCTAGTTAAAAGTACCCGTAACCGGCGATCATGTATGAAAAGATTAATGAACGTGGAGGAAGCGAAAGAGGTATGTCTGGATCGAAGCAATTGGTGTTCCCTTGTCTCTGCCTACCCCAAAGGGAGACAGGCGTGAGGTTATGTATGTATGTATGTATGTATGTCTCTTAATACTTAACTTTTCTCTAAAAAATTATCATGCAGAATCAGCCTTCTAAAATCAATATAAAATCATCCTTATTTTGAAAACATTATGCATTTAAAAAACAAATCTTAAAAATATTAATTACTTTTTCTAGTAATTATCATTATTTTACTTAGATCTAACAAAAACTTAGATAGGTAATGTGATATGTTTGCTCTGATACTCCTTTGAAAGTTTTACTATACATTTTTCTTAGTAAAAGTATGATTCGAATAAACTAAATTATAAAAAAAAAACATTTGAAATATTCTGTTGACTGTACAAGTTAAAAAAATGTGATTTGATTTATAGTATTTGTGGTTCTCTGGTACGTGTACGTCGGGGACTGTGGATCTCCAGTACTAACCCAACCAGGCGCGGTCGCGGACTGAAATTTTGGAGGGGGTCAATTTACCTGATTCAATATCTTTTCAAGCGTTAGCGAGAAAAAATAGCAAACATAGATCCACACTCAAAAACTTTTCATGTTCATAGTTGCACGAGATATAATATAAACAAACAAGATTCCTTCGATTAAATAATAACTCGTACAATGAATTTACATTAGAGTAACAGATTACCATGATAATAAAGGCAGCTACATCGGTAATATCATCTTACTGTAGTCGGATCCAAGAAACTCTACACGAAAGTGCATTGACCCCTCTCTACTTTGTGTCGAATAAATTAGTTTAGAGCAGTATTCTGTAATCAAAGCCTTAATAGTGGCTTTATAGTGGTCATTGTAAGTATAAGTGGCGGCACAGGAGTAGGACAATATTTTTATATATTTACTTATATCAAGAAGGCGAACGCTTCGATAGTGCCTTTTTTGTATCGCTGAAGAGTGGAATAATCTACCTGCGTCTGTTGTTCCTGACCACTATAGTATTAGTTCTTTGATTTTCTGGTTCCTCTATAGTATGGGCCTTTACTGCAGTACGCTTTTCTCAATCGCGATTGCAAAGAAAGTGTTATAACTATCCCAAATATTTCATTAACTAATCAATAATAGTAGAAGACGGGTCAACCTTCTGACCCTTTAAAGATTGTTGATTTACGTCGAGTCAATGACCTTTAAACTAGATTACATAGATCAGACTATAGTTAATAGTTTAATTTTCCTTGAGTGTGTATACAGTGTTTTTAATAGTTAATGTTTGTGTGTACTGCGTCATAATAGGTATCTGTCGGCTGCGTTTACGAGTATTCTGCGAACAAGCTTAATCATTGTTATTAAGGATTGACTTTGTGTGTAATCGATACTAAATCATAAAGATTCTGGTTTGATTCTGCACCAAGCTGCTATTTATCTACTCTTGGCATGAGTGCAAGCTTGTTACCTAAGTCTGTATTCTTTATTTAAACGCTTAGGTATAATTCCTTTGTCATCTCTTATGTCGATCATCATTTTTGACGACTGGCAGGTGTAGTGGTAACTACATTGCCTTCAATGCCATTATTACTGGGTTCGTTACCCGGTGGCGGGGGTCGATATTTTAATGTTTATTTTCTAAAAAAACAAATATATTTCAATATTTCTTAATTTTACTACTTATCCGTTATTTGGTACTTATACAGAACACAAGTTCTTTAGGAAGCTTAATTGGGGCTGGATAATGTTGTGCGAATATCAGATATATTTATATTTATGACTTGTCATTAAATACATACAACTATAACTTCACGCCTGCGTCATTAAATAAACTTAAATAAATTTTGGTTGTTTGGTTCTCTGGAAATAATCGATAAATCCCGCTTATTTATCTTCCTATTTTTCTATAAGTTTTTAATCCCCCCACTTAAATGGGTTGTTATCTATGTCTGCTTGTGATATCGTAGCTCCAAAACGGATGAACCGATTTGAGTGTGGCTTTTTTATTGAATGTCTTGTTTGTCGAGAGCTATCATCTTAGCTATGTTTTGTAGAAAGTCAAAACTAGTATACTGCTAGTAATATAAACATCCTTGGCGATATTTCGACTTAGATCCTAAATTCTAAATGCCTATGGCCTATTGGTCGATACATGACCGCGAGATATGAGTGGTTATTAAAATATAACCTAATTAAGTATACTATGTATACTTGCTTCCATGCTGGACTGGGAGCGAAAGAAAAACGTAGAATGTGCCAGCTGCTTCTCTTCCCGAGGATACTGTAAAAGTCAGTTAAGGGACAGAGGTTTTAAAGGCGTTTTTGTGGGCGATATGCTGACGCCCTGCCACTACAATAGTCTCTCTCTATCTTTATAATACCTCCAAATTATTCAAACGTGACATCAGATGGTCTTATAACCTCTCGTGTTCTGCCTACCCCATAAGGGATACAGGCGTTACGTTATGTATGTATGTACTTAGTATTTCTGTTGACAAAATAATGAAAGGTACCTGCTTACGTTAAAATTAGATGGCGTGTCTTTAACCAACAATTTAATATATTACAAGTACCATATACTAGCACCCGAGCGCGGTTTTATCCGCATAACTCTTCACTGCGTTTATACAAACAAACAAACAAACTCTGCAGCTCTTTATTATATTAGATAGGCAGTTCCGGTATAGTACGTGACATACAGACAATAAATAGTCTCCTATTATAAAGTCACTGGAAATACCGCAGGCACTTAGATATTCAATGAAGATCATACACGTGCTGCATCATAATTAGTTCTTATCATTGCAACTAGATGTCGCTAGGAAAATAATATCGGGAGCATTTATCAGCTGACTTAACCGGTAGTAGACTTAAGAAGGTAGGATCAGAAAGTGGAGTTAACAAGTAAGTTAGCGTTTAAACATCGAAGTCAATGTCAAAAAATATTGATTTCTAGGTACAATTAAAATAAGCCAAATAATTTACAAATTAAACTGAATCTCCCACCACTTCGGAAAGTCGATCTGTTGAGAAGAAACTGATACTGCGACCATCTTTTAAAAATACACAATAACAGTTTACAGCCAGGGAATCTCACTTCCATGCTTCTAGAATCTTACATTATTTAATATAACCTTCAATTTGCTGGGTGACAATCCTAGAGGTAGATACTTGTGTGATGAACAGTATATTTACGGGGCGACAGAAACCTTAAAATTTGCAAAAAAATTGACGAATTTCAAATCATATAAATGTATCCACATGTAAACAAAGAATATTTTAGCTTTGACGTCAAAGATTGACGTGGCGATGATTGTTTGATAATGGTTCCGTTTTAATTTTGGTAGGTAATTGTTTTATAAAACATAAGTCCGTGATAACCGGGGTGCCAGGGCAAATTACCAATATCTTGATAAAATATATCCTTATAACTAACTACCCTCACCTGACCGGTTTTTCTAAGTTTGGCGTCTTCCAAACAGACAAATCTTTCAGTTTTATTACGTTACTATATTCGTTAACGGAATCCCTATATTTATATTCTAAGCTACTAACATGCGTGTAACTCAGTCAAACAGACATATTTGCGACCTATTACATACCGAAGTGGCTCTTATGTAATATCAATCGATATACCTAGCAGTTTAAGCAACGCTCGGCTGGACGATACAAAGATGACCAAAGGTGACCAACTATTAATTTCTCACGGCAATTTCCGTGCTACAGAGGGCACGTTAAACAGTCTCGGGTGTTACAGTAGTCGTTAGTCTGTAAGAAGCCAATATGGTGCCCTGAAATTTCTGGAATCCACCAACCAGCACTGGGCCAGCTTGGCGTAAAACCTGTTTATCAGGGCTCATAGTATACCAAGCCCTCAGTTCAAAGACTTATAATGATGATGATGACATACTTATATATATTTTTTCCACAGCAATGGCGCCTGACACTGCACAGATTATACCGAAGCAAGGCAATGACATCACTTACAGTCACATGGTGGATGAGGTGGAAGCGCTTGGACCGTCAGACATACAGAAGGCATTTAGCGGGTCCAGCGTCTTCTTGACAGGGGCCACTGGCTTCTTAGGGAAGCTGCTGGTGGATAAACTGTTGAGGTAAGTTATGATGTCTATTCTAAGAGCGATTACGAACTACATCCGATTCTTATCCGATCCGAATCTGATAAAATAAGAATCTAGAAATCTTGTATCAGTGACGGATGCCGGATGCAGTCCGTAAGCTTACGTAGAAACAGTTCTATGGCTACGGTCCGTCATTTCTCGGATTCGGATTGGATAAAAATCGGATTTACTATCGAACCAACTGAATCATGATTATTATTATTCTGCATATTTACAACCACATGCCTTTCGGCGGAAAAGACCCGACAATCGGACCAGTCTGTCGGGTATCAGAGCAAGAAAGAAAGAAACCGGCGAACGATTCGGGCAGTTTCGAGCAAAACCGCTTTTTGCATGCGTGCTGGAAGCGAACCGCCGCCGAATCCCAGCCTTTCAAGGGTTCTGACCAAAGTGGCTGGGGTCAAACCGTTTGCAGATATTACAACCGGGATGATTTCGGTGGACACAACTTTCCACATTTTGGTCACCTCGTGTGCAAGGTCCAAGTACTTGCGTTGCTTTTCGGTCTCGGCCTTTACGAGGTTCTCGTCATGCGGTATAGTTATGTCCACCAAAAACACCTTGAACGACGATCGGTCCATTAACACGATATCAGGTTTATTCGCTAGATTAGTTTCCTTAGTGACGAACTTGTTATCACTTCATTCGACACTGACATTCACTGAGTACAGAATTCGGACAGTATCTAAAATGTTCTAAGTGCATTATACGCGATAGACCTTACAAGTTTGACATCATCATCATCCACAGCCTGTAGACGTCCACTGCTGGACATAGGCCTCCCCCAAGGTCTTCCAGGTCACTCGGTCCCACGCCGCCCTCATCCAGCGTTTACCGGCGACTTTGACCAGGTCGTCGGTCCATCGAGCGGGGGGCCTGCCTACGCTGCGTCTACTGCGAGTACGTGGCCGCCACTCGAGAACTTTTCTGCCCCATCGGCCATCTGTTCTGCGAGCTATGTGCCCTGCCCACTGCCACTTCAGCTCTGCCATCCTTCTGGCTGACTTTGTGATTTTCGTTCGCCTGCGAATCTTCTCATTCCTGATTCGATCCCACAGGAAAACTCCGAGGATGGCCCTTTCCATTGCCCGCCGACTCTAAGCTTGTTTATAAGGCCCATAGTTAGCGACCACGTCTCAGTGCCGTATGTTATCACTGGCAACACACACTGGTCAAAAACCTTTGTCTTCAGAGTTTGACAGTTTCAAACGAATTTTCCACGAAATGCATGATGATTCAGTTGGTTCGATAGTACCAAGTGCGTATCCGCTCTTAGTGTAGATTCAGAGATACCGGATTTTTCATCTGTTCTCAGTCTTCGAGCGTATGAGATTAACACGAAACGAGCTGACAGTGTTTTGAGTCGTGCAGCTTGTTAGATGTTGCTAGCATTAAAATAGGTATTTATTTAATTGTCATTAACAAAAGAAAGAAAGTATTTTAAGCAATTACTTGCATTGATTTATTTAAATACATCAGACTACAATTGAAGTGGGATAATTCCATTTAGTTTTTGTAGTTTGGTATGTCAAATGTCACTAAGTCATTAGAATATACGCAGTTGCATGCATCAAAGTGTATATTTAAGTTTGTAGCGACCTCTAGCAACGAAATATGACATCAACAATTTACGACGATGACGAGACCGTATGTTTAACTCTACATCGTGCAATCGTTTTTTTTATATTGGCTAGGGACTGACTAACAAAAGGGGTCCGAAAAGGCGGAAATTTAAAAAATTCAAGATGAGCCAGCCGCGGCTTTACGCTGCTGAAAAGAAGTTGATACTGCATAGAATACACAACGTCCTCCTTTTTTGAAGTCGATAAGAAATAGTATGAACTTCGTTTACGCAGCGTAAAGCCAGAGTTGCCAGGTCTTGATTTTTAAATTCTGAATTGAATTTTAGCATCTATCTATCTTACGACTTTAGATTAAAAAAGCACTAACGTTTAAAAAACAACTTTAAATGCAGCAATGTAAGGTTTAAACTGGAGTTTAAATTGATGGATAAATGTTTAATAGTACAGTCACGCTTGAAACAATGGAACATTAATTCAATCGACGATTTAAACAGTGTTAGAATCGTTTAGGAGGAAAAAGTTATTGTATTAAGGGACCCCCCATTGTAGGTGTCTATAGAAAATGAAGCAAAAAAGAGGGATATAAACTGATGTAACTTTGGCATCGTCTCTTCTAAACGGTTAAACCGATTTGAATGCCGTTTTTAACCAAGAGTTGACTGTAGAGAATCTGCTAAGGGGAAAGTGGAATTTATCGTAGTCTCCAAGAACACTTATTGAATAGTGACAGGATCTTATAATAAGGTGCCTTCAAATAAACTAAAAATTCAAAATTTTGATTGTTTGTGTATTTATTTCTGGAGTCTTTCAAAACGAATAATTTGTCGGTGTTACTGTCCAAATACTTATTGGTGTGTAAATAATCAAGCGACTAACCAAGGGAAATTTATCATCATCATCATCCTAATCATCATTTTGTTTTAAGCTCGCTGCAGTGCTCCCCTGTATGAAGAGGAGGTTTAGACTATACATAAACCATCAGTCGAAGTCGTCGTCGTATCGTATGATACTATGTGTATCATACGATATAACAATTTAAGCGACGTTTGGCGCGGTCAGTGCTTGGATGGGTGACCGCTGACCATTAATTTATCATGGCGAGTTCCGTGCTTCGGAAGGCACGTTAAGCAGTCGGTCCCAGTGCTGTATACTGGTATACAACAGTCGTTAGGGTTTGTCAGAAGCCATTTCGGCGCTCTGAAAATTCTGACATCCAACACCCAGCATTAGGCCTGTTTGGTGGATTATGGCTTATATCTCCTTGTCACCCAGAGGAGACACTCATGCCCTGCAGTGGCCTCATTGCAAAGAGTTGTGATGATGATGATGATGAAAAGTGGGCCCATATTACGTAAAAGGTCCAGTTTAAAAAGTGTATTACGTACTTGCGAAGAAGTCCCTTTTTAAAATTTAAACAAGCTAGATCAATGAACTTTAATACGTTGTTTTGAAAGAATAACCCATCTATTAAGAATAATTTGCATGCAGCGCAGTATACAGTTTGACAGTAATGGCCGCGGTGATTTCTTTTGCACTGCACTGTTGGAAAATTTGTAAATACTTACTAAATGGAATACCTATGTGAAAGTTTTTGAGGATAATTAAATAATCTCCATGCTGGACTGGGAGCAAAAGACAAATATATTATGTACCAGCTGCTTCTCTTTTCGGGCATACTGTAAAAGGCAGTTAAGGGACAGAGGTTTTATTTATGTGGAGTTATGAGGGGGTATGAGGTTTATTTATGGTTTATTTGGGCGATAGGCTGACCCCCTGTCACTGCAGTAGTCCATCTCCATCATTATACATACATACATACATAATGTCAGGCCTGTATCCCTTATGGGGTAGGCAGAACACCAGAGGTTACAAAACCATCTGATGCCACGTTTAACAAATTCGGAGGTATTATAAAGATGGAAAGAGACTATTGTAGTGACAGGGGGTCAGCCTATCGCCCACAAAAACCCCTTTAAAACCTCTGTCCCATAACTGAGTTTTACAGTATGCCCGGGAGAAGCAGCTCTCACATTCTACGTTTTTATTTCGCTCCCAGTCCAGCATGGAAGCAATCTATCTCCATCATTATAATACCTCCAAATTTGTTAAACGTGGCATCAGATGGTTTTATAGACTCTGGTGTTCTGCCTACCCCGTAGGTAAGGGATACAGGCGTGAAGTTATGTTTGTATGTAGGTAACTGAATAAATAGGCTTCCATGGCGCTGTGGTGGAGTATTCGGCTGCAGCGTGAAAGGTTCTAAGTTTGAGTCCCTGCCGGGCTAGTTTTTGAGTTCGAGTCCCAGTCGGGGCCAGTTTACGAAACGAATTTCTTTAAACTGGGTCGCGTCTGGGTGTATACTAAGATACTTCCTATATTCACCGTGTGGTATTCATAGCACAAGCTAAAATAAAACCTTTCTTTGGGTTCACATTGTTGGTGTGAGTATGAGTACTTTATGAAAATACGAGTTTTTTCCCCCGACGTATGCGTATAAACTAAAAAGTCGTATATTTTCCGTTCCGGAGGGAATTTCAGGAATTCCTTTTATAATGTAACCATACACGTTGAAGAACCGTTGCACCAAGTTTCGCATCGATGCACTCAAGGAATAAGATTCTTCAACCGACTTCCTAATAAGGAGGATGTTCTCAATTCGTCTGTATGTTTTTTTTTGTTACTTACACGATATTTCGGACAAATTATGAATTGATTTTGAAAATTCTTGATTCATATGATAGAGGATACCTCATAGTTGGTCCCATTTAAATTTTATCGGTTGAAAACTTCATTGAAAATTTGAAATTCGGAGAATGTTTACGTGGATGACACTCTAGTCAGCCAAAGTTTTAACGTGAAGTCGGTTTTTTTAATGCTCTGTATTCGTTGATTATCTGTTGTCTAGTTTCCATTACACAAGTTCTTTAAGAAACATAATTTTAATTAATAATGTTGTGTGAATGAAAGAAATGTTTACCTAATATTTATTTTATTTATTATTATATGTAAAGAGGTCTGTGCTGTGGCTATCTTATCAAACCATCTACTATTAACAAGAACATTATTTAGCCTGGCCAGTAGGTTGTGAATTATGATATTTTGTAAAACATTGTAACACTATCCCGCCTGGTCGGCTAATATCCTCTTACTCAGTAACCTTGGCTTAGTGTTTCGTTATAAGGTAAATATCGCTTTAGGTAAATACTATATGGTAATCTTTATTTTTACAAATAAATAAACATAATATAACACATTTATTCACACATTTAAAATATTGTTTTATATTAATATTGTCATATAAAAGTTATCTGGCGAATAAATAATTACGACGGAACATACCTATATGTGATGCGAATTTTCACAATCTTATGACATCGACATAGTTTTTTTTTTTATAATATATAGATGGGACGTTTGTCTTCCATAACACCTGATGTTAAGTGAACATGAAGACTAAGGTGGTACACGTCCATCCACGAGGAACCTATTCACTCGACGCTTAAAAGTACTAGGACTATACGGTTAGGGAAGATGTAGTAAACTTGAAGCTATCGGATAATATTTTATTCTTTAGATATTTTTTATCTGACCATTGATAAATCAGGCCTTAACCGAATAGGATCGTTTATCCGAATATCCGGTTCAAATTTACCGAACCGAATATCTGCGGCCGAAGCATTCGGCCGCTTAAATTCCGCTTGAATTAACAGGTTAACAGGTTGTATAAGTTGGCGCGAACGCAAAGAGTTTCTCTCATATATGTACAAATTTCGGAAAAAAAAACCATTTAATGAGTTAACTTAACTGCCTAGTAAAACTTTAATATTTATATCCTCAACTCACCTCTTTCGCTTCCTTTTGATCGGCATACTTTCGCCCCTTTCGACAGCACCATCCATTATTGTTCTGTGCACCTCTTTCGTAAATCTACCTTCACTCATCCTATCCAAATGTTCAAACCACCGTAACATACCCTTTTCAATCTTAGTCACTGCATCTTCTTTCAATCCGCATCTCTATCTTATTTCACTGTTGCACAACCTACCACTCATCATCACTCCACACTACTCTATCAACATACTCTTTATTTAATTGTATTGTAGATATAATACCTAAATGGTGGATGCAATTGAAAGACAGTTTTGTATAGGGAACCTATTTTTACCATATACTTTGAAGCAATAAATGTGATTTGTTTTTTTTTATCGTCTGCCTATTACTAGCCCGATGTTTGATGACGATCATCATCTTGGTTTCAGATCGTGTCCCAAACTGGACAAGCTGTTCATCCTGGTGCGGCCGAAAAAGAACAAAGAGATATTGAAACGTCTTCAGGAACAATTTGATGATGTGGTATGTGTTTCACCTAAATATCTAAAACCAATTCGACGGCCTTAGGGCGTGGATTCGTCTATACGGTATGGCGCCGTATGCCGTGTAAATTGCCGTGGCACGGCGCAGCGCCGCACCGTTCTACTGCGTCGTAGATTGCGCACCGCTCAACTCTTCATATTTGCTCTTAAAATGATCTCTATCATGGTTCATTATAGCGCCATCTCACGGCGTAAATATGAAGCGCCGTAAAGATGGATCCACGCCTTTGCAGAAATGTCTTGTTAAAAATATAGATTATAACCTTCCCAGAGAGCTAGAATATGAATTGACTACTATGAGACCATCTCCATCCATATTATCTGTATTCTCTCTCACCTCTATCGCTACGTCTATCTCTGCTTCTATCTTTACCTCTATATCTATGTCTACGTTTCTGTCTAGTACTTGATTGCCTATTGTATAAATATAATAGTAGACTCCAGAAGGTCAACTCGTTCATGGGTCAATGTGTAGGCTTTATTTTATAATAAAATTCCAAAATATTTAAGATTAACCCTTCGATAGATTTAAGGATAAGTGTTATGTGAAAAGGTTTTCTATAAGATATCCGGATGCAAGAAGATGGGATTCGCTGGCTGTAAATTGTTATTGTGTATTTTTTTTCTCTTATTTTTAAAAGATGATTGCTGTTGAGTTTCTTGCCACTTCTTCTCAACAGATCGACTTTCCGAAGTGGTGGTAGATTCAGTTCAATTTGTAAATTGTTTCACTTATTTCAAATGTATTTAAATACTTACGAAATAAAGAATATTTGAGTTTGATTTAAAAAAAAAGAAATTGTCATTTTCAAGATTAGCGTGCTTAAAACAAACAAACAGCTATTAGTTTTGTTATATTAGTATAGACTAGTACCTATAGATTTAGTGCCGCATTTAACGAGTGTCTGCGGTATTTAGTCTGAACTCGGTGATGTTCAACTTATCTGTGGTTTTACTGCGTAATTTTATTATGATAGGAAGACGAAGGGCCAAGGTAACAAATATAAACAACAATTATAAATAACAATGGTGTTTCAAGGCCCATTGTTGATGCTTTATCATTACTAGCAATATCGAATCCCGCGGGAATAAAGGGATGAAAAGCCTTTGTGTTATTCCAGACAATAATCCTTATCTTTTTTTTATATTGTAAGGATAGGACGTTTGACTTCTTGGTAAATACACTATATAGGGATGGAAGTTCTGTCTGCGTCTGGTAGTCCGGTGGTAATCCGGCGAAAAGGAGTGGGTTCGATTTGGTCAAAAAGAGCACTCGCACACTCGCCAAAATGTAGCCGATAAAATACTGTCAAACAAGCAACCTTACGACGATGCTCCAGCGTCTGCAATTTTTTATTTGTAAGGTTGTTGTTATTTATGAGTTTTCGGGCTCTTCGGTCAACAGAGTCTAGCGCTTCGAGCTGGTATTTGGCAGAACCATCCCAAAGGTGACTACAGTACTCCATGCACGACCTCACTTGGGCTGTGTTTAAGTTGAGCAGCCGTTCAGGGCTGAAGTACCGCCGGACCTTCAAGATGTTGCATTTTTCGATACCCAATTTTTTGGAAGCCGTTTTTGCCATAGACTCAATTTGTTGTCCGAAGTTTAATTTGGACGTTATAGTGACGCCCAAAAGCCTCAGTTGGTCTGTGATGGGAACAGATACATTCTGGAAAGTGGGCGAAAAATCTAAAGGTACCTACCATATATATCTATACCAAATTTTATCCAGATCCATTAACGCGTTTTAGCGTGATAGAGTAATAAACATTAATTCATACAAATTTACAGTTACATGTACATATTCTCGTGTTGTATTTTTCTAGGTATATTTCATTTTCTACAGCTATCTATCAGCTTTCATGCTGGACTGGGAGTGAAAGAAAAACATAGAATGCACCAGCTGCTTCTCTTCCCGGGCATACTGTAAAAGTCATTTAACGGACAGAGGTTTTATTGGCGTTTTTGTGGGCGATAGTCTGACTCCGTACCACCGTAGTTTTAATTTTCACTTACCACCAGTTGTCATGGAAGACAATTGCCCCATCCATACTTAACGAAAAAGGTCGCTAAGTTTTTTATTACTATTTTTTTATTTAATATACAGCTGTACCTACTCTTTTGTTTCTGGTAAGTAAATTCCAAACGAGATCAAAAGTCAACCGATGAAACCACCCAAATCTACTTATACGTTTTAATTAAGCTGGTATGTTCTAAATGACATACTTAATTTAAATATATTCTTAGAATTAGAAATGTGATTGACCGAATACACGGTAATAGCACAGTACAGATACCTACAGTAATTCAACTCGGCCGCATCTTTGAAATAAATGCCAACAGCAGCGCCGCGGTCCGTTCCCATGTGATAGGGCCGCCCGCCTTCAGCATTTAAATTATTTTTGCCTTTTTTGTGTTTACTTTCATTTAGTTTTGTGACTGCAATCGACGTCGAATAATTTATTCTACCACCCTAAGGTAACACCCTAAGGATTGTATGCTCCAAATATTAATGTTCATAGCTGACCTGTCAGATTTTTGACAACTCATGAAATGTATTAAAACAAAATATAGTGCAAATAAATAGCTCATGTTCGGTTAATTCCAAATAATTTACATATATTAGAAACCGCAGCAAAGATTTTAATATTTTACCCTCTCAAGTTACTCAATAGACTACTAGTATCATCCACTTGAAATGAAAATCCCGATATCGTTTCCAAGAAATTAAACCAAGTCTGCACCAATAGTTGAGATATAAACAGGCAGCATTTCAATGACAATACCATCTTTATACATTTTCATACCTTACAAAAAGTAGTTAGACAGGTCAGAGACTGTATGGACCGTGAACATTACTCTTTCAGGTTTCTACGCCCAGTGAATGGCTGTACGTTGTCTGTCAGTCACTCAGTACCTGAATCTGTAACGGAACAGTTTTATATGTTTTGATGGAGACACCACCTAGCGGAACTAGAAATTTTCTCTTTGTTTTAGAATCTATTACTCCACAGGTAATCAGACAAAAAATGCACCCACCATAGAGGCCCTCGAAAATATTTAAAATATGTAACTTCGTGTACCATATAATAAAACACAGTTTTGTGTTGTATGCACCTATGTATAATACATGAGGGATTCAAACCCAGGAACTCTGGCTTAGAAGGCAATGTAAGTTACCACTATACTTGCCGATCGTCAAAAGAAGAATAATGTCATATAAGGTTAGGTCAGGTAAAATATGTTATTCGTGACAGAAAAAATGAACTTCAAAATGTAAACATAATTACTTATACGCGACAAATCCGGTTAAAAGTCTTTTAAATAAATAAATTCTTTATTTGCAAGTATAAGCGTTACAATTAATGGTCTTATATTTATCATTATCGTCCGAACATATACTGCTGCATTGTCAGCGTGCAAAATTACATGAAATAAAATAAAATAAAAATGTCATCAAATTCAAAATGTCAGCATTGAGATAAATTATTAAATGTCAAAAGAAAATAACATTAAATTATAACATCTAAATATAAAAATCTGCCAGTAAACAAATTCAAAACTAAACTATTTAATCTATTATTGGATAAAATGTTTTAAAGTGTCAAGGACTTTTTAAATGAACAAACATTATAAATTTACATTTAAAAAACAGACGAAAAATATACTATTTATCTGTCGTCTTTAGATTTGAAGATTTTAGTTACAAAGTATTTTAAGCTTTTATACATATATTCTCTGCCTACCCGAAGGGGAGACAAGCCTGCAGCTATGTATGTTTGTATGTGTATAGTTAAATAGATCAGTAGGACAATCATTTATTTCGCAAGCTAAACGCAAATTTAGAATCATTAGGTACAGTAAAAAACATAGGGAACTATAGACAAAATATATAATAACTACGTATACTATGAACAATAAGGAAATCAATCTTCCTAATATAAAACTCTTCCGTTACTGACTGATTGACTGACCGACAACGTACAGCCAAAACTACTGGCCATAGAGAGCTGAAATTTGGAACATACAATCCTTAGAGGTTGTGGAAGAGCATTAAGGAAGGAATTCCGGAAATTATTGGACTTTTTAGTTTGTATGGAAAATCTTATTCCTTGAGCGCACGGCTATGATACTTGGCATAAAAGTTTTTCAAAGAGTGACTGGTCGTGTTATGAAAGGAATTCCCGAAATTTCCAGGGGAACGAGAAGTATATGATGTTTTAGTTTGTATGAAATAATTTTATTCCTTGAGTGCATGGATGTGATACTTGGCATAAAGGTTCTTCAATAAGTATCTGTTTGTATTATGGAAGGAATTCCCGACATTCCCACGGGAACACGCAATATTGAACTTTTTAGTTTGTATAAAAAAATTTTTTCCTTGAGTGCACGGATTACTTGGCATAAAGGTTCTTCAATAAGTGACTGGTTGTGTTAAATATACCAATGTTTATGCGCGTACGAAGTCGCGGGCAAAAGCTAGTTATAACACTACGATTCCACAGAAAAATATCAATTACATATCATTTCTACTGCAGAATAGTACCTACGTAATAAAATCTTTCTAATATTATCTTACTAAGAAGTCGTCCTGGCGCCGTGGTGTACTGTGTGTATCATACGATATCACAGGTAAAGCAACGTTCGGCGCGGTCGGTATTGGATGGGTGACCGCCGACCGTTCATTTCTCACGGCGACTTCCGTGCTTCGGAGGGCACGTTAAGCAGTCGGTCTCGGGTGCTGTATACCGTTAGGGTTTGTCAGAAGCCATTTCGGCGCCCTGAAAATTCTGATCCACCACCCAGCACTGGACCAGCTTGGTGGATTATGGCCTATATCTCCTCGTCACCCAGGGGAGAGACTCATAGCCCTGCAGTGGGTGAGTTACAAAGAGTTGTGGTGATAATGATGATGATTAAATTACTAATATTTAAAATGTGAAAGTTTGGATGAATGGAAATATGGAGGTTTCACAATCATGGTAGAACGGAAATAAAAAACAAAAACAAAAAGCCACTTAATGACGTCACAATTTTGTACATTGGCTTTAACAAGGTGTTGATAGTTATTGAATGAGATATTACAGTGGACCAAGAGCCAAAAAAGCCGGCGGAAAAAAGCTCTTGGCACTCCTTTTTAGTCAGAATTATACGAACAAATAGGTAGGTAAAGTACAAATTGAACATGACATGAAAAAAAAAACTCAACGGCTCAAATTATCGATTATATTTTCGACGAAATTTATCATAGGAATAGGATAGAGTCTGGAATAGCACAATATAGGCTTACATACATACATAAATAACGTCACGCCTGTATCCCTTATGGGGTAGGCAGAATACCAGAGGTTACAAGACCATCTGATGTCACGTTTGACAAATTTGGAGGTATTATAAAGATGGAAAGAGACTACTGTAGTGATAGAGGGTCAGCATATCGCCCACAAAAACGCCTTTAAAACCTCTGTCCCTTAACTGACTTTTGCAGTATGCCCGGGAAGAGAAGCAGCTGGCACATTCTACGTTTTTCTTTCGGGATTCAGAATTGCGCGGGTAAAACCGTTCGAATCAGCTAGTAGTATTTACGCCATAGTTTTAAAAATATTAAGAAACCGAAATGTGTCGCATGTCGCATTAATTATTTGCTCACAAAAAGGGTCATAGGTCGTCGGTCCCACTATTGTCAATGAAGATATTTTGTCATTGTTTTTAAAGCACTGCCGCGTTTTAAGGAAGACGACCTCGTAACCTATACTACCTCGTAATCTTTGGAGGTCTCATTTTAATTAGGTTAGTTTGAATAAAATGTAAGTACATTTATTGACAGACAACACATAATTCAGAAAGCACACTAAGCAGGCCTTATATTGTATGGCTTCAGTGACACGCGTCTATTTAATAAATGTTATAGAAATGTTACAAGGGTGATAATTTATGAACTCGTTATATTAAGATTGATAGTATATTGGAAAGCATGCACTTTTGAACCACATATTCTTTGGAAAAATTATTATTTTTTAGTAAGGAACAAAACCTCAAAGTTATGGGGTATCAAAAACAACACCTTGTATATTATCTGCGCTTTGTGTGTTTGTTCACATGAATTGTATATGTCGTAGCCAACTGGTTAAATTAGCCACTCAATTGGACGCCTAGGCCGTTTCAACTGGCTTAAGGACAATTGGTCAAGTCGTTGATCGCAACGTTTAACAAGTTGGCTAAAGCCATTTAGTTAAATTTGATATTGTTAAATTTATGATGTTTGGTTAGGATGTTGTGATTGTATTGAATAGTCGTCCATAAAAAAAATAGTTTTTATATAAAAACCGTTTTTTTTTTTTTTATATTTAAACATTAAAACGGAACTTATTTTATTATATTTATGATATTTATATTTACGCGCGAGCCGAGCGAGCGAAGTGAGCGTGGTGGGGCAGCACCAGGCGATGCGCCACAATGGATTTATTTCCTTTTAATTGAAATAAATAAATAAAAAATCTAGTAAAAAATAAATTTTGCTTGACTGTTTTTTCCGTCATGACAGATAATTTTACCACGACCTACTTGTTTTATTATATCCAAAACTACCAAATTTAAATCACTTGGCTGAATTTTGGTCAGCCATCTTCAAAGGGCTAACTTTCAACACGCTAAGTTGTTAAACGCGGCGTCCAATTGAGTGGCTAATTCAACCTTTGTGGCCCCAGTTAATTAATTTTAACTGGGGCCACAAAGTCAAAAAAATATTAATTACGTGGGTATATAAATACACTGGAAATAAGTCCAACTATTTACAAATTGAACTAAGTCTACCACTACTTCGTAAAGTCAATCTATTGAAAAGAAGTGGTAAGAAACTCAACAGCAATCATCTTTTAAAAATACACAATAACAGGGAATCCAATCTTCTTGCATCCGGATATCTTATAGTAGTCCTTTTCACACAACACTTGTTTTACCGTGTCCTTAATCTATCGTGGGTAAATCTTAAACGTTTTTAGAATTTTATTATAAAAGCGTACCTATACATTGACCCATGAACGAGTTAGTCAAAGTCAAAGTCAAAAGAATCTTTATTTCGTAAGTATTTAAATACATTTGAAATAAGTCACACAATTTACAAAATTGGACTGATTCGGAACGTCGATCTGTTGAGAAGAAGTGGCAAGAAACTCAACAGCAATCATCTTTTAAAAATACACAATAACAATTAACAACCAGGGAATCCCATCTTCTTGCATCCGGATATCTAATAGTAAAACTTTATATAACAATTATCCTTAAATCTATCGAAGATGTGAAGATATGAGTGACTTTGTATATAGTTGGTGTGTCTGTTTTGATTATTATTTAATTAAATTACAGTTATACGAGAGGCTACGTAAAGAGGTTCCAAACTTCATGCAGAAGTTGGTGGTCGTGGCTGGAGATGTTGGGGAAGTTGGACTCGGCATGTCCGAAGAGGATAGGAGGAGGATAATCAATGAGGTAATTCATTTATGTGAAATATTAATATCACTATTTATACAACTTGATTTTAGCTTATACGAAACCTAGTACCCGGGTTGGATAACTTCGTTCAAAGAAAAAAAAAATAAAAGTATTCTGAACAAACTGTTTACAGGTAAACAAAAATGTTGTACAGTAGAATCCGTTTATTATGACTCCGCTTATATTGACCAACCGCTCATTATGACGTGTTTACACAGTCAAGTTTGGTTTTCATATAAATTATATAACTAAGTCGGATATAATGACTTCGCCTATAGTGACATATCTTTTTTTTTTTTTTATATTGTAAGGATAGGACGTTTGTCTTCCATGCCACCTGATGGAAAGTGCACATGAAGACTATGGTGTTACACGTCCATCCACGAGAAACCTGTTCACTCGACACTTAAAAGTTCCAGGACTGTAGTGGTCAGGAAAAACAGACGCAGGCAGATTGTTCCACACCTTGGCAATCCGTACCAAAAAGGAACTATCGAAGCGTTTTGTTCGACTTCTTGGTATATCCACTATATACGGATGGAAGTTCTGTCTGCGTCTGGTAGTCCGGTGGTAAAAAGGGGTGGGTTCAATTTGGTCAAAAAGACCACTCGCACACTCACCAAAATGTAGCCGATAAAATACTGTCAAACAAGCAACCTTACGACGATGCTCCAGCGTCTGCAATTTTTTATTTGTAAGGTTGTTGTTATTTATGAGTTTTCGGGCTCTTCGGTCAACAGAGTCTAGCGCTTCGAGCTGGTATTTGGCAGAACCATCCCAAAGGTGACTACAGTACTCCATGCAAGACCTCACTTGGGCTGTGTATAAGTTGAGGAGCCGTTCAGGGCTGAAGTACCGCCGGACCTTCGAGATGATACCCAATTTTTTGGAAGCCGTTTTTGCCATAGACTCAATTTGTTGTCCGAAGTTTAATTTGGACGTTATAGTGACGCCCAAAAGCCCTAGTTGATCGGTGATGGGAACAGATACATTCTGGAAAGTGGGCGTAAGAGTAAAGGTGCTCTTTTTTGCGGAGAATAGACACGCTTGTGTTTTGGAGGCGTTGAATTTGACCAGGTTAGATTCGCCCCAATCGGACACATTCCGCAAGGTCGAATCAACGCGCTCAATCATAGACTTTCTCAAAACCTGGATTTCATGGGCGCTCGTTCGCGCATTGGATATATATCTCTCAACAACAGTGCTGTCATCAGCATATCCAATAATGCCTGGTGTTAGGAGGTCATTAATGTGCAGCAAGAATAAAGTTGCAGAGAGAACAGATCCCTGAGGTACCCCGGCATTAATTGCCATTAGGTCAGAGGAGTAGCCGTCTAAGACTACTCGAATCGACCGTTCCCTCAGAAAATCAGATATCCAGTCGCAGAGCCCGGTCGGTATGCCATATGCTGGAAGCTTGCTTAAGAGACCATCATGCCAGACCCTGTCAAAGGCCTTGGAGATGTCTAAGGATACAGCTATTGCTTCACCATGACCCTCCAAGGCCTCACTCCATAAGTGTGTGGCATACACGAGAAGATCGCCGGTCGAGCGTCCACTGCGGAAACCATATTGGCTATCGCTTAGGAGCTCGTTGGTCTCAAGGTATGCCAGGAGTCGATTGTTCAATACACGTTCCATGACTTTACAAAGTATGGAGGTTATTGAAATTGGTCGATAGTTGACAGGATCAGCACGGCTTCCCTTCTTCGGTACTGGTTGTACGTTAGCCAGCTTCCAGGATTTGGGGACTTTACCACCCGGCGTGCGGGTGGAATTTGGACTCCAGGATGTAACCTGGGTAACAAAGGTATGCCGAGTCTGACGGATCACAGATCTGCGTCTCCGTTAGGAAGAGTAGGTGGGGTCTCTCCGTCTCGAGGTGGTGGTGGACATCATTGAGATTGGAGTGCACTCCTCGGATGTTACAGAAGTGCACTTTAAACGAGAGGAAGTGCAACCGCTGTGTTACCTTACTCTTCTTTGGACCTTTCATTAGTTTTGGAGTGGAGTGAATAGGGAGGAGAACAGAAGTTGAGTGAAGCGCTGCAAATGGAACCAAGCAACTCGATAGGGGTGACGCACCATTGGGAAACTCGCTTGGAGACTGCGGGGACGCCCGAACCCCCCCGAGTTCGCCATCGGGTCCTCTCAAACCGGTCGCCAACCGGCACGATGGAGCCTCCCGGGATTTTTCGCGAGGTGGCGGGGCAGCCTTTTGCATGTGGCTGGCATGCTACTTGGGCCCCCTACTACCTGCGGTCGGCCAGCGGTGCACCGTGCTTCGGATCCCGCTACCCTCCAAAACGAGTTACCCGGTGAGTCATTATCCTACGAGTTGTAAACAGTTCTCCGATGCAGCACGATTACTCAGACCTATCCTCCTCAATGGCTACACTAGACATCATGCCGGAACGCAACTAGGTTACTTGGCGGCATGGTTTTGTCTAGTGGGTGGTGACAAGCCACGGCCGAAGCCTACCACCAGATTTTACTGCTCGTTTAGCACCACCCAGGGACCACGTACAAGGCATCGAGGGCTAAACCTTGCGGACGCGAGCAGTTTCCAGTCCCCAATATCGCTTATTGTGACCCTTTTTTATCAAACTTATAGTGACCGACCGTATGATTTTTAACACCTTTCGTAGTGTTCGGGAGAGTCACGTTATACCCAAAGACTTTCGGTGCGTGAAAGGCTTTTTTGATTTGAGTCTCAGTGCGTCGATTTACTTATTGAGTCTACTTATTAATATATACTTTGATTTCTCTCTATTTTATTCCTTTCTATTAAAATAAATCACATACTAAATTAAACAGTTTAATTATCCTTGCAGTACCTATTTGTTTATTTATTTTAGGAAGTATAACGTCATATATTATGCTTTGTATGACGTGTTTTTTATGTCCCTTCGATGTCATTATAAACGGATTCCACTGTGTATGACCATGATGACGATGACCATTTAAATAAACGTCACCAGTTTTTTTATTGGCGACTAAGCCGCCTTTGACCTCAACCTCACCTGATGGTATGTAAAAATGAGGTCGAAGATGACAGCACATGGGCTTTGGATGGAACTGGATGTTCAAAAAAATTGAAGGAATAAATCACCGGAAGATCGGTGATATTTGGCGGCAGATTTTATATGAAAGGTAGCCGCTAGCACAGAATAAGTAATAGTACCGGGGGTACAGAAGAATTACTCCGCAAGAAGATCTAAATAAATTCGAGTCTTGCAATTCAGCTCGCACAGCATTTTTTTCCGCCAAGGAAAGTCGTTTGGCACCCACTAAAACCAGCTTTAACCAGTAAAGCTAGCTTTAGCGGGAGGAGAATGAATCCTATTACGGACGAATGGGCATTCTATAAGCTGTTAACCATAAGTGGCTAATGGCAAATAGAATGCCCAGACAGTGAGGAGACTCTCTCAGATAGGCTGAGCATACCCACTAAACATCCCCCTTTTGACTCACCTTGATTAAGGTCCTTAGTCATCGTCGGAACGACAGCCAATTGGAGCGAGAGGCTGCGTAGTGAGCGGCATCCAGATGGCTGCCACCAAAAGGAACTGAAAGTAAGAAAAACAAAGCTTAGATTAGCAGAAATGACAAAGCTGAAACTAAGATATTATCTAGAGTGATCAGACTCACTCTGAGATAGGAATGCTGGAAAGAAGGACTACGTTTAGAAACGTTGAGCTTGCTGGAGTTTCCTGATAAGGGGAGCGAACTTGGTTAGGACCGGAAGAGCACCGTTGAAACCCTCTGGGCTGGCGTCGAGAGCGGCGCCGAAAGCCAGGATTTCGTCGATGGGAGCGAGCTGGATCCAGAACGCCATGCGGTCTTGAGAACCTTTTGCGTTCTGGCACTGGGAAGCCGATTTGGCGGCCGGTTGCGATTGAGTCGCATCCCGGCTGCGCTGACCTGAAACGAAAGAGGTGAAGGCCTTGGGGGCCTTTGAACTGACTGGAGGAGCGTGCGAGCTAGGCTGCGGTCGCTCTCTCCAGTTCTCGATGGGCTTCACGGTAGCCCTGGCAGCACGCGGTGCCTTGGGGCAGCCGCGAAAGTTTGCTGTGTGGCCTGACTGGCCGCACAAGACGCAGGATGGAGCGGTGGGCGATTCGGGAGTGCGAGAGCACTCCTTAGTCCCATGCGGTTCTAGGCACTTGACGCACCTAGGGGAAGCAAAACAGTTTGCCGCCGCATGACCGTACAATTGGCAGCGGTGGCACTGACCTGGGAAACCACGTTTGTGTGGAGCTTCGACTCGGATGTTGGAGAGACCGCACACGGTGAGCTTGCCTCTGAAAATGGACTGCCCTTGCGGGCTCTTCGCTAGGATTACTAACGCAAGTGGGAACTGCTTGCCTCGGCGGCTGTGCATTTTGTGCACAGATTCGACGGGGAAGCCTTTAGAAGACAAGTCCTCTTGGATTTGCTCGTTCGAGAGCTCGAACGGCACGTTCCTGAGGACGGCACGAATCTTACGCTCCTCAGGGAGGGCGTAAGTGTGGTACTCGAGCTTCTTGTCAGCAAGAAGCCGAGTGAAATTCCTGAAATCAGAAATTGAGCAGACAACGACCTTAATAGAGTCACCCACATTGGATGCCTTACTATACTGGATCTTCGGGGAGTGCGTTCCGCAGAGAGCTGAGACCTCGGTCCAGCGGCTCTTGTCCCGTAGGAAGACGGGGGGCGGAGACTTGACTTTCGGCGGAGCCGAATCTGATTGCGACGCAGGTTGTGACGCCGGGATCGCTGAAACAAAAGGCGCAGGAGCAGACACCGGTGCGACATTTTGCGGAGCAGGAACAGCGGCTGGAGCAGCTGAAACGGATGGAGATAAAGTCGAAGAAGCATCTTGCTTCTTCTTCTTAGACTTGGACTTTTTGCGAACCTCTGTGAACGGAGCAGGAGATTCTGGAACTAAAGGAGCGGAGTCGGAATCACTACCCGGCGGGGTAGTTTTCCGTTTGCATGCGGAGGAGTCTACCAACATACTACCGGCTTGCTCAGAAGGGTCTGGCGACGCCGGAGAGTCAGTGGGGAAGCTCGGAGGAATCGGAGCTGAAGCTTGGCGGGCGTGGGCCTGAATGGCCTGAAGGGCCTGAAAGATCGAATTGAAATATTTATCCATCGTGTTTGCGACCTGATTCAGTTGAGATGTAAAAAGGGCTTCCTGCTCTTGGAGCAGGGACAAAATCTTGGGGTCAATGGAAGAATCCATCGAGCACAAGTGACAGGACTGTGCTGAAAGAAAGAATTAGACGAATCCTAAGTGCCGGTGAACGGCTGCACAACTGCGCTGAAAAAGAGAACGACCTAGTACGGACCTATTGCCGGTGAACGGCGGACGATCAGGCTTAGTTGTCACGGTTACGTATCCACCTGACCAGCGATGCTTCGACCGGCAGCAGTCGGGTCCGCCCTGAAAAGGGCAGATGAATTAGCCCCGACACCACACAGCCTCCACAAGAGAAAACTTTCCGAAAGAGCTTAACTTGGCACCTGACCCGCACGAGTGCGGGGGAGGGAACAAGGGCAGCGCAATACGAACACTCGGGAGCGGCCGCAGACACGACCGTTCGGGAGCGAACGCAAACGGGAAGTCCTCGCACAGCATTACGTACCTGCAAATTTATATACCTAGAAGTTTTGTCTCTTTCTATCGCATGCCTCTTATCTTTTCTTACGCTGTTAGGGTTGCTGCCTAGTGAAGAATAATTAATCTCCTTATTTGTAATTAAGTATCTACCGATGTAGGTATTACTGTTATTCTACCTTTGTAAAAAATATTGTTTCAACTTACCTAAAGTACAAAATGAAAAAAAGTTACGACGAATAATTAGTAATAGGTACTACCTATGTTTTGTTTACTAAATTGAACATAATCCAATCTTAACATAATCTAATTGAATATTTGTTTCTTTTTATGTCCATTTTTAAATACTATTTGCGACCTCGATCATAGAATTACTGTGAGCGCTATTAGGTAGGTAGGTATCTACAACGCGCGCGCGTGACACTCGACTGATTCGAAGTCCGCCGGCGGAGCGCTTCGCTGTAGGTAAATAACGGATGTACCGCACGGAGTGAGCCAGGCCTGCCGCTAGTCAGACGGACCCCTAAAGGGCTACTAGTTGCCTTTTATGACACGTTTATTACACTATTATAAGTCAACGCATAATAAGTCATTACGCAGGCTAAATAAATATTCACCTTGGCAACCAGTCTTGAAGAGCCCTCTGCAGAGCAATGAGTCTCTCCCCTCAGTGACGAAGAGGTTTCAGCCGCAAATCACCTAGCTGGCCCAGTGCTGACGAATGTTAAGATTTTTAATTTGCCGAAATGACTACTGAGATACCCAAATGACTATTGTAAAGACCTCACTCGCGCGACAAAAGCTCGTTTTTAAGATAATAATATGATTTTATGTACCTATGTTTAACTGATTCTTATTTCTTTCTGACACTCACACAACATTATCTAGCCCACATTAAGTTTCTTAAAGAATTTGAGTAATGGATACTATATAATAGATACTTAAGAAATATATAAACATACATATTGAATAAATACATATTTTTTATTAGAATAAACTTAAATAAACATTTAAACATCCATGACTTGACGACTAATATCAGTGTTGATCACACAAATATCCACTGCCGCCGGGATTCGATCCCAGGACCTCTGGCATAGAAGGCAATGTATGTTACCGCTACAGCAGCCGGTTACATATTTGAAATGGTTTCCTGTAAGTGACAGGATTCTTAGTTATTATTTACACCTTATTATTGTAATATGTACCTGCAGTTGTAAGCTCAAATAAATAAAGAATCTAAACGAATCTGTAAATTTGCAGGTAGACTTCATCTTCCACGGGGCGGCCACGGTCCGGTTTGATGAGCCTCTCAAAACAGCTGTAGCCATCAACGTGAGAGGCACGCGGGAGATGCTCACTTTAGCGCGGTACTGCACTAAACTGAAAGCTATGGTGCATATCTCTACTGCTTACAGGTAATTACATTTATATTAATAAAATAATATATAAAAGTAACAAAGTTTAATATTTTCTACATACATACATAACCTCACGCCTGTCTCCCTTTGGGGTAGGCAGACACAAGGGAACACCAATTGCTTCGATACCATACCTCTTTCGCTTCCTCCACGTTCGCCTAGGGCGGCCTCTTCCGACATATTATCTGTTATTTAATAATAAATAAATAAATAAAATCCCCAGACAATCACACCAACTAATGGCCCCAAAGTAAGCATAGCTTGTGTTATAGGATACCATGTAGCGAACTAGGGGGACCCAGATACGGAACATTTTTTTTTCTTGTTCCGTGCGGGAATCGAACCCGCAACCACTGGCGTCTGAGGCAGACAGGTTTACCCCTTCGCCAAAGTGGTCGTCAATTGTTATTTGTCTGTATGGATGTTTTTGTCACCTTTTTCACTTTTTTTATCTTCCATGCCTGGACTGGGAGCGAAAGAAAAACATAGAATGTGCCAGCTGCTTCTCTTCCCGGGCATACTGTAAAAGTCAGTTAAGGGACGGAGGTTTTATTTTGACGTTTTTTTGGGCGATAAGCTGACTCCCTATCACTATTATATACCCTATTTTAACACCGGGCATTATTGGTTATGCTTATGACAGCACTGTTGTAGAGAGATACGTATCCAATGCGCGAGCGAGCCCCCGTGAAATCCAGCGTTTAAGAAAGTCAATGATCGAGCGCATTGATTTGACCTTACGAAAAGTATCCAATTGGGGTGAGTCGAATTTGGTCAAATTCAACGCGTCCAAAACTCAGGCGTGTCTATTCTCCGAAAAAAAAGAGCACCTTCACATTTACGCCCACTTTCCAAAATGTATCTATCCCCATCACTGACCATCTAGGGCTTTTAGGCGTAACTGTAACATCCAGTTTAAACTTCGGTCAACAAATTGTGTCCATGGCTCAAGTTGCTTCGAAAAAGTTGGGAATCATCTCGAAGGTACGGCGGTACTTCGGCCCTGCACAGCTTCTTAACTTATACACAGCTCAAGTGCGATCATGCATGGAGTACTGCAGTCATCTTTGGGCTGGTTCAGCCAAATATCAACTAGAAGCGCTGGACTCCGTTGACCGAAGAGCCCGTAAACTAATTAATGACGTCGACCTTACAACCAAAAATCTGCAGACCTTAGAGCATCGTCGTAAGGTTGCGTGTCTAACCGTGTACTACAGGATACATTTTGGTGAGTACGCCAGAGCTCTGTTTAAACAAATTGAACCCTCACCCTTTTACCATCGGACTACTAGACGCAGACAGAACTTCCATCCGTATGTGGTAGATATTCCGAAAAGTCGAACTAAGCGCTTTGACAGTTCCTTTTTGATACTGGTCGCCAAGGTTTGGAACGAACTGCCTGCGTCTATTTTCCGTGACCAGTATGGTCCTAGTACTTTTAAGCGTCGAGTGAATAGGTTTCTCGTGGATGGACGTGTACCACCTTAGTCTTCATGTTCACTTAACATCAGGTGGCATGGAAGACAAACGTCACATCCATAATTTATTTAAAAAAAAACTGGAAGTCTCTCTCCATAAGTATAATGCCCCCAAATTTGTCAAACGTGACATCAGATAGTTTTATAGCCTCTGTTGTTCTGCCTAGCCCATTAGGGATACACGCGTGACGTTATGTATGTAGATATGTATGTTTTTTTCATTAAAAACTGAGCCTGCGTTTGACCTCAACCTCACCTGATGGTAAGTAAAGATGAGGTCGAAGATGAAAGCACACGGGCCTAGGAAAGGGCCTAGGTTTTATACAATTGTAGGGTTTACGAGTAATCGCTTTACTAGTACTTTTATAATATAACTAGGATTATATACCTTCTAAAAACTGGTTATTCTAATCAAATTCATGGAAAATTAAGAAATTATAATCATCGTCCTCACCTCATCTCACTTACTAACAGATGAGATTTAGTTCAAACGCAAGGTTCAATCACGTCAACAAGCAAGTTTTTTTTAATACATACATACATAACTTCACGTATCCCTAATGGGGTAGGCAGAACACCAGAGGCTGTTAAAACCATCTGGTGTCACGTTTGACGAATTTGGAGGTATTATTATGTTGGAGAGAGACTATAGCAGTGACAGGGGGTCAGCCTGTCGCCCGCAAAATCGCCAACAAATCCTCCGTCCCTTAACTGGCTTTTACAGTTTGACCGGGAAGAGAAGCAGCTGGCACATTCTATGTTTTTCTTTCGCTCCCACTCCAACATGGTTTTTTTATTATTGATGATTTATCTCCATTTCAGCAACTGCACACAAAGGGTGATCGAGGAGAAGTTTTATCAAAGTCCTGTGGCTGGGGATAAACTGATCGAGCTCTGCGAGTCTATTGACGAAAATGTTATCTCCAATATCACTAAGGGGTAAGTTACACTAGAAAAAATAATATACAACGTGTTACTTATGAGAAGACCGATGAGGGTCAATCGGCTTACTTGTTTTCCTCTAAAAAGAAAAGCACGTTTACCTTTCTTTGATATCTTTTTTATTGGCTTAGCGCACTTGGCCTTGATTTTTGTATACTTTGAAGGATGTTGTTGCAAGGGATCTGGTGGCATTTCGTAAATACTATCGCTAAAAGTATCATTATCACTAAGCGAATCTTTGTCATTATTTCGTTATTGACAAAGTGAAAGGACGCAAAACTACAGGGATCCCAACCTAGTTTTTTAACATACTTACCTAAAAATCATAAAAAGAATATTGAATAAATTTTTCGTTGATTATTTACGAAGATGTTTGCTTGTATTTCTAATAAAAAGAAACATAAACGTATGGAAAGTGAGGATGAGAAACAAAACTAAGATATTCCGACACCAGCTTAAAGTAGTTTTGGCTCTAAAGCAGAGGTTCCCAACTTCTTGCGTCGTAGACCCCTTGCTATGTTTTATGGCTTTGGGTAGACCCCTTACTTACCTGACATTGACTTTTTGATATCGTGTGCATCCTACAACTTAATTTTTTTATAAACATATACGTACATACAAAGATAATATGATGTGAGTGAAAAGGCACTATTTTCATTTCATGGACCCCCTAATTTTTTTCGCAGTCATAGACCCCTCGCACGTTGTCATAGACCCCTAGGGGTCGATATAGACACTTTGGGAGTCACTGCTCTAAAGCAAGACAATATTTAGTAACCCCGATTTTGTTGTGTGAATTTAAGTATTTTATTTATTTATTTATGTATATTCACCAACTAAGTAGTCACCAAAATAAGATTTTAGTTTTAACAAAGAAAAATATAACATTGTGATACAATTCTAGCACTATCACACTTATAGGTGAAGACAGCATGCAATTAAATAATGGAACAGAAAATATTAATTAAAATTAATAATAAGACATTATAAAGTAGTATAAGTACAAAATGCTACTGAAACTATATTTACAACGAATATTTCGAAAACAATGTCCCTAGATTATATGAGAGTTGCACAGTTACTTTAAGACGACTGAGCTGAGCGGAGCCGGGTAATACAGCTAGTGTGCATTAAATATATTATTTATTATTACGTAACTACACGCCTTTAGGTATGATTTAAATATCATTGCAGATATTTTTCTGCGTGATTTTTGATCTTTTTATTTTGTAATATGTTTGCTTTGTTAACTGTATTTAACTGTATTAAATGTTTGTCATATTTATTGTTGTAATTTTTTTACCATTACTATAGCCATAAAATATAAAATAAAAATATATTTGAATATTAAAACGAATGCTGTAACTTGAACCTTCGACTACTTACCTGTATTACTTTGCTAAGTTTATATACAAGGCTGGGCCTGAAAACCAGCGCTGCTAAAATATAATGTTTAAGCAGCACAATGCTGAGGTCAAGCCTATTATCACAAAATGTATATACCTATGTAATGTGGAATACTATATTTATAGTGATTATGAACCTAAGTTCAAAATTACATACAACCGTGTCTTTTTTTAAAATTGTATTGATTTGATTTGTATTCTTTTTTTTTAAAGTTATTTGTCATAATAAAATTATTTTCTTTCTTTCTTTCTTTTTTTTTTTCAAATATCAAAAGATCGCGTAATCATAATGTTTGTTTTGTTTTAGATTAATCGGTGACTGTCCGAATACCTACGTGTACACCAAACTGGCTGCCGAGAACATTGTCAAGGAGCACGGAAAAGGTCTTCCTATAGCCCTGTTCAGGCCTTCTATAGGTAAGCTTTAGTACTATCGAACCCCACAACTAACTCATTTTGGCAATTCTTCTAAATGCTAGTAGGTCGAAATTTGCTTGAAGATAGGTTTCTTTGGTGACGAACTTGTTATCATTTTACTCGACACTGACATTTACTGAGTACAGAATTCGTACAGTATAGAAAGAAAGAAAGAAAGGACATTTCTTTCATAGCCACGGATACACAGATATACAAGACAATACACAATCCATACACCAAAGAAATTAAATTTTAATGACGTAATTTTAAGTACACACAGTAAAATATATGATTTAATAATCCCCCGCAGCCATGAAAAAAGGAACTGACTCAGCAACCGCTGCAGATCTAAAAGATCTACAACACTGATTTTCAGTCAGCACCTATAACCTGATGTGAACCCTGTTTACATAAAAAACATGAAAATACATATTCATATCCGACCATTACAGAGAAATACACTGTTAGTATGCTGTTTTAAATAGACCTTAAAAGTTTGACAGTTCAAACGAATTTTCAGAAAAATGGGTCATGATTCAGTTGGTTCGATAATATGTATAGCAACTAACAAAAGAGCAATTCAAAAAGCTAGTCATATCACATTTCCATGCAAAAGCTATCTTATAATTTGTTTTTATTTAGTATATTTGTTATCTTATGTGTGCATTAGATGGGATTCATATATGTATGTATTTAAATAGTATTTGTATTTATATATCCGTGTAGGGTCGTGTGAAAGTCCTATATATCTATAATATGTATATATCTGTACATTATACATATAGGTAGTTATATCTATGTACTTATAAGTTAACTATCTTCACTGAAATCCCCCCTCAATATTTGGTACTTGGATGACGGGACCATAGGAGGTAAGCCAGAAATCGTGAAAGACAACACATCAAGTTGGTACTTCTAGTCTCTCTTAGTCATGTCGGCCTTGCCAACCTTTATATTTAAACTATGTCCTGTAAGATCCGCATGAGCCGGTTTAGAAAAGCCCTACCGCTGTTGGATAAGCGTCTCGTAGCAGGCGACTAATACGAGTAACCTCCGCTTGGTAATAGGACCCTGCAGGGTCCGACTAGCTAGTAAACACTCGTCATATAAAATCCGTCGCTAAATATCACGGCTACAACGGTCATGTGTTCCGGCAATAAAGAGCCAGTTCTATTCTAAATCCATGTGCTGTTACCTTCGACTTCAACTTCATTCACCATCAGGTGTGATTGAGGTCACAAGCAGTCTTCAATATAAAAAGGATGTTTTAATATAACAAGAATAAAGAATAAAGTCAAGAGTTGTCAAAAACATAGGTACATACATAACTTTACGCCTGTATCCCATATGGGGTAGGCAGAACACCAGAGGTTATAAAACCATCTGATGTCACGTTTGACAAAATTGGAGGCATTATAATAGTGGAGAGAGACTGTTGCAGTGACAGGGGGTCAGCCTATCAAAAGCCTCCCATAACACCTCTGTCCCTTTACTGATTTTTACAGTATGCCCGGGAAGAGAAGCAGCTGACACATTCTATGTTTTTCTTTCGCTCCCAGTCCAGCATAGAAGCTATCTATCAAAAACCTGACGTATTTACTCCGCAACTTCCGTTAAAATTGGCATTGCTATATATTTTTTTCAGGGGTAAATCTATTAGTAGTAAACTGACTGCAAACAAAGTTAAGTATAGAAGATACGAAAACGATACCAATGTTTGGTTTTTGATTTGAGTCAACATTTTTTGAAATAGAGAAGCTATGTCGCTGTTTAACGTATTTTTGTTTACGCGTTATTATTGATATCAGAACATGTCCACTACAGTTTCTAGGGACTGTACGTTAGTTCTCTAACCTGTAGTAATAAAACACAGACTTCAATAAATTTAGACGTGGTTTTAAATATTATTTTGGTTGAAATGTTACCTCTATTTTTAACTTTAGCGGCATTAGAGTGCGTCGAGAGTTTTGTTTCAACGACTTTTTTCTCTCGGGCATTTTTTAATGCGTTTGTTAAATCTGAAGTACTTAGTATGGTATGTTCTGATATGCTTATCTACCTGAAGTGAAAGAAAGAAATGTATGAAAAATTAATGGAATTCGTAATGTTAACACTTATTTAAAAACTTTTATTTTCTGTTATGTTTACAGTGATCGCAACAGTTAGTGAACCAATATCTGGATGGATCGACAACGTGTATGGACCCACTGGTGTAAGTTTTTATAAATAACGTAAAACGTGTTTTTTTTATTGAAACTTCAGAATAGCAATGGTGTTAGTAGTGTCCATGTGAAGGACACGCCTGGATTGGTACTACAGTCCTTCCTGTTTTATGTGCCATAGTAACTGAGTGAATGCGTAGTTGCGTTCCGGTTGAAGGAGAGGAACAGCCAGTGAGATTACAGGAACAAAAGACTTTAACAGCTTTTAAAGGTTGGCAACGCAACATTAATATCACCCCGACACCCCTTAAAGAAGGTATATGTTACGGTAAGAGTGAATAATTGAAGATTATTAATAATTATCTATTATTCACTCTTACCGTAACATATATTCATTTCAGCTCTCTCCGCCCAGTAGTTATGGATATACGTTGTCTATCAAGTACTCAATCTCTCAGGCAGTAACCGTACAGTTTTATATATGTATAGTGAATTATTTATATTCTAGGTTGTAGTAGGAGCTGCAGTAGGCTTACTCCGAGTACTTCACTGCAACCAGAAATCCATCGCTGACCTGGTCCCCGGCGACTTAGTGGTCAACGCCTGCATCGCCACCGCCTGGAAGACTGCCAGGGACTACCCTTCGAACCTCGAGCTGGCCCCGGAGCCGACCATACCTGTTTATAATTATGTGTCGTCTGAGGAGAAACCATTGACTTGGGGTTGGTGATTTTTCTTTACTTATAATGCATGAGTTGGAGTAAAGATGTTAACATACTTATTCATCATGCGCACTTATTACTACATTATACAACTAGAAACTGACATGACCACTAGGTCGACCGGTCCATGGTCGCACTGTGAGAAAGTTCATGCAGTTAGACACCACATCGCAAAACTAAACCCTTTCATCCACTGCAGTTACTTGCTGTCACCCGTAAATGAAAACACTTTTTAACCGGATTTATCGCGTATATTTACATTTTAAATTTTAACTCGACGTTTCGGTGTCTTTGCAGACCCCGTGGTCACGAGCGACTGAGGTGTCAAGCGTCGGATTGATAGATGGAAAAAGTTATACATCATCATCTCCATCTGTTTCTCAGTCTTCGAGCGTAGCGTTCTGGATTGACACAAAACGAGCTGACAGTATCTTGAGTTTCAGGTCGTGCAGCTTGTGACCACGGGGTCTGCAAAGACACCGAAAAGTCGAGTTAAAATTTAAAATGTAAATATACGCGATAAATCCGGTTAAAAAGTGTTTTATTTAATAATATGAATCGCGAAAACTTAAGACAATATTAGTCATAACCAGCCTAGCGCTGGGAAGACAAAGCGACACAAAAAATAATTCATCTTTAATTTTTATTTATTTATTTATTTATTTACTAAAAAATAAAAAAATAAAAAAAATAAAGCATTACATTGTTTTGATTAGATGCAAGAAGTGTCTTTCAAATCTGATTGTTATTTACAGTGATTAGTTTTGGATAAACATACAGTTTTGATAATTGTGTTCTGGTAGTCCATAAGATTACAATATAAACGAAAAATGCGATTTTTTGTATAAGTGTTACATGGACTTCATTAAAATATCCCACTTCCATGAGATAAGTGGGTGGAACTGCTCGATATTTGTAGTCTGCGTCAATATTTTCAAATTTAGATTTATCTGTATTGTTTGATCTGAATAAATATTCTACGAGATCGGCTACGCAAATGAGGACGCCTAAATTATCTAGTTATGTGTAAGCTATCACGATCCACGTGGCCTGCTGGGCTAGCATGCGACCATCGACTATGATAAATCGAGACTATATATCGATATTTGCTTAGAATATGGCACTTAGAGTAGGTAGATATGCATTTTTTAGAATATGGCAGCTTTGGTTCTGTAGGCTTCATCATGGTGTCAAATCGAGTGATTCTATCGATTTTGGTGCGCATGTTAGCTAAAATGACAGGATAAAATAATTCGGCAATATTTATCTTTTCGATTCGAGTTTTTATCGAGTGTCGCATGCTAGTCCTGCTGGTGATAGAAGGACAGCGGAGCCTAAGTACTTAATAGGGTATCGTTTTAACCTTTTGGGTATGGAACCTTAAAAATCCCTTGTTTTTAACTCTCAACCTGATGCATGCTTAATTACTAGTGACATTGAGTTCAAATCAATATATTTTTGTAATAAAAACATTATTTTCCACAGAAATGTTCATGCGATACAACGAAATGTATGGTTTCGACACGCCCAGCGTACAAGCTGTATACTACTACATATTCCTGATGACGCCCTCCAAGTTTCTCTACACCCTGTATACGTTTTTCCTGCATTGGATACCTGCTTACTTAGTTGATGGGATCGCTGTGATTATCGGGAAGAAGCCAATGTGAGTCCAAATTATTTAAATTTTGTCTTCACATTATGCCAATAATTATAATTTTCAAAATAATTCGCAAATTATTACGAGTATACAAAGTAATTTTAAGCTATTGCATAGCTTCTATCGCGGGCCTTGAGCGTGGGGACCGAATCCAGAAATTCCGTAACGAAAAAAACCTAACACCCCCCACTCCGACCGGCACAGCGGTGATACTTTGATTTCATAACTTTACATGCGGGCTTTAATAAAGAATCAGCGCCATCTACTAGGAACTTGTGGAACTTCATATTAGATCAAACATTAATGCATTAATAAAATAAATAAATAATTATAATTGCATAAGTTGATAAAAAATGCTATGCAATAGCTTTACCGCGGCAGTCTCCGAGTGCCACACGTCTTTTTTTTTGTTTATATGAAACCTGAAATAGTATGTTCAGAATCGATTACAGAATCAATTGGAATAGTTTTTATATCATGTTATATTTTAAGTCAATAATCTCTTCAGATGTTTGAAAAATGTACACACTCATTCGCAAATGCTTCGTACGCGATCGTAGAATGCAAGCAGGTACCTACATCGCATGAAGCGGTAGGTGTCCTCACTCGCGCGACAAAAGCAAGACACCACAAAAGGCTCGAAACTTACTGAGTTTTTAGACTATATTATATATTTTTTGTATACCGACTTATTGAACGAAAATATTTGACCCGTGTGCTATGTTTCGCATCATCAAAAATTTACTTTGTATATGAAAAGTCCCTCATTAAGTCATATTGCAGGGCATTATTAAATTAGACCAAAACTTTACGCGGTGAAACATAAGTCGTGAGAAATACGTGTTTCTTACTGTTTAAATTTAGTTTATACACGTGGATGCACACTAGCAAAAGTACGCAAATGTTGTTTGATAATTTATTGCTATTTTTAACGATCATATTCATAGAATTTGAACTAAGATTAATCATTCAACCAAAGGAAAGGAAGGATTGCCTTTTCTGCTATATGAAAATACTAGCCACCGCGCGCGGTTTTACCCGCGTAACTTTTGATCCCCTGTGAATTCCCGGATAAAATATAGCCTATAATCTTCCTTAAGAGTTGGGCTATCAAATGCAAAAAGAATTTTTCAAATCCCACTTGTAGTTTCTGAGATTAGCGCGTTCAAACAAACATCCAAACAAACTCTTCAGCTTTATATAATATATGAAAATATTATCATTAAAGTTTTATTATTTGCTTATAGATTTAAAGCAAAATACTGATATAGCAACAACCAATTTAGTTTACGACTTAAAATTCGACCGGTGAAGTATTTTTATACCGAGAGGGAACATTTTTATTTGATTTTAATTTCCCCTTTCAACCGACCTCAAAATCTCTCACGACGTCAATCCTTTTTTCCAGGTTAAAAACAGCCTACACAAAAATCGGAAAATTCTCCGAAGTTATAGCCTATTTCGCCCTCAGAGAATGGAAGGTCTACAACCAGAACACACAAAATCTATACAAAGAGCTAAATGAAGCGGACAAACATATGTTTGGTTTCAACATGGCCGACGTAGATTGGATGGAATACTTCAAAAACTATATACGAGGCATCAGGGTGTACTTGTTAAAGGATCCAATGGATACTGTACCGAAGGGATTAAGGAAGCTACTATTGTTGAAAACTGTACATTATATTGTATGTTGTATTTTGAGTTATGTCGCTTTAAGGTTACTTTGGGGCATTTTTAGTATGATATTAGGTTTTTAAATTTGGTTGTTCGTGAATTGTTATGTTTAAATGTGCTAGTTGTATTATAAGTGATTTTAGTCAGAATAAAACATTAGCGTCAATACTTTTTGCATGGATATGTGTCAAAAATTTTGCCCATATTTGGGAATTTAAGTAAATGCTCTAAATAGACGTTGCTTTGTACGCTTGACCCATAGCAAACTGTCAAATGAACAAGTTCCAATCGAAATTGCTTTTTTACTGTTCTTTTTAACATCCACCAACCAGCACTGGGCCAGCTTGGTGGATTACGGCCTAAACCTCCTCGTCACCCAGGGGAGAGACTCACATAGCCCTGCAGTGGGCTTGTTATGAGGAGTTGTAATGATTAAGACTGTTACCATAATATGTTACTATATTTCCACAAAACTTCAAATCAAGTAAATCCACAACTTCCGCAAGGTTATATCCTCAGAGGAACCGTTGTGTCCATTTTTCAGGAAACTCGTGGTTACGCACTGATGTAATTATTATTTTAAGTTTAAAATCACTTTCTTAAGTTCATTTTAAATATTTGACAGTCTTTATGGGTCGAGCGTATTCAGCTCCTCTGATGGAATCAATAAGCAGTTTTTTAGCCCATGTATGGCACTCAAGTTTTTTAACTAAAGCAATTGCTCTTACTGATAATTTGAACAATGTTAGAGCAGTTAAGCACTAGGTAGGTTCATTCAAGACTTATCCTATCCGAATTCGAGAGATTTGTAGGTCTGGCGTAGCGGTAGAACTATATGTTTATTTACTACATCCAGCAGCCGGCATCCGTCTTCCGTGATTTCATGCAAAATTTCTAGATTCTTATTTTCTTGGATTCAGAGCAGATGTAGTGCCTAATCGCTCTAAAACTTCTATCCACGAGACACCTATTTCTACTATTGTACCCGTGATTATAAATGTGATAGTTAAGTTAGCAGGTAAAAGATTTTCTTGACTCATTTCAGATTCATTTGTAAGAAAACATGCAAAAATAGACTTTATTTCAGTTCGATTTAGACTTATTTCCTCTGAAACTTTTTGGACTCTCAAATTACAATAAAGTCGAAAGTCCCACGCTAGTTAGCTAGTAGTAGTAAAGATAGCCAATACGTTGTCAATGCTTATTAACAGCTTAAATGGTAGATGGTAAGGTACATTTTAACTTGTGATATTGCACCTTTAGTCGGTCCTTATTTAAAGTCTGCAGACCAGTCTTTTTAACGTTAAATTAGTTCAAATTGTGCTCAATTTATTAGCTGTTAGCTCTTTGCTAGACATTAGCTAAAATAATATTTAAGAATAAGTTTGTATACCTACTTATCAATTTTTATATGTATGTATTTTTCTAATATACTGCGTAGCACCTTTGGTAGGAGAAGGTAACAATTTAAGTCTTTCTTTAAAAAATAGAATGAGGAATTTTCTGACAGCTCATAAAGATTAGTTCAAAAAACTTTAAAAAAGCCGAAGGCGTTAAGTCTGTATACTATAATGTAGGTAAGTGGTATCTATCATCTGTGGTTATTTATAAGTTAAATTTCTGGTACAGACGTCAATTAATTTAGTTTACTTTTAAAAACGCAGTGTGGAATAAATGGCTATATGACAGACAAGACTTTGCCTTTTGTAAAGCGCCATCTATCGAAGCCTTTTGTACCATTTTTGTACCGTTTTGTGTTTTTAATGAGCTGCCAGAAAACCTCTCATTGGTTTAAACTATAAAAAATTTTGAAAAAGTCAAAAAA
This sequence comes from Stenoptilia bipunctidactyla, assembly GCA_944452665.1. Lineage (NCBI taxonomy): Eukaryota > Metazoa > Arthropoda > Insecta > Lepidoptera > Pterophoridae > Stenoptilia > Stenoptilia bipunctidactyla. The sequence continues at coordinate 14,759,027 of OX101750.1, forward strand.
TATTTATTATGCTATAAGTTTACAATTCTTGTATACAACGACTCTAAATTCTCCAGTATATAATTAATATCATGCAATGGAGAATAAGAGTATTTAGGGCATTACTAACAGAGTACGACTACTATAATGCAAAAAAAATCTTCTTCAAAAAACCCTATAGTGTAATATTTTGTCAATTAGTTTTTTATACAGCGGTGCGAGCACAGAACTTTGTCGATTCCTATGTTAACATTGTAATTTTGTATTTTACAGTTATTTTAGAGTACAACTTGTTTACAAACATTCAAAATTAACAAGGCACACATTTATATAAGCTGGCCATGCGGCAATGGATAGATTTCAATGATTGCTTACAAACCGTCTCCATACTATACGAATATTCGTAAATATAGAGTCGAGAAAGTTCTGTGCTCGCAGTGCTCAATCGTCAATCGCAAATGTCAATCGCAATGTTAAGGTTAACTTTTATGAGTTCATGAATTTATATTCTAGTTTTAAGTGTACAGGAAGATAGTAAATTAAAAGAATTGTTTTATATTCCGTTGTTTTATTTTATAATAGCTTTTAGCTTCTGTATCGGCTCTTTAATTTTGAAAATTATTCGACAGTCGCGTACTACATACATACATACATATCGTCACTCCTGTATCCCTTATGGGGTAGGCAGAACACCAGAGGTTACAAGACCATCTCATGTCACGTTTGACAAATATGTGTGTATTATAAAGATGGAAAGAGACTATTGTAGTGACAGGGGGTCAGCCTATCGCCCACAAAAACGCCTTTAAAACTTCTGTCCCTTAACTGACTTTTACAGTATGCCCGGAAAGAGAAGCAGCTGGCACATTCTACGTTTTTCTTTTGCTCCCAGTCGCGTACTACTAGGTTAAAAATTATTTTAATTTTTTATAAAATAATATTATGCTAAAACTGAATATGTTTAATAGAATTTTCGCTCGAGGTCACTCGATCAACGTTGACCGATCGTCGGTCGAATTGTTAGTTAAACGGATCCGTCGATCAATTAAAGCTACCAGACCGATCTGACCTCGACCGAAGCTTGGTCGAGTGGCCTGGCAGTACCCTTACTTCTTGAGTCTAATAAAAAACAGTCTAGAGTTGACTATGATCGCTGTCCAGGTTTTCAGTATTTATTTATCGGATTTAGATGTTAGAATTATACATATAGAATTAGACGACCGGCTGGTGTAGCGGCAATTAACAGCCAGAGGACCTGGGTTCGAATCCCCGCGGCGCAGATATTTGTGTGATAAACACAGATATTAGTCGTCAAGTCATGGATGTTTATATGTTTATTTAAGTTTATTCTAATAAAAATATGTATTTATTCGATATGTATGTTTATATATTTCTTAAGTATATCAGTTATCTAGTATCCATAACACAAGTTCCTTAAGAAACTTAATTTGGGCTAGATAATGTTTTGTGAGTGTCAGAAATATTGATTTATTTATATGTAATTCGTTACAGTAAACCTTTTGAACTAACTTACATCGTAAGTACTTCTATGCCTTTATTCGAAGTTCACTAATCTAAACCATCTTCGCATGATTGCCTAACAGCCGTTCTCTATAACTTACCAAAAAGTTAAAGTAAGAGTTAACATAGAAATTTCTATACAACCTTGTGTCAAATCTGTTACTTGAGCTCAAGATATTATGGCAATTTCAATCTTTACTTTTACTTTTTGGCAATAATTGAGACCGGCCGTAAGCCGATAAGCTCTGTGCGTGTGAACTGAGGGACCATACCACTACTATAGTAATAGTAGGATTTCGTGGTAGACATAAAACAAATGTAGAAAAAATCTGGAAATTTTTAAACATATAAGTATTAAAACACAACACGATGCGCAGAGGAGATGACAATTTGGAAAAATTGATTGTGGTAGGGAACACCGAAGGCAAAAGATCACGCGGTCGTACGCCTTCGAGATGGATCGATCAATTGAAAGACTTGTCGACCTCTAAATTCCATACGCTAATAAGAGACGCGCTGGACCGAAACCGATGGCGGCAGATCATCCGCTCCAAATGCAATCCTGATGCTGACCACGATCCTCAGACATGAGGGAGCGACCCAAGAGAGAGAGAGAAGTATTAAAAACTACTGCCCTAAGTTCTCACACACTATCCATCAGCGATATCTCCCAAGGTAGGTTTTAATAGGAATTTAGCAATGAATTATGGTGTTTAATGAAGATATGCTGACGAATATGATATTTGTCTTCCTGTTAAGTAACGCAAACGGGCAGAAAAGACAAGGGCCTCTATTCACGAGATTCCTATTGACGCAGTTTGAAATAAATTTTCAATAAAATATTGGTGAGATATCTTGCGTGCTTAATCATATTTTTTCGTCAATAGATTTTTGAGCGATATTGTATTGTATGTAATATTATTTACAGTATTCTGAATTAAAGATCCAACTTGCTCTGAATACGTTTTTTTTATCTTGACAAGAACTAAACAAAGCTGGATTTTTGCAGAATGTTAATTGACTCTTTATAATATTGTTTACCTATTATTACTCATGGTTGACCCATACCCATAACTATTTTATTTTTAAACAGAGGCGATGTTTAATTGGCTTCTATCGTTTGACAAGACAATATTTGTTGATGCCACTAGAAATAAGATTTTCCGTATAAGCCTTCGACTTAAAAGATGCTTAAGCTATCATAAAATTTGATTTGTAGCACGACGTATAGACTAAGACCAGAAATTAGCCTCAAAAACTTTGAAATACTTCCATTTACACAACCAATACAGTAGCAATATACAGGTTTAATTTTAATTATCGCATCACTTCTTGCAGGAAGCCTCACTACGTCAGTTTCAACGACATTAGTTCTACGACTTTTTACAAATCTTGATCAAATCTTTTTCCCTAACTCTACATTTTGTAAGAAGTGCCTATTATTATTTAGGAGCGATATTATACTGCGCAAGGTGCGTGGCATACCTACGCTCTGAGTAAATAGAGCAACGCCGCTAAACCGAGGCAATAAGTATTTTTTGTATGGGAAAACTTTTTTTTTTAACCATTAATTTTAATAAGTTGTAGAACAAATGTTGTTGGGATTGATTTGGAGAGGTTGCCTGCAAGAAGGTGATGCGCTAATTAAAATTAACCCTGTATATTTTTACGGGGCAAGTAGCTAATCTACTCTGCTATATTTTGCGCCTACTATCAAATTAGCTTGTAATAATGGCTCTGGCTGGACCACAGTATGTCTTAAATGAAAAGAAAACCTCTTTTCTTATACCCTTTTTTTTTTTATACAATATTGTATAAAATATGGATGGGACGTTTGTCTTCCATGACACCTGATGTTAAGTGAACATGAAGACTAAGGTGGTACACGTCCATCCACGAGAAACCTATTCACTCGACGCTTAAAAGTACTAGGACTATACTGGTCAGGGAATATACTTTACTTTGCTGGATGAGGGCGGCGCGGGTCCAGATGACATGACGAATCCTGGGAGAGGCCTCCGTTGAGAAGTGTGCATCTCTCGGCTCATGAAGATAATGATCGCTAATTATCCACCAATGTCATGGTGTTGTCTACTACCTACTACTTCTTCGGCTTTAAAAAAATGAAATGAAAGTAGAACCCTAGGTAGACCGAAAGGAAAAAAGCCGGCGGAAAAAAACTCTCGGCACTCTTTTGTAAAAAGTGCTCATTAGAGGTACAATTTGACAGTAATACAGCTCTGCTGACATGAACAAACAAACAGAAGACAGCTATTATGCTTGCCAATGTCATGTCGCAGCATGTCGCAGCCAAGCTGCTTACATAGTGATTCATGTTTAATATTTGGAAATAACCTGTAGAGACATCAATCCCACGCTCTTTTATCATCTAAATAATCTTTGAGTCTATAGTAGTCTTTTTCGCATAATGTTTCTTTGATAGTTCTTTTAAATTTATTAAACGTTAAGGATTGAATTGACCTCGGTATTTTATTATAAAGACGGATTGACATTCCCATAAATGATTTGGTGCTTTTAGCCAGCCATAATTTGGGAAACGCTAACTTATGGTCGTTCCTTGTCCCTACAGAATAATTTGTATCATGATTATCTTTCAAAGTTTTAAATTTATTACTATTCTTAAAAATATACAAAATTTTTCATAAATATATTGTGATGCTGTGATTCTCTACATATTTCTTAGTTTCTACGTTGCACGAATAGCCCTTTTCTGCATCTATTTCAGTGCCTATGACTTTTAGAAATATTTATTGTGTTTTTGATTGGTTTTTGACGTGTTGTTTAAAAGTAATCATTGTAGTCTTTTGACTTAATAATTCACTGACAGAAGACAGAAATGCCTGTCGATGTGATGACAGATGCATCTTTACAAAAATAAAAGTTTTATATTATTATTTTTACCACTTGTTTTAAGCATTAGTAACGATAAATTGAAAGTATCCAGAAAGGCTTTAGGTGATCTTTCTCCCTGTTCCATTGGACTGCAGTTTCTAGTTGAAGTCAATAACACTTCAGCTGACGATGATTTTGAAGTGGAATTGAAGCCTGATGAATGTTGTTTGGAAACTCATAATGATGTTGATTGTGAATCTTTGGAAATTATTGGAGCCTGTCATGCAGTTGTCCCGAGAGGTAAGGAATTTCTAGTTTGTAAAATATAGGCAGAGTGTGTATAAGTCATAGTTCAGCAACTAAAATTATTACAACGCTACTGCTGAGGACGCATTTGTAGACTAAAAGAACGCGCTTTGACATTGTACTTAATAAGAATGATAAATGTAAATTTTAAAAATAAAACTAAACTAATAAGGTTTACATCGAACTGCGCTGCGTGATTTTTCTGATCACTTACAGTTCTGGTTCTTTCAAGCGTCGAGTGAGTAGGTTCTTCGAGTATCGATATGTAATAATCTGCTCCATCATCACTTTATACTAGGTGACATGCAGACAAACGTCCCACCGTCCTCTTAAATAAGAAGAAGACGCTGTCATGATTTATATGTAATGATTTATAGTCGAAAAACTAGATCAAAACCACTTTCACTGGACAACAATAGTTGCTGAATAAATGGAACAGGTGTTACTTAAAAGTAAATTCGATAGATTCCCTTCATAATTGCTTTTAGTGATCCTACTGCAGGGGCTTAAGTCAACAACAACAAGCTTCTTCGAATATATAAATAAATAAGTGCAATCATCGAAACCACCCGGGGAGGAGCTGACTTACGGCCGGATTCAATAACCTCTTTGCATGACTGTTAAATTGCCCATCAATTTGTAGCTCAAGTGACAGATTTGATACAAGATTACTATCTTATATACCATACTGGTGTAGCAGTCAGAGGATCAATTTTAAATATATTTAAAACATAATAATGGTAAAAATTAAATTTGGCTCCCACCAGATTAAATTATGAAAACAGTTGTCTCTAATATATTTAGCTCTCATTGGAACTAATACCAGGATTTTGTATTTAATTTTATTTGCTAATATTAAAGATACGTTTTCCAAATTTAGATTATGGTCAAGTTTAGTTACATTTTCTGCGCCCATTACAAAGCTTGCTAATTTTTCCAGTTATTTGTCGTTTAAAATATAACGTGGTTCAGTTATTTTAACGCATTTTTTTGCTGATATTTGAAACATCAAACCTTATTTTTTTGGCATCATACTGTTTTCCAAGTTGTTTTAAAATTTTTGACTTATAATCACTACATATAAATATACAACAGCGTTTTAACATCCACTGCAATACGCAATTAATACCAACGGACTTTGTTTTACTTATCCACGACAGCTTTAATATATTTTGTAGTCAATTAAAACTATGAATTTCAGGTTCGACGAAATCTTTTACACTCATCGCACCTTTATTGGACCCCTATCAACGACAAGGATATTGCAATGTTTTTCTGGATTCGTCGGCAGACAGAGAAAAGTATATTATGAGGGATAAAGTTAGCATCAATTTTGAAACCAAAATAGATGACATTGAAGATTCTAATATTGCAGTATGTGAACAAATCGACCAAGATCCACTAAATAAATGTAAACCGGTTGACTGTGACACTTATTATAATGACCATAAACCACATTATGATAAAAACAAGCAAAGATGCGTTCGCAGTCCTATTTGCATGTACAAAATCGATAAAAAATATCCAGTTATGATCTTTAATCCTATTTCAAACGAATGTACAGATAATGTTATCACAAGTAGAGATATAAATAGCATTAAAACTTTAAATAAACGTAAACGAAGTAGGTTTCCTAAGGATATTGTTATCATTAGAAATAACGATAATGACAAAGATTCGCTTAGTTATAATGATACTTTTAGCGATAGTATTTACGAAATGCCACCAGATCCCTTGCAACCACATCCTTCAAAGTATAAAAAAATCAAAGCCAAGTGCGCTAAGCCAATAAAAAAGATATCAAAGAAAGGTAAACATGCTTTTCTTTTCGGAGTTAAACAAGTAAGCCGATTGACCCTCATCGGTCTTCTCATAATTATATTTATACAGTGCTGCGTAATTTTCTCTATGATTTATTGTCTTATTAAGAAGTACAAATACTGGAAACAAAATAAAAATGGAGTCAATACATATTACAATTATAGGCATGATGCTTCAGTTACAACTCCACTCATAGATACTAGCAATATTGACACTAACACGAATCATCATTACTCCAGTGAGTCATCAGCAAATATTCATCACAAAGGTAAACATTACAAATCTATACCAAAAGATGAAAGTGATAATGTTAAGAAGAGTCTCTCCGATGATATATTATCAAAATGTATAAATAGAAGAAATTGGATTAGAAATACTAAATATTTCAGTGCACCTAATAATTCTATACATGCTAGTAATGCACCTAGAGACGGCATTTTAGAAGGTACTGAAAATTTAGATAATAAAACACGTACGCATTATCAGACCAATTTCACAATGAAAGACTCTCAAAGATCTAGCATTACAAAACTGGATTTCGAAAATGAAGGCCCTTCTAAAGCTGAACTTATAAATAAAACAGTTTCAAATTTGAGAAAAAGTCTGAATAAGATGACTCTTGACAGTCGTTTATCGTCAGAAAAAGAAATCAAATGTACAAGTTATAACAATGCATACAGCAAATCTTCTGAAATGGATGTTATAAGGAAGCAGTCGCCGACAAACGTAGGATACCTTGAAATGGAAACCTATAGTCCAGAATCGATAGAAAAAAGCGCGCAGGCGTACTTCTCAAATGATTCAATCGATGATTTCATATCCGAAAGAGGGATGATGTTTTTCGCAGGCGATGATACTTCCAAATATACATTATCTTCAGATTCAATACCGGTTCATGCATCATCTTGTTCAGGAACATCGAATAAAACATCTAAAAACAATATAGTTTCCAATGTTCTATCTCTGTTGCGCATGAGATCTAAACACGGGACGAATTCTGATCCTGGGGTAAAGAGCGCTGACAAGAGTTTGGATGTTCAGATTCTCCATATTTCCACGAACTCGGTGTATTCGTCGACAAATAATGAGATGGAGATGTTGGTCAATGGTAGGAATATAGTGAGTGAATCGCGGACTTCTCTGTAGTGATTTAGTGGTTAATCTTTTGTAATATATAGTTTTATGTAGTTATGGCCAAATTTTATTTTTTCGCTTGTTTTTGTGATCAGCGCAACTCTTTGAATGAATAGGTACATCATCATCACAACTCTTTGTAATGAACTCACTGCAGGGCATGAGTCTCTCCCTTGGGTGACGAGGAGGTATAGGCCATTATCCACCAAGCTGGCCCAGTGCTGGGTGGTGAATGTCAGAATTTTCAGGGCGACGAAATGGCTTCTGACAAACCCTAAGGATTACTGTATACAATTGCACAGCACCCAGGACCGACTGCTTAACGTGCCCTCCGAAGCACAGAAGTCTTCGTGAGAAATGAATGGTTGGCGGCGGCCTGTGATATCGTATGATACACACAGTAACCACGGCGTCACGACGACTTCAATGAATACAATCGGCCACAAAATATGCTCTTGCGATGATGTATTCCGGATATTGAGCTATTATTACTACGTATAGAGAAGACATCCCATACAATTTTTTTCAGCCTACAGTTAATTCCGATAAATTCGGATGTGACGAGCGCTTGTCACAACAATAAAATACGTTTGTGTTTTCTGTTGAATATTTTTCAAATATGCCTTTATGTGTACTAAGGCACTGTTTTAACAAGGTTTTAACAGTACCCGAAATACAAATAAATCCTAAGGCGTCACTTTTCACGTGCTAATACAACTTAAGTACCTATCTATTTTACAAGGAATTTGTATTTATTTCACCAAGTCACTGTGTTTTTTTCAAATTGCATAGAGTAAAAAAAATATTAATTTTGGGCAGAAAGGACACTGTGAACGGATTTTGATTTTGGGTACAGTGAGGATTTCGTTAGACAAGACAAGGTAAAATGCTAAAAAATACCTAATATTTTGGTATTTTATATCTTGGTACTTAAAAAAATACCTAAAAGCGTCCATGCTGAGCTGGCACCGAAAGAAAAACATAGAATGTGCCAGCTGCTTCTCTTCCCGAGCATACTGTAAAAGTCAGTTAAGGTACAGAGGTTTTGTTAGCCTTTTTACGGGCCATAGGCTGACCCCCTGTCACTGTAATAGTCTCTTTCGATCATTATAATACCTCCACATTCGTCAAACGTGACATCAGATGGTTTGATAGCCTATGTTTTTTCTGCCTGTCCCATAAGGGATATAGGAGTGAAGTATGTATGTGTATGTAATATTTTGGTTCCGAAATTGCTTTAAAAAAAAAGTCGTAAATTTTAGCACAAACTGACTGACTTATGGTACCGAAACCTAATCTACTTCCAGATGTATGTAGGTGTGTTTGTAATGCAGCTCGGTAATCAAAGGTCGAGAAATAAGTGGTGTCCAAAAATCATATAATATGCGCTAAACAACCGGCAAAGAAAAAGAGTTTCATACTTGTTCAGAATGTTATTTTATTCCTATAAATGCATATTACGATTTTGCATAGAACTTGACCCATTTAGACTTATTTAGATTTCCATTCTTTTTGCGGCGAAGCCCATAGCCAAGCATAATTTTTGTATTGAACTTGGCTCTCTTTTTTTTACATTTATGTTTTTGGTGAGATAAATCCGGTTAAAAAGTGTTTTATTGAAATGATGAACCGTGAAAATTTAAGATAATATTCAGTTTTACATGTATTGTTTGATAATCTCCTTATACATAACTACAAAGGGTGTTCTGATAATGCTCTAGAAATACGGGGAATGGTCCCAAAGTAAGCAATGCTAATGGGAACTAGGGTTTAATCTGGAATATAAATACGTCTGTAGATGAACACCTAGACCCCCAAATTTTTTTTTGCTTCGTGCGTGGACTCAAACCACAGCCTTACGAATTGCGCAGAAGCGACTTACGCCATGGGGTCACCAAAACTAATTCCCCAGTACATTGGTCTACGTGGTACAGTGTCTAGATGCTCGACTATGTTACTTTTTTTAATTTGACTCTGACTTCCCCATCTCCATCCCATTCCCCCATGTCCACGTCCGTGTTAGTGTCCCGTCTCTATCCACGACTATCCTCATCTCCATCCACATTATCTGTATTATCTCTCACCTCTATCGCTACATCTATCTACTTCTATCTTTACCTCTATATCTATGTCTACGATTCTGTCTAGTACTTGATTGCCTAATGTATAAATATAATAGTAGACTCCAGAAGATCACCAACTCGTTCGTGGGTCAATGTGTACGCTTTTATAATAAAATTCCAAAATATTTAAGATTAACCCTTCGATAGATTTAAGGATAAGTATAAAGTTTTACTATAAGATATCCGGATGCAAGAAGATTGTCAATCGTTATTGTGTATTTTTAAAAGATGATTGCTGTTGAGTTTCTTGCCACTTCCTCTCAACAGATCGACTTTTCAGAGTGATGGTAGATTCAGTTCAATTTGTGAATTGTGACTTATTTCAAATGTATTTAAATACTTACGAAATAAAGATTCTTTTGACCTTGACTTTGACTTTGCTACTTCGTCAATCGTGAGGTCGGGTTTGATTCCCGCATGAAATGAAAAAAAATGTTCTGGGTCTAGGCGTTTATCTACAGGGTGGGTCACTTTTCGAATTCGAGGACATGATAGTTTGAGATCATACATGAAGAGAAAAAAAATGATAATAATCAAAACTTTGGCTGAGTTTTAATATCATCCACGTAAACATTCTCAGAAATCATACATATTTTTTCAAAAACTTCAAATTTTCAACGAATTACTCAACCGATTTCGATAAAATTATTTTAGATTAGATTTATAAAAAAAAAAAAATAGATACATAATTGTCCGAAATGTTGCGTAATAAATCGAAAAGACAAAAAAAAACCATACAGACGAATTGAGAACATCCTCCTTTTTTGGATGTCGGTTGAAAATTAATATTAATTATTTACTGAGGAAACTTAAACGAAAGTTAAAGATTTGATTAAGCAACGCATGGTAACACTAGCGTTGGCAGCGATCCGCGTGCCAGGTCACGTGCCGCGATTGACTCACGCGTACGTACAGTAAATAGTAATAAAACTTTATTTATAGGGCATTCTAGTGAAAAATTAAGCACCTAATTTTAATACATAATAAAGATTAGAATCGAGTACAGAGTGCTCTCCTCCAGTATCTAAAATTTCTCACCAGTCACCCTGTAATAGTATATTATGTAACAAGTGAGCAACTTACATACGACGTTTTTCAACACACTTGTGAGTAAAAGACAGACATACGTGATCATAAAATAACAAACACACTTGATAACAAAGCTGTGAATTGTGATTGAAAAATGGCGCCGAACCTCGCGCATGCGCGTAGGTTTTTTTTTCCGTCAAATGTGTCAATGTCTGTATAGCATATACAGCCTATTTTAAGTGAAAATATTTAATTTGGAGTGGTAAATGCAAATATTTTAATATTTTATGACAAATGATTGTAAATTGTGAATAATTTGTTTAATATACAAATTTATTTTACTTATATAAGGCGCAAACATTTAAAAATGTATATGGATTTGAAGTGGTATAAAACCTCTTTGTTGTTTCTGAAAATATTTAGTGTATAACCCGGACCAATAAAATATGCTCTGTTTTCTCGCATGTTATTTGCACAAAGTTACAATTCAACTTTGTAGGATTCATTATATTATGCACTAGGGTATAATATATTAATGCACGCGTGACTTATAGCCCAGTTTATAGTTCTAAACTCAATAGAATAACGCTCACTTTACGAGCAAGTGTGTTGAAAATATATTTATATTCTAGGTTCTCCCCTAGTTCGCTGCATGTCATCATGAATTGCAAGCTTTACTTACTTTGAGGCCATGTAGTTGGTGAGATTATCTTAGGATTTTACATACATACATACATAACGTCACGCCTATATCCGTTATGGGGTAGGCAGAACACTAATTGACAAATTTGGAGGTAATATAAAGATGGAAAGAGACTATTGTAGTGACAGCCTATCGCACACGCCTTTAAAACCTCTGTCCCTGAACTGACTTTTACAGTATGCCCGGGATGAGAAGCAGCTGGCACATTCTACGTTTTTCTTTCGCTCCCAGTCCAGCATGGAAGAAATTTTAGATTTTATTTTTATTAATTTATTTTATCTATTCCTGTAGGAGAAATAGTTCAGGAGCAATAGACTAAAAGAAAAGAAGTGGGAAAGAAATAAAAATCAGATTTTCTAGTCTTCAATATATTTTTCGGTTTGTGAATCTCGCACATCGATAAATATTGGAATTCGTTAATATGATCACGAGCACTTGTCGCAGGCTGGACAAGGCGGACAAGGGGTTGTTGTCCCGGTGGTGGTAGAGTCCGCATTCCGTGTAGTGGTGGTCTGCAATGACAAATAATAATTTAGGAATAATGAGCGATCCAGCGGGCTGGCATGCGATCATCGACAATAATAAATCAAATTCAAACATTTATTCAACATACAAACAAACAAACAAGGCAACACATAAAATTCAACAAAATAAAGTACAAAAATGGAAATTAAAAAAATCTTTATAAAATTAAATTGAAAAGTTATGAGAAAATAACAATACAAACAAACATAATTAAAAATAGCAACAGTCACAAAAATCAGTAAACAACAAAAATTTTGAATATTAAAAACACAAAGAGAAATAATAAAATGTTGCCCTGTACTGCAGTGAGTATGTTAAAAAGGACACATCTCAGCATAATGCTGCAGCAGAAGCCGCAGCGCTGGTTTTCAGATGTACCCCCGTGATGCGTGTGCTCGCGTACGCAGCATGTCGGGCAAATCCCTTATATCGATATTTTCTTAGAATATGCCACTTAGAGTATGCATTTTTTAGAATATGGCAGCTTTGGTTCAGTGGGCTTCATCATGTTATAAAATCGAGTAATTATATCTATAGTGGTGCGCATGCTAAGTAACTTGATAGGATAAATTAATTCGGTAATATTTATCTTTAATATTTTAGCCGTTCGGGTACAGTTTGCATTTAAGCTGTAACCATCTAATATAGAATATTTTAAGAGCAGGAATGACATGTGGGTTTAATTTACTAACAAATAAAACTAATTCAGATAAAAGTTACTCGGGGAATAATGTTGCTTTGCTATTTTTTTATGATTGTATCACAATGACATAGAAACTTGAGATAAACTTGAAGCTGTCGAGTAATGCTTTATTCATTAGATAACTTTTATCTGAGCATTGAAAAATCTATAACTAAGTTCAAAATTACCTAATCAAACAATGCTTTTGCGCGGCACTCTGAATACCTACCCACGCACTTGAGAATTACTTATTCAAATAATTTTTTTTCGTACATTAAAGCCTAAATATACTGTTGGAAACAGAACATCAAACCAAGGTGACCTTGCTAGTTTACAACGTCTTTCCAACAGTGAAGACGGCTGTTGACAACCAAATTACATGACCTTGGAGGGTTGGAAACGGCGGTGTTTAGAATCACAGACATACATCTACATAGACAACGCAAGTGCCACGATTTGTATTCGAACCAAGCGTGCCGACTTTTTAAGACCTATTGTGACGTCACAGCTGATATTTATTACTGGGAAATACAAAAAGATTCAGAGACACCGATACCGCCGATGAAATCGATTATTAAGAACGATATTGATAATATGGACTCGATTTTTTAACAGACATACATACACGCATATTACAATACATATTAAATCTAGAGGCGACCAACCTTGACGCTTGGTCAGGGTTCGGACACGCAAAGGATATGCATTTGCGTTATCTATATAGATGTATGTCTGTTTTTAGGACAGTGTGTACGCTTGTTATTGTATATTTTACTATGTAACTATAACTAGAAATGACTCGAGTTTTGAAGCTTTTTATCCTGCGTTTCAACCTTTCCTTCTTTGTATCCTCAATTGCATACAAAACTGCCATCGCGAAGATGTTGCCAACGCGAGAGATCAGAGCACACTGGCGATTAAGGGGCGTGGCCTGCCGTGACCTTGGCTTGTGTCCTTGTTTGTCTCCTTGTTGGAAACCACCGTTTGTAACAGTGTGGATGACTCGGAATTGGTTGACAACAACTTAACCTTCCTTAACCTTGGTTGGAAGCATTGGTTTTCAACGTGTTTTCAACAGTCTGGCGGCCCTCTGAGACCAACACATCATTTTTAACCTGCTCCCAAAATATTCTACACTAATTTAGCAGGATCCTACATTATTAGGACACTTGATAGAAAGTGAACATGAGAACTAAGGTGACAAGTTTATCGACGAAAAAGAAACTGTCAACATGCCTTAATTAAAGTTCGTCTTTCTAAATCTATATTTTCATCGGCTTTGCTTTAAAATAGGGAATGAACGTTGGTATGCGAATACCATACTGGTAGGTACTTATTATTATCAACCATCAAGTGACTCAAGTAGGGATAACAGTTTGCATTGAATATCATGATCAATGATAGGAATAGGTAGTGCAATTTAGGGTCAATAAACTCCAATATGAGAATAGTATGGATACGCCTGCGGCATTGCGGGATTTAGTGATTTTTGTAGAACAATTCTTGGTCAAACCAACCGGGTTCATTTTTAATATTTGCTACGAATTTTATACGATTGCTTCAATCATCTTATAAAATATGATAAACAGGACATCAAAGAAAAACATGAAATTTGGTAACGTTTTTATTATTTTTTATTTCTTTCTTATATACAATTTAAATCAATAAGATGAAAACTATATAAAAAGGTATTATTGACAACTGATTTTAAGTGAGTTGTGTTTACTTACACAAAAAAACATTTTTCACAAAAATTCCTAATGTTGAGTTGGGTCTCCTAGAATTCGATCTTATATGCTGAAGTTAGTAATTTAACGAGTTTTTAGAATATTCCAACAACCTTAATATTATATCCACAAAGATAGTATGGAAGACAAAGATGGATAAACTACAAAATGTCATTAATAAAAAATATTTTTATACAAAATATATTAGTCATCTTCACTATCGCTGCTGATGTTCGAATTATCCTCAATTGACTGTTTTTTTTCTATAAAGTTGAAATAAGTAACTATAATTTTTTTAATATTTTCTACTTTTAGTCTATGTATGTTAAAAGAATTAACATTTTTATAATCCAATGTAAATTATTGAACATGCATGACTAATCCTTAACAATACTAGTATGGTATGTCCATATTAAGATTTCGTCGTGAAATCCCGCAAAATTGCACTTCCTATTCCTATCACTGATCATGATACAACAGCTTTAAACAGAGATATCACGGTTTTCGTGGACCAAGTAGGTAAGTGAAAATATCGATTTGAAAATTCTTTGATTGGATATAATTCAATGTTTATAATTTCATCCCACACTATCTTCCCCGAATTTCCTTCCTTTTAGAACTCGTGTTATTGACTACTACAACTAGATAAGAGATAAATTAACTTAAGATATACAGGGTGTTTTTTCTATCGGTGCCCAAATTATTACTGGAGGCTTGGAATCGGTAATTTAATCAATAATTACGGTATTTTTTTTTCAAATTTGGCCGTTTTTACTCCTTAAAACATAGAACTCACTGCTCAAAATAATAAGAATTTTCTGTAATTCTGATCTAATTACAAACATAAAACTAACCTATCCCACACTTTCATTCAGTTCCAGATAAAAATAACCAATCACAATAATGAGATAGCATAAGTCATTCATAATAAAAAACATAAAACTAGCTAATCACACACTTTCATTAATTTCAAGAGAGGGTAGGTTAAAATCCAATAAAGTGTAAGTTTAGATTATCCTTATAAAACGTGGTTCGTGTATGTCATTGATAATTTGCTACCAATAATAAACTCCCGGACACTCGAATCGAGCCACCTTACATTCCCGGGCCTAAAAGCCCAATACACAAAAAATATACAATATAACAAAAAAGTTTTTATGAATTTTTAATGCTGGCATATTTCATCGTCTTTCCCGTATGTATTATTCCAAATTTGAATTTTAGAATTTAAAATAAAGAACAAAAGCGAGCTTGGTCACTGATTTGAAAAAAATAATGACTGTAGAAAGTTGCTTTTGAAGCAATTTAATTTCGATTTTGTTTGAATTTTCGCAATTGTTGTTAACCAAAGTTTAGTTTAGTTATTTTTCTATAATTTGAACTGCTTTTGGCTATAAAATTATGGATACTTCACCTGAAGTAGCCGCGCAAGCTGTAGCTTGTTCTTCAATCTGGGCTAAGTCAGCGAGATGTGAGTTCACAACTTCACATAACTCGTTCCGCTGTTCAAAGAGTGTACCACCGATACCTGGAGACTGGCGGCTTCGTTCGGCGAACAGGAGGACCTCGTCACCGAGTGACAACGGCGAGACAAGATCAATACATTGTCACTACCAGCTTACGAAATCGACGCCTTACCTCTGTTCAGATACAAGAACAGCTCAGGGACTTTCACGGAGTGGCTGTAAGTGCTCGGACCGTTAGAAGGCGACTCAATGAACGTGGTTTAAAGCCCCACAAACCAGCCAATGGACCCAAATTGACACGAGCACACCGAATAGCCCGTCTAGAGTTTGCGCGGGAACATTTAAATTGGACTAGACATCAATGGAGCCAGGTTCTCTTCACAGATGAGTCCAAGATAATGCTATACGGTAATGACGGAAGGAGTAAGGTGTACCGAAGACAGAACGAGCGTTTCGCGCAATGCTGTATTGACGAGAAAGTGAGTTATGGTGGAGGATCATGGACAGTCTGGGGAGGAATCTCTATGGAAGGCAAAACTGAGCTAGAGGTAGTGACGGGACCACGACTGCCGCCCCTAGATGGCAATAGGTACATTCGCCAATGTTTAGAGAACCAAGTGATGCCATATGCTGGATTTATTGGCCAAGATTTCGTTTTAGTGCATGATAATGCAAGGGCTCATACTGCGGGAATCGTCAGGGAGTACTTAAATGACATTGGTATCATTGTTATGAGATGGCCAGCGCGAAGTCCTGATATGAATCCTATAGAACATCTATGGGATGAGCTGAAAAGGCGTGTTCGAGCTCATCATCCTGCCCCACAAACCACGCAGGAGCTCAAAAATGTAATTTTGGAAGAATGGGAGGACATTCCTCAACATGTCATAACGACATTGATTAATTCTATGCCAAACCGTATGAGAGCTGTTATAAATGCACTGGGAGGCAATACAAGTTACTAAATAAACATTTCTTTTCATGTGAAACATTTCTTTATTTAAAAATCGATTAGATTTTTTTCCTTGAAAAAAGCTAATATGGACTTCTTTCAACATAACTCGACTTTTTTAATAAACTGTAGTTCAAATTTAGAACAGTGGCACTCTAAATGAATGATGAGTATACCAGCTCCAAAACTGCATCAAAACATTTTCCTTCTACATACATCTTTTGTAAGTTACAGTACTCCAAACCAAAAAAAGCATGGTGGCTCGATTTAGGTGTCCGGGAGTGTATGTAGTGCGCCCATGCGTTACGTACTTTTCAATTATTTTAAAAAGTAAGTTATTACTAATTACGAGTGATTTTTAATATTTGATATATTTATTATATCATTTTCACAGGTAGAAAAAAAATTGGTCTACCCTTTGAAAAAACACCCTGTATACAAGTTTATTGGTAATTAGACTGTAATCTGTTAAGATGACATAGAGAAGGTCATGTCCAATCATTTGAGACCAAAAACATCGATTGTAAAAAAAGAACGGGACGATTTCCATGCTCTTCCCAGTTTTTTATGATCAATAAACAGCAATAAAAAATCATTGTGATTCTAAGCAAAAACAAAATTAGCATTTAATTGCAGGATGCAAAAGAAATATCAATCACCTAAATTTTTAAATCTTCCAAACGATCCTTGTCATTTACACCCAAATTTTAGGCGTCAAAATGTTTGTAAAACATGTATAGTTCTTTATCAATAATTTGACGGTTGCATCGAGATAAGAAGATAAACTGGTCTGATCGTGCAATTTGTATTATTTAGACGCTCTCTTTATCCATTTTAGCTATAAACGTTCGACTTGGTTTACCGCTTATATGGGGTAGCCGACGTTGTATGTATGTCGCAGTCATCTGGATGAATTAGCCACTCAATTGGACGCCTAGACCGAATCAACGGCCTAGGCCGATAGTTGATTGAACACGAAAAACTCAACATTTAACAACTTGGCGTGTTGAAAGTTAGCCCCTTGAAGAGCTTACTTTCCAGCCAACTTTCAAGCACTTAGCCAGCCAAGTGATTTAAATTTGGTACAGTTTTGGATAAAGTAATAAAACAAGTAGGTCATGGTAAAATTATCTGTCATGACGGAAAAACCAGTCAAGCAAAATTTTTTCTTTTAGATTTTTTTTTTATTTATTTCAATTACAAGGAAATAAAATCCATTGTGGCGCATCGCCGGGTGCTGCCGCACCACGCTCGCTTCGCTCGCTCGGCTCGCGCGCAAATATAAATATCATAAATATAATAAAATAAGTTCCGTTTTAATGTTTTAATATTTAAGTTTGGTTCATAAGTTTAACAATATCCAATTTAACTAAATGGCTAAACAAAGTTTAGGCAACTGGTTAAACATTGCGATCAACGACTTGACTAATTGTCCTTAAGCCGGTTGAAACGGCCTAGGCGTCCAATTGAGTGGCTAATTCAACCAGATGACTGTGACATGTATACATTTAGACTCATTCTCTATTGTTGCGACGCTATTGGGTAAAGCCGCATACTCTTCATTTGTAAACTCTCAAAGGCATGAGGGACTCTGATCATGTATTTCAGTACCAAGTTCAAATTCAGTTGCCCAAATCACAGAAAGAAAAATAACGTGATCCACAAACGTAAGCCAATTCGTAGTGTTATTGCTACAATGGGTAAAGGAACATCTTAAAAATACAAACGGCGTGATATGACGAGTTTATTTGCGCCTCTCTTTGAAATTCGTCAAATTACTGATGTGAAAAGATTTTGACAACGAAAAGTCTGTGTGTAAATGACAGGAACACTTTGTGTAAATAGATCCTTCGCAGAGTTATAAGAATATTGTTTTTGATATTTTTTCTTTTTTTTTCTAATTATTTGTAGCCAGAAAGCTGTAGATGTTTTTTTAAAAAAGTTCATGGAAGGTTCATCAGCACATTTTATTTGGAGAACAAAGCTCTTTGTTAACGATGCTCCGAAAAAAACATTTTTATTTTATAAAACGCCTTGTAACTTCTATTTCAAATCACAATGAATTTTTGAAATAACTGTAACCAATCATTAAATAAACACCTATTTAAAACTTGAAAGAACATGGAAATCGTCTCATTAGTTTTTTTATAATCGAGGTTTCAAAGTGTGAAACTGGGTTTTCAGAAAAAATATGGATAACCCCAAATATAAAAAAAAAATAACTTTTGGATATCATAATTTGGGTTCAAATGAAAGGAAATGACCTCTCTCATGTCACCTTACAAGATTCCGTTCTAATTACCAATAACCCTGTTTATGTAAACGTAGAAACCAGGATTTTCGGTAAAATATAGATTTGACGATTACCATCTGCAAGAAGTATTGCGCTAATTAAAATAAACCCTGAATACAACGTGGTTTCGTTATAAAATTTCAGAAGCGGAATCGAGCGGTTATATTTCAACCCAAGATTCAATCTCTGATTGTCTTTCTTATGTCAAACTTAGAAGCTTTAAAATCAGATTTTGTTGACAACTTTTGTATTTGAAGTCTCCTAAATTGACTTAAGAGAAACTTAAAATTAACGAATCTAATGTCGAATCGAGCCCAAATTCCCAGAACTAACTTAATGAAGATTACTTACCGGCTAAAAATGATAAATAAAATATTTGAAAACCATGATATTACTTATTTAATTCCATCCATTCTTCCATACATTCTATTGATGACAAACCCTGGATTTCTCTAATGAATCTAAATCCAAAATCCTTGTTTGTAACTTGCCATGACATCCAGATTTGTTTTTGTATGAAAAAAATCTGGATTAAAAATTTAGATTCCGTATGGATTTCCCATTAGATATAAAGTCACATTTGAACTTAATCTCGAAAATTAAGTTAGGAATGCACCTTCTTGCTAGAACACAGGACCACTGGAGCGGTAATATTGGGTGGCAAATTTAGTTTGAAGGGCGGTCGCTAGCCACATGGACTCTCAAGGGGTCCTACGCCCAAGCGGTCACTCAGATGAGTCACCTTCAAAATACGCTGATCCAGGGGAGGTCGAGCTAAAGTTTAAGCGGCTACAATAGTCCTCTCGGGTAAACTAACAGTCTCTCTTAAAAAGTAATGTTATAAAAACATGTACTTATGATATGTAAAAAATATAACAACGGTAGCTTCACCATAATCTAACCCCAGAACCATTATTTTTAGAAAAGTATTGGTAAGGCTACAGCCTATCTTGTGAAAAAAGAAAGAAAGAAAAAATATTTATTGTTTCTTTTACAGAAGGTTCCTTATATCTTCTAAATTTTAATTTAAAACTTGTAATCTAAAAAAAATTATAGTTGATAATTTTAAATATACAAAAACTTAAAAGAAACAAATGGTGACTACTCAGCATGTGCGTTGTTGCAGAACATCTGTAACATCCGCGCTGATTTTCAGTAGCCACCTTATTTACATAATGATTCGAATAATCGATCATAACAATCTTAAATAACTACCCATAACCAAAATATAAAGTGTGAAGTGAATAATAACTGAAAAATAAGTGTTAATTGTAAATAATTATATGAAAAATCATTTTGACATTATAGTTTTTTACCATCTTTTGAGAAATATGGACATCTTTGTTATTTATTTTTAAAAGACAATTTCAA
This sequence comes from Stenoptilia bipunctidactyla, assembly GCA_944452665.1. NCBI lineage: Eukaryota > Metazoa > Arthropoda > Insecta > Lepidoptera > Pterophoridae > Stenoptilia > Stenoptilia bipunctidactyla. The sequence goes on from OX101750.1 coordinate 14,779,512, forward strand.
AATTCCTCATTTACCCCATTCTCTTTCTCTGATTAGTTATCTGTAGTGGAGGTATTTATTTAGGTCATGCAGTATAACTTATGCCTTCATCTCTACATTATAAGTTTATTAGTATCTATAACAAAACATGAACTGTGCTTACATACCGTCTGAAAAAGAATAATTCAATTAGAAATTGCTTTTTGATATTTGTTTACTTGTTTTCTGAACTTTAATTAATGTTTTTAAAACAAAAGAACTTTAGACCAACACGACTGAAATCGTATTTCAAAAGTTAATAATTTAATTTTATTTTTTTATTTTATAATGCTTAAATATTGATAAAAAGCTTCTATGCTGGATTGGAAACAAAGTAAAAAACAGAGAATGTATGGCACATTCCCGGGCATACTGTAAAAGTCAGTTAAGGGACAAAGGTTTTTTTTGTGGTCGATAGGCTGACCTCTGTCGCTCTCCGCCATTATAATGCCTCTAAATTTGTCAAACGTGAAATCAGATGGTTTTATAAACGCTGATGTTCTGCCTACCCCATAAGGGATACAGGCGTGAAGTTATGTATGTATGTAAAATGCTTGATAAATTCGTCCCAGCTGGAGATTGATACTAAATAAATATGTTGATGTCTGCAAGTACCCGGTAGCTAAAAGGTTAGAGCACTCGTCCGGATACTGGATACTTGGGTTCGATCCCCAATCAGGACGAATAATTTAAGTATTCAAATATTTTTTTTTAAATAAATAATAAAATCCCCAGACAATCACACCAGCTATATCGACACTATCTTATAACAAAATCGGATCTCCAAAATGTAATATTTACAGGAGACAACTTTTAAGTTTCGATGTTACATTTTCGTATACAACGTGTAACATAATTAAGAGATAATACTAAAGGGTATTGTATGTTGGTGATGTAGTTTATAAGTAACTGTAACATAAATTTGTTATCCTTAAGGTTCGGCCGAAAAACAAGTTCAAAGCTTAGATCAAAATATCTAAGTGTCAACCCTAAAAACAGCTGTTAGCTTTTGATGAAAAACGCGTACGAGTTTGCATCGGTTGTGCGACAAGATCGTACACACACAAGCCGCTTAGTGCTATGTAGTCCAGTCATTTCGTCCGAAAAAAAAGGCAAATAAACGAAAATGAATTTGCGCTTCTAATTTTTTAATATGTTGTAGGGGATACCTAGAAAACTTAACTTGAGATTGTCGACCAAGCTTTCCTAGGAGCTTTTGCCGCCATCTTGGAAAACGCTTAAAATTTGTTTTTCGGCAATAACTCGACTATCCGATGAGATTCAAAAATTTTTGTAGGACACTTTTTGTAGCTTTCTTTGTGCTCTACAATAACGCCTGAATCATTTTTAGCGTATCATGCAGCGTTATCGAGATATCGATCGATAAAGTCAAAAATTTAGGACACAATTTTTGTTTTTTCCTTTTTTTTCCTTTGGGTCCTAATAAATATGAAAAATTGTGGAATTCAAACTTGTAGAGCATATTCAGACCTACAATATCCTTCTTGAATTTTTTTATGTTGGGTAAAAATTACGATCTCCAGCGCGCCGCAAAGTCGGTGAACAAAAAAAAGAAAACTACAAAAAGAGTCCTACAAAAATTTTCGAAATCTCATCGGATAGCCGAGTTATTGCCGAGAAACAAATTTTACCCCTTTTTTCAACATGGCGGCGAAAGCTCCTAGGAAAGCTTGGTCGACAATCTCAAGTTAAGCTTTTCTAGGTATCCCCTACAACATATTAAAAAATTAGAAGCGCAAATTCATTTTCTTTTTTGAATGTACGTAATGACTGGACTAATGGAACACGATTCAAGTACGGTTTTGTTCGATTGAGTATATCAAAAACTAATTGAATTATAAAAAAAGACTTAGATGTACGGATAGATATTGATCTTTAGATGACAAATCCAATAAAAAGACGGTTTTGTTGTATAATCATCTGACTTTGTACTACGACGGTGTCGACATGGCCCCGAACTAAGCAGAGCTTGTGATATGGGATACCATGTAGCGAACTAGTATAAATACATAAATAGATAAACAATCAGCAGTTCCATTCTTCATTTATTGTTCTGTGCAGGAATCGAACCCGCAGCTACTGGCGTCTGAGGCAGACATGTTTACGCCATCGCCATTGTGGTCGTCATAAATATGAAAGATTACAAACCTTTATTTTCGGGAAGTGTAAATTTCCAATCAGCTTGAACAAACTTAACGGACCTCTGGTTAAGCAAAGACACTGAAATTTAAGCGATTTGAGTTTTAAGTTCCATTTGAAAGTGAAAACAAGAAATTGTCCACCAAACATTAAATAACATGTAACAAATTGTAATTTATTTCAAAATTAAAACATAATAGAGTTGTTATTCAATGATTAACATTTAAATTACACAGGGTGCATAAACAACAGTTCTGAATAATAATAAAAGTGTTTTAAAAATCAAGTTTATATTTCCTTTTCGAAACTATAAAATTTACAAAAAATCACTCTTACTGTGCTAGTTCATAAGCTTTTTTATTGCAATTTGTGAAAGGATAACATTTTATTATAGCAGATTGATTGGTAGGTACTGTGAAAATAAGTGGATTACAACTTTTACGATTCAGTGACCCCTGACAATGAAATTCCTGCATCAAATGTTATTCATGTGTACTAAATATGTTAAAGACATACATTTAATTACAAAATTACCAAACGAATTCGTAACTTATTTCTATTATGTACCAGAAATTAACTTAAGTTGCTTCTTTATGCGATAAAAGATTGCACAACAATGTACCTATGTCTTTTTGTAACCCAGAATAACTAATCATTTTACAAAGATAACATTTTTGAGAGCTTTCAAAATGCACCCTGTATACAGGGTTAATTTTAATTAGCGCATCACCTATTGCAGGTACCCTCTCTAAATTAATATCAACAGCATTTGTTCTACGACTTTTTACAAATCTTGATGAATAACAGAAAAGCGTTTTCTCCTAACTCATTTTGTAAGAAATGCCTTTTATTATTTTGAAGCGACATTTTACTACGCAAGGTGCGTGGCATACCTACGCTCAGAGTAAATAGAGCTATGCCGCTAAACCGAGGCTTTAAATGTTTTTGTAGGGGAAAACAACATTTTTATAAATTATTTATTTTAAAAAGTTGTAGAAAAAATGTTGTTGGGATTGATGTGGAGAAGCAGTCTGCAAGAGGTGATGCGCTAGTTAAAATAAACCCTGTATAAATCCTTTAAAATCATAATAGAAGCTATATAAATACCATCCTTTGATAAGTAATATTTAATTAATTCAATTCTTACCCCTGGCTGTAATTTTAAATGAACATTTAATTTTATTAATTTTACAGTTTACATAATTTACTCACATATTGTTACTTGAAAAATATATAAATTATGTGATGATATTGCAAACTTACTTGCTGAAAAGTATTAAAAATATGTATATTAGTACTGAGCTGAATAAAATAATTCCTAATGCCTAGGTACGACAGAGTTGATTATTGAGTACAATATTTACCGTTGGCGGCTAAAATGAAACAAAAAACATATTTTGTTAGCTTATTTTTACAATATTCTATTAAAAATGTCAAATAAATAAAAAGTTAACGTATACTCACGACAGTCTATAAAAAAGAAACAAGTAATGAATTAGTTTTAGTATTTTATGTATGGTAAATGATACAGCCTAATGGGATTGGGCAGGCCATGTATGTCGTATGTCAGAAGATCTTTGGGCTAAAAGAACATCTACGTGGCGTCCTGACACCAAACGACGACGCGGACGACCAAGCCGCCGTCGGTGGAAGGATGATCTAGCTGGACGCATTTTGCCCAAACTGGCCCGATGATGGAGAGATAATACGAAGGCCTTTGCCCAATTTTGGGACACTTAGGGCTAGTAATAATTTTTTTTCTGTATAAAGTAACGAGAACTATTTCCAATATTGGTAACTTGTCCCTTTTTAGTAAAATTGAGCTCTGTGCGACAAGAAATTTCCTCAATTTTAAATGTCTCTTAAACTTAGAGGTTTCAAAATATTTATTTTATGATGAACTATTAAGTTTGACGTCCCCCAATTTGACACAACAGGGACCTAAAGTTACAGAGTAATGCCGAATTTAGCTCGTTATAAATAATAATTTATTTTATTTAAGAAAATGCCTTTGATTTGATTAAATATACATAAAGAAATTAAATACATTGTTGTATAAATGTCCATTATTTTACTGATGACATAATGTTGACACTTTATTGATTACAATCTCATTGGCTTACCGGCCAGTAACTTAGTTATGAAAGAGGTGAAACACCACAGATTTATATTTTTTTTTTTCACCATGATAAGGCATATTTTACTTACGTAAAACTGGAATAAGGATGAAAGTTAATATTATTATGTGTATTTTTGTATTATGTCAGGTAGGTTTTATTTCATTTAAAAGAAATATTTCACTTACAGTTTTCTGAAAGTTAAGTTTTCGATATTAATTTAGATTTCAAAGGGTCTGGTTGTGATGTTTTTACAGATTAAACCTTTTTGAGACTATTAATTACTACAAGTATATAAAAATTCAAAATAAACATTAAATTAGTTAGTTATAAAACTTTTTTAAATTTAATTGGCAATCAAATAAAATTCATATTATTATTTTAATATGATGACTGAGAATTTATAATTTGAAAATTACCCATCTCTGTAAAAAAGTAAAGAATTTAATTATTTATTGTCAAAATTTAAATTCTTATCATCACACACAACCCTCTGTAATGAGGCCACTGTAGGGCTGTGAGTTTCTCTCCTGGATGATGAAGAGATTTTTGTATTTTTTTTTAAATATATTTCTGACACTCACACAACATTATCTAGCCCAAATTAAGTTTCTTAAAGAACTTGTGTTATGGATACTATATAACTGATATACTTATGAAATATATGAACATACATATTGAATAATACATATTTTTATATTAGAAAATAAACTTAAATAAACATATAAACATCCATGACGACTAATATCTGTGTTCATCACACAAATATCCGCCGCCGCTGGGATTCGAACCCAGGACCTCTGGCATAGAAGGCAATGTATGTTACCGCTACACCAGCCGGTCGTCAATTTAGGTCATAATCCATCAAGCTGGCCCACAGCTCCGAAGTAATTGTCACTTATAAAATATTCATATTTTATTATATTTGAATACTAACAACTACTTATGTATAAAATTAATCACTATATCTTCCAATTATTTAGCTCCGATTGTAGTTCCATCTTCTTAGTACTTTGTATTGATACTGTTCGTCTTATTCAAACCCTTATTCGAAACCTTCGTCAGATCGTCGGTTGTTTATTTATTAAAAACACAAAAACAAATAACAACCAATAAAAATAAAAGTTGCAAATCAAAATGTTTGTGCATCAAATAGAACTCTTATGTTAATTGAAGTAGGATACATAAATTGACCACTCCAACCCAAAATAACTTTTAACCCAGAAAGTTTTCAGTGTAGGGTGTTACCACATCAATCCATCGCCGGCGATCGGATTTTGTGGCATCGCTCCATTCGTCCATAAATATTTGTTTGAAGCATTGTAAGCTCTTAAATTGTCAAACAGATTAGAATGCAGGTTTTTTAGATAGAAAGTATTTTCCATCGAGATGTTTTCGAGCTATTTTTCGTACAAGTAAAAGCATCCCGCTGCCAAAATAATTACCTCTGACTGGAAAATATAATAAAATCAAAATATATAAGTGTGTTTATTTAATAAGTTATTATTAATAAGTTATCTTATTATATCATATGTTTCCTTCTACATTTTATATTAAGTTACTTACATAAACTTTCTGTAATTAAAAAACAAATAAGGGAATTATAAATTTATACATAAAACTTGGGACAGAATTTTATTTATTTTATTAAATAAAAAATCCAAAGAATATTTACCAATATCTGGAAAACGAAATAACAATGTAATAATGCAGGATTTTAGTACTAAAATCTAATTTATATAGACTAGAAATTTTTGAGCGATGAAAATAAATTCACACGATACAAGTACAACAACCTTACAAATAAAAAATTGCAGACGCTGGAGCATCGTCGTAAGGTTGTTTGTTTGACAGTATTTTATCGGCTACATTTTGGTGAGTGTGCGAGTGCTCTTTTTGACCAAATCGAACCCACTCCTTTTTACCACCGGACTACCAGACGCAGACAGAACTTCCATCCCTATATAGTGGATTTACCAAGAAGTCGAACAAAACGCTTCGATAGTTCCTTTTTGGTACGTATTGCCAAGGTGTGGAACAATCTGCCTGCGTCTGTTTTTCCTTCCTGACCACTACAGTCCTGGAACTTTTGAGTGTCGAGTGAATAGGTTTCTCGTGGATGGACGTGTAGCACTATAGTCTTCATGCGCACTTTCCATCAGGTGGCATGGAAGACAAACATCCTATCCTTACAATATAAAAAACAAAAAATCGTCACGGCCCAGTCCAACAATCGTTTTCACTGAGCTTCTGAATATCACCGTAAATAAAACTTTTAGATATTTTTAGTTTCACGCACTCCTAAGTTAGGACAATTTCTTCAATTGATCGATTTTAGAATCGCGGTAGTCAAAGTACTACCGTCAAAAATCATAGTGGTGACGAAACCCTCGTTTAACCTCAACCTCACCTGCTGACAAGTGAAGGTGAGGTCGAAGGTGACAGAACACGAGCTTAGGGACCTCGCTCTTCATAAACTATTACCGGAACAAATCATCGCAGAAGCGGTGATAATCGACGGTAGATTTTATATGAAAGGTGGTCGCTAGCCAGTCAGACCCTGACGGGATCCTACCACCAAGCGGGGGTCACTCGGATTAGTCGCTTTTTACGACACGCTTATCCATAAGCGGTAGGGGTATTCTAAGCCAACCTAACGCGGGCTAAATACATACATATGTCGCAGTCATCTGGATGAATTAGCCACTCAATTGGACGCCTAGACCGAATCAACGGCCTAGGCCGATAGTTGATTGAACACGAAAAACTCAACGTTTAACAACTTGGCGTGTTGAAAATTAGCCCCTTGAAGATGGCTGACCAAAATTCAGCCAAGTGATTTAAATTTGGTACAGTTTTGGCTTAAGTAATAAAACAAGTAGGTCATGGTAAAATTATCTGTCATGACGGAAAAACCAGTGAAGCAAAATTTTTTTTTATTTATTTCAATTATAAGGAAATCAAATCCATTGTGGCGCATCGCCGGGTGCTGCCGCACCACGCTCGCTTCGCTCGCTCGGCTCGCGCGTACATATAAATATAATAAAATAAGTTCCGTTTTAATGTTTTAATATTTAAACCAAACATCATAAATTTAACAATATCCAATTTAACTAAATGGCTAAACAACGTTTAGGCAACTGGTTAAACGTTGCGATCAACGACTTGACAAATTGTCCTTAAGCCGGTTGAAATGGCCTAGGCGTCCAATTGAGTGGCTAATTCAACCAGATGACTGCGACACATACATAACCTCACGCCTGTCTCCCTTTGGGGTAGGCAGAGACAAGGGAACACCTACTGCTTCGATCCAGATACCTCTTTCGCTTCCTCCACGCTCATCAATCTTTTCATACATGATCGCCGGTTACGGGTACTTTTAACTAGGCCCTTTTTAATAACGTCGCCAATTCGATCGGCATACGCGGGCTAAATTACGTATAGATTTTATGTTCGCACTAAAGTAATGTTTTTTGTATGAATCGCACAACTATAGGTACCATCAGTCGAGCTTAGGCTTAGGTATGAGTTAATTTAGCATGAAAAAATTTAAAATAATATTAAGTATGTACTTACACCGCCATTCTGCCAAAAAGGAGGAAAAATGAAAAAAATGCATTAATATTAGTTTATTTTAAATAAAAACTAATAAGATAAATTAAACAAAAAGTTAAATATTTTTCTTTAACGTCAATACCAACCGGTAGCTAAGGAAAAATAATAAAATATTAAATTATTTTTATGTTTTAATTAATATTTCATTAATAGTTATTCAAAAATGAATAGCAAACCGTGAACTGCAATATAATATATCATGTTTATCAGTATTTATCTGAAGAAAAGTTATTAAATGAGGTTTAAGTAGTACCGAAATATTTATAATTAGTACTTACGGTGTACTATAAAGATAAGTCAAATAAATGATTAATAATATGCTCACTTTAAAAAAAAAAGAAAGTAAAAAATCAAATCTTACAATGTTCTGAAAAATAAACAAAAAAATGTGTTATTAGATTTTATTACTAAATTTTAATCAAGAAACAAGATTTATATTGTCCCTCTTTAAATACCTCTTCCTGAAATGATAAAATGGAATGAATAAGTGAAAAATAACTAGTGAAATTCATATTTTATTATCTTCGGAAGAAAGTGAATCATGTTGAAAGTGGGTAGGTAATAAATTTTTAAATAAAATTAATACGAGTAGTATTTTTGTAACGGTGGCACACGGGTTGACAAATCAGGTGGAGGCCACATTAGGGTGCGTTGCGTTGCGTTGCGTCGTCGCAGTGCCACAACTCTTTGTGTTTCTCTCTCCCCTGGATGACGAGAAGGTTTAGGCCGTAACCCACCAACCTGACTCAGCAGTGCTAGCACGGATCTTTTGTCGATCGTAAGTTTACGAATGCTCGTATAGTATGGAGACGGTTTTGCAAGCAATAATTGAAATCTATTCATTGCCGCACGGTCAGCTTAAATAAATGTGTTCCTTGTTAATTTTGAATGTTTGTTAAGAGGTTCTACTCTTAAATAACTGTAAAATAAAAAATTACATTGTTACTAAAAACTTGCAACCGACTCCATACTATACGAGCATTCGTAAACTTACGATCGACAAAAGATCCGTGCTAGCACTGCAGTACTGGTTGGTGAATATCAAAATTTTCAAAGCGCTGAAATCACTCCTAACAAACACTAACTGTGTGCAAGTATATAGCACTCGGGACCGACTACTTAACGTGCCCACCGAAGCACGGAAGTCACCGTGAGAAATTAATAGATACCGGCGACATTGTTTTCTATATGTTTCAAAATATATGCCATATTAAAACGCATGCGACGTTTCAACAGAGTGACGAACGAGAGAAGGGGAGAGAGATAGCGAAACAGAGTGATGCGCTGCGTTGTCGGAGCTTCTCCGGTGCGATGACGCCGACACGCAGTCAGTGTTCCACTGCTAGACGATCAAACGAGACGCAGTACGTAACATCGCGGCCATAGCCGCCTGATCATTTAAAATGTCGCATAAATATTGCTGCGGCGCTGAGCCACGCCTGCAACCGCCACTTCGCAGTTAGTTTCGCATCATAATAATATGTATTTTGTAAAAAGTCTCATTGGTGTGTATAAGTGTGTTACCGACATTTTTTGGCATAGTAAAAACTATCGATCAACGTCGACTAATCGCAAAAACTATCTATAGACTAACCGTTGATCGACTTCGACTGTTCCATTCGTCCGTCCATCGACGGCGTCAATGAGGCCTTTTCGTTTCATTTTTTTTAAGCTTTTTCGATACATACTAGATGGCGTTGAACAAAACTGAAGAGTCAATGTCAATATCGTATCCTCTTTGTTGACAGTTGACTGATTGTAGAGATAAAATTCTTGCTGATTGCCATAACCTTCAAATTAATAATATTACATTTCATTGTTTTTTATTCTCCTAGTTTGTTTTGCAGCGTTTTTTCTTTACATGAAGTATATTAATAATTATTACACGTAGGTACGGTACTGAAATTGGTACTTGAGTTGACACTTGAGTTAGATCAGCGCCATCTAATGTTAAAAAGTGAACTACTTTTTTTTTATCGTAGACTGAAAACTCCTCATTAATTCTGGTCGCTCGATTGGTGTGGAAACAGACTTAGAGATTGCTTCTTTTTTTGCTTCTAGTGCAAGCAAAAATGAATTTAGTGGTGGTCAAGCGGAAGTGTCTTTGATAGTACTTATGTAAATTGAGACATTGAGGTGACTGGCGTCGTTCTATGCGCTGTGACATCGTGCGTTCTCACAACGAAGTTGTGGCATTCATTGATTTGATCCGCTTGCGACGACGCAACGCTACTCACTAATAGACTTCACCCTTAACTAACTCCCAATCTTTGAAGGCAGAGTTAAAATGAATATACGTATAATAATAGCTAGTTCTTTATTTTCTTGTAAGGCATTTTACATCAGGGTATCTATCCTTATGAGTTAAGAAGCAAAAGTTTTTAAAAGTTTGTTTCACTTACTTTAACCTATAATAAAAATAATGAAATAAATTATTTCAGTATGTTTAAAGGTTTACATTCAAAATTAAGTGTAATAATTTTGATTGAAATAATTATCATAATTATATTGAATATCATGTTAATAAAACAGTCACTGACAATAATAACTTGAATAAATTGTTTGTAGATACTTTATTTCTTTAAAAATATATTTTTTGGACTAATAAAATAAGTAGTAATAATTTGAATTGAATATACAGTAAAATAAAAGTAATACTTACAGGTCTCTATAAAATAAATAAAACACTTTAAATATGAGTTAATTTACATTAATAATTAAAATTGTAATAATAATTAAAGAATAAAATTAAATAATAATTAAAATAAGAGTATGTAAATATGTATTGTACTTACGCCCTGTATAGCTGTGAAAATACCATTTATTTTACACTTTATTTTTATACTGTTTTAGTATTCATAGTTTTTAAATGTAGGGAAGTACTGTTTATTAAAATTCGTCGTTTTGCTGTTGTTTAAAGACCTATTGATAATAGGCATACAAACAAAGTTTTGTAGGTATTATTTCTGAAGCCCCGGTCAGACTGTTTCTAACAGGGTTTCAAAATAAGGTGACTTTTGTTTACAACCAACTACGAGTTTCAACCACTCTGTTGTAACCGGCACGGCGCTTCAAAGCTTCCGCCCCCAACTTGTTGTCTAGGGATATTTGGTTGCAAATATCCATCTACACTGTTGTAAACTAGCTAAGTCACCTTGGTTAGAAGTCTTGTTGTAAACCGTGTAGCCAGTGCTGTTGTTTCAATATTGACTGAGATCCTGTTAATATATACTAATATATAAAGCTGAAGAGTTTGTTTTTTGTTTGTTTGTTTGAACGCGCTAATCGCAGAAACTACAAGTGGAATTTGAAAAATTCTTTTTGCATTTGATAGCTCAACTCTTGAGGAAGGTTATAGGCTATATTTTATCCCTTAATGCCCACGGGAACAAAAGTTACGCGGGTAAAATCGCGCGCGGTGGCTAGTTGTTCAATCAAAGTTGAATAGATGTCTTGAAGACGACTGCTTTGTTTCTTAACAAAAGAAAAGACGCACCACAGACAAAACTTTTATAAAATAATAAAAAGTGGCGTATAAGATGCCATGTCAGGAAAAAGTTTACCGGCAAGTTAGATGTTGCCAGCGCGACTTCATTTTCGTCTTGAGTTATAATCAGATAAGTGTTGTAAAAATGAGCGTTTTGAGTCGAGTGTTTAGCGCCGAGTCGGTGCTTTTGAGCGCTAAGGCTCACAAGCGTTGAAAACTCGGGCTTCGACGTTCGAGTTGCGCGCTCGAGCGTCGAAGCGTTATCGTTTTTAATAAGGGTATATGCATATTTTTTTACACGGGGATATTTTTTATAAGCGTATACAGTAGAATACCAACGTTTTACCTAAAATTAAAACGTGAATTAAATCACTTACCTTAATTTGAAGCCTAATAATACTTGAGAGAGATACCATCGTTCTGTCCTTTTTTCGCACGTTCTATCCTTCATATACCTACTCTATTGCCTTCTCTTTCTTTACCCCACCACCACACAGGTAGCAGCTATGCTGAATGCGTTAGGATTTTGACTCATTGAAGTCGTTGTGTAACCAGGCAGAATTAAAAAATATTAGGCTTCAAATTAAGGTAAGTGATTTAATTCACGTTTTAATTTTAGGTAAAACGTTGGTATTAAATAACCTGACCGTTAATTTGAAGCCTAATAATACTTGAGAGACGTGTTTGATATCGCCTGGTGTGGTGGTGACGTCAATGTGAATACGAATAAAAGTTAATAAGCCTAAAATAAATTGACTTGTGGTATTGTTTTACAATGCCAGGGAGATGTACATAAAAATAACCTATTATAGCATTTTCAGTAACGTAATATCAATTACCTTTCAAATACACAGGCATAAGCAACAGTTGCTAACAAAAACTATAATTAGTTTAAATTAAATAGAAATATAAAATATATTTCATCCACTGCATTAAATTGACTTGTAACTGAATTTTGATCTTTTGACATTCTTACTTATTTACAATAAAATCGTTCAAATGTATTTTCAGAACGCCAGTTATCTCTAGTGAGGATTTCATCCAACGGAACATTTTCCACCCAACTTTTTGACGCCTCAGCAGCGGAACGGAAGCTGTCGGCTGAGGCATTGATACCAGCACTTTTTTTTTATATACATATATACTTACTAATATAACCCGACTAGGTTGCGAGAGGCTACTATAGGTTTTCCACGTATAGTTATAAAAACATTATCACACTTACTTTTGATTGTTATGTCTTTTCCAATTAAAATGAACTTATTTACCCAATAGACTGGGTCCAAGCATCTATTTTTTTATATTTCAAAAGGATTTTCTGTACTAGGATTTTAGCAGGACAAAAAATAAAAATATAACATTATCAATATTCCAGATCGATGATTTGGTGCATTTTTGTTGCGACCAGTGCAATAGATTATAGGATTCGCTTGACAAGAGGATGTCTTCTCAGCCGTTCAGTTCGTTCCGGGCTACAAAGTGTGGAGACGACGACGGCTTTGTTATTAAGAGAGTTTTTATTAATATAATTGGGCTTAATCTGAACCAGTTGGTTCGTTTACAGACACTTGCTGGACCACGGACCTCAAGTGGACCTCACGCTGGTCTATAATTATTTATTGTAGAAGCTCACCAACTCTTCATGCGCAACCATTTTTGTTATTCTGACCAGTTTGTCGGTTTTTTTTTATTTTTTTATTTTAAGCTATTGCATAGCTTCTGTCGCGGGCCTGCTGCAGGCCGGCCGCCCGGTCAGTACGTTCTAGCTCTGTATGACGTGTCGCAGCCGGTGCTGGTGTCGGTGGACGCCAGCAGCGTGGCTCCGGGCGCGGTGCTGCTGCAGGCCGGCCGCCCGGTCAGAACGTCCTAGCTCTGTATGACGTGTCGCAGCGGAACACCTTATCTCGTTGCAATAGCTTTACCGCGGCAGTCACCGAGTGCCACATGTTTTTTTTTTATTATTTTATTTTTTTTATTTTTTTTTATATGTAAGCCACCCTGGTATTAGAAGTTCACGCCTTATAGTTAAGTCACGGTATTTTTGCCCACACATGAATATCGACTTTGGTACTATGTCGAAAACCTGGATACCTTGTCAACGTGTAAAGATACAACGACATACAAAGAGTGAGCCAGCACTATTTACACAACATTCAGTGGAAAGATTCGCACATGTACACATCGATATCATCGGCCCGTTGTTGCCTACTGTTGAGTGATGGCTACAAATACTGTGTTACAATAATAGACTGCTGTACACGATGGCCGGAAGCAACTTCTGTCCAAGACATTCGGGTCTATACGACTATCAGGCGAACTGTCGAAAAAATAAATAATGAAAAAACGCTACGAGTAACGGAATACGATTAGATTAACCAGCTACGCGCCATGAAAGAACTGAAGCCAACATTAGCTCCGCACGCAACCAAGCGCAGTATTTTTGAACACTCGGACTTGTCATCGTGCGATCACGTTTTCATAAGATGCGACGCAGTGAAGACACCACTCGCACACCGGCACATGAAGGCCCGTTTTCTATACTGAAATGAAACAGAAAAGTTCTCCCGATAAAGCTACCGACTCGAGAAACTACTATAGCTATCGATCGATATACTGAAACCAGCGTATATCATCGCCTCACCACTGCCGTTTGACGACGTCCTAGCCCCGACCGCAATACCTCGCATCATACGACACTACAAACTACTCGAAGTGACGAGTCGTCAAACCACCAATAGGCTTCGCTTGAGGGGGAGCACTGTAGCTACCCTAGCAACTAGCTGCTGCTAATTGATTAAGCTGTATCAATTTAATAAATAATTCTCTTTCTAATCTCCAGCCCTGATAGTTTAATTTCAATATCAATTGAGAAGCAGCTAAATACACCATAGCGCGTATTCCGTGCTCTCGAAATTTCTGGGCAACCCAATTGCATACAAGCAAATTCCCCTCGTGCAAAGCTGAGCCCGAAGGGCAGCCAACTCTTTTGTCCACGTTATCGTATAGTAAACAGCATGTTATTAAGCTCTCCACAAAACAATTAGAAAACAGTTCAAAACCGACCTGAAAATTTGAAAACTTGTTGAGTAAATAAAGGGAATCACATCCACTACATCATACACTGCAGCGAATTGCATCACAAATCTGTGGCAGCGGATATCATTTTGCAAGCAAGAGGTACATTGATTATCAATTTCACTTAATATCTTTAAATTCTCATAAGCCAATAATAATTTGAAATGTGTTACTTCGTCATAACCTGGATAGAACAACTACTTTAGTACTTATATTAATCTATGAGAACAACAAATCACGGATTGATAATTGATCAACTTAACCACAGACCAAGAAGATTATGTTCATAAATTGCCAGCATTCAAAATAACATCAATCACAAATCATACATTGCAGCCACTGGAGCTGTCAATTATTTTCGTTCATAAATTAATATATACGTAATCTCGGCTCGATTTATGGTCTACTCTGCTGTTAGCCGCAAGAACCCCTTTCTTTCCACCGGTTGTGACAGTTTTTCATAGAAAATACTCGAAGAGTCAGTATCGTCTGGATTTTTCTCTCCTATCTAGGTGGAATGAGGGAGAGCCTTAACGTCCTTGTGAAGATGCGTTAGATTTATGACCATGTGGTCAGTATCGCCTGGATTTACCTCTCCTATCCTGGTGGCATGAGGGAGAACCTTTACGTTGTTGTGCAGATTTGTTACATTTACGACCGTGTGGTCAGTATCGTCTGGATTTACCTCTCCTATCCTGGTGGGATGAGGGAGAACCTTTACGCACTTGTGCAGATTCGTTAGATTTACGACCGTGTGGTCAGTATCATCTGGATTTACCTCTCCTATCCTGGTGGGATGAGGGAGAACCTTTACGTACTTGTGCAGATGCGTTAGATTTACGACCGTTTGGTCAGTATCGTCTGGATTTACCTCTCCTATCCCGGTGGGATGAGGAAGAACCTTTACGTAGTTGTGCAAATTCGATAGATTTTCGACCGTGCGGTCAGTATCGTCTGGATTTACGACTCCTATCCCGAAGGGATGATGGAGAATATTTCGTACTAGTGCAGATGCGTTAGATTTACGACCGTGCGGTCAGTATCGTCTGGATTTTCCTGTCCTATCCCAGTGGGATGAGGGAGAGCCTTTAAGTCCTTGTGAAGATTCGTTAAATTTACGACCGTGTGCTTGCTTACTTCCACGACCTCGAAAGGGCTTTCTAACATTATGATAAGTGATGGCATGAGGGAGGAGTTTTACTTAACATGACCTTATTTAAAGGATCCTTGACAGAAGCTAAAATAACCTAATATTTGTCCAATCAGGATTGTCAAAGCTTTGTATAACTTTGAGAATTTCAGAATAATTATGAGGTGTTTTTGAAACTACAGATGTGGCTGTAGGTTTTGTGAATCCCAGATCGTTCAGATTATGTTCGTCGATTATAGGATCATCATTATAAAGATGTCTAACTGAACAAGATTAAGAGATTCTTTAAAAAAGCTACAACTTAGATTAACTGTCCTATTATGCCGTAATTATGATTCCGCTTTCGATTCTGACGGTAACGGCGCGAACGTTTTTGATTAGAAGAATCACTCGAGCTTCTGATCCAGAACTACTTAAATTCGTCGTTCTTGAGATAGTTTGTACATATGAAGTACTAGTACCTACTACATTGTTTTGATCACTTATTTTTAAACCACGATGCAAATAATAAATTTCGCTTACCAAAAGAAACTAAAAGGTAGATAAAAAACAATTCTAAAACGAACGTTAACAACGTTAAACTTATTTTGGAGCAGGTATAACATTTTAAAATAAAAACATTATTCTTAAATTCACGATAGTGATAAAAACTGTGTGACGCATTAGAAGCAGGTAGAATACTCTATTTATAAACAATTAATTTCTTTCGTACACTAAGCTCGATATTGTTTAACATAATAATAGGTAATAATAACTCTAGTTTTGTGAAAAGAAAAATCTCTTTAAAATTATTATTCTAGAATGCTTCCCATCACTATTCTATTGTATGAACCTCGATTTATACATAAAACAAAGATAAAGGGATTGCTGTGCTGTGATATAACATGATTATAAAAATTGAATTATAAATTATAACACGTTGCATTATAAATAACAATAGCCGTGCGAAATTTATCAAAGAAAACACATAGGCAAGTAAAATAATTAAGATAAAATGAACTCACCAATGTCAGCTTTAATCCGAAACAAGTTTTAGAAAAGATAAATATGTACCTTCAGTAAACACTGTGTCTTCTCTGATATAGACAAGTTGTCAGGACAAGAACAACGACGTCAATGAGTCAAAATCCTAACGCATTCAGCATAGCTGCTACCTGTGTGGTGGTGGGGTAAAGAAAGAGAAGGCAATAGAGTAGGTATATGAAGGATAGAACGTGCGAAAAAAGGACAGAACGATGGTATCTCTCTCAAATATTATTAGGCTTCAAATTAACGGTCAGGTTATTTAATACGTTTATTATGACTTATATAACTAAGTCGGGTATAATGACTTCGCCTATAGTGACATATCGCTTATTGTGACCCTTTTTTTATCAAATTTTGTCGCTTATAGTGACCGACCGTATGATTTTTAACACCTTTGTCAGTGTTCGGAAGAGTCACGTAATAATACCCAAAGACTTTCGGCGCGTGAAAAGCTTTTTGATTTGAGTCTCAGAGTGTAGATTTACTTATTGAGTCTACTTATTAATATCTACTTTGATTTACCTCTATTTTATTCCTCTCTATTAAAATAAATCACATACTAACTTAAACAGTTTATTTATTCTTGCAGTACCTATGCTTTGTATGACGTCCGTTTAGTATGACTTGTTTCTTATTTCCCTTCGATGTCATTATAAACGGATTCCACTGTATTCTGCATTTATTATGACGTGTGACATATTCATATACTTTGTGAACGCTCACGCTTGAGCCGAGTCGAGCTCGAGCGTCGAGTTCAGCGCTATAATTGAGCTTCTTTATCTAAACGCTCAAGCCAACGCTCGAGCGTTTTGGAACTGACTCGAGCCCGACGCGAGCGTTTTATCGCTGACTCGAGGATTTTTACAACACTTAATCAGATGCATGCGCGATTTCAAATACTAATTGTGCCATCTAGAGCCAAGGTGCGAAACAAAAATGCATCTTGAAATTAATCTATCCCGTAAAAACTATACCTCTGTCTGGATAAAAAATCTATAGGGTAAGGGTGCCTATTATGAGATAGGTGCCAAATATGAGACAGCAAGATACTGGTCAAACTGTTCACGTCAGCCATTTGGTGCTAGTTTCCCTGGAATCGACATAGCAACAGCGCAAAACGTCTTTCAGTGCACGCCAGCCACCGGCGATCTAAGAACTTGTGCGCGTCGTTTATTACATTATCGTAAAACCAAATATTTTTCGTCAAATGTTTACAGGGTACGTAAGAAGTTTATTTTTACGTTAAAAGCTCTTAATATATTTTTAGTTTACAGCTTATATGATCCATTTTAAATTAACTGCAGTATGATTGTGTTTTCTTTTTGAAACAAAAAAAGGGGCATCTATTTTGTAAAACTGTTTTTGTTTTGAGATATGCTGGGGTTCGTAAATTGAGATATTTCATATTGTTCAGTGCTATGTGAAAATAGATGGCCATGCAGAAGATCTTATTAATATTAAGACTGATGTCTTTGTATAATATTTTTTTAATAAGTTACAGTAAAAATGACATTTAAATATTGTTTTTTTTTTGTTGTTTTTACCCCTAAAATTTTGAAGAACCCAATATGAGATACTATCTTATATTAGCAACTCCTTGTATCTCCTAATAGTAAACCAATTGTTTTGGACTACTTTTTTTGATATTTTTCACTTTTTAGCACTATTTATTTAACACTAAATAGCTATTGCATATTTAAAGAACATTAAATTTCATATCTAAAGCTATATCTTAGAAACCTACAGTAACAGTTTGGGTTTTAAAGTCATAAATAGAAATGGTATCTCATAATAGGCATCCTTACCCTATGCTATTGACTGTACACTATCACTGTGCCAAATATCATCCAAACCGCAGTTGCGCATTATTTCTTATTAACTTTCGCATTTATTTCGGTGGTCGCTAGCCAGTCCGCCGTGAAAGGGATCCTACCACCAAGTGGGGGTGACTAGGATTAGTCACCTTTGAAGACAGGATTATCGAGGGGTGGTAGGGCTATTCTTCACCATACAAAGACAGTAGGAGTATGAGAGTTTTGATGTCTTACGACCTATTTCAATAACTCAACAGAGAGTTAAAGTAACAATAGAAATGTCTTGTGTCAAACTTCTCACAAATCTGTCAATTGAACTCAAAATAGCATAGAAATTTCTATCTTTACTTTAACTTTTTGGTAAGTTATTGAGACGGGCCGTTAGTAATTTTAATGTTCGGCTATTAATATAAAATATTTTTTTTTTAATTTGATGGGTAGTTTCCAAGATTTCCGCGATCAAACAAACAAACTCTTCAGCTTTACTTCATAGGTCGTCACCACAATTCTTAATATTGTCTTAAGTTTTCACGATTCATAATTTAAATAAAACTACTTTTTAACCGGATTAATCGCGTATAATTTATTGAACGACAGTCGCTAGTGACCACGGGGTCTGCAAAGACACCGAAACGTCGAGTTAAAATGTAAAATATAAATTGTACGCGCTTAATCCGGTTAAAAAGTAGTTTTATTTAAACCACAATTCGTGGTATCTCACCCACTGCAGGGCTATGAGTCTTTCCTCTGGGTGACGAGGAGGCTTAAGCCGTAATCCACCAAGCTGCCTCAGTGCTGGTTGGTGGATCTTTTAAGTAAAATAAAACGATAATAAATTAATTTACTTACTTGTTGCAGTCGAGTTGGATTCGCATATGAAAAATAAAATAAATACGTTAGGTTATTTTTCAAAAAAATGTTATCAGTCATTCAATTTTGTTTTTTTTTTTTCTCAGGTTTTTTACTCACGTAACGGTCCTATAAACATAACGCACAATTAGTAAAGTAAATTTTTATGAATCATAAAATCATCAGGTTCTTTTTTGCTTATTATTTTTACTTACCGTGAACTGAAATGATAGTAAAAAAGTAGGATTCCGTTAAGCAAATTATTTAAAAATAAATGAGACAGTGGATACATAGGTAATAATCCTTACGATATTCTGAAAAAGTTGAAATAAAGTGATGAATAAGCGTCAAGTTTTATTATAATGCTTTATTTTTTATTTTGTCTACTATGTTTATTAATTACTTACTTGTGGCTGTTGAAATAATTAAAAATACGCATTAATTTTACAACATACAGAAACACGTATATTCTTAGCTAGGAAAGTCACCTTGGTTTAAAGCGTTGTTGTAAGAAAGTGCTTAACACACCTGCTCTATACAACCACCATTTCTTATTTTCGTATCTCGTCGCAATTACGTGTTTGGCGTTTACTTAGGACAAGGACCTGACATCAAGGGCATCGCTCATTATAAAGCGTTGTTGGTTTAATCATACATGACCGATCAAAAAATCTGCAAGAAAACCCTATAGTTAACATAATTTCAATGACTGATCATTGCGTTATAACACAGCTGCGTACGCACAGATAGAGTATGACCAATGAAAGCTGTCCAAGAAAAAGGCGGGAATTTAAAGAAAATAATATCAGGCAACGCTTGCTTTAACGAATTTGATATCATTGATACACGCATCGAATAAATAACGTCTTCCTTCTTTTTAAGTCGATAAATAAATAGTTGGGCAGCTTTTGTTGGTCAGACTTTTACTTCAGCAGAAACATACTTAATTCTTAAAGATGGGTGACGCCTTTCGAAGAGCATCCATACACTATGGTTCAATATCATCAACAGCCAGTAGACGTCCACTGCTGGAAATAGGCCTACCCCAAGATCTTCCACGTCGCTCGGTCCCGCGCCGCCCTCATCCAGCGTTCTCCGGCGACTTTGACCAGGTCGTCGGTCCATCGTGCGGGGGGCCTGCCTACGCTGCGTCTCCCAGTACGTGGCCGCCACTCGAGAACTTTTCTGCCCCAACGGCCATCTGTTCTGCCCTGCTCATTGCCACTTCAGCTTTGCAATTCTTCTGGCTATGTCGGTGACTTTGCTTCGCCTGCGAATCTACTGAGGTATCTACTCTACCCTTTCCATTGCCCGCTGAGCGACTTTAAGCTTGTTTATAAGTTTTAATATTGTTTATAGTTAGCGACCACGTCTTAGTGCCGTAATCACTGGCAACACTCAAGGGTAAAAACCTTTGTCTTCAGACACTGTGATTGTATTAGTCAAATTATACTTACTGTAGTCTAAAAGGGCGAAGGAAAAATATTTAATAGGTATTTTTATTTAACTTTTTCATTTTCTTTAGTTTGTTTTGTTACCAAAGCGCTCAAATAGTTAGGTAAGTATATTTTATTTTATTTTATCAAAGATTTTCTGGATGTTTAATGCAATTCCAAGTTTCTCGTACATTGGACGTTTAGCTTTTTAATTGATTAGTTAAATCATTGTGTTTCAGACACATTTCATTGAATTAATTGAAACACATGATGGAAAAAGTTAAATCTTCCAACTGCTAATTATCGTGCCCGCAGATTCTATCCCCGCACCATGCAAATAAAAAAATCTACGACAACATGTTTTATTGCAAAAAGCAAAAATTTATTAAAAATTTAAAAAAAATTGATTTTATTACGCAGTTCTTTCCACGTAAATTTTCAATCAAAATGTATGAACTAGATTATTAATCAAAAGATTTGTACCTCAGCAGGCTAAAAAATGCAAAACATTGATACATTAATTCGGTCTATACAGATAAATAAAAAAATATATATGTATGAAGACTCATTAAATAATTTTACTCACATCGAACTGAAATATAAAACAGATACTTTAGTTTAATGCATCACAAATTAAAAATTCAAACAAAATATCTATCGCGAAAATAACTAAAATAAATAAGTATTGGTAAGACCAAAGATGGCAGCACAAGGGTTGAAGAAAGAACTGACTCTTCCTAAAACGTTTCAGAACACATCAAGATTATTTGACGACAGATATTATATGAAGTGGTCGCTAGCCAATAGGCCAATGGGCATTGTTCACTTTTTTTAACCTATTATTTTTATTATGTTATATTAATCTTTAGCCTATTTTGAGAGAACTATTTGAATAGTTTTATTTTTAACTGTGTCGTTTAATTTATATTGATTTTATGAAATTAGTACGTGATGACGTCATCAGTGGCATTAAGTGTATAAACATGTGTCAGTCAGTAAAAAAAAACATTAGCTCTGTCTGTGTGCTAAAGTCATGCTATGTCAGTGCCAGCCAATGGATTGTCAACAGACAACAAACCAACATTTCAAACATTGGTTCAAATCAAATCTTAACCGTCTTTATTTCCTCTGTTTCTTTTCTTTGTAGTTTGTATTAATAATCTATAACTAAAATAATTGAATTAATTATTCTTAAAATTTTAATTGTTAATTAAACTTAGATCAATCTCAGGGAAAAATAAAGAAGCTGAGTTTTTTACGTTGAGGTTACGTTAAAATATAAACAAAACAAAACAACCACCATAGAGCTATAGAGTTTAGTTTGACTTTTTTTAAACAGCTTTAAGGCATAACACTTGATCGATTTGATGCCTTTGATGACGTCATCAAGGTTAAATAAAGGTCAAATGTATTTTGTTAAAAATCTCTTAAACCCCAATATTTTTAAATGTTTTAAATCGACTAAATTAATCAGAAACCTTATTCCTCGAAACGGTTTTTCGTATGAAATAATTTAAAAAAAATGAACAATGTCCATAGGATCTCGGATTATACGCCTATACTATCAGAACCGATAGAGCTATACTTACAGCCCGTTCACACATGATCTGTTTTACTGGATACCTTTTTTGCATCTAAAATACGTGAAGTCGTCGTGGCGCCGTGGTTACTGTGCATATAAAACGATATCGCAGGTTAAGCGCGCTCGGTGCGGCCGGTATCAGGATGGGTGACCGCTGACCATTCATTTCTTACGACGAATTCCGTGTTTCGGAGGGCACGTTAAGCAGTCGGTCCCGGGTGCTGTATACTTGTATACAGTAGTCGTTAGGGTTTGTCAGAAGCCATTTCGGCACCCTGAAATATCTGACATCCACCAACCAGCACCGGGCCAGCTTGGTGGATTACGGCCTAAACCTCCTCGTCACCCAGAGGGGAGACTCATAGCCCTGCAGTGGGCTCATTACACGGAGTTGTGGTGATGATGGTGATGATCTAAAATACGTATACTGAATACTGTGCCATATGTGAAGTCGCTCATACAACTCCATGGGCCATCGATGGAAAAACGTATCCGGTAAAACGTATCCAGTAAAACGGACCATGTGTGAACGGGCTGTTAGTTGGCTAAGCCAATGCGGCTCAGACTACCCTTGCCGTGCCTGTACAAAACTATAGTTTTACTAGCTGACCCGGCAAACGTTGTTTTGCCATATAAAAAAAAAATAGATGTTGGCCGATTCTCATAGATACCGGATAAGCACAAAAAATTTCATCAAAATCGGTCAAGCCGTTTCGGAGGAGTATGGCAACGAAAACTGTGACACGAGAATTTTATATATTAGAAGATATTGTCATTGAAATACTGCCTGTTTATATCTAAACTATCGGTGCAGACTTGCTTTCATTTCTCAGAAACGATATCGGGATTTTCATTTCAAGTGGATGATACTAGTAGTCTATTGAGTAACTTGAGAGGGTAAAATATTAAAATCCTTGCGTCGGTTTCTAATATAAGTAAATGATTTGGAATTAACCGAACATGAGCTATTTTTTGCACTATATGTTGTTTTAATACATTTCATGAGTTGTCAAAAATCTGACAGGTCAGCTATGGACATTACTCGTTGTGATAAAAATAAGGTAGATTTACTTACTGTCAGCTAAAATTGAATATTTGATTACAAATAAGTTAAATGCTTAAAAAGTTTATCAAAAAACATCACATCGATAAAATTAGATAAAATTATACTTACATGAGACTCGACCTAAAAATAAAATAAATTCAAAATGAGAACATTTTTTATAGCAAACAGTCGTTGAGATAATAACTGGGCAAACGCTGGGTCATGCATGCCACACGCGTGCTCAAACTCAAATATTCTTTATTCCGTAAGTATTTAAATACATTTGAAATAAGTCAAACAATTTACAAATTGAACTGTATCTACCACCACTTCGGAAAGTCGATCAGTTGAGAAGAAGTGGCAAGAAACTCAACAGCAATCATCTTTTAAAAATAAGAAAAAAATACACAATAACAATTTACAGCCAGGGAATCCCATCTTCTTGCATCCGGATATCTTATAGTAAACCTTTTCACATAACACTTATCCTTTATCACTTCGCTTGTCCACGCGTATGGCACGGGTGACGCAGTTTCGTTAGAAAAAAATCATTTGTATGCCTGTACAGTCGTGTCAATGGGATCTCTTACTATTTGGCTTATTATCTCTTACTATTTGAAAAAATATTTTACTTACTTCCTCCTGAAATTTAATTTTTAATATTTTATGAATGATAACGTACAATAACAAGGATATTAAATTGTTCATCGATGCATGGTGTTGTGGTAAAGACTTTGCTCAAGATAGGTTTGGACCAAGATTTGGGTGGAGTTTGTGTGATGAACACAAAAGCTAGCCATCAAATCTTTCATGATTTACATAAATGATCAAGTCAAACGTCAAGTTAAAAATGTTAAATGCACCATCGAACCAACTGAATCAGAAGTTTAGGACCCACAACAAGCTCATTTTGGCAAACCGTCTAAATGCTAGTAGGTCGAAATTCGCTTGAAGATAGGTTACCTTGGTGACTAACTTGTTATCATTTCTTTCGACATTGATATTTACTGAGTACAGATTTCATACAGTATCTTAAATGTCCTAAGTGCATTATACGCGATAGACCTTACGAGTTTGACAGTTTTAAATGATTCAGTTGATTCGCTAGTACAGAAAAAATCTACTATTGATTAGAAGTTTTAAAAAGTAGCTATTTAACTTAATGACAATGAGCTCAAGCGATATTATAAAATGTATAGTATAGTATAAAATTAAAATTATAAGTATAAAATTACCGAGCTCTCGAATGTTAAATTAGGGCACTACAAACTTTCATTTCTAAGAAAAATTTATCTTGAGTTGTCTAAGTTTGACATTATAGAGAGTTAAAATTAGAGTGTGTCATCACGAATATGGCCCAATATCATCCATGGTTGCTCTGGCTTAGATGGCAAAGTATTTACCACACAACACCAGCAGGTTTCGAGGTAATATTATTAATTTATTAAATTTAACTCGTAATGTTGATAGCAAAGCAACGAAAGAATCTGTAAGAATAGTTGTTCGTTCCTACTCCCAGAATATGGCATGGCAGGCTGCGGCCCGACGACGGTTGCCGTCACGAATCTGTATACAGGGTTAATTTTAATAAGCGCATCACCTCTTGCAGGCAACCTCTCTTCATCAATCCCAACAACATTTGTTCTACGACTTTTTACAAATCTTGATAAATAACACAAAGAAAGAAAAACAAAAAAATGTTTGCTCACTCTGTTCTTGATTACTCTGAATTTTTCTACTTCACCCCGCAACCCCGTGCTCCGCTGCACGTGGCGTGACGCATGGTGCGTGGCATCCCTACTCTCAGTGTAAATAGAGTAACGTCGACTGGATTTTTTCTGTTCGATCGTCGACTGTTCGATCGACGGTCAATCGATTGGTGTGGTAACACCATTAATATAATAATAATAATAATTATGTTATGTCCACCGAAATCATTCCGGTTGTAATATCCGCAAACGGTTTGACTGACCCCAGCCACTTTGGTCAGAAACCTTAAAAGGCTGGGATTCGACGGTGGTTCGCTTCCAGCACGCATGCAAAAAGCGGTTTTGCTAGATACTGCCCGAATAGTTCGCCGGTTTCTGTCCCTCTTGCCCTGATCCCCGACCGACTGGTCTTATTGTCGGGTCTTTCCGCCGAAAGGCGTGTAGCTTTAGGTATAAATAATAATAATTAATTAAATTTCTCCAATAAAGTTTGCGTAAAAAACAGTATAATGTTATGCTTACTTACTGTAATTACTTTTTAGCAGATTCGTTTTATATTTTTCCTTAAGTTATATATTTAGTTTGTAAATATAGAAATATATATAATAATATAATAGAATATATAATATATTGGAACTCCTTACTGCAATACTCAATTTACTCAATACTGGCCGATGTGTCATAAAAAAAAGAAATGACATCCCAAGCATTTTGACAACGTCAGTGAGGGAGAGGAAGAAAAAGGTCCGCTGAGGAGAGATGTGAGGATTCTGAAGAGAAAAAAAGATCGGGAGAGAACGCTGGAGGACGGCTGACCGATCCGGGAAAAGCCGCCGGCCCTCCCCGGCGACGACGTCCTGGCTCTACCTGAGGCGCCCTGCTCTGCTCGGCGCTCTTCACGGCTGCGGCCGTGCGCTACAACCCTCGCGGTGGTTCCTACCGCTGTGAGCGGCCTCCCTGCCGCTAACTTAGCGGTTGTTAGTGGCTGCCTCCACCACTACCGCGGCTGTGAGCCGCGGTCTCCTACGGCGTCAACTGCGGCCGAGGGCCGCTAGCTCCAAACGTCTAAAATTTAACATTTTCCCTACAGTGCTTTAGTGACTTTAAGTGCCTTTCTCGTTTTGTAAATTAAAATTAAAGTTTTTTAAGTGTTAATAGTTTTCTTCCACTTCAGCACCCTATTGAACTGCGAGCGACGGACCCCCTTCCGGGAATCGGCGCTTCGCGACAACAGTATTTACCTTATAACTAGTTACGACAAAATAAGTATTGTTTTTTAATTATTTGAGCACTCTAGCCCCCACACTAGGATTCCCTGTGTTGTGGGTGGCTAGCTATTAGAATCAATAAATAGTTATTGTATGGGAAAACTTAAATTTTCAAAAACTATTAGGTGTATTTGAAAAGTCGTAGAAAAATGTTGGGATTGATATGGAAGGGCTGCTTGCAAGAGGTGATGCGCTTATTAAAACTAAACCTGTATGTACTCGCTGCTATTCAATTTGTTGATAGCGCGATGTAGAAAATACATTGTTTCATCGTCGTTTTAGTTACTATGCAGCGTCACTAGAGATCGCTACAAATTACTTATTATGCTGACGTGGAAAGCTATAATACCAAAAAAATAAGTTTCTGAAGTTAGACAATTGAAGACAATGGGAGTATTGCAAGGGTCCGTAACATGCTTCCTGCGGGTATCCTGGAAAGAATCATTTAAAGCGATAAGGCTGTCCTAATCGTACAAATTTTTTGGGAATTTATTGTTTCTTTCATGCCTTATTCAATATATTTATTATGCTTAATAATCAGTGACTTTTATATTAAAGACCACGAACTATATTTTCAGCCGATTTTCAAAAGCGGAACACCATTAGATAGAAGATACTTCAGAGATAGTCTCATTTCTACTCTATTAAAATCGATTAAGTAGTTCTTGAAATATTTGCGATTTTCAAATAACAATGAAACTATAGAAAATAGAAAGTATATACGCTATATATATGTTTCCTTTTCGCCAAAGTTCGAAGTCTTGTAAACGTGTGTGATGCTTAGCATTTGTGTGACAGAATCTGAGGTGCGCATAAAACATGTCACGGTTTGTCACAGACAACACACGACACGATGCCTATCTGCGTACACTCAGTTGGTAGAACAGGGGCCCGATTCTGAAACTTTTAATATTACGCACGGATGTACATCAACATCTTGTTCACCGATGGGTCTCCTAGTGATTGGCAGAATACTAACAAAATGTCACATGTTAATATAATGCTCCTTGTAATGAGGGTAATGAGGGTTTTCAGGAACGGTCTACTTGAGATGGCAACACTGTAGCGTCAGATGTAATGAAAATTTATATATATTTTTGGTAAATTTATTCTTAAAATCATTACTTTAGTACTGATTAGTAGAATTTGTTTTTCAAAATGCCACAGTGTTGTGCAGTGCCTATGTTTTCAAAAAAACAGGACAAAAACCTATTTCCGATAAACCCGATTATCAGAGATAAAATATACTCCAACGATCGTTGTAATCGGTGATAAAATCAATAACAATTCCAAAAGTTCGAAATACAATAAAATTTCCATAAAATTTCAATAATTTATGCTCAATTTTTATTTCACAGCTGTTTGGAACTACGAAGCGCCGCCTGGTGGTAGAAAATTATCGAAAACCCTCATTACAGAATCGGGGTCCAGAAGAGATGTACACAATGCAGAGATTGCCATGTACTATTTGATTCTTGAAGTTCAGAAACGGATGAAGAAAAAGAATTGGTTTCGGCACTGTCACACAGTTTGCCATATTTGCACTAGTAGAGGATACGTTTATTGGATACCTTTATTGGTTTATTGGATGAAAAGTATCATAAGTATCATTTATAGAAACAATTTTTGCAAGAAAAGGTATCTATTTTTTTGCAAGGAAATTATACAAGGTGTTCCTATTGATTTCTCATAACCCTATGGCATTATTAGGACCATATAATAGAATCAAATAACATGTGAATTATTTTTCATATTTTTTATTTTTTTATTTTTCGTACAAAATAATTCAATTAAGTTAAAACATCTTAAGTAAAACACTTTCATGCAAAGTATGACAACGTGGCATTTTCTATCCCTTCTTTTATCGCTATGGACAGGTACAGTTCGCAACGCTTTGCGCTGTACATTGTATGCGACGTTCCTCAACGTTTAAAATGTTTTTGTTGTTCATTGTATGGCTTCAGTGACACGCGTCTATTGAATGAATGTTAAAGAGATTTTACAAGGGTGATAATTTATGAAATCATTATTTTAAGATTGATGATATCTTGGAAATTATGCACTTTTGAACAACATATTCTTTGGTTCATAAGTATTGTATTTTAGTAAGGAACAAAACCTTAAAGTTATGGGAAATCAACAGAAACACCATATATATTTACTAACATATTAAGTAAAGTATGGTCACTCTAAATCACGATTGAATGCAAAAAAATCTTGTAGTACTTCGTCGTTGTATTATCAAACGTAATCAATAAAATGTCGTAGTATCGTCAGGTGAATAGGGTGTTCATCAACAGCGACTACTTGTATAAAAGTTTGTGTTGCCATATCATTATTTTATTCTACTAAAATAAATATGCAGATACGTTTATATTGTATCAAAGAATATAATATTTAAATTTGGCCGATGCCTAAAAATATACCTGTATCGCTTGTAGGGGCTTGGTTGAAAAAATCCACGAAGCTCACAGTACAATTAGATCATACTTACTTTTTTCTGGAATAATGTAATACATGTATTAGTTGTATAACTTATATATATTCTAATTGTCTCAACAACTCAACAAAAACCATCTTTCAAAAATACACAACACAGTTTAAAGCCATGGAATCCCATCTTCTTGCATCAGGATAACTTTCGAGTAGTTCTTCTTACAGAACATTTGTTTTACCCTTATATCCTTAATGTGTTATATCCTTAAATGTAAATCTTAGACACACGTAAGTTCTTAACCTCATTCTAAGCTCTTATAGTGCTGCAGCATTCGTCAAGTTTTCGCTTGTGTTACAAAAAGTCCTGGTATCGAATTCCTGAATGACCAGCTTCCACCATATCGAAACTTACTCCGATCTGAGTAGGGGATACCCCAATTTCTGTTTGATGTCTTTTGAAAACAAACTTTTACTTTATGATGATACAGTAGGTGTGTTCAGCTTGGATCAGGTTTTATTACTCATCATCATCATTAGGCTGGAGAAACCCACTGCTAAACAAAGGTCCTTAAGGTTAATTACAATTACACCTAGTTCTACCTATCCCCGAAAAACACAAATAAATACATCATTAATAACAAATGCAAGTCCCAAAAGATTAAATATGATTAGTGTTTTATTAGGGATGGAATAAGTCGAGTAACATTTGATAATCAATTAAACTAGTGTACTGTTCGCATTTTTTACAAAATATGTATATGTAACTGAACCATGAGAATTTTTCCAAATAAGCCGTACCTATAGGTACTATCCGAATACCACACTGTGAGTTCTTGATCTAATTAAGAGCTATAGTTGAGCGATGACAAACGTGCGAACCAATACACAAATAATTGTCTTTTATCCTTTTTCACTATTTCAGACAACACCAGCGCAGCTCCACAAGGCCAGTTACTGCGAGTGAAAGATGCAATAAAATGAACTCATTTTCTGTTCATACAAACAACTTTATAGATCCACTCTTTCGTAAATATTTAACTCGATGATGTTCCTCTAGTCGCTCCCAACAATTTGGTACCCTTCGGTACGAAAATGGGCGACTTGTAAAGACATCCTTTTATCCTTTTGACTCACTCCGTGGCGCAGTGGTTAAGAATCGATTTTCCTATAAATACTTTTTTGAAGTTTTTCAAAAGAAGCTGAGACATTCGGAATATTGTTTCTAAATATATAAAAAAATATATATATGTTATTTAAACATTTGATCGAGTGGAATTCGATTTCAGTTACATGATTTAAGGAAGTAGGTACACTCGATAGGAAAATAATTCGAAGTTGTCTTAATATTATGACTCACTAACTAACGTTTTCGAAACAAAAAATACAGGTGATTAAAGTCACTTAATAGCTATAGGAATATTCGCTAGGTAAAACTGCATAATTGATTTGTTTTGTTTACAATCACGGCACTGCACTGCACGGCAATGCACGGCACGGTTATTTATTTATTTACTTTACTGTGCGTAGTCATATTACTAAATGCGGGGGCACACTGCATAATGTTTGGGGCCACATGGTTGGTGTGTCATTCTGAGTAATTATTTATGATATAACTTATTTAAGTAAACTTACGTCAGACGTGCCATTGCCCGCAGCCGTACCATTAGCAGCAGCGTCCTGAAAAAAAAAATTAAAAAACTCAAAAATTGTTCATCTTTAGATAAGAAAAATATTATATTGTCTTAAGTCTTCACGATTTACATTATTAAATAAAATACTTTAACCACGGATTTATCGCGTATATCAGCCTATCGCAGATATAAAAACCTCCAATAATTACTGTCCCTTAACTGACTATTACAGTATGCCCGGGAAAAGAAGTAGCTGGTACATTCTATGTTTTTCCTTTGCTCCCAGACCAGCATGGAAGATATGCATGTAATTATACGCGATAAATCAGGTAATAAGTGTTTTATTTAAGAAAAAATATTATATAAATTCGATCCAACGGGGGATAGAAACCGGGATCTCCTGCATGCTGAGCGCGGGCTCTAACCATCAAGTTCTAAACATAGAAGGAAATGTAACTTACCACTACAGCAGTCGGTCGTCAATTTCATAAGCGGTGTAGTAATACACCACGTAATACTACCAAAAACCTAACAGGAAACATCTCGCACCAACTTCAGAGGGTGCTAGATGTTTGGCGCGATCTGCATTCAGCGTTTGGTATATGACTTTATTTGGAGTCTTTTCATCTTCTACATGGAACTTGAAGAGATAAAATGACCGAGCATGGACAATCAGACTGTTAATTGTTATCAAAAGGCTATTTAGTGGTTCAGGCCATTTATCACCCAACCAACACGTACACTGATCATCATCACAAACCTTGTTAATGAGCTCACTATAGGGCCATGAATTAGAGATTGATATGAAGGTAAATATAAAGAGCTGATTTCACCTCACTCGGTCCTTTGGTGTCAACGTTTCCTGGTAACGTTAACCAGTTCTGATCAATCTTGCTATGGGCATACCATCGTGTCGACTCCTAGTACCTGGTTGCCACTGAAGAAGCTTTCGGCTCCAACGGCCATCGATACTGCAACCTATGTGCCCTGCCCATTGCCATTCTTGTGGCTATGTAGGTGAGTTTGAGTCAACTGCAAGTCTTAATATTACAGATTTGCTCCCGCAGGTAAACTCCCATCATAGTACTCCGTTACCTGCAGTATGTACTTGAGGTTATTTATAAGGAACATAGTGAGCTGCCATGTCTCACTGCCATAAGTCATGACTTGCAATACACATCAGTCAAAAACCTTTGCATCATTGTTATAGTTTTTAAAGTATGAAAGATACTTACTCCCTAGAAAAAACACAACGGAAGATTTTAAATTATTAACGATTTAATTATTCTCTTAGTGAACAGTACTTACACAGTAAACATCCACCACTTGAAGGATAATTTCGGTACGTTTTTTTTTCAATATAAAATAAGCCTTTTTTGACCTTATAATCACCTGATGGTTGGTGAAGTGATGGTAATTGAGGGATCGGAGATTAAAGCACAGGGGCTTAGCAAAGAACTGGCTCTTCATTAAATGTTTCCGGAACACATCACGGCCGAAGCGGTGATATGTGGCAGCAGATTCTATATGAAGGGTGGTCTCTAGAACGTTGAACCTTGGCGCGTTCGTACCACCAAATATTATTACACGAATAGCCACAGCCAAAGGATTTAAAATCAACGGAGTCTGATATAGACGGCAATGTATGTTACCACTACAGCAGTCGAACCTTAATTTTATTTAAGGTGTATTTCTATCAAAAACCTAACACGAAACATCTCGCACCAACTTCAGAGGGTGCTAGATGTTTGGCGCGATCTGCATTCAGCGTTTGGTGAATGACTTTATTTGGAGTCTTTTTTTTTTTTTTTATATGTGACTAAACCCGCGTTTGACCTCAATCTCACCTGATGGTAAGTGACGATGAGGTCGAAGATGAAAGCACACGGGTTTAGGAAGGAACTGGCTCTTTATACAATATTGCCGGAACACATTACCGCCGGAGCGGTAACATTTGGCGGCAGACTTTATATAAAGGGTGGTCGCTAGCCAGGCGGACCCAGAAGGGATCCTACCACCAAGCTACTTCATCTTCTCATCTTCTACATGGAACTTGAAGAGATACAGTGACCGAGCATGGACAATCGGACTGTTAATTATTATCAAAAGGCTATTTAGTGGTTCAGCCCATTTATCACCCAACCAACACGTACACTGATCATCATCACAAACCTTGTTAATGAGCTCACTATAGGGCCATGAATTAGAGATTGATATGAAGGTAAATATAAAGAGCTGATTTCACCTCACTCGGTCCTTTGGTGTCAACGTTTCCTGGTAACGTTAACCAGTTCTGATCAATCTTGCTATGGGCATACCATCGTGTCGACTCCTAGTACCTGGTTGCCACTGAAGAAGCTTTCGGCTCCAACGGCCATCGATACTGCAACCTATGTGCCCTGCCCATTGCCATTCTTGTGGCTATGTAGGTGAGTTTGAGTCAACTGCAAGTCTTAATATTATAGATTTGCTCCCGCAGGTAAACTCCCATCATAGTACTCTCCGTTACCTGCAGTATGTACTTGAGCTTATTTATAAGGAACATAGAGAGCTGCCATGTCTCACTGCCATAAGTCATGACTTGCAATACACATCAGTCAAAAACCTTTGCATCATTGTTATAGTTTTTAAAGTATGAAAGATACTTACTCCCTAGAAAAAACACAACGGAAGATTTTAAATTATTAACGATTTAATTATTCTCTTAGTGAACAGTACTTACACAGTAAACATCCACCACTTGAAGGATAATTTCGGTACGTTTTTTTTTCAATATAAAATAAGCCTTTTTTGACCTCATACTGATCACCTCCGTTATCCGCAGTATGTATTTGAGGTTATTTTTATGGAACATAGTGAGCTGCCACGTCTCACTGCCAGTCATGACTTGCAACGCACATAGGCCAGAACCTTTGCATCACTAGCGTAATATTTTTATAATATAAAAATAACTTACTGCGCCCTAGAAAAAGCACGATGGGATATTGTAAAATATTAAATTATATCGTAGTATACAGTATTGATAAAAATATTTTGTAAAGGGTATGGGTTGAAAGAACACACACAGTAGAGGTAGAGTAAACACAACGGAATATTGTAACTTATTAACAATTTAATCATTCTCGAGAACAGTATTGCTCAAAACATTAAAAAAAACGGGTAAAACTTAAGATACTTGAGATTCTGTAGCCCAAATTAAGTTTCTTAAAGTACTTATTGTTGATTGACAAAAGTTGAAACAGTATAGAAATGAATAAGATTGTGAATGGGATTAAGGATTAATGTTCTTAATTAGAAAATAAGCTTAAGTAAACATCCATCATTTGACGGATAATATCTGTACGTATATTTATTTTGAATACACTCCTCCGCAAAAATAAAGGCCACCATGAAAACAGCTGGTATCTCTAAGAAATCATAAAGTTAACTACACTTGCGTATGAACTTAAACCTAAGGAAGATATGCAGACTACATGCAAGCTTTTATCACATGAGTAGATACTCATGTGCTTTTATTTCAATTTATATCCTGATATTGCAGACGTAGCATTTTCAATTTGCGATTCCTTTTTTCAAATTTGACTTTTTTGACTTTGTTTTGAATTTTGTATAAATATGGGTCTTGAAATTGATTTTTCATAATTTAATTCGAGTAATTTTCATAAAATCATGCCTCTCAGTGTGGAAAAATGCACCAGAATCATCACCATGCTGGAGCTTGGACTGAGCCAGCGCAGAGTGGCCAGAAAAAAAGGTGTGACTCTTTCCACGGTCCAAAGAGTGCTGAGAAGATATAAAGAAACTGGACAACATCTAAGAAGAACAGGAAGCGGTCGTCCAAGGTGTACAACAGCCAGAGAAAATCACTGTATCGCACGAGTTCACTACGGAATCGACATCGAAAAGCAGTTGTGATCCAACACCATCTGTTACACTCTAGAATAGATTATGTAAGTGATGATACAGTAAGAAGACGCCTGGCAGAATCTAATTTAAACGGAATGCATGAATTTGCAATCCTCGCGATATATAGATCTCCTTCATATTCAAATCTGGACAACTTTCAGTGTTGATAACATCTTAATAGGCTTAAACGGCTTCCAACTCTTTGCAGTTATTGGGGATATCAAAAGAAAATAATACAGATGTTCATTCCGATTATTATCTTACGTCCATGGCTTCGCTTGGCTTGTTACCAGCTCACCTTTTTCCCACTCGAATAAATAAATGCTTATACCTTGCTGATACTGCAAACTATGTGCCCTGCCCATTGCCATTCTTGTGGCTATGTAGGTGAGTTTGAGTCAACTGCTAGTCTTAATATTACAGATTTGCTCACGCAGGTAAACTCCGAGCATAGTACTGTCCGTTACGTGCAGTATGTACTTGAGCTTATTTATAAGGAACATAGTGAGCTGCCACGTCTCACTGCCATAAGTCATGACTAACACACAGACAATACACATAGGTCAAAAACCTTTGTAGGTATCATTGTTATAGTTTTTAAAGTATGAAAGATACTTACTCCTCCCTAGAAAAAACACAACGGAAGATTGTAAATTATTAACGATTTAATTATTCTCGTAGTGAACAGTACTCAGTAAACATCCACGTACTTGTAGGATAATTTCGGTAAGGTGAGTGGGGGCAAGATCGAACGGGTTTTCAATGAGATGAGTAGTGTTGTTTTTGAATCCTTGTGAAACACTACATATTAATCAAAATTTAAACTTGATGTATTGTGGATGACGACCAGAGAGTATATTTTTAAACTAGTTTGTAAAATTTCATTTAAGTCTATAAAGAAATGAGTGCCACACCAAGCATCATTTGTAATGGACAAAAATAAAACAGGGGAAAGACGGAAAGGTGACGGGGAAAGATCAAACTATTTTCTAAAATCGTTTACGAGAATGATATACATTCTTGGTCAATACTAGTCTATGGAATTTAATGCCCTGAAAACAAAATAACAGACTCAAGCATCAAAACGCCTAAGGAAACAAAGACAAGACAAATATTTTGATTTTTGTATTTCAATCTTACCCCACCGGGGAAAGATCGAAGTGGATGTTCTCAAACATTGCTGAGCTATTGTTTAAAGTAAAATTGATAATAAAAGTTAAAGGCAAAATCAGAAAGAAACAAAAAATCTGATTATGTTACATTTGTCATATTTGTTAGCATAATATTATTCCAAATATCTTACTCGAAAATTGATATATTCATCTTACCCCATCAAAATGTAATGGGTAAAGATAGAAAATTGTTTCAATTCCTAAAATACGAGTAATGGCAAAAAATCTATTTAATATCTCAAAGGTAAATAAAAAGTTATTATTAAGTATCCAAAAGAATCAGTTGTACCTAGCTTTTAATGATAGTTACAGGATGCGGGGTAAGATAAAAATACTTGAAGAAACACGCAAAAAGTCAGATTGTATAATTTTGTAAAAAAAAACATGTTTCTGTGCTATAACCTTCAAACAATGACTATGACATAGGAGAAAATTAAATGGCGGCTTAAACAGTGCTTCAAACACTTCAAAAAATCTGCTAGATGTGGCGTTATTGTTGACTTTCTGTCTTACCCCGTTTTCCATCTTCCCCCCACTCACCTTACGTTTTTTTTTTCAATATAAAATAAGCCTTTTTTGACCTTATACTGATCACCTCCGTTATCCGCAGTATGTATTTGAGGTTATTTATAAGGAACATAGTGAGCTGCCACGTCTCACTGCCAGTCATGACTTGCAACGCACATAGGCCAGAACCTCTGCATCACTAGCGTTATATTTTAATAATATAAAAATAACTTACAGCGCCCTAGAAAAAGCACGATGGGATATTGTAAAATATTTAATTATATCGTAGTATACAGTATTGCTAAAAATATTTTGTAAAGGGTATGGGTTATGTTTTTTTTATTCTTCGTATCTTTGGCTCAGTTGGGTTAACTAGCCCTGCTGGCAAAAGTAAGCTACGTGTGCATGGCCAAAAATGGTGACTGTCAGAATGATGGGAGCAAGTACTACCACTAGCCACTTTATTATTTTATACTAGTTCCGCCATTCACCCCAATGTCACGTTATGGTAAGTGAAGATAACGTCGAAGATGAACAAACGGGCTTAGGAAGCATCTGGTGCTTCATAAAATATTGCCGGAACACATCACAGCTGGAGCGGAGATATAGTCTCTAGAACGTCGAACCTTGGCGCGTTGGTACAACCAAATGTTTTCACACGAATAGCCACAACCAAAGGGTTTAAATCCAACGGAGTCTGATATAGAAGACAATTTTTTGGGGACTGAAATCTGCTCGCGTCCGCAAGGTTTAGCCCTCGATGCCTTGTACGTGGTCCCTGGGTGGTGCTAAACGAGCAGTAAAATCTGGTGGTAGGCTTCGGCCGTGGCTTGTCACCACCCACTAGACAAAACCATGCCGCCAAGTAACCTAGTTGCGTTCCGGCATGATGTCTAGTGTAGCCATTGAGGAGGATAGGTCTGAGTAATCGTGCTGCATCGGAGAACTGTTTACAACTCGTAGGATAATGACTCACCGGGTAACTCGTTTTGGAGGGTAGCGGGATCCGAAGCACGGTGCACCGCTGGCCGACCGCAGGTAGTAGGGGGCCCAAGTAGCATGCCAGCCACATGCAAAAGGCTGCCCCGCCACCTCGCGAAAAATCCCGGGAGGCTCCATCGTGCCGGCTGGCGACCGGTTTGAGAGGACCCGATGGCGAACTCGGGGGGGTTCGGGCGTCCCCGCAGTCTCCAAGCGAGTTTCCCAATGGTGCGTCACCCCTATCGAGTTGCTTGGTTCCATTTGCAGCGCTTCACTCAACTTCTGTTCTCCTCCCTATTCACTCCACTCCAAAACTAATGAAAGGTCCAAAGAAGAGTAAGGTAACACAGCGGTTGCACTTCCTCTCGTTTAAAGTGCACTTCTGTAACATCCGAGGAGTGCACTCCAATCTCAATGATGTCCACCACCACCTCGAGACGGAGAGACCCCACTTACTCTTCCTAACGGAGACGCAGATCTGTGATCCGTCAGACTCGGCATACCTTTGTTACCCAGGTTACATCCTGGAGTCCAAATTCCACCCGCACGCCGGGGTGTGCATGTATGCCAGTGACAAGATCTGTTGTCAGCGTCTCCGTTACTTAGAAGTGCCGCACCTTTCAGTTATGTGGGTTCACATAGATACCGGCCTAGACCAAATGGTATACGCTGGTATTTATCGGTCACACAGCGGAGATCGGGAGACAACGAGGCTTATGGACTATCTCAGCAGTACAGCGGACAAGGTTCAGCAACGTTTTCCCACAGCGCAGTTGGTGTTCCTGGGGGATTTTAACGCACACCACGGACAGTGGTTATACCCGTTTCAGGACACTGACCATGCTGGTAGAGAGGCTTTTAAGTTTTCGCTCACTCATGGCCTCTCTCAGCTTGTTGACGAGCCTACGCGCATCCCAGACGTTGCTGGACACACTGCTTACTGCCTGGACCTTCTGCTGACAACCGATCCGGACAGGTATTCGGTGTCCGTCACTGCACCCTTAGGGACATCCGATCACTGTCTGGTGAAATCTGTATCGCAGTACTCGCCACCTGACACCCGACCAAGTGGTTCTAGGCGAGTATGGCGTTACAAGTCGGCAGATTGGGATGAAATGCGACATTTTTTCGCATCTTATCCGTGGCGGCAAGCTTGTTTTACATCAACCGATCCATCGTGCTGCGCTGATGCAGTCTCAAGTGTTATAGGTCAAGCAATGGAATTCTTCATTCCCTACGCTGATCTATCCCTTGAAACCAAAGCTCGCCCATGGTTTAGTGCTGAATGCTTTTCCGCTGAAAAGCGTAAGCGAGAAGCGTACAAAGCCTGGGCAACCGCTCGCAGAAGCAAAGCCGTGGATTCGCATGAACACAAGAAGAGGTACAATGCTGCCGCCAAGTCCTGCAAGAAGGTGATCAAAAGAGCTCGTTTCGCCCACATAGGCTGTATTGGAGACAGAATAGCGTCATACCCCTCGGGAAGCAAAGCTTTCTGGTCCCTCGCCAAGTCGGTCGAAACGAACTTTTGTCGCCCATCACTGCCGCCACTGCGGAAACCTGACGGTTCTCTGGCCCACACCGCTAAGGAAAAGGCGGATTTATTTGCCAGTATCTTTGCGGAAAATTCTCGTCTAGATAGCCAAGGAAAAATCCCACCCCAATTACCTCAGTTCGGTCCTACAATGGGTACCGTTCATATTCGCCAAAAGGAGGTTCTTAAGTGCTTGCTGCACCTAGACGAGAATAAGGCTAGCGGTCCAGACGGTATTCCTGCAGTGGTGTTGAAACGCTGCGCAGCTGAGTTGTCTCCCGTTTTGACGCGTCTGTATGGACTCTCTTTGGAATCTGGTAAAGTCCCCAAATCCTGGAAGCTGGCTAACGTACAACCAGTACCGAAGAAGGGAAGCCGTGCTGATCCTGTCAACTATCGACCAATTTCAATCACCTCCATACTTTGTAAAGTCATGGAACGTGTATTGAACAATCGACTCCTGGCATACCTTGAGACTAACGAGCTCCTAAGCGATAGCCAATATGGTTTCCGCAGTGGACGCTCGACCGGCGATCTTCTCGTGTATGCCACACACTTATGGAGTGAGGCCTTGGAGGGTCATGGTGAAGCAATAGCTGTATCCTTAGACATCTCCAAGGCCTTTGACAGGGTCTGGCATGATGGTCTCTTAAGCAAGCTTCCAGCATATGGCATACCGACCGGGCTCTGCGACTGGATATCTGATTTTCTGAGGGAACGGTCGATTCGAGTAGTCTTAGATGGCTACTCCTCTGACCTAATGGCAATTAATGCCGGGGTACCTCAGGGATCTGTTCTCTCTGCAACTTTATTCTTGCTGCACATTAATGACCTCCTAACACCAGGCATTATTGGATATGCTGATGACAGCACTGTTGTTGAGAGATATATATCCAATGCGCGAACGAGCGCCCATGAAATCCAGATTTTGAGAGAGTCTATGATTGAGCGCGTTGATTCGACCTTGCGGAATGTGTCCGATTGGGGCGAATCTAACCTGGTCAAATTCAACGCCTCCAAAACACAAGCGTGTCTATTCTCCGCAAAAAAGAGCACCTTTACTCTTACGCCCACTTTCCAGAATGTATCTGTTCCCATCACCGACCAACTAGGGCTTTTGGGCGTCACTATAACGTCCAAATTAAACTTCGGACAACAAATTGAGACTATGGCAAAAACGGCTTCCAAAAAATTGGGTATCATCTCGAAGGTCCGGCGGTACTTCAGCCCTGAACGGCTCCTCAACTTATACACAGCCCAAGTGAGGTCTTGCATGGAGTACTGTAGTCACCTTTGGGATGGTTCTGCCAAATACCAGCTCGAAGCGCTAGACTCTGTTGACCGAAGAGCCCGAAAAATCATAAATAACAACAACCTTACAAATAAAAAATTGCAGACGCTAGAGCATCGTCGTAAGGTTGCTTGTTTGACAGTATTTTATCGGCTACATTTTGGTGAGTGTGCGAGTGCTCTTTTTGACCAAATTGAACCCACCCCTTTTTACCACCGGACTACCAGACGCAGACAGAATTTCCATCCGTATATAGTGGATATACCAAGAAGTCGAACAAAACGCTTCGATAGTTCCTTTTTGGTACGGATTGCCAAGGTGTGGAACAATCTGCCTGCGTCTGTTTTTCCTGACCACTACAGTCCTGGAACTTTTAAGTGTCGAGTGAATAGGTTTCTCGTGGATGGACGTGTAACACCATAGTCTTCATGCGCACTTTCCATCAGGTGGCATGGAAGACAAACGTCCTATCCTTACAATATAAAAAAAAAAAAAAAAAAAAAATGTAAGTTTACAGATAAGTTAACACTACAGCAGTTGGTAGTCAATTTTTGTGCGGTGTATTACTACTAAAAATACCTGCGCGAACACGTTTAGCTACAACTTCAGATTGTGCTAGATATTTGGCGCGATCTGCATACAGCGTTTGGTGTATGACATTATTTGGTGTCTTTTTATTTTCAACGTGGAACTTGAAGGGATACAACGACTGAACCAGGACAACCAGACTGTTAATTCTTATCAAAGGGCTGTTTAGTGGTTTGGGCCAATCATCGCTCAATCTACACGTACACTGACCATCAACACAACTTTTGTTAATTAGCTCACTGTAGGGCCATGAGTGAGAAACTGATGAGTAGGTATATATAATAAAGAACTGATTGTTCACGTCACTCGGTTCTTTGGTGTTGACTTTTTCTGGTAACGTTAAGCATTTCTAATCCAATTTATTGTGGGCATACCGTCCTTTCGACTCCTAGTCCTAGTACATGGTCGCCACTGAAGAACCTTTCTGCTCTAACGAATATCATTACTGCAAACTATGAACCCTGCCCTTAACCATTCTTCTGACTATGTAGGTGACTTTGAGTCACCTGCAAGTCTCCTTATTATAGATTTGTTCCCGCAGGTAAACCCCAAGCATAGTACTCTCCGTAACCCGCAGTATGTCTTTGAGCTTATTTATAAGGTACATAGTGAGCTGCCACGTCTCACTGCCATAAGTCATGACTAACACACAGACAATACATAGGTCAAAAACCTTTGTATCATTAGCATATCTTTAAAAGTATAAAAGTTACTTACATCCGCCTAGAATAAACACAACGGAATATTGTAAATTATTAACAATTTAATCATTCTTGTGAACAGTATTGCTCAAAACATTTAAAAAAACGGGTAAAACTTTAGATACTTGAGATTCTGTAGGCCAAATTAAGTTGCTTAAAGTACTTATTGATGATTGACAAAAGTTGAAACAGTTGAGAAATGAATAAGATTGTGAATGGGATTAAGGATTAATGTTCTTAATTAGAAAATAAGCTTAAGTAAACATCCATGATTTGACGGATAATATCTGAACGTATATTTATTTTGAATACATTCCTCCGCAAAATTAAAGGGCCACCATGAAAACAGCTGGTATCTTTAAGAAATCATGTAGTAAACTACTCTTACTTATGAACTTAAACCTATGCAGACTACATGCAAGCTTTTATTTCACATTATATTCTGATATGGCTGACGTTGCATTTTCAATTTGCGATTCCTTTTTTCAAATTTGACTTTTTTGACTTTGTTTTGAATTTTGTATAAATATGGGGCTTGAAATTGATTTTTCATAATTTAATTCGAGTAATTTCCATAAAATCATGCCTCTAAGTGTGGAAAAATGCACCAGAATCATCACCATGCTGGAGCTTAGACTGAGCCAGCGCAGAGTGGCCAGAAACAAAGGTGTGACTCTTTCCACGGGCCAAAGAGTGCTGAGAAGATATAAAGAAACTGGACAACATCTAAGAAGACCAGGAAGCTTTCGTCCAAGGTGTACAACAGCCAGAGAAAATCACTTTATCGCACGAGTTCACTACGGAATCGACATCGAAAAGCAGTTGAAATCCAACACCATCTGTTGCACTCTAGAATAGATTATGATAAAGTAAGAAGACGCCTGGCAGAATCTAATTTAAACGGAATGCATGAATTTGCAATCCTCGCGATCTATAGATCACCCTCATATTCAAATCTGGACAACTTTCAGTGTTGATAACATCTTAATAGGCTTAAACGGCTTCTAACTCATTGCCGTTATTGGGGATTTGTTGGGGATATCAAAAGAAAATAATACAGATGTTCATTCCGATTATTATCTTACGGCCATGGCTTCGCTTGGCTTGTTACCAGCTCACCTTTTTCCCACTCGAATAAATAATTGCTTATACCTTGCTCATACTGCAAACTATGTGGCCTGCCCATTGCCATTCTTGTGGCTATGTAGGTGAGTTTGAGTCAACTGCAAGTCTTAATATTACAGATTAGCTCCCGCAGGTAAACTCCCATCATAGTACTCCGTTACCTGCAGTATGTACTTGAGGTTATTTATAAGGAACATAGTGAGCTGCCACGTCTCACTGCCATAAGTCATGACTTGCAATACACATCGGTCAAAAACCTTTGTATCATTGTTATAGTTATTAAAGTATGAAAGATATTTACTCCTCCCTAGAAAAAACACAACGGAAGATTGAAAATTATTAACGATTTAATTATTCTCTTAGTGAACAGTACTTACACAGTAAACATCCACCACTTGAAGGATAATTGCGGTACGTTTTTTTTCAATATAAAATAAGCCTTTTTTGACCTTATACTTATCACCTCCGTTATCCGCAGTATGTATTTGAGGTTATTTATATGGAACACAGTGAGCTGCCACGTCTCACTGCCATAAGTCATGACTTGCAACGCACATAGGCCAGAACCTTTGCTTCACTAGCGTTAGAAAAGCAGAAAAGCAGTTGCGATCCAATACCATCTGTTACACTCTAGAATAGATTATGATAAAGTAAGAAGACGCCTGGCAGAATCTAATTTAAACGGAATGCATGAATTTGCAATCCTTGCGATATATAGATCCACTTCATATTCAAATCTGGACAACTTTATATGCAGTGTTAATAACATCTTAATAGGCTTAAACGGCTTCCAACTCGTTGCAGTTATTGGGGATATCAATGTAGATACAAAAGAAAATAATACGGATGTTCATTCCGATTATTATCTTACGTCCATGGCTTCGCTTGGCTTGTTACCAGCTCACCTTTTTCCCACTCGAATAAATAATTGCTTATACCATATTATGCTTAAGTTTAATAATAAAAATGACTCCATAGCTATTGCTATTGACTCCACATTCACTGATCATATCCCTGCTATGTTTTCTTCAAAGCACCAACGTAATTGCTTTCGTGATAAACTTCAAAGGATAGTTTTAAAAACTGATTTTAATGCTATCAATTATGATCTTGATCATATGGATTACTCCCCAGTTTTAAATTGCCTATATTTAAATATAGCTACTGATACCTTCATCGATATAATTACAGATACTATAAAACCCCATAGCCAAAAAATATCAACCCCCTCACAAGAATAATGTTTTTAAGCCTTAGATAACTCCTGATACACTTCATAGTAGAGTTAGGAAATCCCCAAATAATTAAATTCTTGCTATTACTTATAAAAGATATCGTAATTTCCTCAAGTGTCTAGTACGTAAACTAAAGCGTGATTATTATAAAACTAAACTTACAAATGCAAAAAATTCCAAAGTTTTATGTAATGTTATTCAAGAAGCAACAAATTCTAATTTGAATAAAATGCCGCCTAAGGATGTAAGTACTCAAATTGATACGGACCCACATAAATCTATTAACATGGGAAACAATTTTTTGCTAACATAAGAAAGGAATTAGCCGACAAAATTGTACCTCCTACATTTATTACAGGAACGCCTACCAACTCTGTGCCCAATTCATTAGTCCTGATGGAAGTGGAACCAGATCAGGTTGACCTTATTCTCAACTGATGGTAAGTGAAGGCGAGATCGAAGATTAAAGCTCAGGGGCTTAGCAAAGAACTTGCTCTTCATAAAGTGTTTCCGGAACACGTCACGACGGAAGCTGTGATATTTGGCAGCAGATTCTATATGAAGGGTGGTCTCTTGAACGAAGAACCTTAGTGAATTCGTACCACCAAATATGATTACACGAATAGCCACAGCCAAAGGATTTAAAATCAACGGAGTCTGACATAGACGGCAATGTATGTTACCACTACAGCAGTCAGCCCTTAATTTTATTTAAGGTGTATTTCTATCAAAAACCTAACACGAAACATCTCGCACCAACTTCAGAGGGTGCTAGATGTTTGGCGCGATCTGCATTCAGCGTTTGGTGAATGACTTTATTTGGAGTCTTTTCATCTTCTACATGGAACTTGAAGAGATACAATGACCGAGCATGGACAATCAGACTGTTAATTATTATTAGAAGGCTATATAGTGGTTCAGGCCATTTATCACCCAACCAACACGTTCACTGATCATCATCACAAACCTTGTTAATGAGCTCACTGCAGGGCCATGAATTAGAGATTGATATGTAGGTAAATAAATATAAT
Source organism: Stenoptilia bipunctidactyla (assembly GCA_944452665.1). NCBI lineage: Eukaryota > Metazoa > Arthropoda > Insecta > Lepidoptera > Pterophoridae > Stenoptilia > Stenoptilia bipunctidactyla. Next base: position 14,823,998 of record OX101750.1, read on the forward strand.
AAAGAGCTGATTTCACTTCACTCGTTCCTTTAGTGTCAACGTTTCCTGGTAACGTTAACCAGTTCTGATTAATCTTGCTATGGGCATATCATCGTTTCAACTCCTAGTACCTGGTTGCCACTGAAGAACCTTTCGGCTCCAACGGCCATCGATACTGCAACCTATGTGCCCTGCCCATTGCCATTCTTGTGGCTATGTAGGTGAGTTTGAGTCAACTGCAAGTCTTAATATTAATTATGCTCCCGCAGGTAAACTCCGAGCATAGTACTCTCCGTTACCCGCAGTATGGTTGAGCTTATTTATAAGCAACATAGTGAGCTGCCACGTCCAACTGCCATAAGTCATGACTTGCAATACACATCGGTCAAAAACCTTTGTATCATTATTATAGTTTTTAAAGTATGAAAGATACTTACTGCTCCATCCTAGAAAAAACACAACGGAATATTGTGAATTATTAACGATTTAATTATTCTCTTAGTGAAAAGTATTCAGTAAACATCAACCACTTGAAGGATAATTACTGTAAGTTTTTTTTTAAATATAAAATAAGCCTTTTTTGACCTTATTCTCACCTGTTGGTAAGTGAAGACTCACTTACCATCGAAGATCAAAACACAGGGGCTTAGCAAAGAACTGGCTCTTCATTAAGTGTTTCCGGAACACGTCACGGCGGAAGCGGTGATATTTGGCAGCAGATTCTATATAAAGGGTGGTTTCTAGAACGTCGAACCTTGGCGCGTTCGTATCACCAAATATTATCAAACAAATGGACACAGCCAAAGGGTTTATAGCCGGAGGAGTCTGATATAGAAAGCAATGTAAGTTACCACTACAGCAGTTGGTCGTCAATTTTATGTGCGGTGTATTACTACCAATAAAACCTGCGCGAACACGTCTAGCTACAACTTCAGAGAGTGCTAGATGTTTGGCGCGCTCTGCACTCAGCGTTTGGTGAATGACATTATTTGAAGTCTTTTCATTTTCTACGTGAAACTTGAAGAGATACAATGACTGAACCAGGACACTGAGACTGTTAATTCTAATTAAAGGGCTGTTTAGTGGTTCGGGCAATTCATCGCCCAACCAACACGTTCACTGATCATCATCACAAACCTGGTTAATGAGCTCACTGTAGGGCCATGAGAGAGACTGATGAGTTAGTCAATATAATAAAGAGCTGATTTCACCTCACTCGGTCCTTTTGTGTCAACGGTTCCTGGTTACGTTTACCAGTTCTACCGTCGTTTTAACTCTTAGTACATGGTCGCCACAGAAGAACTATTCTACCCGAACGACCAGCGGTACTGCAAACTATGTGCACTGCCCTTTCCATTTCTTTTGGCTATGTATATGAGTTTGATTTACCTGAAAGTCTACTTATCATAGATTTGTTCCCGCAGGTAAACTCCGAGCATAGTTCTCTCTGTTACCGGATGTATGTCTTTGAGGTTATTTATAAGGAACATAGTGAGCTGCCATGTCGCACTGCCAGAATTCATGAATTGCAACGCACATATGTAGATTAAATCCTTTGCATCAATACCTAGCGTATTTTTAATAGTATAAAAATAACTTACTGCGGGCGGCTTAAAAAACAAAATGGAATAATATTATGGCATGCATTTAACACGGCGACAAACAAATCTTATTTAGGGTTTTAGAAATAATTGAAATGGGTAGGAAAAATAATAAGTTGGCAGTTACATTGAAGTAGCATTTTAATTATAAAGTAGCAGCTTTATATTGAGTTCTTAGATTTGTTTAAATTTAAATTGGCAGTGATTTTTTGGTAGACTTGTTTTTTTGACTTTGATAGCCGACCTGGCTTATGGCGCTTCGCCGGCCGCTGCCGCGACACCACTCGCTTCACTCGCTCAGCGCGCGCACGTATATAACTATATGCAACCTAACATGCTCCTCCTCGCTGTGCTCGTCGTAGCACCTAGCCGTACCGGCTACGTCTTCCTGTTAATATTAGCTGCCAAGTCATTATTTTTAATACCTCATCTATTATTTTTGTCACCGAGTAGTTAGGCGCCTAATAAGTTGTTGGTCGCCTCAAAAATAATAATCCTAATATTTTCAACGATTTAAGTAGTCTTGAAATTAACGGTATTACTTATTCATCAGTTCAGGCTCAGTGTACTTAACCAGCCGTGCTGGAAAAACTAAGCCACCTTTGTCATGTCGAAAATGGTGACTGTCAGAATGATAGAAACAGGTAAATTTTGAATAATTTAGGCCCCCCTGAGCTGTTGCAGGACGTTTCGCGCAGGTGTATTACTTACAAAACTTGCGCGACTTCGTCTCACAACTTCAAAGAGGAGGAGGTGTTTGCTGCGATCTCTTCAATGAATGGTCGGATTCATAACTAAGCATAAGTGAAGCAGGTTGAAAGAAAAAATGTTTGATTGCAAAAAAGCCTTGGAAAGTTAAATGACAACAGTTAATTATATAGACAGAACAATTTTTTTATAATTATTCTTAAATAAGGGTTTCTTACATTTTTTGAGAAGCGAATTCAACTATGCTTAAGATCTTTTATCATATGGAATTTAAATCGATCCACTACGTATTAATGGACCACCAATGGAAATGTTATTTTAATATGTTCATTGTGCATACCTTGTAAATTTAACCCAGTAATATAACAGGTTTAGGCAACTAAATAGTTAGTCACACTAAAGGTAGATTAACATTTGAGCACCAATCATATGTATCATTTTACCTAAGGCTACTTTATTATTTAAGCCTAATCCCGCATTTGACTCCAGTCTCATCTGATGGTAAGTGAGGATGAGGTTGAAGTCGGGCTTAGAAAGATCCTGGATCTTCCTAAAATATTGCCAAAACACATCAGGAACACACAGAAGAGTGGAGATATTTGGCAGCAGATTTAGTTTCAATGGTGGTCGCTAGCCAGGCGGACCCTAGAGGGGTCCTACAACCAAGTGGGGTTCTCTCAAATAAGACGGTTTTTTACGACACTCCTATTCAGGGACGTTGTGTTATTCTATGCCAACCCTACGCGGGTAACACTTTAGCTACGTTAGATTATGTAGTCCAAATTAATTTGCTTAAGGGATTAGGAAAGAACTAGCTCTTCATAAAATGTTGCCGGAACAAGTCACCGCGGAAGCTGTGATATTTGGTGATATTCTAAATGAAGGGTGGTCTCTAGAACGTCGAACCTTGGCGCGTTGGTACCACCAAATATTATCACACGAATAGCCACAACCAAAGAGTTTAAAGCCAACGAAGTCTGACAAAGAAGGCAATGTAAGTTACCACCACATCAGTCGGTCGTCAATTTTATGTGCGGTGTTTTACTTCCAAAAAAAAAACCTGCGCGAACACGTTTAGCTACAACTTCAGAGAGTGCTAGATGTTTGGCACGATCTGCATACAGCGTTTGGTGTATGACATTATTTGGTGTCTTTTTATTTTCTACGTGGAACTTGAAGGGATACAACGACTGAACCAGGACAATCAGACTGTTAATTATAATCAAAGGGTTGTGAAGTGGTTCAGGCCATTCATTGCCTAAACTACATGTACACTGACCATCATCACTACCCTTGTTTAATGAGCTTACTGTAGGTCCATGAGTGAGAGACTGATTAGTAGGTTAACATAATAAAGAACTGATAGTTTACGTCACTTGTTCCTTTGGTGTCAACGATACCGGGCAACTTAAACCATTTGAGCAGCGCACACAATGTAAGCTCTCCAAATTTAATAATTTACCCCGTTTTTGCACCATTTTCCTTTGTAACTTCTCTCTTATTAGTCGCAACGTGCCGTTTTATAGCCTTTTTAGATAAATGTCACAAAGGATTTTTCAATTCCAACCAGTAGTTCCTGAGATTAGCGTGTTCAACCAAACAAACATACAAACAGACTCTTCAGCTTTATAATATTAGTATAGATTTGTTGCCGCAGGTAAACTTCGAGCTTAGTACTCTCCGTTACCCGCAGTATGGTTGAGCTTATTTATAAGCAACATAGTGAGCTGCCACGTCCAACTGCCATAAGTCATGACTTGCAACACACATCGGTCAAAAACCTTTGTATCATTATTATAGTTTTTAAAGTATGAAAGATACTTACTGCTCCATCCTAGAAAAAACACAACGGAATATTGTGAATTATTAACGATTTAATTATTCTCTTAGTGAAAAGTATTCAGTAAACATCAACCACTTGAAGGATAATTACTGTAAGTTTTTTTTTAAATATAAAATAAGCCTTTTTTGACCTTATTCTCACCTGTTGGTAAGTGAAGACTCACTTACCATCGAAGATCAAAACACAGGGGCTTAGCAAAGAACTGGCTCTTCATTAAGTGTTTCCGGAACACGTCACGGCGGAAGCGGTGATATTTGCTAGCAGATTCTATATCAAGTGTGGTTTCTAGAACGTGGAAACTAGGCGCGTTCGTACCACCAAATATTATCAAACAAATGGACACAGCCAAAGGTTTAAAGCCAGAGGAGTCTGATAAAGAAGGCAATGTTAGTTGCCACTACAGCAGTTGGTCGTCAATTTTATGTAAAGTGTATTTCTACCAAAAAAACCTGGGCGAAAACATCTCGCTACAACTTCAAAGAGTGCTAGAAGTTTGGCGCAATCTGTATTCAGCGTTTGGTGAATTCGTGATAAATTGCAAAGGATAGTTTTAAAAACTGATTTTAATGCTATCAATTATGATCTTGATCATATGGATTACTCCCCAGTTTTAAATTGCCTAGATTTAATTATGGCTACTGATACCTTCATCGATATAATTACAGATACTATAAAACCCCATACCCAAAAAATATCAACCCCTCACAAGAATAATGTTTTTAAGCCTTAGATAACTCCTGACAAACTTCATAGTAGAGTTAGGAAATACCCAAATAATTAAATTCTTGCTTTTACTTATAAAAGATATCGTAATTTCCTCAATTGTCTAGTACGTAAACTAAAGCTTGATTATTATAAAACTAAACTTACAAATGCAAAAAATTCCAAAGTTTTATGTAATGTTATTCAAGAAGCAACAAATTCTAATTTGAATAAAATGCCGCCTAAGGATGTAAGTACTCAAATTGATACGGACCCACATAAATCTATTAACATGGGAAACAATTTTTTGCTAACATAGGAAAGGAATTAGCCGACAAAATTGTACCTCCTACATTTATTACAGGACCGCCTACCAACTCTGTGCCCAATTCATTAGTCCTGATGGAAGTGGAACCAGATCAGGTTGACCTTATTCTCAACTGATGGTAAGTGAAGGCGAGATCGAAGATTAAAGCTCAGGGGCTTAGCAAAGAACTTGCTCTTCATAAAGTGTTTCCGGAACACGTCACGAAGGAAGCTGTGATATTTGGCAGCAGATTCTATATGAAGGGTGGTCTCTTGAACGTAGAACCTTAGTGAATTCGTACCACCAAATATGATTACACGAATAGCTACAGCCAAAGGATTTAAAATCAACGGAGTCTGACATAGACGGCAATGTATGTTACCACTACAGCAGTCAGCCCTTAATTTTATTTAAGGTGTATTTCTATCAAAAACCTAACACGAAACATCTCGCACCAACTTCAGAGGGTGCTAGATGTTTGGCGCGATCTGCATTCAGCGTTTGGTGAATGACTTTATTTGGAGTCTTTTCATCTTCTACATGGAACTTGAAGAGATACAATGACCGAGCATGGACAATCAGACTGTTAATTATTATCAGAAGGCTATATAGTGGTTCAGGCCATTTATCACCCAACCAACACGTTCACTGATCATCATCACAAACCTTGTTAATGAGCTCACTGCAGGGCCATGAATTAGAGATTGATATGTAAGTAAATAAATATAATAAAGAGCTGATTTCACTTCACTCGTTCCTTTAGTGTCAACGTTTCCTGGTAACATTAACCAGTTCTGATTAATCTTGCTATGGGCATATCATCGTTTCGACTCCTAGTACCTGGTTGCCACTGAAGAACCTTTCGGCTCCAACGGCCATCGATACTGCAACCTATGTGCCCTGCCCATTGCCATTCTTGTGGCTATGTAGGTGAGTTTGAGTCAACTGCAAGTCTTAATATTAATTATGCTCCCGCAGGTAAACTCCGAGCATAGTACTCTCCGTTACCCGCAGTATGGTTGAGCTTATTTATAAGCAACATAGTGAGCTGCCACGTCCAACTGCCATAAGTCATGACTTGCAACACACATCGGTCAAAAACCTTTGTATCATTATTATAGTTTTTAAAGTATGAAAGATACTTACTCCTCCTTCCTAGAATAAACAGAACGCAATATTGTAAATTATTAACGATTTAATTATTCCCTTAGTGAACAGTATTCAGTAAACATCCACCACTTGAAGGACAATTTCTATACGTTTTTTTTTAAATATAAAATAAGCCTTTTTTGACCTTATTCTCACCTGATGGTAAGTAAAGACGAGATTGAAGATTAAAACACAGGGGCTTAGCAAAGACCTGGCTCTTCATTAAGTGTTTCCGGAACACGTCACGGCGGAAGCGGTGATATTTGGCAGCAGTTTCTATATGAACAGTGGTTTCTAGAACGAGGAACCGTGGCGCGTTCGTACCACCGAATATTATCAAACAAATAGCCACAGCGAAAGGGTTTATAGCCAACGGAGTCTGATAAAGAAGGAAATGTAAGTTACCACTACAGCAGTCGGTCGTCAATTGTATGAGCGGTGTATTACTACCAATAAAACCTGCGCGAACACGTTTAGCTACAACTTCAAAGAGTGCTAGATGTTTGGCGCGCTCTGCACTCAGCGTTTGGTGAATGACATTATTTGAAGTCTTTTCATTTTCTACGTGAAACTTGAAGAGATACAATGACTGAACCAGGACACTGAGACTGTTAATTCTAATCAAAGGGCTGTTTAGTGGTTCGGGCAATTCATCGCCCAACCAACACGTTCACTGATCATCATCACAAACCTGGTTAATGAGCTCACTGTAGGGCCATGAGAGAGACTGATGAGTTAGTCAATATAATAAAGAGCTGATTTCACCTCACTCGGTCCTTTTGTGTCAACGGTTCCTGGTTACGTTTACCAGTTCTCTCGTCGTTTTAACTCTTAGTACATGGTCGCCACAGAAGAACTTTTCTACCCGAACGACCAGCGGTACTGCAAACTATGTGCACTGCCCTTTCCATTTCTTTTGGCTATGTATATGAGTTTGAGTTACCTGAAAGTCTACTTATCATAGATTTGTTCCCGCAGGTAAACTCCGAGCATAGTTCTCTCTGTTACCAGATGTATGTCTTTGAGGTTATTTATAAGGAACATAGTGAGCTGCCATGTCTCACTGCCAGAATTCATGAATTGCAACGCACATATGTAGATTAAATCCTTTGCATCAATACCTAGCGTATTTTTAATAGTATAAAAATAACTTACTGCGGGCGACTTAAAAAACAAAATGGAATAATATTATGGCATGCATTTAACACGGCGACAAACAAATCTTATTTAGGGTTTTAGAAATAATTGAAATGGGTAGGAAAAATAATAAGTTGGCAGTTACATTGAAGTAGCATTTTAATTATAAAGTAGCAGCTTTATATTGAGTTCTTAGATTTGTTTAAATTTAAACTAAGCCACCTTTGTCATGTCGAAAATGGTGACTGTCAGAATGATAGAAACAAGTAAAGTTTGAATAATTTAGGCCCCCCTGAGCTGTTGCAGGACGTTTCGCGCAGGTGTATTACTTACAAAACTTGCGCGACTTCGTCTCACAACTTCAAAGAGGAGGAGGTGTTTGCTGCGATCTCTTCAATGAATGGTCGGATTCATAACTAAGCATAAGTGAAGCAGGTTGAAAGAAAAAATGTTTGATTGCAAAAAAGCCTTGGAAAGTTAAATGACAACAGTTAATTATATAGACAGAACAATTTTTTTATAATTATTCTTAAATAAGGGTTTCTTACATTTTTTGAGAAGCGAATTCAACTATGCTTAAGATCTTTTATCATATGGAATTTAAATCGATCCACTACGTATTAATGGACCACCAATGGAAATGTTATTTTAATATGTTAATATGTAATATAACACATATAACAACATATAACAGGTTTAGGCAACTAAATAGATAGTCACACTTAAGGTTGATTAACATTTGAGCACCAAGCATATGCATCATTTTACCTAAGGCTACTTTATTATTTAAGCCTAATCCCGCATTTGACTCCAGTCTCATCTGATGGTAAGTGAGGATGAGGTTGAAGTCGGGCTTAGAAAGATCCTGGATCTTCCTAAAGTATTGCCGAAACACATCAGGAACACACAGAAGAGTGGAGATATTTGGCAGCAGATTAAGTTTCAATGGTGGTCGCTAGCCAGGCGGGCCCTAGAGGGGTCCTACAACCAAGTGGGGTTCTCTCAAATAAGACGGTTTTTTACGACACTCCTATTCAGGGACGTTGTGTTATTCTATGCCAACCCTACGCGGGTAACACTTTAGCTACGTTAGATTATGTAGTCCAAATTAATTTGCTTAAGGGATTAGGAAAGAACTAGCTCTTCATAAAATGTTGCCGGAACAAGTCACCGCGGAAGCTGTGATATTTGGTGATATTCTAAATGAAGGGTGGTCTCTAGAACGTCGAACCTTGGCGCGTTGGTACCACCAAATATTATCACACGAATAGCCACAACCAAAGAGTTTAAAGCCAACGAAGTCTGACAAAGAAGGCAATGTAAGTTACCACCACATCAGTCGGTCGTCAATTTTATGTGCGGTGTTTTACTTCCAAAAAAAAAACCTGCGCGAACACGTTTAGCTACAACTTCAGAGAGTGCTAGATGTTTGGCGCGATCTGCATACAGCGTTTGGTGTATGACATTATTTGGTGTCTTTTTATTTTCTACGTGGAACTTGAAGGGATACAACGACTGAACCAGGACAATCAGACTGTTAATTATAATCAAAGGGTTGTGAAGTGGTTCAGGCCATTCATTGCCTAAACTACATGTACACTGACCATCATCACAACCCTTGTTTAATGAGCTTACTGTAGTTCCATGAGTGAGAGACTGATTATTAGGTTAACATAATAAAGAACTGATAGTTTACGTCACTTGTTCCTTTGGTGTCAACGATACCGGGCAACTTAAACCATTTGAGCAGCGCACACAATGTAAGCTCTCCAAATTTAATAATTTACCCCGTTTTTGCACCATTTTTCTTTGTAACTTCTCTCTTATTAGTCGCAACGTGACGTTTTATAGCCTTTTTAGATAAATGTCACAAAGGATTTTTCAATTCCAACCAGTAGTTCCTGAGATTAGCGTGTTCAACCAAACAAACATACTCTTCAGCTTTATAATATTAGTATAGATTTGTTGCCGCAGGTAAACTTCGAGCTTAGTACTCTCCGTTACCCGCAGTATGGTTGAGCTTATTTATAAGCAACATAGTGAGCTGCCACGTCCAACTGCCATAAGTCATGACTTGCAACACACATCGGTCAAAAACCTTTGTATCATTATTATAGTTTTTAAAGTATGAAAGATACGTACTGTTCCATCCTAGAAAAAACACAACGGAATATTGTGAATTATTAACGATTTAATTATTCTCTTAGTGAAAAGTATTCAGTAAACATCAACCACTTGAAGGATAATTACTGTAAGTTTTTTTTTAAATATAAAATAAGCCTTTTTTGACCTTATTCTCACCTGTTGGTAAGTGAAGACTCACTTACCATCGAAGATCAAAACACAGGGGCTTAGCAAAGAACTGGCTCTTCATTAAGTGTTTCCGGAACACGTCACGGCGGAAGCGGTGATATTTGGCAGCAGATTCTATATAAAGGGTGGTTTCTAGAACGTCGAACCTTGGCGCGTTCGTATCACCAAATATTATCAAACAAATGGACACAGCCAAAGGGTTTATAGCCGGAGGAGTCTGATATAGAAAGCAATGTAAGTTACCACTACAGCAGTTGGTCGTCAATTTTATGTGCGGTGTATTACTACCAATAAAACCTGTGCGAACACGTCTAGCTACAACTTCAGAGAGTGCTAGATGTTTGGCGCGCTCTGCACTCAGCGTTTGGTGAATGACATTATTTGAAGTCTTTTCATTTTCTACGTGAAACTTGAAGAGATACAATGACTGAACCAGGACACTGAGACTGTTAATTCTAATTAAAGGGCTGTTTAGTGGTTCGAGCAATTCATCGCCCAACCAACACGTTCACTGATCATCATCACAAACCTGGTTAATGAGCTCACTGTAGGGCCATGAGAGAGACTGATGAGTTAGTCAATATAATAAAGAGCTGATTTCACCTCACTCGGTCCTTTTGTGTCAACGGTTCCTGGTTACGTTTACCAGTTCTACCGTCGTTTTAACTCTTAGTACATGGTCGCCACAGAAGAACTATTCTACCCGAACGACCAGCGGTACTGCAAACTATGTGCACTGCCCTTTCCATTTCTTTTGGCTATGTATATGAGTTTGATTTACCTGAAAGTCTACTTATCATAGATTTGTTCCCGCAGGCAAACTCCGAGCATAGTTCTCTCTGTTACCGGATGTATGTCTTTGAGGTTATTTATAAGGAACATAGTGAGCTGCCATGTCTCACTGCCAGAATTCATGAATTACAACTCACATATGTAGATTAAATCCTTTGCATCAATACCTAGCGTATTTTTAATAGTATAAAAATAACTTACTGCGGGCGCCTTAAAAAACAAAATGGAATAATATTATGGCATGCATTTAACACGGCGACAAACAAATCTTATTTAGGGTTTTAGAAATAATTGAAATGGGTAGGAAAAATAATAAGTTGGCAGTTACATTGAAGTAGCATTTTAATTATAAAGTAGCAGCTTTATATTGAGTTCTTAGATTTGTTTAAATTTAAATTGGCAGTGATTTTTTGTTAGACTTGTTTTTTTGACTTTGATAGCCGACCTGGCTTATGGCGCTTCGCCGGCCGCTGCCGCGACACCACTCGCTTCACTCGCTCAGCTCGCGCACGTATATAACTATATACAACTTAAAATGCTCCTCCTCGCTGTGCTCGTCGTAGCACCTAGCCGTACTGGCTACGTCTTCCTGTTAATATTAGCTGCCAAGTCATTATTTTTAATACCTCATCTATTATTTTTGTCACCGAGTAGTTAGGCGCCTAATAAGTTGTTGGTCGCCTCAAAAATAATAATCCTAATATTTTCAACGATTTAAGTAGTCTTGAAATTAACGGTATTACTTATTCATCAGTTCAGGCTCAGTGTACTCAACCAGCCATGCTGGAAAAACTAAGCCACCTTTGTCATGTCGAAAATGGTGACTGTCAGAATGATAGAAACAGGTAAAGTTTGAATAATTTAGGCCCCTCTGAGCGGTTGCGAGACGTTGCGCGCAGGTGTATTACTTACAAAAACCTGCGCGACTTCGTTTCACAACTGCAAAGAGAAGGAGATGTTTGGTGCGATCTCTTCAACGAATGGTCGGATTCATAACTAAGCATAAGTTAAGCAGGTCGAAAAAAAAAATATAGTTGATTGCAAACAAGCCTTGGAAAGTTAAATGACAACAGTTAATTATATAGACAGAACAATTTTTGTTTATAATTATTCTTAAATAAGGGTTTCTTACATTTTTTGAGAAGCGAATTCAACTATGCTTAAGATCTTTTATCATATGGAATTTAAATCGATCCACTACGTATTAATGGACCACCAATGGAAATGTTATTTTAATATGTTCATTGTGCATACCTTGTAAATTTAACCCAGTAATATAACAGGTTTAGGCAACTAAATAGTTAGTCACACTAAAGGTAGATTAACATTTGAGCACCAATCATATGTATCATTTTACCTAAGGCTACTTTATTATTTAAGCCTAATCCCGCATTTGACTCCAGTCTCATCTGATGGTAAGTGAGGATGAGGGTGAAGTCGGGCTTAGGAAGATCCTGGATCTTCCTAAAGTATTGCCGAAAACATCAGGAACACACAGAAGAGTGGAGATATTTGGCAGCAGATTTAGTTTCAATGGTGGTCGCTAGCCAGGCGGACTCTAGAGGGGTCCTACAACCAAGTGGGGTTCTCTCAAATAAGACGGTTTTTTACGACACTCCTATTCAGGGACGTTGTGTTATTCTATGCCGACCCTACGCGTGTTACACTTTAGCTACGTTATATTCTGTAGTCCAAATTAAGTTGCTTAAAGCACAAGGGATTAGGAAAGAACTGGCTCTTAAAAAATTCTCTCATAAAATTTTGCCGGAACACTTCACGGCAGAAGCTGTGATATTTGATGATAATCTAAATGAAGGGTGGTCCCTTGAACGTCGAACCCTGGCGTGTTCGGACCACCAAATATTATCACAGAAATATCCACCGCCAAACGGTTTAAAACCAACGCATATGGGCATAGAAGGCAATGTAAGTTACCACTACAGCAATCAGTCGTCAATTGTATGTGCGGTGTATTACTACCAAAAAAAACCTGCGCGAACACGTTTAGCTACAACTTCAGAGGGTGCTAGATGTTTGGCGCGATCTGCATTCAGTGTTTGGTGTATGACTTTATTTGGAATCTTTGATTTTCTACATGTAACTTGAAGAGATACAATGGCTGAACCAGGACACTCGAGACTGTAAATTCTTTTCAAAGGGCTGTTTGGAGGTTCAGGCCATTCATCACCAAACGTACACGTACACTGACCATCATCACAACCCTTGTTAATGAGCTCACTGTAGGGCCATGAGTGAGAGATTAATGAAAAGGTAAATATAATAAAGAACTCAAAGTCAAAGTCAAATTTAAATATTCTTTATTTCCTAAGTGTTTCAATACATTTGAAATAAGTCAAACAATTTACAGATTAAACAAATTTACAATTTAAAAATTGAACGGAAAGTCGATCTGTTGAGAAGAAGTTGCAAGAAACTCAACAGCAAACTAAGAAAATAAGAAAAAAAGAAGAAAAAAAATACACAATAATAATTTACAGCCCTTCTTCTTGCATCCGGATATCCTATAGTAAATCTTTTCGCATAACACTTATTCTTAAATCTATCGAAGGGTTAATCTTAAATATTTTGGAATTTTACTATACACTAAAGCGTACACATTGACCCATGAACGAGTTGGTGGTCTTCTAGAGTCTACTATTATATTCATACATTAGGCAATTAAGTACTAGACAGAAACGTAGACATATATATAAGAGGTAAAGATAGAAGCAGAGACAGACGTAGTGATAGAGGTGTGAGAGAATACAGATAATGTGGATGGAGATGAAGATAGTCGTGGACACAGACAGGACACAGATACGGACGTGAATATCGAGATGGGGAAGTCAGAGTTAAATTCAAAAAAGTAACATAGTCATAAAGTCATCGGCAAAATGACCTGGCACCCCTCGCAGCACCCGTTCTCGAGTATAACGCAAGCACCAGCCATCACCCTCCTCAACCATATTTTAGGGAAGAGGGTGACCCGGCACCCGACTCTACCGCTAACCATGCCGCCTGAGGAAGCATGGCGTTCTTGCTGTCGTATGGACAAGAAGGAGATGGAGATGGCGTTGGATAACAAGGAGATGGAGTTGGAGATTGAGAACTTTTGAAAAACAATTTACAACAAAGGACTTTTATCGTCCATATATTCAGATATTGTATAAAAGCCTTTATTACACAATTTTTGTTTAATAGTTTCTTTAAATTTATCAAGTGTTAAGTCTTGAATATTTGTGGGATCCTTATTATAAAAACGTATGCATGGACCCATAAATGATTTAGTGACTTTATGAAGTCTACTATCATAGCCGGCTAGCTTAAACTTATTTCTAGTATTAACATTATGAAAGTCACATTTTCTAAGGAACATGTTTGGGGACTGAAAACTGCTCGCGTCCACAAGGTTTAGCCCTCGATGCCTTGTACGTGGTCCCTGGGTGGTACTAAACGAGCAGTAAAATCTGGTGGTAGGCTTCGGCCGTGGCTTGTCATCACCCACTAGACAAAAACATGCCGCCAAGTAACCTAGTTGCGTTCCGGCATGATGTCTAGTGTAGCCATTGAGGAGGATAGGTCTGAGTAATCGTGCTGCTTCGGAGAACTGTTTTCAACTCGTAGGATAATGACTCACCGGGTGACTCGTTTTGGAGGGTAGCGGGATCCGAAGCACGGTGTACCGCTGGCCAACCGCAGGTAGTAGGGGGCCCAAGTAGCATGCCAGCCACATGCAAAAGGCTGCCCCGCCACCTCGCGAAAAATCCCGGGTGGCTCCATCGTGCCGGCTGGCGACCGGTTTGAGAGGACCCGATGGCGAACTCGGGGGGGTTCGGGCGTCCCCGCAGTCTCTAAGCGAGTTTCCCAAAGGTGTGTTACCCCTATCGAGTTGCTTGGTTCCATTTGCAGCACTTCACTCAACTTCTGTTCTCCTCCCTATCCACTCCACTCCAAAACTAATGAAAGGTCTAAAGAAGAGTAAGGTAACACAGCGGTTGCACTTCCTCTCGTTTAAAGTGCACTTCTGTAACATCCGAGTGCACTCCAATCTCAATGATGTCCACAACCACCTCGAGACGGAGAGACCCCACCTACTCTTCCTAACGGAGACGCAGATCTGTGATCCGTCAGACTCGGCATACCTTTGTTACCCAGGTTACATCCTGGAGTCCAAATATCACCCGCACGCCGGGGTATGCATGTATGCCAGTGACAAGATCTGTTGTCAGCGTTTCCGTTACTTAGAAGTGCCGGACCTTTCAGTTATGTGGGTTCACATAGATACCGGCCTAGACCAAATGGTATACGCTGCTATTTATCGGTCACACAGCGGAGATCGGGAGACAACAAGACTTATGGACTATCTCAGCAGTACAGCGGACAAGGTTCATCAACGTTTTCCCACAGCGCAGTTGGTGTTCCTGGAAGATTTTAACGCACACCACGGACAGTGGTTATACCCGTTTCAGGACACTGACCATGCTGGTAGAGAGGAATTTAAGTTTTCGCTCACTCATGGCCTCTCTCAGCTTGTTGACGAGCCTACGCGCATCCCAGACGTTGCTGGCCACACTGCTTACTGCCTGGACCTTCTGCTGACAACCGATCCCGACAGATATTCGGTGTCCGTCACTGCACCCTTAGGGACATCCGATCACTGTCTGGTGAAATTTGTATCGTAGTACTCGCCGCCTGACACCCGACCAAGTGGTTCTAGGCAAGTATGGCGTTACAAGTCGGCAGATTGGGATGAAATGCGACATTTCTTCGCATCTTATCCGTGGCGGCAAGGTTGTTTTACATCAACCGATCCATCGTGCTGCGCTGATGCAGTCACAAGTGTGATAGTTCAAGCAATGGAGTTCTTCATTCCCTACGCTAATCTATCCCTTGAAACCAAAGCTCACCCATGGTTTAGTGCTGAATGCTTTTCCGCTGAAAAGCGTAAGCGAGAAGCGTACAAAGCCTGGGCAACCGCTCGCAGAAGCAAAGCCGTGGATTCGCATGAACACAAAAAGAGGTACAATGCTGCCGCCAAGTCATGCAAGAAGGTGATCAAAAGAGCTCGTTTCGCCCACATAGGCTGTATTGGAGACAGAATAGCGTCATACCCCTCGGGAAGCAAATCTTTCTGGTCCCTCGCCAAGTCGGTCGAAACGAACTTTTGTCGCACATCGCTGCCGCCACTGCGGAAACCTGACGGTTCTCTGGCCCACACCGCTAAGGAAAAGGCGGATTTATTTGCCAGTATCTTTGCGGAAAATTCTCGTCTAGATAGCCAAGGAAAAATCCCACCCTAATTACCTCAGTTCGATCCTACAATGGGTACTGTTCATATTCGCCAAAAGTAGGTTCTTGAATGCTTGCTGCACCTAGACGAGAATAAGGCTAGCGGTCCAGATGGTATTCCTGCAGTGGTGTTGAAACGCTGCGCAGCTGAGTTGTCTCCCGTTTTGACGCGTCTCTATAGACTTTCTTTGGAATCTGGTAAAGTCCCCAAATCCTGGAAGCTAGCTAACGTACAACCAGTACCGAAGAAGGGAAGCCGTGCTGATCCTGTCAACTATCGATCAATCTCAATCACTTCCATACTTTGCAAAGTCATGGAACATGTATTGAACAATCGACTCCTGGCATACCTCAAGACCAACGAGCTCCTAAGCGATAGCCAATATGGTTTCCGCAGTGGACGCTCGACCGGCGATCTTCTCGTGTATGCCACACACTTATGGAGTGAGGCCTTGGAGGATCATGATGAAGCAATAGCTGTTTCCTTAGACATATCCAAGGCCTTTGACAGGGTCTGGCATGATGGTCTCTTAAGCAAGCTTCCAGCATATGGCATACCGACCGGGCTCTGCTACTGGATATCTGATTTTATGAGGGAACGGTCGATTCGAGTAGTCTTAGACGGCTACTCCTCTGACCTAATGGCGATTAATGCCGGGGTACCTCAGGGATCTGTTCTCTCTGCAACTTTATTCTTGCTGCACATTAATGACCTCCTAACACCAGGCATTATTGGATATGCTGATGACAGCACTGTTGTTGAGAGATATATATCCAATGCGCGAACGAGCGCCCATGAAATCCAGGTTTTGAGAAAGTCTATGATTGAGCGCGTTGATTCGACCTTGCGGAATGTGTCCGATTGGGCCGAATCTAACCTGGTCGAATTCAACGCCTCCAAAACACAAGCGTGTCTATTCTCCGCAAAAAAGAGCACCTTTACTTTTACGCCCACTTTCCAGAATGTATCTGTTCCCATCACCGACCAACTAGGGCTTTTGGGCGTCACTATAACGTCCAAATTAAACTTCGGTCAACAAATTGAGTCTATGGCAAAAACGGCTTCAAAAAAATTGGGTATCATCTCGAAGGTCCGGCGGTATTTTAGCCCTGAACGGCTGCTCAACTTATACACAGCCCAAGTGAGGTCGTGCATGGAGTACTGTAGTCACCTTTGGGATGGTTCTGCCAAATACCAGCTCGAAGCGCTAGACTCTGTTGACCGAAGAGTCCGTAAAATCATAAATAACAATAACCTTACAAATAAAAAATTGCAGACGCTGGAGCATCGTCGTAAGGTTGCTTGTTTGACAGTATTTTATCGGCTACATTTTGGTGAGTGTGCGAGTGCTCTTTTTGACCAAATTGAACCCACCCCTTTTTACCACCGGACTACCAGACGCAGACAGAACTTCCATCCCTATATAGTGGATTTACCAAGAAGTCGAATAAAACGCTTCGATAGTTCCTTTTTGGTACGGATTGCCAAGGAGTGGAACAATCTGCCTGCGTCTGTTTTTCCTGACCACTACAGTCCTGGAACTTTTAAGTGTCGAGTGAATAGGTTTCTCGTGGATGAACGTGTAACACCATAGTCTTCATGCGCACTTTCCATCAGGTGACATGGAAGACAAACGTCCTATCCTTACAATATAAAAAAAAGTTCTTTTTTACAAACATAAGAATTTCAAAGATATATTGTGACGCAAACTCGATAATATTTATTTCCTTAAACTTATTTCTAAGTTTCGCTCTGGAATTAAGTTTGTAGATTGCGCGAATAGCCCGTTTCTGCAGCACAAAGATAGTTTTAATATCGGCGGCATTTCCCCACCGGAGATTAAGCTATGAAAATAACCAAAATAAACCAATCGCGCAGTAGCTTCATAAGAAATATTTCGCATCTTTTTGACAGCATATGCTGCAGAGCTAAGTCTTTTCGCCAACCTTTGTATGTGTGGTGCCTATTGTAGTTGTGCGTCTAGGGTTATGCCAAGGAACAATGTTGAATTTACAGGGCTCAATTCTTGTCCTTTTACGTATAAGTTAGTATTTACATGCCGGACATTAGGAAATTGAGAATTATAAAAATTTAGTTTTATTTTCATTGAGGAGTAGGTTATTGGCTGAAAACTATTTTTCCACTATTTCAATACAATAGTTTACTTTAAAGCAATGCTTCAATTGCCTTTACTACTCACTTTAAATAGAAAAGATGTATGATCAGCAAACAATATGACATCACACTTGTCTTTTACCACAAATGGTAAATCATTTATATAAACTAAAAATAAGAAAGGCCCAAGAATCGAGCCCTGGGGCACTCCCATATGTACTGCTGATCCCGATGATCTCTTTCCATTAATATCAACTCTTTGCATTCTATTGCATTAATAGGATTTCATAAAATCGAGTGCCCTATTATTAATTCCATAGTGGTGTAGCTTCATGAGGAGTGTATCATAGTGAACACAGTCAAAAGCATTGGACACATCACAGAAGACACCAAAGGCATCATTTGACTCCTCCCAGGCATCAAATATATGTTTGATAAGCTCAATATCTGTTGTTGAGCGACCCCATGTGAAACCAAATTAATTTGGATTCATTTTACTGTTGGTATATAAATGTACCCTATAGAAATGATCCCTAGCTGTCAAAACAAACTTTTGTATCTTCTCCCAAAATTTATTTAACTATTTGTAAAATTTGTGCATTTTTTTGTAAATATCCACCTCAAATTCAACCACTGACAAATACCATGTATTGTAATTACAAAGGCTCTTCTTCATTAGATTCATAGTGAGAAATCAAATGTCAGTTCCATAGTTAGTAAGCATGCAAGTAGTGAAAGATCAACAGTTATGTACTGTGATGAATTAGGTAAAAATATGGGCTCAAAACTGTTTAATAACCAAGAGGATGTATTAAATTATTTTTCAACACACTTGCTCGTAAAGTAAACCTCATTCTATTGAATTTAGAACTATAAACTGGGCTATAAGTCACGCGTGCATAATATATTATGCCCTAGTGCATAATATAATGAATCCTACAAAGTTGAATTGTACCTTTGTGCAAATTAAATGCGAGTAAGCAGAGCATATTTTATTGATCCGGGTTATACATTAATTTTTTTCAGAAACAACAAAGAGGTTTTATACCACTTCAAATCCATATACATTTTTAAATGTTTACGCCTTATATTAGTTAAACAAAATTGTATATCAAACAAATTATTCACAATTTACAATAATTTGTTACAAAATATTAAAATATTTGGATTTACCACTCCAAATTAAATATTTTCATGTAAAATAGGCTGTATATGCTATACAGCCATTGACACATTTGGCGGAAAAAAAAACCTACGCGCATGCGCGAAGTTCGGCGCCATTTTTCAATCACAATTCACAGCTTTGTTATCAAGTGTGTTTGTTATTTTATGACCACGTATGTCTGTCTTTTACTCACAAGTGTGTTGAAAAACGTCGTATATAACTCGTGAGCGTTGCTAATTACAGTCTCGGCTCATTATTAAGCCCTCGCCTGCGGCTCGGGCGCAAATCACAGCCTCGACTGTAATTAGCAACTTCGCTTACTTGTTACATAATATACTAATATGCCTGGAGCATCAATGGAATGTATAGTTGAAAAGGCTCTGAATGGCAATTTCAGTCCTGAAACTACTTTGGTATTATTATTTGGGAGAAGGGGAAATGTGAAACAAAAGCAATTATTAATATATTTAGACAAATTGCAGGCCCTGAAGGTAAAAAAAGTTGTTTTGTTTACATTTCCTTATGTGCAGGGTGCAGCCGAAGAAAATGTATTAACTTTTAAATTGAATGTTTGCATGCAGACTTACGTTGGGTCCAGTAATATATGTTTAAGTAATACCCCGAGCATGCTGATTAATGTCATTGACATTAATTCTATTTGTAATTTTAAATTTAAAATTAAATTTAATTTGACAAAAGATAGATATAATATATCTACTTATTTATCAAAACAGATAGCACAAGTGCTATTAATTTTTTTATTTTTTAAGCCAGCTAATTTTTTAGCTACTGACACTGCTTTTATTGAGCAGTCTAGTATATCACTGTGTCATAGTGAAACATGTAGTTCCACTATGCTGACAGTTTTGGATACTGCAAAATATTTAAATTAGTTAATAAGACAACAGATGTTGCAGCATCTGGCAACATGTCAATTGCTTTAAGTAATAAAAGTTGTTTAAACCTGGTACACCAGAATATACAAGGCATATCAGAGAAAGTCTTGGAAATAGAGTTATTTTTGTATGCTGAGCATATAGATATTAGTGTAACTGAACATTTCTTACTGGACCACCAATTAGTATTAAATTTTGCTCGCACCAAGTTGCTAGTTCGTTCAATAGACAGACAACAATACATGGGGGGCTCTTTAATAATATTAAATAAATCTTTAAAATTTAGAGAACGTAATGACATAGTGAGCCTATCTATTGAACAAACTATTGAAATATACTGTGTAGAATTGACAAACTGCATAATTGTTTGTATATAGACCCCCTAAATCACACTATGATAGTTTTGAACTTGTTTTAGAACAAGTATTGGATAAATTATGTAATAAAACAAAAAAAATATTTGTTTGCGGGAACTTATTAAATTATTCATCCTTGAGTAAAAAACTAATAAATTTATTTAAATGTAATAATCTTACTAACCTGTTCCTAGAACCAACTAGAATAACAAAGACCAGTGCAACTTACCTAGATAATGTTTTTTCTAATGTCACTCCCGTAAGTTTATCAATTATAAATAAACTTAGCTCTGATCACAGCGGTCAGTTGGTTACATTCAAATACTCGAAGGAAAAACAGGTTAATAAGAGTATAATGGTTGTTCCAGTCAATAAAATCCGTTTGGAGAGATTTAGATGTGGTGTCATTAACAATATGCCCCATATAGCCCACTCCAATAATGTAAATTTACTATACAGTAATTTAAGTAGTTTAATTAATAAACAACATAAGACTGTATTTATTACAAAAAAAGTGTCTCCAAACAATTGTAAATCCTTCAGTGATTGGGCTACCACAGGTATACATATTAGTAGAAAGCACCTATATGATCTGTATCATGAGAAATCGTATAACAAAAGTGAAAGTTTTTGCCACTAGGTATGTTAGAATTTACTCTAAATTATTCAGAAGAGTGCCACAGCCAAATCCATTTATCTAAGAAATAAGATTAAAAATAGTGCTAATAAGACTAAAACTACTTGGAATATAATTAATAAGGAAACTGGGAAAGTAAAGAATCGCAATAGTGAGTTTAAGCTTTTTATTGACAATACAATAATTAAAGCCGATGAAAATGTTGCGACAGCATTTGAGAGCTGTTTTGCTGACATTCCAGTTTCAACTACTAAATCATTAAGCTCATCACCTGTAGCAGCTGAATCATTGCTTCAAAAATCATGTGAGTGAGTGCAAGGTGTCTTTCAAGTTCCAACCCATAGACACCGGGGATATTAATAAAACATTTAAGACAATTTGATATTAAAAAGACAACTGATCTCGGGGGCATATCTGTTGAAATATTAAATTCTATTATAGATGTAATAGCTCCTTGCCTTGTTGAAATATTTAACAACTGTATTATTAGTGGGGAGTTTCCTGATTTAATGAAGCATAGTAAGGTTATACCTTTATTTAAGTCGGGTAGCACTACAGACCCTACTAATTTTAGACCAATTTCAATTCTACCTACTTGTAGTAAAATTTTTGAAAAAATTATTCTTAATCAACTCTTGGCCCATTTCACCTATAACAATTTACTTCATAATAAACAATTTGGATTTACAAAGGGCCGTTCAACAACAGATGCTGGTGTTGAACTATTTGAAATAATCACTGGTGCCTGGGAGAGGTCGGAGGATACCCTAGGTGTATTTTGTGACCTATCTAAGGCATTTGACTGTGTTCAGCATGACACTCTCGTAAGGAAACTCCACCAATACGGCATCAAAGGCACTGACCTCAAACTTTTGAATTCATATCTAAGTGATAGAATTCAGAAGGTTGAGCATGTATATTTTACTTATTTTCATAGTATAATGTCCTATGGCATCCTACTTTGGGGCAATGCCGCAGATATTGACACGATATTTACACTGCAGAAAAGGGCTATTCGTGTAATGTATAAACTTGGAAACAGAGAATCTCTTCGAGAAAAGTTTAAAGAGATTGGTATCTTGACCCTTGCATCACAATATATTTATGAAAACATTATGTATATTTATAAGAATAGTATGTCGGAGCTAACGATAAGTTGGCGATATTAAGATGTTAGTATGACTTCATGATAACGGAAGTATGTTCGTAGCACTGTTAAAGAGGGCGCTAAATGCAATGAATGACTGACATTCGATTGCAGCGCCATAGGTTATATCTTGAAGTACGATGATGGCAAGTGACACAGATACCACAAATTAGAAAGTATTATGTACAAGTACAGATAGGACACATCAATATTATAGGCAGTTTGGAACACAAGATTTTTTGCCGCTTGGCGGCTCTTATGTGCTTGAGGTTTTTTGGGTGGACTACGCATTATAGTGGTTTTTTTATTATTATTGTTGATAAATATTTTTTTACATATGTGAAAGAAAGGGTGTTAATTTTACAGTAGGTACAGTAGCAACGAACTAACGAACCATTAACTAAAATAATCAAAAACCAACACTTGTTAGCATGTTTGATAGTTATAAAGTTATTCGTTGAAATATGTGAATCATGAAGTCTATCAAGTTTCTATCAACAATTCAGTTAGGTACATAAATGAATAACTTAAGTTCACTGGATCTATTTCTGAGTTTGCTGGAAATTATATAAACACAGCAGATATGTGCAGTTTACAACAGAAATGGTCAGGACTTTCACAAGCCGGCGGCAGCATTTTGTGATCAAATGGCGAATGATTGTGTATCACTCACTAAATTCACTCATATTAAGTTGTTATTGCCATATAAGTGGCGCCACCAAACGTTAAAATGGTGCTATTGCCAAACTATTGAAATTGAATAAAATGCTTTGATTGTCAATGCCGTGACAGATACGGTTAGGACGGCTAGGTGCGCGGACGTATCTCGGCCTGACGGTCGATAGTAGCTCGGTATTAATTGACTTGGTATTGTAACTGTAAAGTAACTGACAAGTCGCTCAGATTGTTACATCCTTGGTGCATTCGTAGACGTAGGTGTAAAATCGGGCTTCATTTCCCGTCTCAGTGCGGCTACGACTGTGAGTGGCGTGCGTTTAGCACTTTGAGGATGTAAGTAATCGTGTGCTTGCCGGAAAGGGGCAATGTGATGTGTGATGGTGCCTGCCGGATGGAGATGCCCTGTTGGTGTCTACCGGATGGAGGTTACCCGTTTTTGTGTTCTACAGTATTGTACACTGCGTGATCTTGAAACCTTTATTGTGGCTTAATGCTTTTTTGAACCTTCAGTACCTACTTGGTAGATAGTAATGATATCACGGTTGAGCGGGTGAAATTTTGTGGTTAAGCGGCATTCATAATGCCTTTTTAAATAAGTTGTCTGAATATTGAAGTTGTAGATTTTTTTCTGATTATCATGTATCCGTGACTTGGTAGAAATCGCTTTGTATCTTGCCGATCTTCGATTATTTTGCTGCGATTCTTAGGAGACACGTTTTCTTATGTTTTGGTAACAGTAAACTTGTTATTATTTTGGCAATTGAAACGTAATATTACGATAGTGTGTGTTTAATGGATCACGGAGATAGGTTATAACGTCGAGATTGAAAATGCGTCTAAATAATACTTTGTATTTGTTGCGATTGACAAAAGAGCTGGATTTTACTGTCGAACTGTTTGCGGTTGTAGAACAATTTTGATACTTTGTTGTTGTGAATTATGAAGTACAATGCAATGCTCTTATTGGTTTGATAGACGCCATAACCGGATAGAGGTTATGAGTGTGAGGTGATGTAACCTAGTGGTGGTTGCATTACGTTTTGTGACGGGATGGAGGTCACTGCAGAAGAGCTTTGCATTGTTTGCTAATTAATTGGGTTATTCTAGCAGCTTATGCTTGCTTTGTTTATTGTTCGACCACTGTCAAGTTGTTTGATGTTACATTCAAAGTCAAATTCATTGTTTAATGTGCGGTTTTCTTATCGAAAGTATTGAGGTTCGTACAATGCGTTGACGTTAGCCGATTTCTACTGAGTTTCTTGCTGGTTCTTCTCAGTAGATGGATCTTCCGAACCAGTGGTAGCTTTACGTAAATTGTTAAATCGTGGATTAGAATTTTGATTGAAATATTAAATTGAAGTAAAATTAAAAAAAAAAAATCTGTAGCGGTTAAAGTTTTGAAGTTGCCAAAAGTACAAGTATCCATTGCAGTTGTAAAGAAAGATGCTATTTTTGGTGTTTGGAAGAGATTTAATGTGTTGTGGATACAGGTTCTCGTTCGTTGGTTTTGTGACTACGCCAGAATGATTCTGGGTAGTGTGTTGAAAGAGTCATTGGTTGACTCAGGTTTCCCGTGGGGAAATGATGTAATTGCTTGTAACCACGAACGATATACCTTGTTGTTAATAATGAAATTAATGGATTTCAATGTTTGATTTGGAGATAATTGTTACTCAATGGTGCTTGAAACTTGGTTAACTAAAACGGTATTTTTGTTGTTGAGTATTCTAAAAGATTCATAATGTAAAGAATTCAAACTTGTGTTTTTCTTTTGAGAATTTGCCTGACTTCATTGTCAGGAGTGGCAGAGCCGCCACTTTGGTATGATTGTTTCAGAATATCACACGAGGACGTGTTCCATCGCAGGTTGGCCGTGTCGGAGCTAACGATAAGTTGGCGATATTAAGATGTTAGTATGACTTCATGATAACGGAAGTATGTTGGTAGCACTGTTAAAGAGGGCGCTAAATGCAATGAATGACTGACATTCGATTGCAGCGCCATAGGTTATATCTTGAAGTAGGATGATGGCAAGTGACACAGATACGGTTAGGATGGCTAGGTGCGCGGACGTATCTCGGACTGACGGTCGATAGTAGCTCGGTATTAATAGAGTTGGTATTTTAACTGTAAAGTAACTGACGGAACGGACTCGCGAATTAAGATTTTGTTGTGATTAAGCCAGGGTTATACCCAAGCCCACAGACTCGGTACTAAGTAACTGTCCAGCGAATAATTCTATCGTGTTTTGCGAGTAACGCTTCTTTTCGTTTTGTCTCGTTTTCTGACAAGTAATAAATTTAAAACTAGGAAAGATAATCATGATACAAATTACTCTGTAAGGACTAGGAACGACCATAAGTTAGCGTTTCCTAAATTAAGGCTGGCTAAAAGCAGCAAATCATTTATTGGAATGTCAATACGTATATATAACAAAATTCCGAAGTCAATTCAATCCCTACCATTCAATAAATTTAAATCAATCGTTAAAAACACTCTATCTCGAAAAGCATATTATAAAACTAAAGATTACTTAGATGATAAAAGGGCATGGGATTAAGCACAACAGGATATTTCTAAAAGTTTCTAATTATTTAATAATTTTGTTTACGGCTTGGCTGTGCAGTATATAAATGACATACTGGTGAATGTCCCACTCACTTATTTTCTTGTCAAGACAACAGCAAGAACGTCATGCTCCCTCAGGCGGCATGGCTAGTGGTAGCGTCGGGTATCGGGTCACCCTCTTCCCTAAAATATGGTTGAGGAGGGTGATGGCTGGTGCTTGCGTTAACTCGTGAACGGGTGCTACTAGCGGTGCCAGGTCGTTTTGCTAATGATACTATGACTATTTTATTCCATTCTTGTTCTAATACTCTGGTCCCAGTTTGTCATGTTCGTATTGTGTATCCATAGCTCATTGCATCTGCTACTAAGCAATTTGGTTGTGGCATGACATTGGCTCTCACAATCAGCTGTCTTGTGTTTGTTTTTTTTCATGTGACGGTCAATTTGTACTGTACCTATTTGTATTAATTTGATAATTCTGACTGGAAAAGAGTGCCAAGAGTTTTTTTCCGCCGGCTTTTTTTGTCTCTTGGTCTACTGTTATATCTTATTTAACAACTATCAACAACTAGTTAAAGCCAAAGTATGTGATGACTGACTTCATCAAGTGTTTTGTGAAATTCCTAAGATGAATAAAACTTTTTGAATTTTCAATTTTGAATTTTTACCACTAGTTGGTTTAAAATAAGTTTTTCAAAAATTTTGCTGAGTGTTGGTAATATAGAGATCGGTCTAAAGTTACTGGGGTAAGTCATGCTTCCAGCTTTAAAAGCAGGAATAATTTTACTAAGTTTCATTAAATTCGGAAACACACCACTATCAACAAAATTATTAAATATGGTGCTTTAATTATTAAATATACTGGCTAAATAAGGTGCAATACCGTCAATGATAAATTGGATGATTTTAACAGAAATACCATCCAGATCACCAGTGTTCTTAATTGTTATACTTTTAAAATCTTTCAATACCTCACTTTCAGTAACATGCCTGAAAGTAAAGTTAGTTTTACACTTATTTAAATTATTTTCAAGAAAAAACTGTGCAGCATTGACTGATGAATTTAATGTCTTCGTAGTCGAAACTGGAATAACTGCAAAGAATTTTTCAAAAGCTTCAGCAACCACTGTATCTGATGTCAACAGTCGATCACCAATTTTCAGTTTATATTCTGTTTTGTTTTCTTATGTTTCTTATGTTTGGCTTTCCAGTTTCGCTGTTAATAATTTGCCAAGTAGTTTTAGGAATATCAACACTATTTTGAATTTTATTATTAATAAAATTTGATTTTGCAATACTACATACTATACTTTGAACATTTTGGAGTACCTATTTCTTTACATACTCCTCACTAAACCTAAATGAGTTATCATCTGTTTAAATTGTTTTTGATGTAAATACTGTATTCTACTTACATTTAATTAAATTAAAAAATACAATTATATCCGTTAACGGGGTCATCATAACATTTAAGTTCCCACAACTTATCCAAGACATTACATCTGAATCTCTCCAGCCGACCGTCGTTCATGGGTACAAACTTAAACTCTCTTCTTATTAAACGCCTTATTTGTTTTTTTTTTATTATTTATTATTTTAATTATTCATGTACACACAGTTTAAAAGATACAATGTTAGGTACTTAAAGACAAATGTACAAAGGTATAGCTTATTTCTGTGAGAAATTTCTACCAGCTCGCCTGTGACTGGAGAGGTACATCGAAACAAAATCAGTGCGTGCGTAACAAAAATATTATTCAAATAATAAAATACTTAAATTAAATACCTGCACTAAGATATAATAAATAAATACATACTTACAAATATAAATATATACATACATATAAAATATTGTGAGTTATATTCGTTGATTAATTTATGTATTTAGTGAAAGGTAATGTTCTCGTACTCTTTTTCTAAATAATGTTATAGTTTTTGAATCACGTATTTCGAATGGTAATGAATTCCACAATCTGACAGCATGTAGGTATATCAAAAGAGTAGGAAAAGAAATCGGTTTTATGTGGTTTTAAATATAAGAGAGTTCGCTTATGTGCTCGGCATGGCGTATCTGTAGAATGGACGAAGGAGAAACGCTCGCTCAAATATTTTGGAGCAGAGGGATTACGAAGGACGTTAAAGAGAATACAAAGGATACGAGTATTTCTTCGTAATCGGATTGGAAGCCACTTCAATTGTCTGCAGTAATCTGAAACATGGTCGTACTTTTTGAGGCCGAAGATGAAGCGAATGCATAGATTTTGTAGCTGTTCTAGCTTACTTAAAAGTAGCATCTAAGTAGCAAGCGTCGGCATAATCTATGATAGACTGAATGAGTGCTTGTGCAAGGGAGATCTTAGTCTGCAGTGGTAGGAAGTATTGAAGACACTTCAACGTGTGAAAGGAGTAGTGTACCTTGCGACTGATTTCGCCTACGTTAGCACGCCATGATAAATTAGATTCCATAATGACTCCTAAGTTCTTAGCTGTTTCGGTTATAGCAATAGGTGTGTCATCCAAAGTAACTGGAGGGAGATTAGCCAGATCGAGGCAACCCCGCGCATATGTCTGCTACCAAGTATCATTGCTTGAGACTTGTCGGGGTTCACACGTAATCCGAATGATATGGCCCAGTTTCTGATGCAGAGTAAATCATCGTTAATTGCTGAAATAACTGAGTCAACATTGGATACTGCGAAATGCCGGTAGATCTGCAAGTCATCAGCATAAAGATGATATTTACATGATAGAACTTATCATGTATTTATAAATACAGAAAAAAGAAAAGGAGAAAGAACACCACCCTGTGGTTCACCTGCAACAAGATCACACCATTCAGAGTAAGACTCATTAAGGCGGACCCACTGAGACCGTCCCCGAAGATAAGAATTGAACCAAGCTAATGCAGAAGGAGAGAAATTAAGAGATTTCAATATTCCAAGTAGAATATCTAAATCTACGGAATTAAAAGCACTACTGAAGTCGAGCAGCACTAGCAATGTTAGGGATCTATTCTCCATTGCCCATCAAATATCGTCAGTCACATTAATGAGGGCAGTCACCGTACTGTGACCTGGACGAAAACCAGATTGTAAGTGACTCGGTAAATTGTTGGAAGTTACGAATGTGAACACTGGTCTGTGCACAAGGTGCTCAAGAACTATCGAGAGGAAGGATAGGATAGATATAGGTCGGAAATGTGTAAAAGAGTTTGGAGATGAAATTTTAGGTAATGGGATTACATGAGCAAGTCCAGGAAATAGGGAATGTGCCAGTGGACAGTGAATAATTAAAAATATGTGTGAGGATAGGTAATAAATAGGGCTGGAGCAGAGTGATCATTTTTGAGCAGTACTTGTCAACACCAACAACGTCTGACGAGATTGAGAAAATAGATTCCTTAACCCTGTCTTTGGAAACAAAAGAAAAAGAGAATGGATGGTGCGGAGATTTAATATTTTCTAGAGAATTTAAGGTGTTAGCTTTATTTTTAGTACTTGGATTAATAATAATAGGGGGTAGTGAAAAATATTTATTTAATGCATTTACGTCAAAATTACTGGAAGGGAGATTAGGAGATTTACCATACCGACAGATTTCAAAAAATTCCAGACTTCTGCAGAGCTATGGTTGACGAGGGATTTATAAAAATGGCGTCTCTTAGCATCACGACATAGGCGGTTACAACGATTGCGAAGATTTTTATAACTGTTTAAATTATGTTCAGAGGGACAACGTTTGTATCTTCTCTTGGCTTTATTTCTAAGGCCCATTATCTCTTTAATAGTATCTGACGGCCACGGAGCAGGGTTATGCTTGATTTTTACCAATTTGAGGGGAGCGTGTTTATCATACAGTTCCAGGAGCAAGGTATTAAAAAAGTCAACTTTATCGTCGATGCAAGCACCATTCATTACTAGTGATCAATCAATGTTTTGAGCATTGTGCTGCAAAGATTCTAGGTTGATGTTTTTATAACTGCAGAGGGGCAAAATTTTGGGTTTAGGTTTAGGAAGACGGACACGGTAACTAAGGAAAATTAAGTCATAATAAGAGAAGGGTGCTGTGTGTTGTCCGTGGTTTGTAGCATTTCAAGTAGAAGATACTATTATGAGATCAAGCAAAGAGGGAACACAATTGGGAAAATGATGTGTAGGAGCAAGAGGTAAAGAAGTTAGATTGTATGAAGACAGGAGACATTCTAATTTGTGACTAAGAGAGTTATTTTTGACTAAACACGTTTTGAAATCACCCAGCATAAGAACATGGTCCTAAGAGGGACAGAAATCGTGAAAAAAAGAATCGAGGCTATCGAAATAATCCACATTAATATGAGGACTATAAAAAACTGTGAGTAAAATTTTCATATGATTCACCATTATTTCGATAGCGAGGTATTCAGCAGATTCTAAGTACACAGATGGTGACGCACTGACAGTTTTACAAGGTATGTCTGCACTGAGGTAGATCGCTACTCCACCACCTCCTTTGCTAGTTCTGTCATTCCGTATGAGAACGAATCCTGGAAGAAAAAAGTGAGTAGAAGGAAGAGAAGGCTTAAGAAAAGTTTCAGAAATGAGTAGCGCATCGACATTATTACAACTGAAGGAAGCTAAAAGGTCATTATAGTGGCTGGGTATGCTTTGAGCATTTATATGAGCAATTTTTAGGTTAAGTGGATGTTTGGAAAAGGAAGTATAAAGTTCATCATGTAATGTCAGTGGTTGCGAGAACACTATCAGCACTTGAGAAACTACATGAGGAAGATGAGCAAGAGAAGAAACTATGGTCAAAAACATTAACTGAAGACATATAAATATAACAAAAGTATATATATATATAGAATATAAGAAAATACTAAAAAAATGGGAGTAGGTACTTACAGAAAAAATAATTACAAAAAACAAATTTTAAATTTACGTTCTTTCACGACTCATGACTCACATTTTTCAAAACAAAATGCCTAAATCTTAGTCAATCCCAGTAAGTAGCACAGCTTAAAATAATAGTAATAAATAATAAACTTACGAATTAGTTTAATTATAAAAAGAGGAAAACATATTACAATCTGCGGAACTGTATCAGTCGGCTGATACAGTTCCGCAGATTGCAAAACATAAACAAAACTGGGATTAACTAACCTACCATGCAAATTTTTAAATTTGGGGAGAGTAAAAGTTTATGGTTACCGTCTTTTACAAAAAATGTTAACGAGTATTATCCGTGCAAAAGAAGAAGTTGATTTTAAAATCAGATATAGAGAGAAGAAAAAAAAAAGGTCTATAAATCAAATTCAGTGTCGCCGGTGAGTTCTTCTAGGGGATTTTTCAACATTTACTTACTACCTTTGGAGCTTCAACCGCGCTGCACGTAGTCGGGAACTTGGATTTTATTTGTTCAAGAACAGCCATGGTTTCGATCTTACGACGAGTTTTGTCGGGAAGATTGATAACAATTTTACCTTCAACCGACCAGCAGTTTTTGATTCCAAAATGTTGCCGCTCCGCGACAAACACCTACTGTCTGTTCTTTGTGAAGCGCACTAGAATTGGCCTGGTTTTACCTTGGGAAAATCCACCCAGACGATGACAGACTTGTAAGTGGTTGCTGTTTACATTGTTCATCTTCATTTGATCGGATATTATTTTGCAGACTATTTCATGAGGCTTCTCATTTTCTTTTTCAGCGATGCCATGAAAAAGCAGCACCTTCCTTCGTGAGGCAGTCTCCAGTCTATCTTGCTGATGGTTCAGATTTTCAATTTCCATCTTAAGATGTTTAAACATCTGCCAGGCCAAAGTCTTGAAAGATAAGTAATCCTTGGACAGCGTGGCAAGATCTGGATGCACAGGGGATCGGTCAGCAACTTTTTCAAGCTTGTGGTCAAACTCAATAAAGCGTTCTTCAAGCATCTTCACTAGAGCATCCTTGATGTGTAGTTGGTAGTTGATTTTGAACCGTTTGGTGAGAAAACTTTGTGCGAGTGAGTGCAAGTGAGTTATAAAGCGCATCACTACATTAAATTTAAATAACTGTTTTTTTACTATTTAAAATAATTAAAAACTACGAAAGCACTAAGATTGCGTGTTAACGGCGCGACTACCCGCTTTATATGGAAATCAAGGAGCTGCCACAATGGGCCTAGATTCTACTGTATCAACTAAATATTTGAATTATTGAACGATAATATCATTTGATGGTCTTTTAGCCAGTGCCCTGTTACACACAAAATATCTACTTTTTCTTGATTAATGAAAAGTTAAATTTGTAAATCTTTACCCAGGATGTCCTGCCCATCGCCGCTTCAATTCTTCTCGCAATGTACGAGTAGGTGAGTTTGAGTTACCTGTGAGTCTCCTCATTATAGATTTGTTGCCGCAGGTAAACTCCAAGCATAGTACTCTCCGCTGCCCGCAATATCTCTTTAAGCTTATTTATAATGTACATGGTGAGCTGCCACGTCTCACTGCCATACTTCATGACTAACACACAGACAACGCAAATAGGTCAAAAACCTTTGTATCATTAGCATATCTTTAAAAGTATAAAAGTTACTTACTTCCTAGAAAAAACACAACAGAATATTGTAAATTATTAATGATTTAATTAGTTTCGCAGTGAACAGTATTGTTCGTATCTTCAGCTAAGTATTATTTAAAAACGTTAGTTCAACCGACCAGTAGTTTTTGATTCCTAAATGTTGCCGCACCGCGACAAACACCTGCTGTCTGTTCTTTGTCAGAAACTCTGATACTGTGGCACCGGTGCCCTTAAGGCTAGTTTTACAGTCCCATACAAGGCGCCTGGACTCCATATCAGTGAAGCGCACTAGAATTGGCCTGGTTTTACCTTGGGAAAATCCACCCAGACGATGACAGACTTGTAAGTGGTTGCTGTTTACATTGTTCATCTTCATTTGGTCGGATATTATTTTGCAGACTATTTCATGAGGCTTCTCATTTTCTTTTTCAGTGATGCCATGACAAAGCAGCACCTTCCTTCGTGAGGCAGTCTCCAGTCTATCTTGCTGATGGTTCAGATTTTCAATATCCGTCTTAAGCTGTTTAAACATCTGCCAGGCCAAAATCTTGAAAGATAAGTAATCCTATCTTGCTCACATAGTGAGCTGCCACGTCTCACTGCTATAAATTATGACTAACACACAGACAACACAAATAGATCAAAAACCTTTGTATCATTAGCATATCTTTAAAAGTATAAAAGTTACTTACATCCGCCTAGAATAAACACAACGGAATATTGTAAATTATTAATGATTTAATTAGTTTCGCAGTGAACAGTATTGTTCGTATTTATTTATTTATTTGGAAATCAACAGCGTGACATAGTTTAATTACAAAAGTACCCATCTCTAAAACTTAAGGCTAATAACAGATTTTTAAATAAAATGAAAAATGTAATAAATAAAAAAATTATCCTGGTCGGGTAATTTTTATTTATCACATTTTTCATTTTATTTAAGAATAATTGAGCATTTTAAATGCAAAAAACTTTAAAACATTATTAATAACAGATTTCCCACAAAAACATATTATAAGTACATCGAGGCATGTATTGTTGTTTGAACCACTCTAGTAATATACATTTTAAATACGGCCACACAAATATAAACTTTATACAACACATTAGTACCTAACATATTATTATAACAATATACATACACACATATATATACACATGTATAATATGCTTAAACATACGTACACAAACATAATACACATTCATATACATATATGCATTGTGAAAAAAAAATATATATACAGGGTGTCCCAAAAACTCGACGTCAACCCGGAACCGGGTGACAAGGCAAGTCATGCTGGTTATCAGAAAAATGTTTAAAAAAATCTAAGTCACGTGTTCTCAAAATTATTGGCATTTTAAAAAAACACGCAAAATTTCACACCCTGTGACAGTGTTTTTGCTGCTGTTGCCACAAATGTTCACTTTTGGAAACTTTTTTTTTTATATGTAACCCTGAATAATGCTTCTCTAAACTGTTATCAACATTCTCCTCGAGCTTGCATAAAAATAGGACTTATTTCCAAGAAAAAAATTAAAAATTAAAAATGGCCTAGTTTTAACTGTCTGCATTGAAAAAAAATTGTGCTACGCGAGTTTGGCAAGTTATGTCAAAAGTTGGCGCATTTAGTAAGGATCCCAAAATGGTATGACACGTGGTAAATTGTAGTTGCTATCATGAACAAAAAAGAAATTCGTAAAAATCCAGTGTTCAACAATTTTTTCTTACCTGGTTAAAAAATATTCTAATGGGCCCAAGGTTTTCCAAAGAGTCGTAAATTGTAAGTTGTGACAAAGGAGTCTTTCTAGGAAGTGTAAGCGAGATATTATTTGTGCTTAAGTGATTGAGTGAGACGGAGAGAGTCACCTTCTCAAGTGCGAGCGAGACAGGTATGGACGCTAAAGTGACTGAGATGGAGAGAGTCATTTTACCAAGTGCGAGAGAGACAGAGATTGACGCCAGGTATTCGCTATTGTAGATACACATTACAAACCAGTCAGTACGTTACGTTCCTTAGTTTACTGCGCTTGTTTTCGTATTCGTTTGTGTTGATTTCGTACTGTTTACTTTTGGCTATGTTTATGGACTTGTGATTGCTTGCGATTTAGATTCGGACTGTTTGTTTTCTCTTAACGACAACCTTTGCTTTCCTCTGGACTATTGTGTGAGTGTGTGACAAGTGCCGAGATGTCTTCGTATACCACTCGCGAATACGCTAATATGCACCTTATTTATGGTGAGTTCAGGTGTAATGCCAGTGCTGCTGCCAGACTTTACCGCGAAAGGTACCCAAACGCTGCTCGTTACCCCGATCATCGGGTGTTTACGAATGTGCATCGGTTGCTCTTCTCAGAAGGCCGCCTCCCAAATCAAACGCATGGTGGAGGCAGACCCACCAACCCTATGGAAGAAGAAGTTCTACAGGCTGTCGAAGAAGACCCAAGTACTTCAGTAAGAGCTATTGAAACGAACACCGGAGTGGCCAAAAGTTCAGCCCACCGTATTTTAAAAAGAAATGACCTACACCCATACCACGTACAGCGAGTACAGACATTATTACCCGGTGACTACTAAAATAGGGTGAATTTTTGCCGGACGATATTGGAGAGATGACCCACTTTTTCTAACAAAAATTTTATGGTCGGACGAATCAACTTTACAAAGGACGGCTACGTGAACATGCACAACCTGCATGAATGGCGTGTTGAAAACCCTCATTTAACGAGACAGGATCGGTCCCAGTACCGATTCAAAGTTAACATGTGGACCGGAATTTTGAATGGCAAAATAATTGGTCCTTTTGAGTTGCCTGATGCATTAACTGGCGAGGTTTACTTAGACTTTCTTCAAAACCATCTTCCAAATTTATTAGAAGACGTGCCGCTAAGCATTTACAGAGAAATGTGGTTCCAACAAGATGGGTGCCCAGCGCACTTTGCTCGCCCCGTAAGAGAGTACCTCGATGAAGAGCTACCTGGGAGATGGATCGGGCGGGCTGGACCAATCTCGTGGCCGGCCCGGTCACCGGACTTGAATCCTTTAGACTTTTGTTACTGGGGAGCTGTTAAAGAAAAAGTTTACGAGAAGCCCATTGGGAGTGAACATGAATTACGGCAGAGAATAGCTGAAGCAGCTCAATTTGTAAATAATGGACGATAGGCTAGAAAGATAGCTCGATCTTTTTTAAAAAGATGTCGCGCTTGTATTGCTGCCGAAGGAAGGCATTTCGAACACTTATTATAACATTTTAAGAATTATTGTAAATTTTATTAATAAACATTATTAATAAAATTGGTATTAAAATTTTGTTTTATTTAAAATTGAAACCTTTAACAATAAATGCCTATTCCAATGCACACACTAAAAAAATAAATTAAAAGTGAACAATCTGTTTCAATAAAGATAGACGAGTACATTAGTACAATGTACAATTCAGTTAAATTTAATCAGTGTGTACATTGGAATCGGCTCCAATGTAGCCAACGATAAGCTTTGCAATTTTAACCAAGTAAGAAAAAAAGTTAAAAATGGGTTTTCATGGAAATATTTTTTTTTGTTCATGATAGCAGCTACAATTTGCCAAGTGTCATACCATTTTGGAATCCTTACTAAATGCGCCAACTTTTGTCACAACTTGCCAAACTCGCGTAGCACAATTTTTTTTCAACGCAGACAGTTAAAACTAGGCCATTTTTAATTTTTTTCTTGGAAATAAGTCCTATTTTTATGCAAGCTCGAGGAGCTAGATTTGAAATGTTGATAACAGTTTAGAGAAGCATTATTCAGGGTTACATATCAAAAAAAAAAGTTTCCAAAAGTGAACATTTGTGGCAACAGCATCAAAAACACTGACACAGGGTGTGAAATTTTGCGTGTTTTTTTTAAAATGCCAATAATTTTGAGAACACGTGACTTAGATTTTTTTAATCATTTTTCTGATAACGCGCATGACTTGCCTTGTCACCCGGTTCCGGGTTGACGTCGAGTTTTGGGACACCCTGTATAGGTTACAGTAACGCACAGAGATTTCAGTTTACATACTTAGTGTTGGTATAACTATGCTAGATAAGAAATTATATTATTTTTAAATTTAATTTTACTACTCGTAAAAGATATCAAATTGGTCAAACATTGTGTTATAGGTATGTGTTAAACGTGAAATAACTGTTCTTAGCGTAGTTCGTGCGCTGTGTTTGCCCGTGCAACAAAGGAGTGTGTCGAGTTCTATATGGTGGTGTTCGGTACGTCACCATGGTCACCAATTCAGGACAGTCCACTCGGCTGTTGACAATGTCATATAGGAAGCACATATCCAGCACTTTGCGCCTTTGATCTAAACATAAGAGACCGTGTTCTCTGCAACCCTCCTCATATGATCCAGGGTTTTTGGTTACGTTTACCAGTTCTCTCATCGTTTTAACTCTTAGTACGAGTACATGGTCGCCACAGAAGAACTTTTCTACCCGAACGACCAGCGGTACTGCAAACTATGTGCACTGCCCTTTCCATTTCTTTTGGCTATGTATATGAGTTTGAGTTACCTGAAAGTCTACTTATCATAGATTTGTTCCCGCAGGTAAACTCCGAGCATAGTTCTCTCTGTTACCGGATGTATGTCTTTGAGGTTATTTATAAGGAACATAGTGAGCTGCCATGTCTCACTGCCAGAATTCATGAATTGCAACGCACATATGTAGATTAAATCCTTTGCATCAATACCTAGCGTATTTTTAATAGTATAAAAATAACTTACTGGCGGCTTAAAAAACAAAATGGAATAATATTATGGCATGCATTTAACACGGCGACAAACAAATCTTATTTAGGGTTTTAGAAATAATTGAAATGGGTAGGAAAAATAATAAGTTGGCAGTTACATTGAAGTAGCATTTTAATTATAAAGTAGCAGCTTTATATTGAGTTCTTAGATTTGTTTAAATTTAAATTGGCAGTGATTTTTTGGTAGACTTGTTTTTTTGACTTTGATAGCCGACCTGGCTTATGGCGCTTCGCCGGCCGCTGCCGCGACACCACTCGCTTCACTCGCTCAGCTCGCGCACGTATATAACTATATGCAACCTAACATGCTCCTCCTCGCTGTGCTCGTCGTAGCACCTAGCCGTACCGGCTACGTCTTCCTGTTAATATTAGCTGCCAAGTCATTATTTTTAATACCTCATCTATTATTTTTGTCACCGAGTAGTTAGACGCCTAATAAGTTGTTGGTCGCCTCAAAAATAATAATCCTAATATTTTCAACGATTTAAGTAGTCTTGAAATTAACGGTATTACTTATTCATCAGTTCAGGCTCAATGTACTTAACCAGCCGTGCTGGAAAAACTAAGCCACCTTTGTCATGTCGAAAATGGTGACTGTCAGAATGATAGAAACAGGTAAAGTTTGAATAATTTAGGCCCCTCTGAGCGGTTGCGAGACGTTGCGCGCAGGTGTATTACTTACAAAAACCTGCGCGACTTCGTTTCACAACTGCAAAGAGAAGGAGATGTTTGGTGCGATCTCTTCAACGAATGGTCGGATTCATAACTAAGCATAAGGTTAAGCAGGTCGAAAAAAAAAATATAGTTGATTGCAAACAAGCCTTGGAAAGTTAAATGACAACAGTTAATTATATAGACAGAACAATTTTTGTTTATAATTATTCTTAAATAAGGGTTTCTTAAATTTTTTGAGAAGCGAATTCAACTATGCTTAAGATCTTTCATCATATGGAATTTAAATCGATCCACTACGTATTAATGGACCACCAATGGAAATGTTATTTTAATATGTTCATTGTGCATACCTTGTAAATTTAACCCAGTAATATAACAGGTTTAGGCAACTAAATAGTTAGTCACACTAAAGGTAGATTAACATTTGAGCACCAAGCATATGTATCATTTTACCTAAGGCTACTTTATTATTTAAGCCTAATCCCGCATTTGACTCCAGTCTCATCTGATGGTAAGTGAGGATGAGGTTGAAGTCGGGCTTAGAAAGATCCTGGATCTTCCTAAAATATTGCCAAAACACATCAGGAACACACAGAAGAGTGGAGATATTTGGCAGCAGATTTAGTTTCAATGGTGGTCGCTAGCCAGGCGGACCCTAGAGGGGTCCTACAACCAAGTGGGGTTCTCTCAAATAAGACGGTTTTTTAATTTGGACGTTATAGTGACGCCCAAAAGCCCTAGTTGGTCGGTGATGGGAACAGATACATTCTGGAAAGTGGGCGTAAAAGTAAAGGTGCTCTTTTTTGCGGAGAATAGACACGCTTGTGTTTTGGAGGCGTTGAATTTGACCAGGTTAGATTCGGCCCAATCGGACACATCAGACCGACCGGGCTCTGCTACTGGATATCTGATTTTCTGAGGGAACGGTCGATTCGAGTAGTCTTAGACGGCTACTCCTCCTTAATGGCGATTAATGCCGGGGTACCTCAGGGATCTGTTCTCTCTGCAATGGGTCTTAGATATAGTTTAAACATCTTGTACTATTCTTAAGTTACCTGAATTAAATGAATATTATTATTATTATTTATTTTTTTATTTTTTAAGCCAGCTAATTTTTTAGTTGTTTAAACCTGGTACACCAGAATATACAAGGCATATCAGAGAAAGTCTTGGAAATAGAGTTATTTTTGTATGCTGAGCATATAGATATTCTTTGTGTAACTGAACATTTCTTACTGGATCACTTTCTACATGTAACTTGAAGAGATACAATGGCTGAACCAGGACACTCGAGACTGTAAATTCTTGTCAAAGGGCTGTTTGGAGGTTCAGGCCAATCATCGCCCAACCTACACGTACACTGACCATCATCAAAACCCTGGTCAATAAGCTCACTGTAGGGCCATGAGTGAGAGATTAATGAAAAGGTAAATATAATAAAGAACTCAAAGTCAAATTCAAATATTCTTTATTTCCTAAGTGTTTCAATACATTTGAAATAAGTCAAACAATTTACAGATTAAACAAATTTACAATTTAAAAATTGAACGGAAAGTCGATCTGTTGAGAAGAAGTTGCAAGAAACTCAACAGCAAACTAAGAAAATAAGAAAAAAAGAAGAAAAAAAATACACAATAACAATTTACAGCCCATCTTCTTGCATCCGGATATCTGTGTTTAAGAATAAGTGTTATGCGAAAATCTTTTCGCATATACTGGTATTTATCGGTCACACAGCGGAGATCGGGAGACAACAAGGCTTATGGACTATCTCAGCAGTACAGCGGACAAGGTTCAGCAACGTTTTCCCACAGCGCAGTTGGTGTTCCTGGAAGAATTTTAACGCACACCACGGACAGTGGTTATACCCGTTTCAAGACACTGACCATGCTGGTAGAGAGGCTTTTAAGTTTTCGCTCACTCATGGCTTACTGCCTGGACCTTCTGCTGACAACCGATCCCGACAGATATTCGGTGTCCGTCACTGCACCCTTAGGGACATCCGCTGCCTTATCACGTAACTTGCAAGAGCAAAGCGATGGCATGAATTGCGCAAGATTGGCTAAAAAAGAACTAATTCGTATTACGTTACAGCAAAAACAAAGCCATAACAATCCGACGACTGTGCTGCCTCTATCGTACAATCGATGTACTAAAAGTCTATATAATCCCTTTGACTTTCATACTTTTCGTGTGTACTTTTCTGCGAAATTTTAAAAGCAAACATCTGTTTCACATTTTATTAGCTTCTTTTTTAGCTACCAAATTGTTTTTGGCGCTAGTATCGTAGCAATAAATGCATTCTGCGATCAACGAACGCTTGAACAGCTATCGCTTACATAATACGATGTAAAGCAATGGATCGCGCGTCCATGGCGTGATGACTGCGCCATTATAGCTGATCGCTAATATTTACGTGATAAGGCAGCCGATCACTATCTGGTGAAATTTGTATCGCAGTACTCGCCACCTGACACCCGACCAAGTGGTTCTAGGCAAGTATGGCGTTACAAGTCGGCAGATTGGGATGAAATGCGACATTTCTTCGCATCTTGTCCGTGGCGGCAAGGTTGTTTTACATCAACCGATCCATCGTGCTGCGCTGATGCAGTCTCAAGTGTGATAGTTCAAGTAATGGAGTTCTTTATTCCCTACGCTAATCTATCCCTTGAAACCAAAGCTCGCCCATGGTTTAGTGCTGAATGCTTTTCCGCTGAAAAGCGTAAGCGAGAAGCGTACAAAGCCTGGGCAACCGCTCGCAGAAGCAAAGCCGTGGATTCGCATGAACACAAGAAGAGGTACAATGCTGCCGCCAAGTCCTGCAAGAAGGTGATCAAAAGAGCTCGTTTCGCCCACATAGGCTGTATTGGAGACAGAATAGCGTCATACCCCTCGGGAAGCAAAGCTTTCTGGTCCCTCGCCAAGTCGGTCGAAACGAACTTTTGTCGCACATCGCTGCCGCCACTGCGGAAACCTGACGGTTCTCTGGCCCACACCGCTAAGGAAAAGGCGGATTTATTTGCCAGTATCTTTGCGGAAAATTCTCGTCTAGATAGCCAAGGAAAAATCCCAGCCTAATTACCTCAGTTCGGTCCTACAATGGGTACTGTTCATATTCGCCAAAAGGAGGTTCTTGAATGCTTGCTGCACCTAGACGAGAATAAGGCTAGCGGTCCAGATGGTATTCCTGCAGTGGTGTTGAAACGCTGCGCAGCTGAGTTGTCTCCCGTTTTGACGCGTCTCTATAGACTTTCTTTGGAATCTGGTAAAGTCCCCAAATCCTGAAAGCTAGCTAACGTACAACCAGTACCGAAGAAGGGAAGCCGTGCTGATCCTGTCAACTATCGATCAATCTCAATCACTTCCATACTTTGCAAAGTCATAAGGATCTGGTGCTTCATAAAATATTGCCGGAACACATGACAGCAGGAGCGCAGATACTTACAGAAATTGAAATATCCTGTGTAGAATTGACAAACTGCATAATTGTTTGTATATAGACCCCCTTAATCACACTATGATAGTTTTGAACTTGTTTTAGAACAAGTATTGGATAAATTATGTAATAAAACTAAGAAAAAAAAATAATAATAATAATAAAACTTGCTTCCATGCTGGACTGGGAGCGAAAGAACAACGTAGAATGTACCAGCTGCTTCTCTTCCCGGGCATACTGTATAAGTCAGTTAAGGGACAGAGGTTTTAAAGGCGTTTTTGTGGGCGATAGGCTGACCCCCTGTCACTACAATAGTCTCTCTCCATCTTTATAATACCTCCAAATTTGTCAAACGTGACATCAGATGGTCTTGTAACCTCTGTCTCTTATTCTGCCTACCCCATAAGGGATACAGGCGTGACGTTATGTATGTATGTAAAACTAAGAAAATATTTGTTTGCGGGGACTTTAATGTTAACTTATTAAATGATTCATCCTTGAGTAAAAAACTAATAAATTTATTTAAATGTAATAATCTTACTAACCTGTTCCTAGAACCAACTAGAATAACAAAGACCACTGCAACTTGCCTAGATAATGTTTTTTCTAATGTCACTCCCGTAAGTTTATCAATTATAAATAAACTTAGCTCTGATCACAGCGGTCAGTTGGTTACTTTCATTCAAATACTCGAAGGAAAAACAGGTTAATAAGAGTATAATGGTTGTTCCAGTCAATAAAATCCGTTTGGAAAGATTTAGATGTGGTGTCATTAACAATATGCCCCATATAGCCCACTCCAATAATGTAAATTTACTATACAGTAATTTAAGTAGTTTAATTAATAAACAACATAAGACTGTATTTATTACAAAAAAAGTATCTCCAAACAATTGTAAATCCTTCAGTGATTGGGCTACCACAGGTATACATATTAGTAGAAAGCACCTATATGATCTCTATCATGAGAAATCATATAACAAAAGTGAAAGTTTTTGCAACTATGTTAGGATTTACTCTAAATTATTCAGAAGAGTGCCACAGCCAAATCCATTTATCTAAGAAATAAGATTAAAAATAGTGCTAATAAGACTAAAACTACTTGGAATATAATTAATAAGGAAACTGGGAAAGTAAAGAATCGCAATAGTGAGTTTAAGCTTTTTATTGACAATACAATAATTAAAGCAGATGAAAATGTTGCGACAGCATTTGAGAGCTGTTTTGCTGACATTCCAGTTTCAACTACTAAATCATTAAGCTCATCACCTGTGGCAGCTGAATCATTGCTCAAAAATCATGTGAGTGAGTGCAAGGTGTCTTTCAAGTTCCAACCCATAGACACCGGGGATATTATTAAAACATTTAAGACAATTGATATTAAAAAGACAACTGTGGGGCATATCTGTTGAAATATTAAATTCTATTATAGATGTAATAGCTCCTTGCCTTGTTGAAATATTTAACAACTGTATTATTAGTGGGGAGTTTCCTGATTTAATGAAGCATAGTAAGGTTATACCTTTATTTAAGTCGGGTAGCACTACAGACCCTACTAATTTTTATTAATTTTTAAAATGATAAGACAGAAAATAAACTACGACGATGTAAACAATGCTCTCGCAAATGTTGTTCAGTGGTTCAATATAAATAATCTAGCGTTCAATGATAAAAAAAACTAAATGTATGAAATTCTCTGCACTAAATGTAAAACAAGTTGAGTCTGATCTGCGGCTTAATGGGAACAGATTGAATCTAGTAGATAACTCTGTTTTTCTTGGAATTACCTTAGATTCTAAATTGCAATGGGGCGCCCATATCTCACAACTAGCGAGTAGACTTAGTTCTGCAGCGTTCGCGGTAAAGAAAATTCGCTCATTGACTGATGATAATACAGCGAAGCTGGTATATTTTAGTTATTTTCATAGTATAATGTCCTATGGCATCCTACTTTGGGGCAATGCCGCAGATATTGACATGATATTTACACTGCAGAAAAGGGCTATTCGTGTAATGTATAAACTTGGAAACAGAGAATCTCTTCGAGAAAAGTTTAAAGAGATTGGTATCTTGACCCTTGCATCACAATATATTTATGAAAACATTATGTATATTTATAAGAATAGTATGTCGGAGCTAACGATAAGTTGGCGATATTAAGATGTTAGTATGACTTCATGATAACGGAAGTATGTTGGTAGCACTGTTAAAGAGGGCGCTAAATGCAATGAATGACTGACATTCGATTGCAGCGCCATAGGTTATATCTTGAAGTACGATGATGGCAAGTGACACAGATACCACAAATTAGAAAATATTATGTACAAGTACAGATAGGACACATCAATATTATAGGCAGTTTGGAACACAAGCTTTTTTGCCGCTTGGCGGCTCTTATGTGCTTGAGGTTTTTTGGGTGGACTACGCATTATAGTGGTTTTTTTATTATTATTGTTGATAAATATTTTTTTACATATGTGAACGAAAGGGTGTTAATTTAACAGTAGCTACAGTGGCAACGAACTAACGAACCATTAACTAAAATAATCAAAAACCAACACTTGTTAGCATGTTTGATAGTTATAAAGTTATTCGTTGAAATATGTGAATCATGAAGTCTTTCAAGTTTCTATCAACAATTCAGCTAGGTACATAAATGAATAACTTAAGCAGGAAATTATATAAACACAGCAGATATGTGCAGTTTACAACAGACATGGTCAGGTCTTTCACAAGCCGGCGGCAGCATTTTGTGATCAAATGGCTAATGATTGTGTATCACCCACTCAATTCACTCATATTAAGTTGTTATTGCCAGTGATAAGTGGCGCCATCAAACGTTAAAATGGTGCTATTGCCAAACTCTTGAAATTGAATAAAATGCTTTGATTGTCAATGCCGTGACAGATACTCAGGCCTATGCAACTCTAGTGTCATTGAAATTGAATTCTGCACCATCTAGGATATGACGTACTACAACTTTTCGGTAAGTTATTTCTCCTGTTATTAACTAGGTAGCGCTGGGATAGCCGATTTATTAATATCTTGTCAGGAACCGGAAAAGATGTTGACTTTGACAGACTAGTCAACAGACTATTGTAATAGTCTATGAATGATCGTGTGCATGTGCGTCTGTTGCGTGCTGTGTTTTCTCCGCCATTTTATTTAAGACTTAGATTATTTTAACAAATTCGCTGTGAATTTGGCCGTGAAGTTACTTGTGTGACTTACTAACAACTTAAAAGACTTCAGAAACAAAAGTGCAGGAAAGCGAAAACAGTGTAACAATTGTGTAAAATATTTTGCAAATATACAGTGATTGTGCATGTGATTTTAAGTATGATTTGCTGTAAGTCATAAGGTTACTTTGGTCGATTTCATAAAAAAAATGTCAATGAAAATGTTGATTCACCGAATAATAAATGGACAATTGACAAAATTTGATGAGGAAGATGAAGCGAATTAAACATTCCACGAAAAGA
Source organism: Stenoptilia bipunctidactyla (assembly GCA_944452665.1). NCBI lineage: Eukaryota > Metazoa > Arthropoda > Insecta > Lepidoptera > Pterophoridae > Stenoptilia > Stenoptilia bipunctidactyla. The sequence goes on from OX101750.1 coordinate 14,868,294, forward strand.
AAAACAAAACAATAAATAACCTTTAAAAATAAAGGTTTTCTTTTTTTTTTTTTATTTTTGACCACTTAGTTACTATAAACACCTTATTCGGTATTTTTTTTTAAATAAAATTCTATAAAATGTTACATTAAATGTGATAAACAGGATAAAATATTTTTACCTTACTTTTTTTTATAATGGAGACTTATCTACAAAGGCCATCTAGCGGTCATTTTTGGAATTAAATTTAGTTACTAGCGCCCTCTATGATTTGAGGTATTATTCTATTTTTCCAATAAAATCAAGTTGCCCATCTATCTCATATTAACTGTATCGTCTATGACAGATACGGTTAAGACGGCTAGGTGCGCGGACGTATCTCGGACTGACGGTCGATAGTAGCTCGGTATTAATTGACTTGGTATTGTAACTGTAAAGTAACTGACGGAACGGACTCGCGAATTAAGATTTTGTTGTGATTAAGCCAGGGTTATACCCAAGCCCACAGACTCGGTACTAAGTAATTGTCCAGCGATTAATTCTATCGTGTTTTGCGAGTAACGCTTCTTTTCGTTTTGTCTCGTTTTCTGACATCAGAAGTGGGATAAGCCTAAATCCTAATATTAATTAGTGTTTCGATTTATTTTTGCGAATAGTCTTCTCGGATCTGCCCAAGCTTAACTTTCGTTTGTGAGTTGTGGTAACCTCCGACATACAATCATAGATCTGTTGAAATAAGGTAGTAATAATTTTTTTTTGGAGGGTAGGCTTTGAAACAAGAAACATCACTCTGCTGAATTAAAGTTAATTTATTGAATATTTACATTTATCTATTACTTAAAGTTAATGTATTACTTGTAAAAGGCAAGCTCTACCTCCCAAGCTAATAATCTCCATCTGAAAGACTTCACATCACTTTTCTTCTGAACCTCACTATTTCACAATGGAATCCCTCCAAAAATCGATGGTAGCTATGGCAGATCTTTTTAACAATGAAATGGCAGAATTTCGTAAGGAGCTGAACAAAAATTCATCAAAAAACCCTGCTTCAACTTCTTCCTCACTCGCTGAAAATTTCAACAATTTCCAAGTATTCATTAATTCAGCCATGGATAACTTGCAGAAACAGATTCAATTTTTGGCATTAGAACTGGATAAAATGCAGATGCATGGTCGTAGAAAATTTGTACTTTTCCATGGAATACCGGAGCATAAAAATGAAGATGTGGCCTGTGCAGTTACAAATGTCATAAGTGAGCAGATGAAGGTAACTGAGTTCAGCAAAACCGATATTGTCAACTGTTATCGGTTGGGTCAATCCATTAAGCCAGACAAACCTCGCCCAATCCTGGTCAAATTTTCTCAACTCACTTGCAAGGATAAGGTATGGAAATTAAAGACTGCCCTCAAAGGATCTGGCGTAACTTTGTCGGAGTTTTTAACTAAGCTGAGACATGATACATTTGTTGCTGCTCGTCAAAGATTCGGCGTGGAGCGGTGTTGGACCCGTGACGGTTCCATATTCGTGCTGGGACATGATGATGAACGACATCGAATCGTCACCCTGGTTGACCTTGATGCTATCCCGAATCCACCAGAGAACGACGAGGCTGATCTCAAATCTCCACCGCAACCGAAGCCAGCAAGAACTAGGCGCCTAAACCGTAAATAGTCTGATCTATTTCCTTCCTTTATGTCCTGGTTCCTGGCATGTATATGTGTATATTTATCTCTATTTCTTTTCTTGGTATGTCTACCTCCGGTAAAAATAATTAATCGCACCTGTTTGTTTATGTAAATTTGTGCCAGCCAATCTATCAATCTACCTGTCATTATTTATTCTGTCCTAAGCCAGCTGACTGACAGTGCAGTCAATATTTCAGCACATACTGACAATATTGTTGGTCAATAATATTGACAATCTCTTTTTACATAACTTATTTATCTATTTAAAATTGTTTTATTTAATATATACAGTATCTATATTTTTAATATTTAGCCGGAGGTAGAGCTGTTTGTTAGTTTTTGTTTTGCATTTTTTTTTTGTGTGTTATTTATTTTCATTTAAGTACTTATTTATTTATCCATTTTTTTTTTTATTATTATTAATATAATATGTATGATGGTCAAGATGACAATGGTTTACCTGACTATGTTTCATGTTCGTCACCTTCATCACAGAGTACCGGTAGCTACCACAGTCTATCTCCCTCCTTAAATACTGCACTCGACACTCAATTCTCCAATTTTCACAAAAACTTTAATGTTGTTCACATCAATGCGCAGAGTATTCCAGCTCACTATCCCGATATGCTGGCAGCTTTTGATAGCACTTCTATACATGCTATCCTTATTTCTGAAACTTGGTTTAGGCCATGTCTCTCTTCTGCTTCCTATTCATTGCCAGGTTTTCGTCTAATTCGCAGTGATCGTACAGAGCGGACCGGTGGAGGTGTAGCAATATACCTTCGCTCGCATATTCCTTTTAGTGTTATAAACGCATCTACTACATCACCGACTAGCGCAGTCGACTACTTATTTCTAGAGATTACGTTGAACCACACTAAATTGCTACTGGGAGTTATGTACAGTCCACCAAACGTAAATTACTTTGCTACTTTAGAACACCTATTAGAGGACCTGGTACCCTGCTATGGGCATTCCATTTTAATGGGTGATTTCAACACCTGTCTCCTGAAATCTGACTGTCGGTCCACTAGGCTTCGCACATTAATTAGGTCAACCAACCTAAATATTATCCCGTCACAGGCCACACACCATTACCCTCACAGTATCCCTTCTCTTATTGATCTAGCCATCGTCTCCTCCTTAAATCACGTATCACTTTTTGGTCAGTTAGACGCGGATGCTTTCTCCTATCATGACTTAATATTCCTTTCATACAAAATACGTCCTCCCAAAGCAAAGCCGAGAATCCTTCTGCGGCGTAATTTTAATGGCATTAACTTCGAAAAGCTTATTGACGATGCTGCTAATATTGATTGGTCAGCTGCTCTCAGTAACTCATCTGTCGACACTCAAATAAGTATGTTCAATAATCTCATCACCGACCTATATGACGTACATGCGCCGTTACGTCCAGTTAAAATAAATGCAGAGATGCCCTGCTCCTTGGCTGACTGATGATATAAAATTATGGATGCGTAAAAGAGATAGTGCAAAAGCCAAATACAAATTGAATGCTACTGAAGAAAACTTTGTAGTTTATAGAAATTTGAGGAACCGATGCAATACGATGTGTAGGGACGCACAACGGCGCCACATTCATAAATCAGTTTCTAACGGCGATCCAGCTAAAGTCTGGAAATTCCTCAGGACATTGGGAATCGGTAAAACTAAAAGTGACAACTCTCTTAAAAATACTAATCTAAACTTATTAAATAGTCATTTAACATCTTCTAGCTCTATAGACGCTTCTGTAAAAATTCATACTCTGAATCACATATCTACTTTACCGACGCCAAATATTCCGTCCTTTTCAATAGGTCAATTTTCGGAATGTGATGTTAAGAGAAAGATACTTTCCGTGGCCTCTAATGCGAGTGGATCCGACTGTATTAGTCGTAAGATGCTCATCCCTATCCTAGACATTATCCTTCCTGTGATTACCTCTATACTGAATAATTCCATTGCTTATAGCGTTTTCCCTGATGCATGGAAGAATGCTAACATCATACCACTCCCTAAAAAAGCCAATCCTCTTTCCTTTTCCGACTATCGTCCTATTGCCATCCTGCCTTTCCTTTCCAAAGTGCTGGAGGGACTAGTTCATCAACAGCTCAGCACTTTTCTGCAAAATCATAAACTACTAAACCCTTTCCAATCTGGTTTCCGTCCTGGGCACAGTACTACTACGTCATTACTCAAAATTACGGAAGATATTCGTATGGGCATGGAGCAGAAGAAGCTTACTATTCTAACTCTCCTTGATTTTAGCAATGCTTTTAATACTGTAGATTTTGAAATCCTTTTGCAAATGCTTCGTTCTCTTAACATATCTCCATCGACTATTGACTGGTTTCATACTTACTTGCATGGACGCCGGCAACGTATATCTACTGAGATGGATGTCTCTGATTGGTGTGATATTAATGCCGGCGTACCGCAAGGTGGCGTGTTGTCTCCACTTCTCTTTGCCATATTCATCAATTCGATTACTCTTAATATATCTTCTTCCTACCATCTGTATGCAGACGATCTTCAAATTTATACACAAAGCAGTCTCGACGGGCTACCAAATTCTGTAGTGCTACACAATGCGGACTTGAAACTAATATCAGACTGGAGTTACAAACACGGGCTCACTGTCAACCCTCTCAAAACGCAAACAATCATTATCGGCAGTAACAAAATGATACCTCGTGTGAACAATAACTTACTACCTCAAGTCGAATTTAATGGCGTTTCCATTCCTTTTAGTGAGACCGTGAAGAATCTCGGTATCATCTTTGATCGCACGCTCTCCTGGGTACCACAGATCACTGAAGTGAGTAGGAAGATGTTTGCCGCGGTGAATTCGCTCAAGCGTCTTCGCAATTTTCTCCCCGTTGCCACTAAAATTGCGCTAGCACAATCTCTCTTACTTCCTATTCTCGACTACGCTGATGCCAGCTATCTTGACCTAACTGAAAAACTCTTTAATAAACTTGAGCGGCTCCAAAATCTCTGCATTAGATTTGTATTTGGATTACGCAAATATGATCACATATCTGAATTCCGAAATAATCTCAAGTGGCTTCCCATTCGCCTTCGCCGGAATACTCACATCCTATCTGTAGTTTACCGTATTCTGTATGATAAAGCTATACCCGATTATTTGAAAAATTGCATCAACTATCGGTTCAAAAATAATGATCGCAACTTGCGCTCTTCTTCGAATCTCCTTCTAGCGACACCATCACATACATCCACATTTTTGGGCAAATCGTTTCTTGTCAGATCGGTGTCATTATGGAACGAACTACCGTTGAAGATCCGCTTAGCTCGCAATCCGTACAGCTTTAAAAGAATGCTTAAACAACATTATCTTATGAAACATTGTTCATCTTAGCTCTCTCATTGTATATATATTTTGATTATCAGTATGTATATATTGTCATATGTAAGAATATATGTGTATGTATATATGTATTATTAGAATGTATGTGTATGTATTATTAGAATTTATATGTATTACTTATTGATATTTAGGTATGACTGTGTAATTATTTGTATGAAGTCTATTTTATAGCCTGTGTTCCAACGCCCATCCTAATTGTCCACTACCTAATCCTGTCAAGACTCGGTTGCCTGGAAGATATCGCTCTACGGCGATAAGGCCGCCTTTGTGCCAATATGAAATTAAAATGTACCATTTTCTTTACTTTATTTTTATGCTGTTGGTGTACAATAAAGAGTTGATTATTATTATTATTATTATATTTCTTAAGAATAAAGGTGTATAACTGAAACTTATCGGATGCTGCCTAAGTCTAAAGGAGCTATCTGACGGAGGGATCTGTGGTTGTGTGATTATGGAGAGAACTATAATTAATCCCTGTCTAAGTCTAAAGAAGTGATTAATTATGGAAACAGTTTTAGAGTGAGAGAGTCGGTGATTAGAGTAAATTCACGTGCCTAAGATAGTTCATCATTTGTTTATTTATTTATTTACTAGCTCCTGCCCGCGACGTCGTCTGCGTGAACGCTATGCAGCACCAAACGCACCTACGATCATAACACTGCTAGCGTGATAATATGTAGCCTATATGTTGACCCGACTTCTTAACTATCTTCATGCCAAATTTGAAGTAAATCCATGCAGTACTTTTTGAGTTTATCCCGGAAAGACAAACAGACAAACAGATAAAAATTCTAAAAACTATATTTTTTGTTTCTGTTTCGATTGTAGATCATACCCCAAGTATTCTTTTAAAAAAATATTCAATGTACAGTTTTGACTCTCCTACCATTTTATTATATGTATAGATTTATTCATTCACAAAATCCACAGCTCTTTAAATTAATTGATACATAAAATAATTCTAATTCTTATAGCCAATAACGGATTTACATTATTTTTGTGTTACTTCTAGACGAGTAGGTAACAAAATTATTATATTCAAATCATTAAAATTATTAAATACTGTTAAAAAATTATATATGATTAAAAAAATGGATTGGAAAAATAATTGATTAAAAAATTGACTAATAAAAAAAAAATAATGATTGACACTTACATTAATAAAAATTAAAATAGAAAAGATTCGGTGAATGTCAATTATATAAAAAAGAAAAATTAAATTGTCAAATTATTAATACCAAAAAAAAAAATGTTACTATACAAAAAACCTTACATGTTAAAATTTACAAAAAATCAGATAATAATAATAATAATCAAGCAATTAATTTAAGTTCAAAATTCACAGCAATGTAAAAAACCTAAGTGTTGAGTGTATGGTGTGAAGTGAGTGTGAGTGTGTTTTGTGGAAAGAGATTAGTTATTTAGGGCTTCCCTTACTTTCCTTTTGAAAGCGCTTTTAGGGTCATGAAATAGGTCTGTTCCGGGGGCAAACATTGTATTGTACGTTCGTTGGATTCGGTTTATGACAGAGTTTTGAGCATATGCAGTTTTTGTGTGTTCCGTGTGAAATAAGTTTGTGTTTCTTCTTGTTCTTTTGTTAGGTGTCTTGAGATTAAGAGTAGTGCTGGTGAGTTTAATGCTATCAAGTGAGCCGTTACAAATACTGTGTAGAAATAGCATATCAAGTAAATGGCGACGGTTAAGTAGTGATAACATGGTGTGTTGTTTACAGTTATCTGCATAAAGTTTGTGTGGGACTTTGTGTGTGCGGTAATTGAGGTGTTTAATAAGTTTTTTTTGTTAGTTTTGTATAGCTTGCACAGATGTGACAAGGTAAAATTGTTTTGAAATAACGTACGGTTTGTCAAGACGTATCAAATGGTTTTTCGTAACTTTAGTTGATATAGATGAAGTTCAATTTAAGGCGAAAGATAATATTCAAAAGTTTTGATATTGCGTTTTAAGTACTTAATGATGATGAAAGTAAATTTAACGTGGTATCGATTTAATGGTAACTTGTGAGAATCAGTAATGAATTCGTTCTTATTATTTTGGTCACAAAAAAGGAATTAAAATCTCGTTTTGCGTTACGTTGATTAGGATTGACAAAACTAAAAGTTTTTGCTGTAATTGGTTTGTGTGGATCAGCAGTATACAAGTCGCTCAGATTGTTACATCCTTGGTGCATTCGTAGACGTAGGTGTAAAATCGGGATTCATTTCCCGTCTCAGTGCGGCCACGACTGTGAGTGGTGTGCGTTTAGCACTTTGAGGATGTAAGTAATCGTGGTGTGCTTGCTGGAAAGGGGCAATGTGATGTGTGATGGTGCCTGCCGGATGGAAATGCCCTGTTGGTGTCTACCGGATGGAGGTTACCCGTTTTTGTGTTCTACAGTATTGTACACTGCGTGATCTTGAAACCTTTATTGTGGCTTAATGCGTTTTTTGAACCTTTAGTACCTACTTGGTAGATAGTAATGATATCACGGTTGAGCGGGTGAAATTTTGTGGTTAAGCGGCATTCATAATGCCTTTTTAAATAAGTAGTCTGAATATTGAAGTTGTAGATCTTTTTCTGATTATCATGTATCCGTGACTCGGTAGAAATCGCTTTGTATCTTGCCGATCTTCGATTATTTTACTGCGATTCTTAGGAGACACGTTTTCTTATGTTTTGGTAACAGTAAACTTGTTATTATTTTGGTAATTGAAACGTAATATTACGATAGTGGGTGTTTAATGAATCGCGGAGATAGGTAATAACGTCGAGATTGAAAATGCGTTTAAATAATACTTTGAATTTGTTGCGATTGACAAAAGAGCTGGATTTTACTGTCGAACTGTTTGCGGTTGTCGAACAATTTTAATACTTTGCTGTTGTGAATTATGAAGTACAATGCAATGCTCTTATTAGTTTGATATACGCCATAACCGGATGGAGGTTATGAGTGTGAGTTGATATAACCGGATAGAGGTTATGAGCATAGACGATACAGTTAATATGAGATAGATAGGCAACTTGATTTTATTAGCAAAATAGAATAATACCTCATATCATAGATGGCGCTAGTAACTAAATTTAATTCTAAAAATAAGTCTCCATTATAAAAAAAATTAAGGTAAAAATATCTTATCTTGTTTATCACATTTAATGTAACATTTTATACTTATATTATATAATACTATACCATATTAAGAATTTGGATTGGCTTTATTGTACATTGTTTTTTTGTGTTGCCTACTTAGACAACTTAACAATTTTATTAATGTGTGCTATGTTTATTATCTCTTTGGATTGTTTGATTTGTGTAAATTTCATGTCGTTATTTAAATCATAATTAGTGCTGCAATCTTTATAAAAAACTAGCCACCCACAACACAGGGAATCCTAGTGTGGGGGCTAGTGTGCTCAAATAATTAAAAAACAATACTTATTTTGTTGTAACTAGTTATAAGGTAAATACTGTTTTCTACATAAACTTAATTGGAGAAATTGAATAAATTATTATTAAATTATTATTATAGAATTTTACTATGATCACTGCTTTAAAAAATACAGAATAAGGTATTTATAGTAAATAAGTGGTCAAAAAAAAACGAAAATCTTTATTTTTTAAGGTTATTTATTGTTTCGCGGAATATTCAAAAGCCTCTTTCTTCGCTCCACCTTCCTCATAAAATTTTGTCAATTGTCCATTTATTATTCGGTTCACCCCATTACAGCAACTGTGAATCGACATTTTCATTGACATTTTTTTTATGAAATCGACCAAATTAACCTTATGACTTACAGCAAGTCATACTTAAATCACATGCACAATCACTGTATATTTACACAATATATTACACAATTTTTACACTGTTTTCGCTTTCCCGCACTTTAGTCTTTATAAACTTTTGTTGCTGAAGCCTTTTAAGTTGTAAGTAAGTCACACAAGTAACTTCACGGTCAAATTCACAGCGAATTTGTTAAAATAAAATGGCGGAGAAAACACAAAACGCAACAGACGCACACGCACACGATCATTCATAGACTATTATAATAGTCTGTTGACTAGTCTGTCAAAGTCAACATCTTTTCCTATTTCTGACGAGATATTAATAAATCGGCTATCCCAGCGCCACCTAGTTAATAACAGGAGGAATAACTTACCGAAAAGTTGTAGTACGTCATATCCTAGATGGTGCAGAATTCAATTTCATTGACACCAGAGTTGCATAGGCCTGGTTATGAGTGTGAGTTGATGTAACCTAGTGGAGGTTGCATTACGTTTTGAGACGGGATGGACGTCACTGCAGAAGAGCTTTGCATTGTTTGCTAATTAACTGGGTTATTCTAGCAGCTTATGCTTGCTTTGTTTATTGTTCGACCACTGTCAAATTGTTTGATGTTACATTCAAAGTCAAATTCATTGTTTAATGTGCGGTTTTCTTATCGAAAGTATTGAGGTTCGTACAATGCGTTGACGTTAGCCGATTTCTACTGAGTTTCTTGCTGGTTCTTCTCAGTAGATGGATCTTCCGAACCAGTGGTAGCTTTACGTAAATTGTTAAATCGTGGATTAGAATTTTGATTGAAATATTAAATTGAAGTAAAATTTAAAAAAAAATCTGTAGCGGTTAAAGTTTTTAAGTTGCCAAAAGTACAAGTATCCATTGCAGTTGTAAAGAAAGATGTTATTTTTGGTGTTTGGAAGAGATTTAATGTGTTGTGGATACAGGTTCTCGTTCGTTGGTTTTGTGACTACGCCAGAATGATTCTGGGTAGTGTGTTGAAAGAGTCATTGGTTGACTCAGGTTTCCCGTGGGGAAATGATGTAATTGCTTTTAACCACGAACGATACACCTTGTTTTTAATAATGAAATTAATGGATTTCAATGTTTGATTTGGAGATAATTGTTACTCAATGGTGCTTGAAACTTGGTTAACTAAAACGGTATTTTTGTTGTTGAGTATTCTAAAAGATTCATAATGTAAAGAATTCAAACCTGTGTTTTTCTTTTGAGAATTTGCCTTTCTTTGAATTGAGAATTGTCAGGAGTGGCAGAGCCGCCACTTTGGTATGATTGTTTCAGAATATCACACGAGGACGTGTTCCATCGCAGGATGGCCGTGTCGGAGCTAACGAACGATAAGTTGGCGATATTAAGATGTTAGTATGACTTCATGATAACGGAAGTATGTTGGTAGCACTGTTAAAGAGGGCGCTAAATGCAATGAATGACTGACATTCGATTGCAGTGCCATAGGTTATATCTTGAAGTAGGATGATGACAAGTGACACAGATACGGTTAGGACGGCTAGGTGCGCGGACGTATCTCGGACTGACGGTCGATAGTAGCTCGGTATTAATTGAGTTGGTATTTTAACTGTAAAGTAACTGACGGAACGGACTCGCGAATTAAGATTTTGTTGTGATTAAGCCAGGGTTATACCTAAGCCCACAGACTCGGTACTAAGTAACTGTCCAGCGATTAATTCTATCGTGTTTTGCGAGTAACGCTTCTTTTCGTTTTGTCTCGTTTTCTGAGAAGTAATAAATTTAAAACTAGGAAAGATAATCATGATACAAATTACTCTGTAAGGACTAGGAACGACCATAAGTTAGCGTTTCCTAAATTAAGGCTGGCTAAAAGCAGCAAATCATTTATTGGAATGTCAATACGTATATATAACAAAATTCCGAAGTCAATTCAATCCCTGCCATTCAATAAATTTAAATCAATCGTTAAAAACACTCTATCTCGAAAAGCTTATTATAAAACTAAAGATTTATTTATTTAGTAAGACTGTTTTTTTTGATAAGATTATTTATTTTATAACTTTAGTTTATTTATTATTGATATAAATTATTTATATATGAACTTTGTAAATAGTGGGAGTGATAGTTCCTTTCAATCATGTTCATCAGACGGGTTGAATAGTATAAACAGTAGTTTTCAAAGTTTGTCAACTTCCCTTAATACACTTTTAACCACTGAATTTTCTGGTTTGGTGCATAACTTTAATGTTGCACATATTAATGCACAGAGTATTCCTGCCCATCATGCAGATATGCTAGATTATTTTCAAATTGATAGTCTCCATGCCCTCTTAGGGTCGTATTATAGAACAAAACTTAAAAGCAGTTTAATATGTTATTAGATGATGTGAGTTTAAATAACGATTCCGGTTTTAAGTACGCGTCGCATTACTGAATGAATATTAAGTTCTGTTTAACTGAATCTTACTTATTTATCTGTACTTGGCTTATAACAGTTTTTACTATGGATAATATTTGTTCTCGTTTACAATTTAATAAAAATTATAATCAGATTCGTTTTACGCATACTTTCTTTTTGTATGCTAGATTTAAAATCGTTTTTTCACCTAAGAAGAGCATTAACTGTAAAGTATTTTGTAAGAATTTCAAAGCAAATATATTAAAACTCCATCAAATGGCTTGAAGTTACCTTACTTACCTAAAATAAGAATTAATAAAAACTATTAGAGTCAATGCATGTTACCGCGAACGGAACGTTTAAATAGTTTGATGTTACGGACGGACGTGACGTGAACCTTCGTTCGTTGTCGTTTTATATTAATTGTTTGATTGGGTTATATTCGATTTTTTTTTCGTTCGGCCTTGCCTTTCGTATGTTAATACTTACTTACTTACTATAATCAGGCCTGGCTCACTCCGCGCGGTACATCCGTTATTTACCTACAGCGAAGCGCTCCGCCGGCGTAACTCGAATGGGTCGTGTGTCACGCGCGCGCCCGTCGGGACGTTGTAGATACCTACCTACCTATCAGCTTTCACAGTAATTCTATGATCGAGGTCGCAAATAGTATTTAAAAATGGACATAAAAAGAAACAAATATTCAATTTGATTATGTTTAGATTTGATTATGTTCAATTTAGCAAACAAAACATAGGTAGTATTACTAATTATTCATCGTAACTTTTTTTTCATTTTGTACTTTAGGTAAGTTGAAACAATATTTTTTACAAAGGTAGAATAACAGTAATACCTACATCTGTAGATACTTAATTACAAATAAGGAGATTAATTATTCTTCACTAGGCAGCAACCCTAACAGCGTAAGAAAAGATAAGAGGCATGCGATAGAAAGAGACAAAACTTCTAGGTTTATAAATTTTCAGGTACGTAATGCTGTGCGAGCTGAATTCCACCGTATCGCGTCGTAGCAAGACTCGAATTTATTTAGATCTTCTTGCGGAGTAATTCTTCTGTACCAACTATTACTTATTCTGTGCTATAATACAATTAAGTAATTAAGCTAGAGAAAGCAAAATGCCTCGTAAAAATAATTTTACGATGCAAGAGCGCAATCTTCTGAAATAAATATTAAAGAAGTTTAAACATGTGTTAGAAAATAAAAAAAGAACAGATTCAAAGGGGGGTCCATTTCTTTTAACCTTTTTGCAACTTGTGTGTATTTATCTAGTCTAAATAGTGAGCGGAGCAATCGCTTAAATTCAATTCACAGAATAGAATATTATTATATTACAAAGAGCCAAAAAGTAGGTATGTAAATTTCGCTACTTAAGTGTGGGTTTGACCAAACCTACCAAAACGCGTATCAAACTGTGTTCAAAATTATGATTAAGTATAGTTTGGCAGTTAATATTCTTTCAATAATAAGCAAACGCAAATTGAGTTTTAAGTTAAGTTTTAAAATAAAGCTAAACTGTGATTAAACTAATATTTGTTCTACTGATATTCGTTTGGTTTTCGCAGTTTTAAGTTACGTTTGATAATAAGCTCAACGATTTAAACTTTGTTTAAAACTAGTTTTAGTTTTAAGTATCGTTTTAAAATACGGCCCTTAGTATCAGAGACTTGGTTAAAACCATGCTTAGCATCAGCATCGTATGACCTGCCGGGTTTCCACTTGGTTCGAAACGATCGAGTCGAAAGGACCGGAGGTGGTGTGGCAATGTATCTCCGCAAGAATATTCCTTACAAAGTTGTTTTGAAATCTAACTCAAACCTTGGCTCAAATATGGAATTCCTGTTTGTGGAAACTTTCCTTAAGCATCAAAAAGTACTCTTGGAAGTCATTTACGTACCCTCAATGTATGATAACTATTTACCATCTTTCGAGCAACTTCTTGAGGAATTACTGCCAAACTACAGCGATTGCATAATTATGGGAGACTTTAATACATGCTTGCTAAGGAATGATTCCAAGGTTAATAAATTAAAATCTATTGTCGAATCCAGTAACTTGCACATTCCTTCACTCAATGCAACGCATTTTTTTCCGAACTGTGCCCCTTCTCTATTAGACCTTATGTTTGTCGCTTTTCAAAATAATATTCATAAAAACATGGCCAGTGTGGTGCAGACGCGTTTTCTTATCACGATCTTATTTATCTGTCATATAAGGTACGCCCTCCTAAATTAAAGCCTAAGATTGTGTTTCGACGTAATTTTGGTGGTATGAATTTGGAAAACTTGCTCAGTGATGCTGCCAATATGGACTGGTCTGTTATTGATAATACAGCTGATGTTGATTAACAAGTCAAGCTCCTCAACAGTTTTCTTACTGAAATTTATGACCGCCACGCACCTCTCCGAAAGGTTAAATTAAAACATCTACCGGCTCCATGGCTAACTAATGCAATCAAAGAACTTTTACATAAGAAAAACGTTGCGAAAGCGAAGTTCAAAGCAAACCCCTCCGAAGTAAACAAAGAGCGATATAGATCTGTCAGAAATTACTGCAACAAGGTGTGTAGGGATGCACAAAGACGCCACATTCATGCATCCGTAGAAAACGGTGATCCAGCAAAAGTTTGGAAATTTCTTAAGACCCTGGGCATTGGCAAACCAACTAATTCTGTTACTTCACATGTCGATCTAAACTCACTTAATAGACATTTCTCCGCAGTTACAGTAATGGACGGATCGGTAAAGAACCGTACCTTACAAAATCTTTCTCATTTGCCACGCCCGGATATAACTCCTTTCACATTTAAACCTTTCACAGATAGTGGTGTTAAGCAGAGTATTCTTAAAATTACGTCTAATGCCATGGGTTGTGACAATATTGGCCGTAATATGATCATTCCTATCCTTGAAATCCTTATCCCAACTTTGACCAAGATCCTTAATAATTCTTTATCCTCATCTACGTTTCCTGAATCTTGGAAAGTTGCGAACCTTATTCCACTACCCAAAACAAACAATCCTCTGAGTCCATCTGATTATCGTCCTATTTCAATTCTACCTTTCCTTTCTAAAGTCCTTGAGCGCCTAGTCCATCAACAATTAATTGCTTTCCTTAACCAAAACAGTCTCCTTAACCCATTCCAGTCTGGATTTCGTTCCGGTCATAGTACTGTTACAGCGCTAGTAAAAATAACCGATGACATCAGATATGGTATGGAGCATCAGCAACTAACATTACTTACCTTACTGGATTTCAGTAATGCTTTTAATGCAGTTGATTTTGATGTTCTACTTGGAACTTTATGCTCACTTAACATATCTCCTGAAGTGATTGAATGGTTTCGCATTTACTTGCAAGGCCGCCGGCAACGTATATCGGTCGATGACAAAGTATCCTCATGGTGCAATACTGTTGCTGGTGTGCCTCAAGGCGGTGTGCTCTCTCCTTTATTGTTTTCTATTTTCATTAATACTATAACGACCTCTCTTTCCTCTTCCTACCACTTATATGCAGATGACCTACAAATTTATACGCAAAACAGTTTAGATAACATCGGTAATTCAATAAACACTATCAATAAGGACCTTGATTTTATACTTCAATGGAGCAAATCCCATGGTTTGAATATTAATCCAACTAAAACTCAAGTTATCTTTATTGGTAGTTCAAAACTCATAAACAAAATTGATTTCCAACAACTTGCTCCTATAATTTTTGACAACATCATTATACCATTCAGTAGCGTGGTTAAGAATTTAGGAGTTCTCATGGATACCACACTTTCATGGAAACCACATCTAGAATCTGTCAGCAGAAAGGTTTTCTCTGCTGCCCGATCTCTTCGAAGGCTTCGGAACTTTCTACCAATACCTACCAGAATTGCTCTTGCACAATCACTTATACTCCCAATACTGGATTACGCCGATACTAGCTATCTTAATTTGAGTGAAGAGCAACTAAACAAGCTTGAGCGCCTTCAAAATATGTGTATCAGGTTCATATTTGGTTTACGAAAATATGATCACGTTTCTGAATTCCGCGTTAGACTCAAGTGGCTCCCAATTCGTCTTCGAAGGAATACTCATACACTTAATCTTTTATACAAAATACTGTTCAACCCTTGTCTGCCAACCTACCTTAAAGAACGCTTTAGTTTTCGCCATCAACTCCATGAACGTAACCTGCGGTCAGCCAGCAACTTCTTGCTGGCAACTCCTCGTCACAGTTCCCACTTTTATCAGCAGTCGTTCACGGTGAAGTCAATATCTCTTTGGAACTCACTACCATCTTCTCTCCACCAAGCCAAAACAATAGCTTCCTTCAAATATCATTTGAAAAACTACTACCTCTCGCACTTATAGAATAAGTGTTTATACATATATTTTGGTCTATCTATTTAAATTATTATATTTATTTCTACTTTTATGTACCCAAGTATATGTCTATATGTATTTATCTATGTATTTATTATATTGTAAGTATATTATTTTATATTATTTTACCTATACCTATTTATATACATATTAATACTATTTATAAAATAATGACGCCATGTTATGTTTCTTTTTAAATTCTAAGATTAATCTTTAAGGTTGCCTGGAAGAGATCACTTTGAAGTGATAAGGCCGCCCATATTGCACCATTTCTTGTAACTGTATTACTGTTTGTTTTAAAATACTTCACCATTCTATGCACATGGCAATAAAAGTGTTTGAATTGAATTGAATTGAATTACTTAGATGATAAAAAGGCATGGGATTAAGCACAACAGGATATTTCTAAAAGTTTCTAATTACTTAATAATTTTGTTTACGGCTTGGCTGTGCAGTACATGTATGACATACTGGTGACTGTCCCACTCACTTTTTTTCTTGTCAAGACATCAACAAGAAGGTCATGCTCCTCAGGCGGCATGGCTAGTGGTAGCGTCGGGTATCGGGTCACCCTCTTCCCTAAAATATGGTTGAGGAGGGTGATGGCTGGTGCTTGCGTTAATTCGTGAACGGGTGCTACTAGCGGTGCCAGGTCGTTTTGCTAATGATACTATGACTATTTTATTCCATTCTTGTTCTAATACTCTGGTCCCAGTTTGTCATGTTCGTATTGTGTATCCATAGCTCATTGCATCTGCTACTAAGCAATTTGGTTGTGGCATGACATTGGCTCTAACAATCAGCTGTCTTGTGTTTGTTTTTTTTCATGTCGGTCAATTTGTACTGTACCTATTTGTATTAATTTGATAATTCTGACTGAAAAAGAGTGCCAAGAGTTTTTTTCCGCCGGCTTTTTTTGTCTCTTGGTTTACTGTTATATCTTATTTAACAACTATCAACAACTAGTTAAAGCCGAATTATGTGATGACTGACTTCATCAAGTGTTTTGTGAAATTCCTAAGATGAATAAAACTTTTTGAATTTTCAATTTTGAATTTTGAATTTTAACCACTAGTTGGTTTAAAATAAGTTTTTCAAAAATTTTGCTGAGTGTTGGTAATATAGAGATCGGTCTAAAGTTACTGGGGTAAGTCATGATTCCAGCTTTAAATGCAGGAATAATTTTACTAAGTGTCATTAAATCCGGAAACACACTATCAACAAAATTATTAAATATGGTGCTTTAATTATTAAATATACTGGCTAAATAAGGTGCAATACCGTCAATGATAAATTGGATGATTTTAACAGAAATACCATCCAGATCACCAGTGTTCTTAATTGTTATACTTTTAAAATCTTTCAATACCTCACTTTCAGTAACATGCCTGAAAGTAAAGTTAGTTTTACACTTATTTAAATTATTTTCAAGAAAAAACTGTGCAGCATTGACTGATGAATTTAATGTCTTCGTAGTCGAAACTGGAATAACTGCAAAGAATTTTTCAAAAGCTTCAGCAACCACTGTATCTGATGTCAACAGTCGATCACCAATTTTCAGTTTATATTCTGTTTTGTTTTCTTAATGTTGTTGTTTTTTTGATGTTGAATGTTTGGCTTTCCAGTTTCGCTGTTAATAATTTGCCAAGTAGTTTTAGGAATATCAACACTATTTTGAATTTTATTATTAATAAAATTTGATTTTGCAATACTACATATACTTTGAACATTTTGGAGTACCTATTTCTTTACATACTCGTCACTAAACCTAAATGAGTTATCATCTGTTTAAATTGTTTTTGATGTAAATACTGTATTCTACTTACATTTAATTAAATTAAAAAATACCATTATATCCCTTAACGGGGTCATCATAACATTTAAGTTCCCACAACTTATCCAAGACATTACATCTGAATCTCTCCAGCCGATCGTCGTTCATGGGTACAAACTTAAACTCTCTTCTTATTAAACGCCTTATTTGTTTTTTTTATTATTTATTATTTTAATTATTCATGTACACACAGTTTAAAAGATACAATGTTAGGTACTTAAAGACAAATGTACAAAGGTATAGCTTATTTCTGTGAGAAATTTCTACCAGCTCGCCTGTGACTGGAGAGGTACATCGAAACAAAATCAGTGCGTGCGTAACAAAAATATTATTCAAATAATAAAATACTTAAATTAAATACCTGCACTAAGATATAATAAATAAATACATACTTACAAATATAAATATATACATACATATAAAATATTGTGAGTTATATTCGTTGATTAATTTATGTATTTAGTGAAAGGTAATGTTCTCGTACTCTTTTTCTAAATAATGTTATAGTTTTTGAATCACGTATTTCGAATGGTAATGAATTCCACAATCTGACAGCATGTAGGTATATCAAAAGAGTAGGAAAAGAAATCGGTTTTATGTGGTTTTAAATATAAGAGAGTTCGCTTATGTGCTCGGCATGGCGTATCTGTAGAATGGACGAAGGAGAAACGCTCGCTCAAATATTTTGGAGCAGAGGGATTACGAAGGACGTTAAAGAGAATACAAAGGATACGAGTATTTCTTCGTAATCGGATTGGAAGCCACTTTAATTGTCTGCAGTAATCTGAAACATGGTCGTACTTTTTGAGGCTGAAGATGAAGCGAATGCATAGATTTTGTAGCTGTTCTAGCTTACTTAAAAGTAGCATCTAAGTAGCAAGCATCGGCATAATCTATGATAGACTGAATGAGTGCTTGTGCAAGGGAGATCTTAGTCTGCAGTGGTAGGAAGTATTGAAGACACTTCAACGTGTGAAAGGAGTAGTGTACCTTGCGACTGATTTCGCCTACGTTAGCACGCCATGATAAATTAGATTCCATAATGACTCCTAAGTTCTTAGTTGTTTCGGTTATAGCAATAGGTGTGTCATCCAAAGTAACTGGAGGGAGATTAGCCAGATCGAGGCAACCCCGCGCATATGTCTGCTACCAAGTATCATTGCTTGAGACTTGTCAGGGTTCACACGTAATCCGAATGATATGGCCCAGTCAGATTGTAAGTGACTCGGTAAATTGTTGGAAGTTACGAATGTGAACACTTGTCTGTGCACAAGGTGCTCAAGAACTTTCAAGAGGCAGGATAGGATAGATATAGGTCGGAAATGTGTAAAAGAGTTTGGAGATGAAATTTTAGGTAATGGGATTACATGAGCAAGTTTCCAGGAAATAGGGAATGTGCCAGTGGACAGTGAATAATTAAAAATATGTGTGAGGATAGGTAATAAATAGGGCTGGAGCAGAGTGATCATTTTTGAGCAGTACTTGTCAACACCAACAGCGTCTGACGAGATTGAGAAAATAGATTCCTTAACCCTGTCTTCGGAAACAAAAGAAAAAGAGAATGGATGGTGCGGAGATTTAATATTTTCTAGAGAATTTAAGGTGTTAGCTTTATTTTTAGTACTTGGATTAATAATAATAGGGGGTAGTGAAAAATGTTTATTTAATGCATTTACGTCAAAATTACTGGAAGGGAGATTAGGAGATTTACCTATACCGACAGATTTCAAAAAATTCCAGACTTCTGCAGAGCTATGGTTGACGAGGGATTTATAAAAATGGCGTCTCTTAGCATCACGACATAGGCGGTTACAACGATTGCGAAGATTTTTATAACTGTTTAAATTATGTTCAGAGGGACAACGTTTGTATCTTCTCTTGGCTTTATTTCTAAGGCCCATTAACTCTTTAATAGTATCTGACGGTCACGGAGCAGGGTTTATCATACAGTTCCAGGAGCAAGGTATTAAAAAAGTCAACTTTATCGTCGATGCAAGCACCATTAATTACTAGTGATCAATCAATGTTTTGAGCATTGTGCTGCAAAGATTCTAGGTTGATGTTTTTATAACTGCGGAGGGGCAAAATTTTGGGTTTAGGTTTAGGAAGACGGACACGGTAACTAAGGAAAATTAAGTCATAATAAGAGAAGGGTGCTGTGTGTTGTCCGTGGTTTGTAGCATTTCAAGTAGAAGATACTATTATGAGATCAAGCAAAGAGGGAACACAATTGGGAAAATGATGTGTAGGAGCAAGAGGTAAAGAAGTTAGATTGTATGAAGACAGGAGACATTCTAATTTGTGACTAAGAGAGTTATTTTTGACTAAACACGTTTTGAAATCACCCAGCATAAGAACATGGTCCTAAGAGGGACAGAAATCGTGAAAAAAAGAATCGAGGCTATCGAAATAATCCACATTAATATGAGGACTATAAAAAACTGTGAGTAAAATTTTCATATGATTCACCATTATTTCGATAGCGAGGTATTCAGCAGATTCTAAGTACACAGATGGTGACGCACTGACAGTTTTACAAGGTATGTCTGCACTGAGGTAGATCGCTACTCCACCACCTCCTTTGCTAGTTCTGTCATTCCGTATGAGAACGAATCCTGGAAGAAAAAAGTGAGTAGAAGGAAGAGAAGGCTTAAGAAAAGTTTCAGAAATGAGTAGCGCATCGACATTATTACAACTGAAGGAAGCTAAAAGGTCATTATAGTGGCTGGGTATGCTTTGAGCATTTATATGAGCAATTTTTAGGTTAAGTGGATGTTTGGAAAAGGAAGTATAAAGTTCATCATGCAATGTCAGTGGTTGCGAGAACACTATCAGCACTTGAGAAACTACATGAGGAAGATGAGCAAGAGAAGAAGCTATGGTCAAAAACATTAACTGAAGACATATAAATATAACAAAAGTATATATATATATAGTATATAAGAAAATACTAAAAAAATGGGAGTAGGTACTTACAGAAAAAATAATTACAAAAAACAAATTTTAAATTTACGTTCTTTCACGACTCATGACTCACATTTTTCAAAACAAAATGCCTAAATCTTAGTCAATCCCAGTAAGTAGCACAGCTTAAAATAATAGTAATAAATAATAAACTTACGAATTAGTTTAATTATAAAAAGAGGAAAACATATTACAATCTGCGGAACTGTATCAGTCGGCTGATACAGTTCCGCAGATTGCAAAACATAAACAAAACTGGGATTAACTAACCTACCATGCAAATTTTTAAATTTGGGGAGAGTAAAAGTTTATGGTTACCGTCTTTTACAAAAAATGTTAACGAGTATTATCCGTGCAAAAGAAGAAGTTGATTTTAAAATCAGATATAGAGAGAAGAAAAAAAAAAGGTCTATAAATCAAATTCAGTGTCGCCGGTGAGTTCTTCTAGGGGATTTTTCAACATTTACTTACTACCTTTGGAGCTTCAACCGCGCTGCACGTAGTCGGGAACTTGGATTTTATTTGTTCAAGAACAGCCATGGTTTCGATCTTACGACGAGTTTTGTCGGGAAGATTGATAACAATTTTACCTTCAACCGACCAGCAGTTTTTGATTCCAAAATGTTGCTGCTCCGCGACAAACACCTACTGTCTGTTCTTTGTGAAGCGCACTAGAATTGGCCTGGTTTTACCTTGGGAAAATCCACCCAGACGATGACAGACTTGTAAGTGGTTGCTGTTTACATTGTTCATCTTCATTTGATCGGATATTATTTTGCAGACTATTTCATGAGGCTTCTCATTTTCTTTTTCAGCGATGCCATGAAAAAGCAGCACCTTCCTTCGTGAGGCAGTCTCCAGTCTATCTTGCTGATGGTTCAGATTTTCAATTTCCATCTTAAGATGTTTAAACATCTGCCAGGCCAAAGTCTTGAAAGATAAGTAATCCTTGGACAGCGTGGCAAGATCTGGATGCACAGGGGATCGGTCAGCAACTTTTTCAAGCTTGTGGTCAAACTCAATAAAGCGTTCTTCAAGCATCTTCACTAGAGCATCCTTGATGTGTAGTTGGTAGTTGATTTTGAACCGTTTGGTGAGAAAACTTTGTGCGAGTGAGTGCAAGTGAGTTATAAAGCGCATCACTACATTAAATTTAAATAACTGTTTTTTTACTATTTAAAATAATTAAAAACTACGAAAGCACTAAGATTGCGTGTTAACGGCGCGACTACCCGCTTTATATGGAAATCAAGGAGCTGCCACAATGGGCCTAGATTCTACTGTATCAACTAAATATTTGAATTATTGAACGATAATATCATTTGATGGTCTTTTAGCCAGTGCCCTGTTACACACAAAATATCTACTTTTTCTTGATTAATGAAAAGTTAAATTTGTAAATCTTTACCCAGGATGTCCTGCCCATCGCCGCTTCAATTCTTCTCGCAATGTACGAGTAGGTGAGTTTGAGTTACATGTGAGTCTCCTCATTATAGATTTGTTGCCGCAGGTAAACTCCAAGCATAGTACTCTCCGCTGCCCGCAATATCTCTTTAAGCTTATTTATAATGTACATGGTGAGCTGCCACGTCTCACTGCCATACTTCATGACTAACACACAGACAACGCAAATAGGTCAAAAACCTTTGTATCATTAGCATATCTTTAAAAGTATAAAAGTTACTTACTTCCTAGAAAAAACACAACAGAATATTGTAAATTATTAATGATTTAATTAGTTTCGCAGTGAACAGTATTGTTCGTATCTTCAGCTAAGTATTATTTAAAAACGTTAGTTCAACCGACCAGTAGTTTTTGATTCCTAAATGTTGCCGCACCGCGACAAACACCTGCTGTCTGTTCTTTGTCAGAAACTCTGATACTGTGGCACCGGTGCCCTTAAGGCTAGTTTTACAGTCCCATACAAGGCGCCTGGACTCCATATCAGTGAAGCGCACTAGAATTGGCCTGGTTTTACCTTGGGAAAATCCACCCAGACGATGACAGACTTGTAAGTGGTTGCTGTTTACATTGTTCATCTTCATTTGGTCGGATATTATTTTGCAGACTATTTCATGAGGCTTCTCATTTTCTTTTTCAGTGATGCCATGACAAAGCAGCACCTTCCTTCGTGAGGCAGTCTCCAGTCTATCTTGCTGATGGTTCAGATTTTCAATATCCGTCTTAAGCTGTTTAAACATCTGCCAGGCCAAAATCTTGAAAGATAAGTAATCCTATCTTGCTCACATAGTGAGCTGCCACGTCTCACTGCCATAAATTATGACTAACACACAGACAACACAAATAGATCAAAAACCTTTGTATCATTAGCATATCTTTAAAAGTATAAAAGTTACTTACGTCCTAGAAAAAACACAACAGAATATTGTAAATTATTAATGATTTAATTAGTTTCGCAGTGAACAGTATTGTTCGTATTTATTTATTTATTTGGAAATCAACAGCGTGACATAGTTTAATTACAAAAGTACCCATCTCTAAAACTTAAGGCTAATAACAGATTTTTAAATAAAATGAAAAATGTAATAAATAAAAAAATTATCCTGGTCGGGTAATTTTTATTTATCACATTTTTCATTTTATTTAAGAATAATTGAGCATTTTAAATGCAAAAAACTTTAAAACATTATTAATAACAGATTTCCCACAAAAACATATTATAAGTACATCGAGGCATGTATTGTTGTTTGAACCACTCTAGTAATATACATTTTAAATACGGCCACACAAATATAAACTTTATACAACACATTAGTACCTAACATATTATTATAACAATATACATACACACATATATATACACATGTATAATATGCTTAAACATACCTACACAAACATAATACACATTCATATACATATATGCATTGTGAAAAAAAAATATATATACAGGGTGTCCCAAAACTCGACGTCAACCCGAAACCGGGTGACAAGGCAAGTCATGCTAGTTATCAGAAAAATGTTTAAAAAATCTAAGTCACGTGTTCTCAAAATTATTGGCATTTTAAAAAAACACGCAAAATTTCACACCCTGTGACAGTGTTTTTGCTGCTGTTGCCACAAATGTTCACTTTTGGAAACTTTTTTTTTTATATGTAACCCTGAATAATGCTTCTCTAAACTGTTATCAACATTTCAAATCCAGCTCCTCGAGCTTGCATAAAAATAGGACTTATTTCCAAGAAAAAAATTAAAAATTAAAAATGGCCTAGTTTTAACTGTCTGCATTGAAAAAAAATTGTGTTACGCGAGTTTGGCAAGTTATGTCAAAAGTTGGCGCATTTAGTAAGGATCCCAAAATGGTATGACACGTGGTAAATTGTAGTTGCTATCATGAACAAAAAAGAAATTCGTAAAAATCCAGTGTTCAACAATTTTTTCTTACCTGGTTAAAAAATATTCTAATGGGCCCAAGGTTTTCCAAAGAGTCGTAAATTGTAAGTTGTGACAAAGGAGTCTTTCTAGGAAGTGTAAGCGAGATAGTATTTGTGCTAAAGTGATTGAGTGAGACGGAGAGAGTCACCTTCTCAAGTGCGAGCGAGACAGGTATGGACGCTAAAGTGACTGAGATGGAGAGAGTCATTTTACCAAGTGCGAGAGAGACAGAGAGTGACGCCAGGTATTCGCTATTGTAGATACACATTACAAACCAGTCAGTACGTTACGTTCCTTAGTTTACTGCGCTTGTTTTCGTATTCGTTTGTGTTGATTTCGTACTGTTTACTTTTGGCTATGTTTATGGACTTGTGATTGCTTGCGATTTAGATTTGGACTGTTTGTTTTCTCTTAACGACAACCTTTGCTTTCCTCTGGACTATTGTGTGAGTGTGTGACAAGTGCCGAGATGTCTTCGTATACCACTCGCGAATACGCTAATATGCACCTTATTTATGGTGAGTTCAGGTGTAATGCCAGTGCTGCTGCCAGACTTTACCGCGAAAGGTACCCAAACGCTGCTCGTTACCCCGATCATCGGGTGTTTACGAATGTGCATCGGTTGCTCTTCTCAGAAGGCCGCCTCCCAAATCAAACGCATGGTGGAGGCAGACCCACCAACCCTATGGAAGAAGAAGTTCTACAGGCTGTCGAAGAAGACCCAAGTACTTCAGTAAGATCTATTGAAACGAACACCGGAGTGGCCAAAAGTTCAGCCCACCGTATTTTAAAAAGAAATGACCTACACCCATACGACGTACAGCGAGTACAGACATTATTACCCGGTGACTACTAAAATAGGGTGAATTTTTGCCGGACGATATTGGAGAGATGACCCACTTTTTCTAACAAAAATTTTATGGTCGGACGAATCAACTTTACAAAGGACGGCTACGTGAACATGCACAACCTGCATGAATGGCGTGTTGAAAACCCTCATTTAACGAGACAGGATCGGTCCCAGTACCGATTCAAAGTTAACATGTGGACCGGAATTTTGAATGGCAAAATAATTGGTCCTTTTGAGTTGCCTGATGCATTAACTGGCGAGGTTTACTTAGACTTTCTTCAAAACCATCTTCCAAATTTATTAGAAGACGTGCCGCTAAGCATTTACAGAGAAATGTGGTTCCAACAAGATGGGTGCCCAGCGCACTTTGCTCGCCCCGTAAGAGAGTACCTCGATGAAGAGCTACCTGGGAGATGGATCGGGCGGGCTGGACCAATCTCGTGGCCGGCCCGGTCACCGGACTTGAATCCTTTAGACTTTTGTTACTGGGGAGCTGTTAAAGAAAAAGTTTACGAGAAGCCCATTGGGAGTGAACATGAATTACGGCAGAGAATAGCTGAAGCAGCTCAATTTGTAAATAATGGACGATAGGCTAGAAAGATAGCTCGATCTTTTTTAAAAAGATGTCGCGCTTGTATTGCTGCCGAAGGAAGGCATTTCGAACACTTATTATAACATTTTAAGAATTATTGTAAATTTTATTAATAAACATTGGTATTAAAATTTTGTTTTATTTAAAATTGAAACCTTTAACAATAAATGCCTATTCCAATGCACACACTAAAAAAATAAATTAAAAGTGAACAATCTGTTTCAATAAATATAGACGAGTACATTAGTACAATGTACAATTCAGTTAAATTTAATCAGTGTGTACATTGGAATCGGCTCCAATGTAGCCAACGATAAGCTTTGCAATTTTAACCAAGTAAGAAAAAAAGTTAAAAATGGGTTTTCATGGAAATATTTTTTTTTGTTCATGATAGCAGCTACAATTTGCCAAGTGTCATACCATTTTGGAATCCTTACTAAATGCGCCAACTTTTGTCACAACTTGCCAAACTCGCGTAGCACAATTTTTTTTCAACGCAGACAGTTAAAACTAGGCCATTTTTAATTTTTTTCTTGGAAATAAGTCCTATTTTTATGCAAGCTCGAGGAGCTAGATTTGAAATGTTGATAACAGTTTAGAGAAGCATTATTCAGGGTTACATATCAAAAAAAAAAGTTTCCAAAAGTGAACATTTGTGGCAACAGCATCAAAAACACTGACACAGGGTGTGAAATTTTGCGTGTTTTTTTTAAAATGCCAATAATTTTGAGAACACGTGACTTAGATTTTTTTAAACATTTTTCTGATAACCAGCATGACTTGCCTTGTCACCCGGTTCCGGGTTGACGTCGAGTTTTGGGACACCCTGTATAGGTTACAGTAACGCACAGAGATTTCAGTTTACATACTTAGCGTTGGTATAACTATGCTAGATAAGAAATTATATTATTTTTAAATTTAATTTTACTACTCGTAAAAGATATCAAATTGGTCAAACATTGTGTTATAGGTATGTGTTAAACGTGAAATAACTGTGTTCTTAGCGTAGTTCGTGCGCTGTGTTTGCCCGTGCAACAAAGGAGTGTGTCGAGTTCTATATGGTGGTGTTCGGTACGTCACCATGGTCACCAATTCAGGACAGTCCACTCGGCTGTTGACGATGTCATATAGGAAGCACATATCCAGCACTTTGCGCCTTTGATCTAAACATAAGAGACCGTGTTCTCTGCAACCCTCCTCATATGATCCAGGGTTTTTAAGACTAAGGAAATTTAAATGTTTGACGAATATTTCTTGGATGCGCTCCAGGCGATGGCTAGAGTCATTCGGGGTAAAAGGCCGCAGTGGGTAGAAGTACGCAGTGTCGTTTTC
Source organism: Stenoptilia bipunctidactyla (assembly GCA_944452665.1). Lineage (NCBI taxonomy): Eukaryota > Metazoa > Arthropoda > Insecta > Lepidoptera > Pterophoridae > Stenoptilia > Stenoptilia bipunctidactyla. Next base: position 14,894,878 of record OX101750.1, read on the forward strand.
TCAAAGGGGAAGCGGGCGGTCGAGTACTTTAGTTCGTCTTGATGGGCTCACTAGTGACACCGTTTTGTGTCAACATTCGCCCAGCGTTGCGTGCCACGTGAAACGTTACAGAAAAAAAAAAAAATAAGTCAAGGTAAAATCGTTGTTTTTGCATCATTTGGAAAAGTTTGTAGTGTCCTGGCTTATGTGCTTATTGAGGTGAGTTTATTTTGTTGTTTTTATGTGTTTATTGAACAAGTTATCCCATAATAAATTCATAATCTATATTAATTATTGTCAGACTTAGACATTTATTTCAATTTATGGTTGAAACGGGGTAAAAGTACGGGGGTAATAGTACTCGTGCGTACTTCACCCACACCTGCGGACTTATTAAACGTATTATATCGCGTCAAATTATTTTATATATTTTAACTTGTCCCTCGGTCACTATTAGTCCCTCGTTGTCACCTATACATAAAATAATTAAATGTGATGAAATCAGGTTAACAAAGTGTTTGTACTATTTTTCAGCGACGATATCATGCCACGTCATTATAAAAATAAAACACCGGGGAGAAATGTTATCCCCGAAGAAAAATTCTGATGTTACGTATTGTGAAGAAGATATCAGTGATACGGGTAAAATTTCAATGGAAAATAACGAAGATATACCTGTCGTTCAAAAAAGTGGTACCTACCTACTTCAAAAATTGAAAACATGTGCCACACATAAAAACCGGTAGCTGAATTATACCCACTGCCACGTTTGACTCAACAGAAGAAGCGAAAAAGAGCATGCTTAAAATCCGAAATCATAACTTCAAGTCCATTTAAAAAACAATTGCAAGAAAAGAAAGAAGTTAAAGAAAAAAAGAAATTACGTTATTTTAAAATTTGAAATTACGTTACTATTTCATTCCACGTTATATTGGTTTACATTTCCTACATTTTCCTTCCCGCGTACTCTTACCCCAAGTGCGTAGTTTTACCCAAGCGATTGCGTACTTTTACACTTACACTGGGGTAAAGTACGCATTCTGACTTCCTTCACCTTTTCGTAAATAAAAATAAAACCTGTAAAAGTAACACAATACGTATAAATATTTTAGAAGTCTATTAAATATACTACATATTGGGCATACTTGTGTGTCTTAGATCTTAATATTTTGTGTTGAATTAAGCAAAAAAGAAAAAAGTGCGTCCATTTACCCCGAATGACCATATATGTGATATATTGTGGAGACCAAATCGGAGCAGCGTATTCTAAAATACTTCTGACATAGGCAAAATAGAGTAACTTTAAAGTTTCTGGATTTGTAAAGACCTTACACTGCCGCAAAACAAAACCAAGATTTTTATAAGCTTTGCTGGTGACATAGTTGACGTGTTCAGAAAGTAACATTTTATTATCAAAGTAAACTCCTAAATCACGAATAGCATTCGTTTTTTTTATTAATTCTTCAGAAGATCACCATGAATTCCAAGTCGCTGTAATTTGTCTCAAAGAATCTTCAGCTATGTATAATTTAAAAACGTTAGCTTATAAATAAAAACTATAAACAAATATAAGATCAGAGTAATGCAAAAAAAAAATCAAAAGTGAAATAATAAAACGAGCTACTAAAAAACAAATTTGCGACTGATGAGAAACTGTTAACTACCTTAAAAAAATATGATAATGAACGGTATGAAATGTTATTAGTAAGACTGAATAACTAAGTCAGCGACTAAAACACACAAGAAAACAAGAAGATTAGTTAGGTGCGACGACGAGCGTAGCAAGGAGAAGCAGTTAAGCCTTAGCTAGACTGTTGGAAACAAAACAATAAACCAAGGTGACCTTGCTAGTTTACAACAGTGAAGATGGCTGTTGACAACCAAATTAAATGACCTTGGCGGGTTGTAAACGGCGGTGTTTAGAAACACAGACATACATCTATATAGACAACGCAATTGCCACGATTTGTATTGGAACCAAGCGTGCCGACTTTTTAAGACCTATTGTGACGTCACAGCTGAAATTTATTACTGGGAAATACAAAAAATTCTGAGACACCGATGCCGCCGATGAAATTGATTACTAAGAACGATATTGATATTGTGGTATCGATTTTCTAACAGACATACTTATGCGTGGATTAAATCTAGAGGCGACCAACCTTGACGCTTGGTCGGGGTTCGGACACGCAAAGAACATGCATTTGCCTTAGCTATGTAGATGTATGTCTGTGTTTAGGACAGTGTGTACGCTTGTTATTGTATATTTTACTATGTAACTATAACTATACATGACTCGAGTTTTTTAGCTTTCTACCCTGCGTTTCAACCTTTCCTTCTTTATATCCTCAATTGCATACAAAACTGCCAACGCGAGAGATCAAAGCGCACTGACGATGTGGGGCGTGGCCTGGCGTGACCTTGGTTTGTGATTTTGTTTGTCTCCTTGTTGGCAACCACCGTTGTAACAGTATGGTTGACTCCGAATTGGTTGTCAACAACTTAATCTTCCTTAACCTTGGTTAGAAGCATTGGTTTTCAACGTGTTTTCAACAGTCTAATTGGTGCTTTAGGTTTAGGTAGAGCGAGCGGTGCCTTGTGTATTGTGAATACACAGAGTGTCCAAAAAGTACTTTGGAGAAAAATATCCCAGATAGGGCTTGTCTTTTCTATTCAACTACAAAACACGACTTTTAACAGAAGAATAAATGGAAATATATAGTAATATATAAAGCTGAAGAGTTTGTTTGGATGTTTGTTTGAACGCGCTAATCTCAGAAACTACAAGTGGGATTTGAAAAATTCTTTTTGCATTTGATAGCCCAATTCTTGCGGAAGGTTATAGGCTATATTTTATCCCGAAATTCTCACGAAATCAATTGTTACGCGGGTAAAACCGCGCGTGGTAGCTAGTGTGGAATAAAAGCCAAAAATAATTAGTTAAGTTCATAAAAAAATATTACTACAAGCTGTGCCCGTGACTTCGTTCACGTGGACGACGAAACTTATCTATCTATGAGTTTTTTGTTTAAAGTGCTATTTGTCTGTTAATACTTCTTGGCGCTTGCCCTCTGTGGCTAATTACAATAGAAAACCAATTGTGTCACATTAGCGGGGATTAAGTGTGTTATCATCACACCAATCGATGGACCGTCAATCAATGGTAGAATCGATTAGACAACGTCGATCGACAGTTTTTATTATGCAGGAAAACCGCTGCCTTATCACGTAACTTGCAAGAGCAAAGCGATGGCATGAATTGCGCAAGATTTGCTAAAAAAGAACTAATTCGTATTATGTTACAGCAAAAACAAAGCCATAACAATCCGACGACTGTGCTGCCTCTTTAGTACAATCGATATACTAAGAATGCGTATAATCCCTTTGACTTTCATACTTTTCGTGTGTACTTGTCTGAGAAATTTTAAAAGCAAACATCTGCTTCACATTTTATTAGTTTCTTTTTTAGCTAACAAATTGTTTTTGGCGCTAGTATCGTAGCAATAAATGCATTCTGCGATCAACGAAGGATTGAACAGCTATCGCTTACATAATACGATGTAAAACAATGGATCGCGCGTCCATGGCGTGATGACTGCGCCATTGTAGCTGATCGCTAATATTTACGTGATAAGATATATACGTTATAAGATATTTACTTTTTCTTTTCTTTCTTTCTTTCATAAGGCAGCCGGTAGACGTCGATCGACGCTGTCGGTCGACCGTCGATCTATTGATGTGGTAACGGGTGTGGTAAGAGGGTCAATGGTATCTGCGCCCGCGGCATCGCTTGCGTTCTGTAAGTTTTTTACAGTAGACTTTGGTACCTATCTGTTTAGCAGGATAACCGATAGTGAAGCTGAAGTTCATTGCAACGAATGCTCTCAAAGACAATGGTAACCACAGATAGTCACCATAAAATATCAATTGAAAGCTTGAGCATACACAACATTATAATAAATAATAATAAAATCCCCAGACAATCACACCAACTACATGGCCCCAAAGTAAGCATAGCTTGTGTTATGGTATACCATATAGCGAACTAGGGGGGAACCTAGAATATAAATACATAAATAGATAAACACCCAGACACGGAACATTTTTTTTTTCTGGTTCCGTGCGGGGATCGAACCCGCAACCACTGGCATAGTGGTCGTCAGTGAGCCCGTCCGGAATATGACAAAGGTTCCTTTGCCTACTCTCACGGGAAAGAGCGGCGTAAAGCTGACCATTTGATAAATAACTCACGCTAAGATCGACACGAGAGTCTGACCTTGTGCTTTATTTATTTTCATAGCTTATATGTATATTCCAATAAATAAGCAAAATCCCTAAAACCTAATAACTATCTATACGAAGGACTTATCCTACACAGGAGTACCTAGAAACTAAAAATAATCCACGTTTCACACTATCATATACATACCTATTCTTGAAACTAAAATCTAAACGGTCTGCGCCTTATAAGAGTAAACCTAGTCGAAAAGTCGAATGTAATAAAAAAAAAAACAGAAAATAAAATACCTAGCTACCTACCTGAATAAACCTATGTCTGATGATAACTAACATAAACTCATTAAATAAACAAAATCTTTAAAAACTAATATCTATAGATATGTCGTAGCCAACTGGTTAAATTAGCCACTCAATTGGACGCCTAGGCCGTTTCAACTGGCTTAAGGACAATTAGTCAAGTCGTTGATCGCAACGTTTAACCAGATGGCTTTGGTTATGGACGTCAGTTGGACGTTGTTTAGCCATTTAGTTAAATTGGATATTGTTAAATTTATGATATTTGGTTAGGGTGTTGTGATTGTATTGAATAGTCGTCCATAAAAGAAGATACTTAATCGATATACAATGTGTCCCGGCAACAGTGTCGGAGCCTTAAATGGTATTAAATATGGTATTTTTTATCGACAAATCACCCTTCAATTTTTTTTTTTCTGTCACGGTTGTTAAATGGCGGCCATTTTGTTTTTTTTGTAACCAAGACCCGGGTTCTCGTACTAATTCGACCACCACTACTTATGTAAATGTCCTAGGAACATAAAAAAGGTCTCATTTGATAGCTAAACATGCAGACATTTATTCACAATCATTAAGTTTAAATACTCTTCAAATAAAAAAAATAGAAAAAAGGGTAATCAAAAAAATTTAGTTTTTTTTGGTGTGTTTTTTTTAATTATGGGCTTTTTGTGAAAAATCTAGGCAATTAAACTGCAATTTTTTTATCCCAAATCGATAGAAGAGGCAGTTTACTAAAATAAAATGCTAAATTTCTTTGCTCTCAGTGAAATAGTTTAGAAGTTATAACAATTTGAAAAAGACCTTTTTCATTGTTTATCTAGAGGGGTGGTTGGAAAAGAAATGCATAATTAATTACGAAAGTAGTTTAATAATACTAAACAAAAGTACAATTATAACAATTGTTCAAAATGACCACCGCGTTGTTGCAAGCACGCTGTAGACCTTATTGAGACATTTCTTGTTGATCGTCGAATCATATCTTTATCTTGTTTTAATTCGTTCCCAACCTGAAGAATTTTGTCGATTAATTCGTCACGCGTATTCGGCACGTCGACGTAGACTTTTTGTTTCATTGTGCCCCACAAGAAATAATCTAGTGGGGTAAAGTCCGGCGACCGCGGTGGCCATGCGATTGTTCCACCGCGCCCAATCCATGGAGTGTAATTTTCATTTAAATAGTTACGGACATTTACTGCAAAGTGGGCTGGAGCACCGTCCAGCTGCAGTATCATCCCAACCCTATAATTTAACGGCACCTCCAGGAGTGCGTCAAGAAAATCCGTTTGGAGAAACTCCAGAAAACTCGGGCCATTCATTGTCGCCGGTAAAATTATCGGTCCCATCAAGACATCGTCGATCATTCCTGCCCAAACATTGACAGAAAACTGATGCTGGAAGGAACTCTCTCTTACTGCATGTGGATTTTCTTGAAGCCACAGATGTTCATTCCGATGGTTGATATAGCCCGATCGTGTGAATGTTGCTTCGTCAGTCCACAAGATTTTTTTACAAAAGTTTGGGTCTAGACGCACTCTTCTAAGTATCCACGAAGCGAAGACTGACCTTCTTGAGAAATCTGGTTCAATTATTTCTTGAACTCTTCTAAAATGATAGGGATGTAATCCCTTCCTTTTTAAGACTCTCCACACTGACATTTTAGTTAAACCTAGTCGAGTTGCTATCCGCCTGACACTCAACCTAGGATCTTCAACGTAGGATCAACGTAGGTCAAACTCAACTCAAACTCAAATATTCTTTATTTCGTAAGTATTTAAATACATTTGAAATAAGTCAAACAATTTACAAATTGAACTGAATCTACCACCACTTCGGAAAGTCGATCTGTTGAGAAGAAGTGGCAAGAAACTCAACAGCAATCATCTTTTAAAAATAAGAGAAAAATAATACATAGTAAAAATTTACAGCCAGGGAATCCCAATTTCTTGCATCCGGATATCTTAAAGTAAAACTTTTCACATAACACTTATGTAACCTTAAATCTATCGAAGGGTTAATAGGTTAATCTTAAATATTTTAGGATTTTATTATAAAATGAAGCGTACACATTGACCCATGAACGAGTTGATCTTCTGGAGTCTACTACTTATTATATTTATACAATAGGTAATCAAGTACTAGAGAGAAACGTAGACATAGATATAGAGGCAAAGATAGAAGCAGAGATAGACGTAGAGATAGAGGTGAGAGAGAAAACAGATAATGTGGATGGAGATGAGGATATTCGTGGACATAGACAGGACGTGGACACGGAAATGGGGAAGTCAGAGTCAAGTTCAAAAAAAGTCATAAAGTCATCAGCAAAACGACCTGGCACCGCTAGCAGCACCCGTTCACGAGTATAACGCAAGCACCAGCCATCACCCTCCTCAACCATATTTTAGGGAAGAGGGTGACCCGACACCCGACGCTACCGCTAGCCATGCCGCCTGAGGGAGCATGACGTTCTTGCTGTTGTATGGACAAGAAGGAGATGTAGATGGCGTTGGATAAGAAGGAGATGGAGTTGGAGATGGAGTTGGAGATGGAGATGGAGATGGAGATGGAGTTGGAGATGGAGTTGGAGATGGAGATGGAGTTGAAGGTGGAGTTGGAGATTGAGCACTTTAGAAAAACAATTACAACCAAGGACTTTTATCGTCCATATATTCAGATATTGTATAAAAGCCTTTATTACACAATTTTTGTTTAATAGTTTCTTTAAATTTATCAAGTGGTAAGTCTTGAATATTTGTGGGAACCTTATTATAAAAACGTATGCATTGACCCATAAATGATTTAGTGACTTTATGAAGTCTACTATCATAGCCGGCTAGCTTATACTTATTTCTAGTATTAACATTATGTAAGTCACATTTTCTACGGAACATGTTTAAGTTCTTTTTTACAAACATCAGATTTTCAAAGATATATTGTGACGCAAACGTAAGAATATTTATTTCCTTAAACTTATTTCTAAGCGTCGCTCTGGAATTAAGTTTGTAGATTGCGCGAATAGCCCGTTTCTGCAGCACAAAGCGTGCCACGATGCTATGTATGTCCCACAATAGTTTTAATATCGGCGGCATTTCCCCACAGGAGAATGCCGTATGTCATTAAGCTATGAAAATAACCAAAATAAACCAATCGCACAGTAGCTTCATTAGAAATATTTCGCATCTTTTTGACGGCATATGCTGCAGAACTAAGTCTCTTCGCCAACCTTTCTATGTGTGGTCCCCACTGTAGTTGAGCGTCTAGGGTTATGCCAAGGAACATTGTTGAATTTACAGGGCTCAATTCTTGTCCTTTTACAATTAAATTAGTATTTACATGCCGGACATTAGGCAATGAGAATTTTAAAAATTTAGTCTATTTAGGTCTGTTGGGAAATCTTCTCGCCTACTCTCTAACAGCTTCATTGGCATTGCCGTTGCTGAATCCATAGATGAAATGGATGTCGGCGATGTCCTGATTCGAATAGCGTTCCATTTCAGTTAGCTTTCGAGCGCTAATAAAATAACAACAGTCCAATAACAACACAAAACAAAAACGTAACAGAAAGTTCAACAATAACAACGCACGATATGTTGGTTTAGAACAGCAAAATTATGTTATCACAACGCAGAGCGAGGGACGACTGGCGGGCCCCCTGCCTGAGATGATACCAACGGGAAGTACCACGACCGGTTATACCATTTTATTTCTCGCTCCTACCTATTGTACCATTCATACCATCGTTTCTACCTGCCGGCGAATCGCATTGTACCCGATCCCACCGTTTCCTAGAATTCGGTAGTTGATAAACTAGTATTTTGAAAAAAAAGCGTGTTCGAAGGTTCATTTGCAAATTGTTATAACTTTTAAACTATTGCACTAAGAGCAAAGAAATTCAATATTTTATTTTAGCAAACGTCCTCTTCTATCGATTTAGAATAACAAATTAGCAGGTTAATTGCCTAGATTTTTCAAAAAAAGCCAATAATTAAAAAAATACACCGAAAAAAACTAAATATTTTAGTTATCTTTATTTCTATTTTTTTTTTATTTGAATTAATTTAAAACATAATACTTGTGAATTATTGTCTTCATATTTAGCTATCAATTGAGACCTTTTTTTTGTTCCTAGGACATTAACATGAGTAGTAGTGATCGAATTAGTACGAGAGCCCGCGTCTTGGTTACCAAAAAACAAAATGGCCGCCATTTAACAACCATAACAGAAAAAAAAAATTTGACGGGCGATTTGTCGATAAAAAATACCATATTTAATACCATTAAAGGCTCCGACACTATTGCCGGGACACATTGTATATTTTTTTAAATATTAAAACATTAAAACGGAATTTATTTTATTATATTCGTGATATTTATATTTACGCGCGAGCCGAGCTAGCGAAGCGAGCGTGGTGCGGCAGCACCCGGCAATGCGCCACAATGGATTTTATTTCCTTGTAATTAAAATAAATAAAAAAAATGTAATAAAAAAAAATTTGCTTGACTGGTTTTTCCGTTACGACAGATAATTTACCATGACCTACTTGTTTTATTACTTTATCCAAAACTGTACCAAATTTAAATCACTTGGCTGAATTTTGGTCAGCCATCTTCAAAGGGCTAACTTTCAACACGCCAAGTTGTTAAACGTTGAGTGTTTCGTGTTCAACCAACTATCGGCTATAAACTATCGTTGATTCGGCCTAGGCGTCCAATTGAGTTGCTAATTCAACCAGATGACTGCGACAGATATATTACGAATATTAATTCTACCTAACAGTATTATAAAATAACCTACGGTTACTACCTACGTACAATATCAAATGTACCACCTATACTTGAAATAAAAATCTATACGGTCTACGTCTTATAAAAGTAAGCTATGTAGGTACCAAATTAAATAAAATAAACTCAATATGAAATAAATATACATATACATATAAAAACGTAAAGCAAAAAGTTAATATAACAACATTGTACAAAGCTTATACATCTAATTAAAACAAAAATAGTGGAGACTTTGCTGGCCTATGTACTTTTAATGTTTGCTTTTAGTTTAAAGTGTTTTATATGCTGTATGTTTCGGAAAAAAATAAAAAAAAAAAAAAACGGCGAACCTGAGGCTGAAAATAAAAATAAGGAAAACATTAATTGCGTACTGAGTTTACCTACATAATTAATTACTATTTAATATACAGGGTGTGTCGTAATGAATTGATAAATCATTAACTGGTGTTGGGCCTGATATAAGACTGTAAGAAAATCGTATCCTCTTGCTGAGATTCTCAGCCATATGGAAATAGCGTAGACTTAAATAAGTTTCCCAAATTATTTTATTAATTTCGCTGCCATTTCGTCAAATTTAGGTATTTTTTCTTTTTTTTTTATTCATAAACTCATGAACACTTGCATTTATTTTTTATACAATTTTAGGCGTTTTAACGTCAAGCAAAATCGTCGTTTTAGGACATTTTTTTCAACTTTTTTCATTAGGACAGATACTGTGCTGTAACTGTAATGATACCTAGATAGAAATATCCCAAATTCTTTTCATTGTTAAGTTTCTTGCCACTTCTTCTCAACAGATCGACTTTTAGAAATGGTGACAGAAGTATGTATGTAGGTACCTAGGAAATAAAGAATTTGGAGACTGACTTTGCTAGAGTTGACGAGAGAGTCATAATACCAATATGCAGCATTGCAACGATTCTGATTATTCTTGAACAGACTCAAATAACGGACTCTTCTTCTTCATAATATTTATATTCTTCTTCAACGGACTGCCAAAAGGGAAAGCTGAGATAAGCGTTTTCTAACAAAGAAAACGTACTTTTCAGTTTTTTTAATCTAATACTAAATAAGTTTTCAAAATATTATTACTTACAGCAGTCTGAAATAATAATTAAGCATTTTATCAAAATGTATAAAAATAAATATACAGATTCTATTTATAGACAACTTGCTTGGTTTTATTGAGCCTTGAGGATTTACGGAGTAAACCTCCTTGTAACACAATTAACCAAAAAGGTTATACGGTCTTTTATTTTCAGGATATACAAAACAGGTAACTTAAAAGGTTACTGAAAGGTCAACGTCACAACTCTTTATAATGAGTCCAAAGCAGGACTATGAGTCTCTCTACCCGAGGAGTGAGTGACAAGAAAATTTAGCCGTAAACCGCATAGCCGGTCCAATACCGGTTCGTGGATAACTGGAATTTATGTACCGACATTTTGTTACATATCCACTATACAGGGTTTCCCACAAGTCGAAGATATACAGGAAACTGCAGATATAACAAGTCATTACAGCTGTCGGAAAAATGGAAATAAAATTTTCAACCGCGTGGTCATGAAGTTATAGGTATTTTAAAAAAAATAACACCCTGTGATGTTCATTTCAGCCTTGTTCCTACAAATAGTTACTTTTGCATGGGATGGAAGTTCTGGCCGCGTCTGGTACGAGTAGTCCGGTGGTATAAAGATAATTTGTTATGTACACTGCTGAGCGGTTTTGGTTTTTTTTTTTTATAGGAAGTAAATGAATGGCATGAACACTAAACAAACAATGTACAGTAGACAGCATCAAGTGTTACAAATCTGTGAAAAATTTACTTGAATCTGAACTCTATGCCCTTGACATTAAGTTAAGATTGTTTGGGAAAATTTGACAGGTAACGCTTGATCTGCTGCCTTCTGTACCATCGAACCAACTGAATTATGACCCAATTTGCTAAAAATTCGTTAGAAACTGTCATACTTGTAAGGTCTATCGCGTATACTTATTGCACTTATGACTTTTTAGATACTGTACGAATTCTGTACTCATTCAATGTCAGTGTCGACTGTAATGATAACCAGTTCGCCACCAAGGAAACCTATCTTCAAGAGAATTTTAATTTGTATTATTTCGTATAATTTTGACTGTAAAAGAGTGCCAAGAGTTTTTTTCCGCCGGCTATTTTTGTCTCTTGGTCTATTGTAATATCTTATTCAATAACTATCAACACCTTGTTAAAGCCGAAGTACAAAATTGTGACGTCATTAAGCGGCTATTCGATGGTCTTATGATGAATAAACGTTTTAATTTCATTTCATTTTTCGACCTATTATCATTTAGAGATTTGGCAAAATGAGCTTGTTGTGGATCATGATTCAGTTTGTTCAATAGTACCTACCATTTCAGGGTTGTTATCGCATCTTGTCCTTAAGGTGGTAATTACTTAGTATCAGATAAATCCACATACTCGTTTTTCACTTTTACAGTAAGACGAGTGTTAGCCAAAATTAAACTCTACAGGAAAAGCAGTAAAAGTCAAATTCATCGCAACTCCTAAACTGCTACACTGTTCGCAGTACGCGCGAAAATTTTAAATTTCAAACTTACGTTTAGCAATGGAAATAGAAGAGCAGCAATGCCAAAGATCACGTAGTAAAACCTAATACTTGACATCCTGTAACAAAAACGAAACGTTATAATAAATAATAATAAATAATCTTTATTTGCCAGTACATGCGTAGTCAAGAGTTACAAAATAAATATATCATAGTTTAAACTAATTAATAACCCCGTACTTCAAAATAACCCCGTGTGTCAACGCAATGATTTGCATAAAGGGTTATGGAATCCTTCCGAGAAGCGCATAGGTACTAGCCGCGATAGTCGAATAAGTGATTCTAGTCCTAAATGTTTTAACGTTTAGATATGTATTTGCTTCCATTTGTAATTTATTTTGTATTCATATTTACTTGTATCTTGTTAAATTAAGTTTTTTATTGTAAATTTGCACACGATGATGAATGCAAGTGTACGTACAAACCTAAGTTGGTTTTTGTTACACTTGTTTTGTAAAAATTTTACTGTATCTTTTATTAATAAATTAATAAATAAATAAAAAATAAATAGTGCGTTCACATACTGCTGTTATTTCAGCGTGCAAATTTAGAGGAAGTAGTACAACATCTTCATTTTTATAAATTTTAAATATCATTACTATGTCATTCAACCAAGGAAAATATAACACAATAAATCAAACACAAAATAAAACTATTTGGGCGAATTCAATAAAATTTTCTCGCGTTTGGCTGAACCGATTTGGATGCGGTCAACGAAAAACGTTTGTCATGTTTAGGAGAAGGTTTAAGTATATTAATCAACTTAAAAAAATAAAAAGTCAAGTCAATATTTAAATAAGTCAAAAAGTATTCTATAATGTCAATGTTAAAAATATCCGTCTTTTAAAAATATGTATATTTTGATTGCAATTTCAAATTAATTCACTTCTTTGTGATTTAAATATTCTTTGACGCTATAGTACATTTTTCTTAAGCATAAATTAAATAGGGAAATTTAAAATTTGTTTCTAGGTAGCTCTTTAATTTTTGATGGCAATTTATTAAAAATGCGTATGAACAATGAACATTACTACTATATAACGATGGTTTTTGAATTGTAGTTTTGTACTCCATTTTTTTATGGGTCACTCATTCCGCGTTTGACCGCTATTAAAACTCTTTCTAATGAGCCCACTCTCCCTTGGGTCACTAGGATCCATTATTTATCCATTATCCACCAAGCTGGCCCAGTGCTTGGTACATAATGGAAAAATGGCAGAATTTTCAGGGTGCTGAAATGGCTTCTGACGAACCCCACGACTACAGTATACAAGTATACAGCACCCGGGACCGACTGCTTAAGGCGAGTATTTTCGAGCGCAGTAGGCATTAACGCTATATGGGACTGCGTGGCGGGCAGTCGCGTAAATGAACACGTCAGCGCACAGAATTGTCACAGTATAATTAATAGTAGTAATATAGTAGTACTATACCTATAGTGGGGCTTATTATACGAAATTCGTTTCTACGATGACTAAAACATATGTCAAGGATGATATAACATAATCTATAGTTTTTATTTATCTGGATTTAGTATTGCGATACCTATACTTACTATTTTATTTTTTATAAATATTGTAATGGCCATTTTATAGATGAAATCTTTTTAAATTTATATCCTTACTGAATTATGTTGTGAAAATCGTGCTATTTTGACTTGAAAGTATATCGTGACGTTATTTTATAACTTTCATAAATTATTTGTTCCAAAATTCATTAAAATCAGATAAGTAGGTAGTTGAGATCTTTTACATAAACTTTTATGTCTCATTTCAATCCTAAAGGGGCTGGTGTTTGAAAAAAAGTAGGGTTTGGGAGCTATTTTCATTACTAATTTTCTACAAATCGGTCGGATGGTTTGGCTGAAATAAAGGAACAGAAAGATAGACTTTCGCATTTATTATTTAGTATGGATCCGTTACTTAGTCACTCAACAACACGAGTTAATTTGAGCTAAATAATGTAGTGTGAATGTTACAAATAAGTCATTTTTTTATGAAATGAAATTCAATCCACCCCTTCGCAATGTGCACCTGTTTACACGAAGTAGTAAATTTTTTGTAGTTATTAATATTTAAAAAATAATTATGTATGATTATATTCTTAAATGTCTATGTGTCGTCATAATCTATTAGCCGTCTAATCTATAAAGCCGAAGGGTTTGTCTGTTTGAACTTTGAACTAGATTATTCGTGAAAGAACCGATCAGATATAATTTAATGTTATTAAAGTTGATGTATAAAGGTCCAAAACACTATATTTTTGAAAAAATAGTATATAAAAGTTTAACCACAAAATACATAAAAGGTGACCAATTTAAACAAACTTTTAACACTGTGAAATTATAACTATCTGGAAGCATAATTTTAACACACAGGAAAATTGGTGGTAGATGCCATCTATATTCCCTTTCAAGAACGAAGTAAGTACTTTTTATTTATTAATAACTAGGTACATCAAAAGAATTGTAGGTGGCAGCATTACTCAAAAACATATTTCTTGAAATTATAAAGATACGAAACTAATTTGATATCTGGAACTTTTGAAATAGAGTCTATTTTACTCGTGACGAAAATAAATAAAAGAAGGTATTTTAACGGACAGACATTTTCAATCCATTATTTTATTGGACGTTTAAGTACAGGCAAAGCAATATTATTTGAACGTAACCCAATCAAACAAATTAACTAACAAATTAAATGATATTCGTTTCGATATTAATAACTAATACCCATCAGCACCTCACCATCAGTGCTAATGTCTTATCAGCACCCATCAGTACCTATCAATACCCATTGGTACTTATCAGTAGTTACCCATCTGCACCCATAAACACCTATGAGAAGCCATCAGCACCTATCAGTACCCATCGGAACCCAATAGCATCTCTCAGCATCCTTCATTACCCATCAGCACCTATCATCAGCACCTATCATCACTATCACCATCAGGACTTCAGACAAGAGTTGCAACGCTCGAATCACAAAATCACGTCTGCCCAGCAAATGAAGAATTTATTACTATGAAATCTACCATAGACGTGCTCAAAAATGAAATAAATTGTCGTGAGCAAGAGTATTTAGCTAACAGCATTGAAATCTCAGGAATTCCTGAAAAATCTAGTGATAACCTTAACCATATCGTCTGCTTACTTGCCAAAAAACTCGGCACTAATATTGATGAAAGAGATATAGCGAATGTTCATCGGAATGGTTTTGTTCGTCGAAACAGAAACGAAGGTGACTTAACCCCGCGTACTATAACCCTACAGTTGACTCGGCGCTCTACGCGAAATGAGTTACTTAAAAATGCTCGAGTTCGGCGAAATATCTTGAGCAGTGACATTGAAATAGAGGGTCAACCGCGAAAAGCGGCTACACACGACCCTAAAATCACTGGCGATATCGGGACAGCGGTAGTGGGGATGAAATCGGCTACTACTCTACACACGTCTCTGCCAGTCAGTACGAAACCGACCGTGCAACAGACTACTCGTTGTTCCGAGATGCCGCCGACACTCACAAAACAGCAGAAAATAGGCATTGTTTTGGCACTTACTACGTTGCCACCTAAGCAGAGACGAAAAAGGAAGACCTGGGTTAAAAACTGGTTGATGAAACGTCATGAACTTAGCCACATGAACTAGATGAGACATTTAGAAGTAGATGATTTTAGAAACTTTTTAAGAATGGATTTTGAGTGTTTTGAAGAGCTCCTTTTTTCTTTTCTGTAGTAATGTGCTTTCTTCTTGAATTATTACGCCGCTCCATTATCAACAACTTCTTCAAATACATTAATTCCATGACAATAATTACTTCCTCGAATAACATCTTCTCAAACTTCATAAACTCTCCAGTACTAGTACCCCATATCTCCTTCTCGAACTTCATATACTTCCAGTACTAATACTTCTTTCATTTTCTGCCGTTCGACCTTCCTCAATTTCTATGTTTTTTATCCCACAAATATGGTAAATCGTTGAATAGATCGATAGCTTTGGTCCACGTTTCTCGATCTTTCTCCTTCGCCATGTTTTCGCGCGAAATAAACAATTATAGCCGCAAGCACGTCGTATCGTCGCGGCACTCAAGCGCAGACTGCGTAGAAATCAATCCTGATTTCGCTACACACGTACTGACAACGCTCCCTAGACGATAATTGTCCCTAAATCGTGAGCTCGCTCGGAACGATTTAGGGACGATAAAAATCAGGTAGGATTTGCCTACACTCGAGACGATTTATGAGCAGATCTAGGGTCCTCCCCACCACTGTCCCGATATTGCCAGTGATTTTAGGGTCGTGTGTAGCCGCTTTTAATGAGCGGCTAACCCAATTAAATAAAAAGCTATTTAGGAAGGCAAGGGAGATGTCAAAAAATTCGTTTGGACAAGGGATGGCAACATATGCTAGAAAAGAAGAAACTCAGCCAGTTATGCGAATACGGAATGAAGACGACATTGAACGTATTTTTAAAGGGTTTATTCAAAGTTCTCTTACATAATGTGCCGATCTATTTTGTTATTTTAATTTTCTCACTATGGAATTTTGTACATATAATTTTGCCTTTATATCCTTATATAAAAATTTATTGGGTTATAGTTCTCTTATTCTATTTTATATACTTACATCTCATATACTATTTTTCTTTATCTTATATTAGCAGTAATAGTAACATTAAGAAACTATACAGTACAACTTTTACAATTATATTATCACATCAAAAAATATATTTCTATGAAACACAGTTTAAATCTATAGCATGGATGATTATATTGGTTTATTTATTTATTATAAATTTATGTAATTATTTTTTTATATGTATAAAATATTTAAAAAGATTATTACTTTTTATGTATACCTACTTTTATATATTTTGTATATATTGAAATGATTGCAAAAAATATTTTTTTAAGAATTGGTTTTATGAATGTTGGCTCTTTAAAAACAAATCAGGAGAACTTCTCTAGGGCAGTGATGGACCGATTACCTGATATTTTAGCAATTAATGAGACTTGGATACGACAAGGGGAAGATGACTTGGCACCCATTTTACCGGAGTTCAAGTTCATCCACATTCCTCGCGCAACTAATGTCCTTTCGGGTAGGGGAGGTGGTGTCGGATTTTACATACATAAAAATATAAAATATCGGAAAATTAGAAACTTAGACTCAAGTATTGAACAAATGTGGATAACATTGTCATGTAATTCCAAAAACATCCTTATAGGAACGGCCTACCGCCCTCCATGGATGAATATTGATATTTTTCTTGATGCTCTCAACGAAACAATTTCATGTCACCCAAATTATGATCATCTAATAATTCTGGGAGACCTAAATATAGATCTTCTCTGTAAAAACACTAACACTAACAAATTTGAATTATTTCTGTTATCACAAAATATAAGACAGTATGTTAAAGAGGCTACCCATTTCACAGAGCATAGTGAGACATTGATAGATGTTTTATGTACTGACGCGCACATAAATG
The DNA here is from genome assembly GCA_944452665.1 of Stenoptilia bipunctidactyla. NCBI lineage: Eukaryota > Metazoa > Arthropoda > Insecta > Lepidoptera > Pterophoridae > Stenoptilia > Stenoptilia bipunctidactyla. The sequence goes on from OX101750.1 coordinate 14,912,269, forward strand.
AGGTAACTTTGACCTCCGTATCTGGTTATGGCCATGTTTCAGTAAATGCTACCATAAACTTAAAAAAAACTGTATCTAAACCTCGTTTATGTATTTACCGGAGCTTAAAAAATATTGACATAATAGAATTTAATAATGTGGTTGAAAATTATGACTGGGAAAACCTTGGCAAGGAAAAAGACATCAATAATTTGGTTAGTAAATTCAACGAAAGTATTATTGATATATTTGACCGATTCGCTCCGTTAAAAAAACATTTTATAAAAAACATTAGTCCCCCTTGGTTCACTCACAATTTAAAACATTTGATGAAACTTCGCGATAAGGCGTTGGCAAAGTACCGTAAATCTAAAATAGAAAGTGATAAAAAATATTATAAGGATCTGAAGAAAGTGGCGGCAACATCTTTGTTTAGCGAAAAACGAGCGTACTATAACAGCCACCTCAACAATTATATGGGAGATCCTAAGTCCTTATGGATTAACATTAAGCGGAATGTTTTACAAAAACAAAACTCATCTACATCTCTTCCCCAGTCTATCGACGATCCAAATAAAATTAATGATCATTTTCTAACGATCCCAGGCTGTGATAATGTGAATATTTCACAACTTACTTTTTACGAATTTCATCATTTTGGACCCCAAAAGTTTTCCTTAAGACCACTTACAGAATACAGCGTTGGTAAAATCATCCTTCAGCTGAAATCTAACGCTCAGGGGATAGATGATATTTCAAGAGATATGATTTTATTGACTCTTCCTAGTACTCTTGGTGTAATAACGAACATTATCAATAAATCATTGGAAGATGGTTGTTTCCCAACAGCCTGGAAATGTGCGAAAGTTAGACCTCTTCCCAAAGTTACTAACCCTACATCTTTCAATGAAATTAGGCCCATAACTATAGTAACATTTCTATCAAAAATATTGGAAAAGGCTGTTTACATTCAGTTGATTAAATACTTTGAAATTAATAATATGTTGCCACTTTTACAATCCGGTTTCAGAAAATCACGGGGTACCACTACAGCACTGATTGATGTAGTTGATAATATCCTTACTGCACAGGACCAAGGCATGGGGACATTATTAACCTTACTTGATTTTTCTCGTGCGTTCGATGCGATTAATACAGATTTGTTAATATCGAAACTCTCGTTCTATGGCTTGGACGCTAAAGCATGCACGTGGTTTTCTAGCTATTTAAGTGGGCGTTTCCAGATAGTAGAAGTAATAAAGAGTGATGGAGTCGTACACCGCTCTCATCGTCGTTCTGTAGGGAGGGGAGTGCCACAGGGCTCTATTCTCGGCCCGCTTCTGTACATAATTTATAGCGCTGACATTTGTGATGTAATTAAACACAGTAACTATCATATTTATGCAGATGATGTCCAATTATACGTAAGTTGTAATAAAGATAATATAAACGAAAGCGTAAAATTACTTAATGAAGATCTGAATAATATAAGCTTATGGTCAGAGAAAAACTCATTGTGTTTAAATCCATCCAAATCACAATTTTTGATAATGGGTTCTAAAAAACAAACTCAAGAAATAAAAATCTGCAACCCTAGTGTAAAGATAGATAGTAATCAAATACAGCTTGTAACAGAGGCCAAAAACCTTGGTGTTACATTTGATGAACATCTTCGATTCGCAAAATATATTACCAACGTTGCTAAGAACTGTTTTTATAGATTGCGGATATTGTACAAAGTTAGGAACCTTCTGTCAGTTAGTTTGCGCGAGCGTCTGTGTGAGGCCCTTGTCCTGTCCAAGTTAAATTATGCTGATATTGTTTTTAGTTCTTGTTTGCTGAGCAAAAGTCATTCAAAGGATACAGAACGCGTGCGCCCGTTTTTGCTATCAAATACCACGTCGATCTCACGTAACACCTTTTCTGGACAATTCAAATAAATTAAAAATTAAATCACGTCAAACTTTACATCTTGCCTGTCTTCTATTTGATGTCATAAAAAATAAGAGACCGGAATACTTATACCATAAGCTTCATTGGATGTCAAGTAAAAATGAACGTTACACTCGAGTGTCACAAAACAGGCTCAGTACTCCTCGACACAGAACTATGGCTTTTCGTGGTAGTTTTAGGTATATGGCAAGCAAATGTTAGAAAAATATACCGCCACCATTAAAGCTTTTAAATTCCAAAATAAGTTTTAAACGGAAACTAAGAAATCATTTGCTTGCCATACAAAAAAGAGAAGCTTGCCATGGCAAATTTTAAGTATCATTTAATTTGAACGATTGGTTATTGCAATTTACGAATATATTTAAGTTTATTACTATAACAGGTTGATTTATGCCATTATATTATGTAGGTATATGCAGATGAGTTTTTAATATTAATATACATTTTTATTTACTATTTTATATATTAAATATATTGAGTTTCGGTGCTTGGATATATTGGTTTTGATATCTTTTTTATCTTAGATTTTAATTGTTATTGTTATTCAATTTTAGTGATCTTCACACTAAAGCAGATCCCTCGGCCAATAATATGTCCCCTTCCACCTCAGTGGGACGGAGGCGCTGCCTGAAAATCAGCGTCGTAGCCTAGCTGCGACATAATGCTGAGGCGGTTTGCCGTTTTCACATTTGTAAATATGTTCGTATGGTGAATAATCAAAATGCACTTACAGTTTTATAACAGTATAATTCCACACACACAAACAATAGATTTAGAAGGCACAGCGAAGATAGTTTATACACAAAGATAGATAGTAATAGTCACAGCACAGGATAGACAGAAAGCACAGGCACAAGCACAAGATAATTAAAGTTCAGGATATATATATGAAACAGCGGAAACAAAGAAAACGTAAGCGGCGGCAAGCGATAGCGCGGCGCGGGTATTGCGTCTGAGGTCAAATTTCGACTGCCGGCGACGGCCGGCTCATTGCGTCATGCGATGCGCTCGCGTCGTTTCGGTTGCCGTCGGAATCTAACGGTCCGCTCGCTATCACTAGGTTCTAGCGTGCTGAGGATTCTCCGTTTCCAATATACTCGGCGAACAAGCAATACGCCGTGTATGAATAAATATGATATTATAAATAAATGGATATGTGATATGCTGATATGATTATAAATAGATACTTATGCTTATTAAGTATTAATAATAAATATTATAAATACAATATATAGGTAATGAATAAATAATGAGTAATTGTGAGTATGTATGTGGAAGTGTAATATAATAATATTAATAGATAATACTTATGATATTAAATATGTGAATATATATAAATAATTATAGTGGGTTCCCCACATCACTCCCCTCCAGAGACCGTGTCACGGGCGATAAAAATCAGGGAATCTGACGTGTCGCCCCGAGCGAGTTATTTTCTTTTCTAGACCCTTGGATGGTTTTAGGATATTTGGACTGGAGTTAGTAGGAGTGGGATTAGTACTAGGATTGATACTGGGATTGGGATTGGAATTTGAAGGAATTTCACAGGGGTGAGGATTGGACAATATGTAGGCGGGTTTTATCCGATCTACCGATACTGTCACGATTTTGCCCCTAACCTTAATTTTAAAAACTTTGCCCTTTCGCTCGACCACTTCGTAAGGGCCGGTAAAGGCAGGTTCGAGAGCACCTCGAACAGTGTCATCTCGCAAGAATATGTGCGAGCAAGATGAAAGATCTTTATAAATAAAGATGTGTTTGTTCGAGTGGTTTGAGGTGGGCACCGGTTGAAGGTTGTTAGCGAATGATCTGATGCGCGCCGTGAAATCGGTCAGGTCAGTCGTACATTCGCTAACTTTTTCGCCAAAGAATTCCCCTGGGAGCCGTAACGGTTCACCATATACTAGCTCGGCAGACGAACAACGAAGGTCTTCCTTGAAAGAACTGCGTATGCCGAGAAGTATTAACGGTAAGGAGTCAGTCCAACTGCTATCAGCGTGGCATACGATCGCTGCCTTCAGCTGACGGTGGAACCTCTCCACAAGACCATTACACTGGGGATGGTAGGCGATTGTTTTGCGATGCCTGAAGCCAATAGTTTTCGACAGCTGCTGAAAAAGGTTCGACTCGAATTGCCTACCGCGGTCAGTAACAATGTCGGTAGGACATCCGAATCGAGAAATCCATCCCGACAGTAATGCTTTGGCTACAGTCTCAGCGGTAATATCGGTGATAGGGACAGCTTCAGTCCATCGTGTGAAACGATCGATGGCTGTCAAGCAGTACCGATATTCGCGAGAAGGAGGAAGGGGTCCAACGAGGTCTATGTGAACATGTTTGAATCGCGCGCTTGGTACCTCGAAAGTGCCGAGCGGTGTCGACACATGTCGATGTACCTTTGCGCGCTGGCAAGCCAAACATGCACTAGACCATTCGCGACAATTTTTCCTCATGAGTGGCCAAACATAACGTTCAGCTACTAATTTGGCTGTGACGTTGGCGCCGGGGTGACTCAGTGAATGCAAGCTGTCAAAAACTTGTTTGCGAAGTTTGAGAGGTACGAATGGCCTTGGAATCGGTGTGCTGACGTCGCAGTACAATTGGACTCGACTCCCAGGGATATTCAACCTTTTTAAATTCAATGCCGACTCTTTCGCTAGGTATTCGGCGAGTTCAGAGTCAGATTCTTGGGCTTTAGCTAAAGTCTCCGGGTCTACAGGGCTCTGTAACTCGTCGACTCGGGAAAGGGTGTCAGCTACGACGTTATCTTTCCCCGAAATGTGACGAATGTCTGTACAGAACTGGGCGATATAGTCAAGGTATCTGTACTGACGAGGGGAGCATTTAGTCTTTCTCTCGTGGAAGGCGTAGCACAAGGGCTTGTGGTCGGTATATATGGTAAATGTGGTAGCCTCTAGCCAGTGACGGAAATATTTAATGCTCTCGTATATGGCGAGAAGCTCCCTGTCGTAGGGCGAGTATTTCCGTTGCGAACCGCTGAGTTTTCGCGAGAAAAAGGCTAGAGGTTCCCAATGACCGTCTTTAAGCTGTTGTACTACGCCACCCAAAGCTTGGTCAGAGGCGTCAGTGACCAGACTTAACGGGGCTTCCGTGTCAGGATGTGCAAGCATAGCTGCATCGCTCAAGCTATTCTTACACTCTTCGAACGCTCGTAAAGAATCTCCGCTAATGTCCACAGGTTGGGAAGCTTTGATGGAACCGGTCAGCAAGGCGTTTAGGGGCGCTTGGATTGAAGCGGCCTTCGGAAGGAATCTCCGGTAGAAGTTTATCATACCTAGAAACCTTCTAAGTTGCTTGGCAGTCTTAGGTAAAGGAAATTCCTTAATTGCCTGCACCTTGTCTTCCAGCGGTTTTGTTCCATGTTGAGAGATATGATATCCCAAGAACTTTACCTCTGTTACCCCAAAAACGCATTTCGCAGTGTTAATGACCATCCCGTAGTCGCGTAGCCTAGAAAATAGAATGCGCAGGTGTTCCAGGTGTTCGGTTTCACTGCGGGAAAACACCAGATAGTCATCAAGATATGGATAACAAAAGTCTAGTCCTCGGGTCATCTCATCAACAAACCGCTGAAAAGTTTGACCGGCGTTCCTCAGACCAAACGTCATAAACGGAAATTCGAAGAGTCCGAAGGGTGTAGTTATCGCCGTTTTGGCGATATCCTGGTCAAAAACCGGGATCTGATTATATGCTTTAACCAGATCTATCGTCGAAAATACTTTGCAACCAGACAAGTTATAGGCAAAATCGTGAATGTGTCGGATCGGATACTTATCTGGTATCGTTCTGGCGTTCAGCAACCTGTAGTCACCGCAAGGTCGCCAGCCGTTGTCCTTCTTAGCTGCCAGGTGGAGTGGGGAGGACCAGGGAGATTCAGAAGGGCGTGCGGTACCGCTCGCCAACATAGACTCGAATTCAGCTTTCGCTATTTTGAGCTTGTCTGGGGCTAGACGACGCGGAGTGCTGGAAACTGGGGGGCCTGTGGTCGTGCGAATGTGGTGTACGGTGTTATGTTTTGGTGTGCGTGGCGTGCCTGCTGGCCGAGTAATTTCCTGAAATTCAGATAAAAGCTCGAAATATTTGCCGCCTCCACTTACGACTTTCACACTAGGTACACAATTATTATTTAAATCAATTAAGGCTACAGTTGATAAATTAGTTGTAACATCAATAAGACGATTATTTCTTATATCTACAATTAAATTAAAATATGACAAAAAATCTACGCCAATAATTGCTTTGGTTACGTCAGCCACTACAAATCGCCACGAAAAGTCTCTACGTAGGCCTAAGTTAAGGTTTAACTGCACGTAACCATAGGTGTGAATCGTGGAACCATTCGCTGCACACAGTTCATAATTCGTCTTTGCACGACGTTCTCGAAGCGCAGATCGAGGAAAGACGCATAAGTCACTTCCAGTGTCAATTAAAAATTGTACCTTCGATCTGCGGTCGGTGACGAAGAGACGACCAGTGGTGATAGGGCAATCGTCTGTCGCCATTACTGACTGCCCCTCGCGTTTCCCGCCTTGTAGTCGCAGGGTGTGATGCACCTGCTTGCCCGCTCGCCGTGCTTGTAGTGGTACCAGCAGATCGGGAATCGTCTATAGTTGGACGTGGATCTTCTCGACGGTGGCGTCTTGCTGCGACTGCTGCGTCGTCGGTGCGTCTGCCTGGTCTGCTGGCGTGACCGGCCGTGTACTTCAGCTGTTAGGGCACTGACCTGCTTGGTAAGCTCTGTAATTTGCCTAGCCATAATATCTAGCGCTGATTCCTGCCTAGATTGCCTGTAGGTAGAAGTGCTAGCAGCTGCGACGTGGGGGGTACTGGGCGCGACGTCGTGGACCCGGTCCGCGAGTTCCGCTAGTTCCTCCAGCGGTAGCTTGTGGGGCCTGGGATGCGACGATAGCCTGGAGGCTCTCGGGTAGCCTGCTCGACCACACAGTCCGCAGAAAGTCTTCCGGAATCGCAGGTCCTGCCAAGTGCTGTAGATGACGGAGAAATTGAGATGGGCTGCGGTCTCCTAGCTCCTCGGACTGCAGCAGCTGTTTCACCTTCTTCTCCTTCGAGACGGAGAGGCGCTTGATGAGCTCGCTCTTCAGCTTCTCATATTTATTTGAAGCCGGGGGGTTGGTGATGACATCTTCCACTTCAATTGCGTAATGTCGGTCCAGGTGTGACAAAACGTAATAAAACTTTGTAGTGTCATCTGTAATTCTGGACATCGCGAACTGACCCTCTATCTGTGAAAACCATATTTGTGGCTTTTCAGGCCAAAAGGGCGGTATTCTGACACCAACGCGACAAAGTTCCGTTTGTTCAATGGAAACGCGCTCTGTCCTTTTGTTCCGTGGCGTGCATCTACGTACGCTCGTTCGAGACGTTTCCGAATCGCTTCCGTTACTGCTCATTTTTTCTTCTATTTGTGTTCAGTCGGGTCACCAATGTAAATATGTTCGTATGGTGAATAATCAAAATGCACTTACAGTTTTATAACAGTATAATTCCACACACACAAACAATAGATTTAGAAGGCACAGCGAAGATAGTTTATACACAAAGATAGATAGTAATAGTCACAGCACAGGATAGACAGAAAGCACAGGCACAAGCACAAGATAATTAAAGTTCAGGATATATATATGAAACAGCGGAAACAAAGAAAACGTAAGCGGCGGCAAGCGATAGCGCGGCGCGGGTATTGCGTCTGAGGTCAAATTTCGACTGCCGGCGACGGCCGGCTCATTGCGTCATGCGATGCGCTCGCGTCGTTTCGGTTGCCGTCGGAATCTAACGGTCCGCTCGCTATCACTAGGTTCTAGCGTGCTGAGGATTCTCCGTTTCCAATATACTCGGCGAACAAGCAATACGCCGTGTATGAATAAATATGATATTATAAATAAATGGATATGTGATATGCTGATATGATTATAAATAGATACTTATGCTTATTAAGTATTAATAATAAATATTATAAATACAATATATAGGTAATGAATAAATAATGAGTAATTGTGAGTATGTATGTGGAAGTGTAATATAATAATATTAATAGATAATACTTATGATATTAAATATGTGAATATATATAAATAATTATAGTGGGTTCCCCACACATTCACTGTTTTATTATTAAGTCTTTTTTACTTTTATTTATTATTTATACGTTCAAAATTTTGTTTTAATTTAAGTTTTTTTTTTTTCTATTTTATCTTTGTAAACAGTTTCTGTGTTTGTGAAATAAATACTTTTTCTTTCTTTCTTTCTATCAGCACATCTGAGCACCCAACCTATCAGTACCCAACAGCATCTATCAGCAACCATCATTACCCATCAGCACCTGTCAGCATCCATCAGTTACAATCGTCACCTATCAGTAACTATCAGCACACATCAAAAAGAACACCTCTATAATATACAACTTTGCATAGGTGTTCTTTAATACTTATATAATATTTATCCCATATCTTTGAGGTTTTGTTCCTTACATAAAAAAAAAATACTTTTGGCCAAAGAATATGTGGTTCAAAAGTGCATACTTTCCAAGATATCCTCGGTCTTAATATAATGAGTTCATAAATTATCACCCGTGTAAAATCTCTTCCACTCAATAGACGCGTGTCACTGAAGTCATACAATAAACAACAAAAACATTTTAAACGTTGAGGAATGTTGCATACAATGTACACCGCAAAACGTCGCAAACTGTACCTACCTGTGCATGGCGATAAAAAAGGAGTAGAAAAAGCCACGTTGTCATACTTCGCATAAAGTTATTTTTGTGAATTATTTTGCATGAAAAATAAAACCCAAAAGAAATTTGAAAAATTATTCACATGTTATTTGATTCTTATTAACATGTTATAGAAAAATTAAAACTGTATTCAAAGAGTTTTCAAAAACTCGCTTCTTCATGCTTGGTGGTAGGATACCTTCTGGGTCCGCCTGGCTAGCGACCACCCTTTATATAAAGTCTGCCGCCAAATGTTACCGCTCCGGCGGTAATGTGTTCCGGCAATATTGTATAGAGAGCCAGTTCCTTCCTAAACCCGTGTGCTTTCATCTTCGACCTCATCGTCACTTACCATCAGGTGAGATTGAGGTCAAACGCAGGTTTAGTCACTTATAAAAAAAAAAAAATCACCCAGGAATCGAACCGACTTAAATCTAAAAATGAAGATTTCATGGTTTTACTTTCAATAAATTAACCTAGTATGTGAGGGAGATTTTATTCTTGTGATTGGCTCTAACGAACCACACAATAAAATGACAGGGTGTCATTTTTACAGATTTTAGTCGGTTTGACTCCCAGGTGAAACGAGTGAATTCTTGAAAATCTTTGAATGCGGTTTTATTTCTGTTCAATAATAAAGGACAGTTTCTTTTTAGTAAATTTTGCTATCTCTATTATTTATAGTACTTTCCCTCCAGGTGGCATTAAAGATTACACCCTGTATATTTATCGATAAGCACCTATCAGTATCTACGTTGGAATTGATGTGGAGAGGCAGCCCACAAGAGGTGATGCGTTAATATTAACCCTGTATACGTACGTATAGAATAATAATCCTCCTTTTGGTTTCGTCGGGTAAGAAAAGTAAGAAAAGATTTATCGCAAAAAAAATTATATGCTTTTTTTTGCACTTCTTGTCTAATAAAATTAAAAAAAAAGAAATAAATATCAGAAACAAGTTTTTAGCTCTATATTCAGCAGTGATAATTGTTTATAATACTCCTTTAATTTATCAATAAAAATATAATATGTGACTAAACAAAAATTAAATAATTAAATTGTCGTACTGTTATGTGTACGCTATGGTCAATAAGACGATCAATTACGCGGGAAAATTGGGAGCAAAAGCGACACAGGTCCTACCTCCATGACGCCTCGCGTGGTACTGAATTGTATCGCACCGCCGCGGCGCCGTCTTTATTATATTATATTATATTTGAAAAAATAGAACGGTTTAAGAAAAAAATTATCCACATAATATGATTTTATGCTACATTACCAATATTATGACAAGTTTTTGTAAGTATAAGTTTGATATTCTCTTAGAATATCGGAAAATCATTTAAAATTTTTATTTTTTTCGTAATTTTTTATGATCGAGTAAAGTTTTTAGTATCGTGTTTTGATCCAGATATTTATAAAATATATGAAACAAACTTCAACATATATTTTTATCCGATCCAGACAAATAATATTGGCCGGTTGTAATGAGTTTGAAAACGCATAGATTTCGCGAATGGGGCCCTCGTGCCCGCAGAAGCACGGAAGCCGCCGTGAGAAATGAATGGTCGGCGGTCACCCATCCAAGTACCGACAGTACAGAACCCTGCTTAACCTATGATATCGTATGATAGACACAGTAACCACGGCGCCACGACGACTTCTCACCTATCCGCTATCTCACCTGACTTCAATTGTAGGCAAGGAAGGTACAGAAGGGAGCACATCAAGCGTCAATTTTACCCAATCAATTTTCAACTCAATGTCGTGGGCATAAAGTTCAGATTCAATTACAATTTTTTGATAGGTTTGGAACTCTTGATATGCAGCCTCCTGTATAGTCACTTCTTATTACAACGGATTAAGGTGCTAAGTGTATACATGATATTAGACGTTTACCGTTATGTATGTACTTACTGATAGTCACTAACTCACTCGATCATAGGTATAACTCTAGTTCATCAGAAGGTTGCTAATATGTAGACTGGGTGCGTGAAATTAAAATCAATTAAATAGAATATTCACTGTATTAAAACGTTACGTGTGTGATACAATATATAAAAGACTAGCGTTACAGAGCGGGTGAGGGACACGACTGCCTACTGTACACGCTTTAGTTAGGTTTTACAAAATATGCTGATGTTGCATGTCGCTACAGACGCGACTATACCTAGCGGCTCTTTTTGACCGAATTCAAAAAAGGAGGTTCTCAATTTGACCTGTATGTAGTATGTATATTTGTATGTATGTATGTTTGTCCGCGATTTTCTCGTGTTTGGCTGAACCGATTTAGATGCGTTCAACGAACAACGTTTGTCATGTTGTAGTAGCCAACTTACAAAGAGGAGTTTAACCTGTATGTTAATTATGTTTTTCAACGATTATCTTGCGTTTGGCTGAACTGATGTTGATACGGTTTTTAAAACGATATTTGTCCCATTTAGGAGAACCTTTTATTTTGTTTTTAAGTGACTTCAAAAAGGAAGGTATCAGTTTGATACGTATGTCTATATGTTTTTTCGCAATTATCTCACGTTTGGGTGAATTGATGTTGATACAGTTTTTTCTGTTTTTCGTCGGTAATAAAACAATTCTAAAAATGACCAGTCCAATAAATTAATGAGCGGTAAAGATGATGGAATGTATAGGTGTTTTAGGAATTGTGTTTACTACCAATACTGCGATCTGAATCTGTAAGATTTTGCTACCGCACCTGAAGTTGTAGTCGGTACGGTTAGGTGCGACAACGAGCGCAGCGAAGAGGAGCAGTTAGATTGCATATAGTTATTCACCTGGTCATCGATCACACTCAACTCTGGACAATCCAGAAATGGTTAAAAGTTATATTGCTTAGAATGAGATTTCTTACCGAAAAATTCCGATTTATTACTGCCCACACGTAGCCGCTCACTCGATAATTTTTACCGCTCAATTAATTATTTTCCTGCTACATTACTTATTCACTGATCTATTAAATCATTTTTTTTTACTCATTTTTACTTTAGTGCGTAGTTTTAACTGCTGAACTAGTATTAAACGTGCCATTTATAATTTTTTACTTACCAAAACTGCTATTTATAACTGCGTCGTTAAATGAGTGCCTTTTTATAAAGAAGACTAATGCAGCTAGGATATATAAAAAAATAAGCGTGTGTACACGAGAGTACATACACTTTTCAGTCTTTGGAAGTTAAAGATTGAATCAAAATACCTAATAAAGATTTTGGAATACGGTCAGCATCAAAATTTGAGTAACACATTGAAATTTTCAAAGTTACTTTTCACCCTATTGTGCCTAAATAACGACTAATATTGACTTATTTCTATGTTTATTATTAAAACTATTGAAAAACGGTGGAAAAGCGACTATGAAATTTTCAATGTGTTCATCAAGTTTTGATGCTGAGTGTACAATTGGAACAGTCCTATATTTTAAAATTAATGCTTATCCAACTTGAAATCATGTAGAAAGTAAAAGTAAGAAACTGCATACCTTGAATATTTAGGCATAGAAAATAAATAGCCGTTGTTTTACAAATTAATATCCCTATACCCGGCGCGGCGAACCTTGATCCCTATGACACTGACAGTAATTTCCACAACATAACCTTGTAGTGCCGTCACCGTTACATTAGTATCGTATTGGAGGCTTCTAAAAATGGCATTTATTTATTTTACGTAGCTATATTCCAATAAAATGATATTCCGTTGGAATTATAACAATTCATAACATTTGCAAGAAATTATCTCAATTCCAATCACACTTTACGTTTACGTTGTGCAAAAGTTACTTCGTAGGGTATTTATTGAATCATACCTTACGAAGTAACTTTATTTATTTATTTATTTATTTTTGGCTCACCAGTAATAAGTACACTGTTACATAAATACAAAATATAAGAAATACAAAAAAAAAATCAAGTGCCTTATTTTTTAAGGTAAGCACAGCATCAACAGTTATAGCGTGCACTTTGTAAAGGTACACTTTGAAAGTTTAGTAATAATAAAGGTTAGAAAAAATATAGTATAGTATAAAAAATCCGAAACAAATTAACAGTTTAAAAGTAAATAATATATCAAAACATCGAAAGAAGGAAATTATACATAAAAGTGACATTTATAAACATAAGTTGTACCACTTAAGTACTTAAAACAGTTTTTCTAAGTACACTTAACTTTACAAAATTTATATCGAACAAGTTCTTATAATTATCATGTTTTAAAAATAACCTGTGCAAAGAGTAATGAGACATAAGATTTGTACGAGCTTTGCGACAGAAAAAGAACTTAACATTTTTATTGGACGATCTAGGAATACGCCTAGGAACATACAGTGGGGGCTCATATTATTAGAGCCACAAAGAAAAAAGTCGATTTTATCAGTTAGGGTAGAAATAAAATCATAATGTGAAAGTTTTTTGTAAAGGAAAGGTTAGGTATCTTAATTTATTGGTACACTTACAAAAGGTTACTTTACTATGAACTTATTACAAAAGAATACCAAATACCCATTAAATTAATATTTGGTAACACCGCCTTTTGTTTCCATAACCGCTTGAATTCTCCTGGGCATACTTTAGATGCAATTATAGCAGTTGTTTTTGATTGATTCATTCCTGTGCCAAACATCTATTAAACGCTCGATTAGTTGGCGTTTATTTTTTATAATTTCTCTAGAAACTTCGCGTTTCATTAACTCCCAAAGGTTCTCAATGGGATTGAGGTCCGGCGAATTTCCGGGCCACTCGAGAACCTTGACTATTTGGTCATTGAGAAATTTGGTGACCTTTCTTGCCTTGTGGCAAGGGGAGTCATGCATGAATGTAAATTCATGATTTGGAAACCACTCCTGGACCTGGGGTAGCATCTTGGTCTCTAGGACCAGGATATATTGATCCTGCCGCATCGTTCCCTCCACAATGTAAAGGCGACCAGTTCCTTTGCTGCTTATTATTGACCACACCATGATGCTCAGTGGGTGCTTGACTCTCTTGACTAAGCAGTCTTCTTTAAATTTCTCACCCTTCCTACTTCTCACAAATTCAGATTTGTCTGATAAAATTTGCACAGAAAATTCATCGAAAAAACAAACCAGAAATATTTTTTTTATAATTTAGCAAACAGAAACTCAAATTGTTAATACAACAGAATTGAAAGCTTTTTTTATGTAAAATTAATTTTGATGTGACTTTATCCTTCCAGCAATTTTCAGAAGTATTCGCTTACCTTATCCAGCAGTCCAGTGTCGGTGTTCTTTAGCCCATTTTAGATACTTTGCCATCATAGCCGGTGTGAGAAGAGGTTTTTTGCCGGTCGACGACAGGTGAACCCTAAATCTTTCATACGTCGACGAACGGTTGCTTGGGAAATGTCTATTCCAGCTTCTTGTACCATTTTTGTGATTATTTTGCGAGGTGCCTTCCTGTGTTTGAATAATTCGCGACATCTGTGATGTCGCGAATTTTTCTCTCATCACGTGTCGTGGTCAATTTCTTCCGTCCACAATTTGTAATTCGCTTCGGAGTCAGTTCAATATTTTTTTCTTCTTTCTGGCAACTGAGGCTCTCGAAACGTTTACTATCGATGCAATTTTCCTTTGGGAATGCCCAGTGTGCAAAAGCAAGGTTTAAATTTCAGAAATTTTCCTTGGAGAAATGTCTCTATAGCTTTTCCCATAGTTAAAATATATCCTACAAGTAAAGTAACAAAATTTATAAGAAAATAACTATTAATAGCGACAGATATATTTTAAGCAAGCAACTAAAGAACAGAAAACTGTAAAAATACACCAACAATACAGTAAAATCCATGAAAATGCATTAATAACCTTAAAAAAACACTTACCAAAACAATGTGGCTATCAAGCGGTCACTGACAATTTTATAAAAAAATGCCGACCATGTCACAAATTGGAGCCAAAAGTGTAGCCTGTTACAAAAACAATATCTACTTGCATCCATAAATAAAAAAACAACAAAATATAAACACATCAGATATAGGTTCAATACAATATATATGATTGAAATGCAAAATTAATTATTTTTATTGGTGGCTCTAATAATTTGAGCACCCACGGTAAATATCAAGTTTTGCTAACAGCTGAGGGCAATCAATACGTCCTGTAATAATCTTTTGAAGAAACACCATATCCAACATATCTCTGCGTTTCTCTAAAGAAAACATATTAAAATATTTTAGTCTGTCCTGGTACGATCTAAGATTTTTGGTCATATTACTGGCATATGATAAATGTCTAGTGAAAGTCCTCTGCAATCGTTCAATTCGATCTACGTGTTTTCTGTAAGTGGGTGACCATACTACACTACAGTATTCAAGGTGACTACGAACTAAAGAATTGAATAAGACTTTTTTCGTTGTAATATTTTTAAAATTTTTAGATTCTCTTAGTACGAAACCTAGCATTCTGGAAGCCTTCAATACACATTCATCTATATGCTGAACAAAACCAAGCTTTTGGTCTATTTTGATACCAAGGTCTCGTATACAAGTTAGTTCTTCTAATATAATATTGTTTAGGCTGTATTGAGTGAGGATATTTTTTTTATTTCTAGTAAATTTTATATGTTTACATTTAATTTCATTTAAAAATAGTTTATTTTTTATGCACCAGTTTTGCAGTCGATCTAAGTCTTCTTGAAGTAGGTGAGCATCTTCGATATTACCAATTTTTTTGGTTATCTTTAAGTCGTCTGCAAACATATAGATATCGGAGTTCAAGAAACAGCTTTCAATGTCATTAATAAAAATGAGAAAAAGGTACGGGCCTAAATGGGATCCTTGTGGAATTCCTGATGTAGCCATATAATAGTCAGAACAAGAGCCATTCAATACTACTTTTTGAAATCTCCCCGTAAGATACGATCCAAACCAACCCAGAAGGGGATCTGACACTCCAAAAAGTTTAAGTTTATTTATTATTAATTTATGATCTAAAGTGTCAAAGGCCTTCCTAAAGTCGGTGTAGATCGCATCTACCTGAACACCTTCGTCTACTGCTCTAGCAAGACTGTCAACAAAAGAAAACAGATTGGTTGCTGTCGATTTAGCTCTTAAAAAACCATGTTGGTAGATACTTAACATCTGTTGTATTAGACGAAAGAGCAAAGGACATAATATGAGAATTTCAAATACTTTGGCTGTAATTGATAAACTTGCTATAGGCCTGTAATTAGTTACTAAATTCTTAGAACCATTTTTATGGACTGGGATAATTTTAGTTTCCTTCCAAAAAGTTGGAAACACTCCAGTTTGTAAAGACTTATTAAATATTGCTGTGAGTGGCTTTGACAGTATGTTTGCATTTTTGGAAAGAAAGATGGGGGGAAGGTTATCTGGTCCAGCACCTTTATTTAAATCTAGGCTTTTTAATGCTTTGCATACTTGATCTCTTGATATACATATGTTATTTAGGATTGAATTACTTAAACACATGCTAGCGGTGCTAGGGTCGGCCTCAACACCGCCAACGACGTTATTATAGACACCAGAAAAATGATTTGAAAATAAGTTACAAATTACAACAAGGTCACTTGAGGTTGTGTTGCCGTCGGTCATCGTTTCGCACAACAAATGTTATGAAAGGTTATAATTTTTATATATTCCAATAAAATAATTTTCCAACGGAATATCATTTTATTGGAATATAGCCATGTAAAATAAATAAATACCATTTTTAGAAGCCTCCAATACGATTCTAATGTAACGGTGACGGCACTACAAGGTTATGTTGTGAAAATTACTGTCAGTGTCATAGGGATCAAGGTTCGCCGCGACAATATTTCGCAAAATTGAATACCGCAGCTATTATTACGATATATTGCACAAGTTGCAGATTGGCGACGCTAGTTGGCAGCACCGTCGTTGTGCACTTTCTCCATAGGAGCGAAGTTAGAAAGGAAAATGTTGCGAAAATGGGAAAAGTTATTTTATGAACGTTTAAAGTTACGTAAAAATTATGTAACTATGACGCAATTGTTCCTCTTCAAAAGTCTAAAAAAAAGTCTGCGACAGCATTATCTTTTATGAGTGAGTGACAATAACCTTTTTTATGGTTACAAGATGCGTTCGAAAATCATGTATAAAGGGCTGAGTCCAAAGGGTTTGAACGATCGGCTACAGATGTTTCAGTAAAATAAAGAGTAACAATTATTTTTATTAGAATAAGGAGTAAGCGAAATACTACATTTTATTATCAAATGAACCAAAAACTTATTAGTTATTTAAAAAAAATAAGTTGAATTAGCCCGCAGTTGTGCAACTTAAGAGTTTGTATCTTTATATAACTATGCTTTTTAGCAGTACTGATCCCTTAGTCTGATACTATCAACTAATATTACTTATTTAACAAGGATATCTGTTATAAATTAACAAAATGAACAAGTGATTACTTATTTTATTTTGTATATTAATAGCCCCTTGTTCGAGAACCTTGTCCGTGTCGGTAAAGATGCATGCGGAAAGAGATTTCATGCTTTGATTTAGTGTCTTTTATATTATTTGGTACATTTGGTGGTTCCGACTTCGTTTTAAATAATCGCTATAGACTGATATATGAATTAGCGTATAGTTATTTTTTTCCTATAGGGCTGAAATAAAACGTAGCCTGGGATGGACTCCACTATTTGCGATGGTGGTATATCAATATAATATGTAGTTTTAATCCTTATCCAAATGAATACGTTAGTTATTGTAAGTATTTAATTGCGAACAAATTTGTCTTTTACATCACTTGACTTTAATCAACAACTTAGGAGATATCATATTTTTTTAATATGATAATTTTTATATAACTCCCCAACCAAATTCCGTTCGAGGTGACGCGGGCAGGCAAGCGGATGGTTCGCTGGCATGGCTGGCCTCTCGCGCTGTTAGTTCTCCGAAATACCTACCGAACTCTGGGTGGACTATGGCCATATTCCCTCACTCAAGTTTTAATATTAAACTTTAAAATAATAGTGATGTGCACCATCTTTTTATACACGTTTTTCTGCTGAATTACGTGATTGTTGCAATGGTTTTGACTAGTCCAGCTATTGGTTAAACAGTGATTCCTATACATGCTGGCCTGCGAGTAAAAAAACTGTTTCTCCAGCTGTTTCTCTCCCCGGGGATACTGTAAAAGTCAGTTAAGGGACAGATGTTTTATTTGAGGTTTTTTGTGAGCGATAGGTGGACCCCCTGTCACTTCAATAGTCTCTCTGCACTATTATACTCCCTTCGAATTGGTCAAACGTGACATCAGATCGTTTTACAGCGTCTGGTGTTCTGCCCACCCAAAAGGGATACAGGCATAGCAGGGTTATTCTAAGCCGACCCTAAGCGGCTAAAATCTTTCGTGAACCTACTTGATTTCGGCAAAATAAAAAGAAACTTCCATGCTGGACTGGGAGTGAAAGAAAAACATAGAATGTGCCAGCTGCTTCTCTTCCCGGGCATACTGTAAAAGTCGGTTAAGGGACAGAGGTTTTATTGGCATTTTTGTGGGCGATAGGCTGACTCCCTGTCACTGCAATAGCCTCTCTCGATCATTATAATACCTCATTAGTCAAACGTGACATCAGTTGGTCTTATAACCTCTGATGTTCTGCCTACCCCATAAGGGATACAGGCGTGAAGTTATGTATGTATGTAAAAAGAAAACGTGAAATCTTAAAATTTATTTTATTTTATTATCAATTTGTTACACTTTAATAATTTAACTGACAAATTGTTCGAAATGAGCCCCCTCGTTCCGGATACAAAAATTTAGTCTTCGTTGAAATTCATTTCGTGTAGCCTTCAGCAAAGTGTTGTGGTGTATGCCCCTAATCACATTTTTTACCGCGTCCTTTAGCTCTTGTACGGTCTCATAACACGTTTTATAAATAATATTTTTTACATGACCCCATAAAAAGTAGTCTAGAGGCGTCAGGTCTGGACTTCTTGCAGGCCATCTAATCGTCCCGTTTGTACCTATCCAGACATTGAAATTTTCTTTAAGGTAAGCCCTGGAAATTCTGCTATTGTGGGCAGGTGCACCATCTTGTTGAAAAATGATATTATTTCATTCCTCTTCCGGTAGAAGGTTTAATTGCTTTTGTAAAAGCTCTAATATTTCAATGTATTTTGCCGTATTCAGATGTCCTTCGTAAATGTGCACCAAAACAACCATATTGCTTTTGATTCCACACCAAACATTAAACGAAAATCTGATCTGATTGCTTGTTTCACGAACACGGAATGGATTTTGACGGGACCAATAATGATTGTTATGTCTGTATACATTCCATTATTACTAAAATTTGTTTCGTCAGACCATACAATGCAGTCTAAGAAATTTGGGTCGCGGGCTATTTCTGTTTGAATATTCTGACAGAACTCTAATCTTCTTTGACTATCTCAAGTAGTTTCTGCACCAATCGCCCATCACGATAACATTTGTATTTGTATTTTTTCAAAACATTAAGTACCCGAGTATGGCTGGTGCCTATCTCTTGAGCAGCTTCTCTACTAGAAGCTTTCGGGTAACACTCAAAATATGTCAAAATGTTGAAATCAAAATCGGAAAAGTCTGAATTTTGTTGCTGTGGGCGTCCTAAACGTTTTTTGAAACTTCCAATATTGACTAAATTTTTCACCATTCGCGACAAAGCTTTTTTTGATGGTATTTGTCTATCTGGATACTACTCGCGATACCACTGTAGAGCTAAATCGCAGTTCTTGTTGCTTGCAAAGAAAGCTTCTAATAAGTCGAATTGTTCTTGATACGCCATGATCACACAATTACGTAATGGAAGCAATACTAAATGAAATCGATAAAAATGTTCGAAATATTCGTTCGAATTTTAAAATTGCTGTCCCGCATTGCAAACAAATTCAAACGTTCCATTTTTAAACTTTTCGTCCAAACGCCTCGTATCGTGTAAGAAGTAATATCGTGTAAGAAGTGCATAGAGATATTATTACCATTAAACGATTTTCTTGTAGAATTCTTCAACAAGGTACTTAGAAATAAATTAATTAGCAAGCTTGTACTTCATACGAATGAATTGAACTTCATTCTTTGAATGTTAGATAGATAAGAGAATTATAATGTGTCTTTTACTTGTTGAAAGTGAACCGTACTAGGTACCTAATGTATGTAAACTTGTACCTATAGTTATTTTTCATGGATATCTTGTACGACAGACGAGTTTAAGACCAAATGTTTGTTAGAGAAATTTTATCCTGAATGATTATCCTATCGATTAGTATAGTAAAATAACGAATCTTTATTTTTTTTTAATTTTTACTGGTTCGAGTCCCGGGTGTTACAAGCAAATTTAAGAAAATCTTTGAATGCAGTTTTGTTTCTTTTTAAAAATAAAGGAATGTTTCCTTAAAGTAAAATAAGCTAACTATAGGATTTAAGCCAGTTTCCCTCCAGGGCCACTATTTTTTTTCTAAATGTATTGTACAGCATATGCAAATTTTTGTCCACTTTTCAATTTAACAATTCAAGATAACTATATTACTTATGTCCAAACTTATTTACTTATTTTTAATTATATTATTAAATGTCATGCATATTAAATCATTGTCATTTATTAAAAAAAATTCATTTAATGAAAGTAAACTTTTTATTTTTTAAACCAGCTAAGAATTTTGCTACTGATACTGCTTTTATTGAGCAGTCTTGTATATTGACATGTCATGGTGAAACTTGTGGTTCCACTATGCTGACAAGTTTGGATACTCCAAATTCTTTGAATTAGTAAATAAGACAACAGATGCTACAACATCTAGTCATTCAATACGTATTTGTATATTAATTGTTAAATATATCGGGTATTTAGTATCCATAACACAAGTTCTTATAAAAAACTTAATTTGGGCTAGATAATGTTGTGTAAGTGTCAGAAATATTTATTTATTTAATATTTCAATAATTTTAACAACAATTCGGATTGTGAGGCAGATGACAGTGACTGGTTTGATTTATTTTATATGTTTTGATATTAAATAAATTTTATACTTAAATTTTATACTAATTTAAATAATTCAGTTAATTATCATTTATTATTGGGACACCCAGGGCTAGTAATAATAATATGTGTAATTACAATGTGTAAATATAGTAATAAATAAATACTCAAATGCGCGAAGGGTCTTCCTAAACACATAGGGACACAGTCAAATTTAATTACAATTTTAAGGCATTGAATTGTTCGTAGATAACTTTTAAAATACTTTTGAATTCTGTTCCTCCAGTTCACTTATCACTTAGTTAAAAAAGGTAAGTATTTACGGCTACGTCAAATGAAAAGCTTATATTATATGGAAACAAACATTCTAAACACACTAATAAGTTTGCTGATTTTACGTCATAATATAGTCGTTACTATGGCGCCGTGATTACTGTGTGTATCATACGATATCACAGGTTAAGCAACGTTCGGCGCAGTCGGTAATTGGATGGGTGACCGCCAACCATTCATTTCTCACGGCGGCTTCCGTGCTTCGGAGGGCACGTTAAGCAGTCGGTCCCGGGTGCTGTACACTTGTATACAGTAAGTCGTTAGGGTTTATCAGAAGCCATTTCGGCGCCCTGAAAGTTCTGACATCCACCTCCCAGCACTGGGCCAGCTTGGCCCAGGGGAGAGACTCATAGCCCTGCAGTGGGCTCAATACAAAGAGTTGTGATGATGATGAGACGTTACTCGTAATAAATTGTTTAGTAATAAGTTAATCTTAAAGTTTATTGCAATCACAAAACAGAGAATGAAACCGCATTATTACGTTGCTGTAAAAGTATTACATAATAATCAACGAATGCAGAGCATTAAAAAAACCGACTTCACGTCAAAACTTTGGCCGACTTAGAGTGTCATCCACGTAAACATTCTCCGAAATCATACATATTGTTTCAAAACTTTGAAATTTTCAATGGAGTAAGTACTCAACCGATTTCAATGCAATTTATATGGGACAAACTATGAAGTATCTCCTATCATATGAAACAAGAATTTTCAAAATCGATTCATAATTGTCTGAAATATCGTGTAACAAAGATACAAAAAAACATACAGACGAACTGAGAACCTCCTCCGTTTTTGGAAGTCGGTTGAAAAGAGAGCCTACATCATCGAAAAAATATCGTAATGAACTATTGTTCTCGCATGACGAATTCTCATATAATATAATGGTAAAGTTTACGAACTTCAATTAGATATTCTGTATTTAATTTTTTCTTTGATATTTTTTTATTACTTACCTATTTAAAATAATGTCACGATTGTTTTTGTTTAACTTTGAAATGATAACCAAATTATATTAAAGATTAATCAAGTAATTCACTAAAAACACTTTTTTTTATTCCTGTAAATTTTATGAAAAAAATTACGAGTATGTATGATCGTTGTCTAGTGTATAACATTAGTTATGTACTTACTTTAGACCTAGAAGGTGCTGTGATTATATGTTAAAAAAAACCTTTCGAACCCGCACTGAAATCACACACAATCTTATTACAACCCTCTTTTGAGATTTGGATAAAAATACAATATTAATAAGTGTGTTATTTTACCTATAGCTGGAAGTTAAAGAAAATAAAAACACAAATAAAACCATTTGACAGTTTTATTTGTGTTTTTATTTTCTTTACCTACATTCAAATCGCCTTTTATATTGCACAAGTAATAAGTATTTGTACATACGCCCACTTCTATGATATACTAGGTTTAAATAACTGACGCAGGACAGATCGGTATGGAGAACCGTGGGGCCTTAGTTCTTGTCCAGCAGTTGTCGTGTTTTGGCTGAATGATGATAATGATGGAACTGATTTAGTGCGGAAATCAATAAATCTTTCAAAATCTTTTAATAGATTTTTGTTTCGTTTGGTTACCGAAATACATACTATTAGAAATTTAATATCAAAGTTCCTCTTTATATATATATATTTGTCTGTTACCTCTTCAAGCTTAAACAGCTGAAACTATTAAGATTGAATTTGAAGCGTGCGAAGCTGGGAGCGATCTACCATTGAACATCTCTATTTGTTGTAGGTATTTATTTTTAGATTTACTGTGCTTGGCGCTGGGAGTACGACAACTGATCTGATATAGAGTCTGGCGGGTAAAAGGTTGTAAATTCTTAATGCATATGATATGATAGAGGATACTTCATACTTGGTCCCATATAAATTGAAATCGGTTGGGTACTTCAATGAAAATTTCAAACTTTTGAAAAAACATGTATGATTTCGGAGAATGTTTACGTGGATGACACTATTAGTTGGCCAAAGTATTGACGTGAAGTCGGTTTCCTAAAGGGAAAGATCCTAAAATTTGGCACAGGTTGCAGCCAGGAATGCAATGGAACTTTCAAAATATTTTTATTTGAAAAATATATGGATTTTTTTATAATTAGTGAGTTAGCTTTCTGTTTACATCGAAATTGTACATTTTTTGTTATCTATGGTAAATATTTGAGTGAGTGATCATGGAGTATGGGTTCTGTCGTGGTAGCAAAGCAGCAAAAGCGGCAAGCAACATCAACAATGTTTACGGTGCGAACACTGCTAACTATAGTCATCATCATCATCATCATCACAACTCTTTGTAATGAGCCCACTGCAGGGCATGAGTCTCTCCCCTGGGTGACGAGGAGGTATAGGCCATAATCCACCAAGCTGGCCCAGTGCTGGGTGGTGGATGCCAGAATTTTCAGGGCGACTAGATGGCTTCTGACAAACCCTAACGTCTACTGTGTACAACTATACAGCACCCGGGACCGACTGCTTAACGTGCCCTCCGAAGTCGTCGTGAGAAATTAATGGTCGGCGGTCACCCATCCAGGTACCGGCCGCGCCGAACGTTGCTTAACCTGCGATATCGTATGATACACACAGTAACCACGGCGCCACGACGACTTCTATAGGTTTCTCACTCGTTATTGGTTTGCTCGCTTTCGTTCCGAAATTTTGAATTAAGAAAAGAACCACGTGGTCGGTTGAAAGTGTTGTGCGACAATAGCGATTGTAAAGGCTGACGATTCCTAAACTGCAGCTGAATTAGCAGCAGCTTTCGAAGTTAGTACTAAAACAAATTGGTTAGTTTGCGTGAAAATGGCAAGGCAAAGAAACTCGATAAATTAGTGCTTCATGAACTGAATGAACGCCAGCGCGAAATGCGCGTCGAGGCATGCCTTGCAAAAACACAAACGAAGGCATATTGAGTCGCATTTTTACTTGTGAAAATAGATTCTAAAATAGTTTATTAGTGATACAGACGTCAATTCATTTATTTTACTTTTAAAAACGCAGTGTGGAATATAATATGACAGACAAGACTTCGCCTTTTGTAAAGCGCCATCTATCGAAGCCTTTTGTACCATCTAATGGCCTTTTGTACAATTTTTTTACAGTTTTGTTTTCTTAATGAGCTGTCAGAAAACCTCTCATTGAATATGTTAGGTATACCTTTTCAACAATATAAATATAAATTTCTTTTGGAGTTAACTGTACTTGAAATTGTTTGTTTTTATAGCTTATAAAATAAGAATTTGCGAAACCCATAGTTTCCAACTCAGAAAATCACTGATTATTTCAATCTTGTTTTCATTACTCGCGTACGCGCTCAATTTAGCAGGGTTTTAGTTAAAACCGCTCCATTACTGACTGAGTGATTAAATGACTAAGAGACAACGTACAGCCATATATATATATATATATATCCACTTGGCGTGGAGAGCTGTTTGGAACATAAATTCTTTAGGGAGTGTAGGGGTGCATAAAAGGAATTCCCGGAATTCCAATTCAACAATAATAAAGCTTAATTACAACTAATATACATTGTGTTATGTCCAGCAGAGGAAAATAACGATAGCTCGGTTTACTGGGAAACTAAAAGTCGGATTTTTTTATTCTTGGGAAAATTTATTATTTCAGGAAATTTCTGAAAAAATTCCGCGTGCCTAAAGCACAAAACACTGACAGCTCGTTTGGAGATGGCTACCCATCAAGTCATGCGAAAATCATAATAATTATTATTATTGGACATCTTAAAATCAACACGCCATTCCGCGGAAAAGACCCTTATTCTTTAATTATTTCTTTCTCTGTTGCCCTGATACCTGACCGACTGGTCAGACTGTCGGGTCCTTTCCGCCGAAGGGCGTTTAGTTATAAGTATGCAAAATAATAATAAATCAGTTAATTTTGATAATCAATCAATATATATAAAACTGTTCCGTTACTGACTGAGTGACTGAGGTACTGAGTGACTGACAGACAACGTACAGCCGTAACTACTGGGCGTAGAGAGCTGAAATTTGGAACATACATTCTTTAGGGGATGTAAGGGTGCACTAAGGAAGGAATTTCCGAAATTCCCACGGGAACAGGAAATATAGGACTTTTTAGTTTGTTTGAAAAATCTTATTCCTTGAGTGCACCGATGTGAAACTTGGTGTAAAGGTTTTTCAATGTGTATCTGGTTGTGTTATGAAAGGAATTCCCGAAATTCCCACGGTAACGAGAAATATATGATGTTCTAGTTTGTATGAAAAAATCCCATCCCTTGAGTGCAGGGATGTGATAATTGATATAAAGGTTCCTCAATAAGTGTCTGTTTGTATTATGGAAGGAATTCCCGAAATTCCCACGGGAAGGGGTAGGACTTTTTAGTTTGTATAAAAAATCGAGTGTACGGATGTGATACTTGGCATGAAGGTTCTTCAAAGAGTGACTGGTTGTGCTACGAAAAAAAATCCCAAAATTCCCACGGGTACGGCAAATATATGATTTTTAGTTTGTATGAAAAAAACTTATTCCTTGAGTGCATGGGTGTGATACTTGGTATAAAGGTTCTTTCAGTGGGTGTCTGGTTGTAAAGTTTCTGAAATTTCCACGAGAAGGGTAGTTAAGCGCATACGAAGTTGCAGGATGAAGCTAGTGTTTCTATAAATGAGTAATTAGGTTTAATAAATGACAGTTATGTAGGCAAGTTTAAAATTGTCACAATTTCCTATTTTGTTTTGGGGAATTTTTATGAAGTTATTTATAAAAAAAGGTTAGTTATTGTTAATGCGAACGCCGTACGCACACAAACATAATAGTATCTGATCTATAAGAAACCCATTCGTATTATTATAAATTCAGTTGGCAATAAACCATCAAAGGGTGACGTGTGTTTTATTTGACGAGTGACTTCAAGCAATTCTGAACCTTATTCTTCAAAACAGAAGGAACATTGGTCCCATCGAGCCGAATTTTTACCTGCGAAGACCGGTGACTCGCTTAAACAAAAGACGCTTCGGACGGCCGCACGCACACTACCTTGTGAATTGTAAAGGAGACTGCAGATTAGTGAATTTAATTAATTTATTGAACTAATTACAAAAAGACATTTTAATTATTGAAGTGAACTATTATTAAATGTTTAGTGAACTTTCATCAATTTGTGAAGTGAACTTTTTTGAATATTTAGAGTGAACTTATTAATTAATTTAGAACTTTTATTAATTATTTGGATTAACTTGAAATTATTATTTGTGGACTAAATTAGTGCTTTATAATGACTGCAACAACACAAGGAGTGCTAAATTTATTAGAAGAAAAGGCCAATTTACTTAGAAAAACACAAGTGAATTTAAAAAAATGCCCAAAGATCCGATTAACAAAGGGGTACATAGAAGCTCGCCTCAAGAGCATAGAGGAAGACTGGCAATCCTTTAAGTCTTATCATGAGGAGCTATTGAGGTGTTCGCCAAAGGAGGAACGAATAACGCTTTCATATTTTATCAATGAAGACTATTACATAATTGAAGACTTATATTTATGCCTGGTTGGCGACTTAAAGGACATGATGATGACCTTCACAAGAACAAAGGATACAGAACAAGTTGGGTCGGAAATTATCCCTCAGGTCAAATTGCCCAGTATTCAACTTCCAACATTTTCAGGGCGATACGAAGAATGGACGAGCTTTAATGATTTATTTACGTCGCTGGTTCATCTCAACAGTACACTAAGCAAGGTTCAGAAACTTCATTACCTGAAGTCTAGTTTGGCTGGTGAAGCGGAAGCTCTACTGAAACATATACATATCACGGAAAACAACTACGATCAAGCGTGGAGTATTCTAAAGCAACGATATGGAAATAAAAGATTAATTATCAACTCTATAATGAAAAGATTGTTCGGAATTAAGAAGATGACCACTCCTACAGCTAATCAAATCAAGACTGTGGTCGATACAACAACTGAATGTTTAAATAGCTTGGAAAATTTACAAGTTTCTACAGTATCATGGGACCCCATCATCATATACCTAGTTATACAAAAGTTAGACATCGAAACACATAAAATTTGGGAGGACCATGTTTACACTCCAGATTCTGACAAATTACCTACCTGGCTGGAACTGAAGCATTTCCTAGAATCTAAATTTCGTACCTTAGAGCTGATGAACCCAACAACTAGTAATACGAGAGAAATAAGACAAGTCAGAGAAACTTTCCATATTGCCGCAGCAGCACCAGCAAAAATCTGCATTATCTGTAATGAAAATCACTCCGTTTGTCATTGCAAAGAATTTATAAAACTAGATCCAAATCAGAGAAGCGAATTAGTAAAAGAGAAGAGATTATGTTTTAATTGTCTGGTGCCTGGTCACCCTGCGATGAGATGTCGTCTAAGAGTATCCTGTAGAATTTGTAAACGACGACACCACACCATGCTGCACCAGGCGATTCCAACACATGAAGATACTGAGAGCAAACAGATTCAAACAAACATAGCTATATCGTCTCATGTAGTGACAAAAAGAACTACAGCATTGCTAGCGACTGCCTTGTTACCGGTAAAGGATAATGATGGACAAACTATCCTATTACGCGCATTAATAGACCAAGGGTCGCAAGCTAACTTTGTTACTGAAAGAGCCGCACAACTTCTAAGAGTAAAAAGAACTAGAGCTAGAGGGACTATTACAGGAGTAGGAACAACACAAGCAGAAGTGAAACAAGTAGTAGAATTGCACCTTCTGTCAAACTACGAAGAAGACTTCCTACTTCCCGTGAAAGCATATATCATGCCTACACGTTTGACGTCCCAGCTACCATCTAAGTCACTAATGTACCAAACCTATACACATTTAAGGAACCTCACCCTAGCAGATCCAAATTTCAGTCAGCCAGGGCGAGTAGATTTGCTGTTAGGTGTAGAAGTGTACGCTCAAATTTTAAAGAACAACATCATTAGAGGTCCTCCAAACTCGCCGTGTGCACAGGAGACAAGCTTTGGGTGGATACTCTTTGGTGAAGCACAGAGCAACACTCAAGAAGATGAAGTCATGGTGATGCATCACCAAGTAGAAGATGATATACTTTATAAGTTATGGGAAATTGAAAGCTTTGAATCGAACAAGTTAACCAAAGATGAAGAAAGATGCCAACAACTATATTTAAGCACTTTTACGAGAAATGAAGATGGAAGATACGTAGTTAAATTACCTTTCAAATCTGAAACACTTAGAAGCATAGAAGGAAAAACAAGAGATATCGCAAGAAATAGATTACAGCAATTAGAAAGACGATTAGAAAGAAACCCAGATTTGAAACAAGAGTATATCAAGGTCATGGAAGAATATATCACATTGAACCACATGGAAGAGGTACCCAAGAATGAAATCGATAAACCATCAGTTTATCTGCCACATCATGCAGTAGTGAAGGAAACTAGTGACACAACTAAGGTCCGAGTTGTATTTAATGCGTCGTCACTTGGAATTAACAAGGTTTCACTAAATGAAGAAATGTTAGTTGGCCCACAACTACAGGAAGATATGCGATCGTTACTCATGAGGTTTCGCCTGAAGCGAATAGGGTTTGTGGCCGATATTCTGAAAATGTATAGACAATTGAGAGTTACCAAAGAAGACGCCGACTACCAAAGAATTTTATGGCGTC
Organism: Stenoptilia bipunctidactyla; assembly: GCA_944452665.1. Lineage (NCBI taxonomy): Eukaryota > Metazoa > Arthropoda > Insecta > Lepidoptera > Pterophoridae > Stenoptilia > Stenoptilia bipunctidactyla. Next base: position 14,940,905 of record OX101750.1, read on the forward strand.
GGGATCCCAAAGAAGAAGTTAAAGATTATCGATTACTAACAGTTACGTTTGGAACAGCCTCGGCACCTTACCTTGCAGTGAGAACGTTGCAACAAGTAGCAGACGATGAAGGCTACAATCACCCTGTGGCAGCTGAAACGATCAAAATGGATTTCTGGATGGACGATTTAATGTCTGGCCAAGACACACCAGAAGAAGCAATAGACGTAGCCCAAAACATATCAAGCATACTGAAAAAGGGCGGTTTCCCTTTACAAAAATGGTCTTCAAATTCGGCAGAGTTTTTGAGTAAATTAAATCCAGATGAAGTAAGCTCACACGCGAAGATTTCTTTAAACGTTGGTGGAACAGTCAGAACATTGGGGATATCCTGGAATTTAGAAGATGACAACCTGCAATATAATTGTAACTTACCTGTCCCTAACGAAAAGATTACCAAGAGGAATATTCTAGCTGAAATACAACACCTTTTCGATCCGCTGGGCTGGTTGTCTCCAGTGCTGCTACCTGCTAAGATTTTATTGCAAAGATTGTGGTTGATCGGTGTCAGCTGGGACGAAGAACTGGAATCTGAAATTAAAGAAGAATGGATTAAAATAAGAGAAAACTTAGAAAATTTAAACAAAGTGAAGATAAAGAGATGGTTAGATACCACAAATGATACATTACCTGATGTCACCATTCATGGATTCTGTGATGCCTCTATAAAGGCATACGGTGCTGTCGCCTATATGAGAGTAAAAGCTAATGATGGACAGTACAGAGTAGGCCTAATAGCAGCCAGATCTCGTGTCGCCCCGATCAAACCTGTGTCACTGCCAAGGTTAGAGTTATGTGGGGCAGTCTTATTATCTAAACTGCTGAAACATATAAGTAAAGCAACCCGAATACCTACATCACAAATTTTCGCGTGGTCTGACTCCACAATAGTGTTGTCTTGGCTCAGAGGGGACCCAGGAAGGTGGCAAACCTTTGTGAGAAACAGAGTAATAACTATTTTAGATAACGTTGGACATAAGTGGTATCATGTTAACTCGAAAGAAAATCCTGCAGACATTGCATCACGAGGAATGTTTTTGACAGAACTCAATGAAAGTAGTCTCTGGTGGCAGGGCCCTGAATGGTTGAAACACGAAGAAATAGTGATGAATGAGGTTGTAGATGATTCAGTAGATCTGGAAAAAAGAAAGGTTAATAGTATAAGTATGAATATCATAGAAAATGAAACAAAAGGAAATTGTTTACTTACCCAATTGGAAGAGTTTGAAGACTTAAGAGACTTAATAAAAACTGTGGTGTACTGTAAAAGATTTTTAAATTTTAAAAAACATAATGAAGAAAATGTTAAAGCTATAAGCACAGAAGAGTTAAATACAGCTTTGGAAGCATGCGTAAGAATTGTACAGAAGAGAGACTTTACCAGGGAATTATCATGCTTACAAAGAGATGGTGTATTAGATAAGAATAGTTCAATAAGAAACCTGAATCCTTATATCGACTCCAAAAATCTTCTAAGAGTAGGAGGTCGACTACGTCACGCTCACATTCCTGAAAATATGAAACACCCTATGATTTTGAGCAACAAAAGTCACTTAGCATCATTAATTGTCAAGAATGCCCATAAAAGAACCTTGCATGGCGGAGTTCAACTTACCATTAATGATGTTCGAAGCTGTTTCTGGATTCCGCGCCTTAAATCTTTGGTCTCATCTATCATCCACAAGTGTACAATATGTGCAAGACAGAGAGCTACTACTAGAAATCAAATCATGGGAGATTTACCCGAAGCTAGAGTTAAGCCTGCTCGGCCATTTTTCAATTCTGGAGTTGACTTCGCAGGTCCCCTCCAAATTTTAAGATCAAAGGGTCGAGGCAGTAAGTGTGAAAAGGCTTACATCTGTATCTTTGTGTGTATGGCCACAAAGGCTGTACATCTGGAACTGGTGGGTGATTTGAGCACAGAATCTTTTTTAAGCGCATTCAAACGCTTTGTAGCAAGGAGAGGTCGCTGTGGACATGTATGGAGCGATCGCGGCACAAATTTTGTGGGTGCAAGCAAGGAACTACAGGAAATGTGGAGTGACTCGAAACTTGAAATGCCTGAAAACCTCGTTCATTTGCTAGCTGAAGATGGCACCCAGTGGCATTTTAACCCTCCATATAGTCCGAACTTTGGTGGCTTATGGGAGGCAGGAGTGAAGTCAATCAAACACCACTTAAGGCGGATACTAACGACTAACTTAACATTTGAAGAAATGACGACCACTCTATGCCAAATTGAAGCATGTCTGAACTCTCGCCCACTTTGCCCAATTGAGGACGCTGATACAGATACATGGGATGTACTCACACCGGGACATTTTTTGATAGGAGAAGCACCCATTAATGTTCCTGAACCCGATTTAAAGGATGTAAACTGGAATCGATTATCCAGATGGCAACATTCACAAAGGCTAATGCAGCATTTTTGGAACAAATGGCAAAATGAATACTTGACCAGACTACTACAACGACCCAAATGGTGCACTCCAAAACCAGAGTTCAATATCGGAGAAGTGGTGTTGGTAAAGGAAGACAACCTGCCACCAGGAAAATGGGCTTTAGGCCGTATAGTAGACAAACATCCTGGCACCGACGCAAGATGTCGAGTGTATAGCATCAAAAGTGGTGGCAAAATAACAAAACGGTCAGTGTCAAAATTATGTGCATTTCCGATTAATGATTAATATGAATTTTGAATAAAATATCCTAGGTTTGAAAATTAATTAAATTGAAATGTAATTAGAATCAGCAGTGTAAACGCTTCTTTATTTTTGAATGGAAAATATTGTAAGTAATTGTACACAAATTTATTAATAGTAATACTTATAATTAATTAATAATTTACAAGTGTATAAGCTCTCTTATACTTTAGTAGACGAATATTATTTGCATAATACTGTTTGAAGTTATGGATTCTAATTGTTAACGATGAATGAAATGTATGATTAATAGTTTGGGATCTTGCAATTAGGTAAGCACGAGATGAATTTTGTTTTATTGATTGTTATTAAAGTAGATTTAGGTAAAAACGTTGTTTTTAGGGTGGCGGCATGTTCTATTTCTATGAAGTTATTTATAAAAAAAGGTTAGTTATTGTTAATGCGAACGCCGTACGCACACAAACATAATAGTATCTGATCTATAAGAAACCCATTCGTATTATTATAAATTCAGTTGGCAATAAACCATCAAAGGGTGACGTGTGTTTTATTTGACGAGTGACTTCAAGCAATTCTGAACCTTATTCTTCAAAACAGAAGGAACAATGACCTCTATTTAAAATTTAAGCAAACAACAATTATCCACTAATAACGTACCAGCATATCAAATAAATGACTGTTTATCAAATTAAATAATTGTATAACTAAATGTGTGGTATAAGAAAATGTCTAAAATATATCAAAGTTAGCGACTTTATTTATATAATTTTACCACGAAAATCCTTCGAAAACCACAGATATAAGCATTCTAAAACATAATTACTCGCCGTATAACAAAAATACTGATTTGCACACTAAATTATACAATATTACCACCGAATTACTAAAATCATTATCTAAAATTGCATAACAAAGAATGCATGTTTTATAGGCCACGAGAAGGTCCCCCACACCGGAAGACGGAGTCGGTAGGTACGGTTAGGTGCGACGACGAGCGCAGCGAGGAGGAGAATGTTATTTTGCATATTATAGTTATATACGTGCGCGAGCCGAGCGAGCGAAGCGAGCGGTGCCGCGGCAGCGGCCGGCGAAGCGCTATAAACCTGGTCAGCTATCATAGTTATAGGCGCAGATATCTATATATCATCAGATAGTTAGTGCAGATATCATCAGATAGTTATAGGCGCGCTCGGAAACGGACGTGTCTCGTTACATTACAGTCTGAATTTAATTCAATTCGCGATACGCGCGGCATTAGCCGCTGCACGTTACTATGGCTATGGGTTCCGAAAAACTCATAGCCAATGAGTTGTTGGCGTTCATCCAACACGCCATCGTTACGATGGATGAAGTCAGTATCTTGCAAATCTGCAAGTCTGGCTTCACTCAGGACGAGATCAGTAGCGGTAAGGCGCTGCTGTACCAGACGCTCGGCAAGACCGCGCAGATGCCTTCCCGCAGGAGGGATGGGGGTGAACGAAGTCTCCAAGATATCATCACCCTACTGAAGGAGACAGACCCGGACGTGGTGCCCGCATTCGTAGCGAAGGATCTTAATAAGCTGCCAAGCATTGGATTCGACCACGTCGACGTAAGCAGGTTACTGAAGGACATTACGTTCCTGAAGTCAAGCCTAGCTGATGTTCAGAGAAAGCTGGAAGCATCGGATTCTACAATCGGTGAACTTCGTACAGAATTATTACAATTGAAAAGTAATAACTTCGTATGTAGGTCACCGGAGTTCGAAGAGTGTAATGTCAACACGAACCGTCGCGGAGCGCAAGTTGCATCCGTCAGCAGTCCGGCAGCGTCGGCGTTGCCGATGACGCAGGTCGCTGCGTGCGACACCCCGCGCCCCGCCGCCGCCGGCTCCCCCGCGTGCAGCGCCCCGCGCCCCACCGCTCGCTCCTTCGCAATGACGGAGCCCACGACTCAACGCGCACCGACTTCCCGCGCGTATGCTACCGCCGCCGCCGCCGCTGCTATTCCATCACAGCGGGCGATAACGGAGAAGAGGAAAGGTTGTAGCGGGTCCGCTCGCAATACTGAACCTCCGCGTCCTACGCAGGACAAGAAGTGTGATGAGGAAGGCTTCATCAAAGTTGAGAGGAGGAAGAAGAAGCCTACCGTCCGCAACCACCGCGGCACCGCACCGCCCGTGCTAGGTCAGCTGATGCGCGGTGAAGTACCGTCGACGCAGCTGTACGTGTCCAGAGTACACTGGTCTACGAAGGTCGAGGAGGTCGTAGATTACGTACGAAAGAAAACCTCCTTTACTCTGAGGGTTGAGCGTTTGGAACCTCGCCATAAAGTGAGTTTCAGCTCTTTTGTGGTGAGAGTGCCGACCCAACATCTGCCAACCTTCATGAAGGAGGATTTCTGGCCGCAGGGAGTCGTCTTCCGAAAATTTCGAGGACGACTGTCTTATGACTCGCGTCACACGTCGTCGCCGACTTTACGACAGTCTCAAGTGTAGTTTTAAGTATTTTTATATATTCTAGTTTAAGGTATGCATCTGTTTATCTTATATGTATGTTAGACTGTAAGGTATTTATTCTATGGGCCTCTGTTTTCAATTGTTAAGATCTCATTGTAAATATTGCCTGAAATAAATGAATTTATTATTATTTATTATTATAGTCAACCCTGTCAACAATGACATGCTTATCAGAAAATAATAAGATAATTACTTACCACCAGTACTATGCTGTAGTACAAAATTACTTACTAATATTTAGGTTAGGTTAGGTTAGGTTATCTTTAAAATTGAATAGGTGACGTATTCCAAAAAAAAAAAAACAGATTAAATGTAGTAATTCAGTAAAATAGTTTAGCTTAAAACATCAAACAGTGTAGTATATTTGATTTATTTGATGCGCAAATTTAGTGTGCAATTCAGTATTTTTGTTAGCAATTTCGAATACTTTGATAGAAAAATGTGGATTTACAGTTGTAAGATTAAATACTACCCTTTTGTTTTTATTTCTTAAGAATAGTTTAATAGATTCTACTGTGTTTGTATTTAACCACTAGTTTGTCGCGCGACCGGCGCGGCGTTCAATTTACAATGTTTGTCACGCAATGTAGCAACACCACCGTAGCACAGTACAGATACATACAGTAATTCACCTCGGCCGCATCTTATCGTTCACATGAAAGCGGGCATTCAGCGTTTAAATTACATTTACCTACTTTGTGCTATCTTCCATTTTGTTTTGTGACTGCAAATATACTTTCTTTATATAAACAAATAAAGCACTTTGTAAATTGAATAGAAAGTGTTCAAGAAAAATAAGTACGTTGTTTTTCAAAAACCCATGTTTACGTTTGAATAACAAATCGGTCTTATAAATTAGCGACCGAAAAATACTTGCGCCTCGATTGAGATCCACGAAAAGATGTATTATTACATTTTAAAGTATAAACAATCCGCATAGCAACGTAAAGGTCAATCAACAATCTGGCCGTATGCCGAGCGCATGCCGAGATCGAGCCGCGTAGGTATAGCTCGCGTTTCGTCCGTTTGTATGAAGTTGAATTACTGTAGATACCTGTACTGTGACCTTAGTGCACTTGAACAGTTGCGTAATGGTAAAATCCGCATAAAAACATAAAAAAAACAACAATCAAATTAGTAAATATCGTAGAACGACCGGGTATAATCATCTTTTTTTTCTATTCTCTTTTCTTTTTCTGACACTCACACAACATTATGTAGCCCAAATTAAGTTTCTTAAAGAACTTGTGTTATGGATTCTAGATAATTGATATACTTAAGAAATATATAAACATACATATTGAATAAATACATATTTTTTATTAGAATAAACTTAAATAAACATATAAACATCCATGACTTGACGACTAATATCTATGTTCATCACGCCACGACGACTTCTATAGGTTTCTCACTCGTTATTGGTTTGCTCGCTTTCGTTCCGTAAATTTTGACCTAAGAAAAGAACCACGTGGTCGGTTGAAAGTGTTGTGCGACAATAGCGATTGTAAAGGCTGACGATTCCTAAACTGCAGCTGAATTAGCAGCAGCTTTCGAAGTTAGTACTAAAACAAATTGGTTAGTTTGCGTGAAAATGGCAAGGCAAAGAAACTCGATACATGAGTGCTTCATGAACTGAATGAACGCCAGCGCGAAATGCGCGTCGAGACATGCCTTGCAAAAACACAAACGAAGGCATATTGAGTCGCATTTTTACTTGTGAAAATAGATTCTAAAATAGTTTATTAGTGATACAGACGTCAATTCATTTATTTTACTTTTAAAAACGCAGTGTGGAATATAATATGACAGACAAGACTTCGCCTTTTGTAAAGCGCCATCTATCGAAGCCTTTTGTACCATCTAATGGCCTTTTGTACAATTTTTTTACAGTTTTGTTTTTTTAATGAGCTGTCAGAAAACCTCTCATTGAATATGTTAGGTATACCTTTTCAACAATATAAATATAAATTTCTTTTGGAGTTAACTGTACTTGAAATTGTTTGTTTTTATAGCTTATAAAATAAGAATTTGCGAAACCCATAGTTTCCAACTCAGAAAATCACTGATTATTTCAATCTTGTTTTCATTACTCGCGTACGCGCTCAATTTAGCAGGGTTTTAGTTAAAACCGCTCCATTACTGACTGAGTGATTAAATGACTAAGAGACAACGTACAGCCATATATATATATATATATATCCACTTGGCGTGGAGAGCTGTTTGGAACATAAATTCTTTAGGGAGTGTAGGGGTGCATAAAAGGAATTCCCGGAATTCCAATTCAACAATAATAAAGCTTAATTACAACTAATATACATTGTGTTATGTCCAGCAGAGGAAAATAACGATAGCTCGGTTTACTGGGAAACTAAAAGTCGGATTTTTTTATTCTTGGGAAAATTTATTATTTCAGGAAATTTCTGAAAAAATTCCGCGTGCCTAAAGCACAAAACACTGACAGCTCGTTTGGAGATGGCTACCCATCAAGTCATGCGAAAATCATAATAATTATTATTATTGGACATCTTAAAATCAACACGCCATTCCGCGGAAAAGACCCTTATTCTTTAATTATTTCTTTCTCTGTTGCCCTGATACCTGACCGACTGGTCAGACTGTCGGGTCCTTTCCGCCGAAGGGCGTTTAGTTATAAGTATGCAAAATAATAATAAATCAGTTAATTTTGATAATCAATCAATATATATAAAACTGTTCCGTTACTGACTGAGTGACTGAGGTACTGAGTGACTGACAGACAACGTACAGCCGTAACTACTGGGCGTAGAGAGCTGAAATTTGGAACATACATTCTTTAGGGGATGTAAGGGTGCACTAAGGAAGGAATTTCCGAAATTCCCACGGGAACAGGAAATATAGGACTTTTTAGTTTGTTTGAAAAATCTTATTCCTTGAGTGCACCGATGTGAAACTTGGTGTAAAGGTTTTTCAATGTGTATCTGGTTGTGTTATGAAAGGAATTCCCGAAATTCCCACGGTAACGAGAAATATATGATGTTCTAGTTTGTATGAAAAAATCCCATCCCTTGAGTGCAGGGATGTGATAATTGATATAAAGGTTCCTCAATAAGTGTCTGTTTGTATTATGGAAGGAATTCCCGAAATTCCCACGGGAAGGGGTAGGACTTTTTAGTTTGTATAAAAAATCGAGTGTACGGATGTGATACTTGGCATGAAGGTTCTTCAAAGAGTGACTGGTTGTGCTACGAAAAAAAATCCCAAAATTCCCACGGGTACGGCAAATATATGATTTTTAGTTTGTATGAAAAAAACTTATTCCTTGAGTGCATGGGTGTGATACTTGGTATAAAGGTTCTTTCAGTGGGTGTCTGGTTGTAAAGTTTCTGAAATTTCCACGAGAAGGGTAGTTAAGCGCATACGAAGTTGCAGGATGAAGCTAGTGTTTCTATAAATGAGTAATTAGGTTTAATAAATGACAGTTATGTAGGCAAGTTTAAAATTGTCACAATTTCCTATTTTGTTTTGGGGAATTTTTAAATGACCTCTATTTAAAATTTAAGCAAACAACAATTATCCACTAATAACGTACCAGCATATCAAATAAATGACTGTTTATCAAATTAAATAATTGTATAACTAAATGTGTGGTATAAGAAAATGTCTAAAATATATCAAAGTTAGCGACTTTATTTATATAATTTTACCACGAAAATCCTTCGAAAACCACAGATATAAGCATTCTAAAACATAATTACTCGCCGTATAACAAAAATACTGATTTGCACACTAAATTATACAATATTACCACCGAATTACTAAAATCATTATCTAAAATTGCATAACAAAGAATGCATGTTTTATAGGCCACGAGAAGGTCCCCCACACCGGAAGACGGAGTCGGTAGGTACGGTTAGGTGCGACGACGAGCGCAGCGAGGAGGAGAATGTTATTTTGCATATTATAGTTATATACGTGCGCGAGCCGAGCGAGCGAAGCGAGCGGTGCCGCGGCAGCGGCCGGCGAAGCGCTATAAACCTGGTCAGCTATCATAGTTATAGGCGCAGATATCTATATATCATCAGATAGTTAGTGCAGATATCATCAGATAGTTATAGGCGCGCTCGGAAACGGACGTGTCTCGTTACATTACAGTCTGAATTTAATTCAATTCGCGATACGCGCGGCATTAGCCGCTGCACGTTACTATGGCTATGGGTTCCGAAAAACTCATAGCCAATGAGTTGTTGGCGTTCATCCAACACGCCATCGTTACGATGGATGAAGTCAGTATCTTGCAAATCTGCAAGTCTGGCTTCACTCAGGACGAGATCAGTAGCGGTAAGGCGCTGCTGTACCAGACGCTCGGCAAGACCGCGCAGATGCCTTCCCGCAGGAGGGATGGGGGTGAACGAAGTCTCCAAGATATCATCACCCTACTGAAGGAGACAGACCCGGACGTGGTGCCCGCATTCGTAGCGAAGGATCTTAATAAGCTGCCAAGCATTGGATTCGACCACGTCGACGTAAGCAGGTTACTGAAGGACATTACGTTCCTGAAGTCAAGCCTAGCTGATGTTCAGAGAAAGCTGGAAGCATCGGATTCTACAATCGGTGAACTTCGTACAGAATTATTACAATTGAAAAGTAATAACTTCGTATGTAGGTCACCGGAGTTCGAAGAGTGTAATGTCAACACGAACCGTCGCGGAGCGCAAGTTGCATCCGTCAGCAGTCCGGCAGCGTCGGCGTTGCCGATGACGCAGGTCGCTGCGTGCGACACCCCGCGCCCCGCCGCCGCCGGCTCCCCCGCGTGCAGCGCCCCGCGCCCCACCGCTCGCTCCTTCGCAATGACGGAGCCCACGACTCAACGCGCACCGACTTCCCGCGCGTATGCTACCGCCGCCGCCGCCGCTGCTATTCCATCACAGCGGGCGATAACGGAGAAGAGGAAAGGTTGTAGCGGGTCCGCTCGCAATACTGAACCTCCGCGTCCTACGCAGGACAAGAAGTGTGATGAGGAAGGCTTCATCAAAGTTGAGAGGAGGAAGAAGAAGCCTACCGTCCGCAACCACCGCGGCACCGCACCGCCCGTGCTAGGTCAGTTGATGCGCGGTGAAGTACCGTCGACGCAGCTGTACGTGTCCAGAGTACACTGGTCTACGAAGGTCGAGGAGGTCGTAGATTACGTACGAAAGAAAACCTCCTTTACTCTGAGGGTTGAGCGTTTGGAACCTCGCCATAAAGTGAGTTTCAGCTCTTTTGTGGTGAGAGTGCCGACCCAACATCTGCCAACCTTCATGAAGGAGGATTTCTGGCCGCAGGGAGTCGTCTTCCGAAAATTTCGAGGACGACTGTCTTATGACTCGCGTCACACGTCGTCGCCGACTTTACGACAGTCTCAAGTGTAGTTTTAAGTATTTTTATATATTCTAGTTTAAGGTATGCATCTGTTTATCTTATATGTATGTTAGACTGTAAGGTATTTATTCTATGGGCCTCTGTTTTCAATTGTTAAGATCTCATTGTAAATATTGCCTGAAATAAATGAATTTATTATTATTTATTATTATAGTCAACCCTGTCAACAATGACATGCTTATCAGAAAATAATAAGATAATTACTTACCACCAGTACTATGCTGTAGTACAAAATTACTTACTAATATTTAGGTTAGGTTAGGTTAGGTTATCTTTAAAATTGAAAAGGTGACGTATTCCAAAAAAAAAAAAAACAGATTAAATGTAGTAATTCAGTAAAATAGTTTAGCTTAAAACATCAAACAGTGTAGTATATTTGATTTATTTGATGCGCAAATTTAGTGTGCAATTCAGTATTTTTGTTAGCAATTTCGAATACTTTGATAGAAAAATGTGGATTTACAGTTGTAAGATTAAATACTACCCTTTTGTTTTTATTTCTTAAGAATAGTTTAATAGATTCTACTGTGTTTGTATTTAACCACTAGTTTGTCGCGCGACCGGCGCGGCGCGGCGCTTAATTTACAATGTTTGTCACGCAATGTAGCAACACCACCGTAGCACAGTACAGATACATACAGTAATTCACCTCGGCCGCATCTTATCGTTCACATGAAGGCAGGCATTCAGCGTTTAAATTACATTTGCCTACTTTGTGTTATCTTCCATTTTGTTTTGTGACTGCAAATATACTTTCTTTATATAAACAAATAAAGCACTTTGTAAATTGAATAGAAAGTGTTCAAGAAAAATAAGTACGTTGTTTTTCAAAAACCCATGTTTACGTTTGAATAACAAATCGGTCTTATAAATTAGCGACCGAAAAATACTTGCGTCTCGATTGAGATCCACGAAAAGATGTATTATTACATTTTAAAGTATAAACAATCCGCATATCAACGTAAAGGTCAATCAACAATCTGGCCGTATGCCGAGCGCATGCCGAGATCGAGCCGCGTAGGTATAGCTCGCGTTTCGTCCGTTTGTATGAAGTTGAATTACTGTAGATACCTGTACTGTGACCGTAGTGCACTTGAACAGTTGCGTAATGGTAAAATCCGCATAAAAACATAAAAAAACAACAATCAAATTAGTAAATATCGTAGAACGACCGGGTATAATCATCTCCATCTGTTTCGCAGTCTCCGAGCGTAGCGTTCTGGATTGACACAAAACGAGCTGACAGTATCTTGAGTTTCAGGTCTTGCAGCTTGCTGGATGTTGGATTTAATGTTTTTCAGGATAGGGTGCCATATCGGTGATAGTTTCCAACCATCCAGAACGCTACGCTCGAAGACTGCGAAACAGATGGAGATGATTATACTTTTTCAATCTATCAATCCGACGCTTGACACCTCAGTCGCTCGTGACCACGGGGTCTGCAAAGACACCGAAACGTCGTCGAGTCAAAATTTAAAATGTAAATATACGCGATAAATCCGGTTAAAAAGTGTTTTAAGGTTATAGGCTATATTTTATCCCGAAATTTCCACGGGATCAAAAGTTACGCGGGTAAAATCGCGCGCGGTGGCTAGTAATATAATAAAGCCGAGGATAAAAAAATAATAATAATAATCGGCGGCGGTTCGCTTCCAGCACGCATGCAAAAAGAATCGATCTGAATATCCCAGCTGCTGTCAAATCGCACTTCTTAAATTAATCTTACTAGCTCTGACATTAGTTAATTTTATATTTGACGACAACTTTGACGATGGGGTAAACCTGTCTGGCTCAGACGCCAGTGGTTGCAAGTTCGATTCCCGCACGGAATAAGAAAAAAAAAATGTTCCGTGTCTGGGTGTTTATCTATTTATGTATTTATATTCTAGGTTCCCCCTAGTTCGCTACATGGTATCTCGTAACACAAGCTATGCTTACTTTATATTGACATAAATGAAATATTGTTATTGACATAAATGTAATCCTAATACTTTAACTAGATCTCTTTTAAGACGTTGCATGCTGTAAAACAGCTAAGTATGTAGAACTGCATTTATTATAAGAAAATTGTACCTACTTACTTTACCATACTTTTTTTTTTTTTTTTTTTATAAGTGACTAAACCCGCGTTTGACCTCAATCTCACCTGATGGTAAGTGACGATGAGGTCGAAGATGAAAGCACACGGGTTTAGGAAGGAACTGGCTCTTTATACAATATTGCCGGAACACATTACCGCCGGAGCGGTAACATTTGGCGGCAGACTTTATATAAAGGGTGGTCGCTAGCCATTATTATACTTATTGCAATAAAGGAATTTTGAATTTTGAATTTACAGCCATGTAGTTGGTATGATTGTCTGGGGATTTTATTTATTTTATTTTATACTAAGAGAAGTTAATGACATCCCTTTCAGGGCACTATTGATACTTTATGATATTTTGTTGATACTTACATACATACATAACTTCACGCCTGTATCTCTCTCTTATAGGGCAGGAAGAACACCAAGCAATAAACCATCTCATGTCACATTTGACAAATTTGGAGGTATTATAATGATGAAGAGAGACTTTCAGTGATAGGGGTCAGCCTATCGCCCACAAAAACGTCAGTATACCTCGAAAGGGTTATACTTACCCGGGAAGGGAAGCTGCTGGCACATTCTATGTTTTATTTGCTCCGAGTCCAGCATGATATTGTATGATATTTAAAGTCTTTGCTTCCATGCTGGACTGGGAGCGAAAGAAAAACATAGAATTTGCCAGCTACTTCTCTTCCCGGGCATACTGTAAAAGTCAGTTAAGGGACAGAGGTTTTATTGGCGTTTTTGCGGGCGATAGGCTGACTCCCTGTCACTGCAATAGTCTCTCTCCATCATTATAATACCTCGAAATTTGTCAAACGTGACATCACATGGTTTGATGCCCTCTGGTGATCTGCCTACCACATAAGGAATACAGGCGTAAAGTTATGTATGTATTTATGTTAAAGTCTTTAATATTATATGGTAATTATAATATAAAAATGTTTTTTTGTTTTTGGTTAGTATAATACCAGACAAAACCATTTCATTAGAAAGATCTCAAAATTATAAGATTTCTTGTTTTCCCCAATACCTATCAATTGTTGGGTATCCGATTTGCGAAGTGAAAGGTTATTGACTTACCTACATGACATAAAAAAAATATTAAAAACGGCAAACACCAAACACACTTTCGAGTCATTGTCAAAATTTTGGTTGAAGTGAATAGTGCATAGGTACATAGATAACCTCACGCCTGTCTCCCTTTGGGGTAGGCAGAGACAAAAGAACACACCAAGTGCTACGATCCAGACATACCTCTTTCGCTTCCTCCACGTTCATTAATCTTTTCATACATGATCGCCATTTACGGGTACTTTTAACTAGGCCCTTAAGAACCTCACCAATTTGATCGGCATACGTTCGCCTACGGTGCGGCGGCCCCTTTCGACACCACCATCCATTCTTGCTCTGTACATCTGTTTCGTAAATATAGGTACTTTCACTCGTCCTTTCTAAATGTCCAAACCACCGTAGCATACCCCTTTCAATCTTAGCCACTACAGCTTTCAATCCGCATCTCTTTGTTATTTCACTGTTGCAAACCCTATCACTCAATTTCAGTCCACACATACTCCTCAAAGCTCTCATCCCCACAGCATTAATCCTGCTTTCATGTCTCTTCTGCCACACCCAAGATTCACTACCATACATAAGTGTTGGCTTGGCGTTAAAACTCCCTCAAGTACGGCAAGGCGAGCCTTATTCGGTATAATATTAATTGAGTTTTGATTTATTGAGCTTGCCATAAATGAGTACAAGGCGCCATTAAAGAAATTCAGAAATTCTATCAAAAGTAATTCAACGATTTCGATGAAATTTTTATGAGACCACCTTGTCAGAATCCTACATTAAATCAAATTCAATTAATAATTGATGAAATAATCGCGTAACAAATACACTAAAAAACATACACAAGAATTGAGACCTCGTTTTGGAAGTCGGTCCAAAATTGGTAACTGTATCAGTTGTAAGCCAATTTCAATGATTATTTTTGGCAAACACACTACATCGAAGGCCATATGCTATTTTGCAAATAGTTTTACGCATTTTCTTTCATACAAAAGTAGTACCAAAATATTTGTTAGCACTATAAATGGAAAAACATTAAAGATACCAATTAATTAGCATATTCAATCACCTAGGAGGTCAAAAACAGTGGCTTAATGAATATTTAGTAAAATGCTTAATTCAAATCCAGTCTAAAGCTGTGTCTACAGCAGACTTTTGTTCGGGTATCTTATTATGATGTATACATATTATACAAGATAAAACTTTTGTCTGTACATTTCAGATTATCTTAGATGTAAAAATATTTGATCTGGATTGCAAGAAATTGTTTCGAAGAGTACTTAGTTCTCGAAAAGTTACTTCGAATTTCATTTCGCCAAAAACTTTACACAATTTTCAGTCAGGTTCTTTTTGACTTATAAATTAACCATTAAATAACGTTCTGTATGATCCAAAATGCCTACTAAACGAAGTTTCTTAAAGTTAAAAATAATGCTTCGATATTTACTTTTTGACAAGGGTCGCCAAAGGTCGTAACAATCTTCTTAACTCTGTTTTTCCTGACCACCCTATACTCCTGCTATTGGTCAATCGTCGAGTCAATTCGTTTTTATTGGATAGTGTAGCATCTAAACCTTCATTATAACTCCTCACCGTGTGAAATTAAAGACAAGCTTCCCATCTTTCACATGTTCACATAGCCAAAACTACATACTTGTTAGTTTATTTGGTGATTTAATTTAAAATAATTTCAAAACTATCAGTGTCATCGTCGCATCTTAGGTACCATCGAACCTACTGAATCACTACTGACCCATTTTGCTTAAAATTCGTTTGAAACTCTGAAACTTGTAAGGTCTATGGCATGTAATGCACTAATGACTTTTTAGATACTGTACGAATGAGGAGTTTTCTGACAGCTCATAAACATAAGTTCAAAAAACTCTATAGATGGCACTTTTAAAAAGCCGAAGGCGTTAAGTCTGTATACTATAATGTAGTTAAGTGGTATCTACCATCTATGATTATTTAAAAATTCAATTTCTGATACAGACATCAATTAATTTATTTTACTTTTAAAAACGCAGTGTGGAATAAATGGCTATATGACAGACAAGATTTCCCCTTTTGTAAAGCGCCATCTATCGAAGCCTTTTGTACCATTTTTGTACCGTTTTGTTTTTTTAATGAGCTGTCAGAAAACCTCTCATTCTGTACTCATAAAATTTCAGTGTCAAATGAAATGATAACAAGTTCGTCACCAAAGAAACATATCTTCTAGCAAATTTCGATCTACTAGCATTTATTAGACGATTTACCAAAATGAGCTTGTTGTGTGGGTCATGATTCAGTTGTTTCGATAATAACTACATTAAAATTATAAACATCATTTTATGTGATAAGCATTAAAGAAGTGAAATTATACAATCAAGCAAATCTATAAACAAAGAATTAAAACTATTTTGATGTTGTAAACAAAATGCGAAAAAGAAATTCGATGCACTGTTTCTATAAAGCTTTTCAAAATTGCAGAGTTATGTTTTATGTTTTAACCTGCTTTAACCAAGGGCTTAAAATTGTCCTAGCCTCATTGAATAACTGTAATCGCCTAAGGCGACAATTCCAAGCCCCGCTAGATGAAAGAACCATTTCAGAAACCGACTGAAATTCTATCATCTAATATTTACGTATAATCCCTCTAGTTCTGGCAAACCACCTGCTTTTAAGACCACTCAGATTCACGAAATATTCATCTTGCCTTTATGCTAGCGTACTGTAAGTCGAGATTAAGGTTATTACGATATTAATACAAAAAAAAGTTTTCCACGCAATATTATCTTCCATGCTGGACTGGGAGCGAAAGAAAAACATAGAGCGTGCCAGCTGCTTCTCTTCCCGGGCATACTGTAAAAGTCGGTTTAGGGACAGAGGTTTTATTGGCATTTTAGTGGGCGATAGGCTGACCCCCTCTCACTACAACAGCCTCTCGCCATCATTAAAATACCTCATTAGTCGAAACGTGACATCAGATGGTCTTATAACCTCTGATGTTCTGCCTACCCCATAAGGGATACAGGCGTGAAGTTATGTATGTTTGTATGTGTATGTATTATTTCGTCCATATTTAACACTACATCCTCCTTGAGAGACCTTGCTCTCTTTCGGATTACCTACAGTGAATATTATCAGTGATATACTTACATATTTTATCTAGACAGTCTTCTCAAAATACTTACATGTTTACATGTAGGTAAATATGTGTTCGTTTTAAAATACCACAATTAATTTTAAAACGAACACTATTTAAAACCAATAACACTGCAATCTACATAACATTGAGTATTAACGAGAAAATTACTGATAGATGATAAATATTCCAAGATTTTCCATGTGGACTCGGCCTTACTATAAAGTGTTGACTTGCGTTGTTGATAATGTCGCCACTGTGTTTCAGGGAATCTTGGGAAGTGCACTTATTTTGAGGGAATACTTTGGAATATTATCATGTGAGTACCTATATTTTTCATTACTGTATCTGAGAACGTATAGAAAGATACATAAACCTGGCAAAACGTTGCATCACCAAAATTCTGTGTTGCATTGAAGTCCGTATTTTAAAAAAGCACCCGACAATCTCGCAGACTAAATGGCCCCAAACTTAGCAAAGCCTGTGAAATTGGATACCACAACATGGGATAATACGTACTGTCACGTCTAACAAAATACAGTGTACAGTCTGCAACAGAATTATGTAGACGACCACTTTGGCAATGGGGTAAACGTATTGTCTAGACTTAAGCAAGAAAAAATTTCATAGTAACATTTGAAGCCAAGGGTCAGTGACACTTTTATGTAAAGTACACTTAAATAATCAACGAATGCAGAGCATTAAAAAAACGACTTCACGTCAAAACTTTGGCTGAAGTATGAGGTCGTCAATGTACAGAAGGCAGCAGATCAAGCGTTGCATTACCCAACAACATCAAATTTCCCCAACCAATTTTTTTTTTGACGACCAGTTTGGCGATGGGGTGAACCTATCTGCCTCAGACGCCAGTGGTTGCGGGTTCGATCCCCGCACGGAACAAGAAAAAAAAAATGTTCCGTGTCTGGGTGTTTATTTATTTATATTCTAGGTTCCCCCCTAGTTCACTACATGGTATCCCATAACACAAGCTATGCTTACTTTGGGGCCATGTAGTTGGTGTGATTGTCTGGGGATTTTATTTTTTATTTATTATTTAATTTTAATTTAATGTCGAGGGCATAGAGTTCAGATTCAAGTAAAAATTTTGACAGATTTGTAGCTGCCTTCTGTACATATTCTCATCATTCTTACACATTTTTTCAAAAAAAAAATTATCTTTAAGTACTCAATTAATTTCGATGAAATTTATAATGGGACCACCTCTAAAGTTATTTCCATCATATGATACAAGAATATTCAAAATCGATTCATAACTGTCCATAAAATAGTGTAACAAAGACACAAAACATGAACATGAATTAAGAACCTCCTCCTATTCTAAGTTGGTTGATACCTAAGTCACAAATTGAAAGGATCTATAATCACATCGGAACACTGATCGGTTGAGAAGAAGTGGCAAGAAACTCAACATGAATCTTTTCAAACTACCGTTTACAACTGAGGAATTTTCATCCATATATGTATATAAATATCAATATATATAAAACTGTTCCGTTACTGACTGAGTGACTGAGGTACTGAGTGACTGACAGACAACGTAGAGCCGTAACTACTTGGCGTAGAGAGCTGAAATTTGGAACATACATTTTTTAGGGGATGTAGGGGTGCACTAAGGAAGGAATTCCCGAAATTCCCACGGGAACGGGAAATATAGGACTTTTTAGTTTGTATGAAAAATCTTATTCCTTGAGTGCACCGATGTGAAACTTGGTGTAAAGGTTTTCAATATGTGTCTGGTTGTGTTATGAAAGGAATTCCCGAAATTCCCACGGGAACGGGAAATATATGATGTTTTAGTTTGTATTAAAAAATCCCATCCTTAATGCACGGATGTGATACTTGATATAAAGGTTCCTCAATAAGTGTCTGTTTGTATTATGGAAGGAAATCCCGAAATTCCCACGGGAACGGAAAATATTGGACTTTTGCGTTTATGCGTGTACGAAGTCGCGGGCAAACGCTCGTTTATAATAAACCTTTTAAGGTTATCATAAACCTTTTTTACAGTATTTTCTTTTTTTATTGTATAACTAGCTGTTGCGCGCGGTTTTACCCGCGCAATTTCGATTCCCGCGGGATTTTCGGGATAAAAAGTAGCCTATACGGATTGGGAAGAATCCCTCTAAGCAATGGTAAAAGAAATTTTGAAATCGGTCCAGTAGTTTTTGAGCCTATTCAATACAAACATACAAAAATACAAAGGTTTCCTCTTTATAATATTAGTATTAGATTGGTAATATCTTTGGGAACCTTATTATAAATGCGTATAGATACACTGACCCGTTAATGTGGTAGTGAACTTATTAATATTTATTTACCGAGTATTCACAAAAACATAAATATGTTGAAAGTATATACCTATATGATACCGAGGTGTTATGGGAGGCTTTTTTGTGGGCGATAGGCTGACCCCCTGTCACTGCAATAGTCTCTCTCCACTATTATAATGCCTCCGAATTTGTCAAACGTGACATCAGGTGGTTTTATTACCTCTGGTGTTCTGCCTATCCCATACGGGATACAGGCGTGAAGTTATGTATGTATGTATGTATATACTTATTATTGACAGTTTTGCGGGCGATAGCCTGACCCCCTGTCACTGCAATAGTCTCTCTCCATCATTATAACACCTCTAAATTTGTCAAACGAGACCTCAGATGGTTTATCATAGCCTCTGGTGTTCTGCCTACCCCGCGTAAGGGATACAGGTGTGAAGTTATGTATGTTATGTAGTCTATACCTACTCGTTATCAAGTAGGTAACTCTAACAAAAGGAATGAACTTAATTTAGGGCTAGACGGCAATATAACTCCATCAATACTGTAACCTAACCTCAGGCGTGTAGGTTTTTTTTTTTTTTTTTTATAAGTGACTAAACCCGCGTTTGACTAGGTTATGTAGATAATTAAAGCTATACTAATATCAAATAGTTCCTAGAACCTATTATGCTTATAAATGTAAATAAATAGACGTAAATAAACGTGATGTAGACGTTGTTTTATTTAAAAAACAAGTGAACGATATTTTTTCCCAAAAATCAATTAAAAATAATTTAATTAAAAATACTGGCGGCCAAATTTTGATAGGCAACGTGATAAATATATATTCTCCTAATTATAAATATACATAAAAAATCGGTTTTCAGCAAAAAACCGATGAACGCAATAATCCTGCAGTCGGATCTCGTACTAAAAGAACTTCATCAATTGCTTATCTTACCTACATCCAACATAAAGACAAAATTATTCAATATCTTTGATCTTTAATCAGAAATTTATAAGTATGTTTTTTATCAGAAATCATGAACTTCTGCCTGCAAGAATCTCCTCTCACCCAAACTCCACTTACAAAGGACAAGATGGACAAGTGGGTCCAAGCTCAGAGAAATGGAGGAAAAGTGGAGATCGACGTGTATGGCAAGCCGAGTGAGAAGCAGCTCAGACAGTTGGAGAATGTCAGGAGTTTGAGCAGAGAGCTACAGGATAACTTGCAGGTAGGTGACTGCTTTCTCTTTTTTGACTTCCGTGTATTTATTTATTTACACTTCAGTTTATACAGGAACTAGCTGCTGCCCGCAACGTCGTCTGCGTGAACGCTATGCAGCACCAAACGCACCTACGATTATAACACTGCTAGCGTGATAATATGTAGCCTATATGTTGACCCGACTTCTTAACTATCTTCATGCCAAATTTGAAGTAAATCCATGCAGTACTTTTTGAGTTTATCCCGGAAAGACAAACAGACAAACAGACAAAAATTCTAAAAACTATATTTTTTGTTTCTGTTTCGATTGTAGATCATACCCCAAGTATTCTTTTAAAAAAATATTCAATGTACAGTTTTGACTTTCCTACCATTTTATTATATGTATAGATAGTTAAAGAAAAAAAGAACACTTACATTAAACATAAAAACTTGGCGGTCTTATCGCTAAGGAGCGATTTCTACCAGACAACCATGTAATTTTTTTATTAAATACCGTGTACCCAAATATCCAAATATGGTCTTTGGTTTTCAATATAATTTTTACTACAATATATTTTGTATTATAGGATTTCAGATAATAGAATAAATAAAATGTATAAGCTATATCCTTCACTCACCCACTTTGTAGACAGGAAACGCACAGTTTTTTTTCCATAATTTTCTTGACGTATTTTAAAAACTGAGGCCGCTACAGCTTCGAAAGCTTTTCCGGAAGTAACGACAAACTCTTCTTCCTGCAATTTCCAACTTATAAAATGGCGTCCCATACGCACGAATAAAGACAGGGACGAAAATATACAGGGTGACTGGTGACAGGTGGTAATATACCGGTGATAAATTTTAGATAGGTACTGAAGGAGAGCACTCTGTACTCGATTCTGGTCATAATTATGTAATAAACGTAGGTAAGTACTTAATTTTTCACAAAAAATCCCTATAAATAAGTATACCTAGTTTTCTTACTTACTTAAGTTACTTTACTTACGACCGAGTCAATCGCAGCACGTGATCTGGCACGCAGATCGCTGCCAACGCTAGTGTAACCATGCGTTGCGTAATTAATTCGTTAACTTTCAGTTAAGTTATTTTTTTCTCTTCATGAATGATCTCAAACAATCACGTCCTCGAATTTCAAGAGCGACCCACCAGTCACCCAGTATAAATATGACAAATAATAGAGAGAAAGTTATAGTGTGTATTTTTGTGAACTGGAAGAGTTGTGATTCATAAACGAGATTGTTTTTAAAACTGTACCTAAAGCTTTTACAAGTGGAAACAAATACTAAACATTCTCCCTCCTGAGAATGGCTCAAGCTCTTTATTGTACACCAACATAGTTACACAGATTAAATTAAAATAACAATCACAATTAACATACAAAGGGCGGCCTTATCGCCGAAGCGCGATTTCTGCCAGGCAACCCAGTTCTTAATCATTCTTAATTAAAATAAAGAGATCCTTATAAGTTTAGAAGGTATCTCATAAAACATATTTTTTATATTAAGAACCCTTTTATTTTTATAGGTGAATTCTATCTTTATTAACAATTAAAATAAAATATAAAATAATATGTAGGTACCTACATTAATTTGTTATTCATACTTACTAGTGAACTGCCAACCTGCACATCTTTACCACTGGATGGAGAAGGTTAGGTACCTGACGAGGTCTTTCTTTGCCAGGTACCCAGTACCTATCTCAAGAATTCTCTTCCTTAAATAATTTAAGATCATTTACCTTAGAAGAATCCCGAGGCGAAGACCACATATTTCGCATTTGTAGAGTGTAAAGACATTGATCCGTCCACAACTTCCAAAATTGTTGCGCATAGCTTGCAGCAGTTTGAATCTGAAAATAATCAAATACCTACCTAAATATATGCCAGAACAGAAATAATTGGTATTCCGATCAAAAACAGAGCTCTTGTTCAACATCAAACTCTTTTTTTCAAACATGCTTGGTTAGAGCATTATTTTGACTTCTTCGAGATAAATCGAACATGCTGTACCTACTGGTCAGTCATACAACTATTGTAATCTTACGTAGAATTTTGGTAACTAAAATGATAGAGCATGTAAAAGTGCATGTAAGAAATAAATAATAATAGTTTGACACCAATTTCAAAATTATGTTTAAAGGCAAAATTTGGATTTTTTTTATTTATAAAAGGCGATTATCTAGAAAATGGTTAGGTTTGGGGTAGGGTGTACCATAGACGGGTGCTACGCGTCCTTAACGGATCTAGGTAGACTTAACCAGTAACACTGTTAATCCGAATACCGTATGAATAGCAGATGGCAACCCCTTTGTCACGGTACAGACGTCTACAGTAATTCAAATTCATACAACCGGACGAAACGCGAGCTACCTACACGGCTCGATCTCGGCATGCGGCCAGTTGCGAGTGTCTACTTACTGAAACAATTGTTGGTCGATCTTTATATTAAAATGCGGATTGTTAATTCTTAAAAATTTAATAATTCATCTTTTCGTGCGTCTCAGTCGAGGCGCAACTATTTTTCGGTCGCTAATTTATAAGACCGATTTGTTAATCAAATATAAACGAGGTTTTTTGACTCAAAACGTACTTTTGTTGAACACTTCCTTATTCAATTCACAAAGTATTTTATATGTTTAGGTATACAGGGTGACTGTTACATGACCCGCCATATGAGAAGAGCGTGTAGATGGGATCATTTGCAAGTATTTAAAGACTACTTTCTATGGGTCAAGTCTTATAGTTTTGGTGATAGGCATAATTTTGTACTTTTTGAAACTATACTTGACCCATAGAAAGTAGGCATTAAATACTTGCAAATGATCCCATCTACACGCTCTGCTCCTATGGCGGGTCATGTTCCAGTCACCCTGTATAAAAAAGTTTAAGTACCTATTTGCATTCACAAAACTAAATGGAAGTAAACACAAAGTAGGCAAATGTAATTTTAATGCTGAAGCCCTATCACATGTGAACGGACCGCGGCGCTGTAGGCATTTACTTCAAAGATGCGGCCGAGTTAAATTACTGTAGATATTTGTACCGTGTCTTTGTACTTAACATCCCCATTCAAAAGAACATCACTAATCAAATCCGCACTAATAAGATATTTACCTCACGCCAAATGCAAATTAGGCAGGTACTTATTATAATTTTCGGCAATATTTAAGTGCCAAAAAAGTGGGCAAATTATCAAAGATTTTTCGTACAACTAATCCAGTTGTCACCAACAAAAGCCGATCTTTGTGTGGTGGACTTATATGCAAAGTAATAATAATAATAAATTTTTATTTTGCCAATATATGGTACAGTCAGTTCATATTTATAAGTCAGGTCCAGCATATAGATACTGCTGATTCTTCAGCGTGCAAAATTATAAAATTATAGTAAAGAACATTTACAAAGCAATTGCATTAAATATTTTGAGATAAATGACATTTTTTTAAATCAATAAATTTAAATTAATATAAAACACAATTAAATAAAAAGCACATCAAATTGAAACATAAAAAATAATACTAGATAAAATTAAATGTCCAAACTAATGTTAAAAGATCTCAAAAATAAACATTACCTAATTAATAATGAAGTCAAATTACAACTTAATAATAGAAGTCAAAATTTAGCAAGAAAAAAAATTAATTCATATTTTATCATTTAAATAGGTATAAATATCATAGTACATTTTTTCTAATAATATAATATTAAAGTAGTATTAAACTTTTTTTCGGAGAGATTTCTGTATGTACTGGGTAATTTATTGTACATTTTGTAACTGCACCTTTGCAATCTGTTAATCCCTACACCTCGCACCGATACCAACCA
This sequence comes from Stenoptilia bipunctidactyla, assembly GCA_944452665.1. NCBI lineage: Eukaryota > Metazoa > Arthropoda > Insecta > Lepidoptera > Pterophoridae > Stenoptilia > Stenoptilia bipunctidactyla. The sequence continues at coordinate 14,965,121 of OX101750.1, forward strand.
GACCGACTAGGTACAAACCTAAGTGTGAAGCACTTAGCACACTCCTTTGTTATTATATTAGTTAGAGTAATCCTTTGATCGCACCAGCTTCTTGGTAAATACCATTGCGATCCTCAACAATAAGTACACAATAAAACCGAGCGCCTATTAACGTTTCCCGATAGGTACCGAATTAGGCTGTGTTACGTTGCTGAAGGTTGATCAATCCGGTTGCCTCTCGCATCTGAGTGGTTAACAGCCTCTTGTACTGTTAGTTAAAGGGTTAACAATTTCACTTGTCACCTGATAGTTCTGTTCATAGATGAAAATAAGTACTAAAGTATAGATGGTCGTCTCGCCGATTTTGCACTAGGGCGCCAACTAGGCCCCGGGACCGGAACTAAAAAGCGGGGGAAGGGTGCGGGCGGGAGATGCTTCATCTAAAATATTGAAGAAAGTTTTAGAACTACTTGCAGAACTTCAGGCTAAATGGAAATAATCCTCGAACTTATGAATTTTATCCTCGAACAACAAAAAATCTAAATTGGTAAAAAGTTGAAAACGCAAACGTATTTCACTCGAAAACCAACGGATTCTTAGTGATACAACATTTTTAATCGCATAGTACGTACAACACAACACGTTGTTGTTTTACCTGAATTTGATAAAAGACGTGTGTCAATTATGGTTTGAACGGATTTTTCTATTCGTAATAGTTCCGAGCCCAAGGGTATGGTGGCGTTGTGACTTATTTCAATCAAATGTATTTAAATACTTACGAAATAAAGATTCTTTTGACTTTGACTTTGACTTAGTTTATATCAGAATTTCCCAATTGTATGGAAGACAAACTAGCATGGTTCTATTTTAATTCAAGCCGCCTCTTGAAAATATATATAATAAGCGAATGATGCTTTTTAGACTGGAAAATATTACATCAAACATTTATATGCTGCCTGATCAAACATCGAAAACACAATTTATTGTTTATATTGAACCTTTTTTCTGTTAGCAATATTTAAAGAAATGAATTTCTCACACTTACTTATGAAATGTAAACCATTAAAAAAGAGATTCATAATTTATGTTTTTGGTTTATTGTCATAAGTGCCTTGACTGTAAGAAACGTGAAATCTTTAGGACGTAGAAGGCTTTGAATTGTCAGTGGTAGTTTACAATAATTGAACCTCCCTAGTGAAAAAACAAAATTAAATTGTCCAAAGTTGGTAAGTCTGAAGAATCTGCATTAAATTACCTACCTAATCATTTATCTTAAACTGTCTTTTCTAGGAATTATCAAGTTGATTAAAATTAATAAATAAGTAGGTAACAAGAGATATGAAAACTCATGAACAAAAAAGCCTAACTGTTCCAAGCCTGTAGTTTACCTACTTACCTACATTTTAAGAAAGTCTTAATGATTTTAAGCTCTTATTGACATCAAATAAAACAGAATAGTAATATCCAGTAATGTATAAATATTAAACCAAAGAATTGGGCTCACATATGATAGAACCATACAAATAATGCAAAGACTCAGCAATATAGAACCAACAAATATTGCTGAGTCTCCGACAGACTCATATCTTTACCTATGATAGAATTAAACATATCTATAAAGTGGGTATTCTTCTACCTTACCAGGAAAAAGAAGGTATATGAACTGACGGTAAGGAAACATTACTTTTACTTAGGACAAGAAGATTCAGAAGACTGAAAAAACTCTAAATAAATAATATACTCTAGCTGTATAATACCAATTTCTTACAGTTTTATGTGTGTCAGTAGCTAGCAGTAGGTAGGTAAATGATTTTAAATCTAAGTCTTTAGCGGTTTCTCAAGCCAACTGAACATGCAATTCTAAACAATGTTCATAAATTTTAACATAATCAACACATCTTGCTTAAAATAATGACAGTTTATTTTGATTCTCAGGTCATACCTGGAAAAGATTGTATCTAAAGTCATATTTGATTTTATTAATAGCTTTTTTGCCTTAACATGTTAACAAATTAATTCTGAAAGAAATTAAATCTCAGTCAGACACCTTTGTCTGAACTAAAATAACGAAGGTACCAAATCAAAGATATCTGCTAGGGCACCAACACTAGCAGTGAATAACAAATAAGTTGCAAACTATAAATAGACCGCACACAGTAAAATAACATAAACTCTTCGTTAAAAATTATGTGAACTTGATCCACACAGTTCCCTCAATAAGTAATTACTTTTATAAAAATTCAAGTTAGTTTGAGGTAAGTAACAGATAAACATTAACCTTAGACTCCCAGTGAGCACACAATCCAATATATTTAGTATATATAGTATTTTTGCCACCGACCCTTCAAGTGAAACAAGTCACTATAACTAAAAACAAGTGTAAAAGTGTTTGATGAACAATAGGTAATAGATAAATATAGTACTTATGTCCCTTGCCCTCTTTATGGTTAGTGGTTGGGGTGTTTTATAATTTACAGACTCAGACACAAGGCCTACAAAGTGAATTTAATTTTCAAGTTTTACTGAAATCACATTTAAACCTTGAAAGTGTGTAAAACTTTCTGTAATATATTAATTAAGTAGAGCTCGAGTGGACGAACAAATGTTGGTTAAAGGCGGTAAAAGCATTGATTTACTATGATTGTACTACCTATGTAAGTTTTCACTATGATTTTTATTGAAATATATTTTGTATTATAGGAGTTCAGAAAATAGAGTAAATTAAATGTATAAACTATATCCTAGACTCACCCACTCTGTAGACAGGAAACGCGCAAATTTTTTCTTCCATTTAGTTTTCATTATACGTACCTACCTAATGTAAATAAAAATGGAGGCGCCCGCCAACGCTTCGAAAACTTTTTCCGGAAGCGAAGTCAAACTTTTCTTCTTTTAATTTTCAACTTATAAAATGGCGTCGCATACCCACGAAAAAGACAAGGACGGCAATATATAAACATGAAAATTAAGAGAGAGAAACCTATAGTTTGTTTTTAATTGTGAACCGGAAGAGTTGCGAACTTGCGATTCATAAACGAGGTTAATTAAAAAAACAAACAAAAAGTTTTTATGCACTATACCTACTTACAGTGTGGAAGTTTTTAATGCCACCTGGAGGGAAAGTACTCTAAATAATAGAAATAGAAAATTCGACTCCAAAGAAACATTCCTTTATTTTAGGAAAGAAATAAAACCGCATTCTAAGATTTTAATAAACTCGCTTGCTTCGCCCGGGTATTGAACTGACTAATAAAATCTGTAAAAATGAAACCCTGTAATTATTGCATCGATCATTAGGAAATTAAGAAATCTCTATACCTATCGTAATAGGTTACTTTATTTAAAAGGAAAACCACGAAATCTTCATTTTTAGATTTTAGTTGGTTCGATTACTATGTGAAGTTAGCGAATTTTTGAAAAATCTTTGAATGCGGTTTAATTTCTTTCCCAAAATAAAGGACTGTTTGGTCTCAAATTTGCTATCTCTATTAAGAGTACTTTCCCTCCATGTCAAACGGTAGATGAGGGCTGCGCGATGTGGAGAATTTTGAGGTGGCATCCACGGAACATAAAACACAAGAGGAAGGGACGTGTGGGCGTGGCGCACGTGCCAAAGTTAAGACTAGTGAGACTTAACTCGAGTCAGTCGCTCTCGTGATTACAACGCTTTGTGACGTCTTTTGCCGGTGTGTTCCATTACAAAAAAACCCATAAAATGACTCGATGTTCTGTTCTAGAGTGTACTAAAACGTTAATACGATCAGGTGTTTCCTATCATCGGTAAGTCGCTATTTTCGTTGAATTTGAATAAAACATTTTATTCAAATTCAAATCATTTATTTCAGCTAATATGCCATATTTTTACAAAAAGTTTACATTTTTAATATTATACAAATAAATTATAAATAAATTAACTAAAAAAAATTTTTACAGCTTCGATTAAGGTTTAACAATTACGCCATTTTTTAAATTTAAATTAAATTCCAAATATTACATTCAAATTTAATTATATTATACAAATAAAGAAATCTCAATATTGAAGTGAATGTCAAATTAAAATCAATTTCAACTTGTATTTAGTCAAATCATATCCAAAATTTATAGAAAACAACAAAAAAATAATCAATTAATGAAAGCGCCTGGTTGACAACTAGAGGCATGCAAACTTTCATTTTTTTGGAGTAGGGGAGAGTTCCATCTATTCACCAGCGCATCCATGATGGTGTTAGGGGTGCCGCGCATGCGACGCAAAAACGAAGCACTTCGTTTGCGAATGATGGCATAAAAACAATCAACCTGGGCCTCCGCAAACATAGCCATATTTTATGAAGAGCCAGTTAAGATAAGCCCGTTTGCTCTGCCTCATTCACGCTTACCATCAGGTGAGAATGAGGTCAAACTCGACTTAGTCACCGATTTGAAAAAAAAGTGGTAGGTACTTTTTTTTTTTTTTTGGAATAAAAAGTTATTGCGCAGAAATTAAACTTGTAAGTAGTCTGACTCCGAACCTTTACACAAATTTGGTTGTTCATTCAGATGGATTTTATTTCCAAGTGAAATAATAAAAGTTGAGGGAATATGGCCATAATAGGCACCAGAATCGGTAGGTATCCCGGAGTGGCGCGGTAATAAATAGCGCGAGTGGCGGCCACTGCAGCGAATCACTCATTCGCCCGCCCAGGCCATCCCGAACTATTGCAGAGTTATTTTAAAATTACTATTTCTCGCAAGATATTTGACGACCACTTTGGCGATGGGGTAAACCTATCTGCCTCAGACGCCAGTGGTTGCGGGTTCGATTCCCGCACGGAACAAGAAAAAAAAATGTTCCGTGTCTGGGTGTTTATCTATTTATGTATTTATATTCTAGGTTCCCCCCTAGTTCGCTACATGGTATCCCATAACACAAGCTATGCTTACTTTGGGGCCATGTAGTTGGTGTGATTGTCTGGGGATTTTATTTTATTTATTTATATTTATATTTAGATATTGATTGAAATCAAGTGATGGCAAAGACAATTTTGTTCACAATGAAATACTTATAATAAATAATGTATTAAATTGGATAAGGATTAATAGTATATTGATAAAAATCCATCGCAAATGAGTACATTAATTTCGAACGCGATTTATAACTAGGTATAAAAATGGTTACTATGGATCTTAAAAGATAGGTATATACGCGGACTTTTTTTAGAACCTTTAAAAAGAAACAATTCCGTGATATATTATTTTTGCGTTACTATAACTGTTTACGCAGCGTATGCAATGGAAGCTCTGAAAATTGAATAATTTTCCCCGTTTTCGCAACATTTTCTTTTTAACTTCACTTCTATTACTTCACTTCGATTCTATTCTTAGTTTATAGCCTATAAATGGACTATCGAACAGAAAAAGATTTATTCGATTCGCACCAGTAGTTCCTGAGATTAGCGCGTTCAACCAAACAAACAAACAAACTCTTCAGCTTTATAATATTAGTATAGAATATACTTACATCAATGATTTACCAAAAATAATTCATGAATACTGCGTTTTATTGGCTGACGCCATTGAAGAAAATATCCGAAAAATCCAATTTCATTTGAGAAACTGTAAGCACCTTCACACTATTCATTCTACAAAAAAAGTTAATAAGAAAGTTAATAGGATAGAAATCTGCCTATTAATTCCACTAGAGGCGCTGAATACCCTTGACCTATTACAACTGTCAAATGCGATAGGTACCTACCTACAAAAATTTATTTTTAAAGTGGTTTGAAATCATAAGCATAAAATTAGAAAAGTTTTACACAAAACTAATACCAAAGTTCCGCTGCGAATATACCCTTGCGGAAATTGAGGATCCTGTTGAATTTAACTTTTGTAGAAATGTCGTGTAGTCCACGTGTTGTCCACATTTTGAAACAGAAAAATAAATAATTAAATAGAATCTTTCCAGCTTTGTATGGACAGAAAAAGCATTTTTGAGTGTCCAAATCAGCAAGATTTCTTGCGATATCTTCAACATAAGTATCATCAACTTTAAGCTCATTTACATGAGTATTAGTTAATCCTAAATAATTGATTAAATCAGGCTTTCATTTGCGAAAATCTATCACAACCACTAACTTAATTTGTTGGTAATTTCAGTTTTCTTAATTAAACCTTACAAGTATTGGTTCATTGCGATTAGATATCGTCTAATTTGTGTTTTTAATCAGTTTTTTCATAAGTTCTAGGACATCACAATTGAATAATGAAGATAATACAAAAAGTCACATTTACACAAAATTTTGGTTGACTTTCTGTAATTATCAATATGTGCTGTTTCCTCCTCTAGCCCTTATAAGCACCTACATCTGGTCTGGCGTGCTTTGAAAGACATTTTTGATGACTTCTGCCCATAAGCTGCATCAAGCAGTCTGTTCAGAGTCTCTAAGCTGGTGAAGGATTTGCGGAGGGTTCGATGCTATTTTTTAGCTCATTCCCCATTCGAGTCTACTAAGCCCGAGCTGTGAGCTGGTCACTGAAATTTTTGAACGCACTGATTAAAAACACAAATTGGACGATATCTAATCGTAATGAACCAAGACTTGTAAAATTTAATATAGAAAACTGGAGTTACCAAAAATTTTATAGGTGGTCAAGTTTCCGTGCCGATACCGTGACACAAGTGAAACGGTTTTTGTGTGTTGGTGCACCGCTCTTAAAGTCAGCGCAACGAAAACAAACACATTTTTACCGTTAGGGTTGGTTTAGAATAGCCCTACTTGAAAAGCGTGTTGTAAGTCCGAGTGACCCCACTTGGTGGAATCCCTTCGGGGACCGCCTGGCTAGCAACCTTTGAGCTTTGGCGGTGATGTCTTTTGGCAAAATTTTGCGAAGAGCCAGTTTCATCCTAAGCCCGTATGCCATCTTCGATCTCATCTGCACTTACCATCTCGTGAGATTGAGGTCAAATTTGGGCTTAGTCACTTATTAAAAAAAATACATTCAGAACACTATAACCCGCACCAGAAGCCACCACCGATTCGCGTATAACTTTAACCAAATGCGCCTTCACCTTGCAACCACTTCAAAATAAACTTATAGGTAGTTGGTGTTGCGGAGAGACAGTGATGCATTGTTCAATGGTCGAGTTTTCGGCTGCGGTGTGAGAGGACCAGGTTTCAAGTCCCGGCCCTTAAGTCTGTGTTTATGTGTGCCAGTCTGGGTTTCTTCTAGGATACCCCCTTGACCCGCTGTCTGGTCTCCATGGCACAAGCTTATAGAAGAAACGAACCTTATTTTGAAAAAAATATTTGATTAGCAAAGAAATTTTCTCTAAGTAGTGCGTAGTCCTGAATAAACTAAAATTAGAAAGATACATGTGTAATTTTTTTCGCAGGAAATAGAATCCACCGTCCGCATAGCTGACAGAGAGAATCGCGCCATGAACCCCACTGCTCCAATTCTTGATTTCTCCGAAGACCATGAGTTCATGTCTGCTGAAGTAAAGGTGGAGGAAGATGAAGCGACTGCGAGGGAAGAAGAAAAACGAAGACTAACTAAAGGTAAAATAAGAATACCAGAGCCAAACCTTTTATCGGATTTTTCGCTCGCACTTACACTTTCACGGCCCTATGGAACTGTTCTATGTCACCAAAGTGGGATAGTGATATCTTATTTCTTTGTTGCACTCACGCGACAGAAATAAATTGTATTTCCGTAACGATAGGCTCACATGCAATCCGACTGAAACTTTGATACTTTTGAAATGGCTCAAGTGTAGTACCTATAGACTATAAATACATTCTGACGTGATCATGGCGTGATCCATTGTGCAAAGGTCCAGTTCTTGCTTGCGCTGTGAGAGGTCCTGGGTTTGAGTCCCAGCCTGGACAGACAGTTAGCTAGGGATCTTAAATCTCACATAACTTTCAAGTCTTTCTGTTATGAGGATAAAAGAAAAAGCATTATGTTAATGACTGGTTGTCAGAATCGTTGAAACATCAATTCAAGTAGACTGTGAACTTTTATGTAGGTGCAGAAGGGAGTAGATCTGGCGTCACAAACCTGTCAAATTTCCCAAAGCAATTGTTAAATTAATGGCGAGGGCATAGAGTTCAGATTCAATTACAATTTTTTGAAAGTTTTGCCTCTCTGAAAAAATAATGAAATTCCCAGAAGTACCTAAGTTTTGACCGTGTAGGATCGCTGTTGAATAGTCCTTCCATCTCAAATCCGATTGACATTCACTCACTGGTCGACCATCTTTCATCTTGACGACCATCTTCATTTGGCGATGGGAATCGAACCCACCAGTGGTTGCGGGTTCGATTCCCGCACTGAACAAGAACAAAAATGTTCCGTGTTTGGGTGTTTATCAATTTATGTATTCATATTCTAGGCACCCCCCTAGTTCGCTACATGGTATCCCATAACACAAGCTATGATTATTTTGGGGCCATGTAGTTGGTGTGATTGTCTGGGGATTTTATTATTATTTATTTATTTCTATCTATAATTCTTCATATGCCTTCGAATATAAATCGGCGCGCAGACTAAAGCACCAGCTACGTTGTTTACAACAAGGCCTCAAACCAAGGTACTTTGCTAGTTTACCGTGTAGACGGCCGTTTGCAACCAAAATTCGTTTGACCTTAGTGATTTAGCGCGACCTTAGTTGGAAGCTTGTTTAAAATGCCGCTTACACCAGTGCGGATGAAACTCGGCGTTGGTTAACAAATGTCACCTTGGTTTTTAAGCAGTTTAGAACAGCTAAAATTTAAAAAAAAAACAGCTAAAGCCCGTCTGCTTCAACGCCATTTACTGCAATTTCACATCATTCAGAGAAGAATGTAACAGTTTAATAATTATAATAATATATTTATTTCTGATAAAAACTTATATCTAAGAATATTATGCAACCTAGACTAGAATAGTTTTAAGTTTGTTTCAGTTGTATTTTATAGTTGTATTCTGTTTTGAGTAGGGAATGCAATCTCGTTCTTGCGAGATCTCGATCTCGCGAGATCTCGGCCCTTTTCTGCGAGATTAATCTCGGCCTAAAAATGGGCGAGATCTCGCGAGATTAGCGAGATTGAACTCGAGCATGAAAACATGAAGAAGGAAATGAATGTATACGAGTCCGGGGGGTCTAAAGGAGAACTTATGCAGTTCGCTGATAACTGCCTCACAACTATAGTACCAACAAGTGTGGAATCTGAAAGAGCATTCTCGGCGGCTGGCTATCTTGCCTGCAAAATAAGGTGTAGGTTAGGTGACGATACCTTAAATACGTTGTGCTTTCTTCCTGCTTCCAAAAGAAGCTACTTCCAAAACAGTTTGTAAATAATTGTATAGCGAGATGTTGCTAATGTTCCTAATTTGATTGTTTTTATTTGGTTTTCACTTTATATTCTATTTCTCTTTTTAGTTTGGCGAAATGAGCCTTTGATTTGATTGATCTCAACTCAAATTCTATTATTTTTGTTAATTAATCTTTTTGACTTCGTAAAAATAAATGTTGATTTCCAAATATCTATGGTTCTTTTTCTTTCAATGTCCCGGGATTTATTTATTTGTTTAGATGTATTTTATTAGTGAAATTATTTGCAAAAATTGATACTCTTAACTACCAATCTCGCGAGATCTCGAAATTGCCGAGATCTCGCGAGATTGATTTTCATAATCTCGCGAGATCTCGTCCGATCCTCAATCTCGCGAGATTGCATTCCCTAGTTTTGAGTATCAAATAAATAAATAAATAAAAATCATCAATTGTGAAATTAATACTAGTTTAAACAAAATAAATTTTGAAAAAAATACTAAACAATAAAACTTCATTTCATCTGTTTATCATGATCCTGTTTACACAGGCATGATACCTGTTCATGTATGTACGAGTAGGTACCACGAATTATTAGGTCACCGATGAAAAGAAATATAAAACCATCGCTTTTGAATAGGTACTATTTAAAATAATCTTCTTTTTTCAGATGGAAGAGTCAGCTTGAAGGCCAGTCGGGTTGTCGAGAAAGTTGTTCTATGATCACATGTAAACTATTTACTACATGCTTTAAGTTCGGTCAATTCGTTGATCGCTTACAGTCGTCATTAAAATGTTTAAGGGTCTAATTTATTTTTAAAGAGAAAAATTGTTACTGAAACATTGATAAATGTTCTTGGAGGAAGTGTATGTTCTTGTATTATCTTCATTGAAATGAATATTCAAACTACCTATATTTATGGCTGCGTAGAATTAAAAAATACAATTAATGTATTAGCGATAGGTACTGTGAATTCTGAATAAATTATTTCTAAATCAATTTACTGCTTTTTTTTCTTTCATATTCATCATAATTATAATTATTTTTAACGATCACCTTCATTAGTTATAAATCTGACCTGTGATGTTGAGGTTTGACACATTAAACACCAATCTGGCCCATTGCGCATTATTACATTTTTTTACCTATTATTTTTATTGTGTTATATTAATCTTTAAGCTATTTTGAGAGACTATTTCGAACAGTTTTATTATTTCATTAATTAATTCAAATAAACATCTTAAGCGGCTTTTTTCCCCATTGTTACTTTTCTTTGTAGTTTGTGTGAGCGACGAAGCTTATTAAACACGATAGAAATAATCACAAGGCAGTTACTCAGTCCTGAGAATGTCGGCTTGGTCATAATACCGGCTTATTCACAATACAATCTTTATTCGCTGTTACGTTCCGCCATTACTTTACCATTACAATGCTAAAACCAATTAATACCATGCTAGTTTGTCTTCCATACAAATACCAAAATTCTATTACTACTAGCGCTACGCGCCGGGCACTCCTGGAACTTTTTTATTTTTTTCTGCGTTCGATATCGATATATCTATAGTACCAGGCAGCGTATTTATAGTATAGTATTCAACCAATCAAATTTTTGCACTCGTTGCATTTGCTTATTTTTCTGTGTGTTTTTTGTCGCTGAATTCTTTTGTTAGTGTTTTCTACAAAGTACGTTGAGTAGAGTGTTCACTCCTCGCGTTTTTACGATCTCAAATCAAAGATTTTACTTTTGTGAAGTGATATTTTTACATAGGATGCTGACTTTCTAGTGAGATAGTGAGTTAAGAAAAGGAATTGCATTGATTTTGAATGACTGGTGCAAGGAGGTGAACAATTTGTGTGGCAAAAGCATTGAGTTTGACGAAAACGACCCGAACAAATCTATGGCCTATAATTATTATATCAAACACAAATAATGAAGAAAAAATAAATAATTGTCTGAGATGCATATTTTTTTTTTACCCCCAACTCGCATAGCATCATGCTTTGTGCAGTTTATTTCAACTTATTAGTGTTGCGCAGTTTGCAAAATAGTAATAACTGGTACTACAAATTTCTGAAAATTTGAAAGTGGTGGTACGGCCGGGCTGCATTCTAGGTTTGTTTTGGTCAAAAAGGTTCCTAGAGCGGATACTGTGTGGCGCTAAAGTGCAAAAACCGCGAGACGGTCATCTATACTTTAGTACTTATATTCATCTATGATTAATACCGAGCTACTATAAACCGTCCGTTTGAGACACGTCCGCACGCCTAGCCTTCCTAACCGTATATGTCTCACTTGCCATCACCCTACTTCAAGATATAACCTATGGCGCTGCAATCGAATGTCGAGTCATTTATTGCATTGAGCGCCCTCTTTAACAGTACTACCAACATACTTCCGCTACCATGAAGTCATACAAACATCTTAATATCGCAAACTCATCGTTATCGCTAACATTTGTTTAAAAAATCTTTAATCGCTCCCTGATTTTCACGATCTTTTGCTGCCGTTCAATATTAACAATAAGGTTACTTTATAATGTAAACAAAACAACCATAGAGCTTTTTTTGGTTCATTTCGTCCTGGTCAGGACAGGCAAAGAGAACGAAGCCAATAAAGCCATGTCTTGTATTTCGTGTATTGAATCCTTTTTATATATCGTGCCGAAGCCATGTCTTATTCTCCTTTTTCTTCTTGAATCATATTTTAAGCCATGTCTTTTGTTAAAAATATATTTTTTGTCAAATTCTTGTATTTTTACATTGTCATTCTTGGCATATGTGATTTGTCAAAATCAATATAAATAATGGTCAAATCCAGAAAAAAAATAGCTGAAACAACTGAAAAAGAAATATCTTAAACAAAACAATCATATTAGTATTAATTATATACATATTTACAAACACCAATTAGATTTCATTTATAGTCGAAACAATAAAGGTACCTACGTATATACTATATAAGCGATGTCTTCAGCAGTTTTAAAAATACTTAATAGTTGGTCTACAAGGACCACCCTTTGAATACTAAACTGTGGACAATCAAAAATATATGTTCAAGGGTTTCATCAGCACTATTGCAATATCTACAAGTTGAAGAGTCAAAAACACCAATCCTAAAAAAGGTGAGCACCAAAACGACAATGACCTAGACGCAAACGACAGTCTCCGCCCCGGGTAAACCAGGGAGAAGAGATCTTTTTATTTATTGCAGCTAGCCATTTTCCTTTTACCTGGACCACCTGCTGCCATAAGTTGTGAAATTCTTCCTATTATTCCTATACAGGGTGTAATCTAATTGCCTTATAAAGACGAAAGACGTATGTGCTAACACATGCAAGTAAATATCTTGGTGAAGTCAGAATTTGAATATCGTGATTTTTTTAATTTTTCCCCTTCAAACAAACTAAATCAATATTATTTGTAAGCAATTTCACGTTGTGTCTAAAAACTCCTTAATGTTAAGTCAGCGCAACATTATGAATGCCTGGTAAATTGCGAGCGCCCAACGCAACGGAAGTCTAGAAATGCGCGGGAAATGAATGATCTTTGCGCTTACAGGTGCGCAAAGGAAGTAAGTAGGTAGATTCTTAGTGCAAAAACAATGCGTTATGCTTCGGCTACACTAACGTGATATGCCAGTAATTATTGCCATAACTTAAACAACACCTAGGTGTAACCACGATTTACGGCCATAATTTTACAATGCCAATCAATATGGCATATGGCGGTAGGCATATCTCCGGCGGCGGTCTTTTTTCGCACATCAAAGAAGATTACCGCAGTAATTATAGCGTTTGTGGCCACACTACCGTTTGTCCAGTGTGCAATATGAGCTCACCGGCGACGCACGTATCGACCAACATGGAGTGGTAAAATGAAAAAGCGCTCGAGTTTTTAGAATTATTCCAATCCGAACCGTCTCTTTGGGATACCCTTTTTTTCTTCTTTTAGTTTGTTGAAATTTAAAAGATTCATGTAAAAATAAATGGCACTCATAAAACACAACACCGCTGCAGCTTCGACCTCCATCTTGAAAAAGTGATATTTTCCGCCAAATTTATTGACATATCACGGTAATTTTATGCCATCATTATTGCCGGTAGACGGTAAGGTAGTGTGGCCACACCAGTTCATGCAGTAATTTAAACGGTAATTAATGCCATAATTATTGCGGTAACAGCCCGGTAGACGGTAAGGTAGTGTGGCCGTAGTAGGTATTAGAGCAATTGCCGACATTGATTCTTGGACTTCCTGCAAACCTTGGGTCAAAAAAACTTGGGCTTTAAAATTGTTAACGGTCCCCTGCTTACATATCTACGAAACTGTCTTATTTGTTAGGATGCATCCAGAATGTTTTACACAAAAAAAAGATATATTAAATTTTAGCTCTAGACATGCAAACAAACTATGCCTCCCTAACATTAAAACAGAGATTTGCAGCCGAAATAGTTTCGTTTTGTGTGTTCGAATATACAATAAACTACCAGACAATATAAAGACATTGCCACTTAATAAATTTAAATCCACTCTGCATAGATGGCTATTGGAAAAATGTTTTTACAGTTTAGATGAGTTTCTCAGAGAAAAATGTATAGATATGAAGATAAATTAATTGTTCAATATATAATAATGTAAAACTATATTAATAAGAAGATAATATGTCTCTAAATATGGTAAAATAATGAATATGATGTAGATGTGATTACTACAAATGAACATTATTATACATTAAATTAAAATAAATAAAATAGAATTGCAATTGGAATTAGAACATAATAATTTTTACATTTGACATTTTTATTTCTGTACAATCCTATTATAATGTTATTTTCATGTTTATATTCTTTAGATTGTAAGAAATATGTTATTTATTGCATGCTGTATAACAGTGAAATATGAGACCTATATACAAGCCGACCATCAAAATGTAAACCATATTTGACGCAATAAAATGATTTGATTTGATAGGAAAAACACGTTAGGAAGATTTGTAGGAATAAAACTCGTTACGTAAAAGAAACGTTACGGGTCGTGGGTGTCACTGCAATAGTCTCTCTCCATCATTATAATACCTCGAAATTTGTCAAACGTGACATCAGATGGTTTGATGGCCTCTGGTGTTCTGCCCTCCCCATAAAGGATACAGGCGTGAATGCGCCGGAGTCATGGATGCGCTCCGCCCAGAGATGTCGTGGCGGACATAATAATGACATTATATTCTATACATAATGGCATTGACAGGTCTTTCAAATGAATTAAAAAAAATCGATGATATCGCACTAAGGGCGGGTTGTATCAAAACTACTTTACGTGTCTGTCAACGTTAAAAATGGCGTTAACCACTGTCAAACTAGAAAACGGGTTGTTTCATCTATAACGGACGTCAAAAATTAACGATTACGTTGACCGTCCATCCACCCACTGGTTAACGTAACTTTCTAGTGAAAACTGAGTTGACAGGCAGGACATCTTTGGTTGAAAGCTTTTAACATTATGGATTCTGTTTTATTTTCATATATTTTAAATGATAGTGATGATGATTCAATTGTGGAAAGGAATAGAAAAGACATTGACGAACAGTTTTTTTTGTGATGAAACAACGCTTTGTATTTGACGTACGTTAAACATCTGATGTAATCGTCAAAAAGTTACGTACGTATGATACGTTAACCAACCGTTTGATACAACCCGCCCTTACACTTTGTTTAATTTAAAGTTAGTGAAAGACTCTAACTGTGAAGCCTTACAATTGATTAATATCAATAAGGAGAATCTCAGATTTTTAAGATGATATCTAAAACTGTTGAGCCTTGTGTGTGTGAATGTGACCTTATAGAAAGTTTTTTAATTACATACATACGTACATAACTTCACGCCTGTATCCCTTATGGGGTAGGCAGAACACCAAAGGCTGTAAAACCATCTGATGTCACATTTGACAAATTTGGAGGTATTATTATGATGGTGACAGATTATTGCAGTGACAGGGAGTCAGCCTATCACCCGCAAAAACGCCAATAAAACCTCTGTACCTTAACTGACTTTTACAGTATGCCCGGGAAGAGAAACAGCTGGCACATTCTATGTTTTTCTTTCGCTTCCAGTCCAGCATGGAGGCATGATTTTTTAATTTGTGTTATGGAAATCACACAGTGGATTTTGAGGGTATACTACTACACCTGCACCCCGACCAGAGCATACTTATAAAAAATCCTATACACTAAGTGCGGTTATGCACGACATTCCATTCTCATCCGATCCGAATCAGAGAAAAAATAATCTAGAAACTTTGTATGAAATGACGGATGACGGGTGCCTGATCTAGTGTGTAAGCTCTACCATAGAAATAGTTCTACAGCTACTCCCAGACCGTCATTACTTGGATTCATATGTAGTGCGAAACTTAGGCTAACACTCAAATGCAGTGACTTTGAAATAAGAGTCTTGAACAGAAAGAAAAATAATCAACGAATGCAGAGCATTAAAAAACGACTTCTTAATGCAAGTTTAAGACTTATATGGGACTAGCCACCGCGCGGTTTTACCCGTTAACTTTTGATCCCGGTGAAATTTCGGGATAAAATATAAAAGAATTTTTCAAATCCCACTTGTAGTTTCTGAAATTAGCGCGCGTTCAGACAAACAAACTCTTCAGCTATATATTAGTATAGATTCTCATTGATACTATTATCAGAATTAGACTAAATTGAAATGGGACCGCATGGGAAGCGACAGCTTTTTCATAAAAAAAGAAACATCAAAATCGGTTCACCCAGTCGGTCAATAGTTATGAGGTAACAAATATAAAAAAGAACACGCGGTACGAATTGAAAACCCCCTCATGTTTTTGAAGTTGGTTAATAAATGGAGATTTTCACGCACTTAATTTTAATTTAATTTGCTGAAGACCACGCGCTCTGTAAAGACACCGAAATGATGAGTTGAAATATGCAAAATATTTCATTTTATACATTTAAGGAATAGTGAAAAAAAACAAACATATTAGCATGGCCCCTTTTATTTAATTTACACCTTAAATCTACTTAAGTCTTATACAATTAGTTTAACTTATTTTACTTAAACAAGGATGACATTTGCTATGGAACTAAATACTGCGTATATTAAGTAAGCTACGAACGCGAAGAATACGGTTTTCAGGGTCATGTGCATGTAGAATAACCTGAAATAAAAGAAAAACAAGACGTTAGTTTCCTCATCATCACAACTCTTTATTATGAGTCCATTTCAGGCTGGCGCGGTCCCAAGTGGGGGTCACAGGGGAGATGACCCCCCCCAAAATCATGAAAAAGATGAAGCTAGAAAAAGATACTTGTGATGAAAAATTTTGTTGTGACCTCTCCCAAAATTTCAGCCTGCGACCGCGCCTATTTTCAGGGCTATGAGTATCACCTCTGCGTTACGAAAATATTTAGACCATAATCAAATACGCTGGCCAGGTGGGGATTCTTACAAACTCTAACGACTACTGTTTACGAGATTACAGCACCCAGGACCGACTGCTTAACGTGCATTCCGAAGCACGGAAGTCGTCGTGAGAAATGAATGGTGGGCGGGCACCCATCCAAGTACCGACCGCGGCGAACGTTGCTTAACCTGTGATATCGTGTAATAAATACAGGAGCCACAGCGCCACCGCAACTTCAGTATCATAATAATTTATCTCTAGTATCACTACAATAGGATGAGAAGGTTGAAGATGATTCTTAAACCTTAGAGATGTTACCACAGCAACCGATCGATGGAAAATGGATTACCTAGTTCACGTCAATCGTTAGTTTTTACTAAACCAACCCGATCAGCGGGCCTATTACGGTTATTTCATGACATGACATGATAAACAAGATTTCTATCTTAGAGTAATAAGTATACTTTATTCTTACTCTAAGATTTCTATGATATAATGAATGAACGAATACATACATTGCAATTCATTGCATTCAAGAGGAATTTCCTTATAAGTATCATCTATGACTTAAAAACTTCAATTGAAAAAGGTGAGATCGCACCCACCTCTATGATATGTTTGTTTCTTGATTTCATTTGTGTTTTTCCGTTTCGAATGCTTTTATAAATAAATACTATATAATTGTATATTGGGATTATTGTATTCAGTCTAAATTGCAAGAACTTAGCTAAGAGATTTCGCCGAGTAGTAATACCGAATAAAGATCGCATGATATGTTTCACGTCAAAGAATTTCTTGATATCGTCGCATGTTTTTCCGTTTCGTGTGCTTTCATAAATCAATACTATACTATTATATATTGGGATTATTCTATTCAGTCCAATAGCAAGAGCTTAGCTTAGAGATTTCGCCGAGAAGTAATACCGAATAATGATCGCGGGATATGTTTTACGTCAAAACTATTTCATGATATCATCGCATGGTTTTGCGATTCATAATAGGCCCACTCAGAAAAACACGATCGACGTTGATCAATGTCATTGGTCTGGTAACACCCTAATGGTGCGTGTTCACTGGCTGTCGCCGGCAGCACTGCACGGACGGCACGCAACGTTATTTTGGTTTGCTTTGTATGAATTTATATAGAACTGCGTGCACTGCGTAAAATGCGTGCGGCAGTTATTGGAAAAAAATGCGTTGCGTGCCGGTGACATTACAAAAATCCGTTCATTGCTGTCATCGGTCCCTGTCTATCTCCATGACTGAAGACGTTAACTCACAACAAGAAAATACCTTCTCTAAAATAAATAAAAAAATCCAGATACGGTGGACGCACGCCATCGGCAAATCCGTTCGGTTCGTTGCGTGCTGTGTGCGTGCGGTGCGTCCGGTGCGGCCTAGTAAACGCGCACCTTTAGTCGGTAATAAAGCAATTGCGATTCTAGATGACAAAGTACCGAAGTGAGTCAGTTTTCCAATGCGTTCTTCATTAAAGGATGTATAAATATTTACCTTCTCCATTTTTTTCTTGCTTCAGGTAAAGTTGATAGTTCATCTTTCACTAGATACACGCGAAGCCCTGAAACAAACATATTTTATTAGAAATGGGAACCACAAATCATATATTTTTAAATTTTTATTAAAAATTGCGTTCGACCTGGTGAAGACGGACAAGTTAAAATAATAAAATAAAATCCCCAGACAATCGCACCAACTACCTACATGGCCTCAAAGTAAGCTGAGCTTGTGTTACCATGACCATGTAGCGAAAATCGCCAAAATGCCAAATCGCCAAATGGTCGTCACTTTGCCGTTTTAGTCTTCAATTTGGAAAAAATCTTTGTTAAGAAAAATCTAGACATCTAGGTAGTCTTATAAAATAAAAGAGTCTTTTAACCGGATGTTTTTACATTTACGCTAAGTCTTTGCAAATAGGGTACAGCTCGCGCCAACCATCAAGTCTGAAGTTGTTGGGAGACGCTTTGCAAAGGTTGTTTGTAAGCAAAACACTGTTATTGTACATTAAGTTATTTTTTTTTCTTATTATTATGAATGTACTAGTTTATTTTGTTTATGCAAAAATGTAAAACTTTTTGAACAATAAAATTATTATTATTATTTCGAATGGTCGAAATTCTCAGCCAACGAAGGCTGGTTTTTTATTATTATTATACAGGGTGACTGGTGGGTCACTTTTGAAATTCAAGGACGTGATAGTTTGAGATCATACACGAAGAAAAAAAAATGTTAATTGTTTACTGAGAAAACTTAACCGAAAGTTGAAATGATTAGAAACTGCTTACGCAAAGCATGGTTACACTAGCGTTGGCAGCGATCCGCGTGCCGGGTCACGTGCCGCGATTGACTCAGGCGTCAAAAAAAAACAAAACTTTATTTATTTACAGGCAATTTTAGTGAAAAATTAAGTAGGTACCTACTTTTATTAAATATTTATGACGAGAATCGAGTACTGAAAGTTCTCCTTCAGTATCTAAAATTTGTCACCAGTCACCCTGTATGATATTGACACAATACTATTCAAGGAGGGTCTCACTGATCACCCCTCCCAATGACAGTCATTTTAAAATTTAATGTCTCGTTTAATACTAATTTTTTTTCATGTTTTCATGTCGCAGATTATGATATTTGTTAGGACTTCAAATATTATTATAGGGATGCAACGATATGGATATTACGATACCGATACGAATGACGAATGTATCGTAATAGCAAATACGATAATGAATGCGATAACGAATGCATTACGATTATTTATTACATCTAATAAAATAAGTCAATTGAGTAAAATCAACTTTACTTAAGTTTTAAGGACAATTTACTGTATGGATTAAACCGGCTGTGGAAAACAATCTTTCTGAATCCACTGTTGCTGGTTTGATGGACAAATACTTATGGGCCATTTTTTTCAAATTAGGAAATACAGTATTTTTTCTCCAATAACTCGAATAGCTTGTATCCATCTCTGCATTGGGTGAATATAAATAAGAATTAATTTCAGCCATATAGTTTTGATATGAAACAACAAATAAATAAATATCAGTATTATGTAGGTACATTATTTCATTTCATTAAAATAATATCTGTTAACTAAGCAGTACTTAGTAAGTATTGTATTAGAGTCTACTTCATATCGGATTGATTTTGTTTCATTTCAGTTTAAAAAAATCAATTCTGTGTGTAACATTTCACTGATTTATTAATTAGTTATAGGTAGTACTAGTATCTAAAATTTATTTATATTTATTTATTTATTTTTATGGTATGTACCAGTTTTTTTATTAGGTAGGGAGTGTAGTATCTAGTTTTAAGAATCGTTATAAATCGTAATTTTACGATACCGATGATCGTCAAAAATAACGATAACCTGCGGTTTACGATTATTGGCATCGGTATCGTTGCATCCCTAATTATTTATTAAGAAATAATGCATTTGGCGAAACTTGCCAGTTTATTTTAGTTTCCGTGCGCTACCTAAATGTCGATAAAATATAACGTAGGTATGTTCTAAAGGTACCTGGGTCAATTATTGTCGGAAATCCGATCAATAATCCGATCTTCACACCCTGTATACATATAATCATCGCTATATTTATAATTACTATGCACTCGACATGATTTGTGATTGGTATTACTTTTAGCATTTTGAAAATATAAAAAGAAGACAGTCCACCTGGTTTCGTGGTAGAGATCGCTCACTAGCTATAAGGCCGCCTATTAGTCGGTACATAGTGTTTTCTTTTCTTTTTATTGTTTGTCTTTTTTGTGTAAATGTGTAATGAAGGGTAAATTAATAAATAAAAAGAAGAAACATTTGATTAATAAGATAGATTTGCATGTTACCTACTTGGAATTAAATTTGTATCAATTAAATTTTGTAGATATGGACTTAATTTTTATTTTTGTACATTTATCTTATTCTGACATATTTTTAAAAATCTGGACATTTATTCTTTTAATTTTGTTTCTGTTTTTTGTTTTGATTTTGATTTTTGTTACAGATCTGTTTTATTTTTACTACTTAATTCATGTAACTCAAGGTTTGTCACTTTTAATTGAATTATGAGCTAAAATTTATCCAGGTTTAGCCTGCTTAGCGCAACTATTTTCTATATTTTAATAAATCAATAAATATTTCTGACACTCACACAACATTATCTAGCCCAAATTAAGTTTCTTAAAGAACTTGTGTTATGGATACAAGATAACTGATATACTTAAGAAATATATAAACATACATACTGAATAAATACATATTTTTTATTAGAATAAACTTAAATAAACATATAAACATCCATGACTTGACGACTTATATCTGTGTTTATCACACAAATATCCGCAACCGCCGAGATTCGAACCCAGGACCTCTAGCATAGAAGGCAATGTATGTTACCGCTACACCAGCCGGTCGTCAAATTGTATTGAATATGTAATTTTACCTTTAAGTACCTTTGAATGTAATCTGTTTTGTTCATTAAAAAAAAATAAGTAAATAAGGCTGAATGCAAAACCCACCGCTCAAGAAAGTCTCGGTGACGTACTCCCACGACATCTTGCTCATGTTGAAGAAGAACAGCGTCTGGTCCGCCTCCGACATGTCGCGCCACATCGTCTGCACGTGGCCGTTGCTGAACTGCCAGTCCTGCGTCGAGAAGAAGAACAGGATGCTGGTCATCTTCATCGCCCGTTTGTACAGCTTTAACATCCTGGACATTTATAGAAAAAAATTATTAAAAAAAAGACGTGTGGCACTCGGAGACTGCCGCAGTAAAGCTATTGCATAGCATTTTTTATCAACTTATGCAATTATAATTATTTATTTATTTTATTAATGCAGTAATGTTTGATCTAATATGAAGTGCCACAAGTTCCTAGTAGATGGCGCTGATTGTTTATTAAAGCCCGCATGTAAAGTTATGAAATCAAAGTATCACCGCTGAGCCGGTCAGAGTGGGGGGGTGTTAGGTTTTTTTCGTTACGGAATTTCTGGATTCGGTCCCCACGCTCAAGGCCCGCGATAGAAGCTATGCAATAGCTTAAAAAGAATATATTTATTGAAACATTGAAGAAAATAAAAAATTACAATCAAGAAAGTTCAAATACAAATTTACCGATCTATGCCACCAATTGGTAACCACTCAGGTTTGTACCCATGGCATCGCAAGGATGCTTTGACGCTGATTTTCAGTGGCACCAGAAGTAGAAGATGTAGAAATTATAGTTTATTAGAAAAAAGAATTAATCCTAAAACTAATCGGCATATCTGACACTAATGGAAATAATTAAAGTAAGGAAATAATTTGTCAGTGTTAACAAATGAGTACATATTGGGCATAATTCGACATTGAATTCTCTTATTTCAAGTGTTTCTTAGTGCCGTGACAGAAAGAGAAAAAAAATGTTTTTGTATGAGGCTGTCACGTTTCACGTCGTAAAATTTAACACTGGAGAGACTTGAAAGTAAGGAAATGCACTGTCGGATACGGCCTATTATAATACTGAAAACTACATTTTTAAGTGCAGAAACTTAAGCACAAACCGAACTGTGGTCGTTGATGTATACTTGATAAGGCTAATAATAATTAACTTCCACCCCTATATAGTGGATTTACCAAGAAGTCGAACAAAACGCTTCGATAGTTCCTTTTTGGTACGGATTGCCAAGGTGTGGAACAATCTGCCTGCGTCTGTTTTTCCTGACCACGACAGGCCTGGAAGTTTTAAGTGTCGAGTGAATAGGTTTCTCGTGGATGGACGTGTAACGCCATAGTCTTCATGCGCACTTTCCATCAGGTGGCATGGAAGACAAACGTCCTATCCTTACAATGTAAAAAAAAAATTACTTCGCAATCTTTAAAGGTGACATAAGAGAGGTTATTTTGTCCATATTTTGATTTGAGCACAAATCATGTAATCCGAAAGTGTACCATTTTTACAATATTTGGCCTTTTCCTGTTTTTTCTGAAATTCCAGTTTTTACCCTTCAAACATCAATTGCAAAAAAAAAAGTTCGTTTCAGTTTTTGATACTTAGGTGTTTGTTTTATAAATAAACCTTTAATAACCTACAATGAAATAAAATTTTCAATGTGATTTAAAACAGAAGCTAGAGAACGATGCCACCTGTAAAATTATGTTTGCAATAAAGTATTGAGTATTGAGTATTGATTTATAAAACAAAAATGAATTTAATTGAAGCAAACAAAAAAGTGCTGATGAAGTTAGTTTGAATTTCTTTCAAAAAACTTCTACAACTCTGTTCATACCCAAAGAGGCAAAATAATTAAAATTTAATTGCACTGTTGTAAAAAAAAATTCACGACCAAAATCTAAAAAACACATTTTTTTCAAAGAATTCCTGATATTTGTTCGGTGTTCGCCAACGCGAATTTAATATAAAAAGGCTGTCAGGTAAAAATTATATGAAAAAATATATATAAACTTGTATAAAACTAAACTCACATTCTCTTCTTTCCGGTGACAGTGAGCCAGCCATCCACCAGCATGGCGGGAATGAAGTGCAGGAAGAAGTTCAGGATTCGGAACATATAATAGTTATTTGTTATCGTCAGTCCGTAGTACCTGAAACAATTAAGTTGATTAGATTCAACTTCAATCAAACAAAGGCATTATCAGATACAAAAACCCCTGCAGGTACCTATAAATAAATAATAGTACCTACCTACTCCTACGTGAAGATAAGAATAGTATACTATGTAATTAGCAACGCTCACATACGTGGTCATAAAATTTATTTGAAGCAGCTGTTAGCTGCTGCGCTTCAGTAACCCTGTCCCATTACACGTACACACGCTATTGTTGCTTGGAGGCGCCGTGCCGCTGCTGCTGCACGTGGCCGCGCGCCGCCTGGACGCGCGCGCTCATATATTTAATGTATAACCCGGATCAATAAAATATGCTCTGTTTACTCGCATGTAATTTGCACTAAGGTACAATTCAACTTTGTAGGATTCGTTATATTATGCACTAGGGTATAATATATTATGCACGCGTGACTTATAGCCCAGTTTATAGTTCTAAATTCAATAGAATAAGGCTCACTTTACGAGCAAGTGTGTTGAAAACAAATATAAGCTACAAAGCGAAACATTTATAAGTTGGTAAAATACTTTTCAATTTAAACACATCGTGAAATTAATTAAATGAAAATAAAATTATAATCTCCCCTGTGAAATGGCACTAGGTACATGTACAAAACTTAATTTTATTTCGAAAGAAAATTTTCAAATGTGTAATAATAGAAAACATAGACACGATGGTTTTAAACACAACACATTGGAACTAGGGGGTATCCTAGTTCACGACCCTGGAGCCAGTTTACAAAAGTCGTGGCCGCGCGCGTAAAATTTTATTTGTTTTATTTTATTGAATCATCCATGCACGATGTACGCGCTGCAGTAAGTACCCAACTACACGCCGGAGTTAGCCAAGACAGGCACGTCCCGTACGCGTATTTACAAAGGCTTATACCATTAGAGTGAAAGTGCAAACTGAACTGGCTTATCTTTTGTATGACAAAAACTTGCCGAAACCCTAATCTATTTTAGTACAGAAATTAACCGAAGTCGCGTAGACTTTGTGAGATAACTTCAATTTAAAATTGCAGCAACAAAAGCTATCCCATTTGATATCGATATTTACCGATGGTTAGCTTCAATTTGATACTTAAATGGCAATCGTTCTGATTTTCAAAGATAGGAATAAAATGTGCCTACATTATGACCATCGTTATTTTGATGATTTAACGTTTGACTTTTGATCATGTCGGGATTGTCCAGGGTTGACTATAATAGCTGACCAGGTTTATGGCGCTTCGCCGGCCGCTCCCGCGGCACCGCTCGCTTCGCTCGCTCGGCTCGCGCACGTCAATAACTATATGCAACCTAACATGCTCCTCCTCGCTGCGCTCGTCGTCGCACCTAACCGTACCGACTCCGCTTTCCGGTGCGGGAGCCCTTCTCGTAGCTTATCTCTTTCATCGCAATGTATATCAAACAAAGATATACCTACTTTTCATCTTGACAAAAGCTTATCTATTTGAGTGAATATGTATTATACAGTACTAGGTTTTGTCTTTGCATTTCTTTGAAAATTACAAGAGCAAAAGCTAATCCATTTCAGTAAATTTTTTTACTGAGTTAGATTAGGTATTGTCGAGTAATATGCATAAACAAAAGCTCCTCTATTAGTGTCTGACTCGAGACTCAAATAGTATAGCATTTGTATATTCGCGTCCCGTACGTCTGTGTCGCACGCCCGCAGCTATTTCCAATGGCACTTTTGTTTGAATACGCACGTGCTCGCTTTGGCCCTAAGGGTGTTACCTGACCAATCGATCGATCGTCGATCAAAGTCGGGCGATAGGTCTGGTTTTTTAATGATCAATGGATACCATTCGACTAACCAATCGATTAATGGTAAGCCGATGTTGATAGCCTCTGATTGTACAGGGTGGCTGGTGGGTCACTTTCGAAATTCGAGGACGTGATAGTTTGAGATCATGCATGAAGAGAAAAAATAAAATTAAATATAATTATTTATTCAGTCAACTTAACCGAAAGTTAAAGAATTCATTACGCACAGTATGGTTACATAAGCGTAATGCAATAGATACTTAGCGGGTGATGGTGTGCGTATGGCGGGAACACTGCTGTGTGCGTGCGTGTTGACTGAGGCGGCGCTTCGGTGAAAGTGTAATAATATCTCTTTATTTATTAACGAGCGTTTGCCCGCGACTTCGTACACGCATAAACTCAAAAGTCCTATTTTCCGTCCCCGTGGGAATTCCGGGAATTCCTTCCATTATACAAACAGACACTTATTGAGGAACCTTTATACCAAGTATCACATCCGTGCACTCAAAGAATAATATTTTATCATACAAACTAAAACATCATATATTTCCCGTTACCGTAGGAATTTTGGGAATTCCTTTCATAACACAACCAGTATCTTTTTGAAGAACTTTTATGCCAAGTATCATATCTCAAGGAATAAGATTTTTCATACAAACTAAAAAGTCCAATAATTCCCGTTCCCGTGGTAATTTCGAGAATTCCTTCCTTAGTGCTCCCCTAGATCCCCTAAAGAATGTACGTTCCAAATTTCAGCTCTCTACGCCCAGTAGTTACGGCTGTACGTTGTCTGTCATTCACTCAGTAACTCAGTCAGTAACGGAACAGTTTTATATATATTGATAGGGAATTCTAGTGAAAAATTAAATAAATTAGCCTTGCGTGCCTACAGTCCCTGTGGCACACAAGGCTGTGGCTGTGTGCACTCACCAGACGGCCTTCGTGGTGGGTTTGTCGATGCTGTGCTTGGCGTTGAGGCGCACGAACTCCCCCCACGTGATGGGGTTCTCCGCGCCCGACACGTAGTTATAGATGGGGATGTCCGACGTCTGGCTGCAATTGTACAAGCAGTTTATTTATTTATTTATCCAACAACATATATACAATCAAATCACAATAATAGGTCTAAAATGTCTTAATTCTAATATACAAGTCAATACAAGGCATTCTCAATATTTTGCGCATACCCTACCTAACGAAACGAGATATTTTAAAGCTAAAAATTAAAATAACATCGAATTAAATAATAAATAATTAAAACATACAACATTAAAATATAAATTAAAATACAAAATGTCAAAAACAAAAAAAAAGAAGAAGAAGCGAGAACCAAAACCAACGAACATCCGCGAAGCACCAGTTTGTATCAATTAGATACAATTGTAAATAATGCATATTTTTTTACTACATTAGGTAGTGCTACACTCTATATTTATTATTGAAGGTGCAACGCAGATGATTCACTTCACTGTGCTGTGATAGATTGCGGCGCAAAAAAAATGCCAAATGTCGAAGGTTTATGGTTATTACATACATACATAACTTCACGCCTGTATATAAAATCGACCAACTTATCTGTGAAACGGCAAAATTCAGCACTACAGTCGCCATGTTGAAATGTCTATTGACTGTCAGTGTCTACTACTTTTGAATGTTGTGTTATATTTTTTGTGATAATATCGAATATTGTACATTAAATATGCCGAAGGCTATAAAAAGTGACGCCCGGAATATTGTTCTAAAAGTGAAGTCATTTTTTGAAGAAGAAGCTCGTCACCAAGCCCCCATAATTCCATTTAACCAAATCTACAAACGAGTTTCAGCTGCTACAGGTTGGTATTGCCACTTTTGAAACATAAATTAACCGACTTGTTTTGATGCATTTCTTTAAAATTAAGTTTATGCTTGTTAAATAACTATACCATTATTAAAAACTTAACAAACAAAAATGCAATGATCAAAACCAAAAGGTTACCATAAACTAATCATTTCACTTTCATTTCAGGTGTGAGTGTAGGATTGATCTCGAAAATTGTCAAAGAGAGACAAGAAGCTGAACAATCTAGTACTAGAATTCGTACACCAGGCATGTCAAGAACACGTACAAGTGGATTTATTCAGCTTGATAATTTTGATTTGAGCGTAATCAGGCAAAAAGTACATGAATTTTATTCAGTAAAGAAGGAGTTGCCTACAATTAAAAAGCTCTTAGATATTTTGAGAACAGAAATAAATTACATGGGACAGCGTGAGAGTCTCCGTAAACTGCTCCATAAGTTGGGATTCCGTTTTAAAAAAACCAAATCCAATCGAAAAGTTCTAATGGAACGAAATGATGTGTCAGCTTGGAGAGCTAAGTATTTGAATGAAATTGTGAAAAATAATAGGTCTTCCAATCCTCGGCCTCTTATATACTTAGATGAGACATACATTCACTCAAGTCACACTTCCGGTAAGTGTTGGCAAGGAGAAGGCATGGATGGTGTTTTAGAACCTGTATCAAAGGGACAACGACACATAATCGTGCATGCTGGAGGGGAAACCGGATTTGTAGAAAATGCACTCTTAGTATTTAGATCAAATTCTAAGAGTGGCGACTACCACGATGATATGAATAACACTAATTTCAAAAAGTGGGTAATTGAGAAGCTTTTACCAAATTTGAAAGAACCTACAATAATAATCATGGATAATGCACCTTATCACCGTATTTCCCTTAACAAATGTCCGAATACAAATTCATTAAAAAGGGACATGCAATTATGGCTCACTGAAAACCAACTGGAATATGGAGAAGACATGACAAAACCACAATTGTTAGAAATAATTAAAAGACACAAGCCGGAACCAGTATATGAAATTGAAAATATTCTTGCTGAAAATGGTCACAGATGCTTGTATTTACCCCCTTACCATTGTGATCTTAATCCTATAGAACTGATATGGAGCACAATGAAGAGGAATGTGGCAAATGTAAATATAGACCACAAAAATCAGGAAATCCCCAGACTTATTTCTGAAGCTTGTGATGCCATCTCATCTAATGAATGGAAGCAACATTGCAAACATGTTCAAAGGTTGGAAGAAGAGTATTTAAAAAATGATATTTATTTGGATGAACCTTTTATAATAAATGTTGTAAGCGACAGTGACACTGAAAGTGATTCTGATAGTGATGAAGATGTGGATACATTTATGGAAGGAATTCGGCCTATAAATCAAGGTCATACTTCAGGTGCCCATTCATCAAAAGGTGTCATTCATAAAAAGGATCATACATATTGTAAACCTGTTTTTTAATAAACAAGTATGAGTAAGATATATTTTTTAATTATATCCTTTTTATCCTATTAGATAATGTTAAATATTGTCTGCTTTCAAATAAAATGTGATTTTGCTACGAAATTTCTTTAAAAAAAATTCAATTATTTTTTAATGGATTTGGTATAAGTAAAAATATTATTTTTTTGGGCTATTGCTTTTGCATGATTTAAAACACTTTCCTATTTTATTTTTCCTTTCGTTATTTATTTCGCAAAGCACACCTGAATACTGTTCCTATCAGTTCTCACATATTTTAAAGCTCGGCTTTAAATGCTTAAATTCAATGCCAATGTATAATTATTTCAGAGGATCCTTACATATAAAAATTTAATTTGTTAGTACCCCCTTTGTTTAATTGAAATTAGAATAAAGTTAAAACATTTAGTTATTAGTTAGATTCATACGAGTAATTTAAATATCGCTTAACTTCGACTGTAGATTTCCCACAATATTTGCCAAAATTTATTACCTAGCAACACGGGAACGACAATGACGCCACCACTCAGTTCACAGATAAGTTGGTCGAACGATACCTAATACGGTAGGCAGAACATCGGAGGCTATAAAACTATCTGATGTCACATTTGACAAATTTGAAGGTGTTATTATGATGGAGAGAGACTATTGCAGTGACAGGATGTCAGCCTGTCGCCCGCAAAATCGCCAATAAAACCGCCGTCCCTTAACTGATTTTTACAGTATGCCCGGGAAGAGAAGCAGCTGGCAAATTCTACGTTTTTCTTTCGCTCCCAGTCCAGCATGGAAAAAATTTATTTAAAATTATAATAATTGTAAGTATATACACAATGTTTATGTTCCAATAAAGATTTTTTCATACCGATTCATTTCATTTTCATTTTCAAACAATCAATCAGTAAAACTGTAGGAACGCACACAATATGCAGAGATTGCAATGTATTTATTATTTCTGATAGTGCTAGTGTAAAAAAAGGCAATATTATTGTACGCCAGACTTTCTCAGACAAGAAGTGTGAGGCGGATAGTCAATTTGTCTTCACAACATTAACCTAACAAATTGCCATCTACACATAGAAATGTTTCTCAAGCAATTGTCATGTCATAAAACGACTCCTGACATATTTTTACATACTTACATACATAACTTCACGCCTGTATCCCTTATGGGGTAGGCAGAACATCATAGGCCATCAAACCATCTGATGTCACGTTTGACAAATTTCGAGGTATTATAATGAACGAGAGAGACTATTACAGTGACAGGGGGTCAGCCTGTCGCCCGCAAAACTGTCAATAAAACCTCCGTCCCTTAACCGACTTTTACAGTATGCCCGGGAAGAAAAGCAGCTGGCACATTCTATGTTTTTCTTTCACTCCCAGTCCAGCATGGACATTTTTTTTATTGTTGAATAAACCCGCATTCAACCTCAATCTCATCTTATGGTAAATGGAAAAGAGGTCAAAGATGACAGAAGGACATAGTTCTTCGTAAATTATTACCGGTCCATATCACCGCAGATGCAGTTATATTTGGCGACAAATTTTATATGAAGGGTGGTCGCTAGCCAGTCGGACCCTTAAATGTCTCTCACCACCAAACGAGGCTACCTAGTCGGTATTTGTCGCTGTTTAGGATACTCTTATTCAGAGGTGATATTATTATTCCGAGCCGAACCTATTTATTTATTTAAAAGCACAACGAACAGAGTACAATCTTAATAGCACTTTACATTTTAATATTACACTTTCTAAATTGCACCCTAATAATTGTTATGCACAGCATTTAAATACCTTATATAATTTTAATCTAGTAGGCACACACAATAATATTTACTTAAAACTAAAAATGACTTTAAAAATAGGTATAATAAAAAAAAGCAATTCAATAAACTTGCGACTGAAACAAATGAAAAAAGGAACAAAAACATTTTTACATACTTATTTGAAATTTTGAGAAAAGAATTTAGGTTTTGAGCATAAATATCAACACTTTTACAATTTTCATTATAGGATCTGCACATGCGATACACAGCATCATTATAAGTAACATTATTATCACAAAAAGGTAAATAAAACAAGATTCTAACCCTCTGATTACCCACAACTTTTAGTGAAAACTGACTTGACAAATCTATACGGCACAGTATACGGCACCATTCGTACATACAGAATAAATCTTGACTTTGACATTAAAGTAACTAAACTAAAGTATGTATTTATTTTTTCTGATAAAAACTTATATCTAAGAATAACATTAATTTAGGAATTTATACTAGGTTAAACAACATTAATCCGTAGGTATGTAATAAGGTTACTAAATTTAACAATAGATGCTATACCTACAGTATGCTATACCCACAAAGCAGATCCTCCGTGGCTATACCTAATATATGATTTCATTAGTTTATCATGTACTAGGTTAACACAGGTATAATACCTAAACTAAGTAATTATGATTACTTGTTTTTTAGGTATAAAATGTTCAATATAATGAATTGCTAAGTCACTATTAATTCTATAACAAATGGATACAATAACAATTAGTGTAACTACTACATAAACATATTTTTATAAGGTAGGTACCTAAGTAAGGATTTTAACATTATTTATTTTTTCAAATAGAGAATACACATAACTGGATATACAAATACAACATACAATAGACAATAATCTATATGTACTACTAAAAACATACTAAAACCTTAATTAAATCGAAGGTGTAAATTATAACTAGATTCTAATCTACATGTACGTGGGTGGTCTGAAAAGTTTCCAACCTAACAATGATACAAGATTTTTTTTCTTAATTTTTTTATTTATTTTTCTACATAGTCTCCTTGTAAGTCTACACACTTCTCCCAGCGATGCTCCCATCTCTGTAACCCGTCCAAATAGTACTCGGCGTTTTTCTCTGCAAAATAATTGTTCACAAAGGTGATTGCCTCCTCATTTGACGAAAATCTTTGTCCTCCGAGCGCAGTTTTTAGATGAGGGAACAAAAAGAAGTCGCTTGGGGCCAGATCTGGTGAGTAAGGCGGATGGTCAAGCAGTTCAAACCGTAACTCGTGGATTTTTGCCATGGCAACCGCTGAGGTGTGAGACGGCGCGTTGTCTTGGTGAAACAGGATTTTCTTTTTCTGCAAATGTGGCCGTTTTTCCGCAATTTGTGCCTTCAGCTCGTCAAGTAATGATGCGTAGTATGCTCCTGTAATGGTTTTTCCTTTTTGAAGATAATCGATTAAGATAACTCCATGACTATCCCAAAAAACAGTCGCCATCACTTTCCCAGCCGAAAAAACAGTTTTTGCTTTTTTTGGAGCTGGTTCCCCCCTTGCAGTCCACTGTTTTGACTGTAGTTTTGTTTCGGGCGTATAATGGTGTATCCAAGTTTCATCTACAGTAATTAATCGGCGCCAAAACTCGGATTTATTGCGCCTAAACTGCGCCAACAGAGCCTTGGAAATGTTCATTCGAACACGTTTTTGTTCTAACGTGAGCAAACGCGGCACCCAACGCGCGGACAGCTTTCTCATGTCTAAATCTTGTTTTAATATGTGACAAACACGTTCTTTGGACATTTTCATAACCTCTGCTATCTCTCTCACTTTAATTCGGCGGTCGTCTAACACCATTTCGTGAACTTTAGCAATGTTATCGTCAGTAGTTGCAGTTTTTGGACGTCCCGAACGTTCATCGTCTCCCAAGCTCTTACGGCCACGTTTAAATTCAGCTGCCCAAAATTTCACTGTGGTAAATGATGGTGCAGAGTCCCCATACACAGAGTCCAACTCATTTTTGATTTGCGTAGGCGTATTGCCTTTCAAAAACAAATATTTAATAACAGCTCGATACTCAATTTTTTCCATTTTCACAAAAACACTCACATGTACTCACTCAAACGACTGTCAACTAAAAACTGCGCGTCCAAAATGGCCGAAACTTTGGTGAGTAACCTGTCAAAAGATGCACAACTACATTCACTAGCTTTTGTTGACGAGTGGCGCCATCTTTGCGTTAAGGTCGGAAACTTTTCAGACCACCCTGGTATTTAAAGTCAATGTTATTTTAAGACTATTAACAGTTTCTCTGTATCTTCATAAGACATATTTAAAAGTGATGATCGTATTATCCGTTTAGTGTTGTTATAGGTCAGGGGATATATGCTTAGTTTGGAGTTTAATCGTTTATAAAGCAGTGGTCCTAGAAAAATGTAGAATTTAGAAGAGAATGCAGTTTTTGTGTTTTGGGGTCGTGCAATGTCAAGCCTTCTTTTGTTTGTTACTTGTGATCTGTAATTAAGGGTGCAATGGTATTTTAAAATTGCGTTCATTATAAATAACTGTCTGACTGTCAGTACTTTACAGTCTTTATATAGAAGCTCAGTGGGGTAAAGGAAAGGTCGGAAATGGGAAACTTTTAAAATTGCTCTTTGTGCTCTTTCAATGTTAATGAGAAACGTTTTAGCTGTCACTGTCACATTGACAGTGACATTGACTTACTTCTCCCTGAAGTTCTTGGCTGTGTACCAGGCGCTAGTGATGATTGCGTTGACGGCCATGTCCACCGGCACCATGTCGGCCACCGCCGTGCCGTTCAGCAACATCGTCCGTAGCACCTGCCATTGTAGATAATGTCGACGGTTAATGGGTTATTTGTTTAACAGTGCCTAGGGTGTTTGGGCGAAGGCGTTAGTTATTTAAGTGATTAAATTAGTTGATAAGTTTTAAATTGTATGACAAGGCGTAGTTCCATCGATGGCTGCTAGATGGAGTTAACTGTCTTTTAAATCACACATGTGAATGGAGAAATCGTTTCGTTTATAGTTAGTGTTAGAGATCTATGTTTATAGTTGAACGGTTTTAAATGTATTGTGTGTAGAGATTTGTTGTAATATTATGAATACATACTACATCATTGTTTTTTGTGGCTTTCATTTTGCCTGCCCTCGGCAACCTGAGCTATAGATTGTCTTTGAAGTACTTTGAACGTTTGTTTGTTTATGCTGTTTTGTTTGTTTTTTGAACTAACATGTTTATTAACATTTAAATTTACTTCAGAAAAGGGCTATTTAAGTAAAACATTTTTGAACGGATTTATCGCGTATTTTTACATTTGAACTCGACGTTTCGGTGTCTTTGCAGACCCCGTGATCACGAGCGACTGAGGTGTGAAGCGTCGGATTGATAGATGGAACTAGTTATAAATCATCACCTCTATCTGTTTCTCAGTCTTGTTCTCAGTTTTGTTCATATAAATTTACTTTAGAAACGGTGAAATTTAATATTCTTTTTTTTAATATCTCGATATTTCGGCACTGTTACAAGCACCATGATCACAAAATAAATAAAAAACATAATAAATATTCCGTTTCTAAAGAAAATTTAGAATTCGTTAGTTATTTAAGTCGTAGTTATTAATACGCTAAGCTAGCACTGAGAATCCCTTAAGGTACACGCGCACTATGTTGGGCCGTATCGCAGCGCAAAAATTCGCTTGTTTCGCTCGTATACATTGAACTCACTATGCCTGGGCGCATCACAGTCGGAGCTGAGACTTGGCGGACTTAAAGTAAGACATGCCAATTTTATTTCTATTAAGTATTAATGATTCGTTATATTAAATAAAAATCGATTTATTTATTTCATAGCGTTAAAATTTTTACATTTTAATACGTCGTTTTAGATTCTTTATTCACCATATCAACGGCGACAGTCGAGTCAACATTTTATATGAAACAAAACGTGATATATTCCAGTTAGACGGAGTTTAAAGACAGAGTTTTCTAGGAATAGTATTTCTACGTGGAAACATATAGTGCACATAGGTATTTGCCCGCTTTCATTCTCCCCTTTTTTTCATGTCCCCGATCGCCCATGTGGTATGTGGGGATGATCCGGCAGAGATCCGGACGAACCCAAGCTATTGGCACTACCCGCGGGCCCCTGAGCCGAGCGCCGCCAACGTAGGAATGGTTTCAGTACACGAGAAAATTTTCCCACTCATAGCCGCAATAGGTCACAACTCACACTACTGAATTCTTTATTGCTTGCTTAAATTATTTTAATACACGTTCATAATTATTATCAATTAAATGACGATTAAACGCCTTGTGAGGCGCTGCAAATTTGGGAGAGAGGAGAAATAAACAAGAACATCCATTATTTATGTTATTATTGGTGTTCCAGGCGGTTTTACCAGCATAATTTCGCGTAAATCCTGCCGGAATATCGAAATGACAAGTAGCCTATGCGCTCCCAGACTGTACAGTCACGCGCATTAATATGTACACAATTCGCAACTTATTCGATTGTGATAAGGCTCAAAGTCCAATGAAAATGTATACATATTATTACACGTGACTGTACACTAGCATTATGTGCTCCCAGACTGTACACTAGCATTATATGCTCCCAGACTGTACACTAGCATTATGTGCTCCCAGACTGTACACTAGCATTATGCGCTCCCAGACTGTACATTAGCACTATGTCAATTTTCATCCAAATTCGTTGAGTTGTTCTTCAGTGATTAAGGAACAAACATCCCTACATCTAACCAAACTTTTACATTTAATGATATTAGTAAGATAATAAGAAGTCTGTACTTACCCCTAAGCCAACTCCAACAATAAGGCCGGTGGGTCCCAATAGACTGTCCGTCCATCCCCGAACTGGCTCGTCGTAGGAAGAAATCACTGTAACATAAAACGAATATTAAATTGCCTTTTGTTTTATATACCATTATTAACTGTCATTGCAAAGATAACGGACGATCATCGTCTTCGTGAGCCGAGAGACACACACTGCTGGACAGAGGCCTCCCCCAAGATCCTCCACGTCGCGCCGCCCTTATCTAACGTTTGTCAATCATGCCACCTTGTTAAGATTTTTTATTTTTAAACGACTTCAGAAAAAGGAGGTTATCAGTTCGACCTGTATGTATGTAATATTTCCAGAACTGTCCAGTTTTCGCATATGTTAGTCTATATCAGCGTTTGAACAAATGTGCCTTTCAAAAGTGTACGTATGTATGTTTTTATGTTTGTGTTCGCATATCTCCGGAACTACAAGTCCGATTTCAGTAATTATTTTTTTTGTTTTACTGTTTGTTTTACTGTCGTCGTCGCGCCGTGGTTACTGTGTGTATCATACGATATCACAGATTAACCAACGTTTGGTGCGGTCGGTGCTTGGATGGGTAACCGCCGACCATTCATTTCTCACGACGACTTCCGTGCTTCGGAGGGCACGTTAAGCAGTCGGTCCTGGGTGCTGTACACTTGTATACAGTAGTCGTTAGGGTTTGTTAGAAGCCACTTTGGCGCCCTGAAAATTCTGACATCTACCACCCAGCACTGGGCCAGCTTGGTGGATTATGGCCTATACCTCCTCGTCACCCAGGGGAGAGACTCATGCCTTGCAGTGGGCTCATTACAATGAGTTGTGATGATGATGATGATGATTGTTTTACTGTATTGTTCAACTCAGGGAATGCTGTAAATTTCATCAAAATCGGTTCAGTAATTTTTGAGATAGGGAATTTCAACCGACCAAAGTAAAATATATGTATATCTTCCTACAATACAAATATCCTTTATGGACTTACCTAGTTTACCCTACAACTTAAGTTAAAAAATAAGAAATTAAAATATTCAGAAAAAACCGACTTCAAAATTGATTTAAAAAGTAAAAAATATAAACGATAACTTCGGTCTTAAATAAACACACTTTAATATACCTGCTAAGTATTCTTTGAAGTCGGTGCCTGCCCGAATTAAAGTAAGAGTAATGAAATGTAATTAAGTAATTAAAATTAAAAGGCATTAAGTAATTAGTAATTAACATAATTGTAAGTAAAAGGAACCGACATCAAAAATACTTAGTTGGTATAAAAGTGAGTTTATTTAAGACAGAAGTTATCTTTTTTATTTTTCAGTTCAATTTTGAAGTAAGTAGGTTTAATTTTTTCATAATATTTTTATTTTATATTTATTTCTGGTGTGAAGGATTGTCACAGAATACTTTATATCATTTACATTTGTTCAAAAACTAATGATATTTTCAATTATCCCTTGATGAACATATTAATTTTTTAAGATAGTATTATTTTATTGTTTCGCTACTCACCGATAGATGGCCGTACAATACATATTGGCATGCCCTCTCCAAAAGTCCTTACTGCTTCTTCAGCAATTGCTTTTGTGAAGCAATAGGTATTTGGGTGGTTTTTAAGGAGTCTGTAAAACATTAAATTGTTTATTAAAGCAATCAAACCAAAAATTAATAATAGTAGGTACCTAGAGATATTTTTAGATTGTCCCGTATTTTTTGAAGAATCCTTTTTTTATGAGCTACAATAGGCTTATTCGCTGGTTGAAAAGGAGGTTTAGGCTGTAAGCCAGCAGCACTGGTTATTCTATGTCAGAATTTTCAACAACAAGAACACACAGCTTAGGCAACGCCAATTCCGATCCAGGCATTATCTTGTCATACATGATCGCTGGTTACGGATAGGTACATTAACTAGGCATATTTTTAATATGTCACCACTTTGGTCGACATACGTTCGCCTAGGACAGCCCCTTCCGACCACTTAGTAAATCTACTTTCACTCATCCTTTCTAAATGTCCAAACCACCACACCAAAGTACAGATATATACAGTAATTCAACTCGGCCGCATCTTTGAAATAAATGCCTACAGCGCCGCGGTCCGTTCACATGCGACAGAGGGCTGCCCGCCTTCAGCGTTTAAATTACATTTGCCTACTTTGTGTTTACTTCCATTTTGTTTTGTGACTGCAAATATACGTTCTTTATATAAAAAAAATTAAGCGCTTAGTAAATTGAATAGGAAGTGTTCAACAAAAATACGTTTTGTGTCAAAAAACCATGTTTACGTTTGAATAACAAATCGGTCTTATAAATTAGCGACCAACAAATACTTGCGCCTCGATTGAGATCCACGAAAAGATGTATTATTACATTTTAAAGTATAAACAATCCGCATATTAGCACGTAAAGCTCAATCAACAATTGTTTCGGTATGCAGACACTCGCGACTGGCCGCATGCCGAGATCGAGTCGCGTAGGTATAGCTCGCTTTTCGTCCGTTTGTATGAAATTGAATTACTGTAGATATCTGTAATGTGATCACACACTATACTACAAGTATCAGACGGGAAAAATTGCATAACGTGCCCTCCGAAGCCCGAAAGTCGCCGTGAGAATGAATGGTCGGCGGCGGTCACCCATCCAAGTACCGACCGAGGCGAGCGTTGCTTCACTTGCCATACCAAATGATATAAACAGGATCCACTACGCCACGGTGATTTCTTCGATAATTTATGTAATTATATTACACTTACTGAGGTAATATTGTGTCAATCAAATCCTGGTCCAATTCAGAAATAGCTTCTAAAGTGTCCACTGATAAAGGAGGGTCGTAGAACCTGCAACAATGAAAATGATTAGTACGCTTACCAGATTGTTCATTGAAGAAAACTTTTGATTCAGACAATAATTTACATACGTACATACATAAATTCACGCCTGTATCCCGTATGGGGTAGGCAGAACACCAGAGGTTACAAGACCATCTGATGTCACGTTTGACAAATTTGGAGGTATTATAAAGATTGAGAGAGACTATTGTATTGACAGGGGGTCAGCCTATCGCCCACAAAAACGCCTTTAAAACCTCTGTCCCTTAACTGACTTTTACAGTATGCCCGGGAAGAGAAGCAGCTGGCACATTCTACGTATTTCTTTCGCTCCCAGTCCAGCATGGAAGCATCCAATAATAATTTAGTTACATGTA
Source organism: Stenoptilia bipunctidactyla (assembly GCA_944452665.1). Classification (NCBI taxonomy): domain Eukaryota; kingdom Metazoa; phylum Arthropoda; class Insecta; order Lepidoptera; family Pterophoridae; genus Stenoptilia; species Stenoptilia bipunctidactyla. The sequence continues at coordinate 15,003,332 of OX101750.1, forward strand.
ATAATTTAATATTCTCTTTCTGTAACACATTTCAATTCAGAATAATTAAATAAAGTGCGGTTCAATCGTAATGATGACGTATTTAAATGATCGCGTAATCAAAAGTAACTGAAAAATGTGCTAAATAAAATTCACCCGACCAGGACTCGAACCTGGGATCTCTCGTTTGCCGGACGAGTAATCTTACACTGAGCTACCGGGCCCTGGAGATCCGCCATCGAAATTACTTAGCACATTCTTGTTTTTACGTTATATTGCTAACGTAGCTCAATTTAATGGTAAAGGCTCTTTGATCAAAACGTATTATTTTAAAGTATTTTTTTTTCATTATTATTATTATTTTCTAATGACTATGCTTTATTTGAATATAATTTAATTGACTTTGATCATGTATTTTTCATTAGATGTATTTTTTTATTTTTATTATTTGCCAATTTAAATGTATCAGAAAAACATAATTTTATAATTATTAATTTGTACTTAATTTTTATAATTTATAATTGTCTATGTAATTTTTTTTTAATGAAAATGAAATGAAATGAAAAATTTTTGAAATGACGTTTTGATCAAAAAGAGTTTTACGTTAGTCTTATTTTCTTTAGCGATTTCATGAAATGTTCAGTAAAAAGGACCAGCATCCGTATAAAACTTACTTCTCCTCAATATGCTTGACATGGGTATTACTGAAGGCAGTAGACACGTGGGTCATGGCCTTCAGCAGCCGGCACTCCTTGGCCAGCTTCAAGACCTCCTTGGTGCCTTTGACGTTGATGGCAGTTGACACCTTCAGCTTCTCGTCGAACTTCACCGTGGCAGCCGCGTTTATTATTATTGTCACCTGTCAAATGTATAAAAAATGTTATGATAAAACAAACAATGAATATAGAGTCTGGCTAAAAAAAGTAGACAATGGATTTTTTTGCATTTTTTTTGTATGGCAATACTAACGTAAATGTCAAAGTCGTTTTACTGTTGTCAATCGAAGTTGTTAGTGGTTTAAGTAGTTGAGTTAGATAGTTTCATAATCAATTTAGGAAACAGCGATACCAGTGACTCTTCCATATTGATTTACTGGATTCAGATTTGATAACAATGAATAAAAATAATTATTGTATTTTGTTGTTTCGTTTTTAAACCTGATCGGCCTATCGTTTTGATAAGATGGGTACTTCTCATCAAAAAGTAGGACAGTTCCAATTTTTTTATTTCTTACAGTACTTTCATTAAGAAAAATCAAGATCGTTTAATCCATATATTTTGTACATTTGTCGGGGTTGCCATGGTCACGGTAATATAATCTAGTATTACCATGCCATGGTGGTATTTTATTAAATTTGCCTTACACTTCACTTTGATTTCGGTTTTATTTGTAATATATGTATTATTTTTATCAATTATATATGTAAAAATTTGTCTTAAATGTTATGATTTATCACTATATTATATTATATTAATTACTTTATTAACTTTTATACTTATTATTTAATTTATCTGAGGACAGTCACCAAATATTAGGACACAACTGAAAATCAGCGCTTTGTTGCCATACGCAATAAAGTACATGCTGAGTTGTGTGCCTTTGTTTCAGCAGTATTTGATTTTCAATTTTTTATATTTTAAGTTTTTTTCATAAACCTATACATTTGTTTTACTATATGTTCTTTTTTATTTTTGTTACTTTAATGTGTAAATACTGCTGTCACAATAAAACGATTTTTACTTTTTACTTTACTTCACTAGCCAGACTCTATGTATCAACTATGTATGGTTTTTCATTAGAATATAATAAAATAAATAATAAAATAATATCTACGCTGCCAATCCCATCGTGGTGCTCGGAAAAATATGAAATTAATAAAAAAACAATAAAATCCCCAGACCGTCAAACTTACTGCATAAACCCAAACTAAGCAAAGCTTGTGATACGTATGGGACACTGCGTAGTGAACTAGGGGGAACTATAATATTTAGATAAAACCACCCAGAACCGGAAGATTTCTTTTCTTATTTCGTGCGGGAATCGAACACGCGACTTCACGAATTGTATAGTAACGTCTGAATTAGCGCATCCATGATTTGATTAATATAAAATTAATATAAAATTGACGGCTAATATAAGGTGTATCAAAATAATAATCAACGAATGCAGAGCAATTAAGTATAAGGTCGTTAAGGTAAACGATCTCCGAATTCATCCATATTGAAATCTTCATGAAGTACTCGATCGATTTCGATGAAATTTATATGGAACCAAATGGACTTCCCATCCCCTATCATATGAAAGAATCATCAAAATTGGTTCACCCAGTCAAAAGTTATGAGATAAAAAACATCAACGTAAACATTCCCCGAAATCATACATATTCATTGACGTACTCAACCGATTTCGATGAACTTTATATAGGAAGAATTTTCAAAATCAATTCATAACTGTCCGAAATATCGTGTAAGAAAGACACAAAAAAAACATACAGACGAATTGAGTACTTCCTTCTTTTTTTTAAGTCGGTTGAAATATCCACCGCCACCGGGATTCAAACCCTAGAACCACACCAGCCGGTGGTCAAAATACTGTCTTAGGTTATTATTGAGTTATCGTCTTTATATCCTTCACATGAGGATAGAAGTTCTGTCTGTATCTATGAGTAAAAGCCCGTGACCCCCCAAAATCTTACACCGAAAATTTTAAAATCCCAGAAAAGCCACAAATTCCATAATGGGTATGAGACATCAAGAGAAAAAAACGTAAATCATAATATTAAGTATATTTGGTTTATTTTAAACGTTGGACAATAAAGCACCAATTTACACGACATATATTATTTTTGACGACCACTTTGGCGATGGGGTAAACCTATCTGCCTCTGACGCCAGTGGTTGCGGGTTCGATTCCCGCACGGAACAAGAAAAAAAAAAAATGTTCCGTGTCTGGGTGTTTATCTATTTATGTATTTATATTCTAATTTCCCTCCTAGTTCGCTACATGGTATCCCATAACACAAGCTATGCTTACTTTGGGGCCATGTAGTTGGTGTGATCGTCTGGGGATTTTATTTATTTATTTATTTTTAGTGACCAAAAATTGCAGTTGTGTTTCCCTCCAAAAAGAAAACCTGATACAATGAAATAGTACTTTTCATATGGATAGCAGTATTTGTATTATATTGTATCGTAAGCCTTACATTGCTGGTCAGCATCTTCCACTGTTCATCAGAGATGCCCAAATGAGGCAACTCCATGTCACCGGGGATCGGGACTATTTTGTGGATTCCCTTGGGATTTTCTTCATTGGCACGCTGATATATCTGTAAGAATAGAAGTATTAATTAATTTAAATTTGATTCGTTCGCCCGAACTGATATACTAGCTCTGTAGCCTCACCAACTATTCATCATCATCATCATCATCACAAATTCGTGTAATGAGCCCACTGCAGGGCTATTGAGTCTCTTCCTCTGGGTGACAAGGAGGTTTAGGCCGTAATCCACCAAGCTGGCCCAGTGCTGGTTGGTGGATGTCAGATATTTAAGGGTGCCGAAATGGCGTCTGACAAACCCTAACGACTACTGTATACAAGTATACAGCACCCGGGACAGACTGCTTAACGTGCCCTCCGAAGCACGGAAGTCTTCGTGAGAAATGAATGGTCGGCGGTCACCCATCCTAATACCGGCCGCACCGAACGCGCTTAACCTGCGCTATCGTTTGATATGCACAGCAACCACGGCGCCACGACGACTTTAAAATATTATAAATGTTAGTACGGATATACTTACGAACTGATCGAACTGTTCGTACAAGCGCGCTTGTGCGTCTTTTCCCTTCTTGACTCGAGTCAGGACGTAGATCGTGTCTATGTCGGTACACGTGCGGATTAGTTTCTCTAGCAGAACTGGAAAGAAAATAAATAATTGTATTAGCTACCGATTTAAAGTGAGGGTTGAATTTATTCGTAATTTTCATAAAATTTCTGACATTAACACGCCGGTCATCTAAAAGTCGTCAGGAGTAAAGTCAGAACGATTTTTGTGAACGACTATCACCGCACCAACGGATGCAATAAAACTGAACATTTTGTTTGCTCCTGAGAAATATTTACAGGATATTTTTTAATTAAAAAATCTTGAGAGTGTATAAACATCAATTTTTAATTTTAATAATAATATGGATATTTTGCGGAAAGAATTGCGCTACTTTATATTCCCACTGGATTAGCGAGTACCAATAAATTATCAAATTACTTCCATCCATAGTATGGAAAGTTACGCGGGAAATCCGTGCGTGGCGCTAGTTTTTATTGTACCGAAAATATCACTTTCACCTTTTGTCATACTTGATGATACTGATTTAATGGTATTTTAAAACTTTATGTTAATTTCGACCTGACGCCCAATCGGTTCCGTGGTGTAGCGGTTATCACATCTGCTTTACACGCAGAAGGCCGCCAGTTCGATCCTGGCCGGAATCATATAGTTTTGCAGATTTTTATTTTGTTTTCATTTTATATTTTTAATTAAGCATACATATTATTTATTAGCATATTCAATGGCGAATTGATTTTGTATTTAGATATTCTTGGTTTATTTCATAAAGTATTATTCATTATTTTTCGAACCCGTTTTCATTTTTTAGCTTTTGTTTCCAAAATGTAGACATTAGATTTTTTTATTTAAAATAAATATTTATTTGCATTTTAAACGACGAATTGATTTTTGTATTTGGATATTTATGGTTCTTTTCAGGAAATATTTTTATTGTTATTGGAACCCGGTTTTTAAACAATGTATTTATATATTCGGAAAACAAACATAATCGATATTTCATACAGTAATTTGATATTCTATTAATTAGTTTATTCATTACAAGTCATCCTTTAAGATATTCTATTTTCATTTGTTGCAATTTAAAAGCATCCTCTAGCGACATATTCTTTAAACTAAGCAATGTATGTATAGAAAAAATATGTACTTAATTCGAGTTAGTAAGTAAAACGTTTATATGGTACAAGAACGAAATGTTTACAAAGTAAATTACAATAATTCTATATTTTAAACAAAAAATAAATATATTTAACGAATAAAAAAGTGGTGGTGACAACAACGCCATCTATATGTTATTTTTTAAAACTTTTGTTAATACTTTTTCAGCAAAAGTTACAAATGTCGACGCTAGATGTCCTTGCTAGTTAAGTACAAAAATTGTGTGAATTATTTTTATTTAATTGATTTTTTTTAAACCAGTGACATGAAAGAATCATGAAGTGACCTTAACTGCATTTTTTTAATAAATACCGGTATATTATTGAAGCAACGAAGCATGAATGGAAGTTTTATAAATGTCAAAATAGATTTTATTATATCGTTCTTCCGGTAATATTGAATGCATTTATTGCGTTTAAACTGTTCACAGTTTATCGAATGGGTCTTTTAAGAATATATTTTTAGTCTCAGTGTTACATACGCTAATGGCCACGAATCCAAGTCGTGTAAAATCAATTTTATCTACCTACCTTTCTATTTTTGGCGTAGGTAAGTACCTAAGTATGTAAAACAGGGAAATATACCTACTTCAAGGTCCGCCTAGATAAACACGACTCAAATATTAAGTCTGAGTCTGACGCAAAATATCATCGCAACGACGAAAACTTGCAATAATGCATCGATTAAAGCCTTGCATGTAAGTAAAGTCGTTTTCATAAAAGATGCATGCATAGCTTTTATGTCAAAAACATAGGGTGTATTATCGCTCAAATCGCAAAACTTTTTTTATGAAAAGGAGTTTACAGTTCGCGCCAAGAATGTCCCCTCTGAAGTTGTTGCACGCGCAGGTGTTTTACTTAGAAAAAACCTGCGCGAAGCGCCTCGCAAACTACTTCAGCCGGGCTAGCATGCAACCATCGATAAATAGTCGAATCGACAAGATAAATATTATTTTAAATAAATGAAAAATGTGATAAATAAAATTACCCGAACAGGATACGAATCTGGGACCTCTCGTTTGCCCGACGAGTGCTCTTCCACTGAGCTACCGGGGCCTGGCGGTACGTCTCAAAATTACTTACCACATTTTTGTTTTTACGTTATATTGCTAACGTAGCTTCATTTTATGGTATAGCTTTGCAGCTAAGACCACCCGAGACCAATTTCTTTACAGAAATTGTGAATCCCAGTTAAAGTGAAGCAATGCAAAGTTTTAATAACGTTTTTAAGTTTTTGCATTTAAAATGCTCAATAATTTTTATTTATTACATTTTTCATTTATTTAAGAATAATTGAGCATTTTAAATGCAAAAACGTAAAAACATTATTAAAATATTATTTTATCCTATTATGTAAGCTCATATGCGCACCATAATAGATAGAATTACTCGATTTGATATTATGATTAAGACCACAGAACCAAATATGTCATAATATTAATAAATTACATACACTAAATTCCATATTGTAAGAAAATATCGATAAAAGGCCCGATTTATCGTTGTCGACGGTAGCATGCCAGCCCCGCAGAGGGGACTTGATACTTGGCGCGAGCTATACCTACTCGTACCTACTCCATCTTCAGGCTCTAGCAGGCTATTTTCTGGTAACTCAAACAGTGTGTTCCTGCGTGTAGAAATATAATTTTCAACACACTTGCTCGTAAAGTGAGCGTTATTCTATTGAATTTAGAACTGTAAACTGGGTTATAAGTCACGCGTGCATAATATATTATACCCTAGTGCATAATATAATGAATCCTACAAAGTTGAATTGTAGGTACCTTTGTGCAAATAACATGCGAGAAAACAGAGCATATTTTATTGGTCCGGGTTATACACTAAATATTTTCAGAAACAACAAAGAGGTTTTATACCACTTCAAATCCATATACATTTTTAAATGTTTGCGCCTTATATTAGTAAAATAAATTTGTATATTAAACAAATTATTCACAATTTACAATCATTTGTCATAAAATATTAAAATATTTGCATTTACCACTCCAAATTAAACATTTTCACTTAAAATAGGCTGTATATGCTATACAGACATTGACACATTTGACGGAAAAAAAACCTACGCGCATGCGCGAGGTTCGGCGCCATTTTTCAATCACAATTCACAGCTTTGTTATCAAGTGTGTTTGTTATTTTATGACCACGTATGTCTGTCTTTTACTCACAAGTGTGTTGAAAAACGTCGTATGTAACTCGTGAGCGTTGCTAATTACAGTCTCGGCTCATTATTAAGCCCTCGCCTGCGGCTCGGGCTCAAATCACAGCCTCGACTGTAATTAGCAACTTCGCTCACTTGTTACATAATATACTATTAACAGCTTCTGAGAGCATCTGAGCGCTTTATTCTACAACAAAATATTACATGTCAGTTGCCATCTTAAAATTATGCTAAAACCACACCGTTAATTTCTGTGTGCCTGATAATTACGTCCAGCGCAGGCGCCGGCCGCGCTTGTTAGTTGTACCGCGAGGTTGAAAGAACTTGATGCAAAGAGCAGACCTAGCCCGCGCTCTGCAAACATTAAATGTAGTCGTAAATCAGGTAGATTTATTTACATGCTCTTTGAATGAATTCACAAAAAGCGTTATGTATACATACTTTGTATTATCCGGGATGATTATGTGAATTAGGTAGTATCTTATTATATTTTGACATTTTAAGGGAAAGTTTTTGATTTAAATGGGTTAGATTAGAGTTAAGTTATGATTTGTAGTTTTTTGGACATAATATGTTACATTTAATTGAAATTGTATTTGACGTTGTTATAATGTTAGGTTTATTTGACATTTAATTATTGTTTTTGGATTTTATTGTTTTATTTGTAAATATTTTGATTTTGTTTTGTATTAAACGGAATGTAAATAAATTTAAATGTTGACAGTACCATCGCATTGGAAGTATTCTGTAAAGGTGGTGCTATGATTTTTGTAATAAATAAAAATAAATAAATAAATAAAATAAATATTTCAATGAACTTACATAATAGTGACAATGTACAGTCTGGCTATTCCACATGCCTAGGCATTTTTATTCCGATATGCCCGCAGGATTTGAAATAGCGCGAGTTAAATAAAACCGCGCAAAACAGGTAGTTGTGAACAAAAGCTTTTCATTTCGTGGCAGGTACTCACGTTTCCCTAAAAAGCTGGTTCCATCGGTAACAAAAACGCGCTGGTCCTTATAGAACTGCTGTATTTCGGACTTGGCCGCCTTCCCAGCCCTCAGCGAGCCCCACCGACGACGCGTCTTTCCATTCTATACAACGCCAGAACGCAGCCATAGGAAACTGCTCGCGTATATATTGTAATACTGTTTTTAAATCTGTTATTACAATGCATACACGAATTTTGCGCACTAATTGTGTATAGTTCGTATCGTGGATGCTCACGTCTTCGTTCCCGACTATACTACACCACTTAGGTACACTTGACAAGAGTGTTAAAAGTTAAGTTTTTTTTTGATTCAGTAATATATGGAATTGTATTTAAACTTTATTTGATAGGATTGAATACATAACAATCGCACCGGAAGACGGAGTCGGTGCGGTTAGGTGCGACGACGTGTGCAGCGAGGAGGAGCATGTTAGGTTGCATATAGTTATACAAGTGCGCGAGCCGAGCGAGCGAAGCGAGCGGTGCCGCGGCAGCGGCCGGCGAAGCGCCATAAACCTGGTCAGCTATCCGACATGCTTATCAGAAAATAATAAGATAACTACTTACCACGAGTAGTACGCTGTAATGCAAAATTACTAATAGTTAGGTTAGGATTAGTCCGTATGGGTACTGGCGCTGTACATTATGGAACAAGATATACTTCTGCATTACTACGAAGTATACGCGAATATTTGCGTACTGCTCTTGTATGGATTGCAAGAACTTAAAAAAAAGTTATTTCCAATATATACGCGAGCAGTTTCCTATGGCTGCGTTCTAGTCTTGTACAGAATGGAAAGACGCCCCGCCGAGCCTCCGCGAGTCCTCACTTTGTCCGCGACGCGTAAGGGCTGCAGGGCCGTACTGAACCCGTTTTACGCCAAACTGTCACAACAAACTTACCTACTGTAAGGGACTTGCACCTCCGCCTTAAACCCGTAGTTCTAGACACTAGTTCCAGCCTGGAAAGCCCCTGGAACTTCCAGGGGCTTTCTAAACCTGCTCTTATAAAATAAACTTACTTTACTTAATACAGGTTTGCAGTAACCCCACTCTTTCTAGAACATTGCCACTAAAGTGACTTTACATATCTCCTGCTCTGTAAGTAGTCACTTACTTCCCTGAATGCCGGGGTGTATGGATATCATTACAGCATTGGTTTCAAAACCTACCATGTAATGTTAACATTTTTTTGTTTATGTTAAGTTAGGTTTAAACGTTGATTTGGAATTTGAAAAAAGAACTGTCATACTCATACTGCAAGAAGTATACAAAAACCTCGTATAGAATTGATGTCATACAGCCCTTGGTTAACAATCTACTATTAATGTAGAAACTCACTTTAATGCAGTAGTCCTCGACACTTATTGCATTGGCTTTCTGAAACTAACCACAGAGCTATTCTAGGCCCGACAGGTACTCACGTTTCCCTAAAAAGCCGGTTCCGCCGGTAACAAAAACGCGCTGGTCCTTATAGAACTGCTGTATTTCAGACTTGGCCGCCTTCCCGGCCCTCAGCCTGCCCCGCCGAGCCTCCGCCGAGTCCTCACTGTCCTCTCGACTGTAGTAGTTCTCCAGGCGATTTGCATCTACATGCTCCTCTTGGATTTCGTTTGGGGGTGCGTTCTGTGAAAAATAAGAGGATTTTAATTAAAAAATACCCAGATAAACATACTAACTACATGACCCCAAAGTAAGCAAAGCTTGTGATATGGGATACCATTAGCAAATTAGGAATAAGTAAAATATCAACATATCGGCTAGTTCCCGCTAGTTCAACTCGTCTGTTCAACAACTAGTGAGACTTTATTTCCCAGTAGTTAAACCTAAAGTTGAAACCTATTGGGACATAAAAGGTGTGCCGGCCGACCAATTCTTTCATCTGATAGGAGGCAGTCTCATATGAATTTCATCAAAATCGAAGAAGCACCTTTTCTTTTTATACAGGGTGTCCCGTAAGTCATGGATCAACGGAATGTACCAACATTCTACAACTAACACATATACCATTTTGGAAAATATGTGTTAGTTGTAGATATTTTTAAGCAAATGGGCAAAGAAGTTACCATACATTTTTTTATTCTAGCTTCGTTCAAATATTGCAGTGCGAATTTTGTAATTCAAACTTTTCATATGTTTTAGCACATATTTTTTTTGTCGACGATAATTAGGAATAAAAAGCCTTTTATTTAGGATAACTTATGTTTACTTAACATTTAAGAAAAAAAATAATAACATTTTATTAAAGTTTTTCCTGGAAATTTTAATTTTTTTGTTCACATTATGTAAATTTTTACAAAATAAAAAAATAACTATAACTATAAAACTACTTGGCCTAGGACAATAAAACTTTGTATTCCTATTAGCTATTAATCCCCTCTATTACCAACATTCCGTTGATCCATGACTTACGGGACACCCTGTATAGGTGACACTGGTTTGTCAGCAAAAGCCAGTTAGTTCGACAGTTGAACCAGTTAGTTAAACTTTAATAATCCTCCTGAAAGTTGAACTACTGGGACATAAAAGTTTTACTGACCACACATATATGTAAGGGAGGAAGCTAGGTATGTTTTGAATGCATCAAAAAGATAAGTGGATCACAAGAAAAACATTTAATTATGAAAACTTTTACTAAGTTAGTACTAATTGGTTCAGATACCAGGAATAGGATGTAAAAATAAGTGGAAGTTACGTGACATTGATTTTAACGTAAATTCAATACAATTTTTATTGTACATGACATATTATAAAGAGATCAATGTTAAAATTTACATAATAAGATTGAGTTTAATGACCCTACAAAGGTTGACTTACTTCCGAAAATGCGAGAATGATTCAAACTTAGAGATGAGAACGATATTCATACTAATATCTATACTTATATATAGATATGATAATACTAATATATGTACAATTTTATGTAATGTTTTTTTTTTACTAGTGTGTACATAAATTGTTAAATAAATAAATAAAGCTGAAGAGTTTGTTTGTTTGTTTGAACGCGCTAATCTCATAAACTACAAGTGGGATTTGAAAAATTCTTTTTGCATTTGATAGCCCAGCTCTTGAGGAAGGTTATAGGTTATATTTTATACCGAAATTCCCACGGGATCAAAAGTTACGCGGGTAAAACCGCGCGCGGTGGCTTGTCTACAATAAAACTGAAGGGCGTGTTCGCTTATTTTAAAGTTCTCGAAAACTAAAATTCGGAATCTTTTAGAATGCATGAAAACCCCACTTTTGGAGTAGAGTTCACGGCTGGAACTAATATAATAACGCTGAACATATTCAACCGACTTCCAAAAGGAGGAGGTTGTCAATTCGTGTGTTTATTTTTTTATTTGTATCTTTGTTACCCGATTTTTTAGACATTTATGAATCGATTTCGAATATTCATGTTTCATATACTTCAAAAGTGGTCCCATAGAAATTTATCAAAATTGACCGAGTAGATACCTATTTTCAGAAAAAATTGAAATTTTCAAATTTAAACGAAGAATATTTACATTGATGACTTTATACTTCTTAAAGTTTTGACAAGGATTTAACAATGTTAGTACCTGAAGTCGGTTTTTTTCATGCTCTGCATTCATTGATTGTTTTACGACTGAAACTCTAAGTCAAAGTCAAAAGAATCTTTATTTCGTAAGTATTTAAATACATTTGAAATAAGTCACAATTTACAAATTGAACTGAATCTACCACCACTCCGGAAAGTCGATCTATTGAGAAGAAGTGGCAAGAAACTCAACAGCAATCATCTTTTAAAAATACAAAAAATACAATAACAATTAGTATATTATGTAACAAGTGAGCGAAGTTGCTAATTACAGTCGAGGCTTAATAATGACCCGAGACTGTAATTAGCAACGCTCACGAGTTACATACGACGTTTTTCAGCACACTTGTGAGTAAAAGACAGACATACGTGATCATAAAATAACAAACACACTTGATAACAAAGCTGTGAATTGTGATTGAAAAATGGCGCCGAACCTCGCGCATACGCGTAGGTTTTTTTTTCCGTCAAATGTGTCAATGTCTGTATAGCATATACAGCCTATTTTAAGTGAAAATGTTTAATTTGGAGTGGTAAATGCAAATATTTTAATATTTTATGACAAATGATTGTAAATTGTGAATAATTTGTTTGATATACAAATTTATTTTACTAATATAAGGCGCAAACATTTAAAAATGTATATGGATTTGAAGTGGTATAAAACCTCTTTGTTGTTTCTGAAAATATTTAGTGTATAACCCGGACCAATAAAATATGCTCTGTTTTCTCGCATGTTATTTGCACAAAGTTACAATTCAACTTTGTAGGATTCATTATATTATGCACTAGGGTATAATATATTAATGCACGCGTGACTTATAGCCCAGTTTATAGTTCTAAACTCAATAGAATAACGCTCACTTTACGAGCAAGTGTGTTGAAAAACAATTTACAATCTTCTTGCATCCGGATATCTTATAGTAAAACTTTATACTTATCCTTAAATCTATCGAAGGGTTAATCTTAAATACTTTGGAATTTTATTATTGGAATTTTAATTTTATTATAAATGTAACTGTAACTATATGTCCAATATTAGGTTTCAGGCTATACTTATTTTATCAAAAAATCTACATAGACAACGCAAATGCATGTAATTCGCGTGTCCGAACCCCGACCAAGCGTCAAGGTTGGTCGCCGTTAGCTTCAGCCCACGCGTATATATGTCTGTCAGAAAATCGATATCACAATATCGATATCGTTCTTTATAATCGATTTCATCGGCGGCATCGACGTCTTTGAATTGGTTTGTATTTCCCATCACTAAATTTTTGCTGTGACGTCACAGTAGGTGTTAAAAAGTCGGCACGCTTGCTTTCAATGCAAATCGTGACACTTGCGTTGTCTATGTAGATGTATGTCTGTGGTTACGCTAATAAAACCGCTTCTTAAAAGTAATTAATAAAAATGTACAGACCCATTATTTTTCAAGTTGGTATGAAATAATCAACGAATGCAGTAGCATTAAAAAAACTGACTTCACGTAAAAACTTTGTCCGACTTATAATGTCATCCACGTAAACATTCTCCGAAATCATACATATTGTTTCAATAATTTGAAATTCTTAATGAAGTACTCAACCGATTTCGATGAAATTTATATGGGACCAACTATGAAGTATCCTCTATCATATGAAACAAGAATTTTAAAAATCGATTCTTATGTGGCTGAAATATCGTGTAACAAAGACAAAAAAACATACAGCCGAATTGAGACCTCCTCCTTTTTTGGAAGTCGGTTGAAAATACTCGTTCACTAAAAAACCCATACTTGCCAAACTTGTTTCCAACCAAATTTGATTTTTTAAGTGCGGTGTAAGGTCGTGAATTTGTTTCTTTAAACCATTATTTTAAATTACGAGTCACATTTAATGGGTTTCTTTGTTTGTTTATGTGAATGCACATATCTCTAATCTTACAGTCAGATTCGAAAAAATGTTTTTACATGCTTCTTGGGAAAGGTAGATAATAAATCCTGCTATTGAATACTGGCATTCAAGTTACGCAGACAAAAACACTGTCAGTAATTAATCTTTATAAACTATATTGATATAAACTTGCATAGACACATACATTACATACTCTTTGGTGTAGGCAGAGACAAGGGAACGCCAACTGCTACCCTACCTCTTTCGCTTCTTCCACGGTCATTAATCTTTTTATACCAGTGTACGTTTACTAATACACACATACATAACTTCACGCCTGCATCCCGTATGGGGTAGGCAGAACACCAGAGGCTATAAAACCATCCGATGCCACGTTTGACAAACTTGGAGGCATTATAAAGTGGAGAGAGACCATTGCAGTGACAGCCTGCAGTCAGCCTATCGCCAACAAAAAAGCCTCCCATAACACCTCGGTCCCTTAACTGACTTCTACAGTATGCCCGGGAAGAGAAGCAGCTGGCACATTCTATGTTTTTCTTTGGCTCCCAGTCCAGCATAGAAGCACGTTTAAATATATTTTAATACCTACATAAAATATATTGACATAAAAAAAAAACTAATAAAATACACAGGGTGACTGGTACCCACCCTTTTGAAATTCGATCACGTGATAGTTTGAGATCATACACGAAGAGAAACATATAATAAAAAATATATATTATTTACTGAGGAAACTTAACCGAAAGTCAAAGAATTGATTACGCTACGCATGGTTACACTAGCGTTGGCAGTGACCCGCGTGCCAGGTCACGTGCCGCGAGTGACGTATGTAAGGTATGTAAAGTAAAAAGTAACAAAACTTTATTTATTTATAGGGAATTCGAGTGAAAAATTAAGTACCTACCTACTTTTATTACATAGGTAATTAATTATATTTGAGGATCAAACGAACTTCTAAAGTGAAGTTCGATCCTAATTATGTGAACAGCTTCTTTCGAAGCGATTGAGGTTTACTTTATGTAGTAGCGCCACCTACTGCTAGCCTTTGCACGGATTTTAGAGTCTATGATAAGGGTTCTTTTCTTTTTTTTTTTTTTTTTAACAACTGTCACGTTTCGCTCCCTATGTCAGCATCCAGTCTACAGAACTCATTTTGTTTAAAGTCAATCTGTCTTATTCCTGTTTGTTCATTTCACTATATTGGGGTTGGGTAAAATACAAATATAAATTGAAATTACTCCATGTTGAAACATATTCATATTATGCTTATTTCAAAGCATAATAACGGGTGGGTTTATATTAAATCGCTTCGAAAGAAGCTGTTCACATAATTAGGATCGAACTTCACTTTAGAAGTTCGTTTGATCCTCAATTATATTTCACAGCTTCTTTCTTTGCGATTGAGGTTTACTTTATGTAGGATGTTTAAAGATTAGTTATAGTGAAATGAATTGGCAGAGTAGTAAGGTAAAACTCTTCAATAGTAAATAAACATACTTATTGAAAACAATTCAACAATGATTAGGCAAATTATTTTTCGTTACAAAGTTTGTTATAATTTCTAGCAAGGACTGAGGAAGAATCCGACCATCCTGCAGTCTTTTTGATAGGTCAATAGAAACTCCTAAATAAATAGCTCTTGATGTAGCAGCATGTCATGTACTATGTGCACTAAAAATATTTTCATCAATACCACTGAGAGTTAAAGTGTTTTTAACCCAGTGACTTAAAGTTTGGAAACCTATATGTTTCTTAAAACTAATAAACAAATTATCAGGTTTCCTTAAATTTTCGTTTTATTTATATACCTACATCTGTAAGGTTTTTGCTGGACAAATTTCTGGACGAATATTAAAAAACGGAAACTTTACCAAGGTCTGTTTACTATTAAATTTAGAGGTTTTTATAAACCCTTTTATAAGTACCTTTTTTAGTTATTAAAATATTTTTAATCTTTGTCACGGATAAAATTTGAACACGATGTTCCGTTACAAGAGCTATTAGTGTAACAGTTTTCTTGGAAAAGAGTCTTTAAGTCAAGGTCTTCATTAGGAAATTTTGTAGGTAAGTAGCTCAATACAACTGCTGGATCCCAGGTAAGATCATACTTGATGTGGTTGGTCTTCACATAACGACTCCTTTCATGAAACTTTTTAACCTGTCATATTGGGAATTTATGTTTAATATTAATGATAATGCAGATCTATAGCTATTAATAGTACCGTACTTAGCACCTTTTTCGAAAATTTCAGTTAGAAAATGAACAATTATTGGTTTAGAAGTTTGAGTAAAACTAAAATTATTATTTTTGCAATATTCAATCCACGCCTTGATACCTCCTTCACACTATCTCGGTAAGAATTATCCAACAAAGATGCCAACATAATTTCAACGGACTTTGAAGACAGTGATCTTTTTACTAACGCTTTCTGAACAATTTCGCGGCAACCAAGGTTAATGTTTAATGAAGGTTGAGCGCAGATCTGAAAGGAGATTTCAGCGAATTAGTATTTAGTAAATACAATCACAACACAACCTTTTAAACAATGGCAACCATAGTTGCGTGGGCCAGTATGGTACTACCACAATACCCACAGACTTTTCACTAACAATTTTCTGAAGAGTTTTTGCATCTGGGTCATTTTTCCAGGTTACATAAATAGGACATTATAAGTTGCATCTGTTTGCAAAAAGATCAACCGATAGTATTCCAAACCTATTTGTTATATTATTAAAGGTATAGTCACTTAGATCCCATTCAGTGTCATTAAACTGTTTTCGTGACAAACTCTCAGCTTCTATATTATCTTTTGAAGTAATATAAGATGTAAAGATATTGATCTTACGCATTTCACGCTATTTCCATTGGTCTCGGGTAATATGATCCATATGTGAAAACTGAACACTACCCATTCTATTTATACAGGTAATGGTAATATCTATTCTTAACAATATATCACAATCGTAACTACCATAATTATGCGAATGTTTTAAGTCCGAAAAAACTGCTTTTAATTCCAGAGTATTAATGTGTAGCGACGACTCGCTTTCCTTCCAATGACCCGCTGCCTCTTTTCCATCACAAAACCCGCCCTAGCCAGTATATGATGCGTCAGGATAGATAGTTTTAGTGTATTGGCCTGTTCTAAGAGGAGAAAAGCCCCTTTAAATTGCTCGAATAACTTTGTGTATTATTTTTTCTATTTTAAGAACTTTTTTTTTTTTTTTTTTTTGTGGGTAGTTTTAAAATAATTTTCTCTGAATCAAAAATAAACCCAAGGAATTTACATTGTGTTCTAGGAACAAAGCAACCTTCTTTCGTATGCATTATGAAACCAAAATTTATTAAAATATGTTTTGTAATCCAAACATTCTCATTACAATCATCACAATCTTTGCCAATGTAAAATATATTATCTAGATATATTATGGATGAAAAAATTATCCCGACGTAAAAATTCCATGACTGGTTTTAATATTTTAGTAAATACTTATATAAAGAGCGGTGCATAAGTCAAACGCTTAATATTTGAATTCATATAAAACGTTGTTATATTCAAATCGAAGGTACTTTCGGAAAGACTTATCAACATTGATGAAAAAATAACATGTAGCATTGTTTTGTTAACTTATCAGCGGTTCTGTAATCTTCCATTTTGAAGTGTTTTGTAGTAAATTAATTCAAAGATTTTAAATTATGTATGAAGCGATTTTCACCGTATAGCTTGAGCACAAGAAAAAATTTGTGATAAAATTTACCTGGCTCATGAGAACATACGAATATAGCATTTATTTTTAATAGTTTATCCAACGCTAAAATATAATCTTTATGGCCATGTATTGACCTTGGGTAAACACAAGAGCTACTTTGTTTAGCGGGCAGATATTTAAAAGGTCTTTAGTAACCAGCTATTCACGATAATATTAATGGATCACTCGTTATCTAAGCCCATTTTTGATGAAAATATCGTAAACGTCCATCGCACTGCACCTGGTGGTTTATTTCCGCTGGTTGCTAGTGTTCCACGACCGTTCGTGGTAGGTCCTACGTGGCGGGTACGTGTAGCTCTGCTGTGGAGCTCGAGCCGGCAGCTGTGGCTGCGGAGATGACGTCGTCGTTTTTTGCAATTTGCAGCGTTTCAGCAACATCTCCTCCCAATAGATAATCATCGCAACTTGTATTGGTCAGCGTGTCACGCAGGCATACGTTTATGGAACTCATTATTATGTTACGATGAGTTTTAGTTTCCCTATTCTGGCTATCGCGACAAGCGTAACTCAGCAGTTTTAAAAGTTTTTGCTTCAAAGTTTCATTGAAAATGATTACCATCGCTTGCAATAAAGCTGCCAAGGCGATTCCAATTTGCCCTTTTTTTTTTTTTTTTTGTTGATGTATAGAATCTCGTTTGGTAAGAGTTTCAGCCAATGCTGCTTTTGCTTCTAAATTTAATAAAGGGAGCAAGTAAATATTTGCAAATTGCGGGTACAAGATAGTCCTCAACAGGCTTATCTTTAGATTCTTTAGATCTTCAGCCGACAACTGCTGGTTTTTAGACCTCTTCCGGGACATTAATCGTATCAAAAAAAAAAAATCAAATCCACCGCAAATCAGATTAATCGCCAACGGCGATATTATCTGGTAACTGACTAATCAAAAGAATTAATTATATGCATCGAAACTCGATGACTACACGCACATACCATGTGGGTAGTTTTGTGTCAACGACATTTTTTCTAATATTTATTAAAATTATATTAGAGATTCTCCACCGTACATCAGATTAATCGCCAACGGCGATATTATTATCGAGTAACGGACTAAATAGGAGAATTAATTGTATGCATCGAACCTCGATGACTACACGCACATACAATGTGGGTAGTTTTTGTGTCAACGACATTTTTTCTAATATTTACTAAAATTATATTAGAGATTCTCCACCGTACATCAGATTAATCGCCAACGACGATATTATTATCGAGTAACGGACTAAATAGGAGAATTAATTGTATGCATCGAACCTCGATGACTACACGCACATACAATGTGGGTAGTTTTTGTGTCAACGACATTTTTTCTAATATTTATTAAAATTATATTAGAGATTCTCCACCGTACATCAGATTAATCGCCAATGACGATATTATTATCGAGTAACGGACTGAATAGGAGAATTAATTGTATGCATCGAACCTCGATGACTACACGCACATACAATGTGGGTAGTTTTTGTGTAAACGACATTTTTTCTAATATTTATTAAAATTTTATTAGAGATTCTCCACCGTACATCAGATTAATCGCCAATGACGATATTATTATCGAGTAACGGACTAAATAGGAGAATTAATTGTATGCATCGAACCTCGATGACTACACGCACATACAATGTGGGTAGTTTTTGTGTCAACGACATTTTTTCTAATAAGTCCCAACACCGTTGGGTTCTTCGGAATTTGTAATTTGATGTCTCAACCTCCTCGAATTATTTTCTTGAGAATTTTCTCTTCCTTCGATGCACAATTTTTACCATTTAAACTTTTAAAATTTAACTAGCTAATTAATATATTTTAGTCGACGTGCGCAGGCTACAGCACGGAAACGCAGAATGAGTTCTGTAGACTGGATGCTGACATAGGGAGCGAAACGTGACAGTTGTTAAAAAAAAAAAAAAAAGAAAAGAACCCTTATCATAGACTCTAAAATCCGTGCAAAGGCTAGCAGTAGGTGGCGCTACTACATAAAGTAAACCTCAATCGCAAAGAAAGAAGCTGTGAAATATAATCAGAATCAAGTACAGAGTGCTCTCCATCAATATCTGAAATTTTTCACCAGTCACCCTGTATACAGGATTATTGGTGGTTCACTTTCGAAAGTCAGGGCCATGATAGTTTGAGATCACATATGAAGAGAAAATATAAAATAAATATTAATTATTTACTGAGTAAACTGCACCAAAAGTCAAAGAATTCGTTACGCAACGCATGGTTACATTAGCGTAATACAATAAATACTTAGCGTGGTGTGCGTGTGGTGGGAACGCTGCTGTTTGCGTGTTGACTGAGGCGGAGCGTCTGGGTATAGTAAGGTCTCTTTGTTTATTTATAGGGAATTTTGGTGAAAAATTAAGTACCTATATTTGTTACATAATTATGGTCAGAATAGATTTCAGAGTGCTCTCCATCAATATCTGAAATTTGTCACCAGTCACTCAGTCATACAACGTGTAACATAATGAAGAGATAATACTTAGGCGCAGCGCAGACGACAGACTATCCGTGACGCACTTTTTAGTCTGTTAAAATAGAACCTATGCAATTATATGCAGTAACGCACACGACGCGCAAAAAGTCCGGCACACAATAAGTTGACAAACGTTTGTATAAAAGTTTTACAAACTAAATAATTAGCACTAGTATCCGGTTCCTTTCGGTTGCAAATTGACATCAAGTTACAAAATTTGAGAATAAAAAGAAAAATAGTTAACCTCCGATTTTTACTAATAACTAAAATCTTTTTGTGCGATCGAGTCAAAAAGTGTGCCGTATGCGCTGCACCTTGTATGTTTGGGAATAAGGGAATTGTATGTTTGGTGATGTAGTTTATTGATATCCTTACGGTTCGGCCGAAAAACAAGTTCGAAGTTTAGATCAAAATATCTAAGTGTCAACACTACAAACAGCTGTTAGCTTTTCATGAAATCTATTCGCATTCGCAAACTGCATTCGTTGATTATTCAAGTTCTAAGAAATTTTTTGTAACAAACGAAAAGTACGAGATATTTTATTTATAGAGACATTTTAAGAAAAATATTTAATTGAGTGCTGAAGGGTAATCAAATGAAATTGAAACAAAACGAGGGTTGAATTACCAATGAAAAAACTTAAGTAATAATATAAAATATTACACTAATAACTTACGTAATCCTGAGTGTCCACGTCGTGACCGTTTGGTATGTTGTTTTCTTCTAAAAGCACCATTTTCTGAGGACAAAGAAAATAAATTTAAATACTTAAATCAATCATCATCATCAACTACATAACAACTTTAAATTTATTAAATCTTGATGTAATTATTTCTGTCCTTATTTTTATTTCATGTTTTATTTTGTTAAATGTATATTGATTTGTTTTTTTTTTTTTTTGTATACTCTTTAGTCTTATATCCGTTATATATTTTTATATTGTAATATCCCAAGGGAAGAAGCGGGTCATTTCCGACACGAGTGTCATTGACTACTCACTGGAAAGTCCCAGCATATCAGTGTAACTAAATTATTGAAATAAATAAAATTTTCATTTTCATTTTAATTTCAACCTGTGCCTGATATCTTTTTGATTTGATCGCTAGACTCTTGAAGAGGATCAACGAATGCAGAGCATTAAAAAAACCGACTTCACATCAAAACTTTGGCTGAGTTATAATGTCATCAACGTAAACATTCTCCAAAGTCATGCATATTTTTTCAAAAGTTTGAAATTTTCATTGACGTACTCAACCGATTTCGATGAAATTTATGTGGGAAGAATTTTCAAAATCAATTCATAATTGTCAGAAATATCGTGCAAGAAAGACACAAAAAAACATAACAGATTAATTGAGAACCTCCTTCTATTTGGAAGTCGGCAAAAAAATTAAAAACACGTCAAAAGTTACGTTAGTAAAAACATGAGGATCCTTTTATTATTTACTCCTTGTATTACATGTATTAACTACTTTTACCAAATTTTCATAGCACAAGTTCTAAATGAAAATTCATTTATTCGCCAAATTTCATTTAAATCTCTTTACCAAATGTACCTATGGGTTTCTTTAGAATCATCATAATTCGTTTTTTATTTTACTCAATTATGAAGTTGTCTGGAAGAGATCGCTTTGCAGCGATAAGGCCGCCGGTTGTGCCTACCTTTATGTTCATTTTCCAACCAACTTTCAAAATAAGTAGTGTAATTCGTGTGTATGTTTTTTTTTTTTATATTTTTGTTGTGTCTTTCTTACACGTCGATGTTGAATATTCTTCAGAAGTGGTCCCATATAAATTTCATCGAAATCGATTGAGTAGTTCAGGAAAAATTTTAAATTTTTGAAAAATGTGTATGAATCGGAGCATATTCATACATTGACAACCTCCTAATCTAGCCAAAGTTTTGAACTGAAGTCGGTTATTTTAATGCTCTGCAGGGCTAGCATGCAACCATCGATAAACAGTCGAATCGACAAGATAAATATTATTTTGTTATTTTATCCTATTATGTAAGCTAATATGCGCACCATAATAGATAGAATTACTCGATTTGATACCATGATTAAGACCACAGAACCAAATATGTCATAATCTTCATAAATTACATACACTAAATACCATATTCTAAGAAAATATCGATAAAAGGCCCGATTTATCGTTGTCGACGGTAGCATGCTAGCCCCGCTGCATTCGTTGTATTTGATAAGATTTCTTATTGTAATTGTGTGCTATAACGTATAAATAAATAAAATCATCGTTGTTCTATTCTATTTATATTTTTTGGACTTTGTCTAAAACTCGTTGCCACGTATCGGGGGTCTGGGCGTCACTGAGCATCAGGTGAAGGTCATGTGATAATGAGCATCAGATCTAAATAATTAATTACCGAATAATTAAACATAAATGAGTTTAACCCGAACGTCTTCCCACTTAGAGATAGTGACGAAAAGTTTAAACAGGTTTTTTTTTCTTTATTTTTTATTAAGAGTTTGGAACAATAAATAAATAAAATCCCCCGACAATCACACCAACTACATGGCCCCAAAGTAAGCATAGCTTGTGTTATGGGATACCATATAGCGAACTAGGGGGGAACCTAGAATATAAGTACATAAATAGATAAACACCCAGACACGGAATTTTTTTTTTCTTGTTCCGTGCGGCGATCGAACCCGCAACCACTGGCGTCTGAGGCAGCTAGGTTTATCCCAACGCCAAAGTGGTCGTCAAATAATTTGACCATGTCACTCTCGTAGAGTGCAAATCATCTTATAAACTAGCTTAAAGTAAACAAAATCTACATTTAATAATGCTTTTAACTTTTTGCATTTAAAATGCTCAATTATTCTTAAATAAATTAAAAATGTGATAAATTAAAATTACCCGAGCAGGATTCAAACCTGGGACCTCTCGTTTGCCGGGCGAGTGCTCTTCCACTGAGCTACCGGGGCCTGGCGGTACGCCTCGAAATTACCTACCAAATTTTTGTTTTTACGTTATATTGCTAACGTAGCTCCATCTTATGGTATAGCTTTGCAGCTAAGACTATTACGCGGCAAATTCGAGGTAATTTCGAGGCGTACCGCCAGGCCTTGGTAGTTCAGTGGAAGAGCACTCGTCTGGCAAACGAGAGGTCCCAGGTTCGAATCCTGGTCGGGTAATTTTAATTTATCACATTTTTCATTTATTTAAAATCTACATTTTGTATACTAACTTATACATTTAATTTCATTTTTAGGTTCTACGACCAATGCCAATCTGAGCTACTTTATACAATGCAATTGCTAATTTTGACAAAGGTGATGCTAAAATGGAGCAACATATTCCCACATCGCGCATATTTATATCGAAACGTTGCAAAACTTCCAGCCTTTCAGGCTCGTTTCGGACACATTCTACCAACATATGCTGCACATCTTCAACTACTCCACATGATTTAGAAACAATCATAATAATAATCGGTTATTCGATCGGATTTAACTGTTAGCCCGTTTTCACATGGTCTCCGTTTTACTGGATACGTTTTTTTTCATCGATGGCGCACGGAGTTGTATGCGCGATTTTACATAATTATGACACAGTATTCAGTACTTATACGTATTTAAGGCACAAAAATATATCCGGTAAAACGGACCAGTAAAACGGAGACCATATTGTGTGAACCGGCTGTAACATTGTCTTTAAAGACTCCGTGCTCACGATAATCATACGCGAATATGCGATGAAAGCAAATATACTTTCAACCGACTTCAAAAAAGGATGAGGTTTTCAATTCGACTATACGTTTTTTTATGTTTGTTACCTAATAACTTTTGACTGGGTGAACTGATTTTTATGATATTTTTTTATTAGAAAGCTGTGGCTTCCCATCTGGTCCCATTTCAATTTAGTCTAGTTCTTATAATGGTATTTCAATTTTTTTCAAGTACCTATGTATTAATTTGGGTATCGTTTACCTTGACGACCTTATAATTCGTTGATTATATGCGTTATAAATAATAATAATAAATTCAATTATTCAAACTGACATACCTACCCACCATTTTCCCCAAAGTAATCTTTTTAATACATATTATGGTTGTGTTATTGAAACCTCACAGCGAACATGGGAGGAATCATTAAAATTAACTTAAATTAATATTAAATTAACTTTAGAAACGGGATATTTACCATGTTTTATATTTATTTTTAAGAAACATGGTAAGTATCCCGTTTCTAAAGATAATTTAAATGACCATGTCAGCTTAAAACTGGCCTAAAATACAAACAGATTCAGAGACACCGATGCCGCTGATGAAATCGATTATTCAGAACCATAGGTATCGATATTGTGTAATTGATTTTCTAACTGACATAATATACACTAAAACTATAGGCGACCAACCTTGACGCTTGGTCGGGGTTCGGACACGCAAAGTACATGACATGTAACTTCATAGCAGATTTTTAACGCTTGATGTGCTGCTTTCTGTACATAAACTATTTTTATCTATGCCGAAGTTCGACAATTTTATTTAGAGTATTTTTTTATATGTTATGCTAATTGTACTTTTGTTTTAAGTTAGAGTAATTTATTTTAATTTATAAGTACCTACCAACATTAAGCTGCGAATTGCGAATCATCCACTGCTTTGTGTTGTGTTCTATACTAAAAAATAAAAGTGGAAGGAGATTTTTGTAATCGCGTTCATCTGATTTTAAAAATCATCAGCGGGAATATCGAGATAAAAAGTAGCCTATTTGCTGTTCCAGACTGTAAACTATCACTATGCCAAATTTCATCCAAATCCATTCCTCCTCTATCACGGCCACAAACATCAAGACAATCATAAATCCATCCATCCAAACTTTCACATTTATTATATACAAAATTTTAGTTTGCTTTTATTCGATAGATGTCGCTGTACGTCGATTAAATCGCGCAAGAAGAGTTATAAATGACTTAGCTATATTTACTTTGTAGACTATCTTTATTCGACGACCTCACTTTCACACTCAGTTGTAATATAATATGTAGAATATGGGTGAGAAAGAAACACGGCGCCGTGTGTGCGGCCACTTTTTAAAGACATCAAACTCATGGTACCTACCGTGTGCGTGCAATGGCAATCAAAGTGTCATTTTTCATCACTTTAATTGCCGTTGCATGCATACTATCATTATTATATCACCTTTCATTCATCTTTACTATATTCGTTTCGTATAGATTATTATTATAAGTCCAAAAATATTATTGACTACGTACCTAGGAAGCACGTGTGCGTCACTGAAGTATCTTTTACCTGTACCGAACAACCTAGACCTTGAAATTAGTACACGCTAGCTCTAATTAACTGTTACGTAGCTAATGACTTAGGTATGGCACGAGTTTTAGCGGTTTTAGTTTAGTACTGCTATACAACGGACAGGAAATGTGAGAAAAAGCCACTTAATAAACTTAAGTAAGTTATAACCGCGGGGCTTAGACGAACCCCATCGCCGCTAAATAAGGTAGTCGTAAAAGTTAAATTGTTAAGTTTAGCTAGCAAACACCTGTATATGACATCTGACGCCAAATATAGACAATGTTTTATTTGGAAGAGCCAACTGCACCCTAAGACCGTTGTGTCAATTGAAAAAAAAAATCAGACAAAATCCATATTTGTTAGTAACATTGGTTGGTTGTTAATGAGGAAGGCTTGAGATCCAACGGTTTTTGAAACAATTCAATAAACACAACATTGAATTTGTAAAATATTTTTGTGTTATTTTTACGGGAAAATATCTGATATAAAGTCTATCTTTTATTACAATATTGATAAAAATGTTCGCGGGTAGACCTAGTAAGAAGATAAAAAAAAAAACATACAAAAAAATATTTACCTACATAAACAAAGCCCATGTATTTAAACCATGGTATCGCAAAGAGGTATATGAAATTAAACAACATATATCGGTATAATAAAGCTAAAAACAATAAAGTTTTGACGCATACCTATTATTATTTCTTAATCAATGTAGCCGCGTACAGTCAGCTCAAATGAGACCTCCCACCCCCGGGGATAAAAGGCGTCGAATCTAAGTGGTAGACTCTTCAGGTCCTCAGGTCCTCCTAGTCAGCGACAACCTTTCATATGTCTTTTAAATAACGCTCTCACACAGACTGAAACCCTTGAAATAAAATAACTGCCTGACAAGCCAATCCTAGATAATTATTGCTGTATGTGAGTCTGTGGGAAATTCACAATTGTAGACAGATTAGACGTATTCTAGTTTCATCGCTATGAAAATATATGTTGTTTTGGTATTTTCAGGCACTTCGTTTTGATAATACTTCATCATCATCATCATTCAGCCAGGAGACGTACCCAAGGTTTTCTACTTCGCTCGGTTCCGCGCCGCCCTCATACAGCGTCTACTTTGACCAGGTCATCGGTCCATTGCGGGGGCCTGCCTACGCTGCGACTCCCAGTCCCAATACGTGGTCGCGAGAACTTTTCTGCCCCAACGGCCATCTGTTCTGCAAGCTATGTGCCCTGCCCATTGCCACTTCAACTTTGCAATACTTCTGGCTATGTCGGTGAAATATTTACCATAAAGGGTAGGATTCTACGACCTCGTCAGGGACCCACTGGCTAGCGGGTGAAAGGTGGTTCTTATAAAATCTGCCGCCAAATATGACCGTTCCGGTGGTGCTGTGTTCCAGCAATATTTTATGAAGAGCCAGTTCCCTAACCCGTATGATCTTCTACCTCGTCTTATCAGGTGAGATTGTTGAGTGAGTGATTGTTGGTGAGGCAAACGCGTGTTGAGTCTTCAATAAAAAAAATATTCCTATAGGTGACTACACCTTTGTTTGATCTCAATCTCGACTCAAATTCGACCGGCCGGCTGGTGTAGCGGTAATGTACATTGCCTTCTATGCCAGAGGTCCTGGGTTCGAATCCCGGCGGCGACGGATATTTGTGTGATGAACACAGATATTAGTCGTCAAGTCATGGATGTTTATATGTTTATTTAAATTTATTTTCTAATAAAAAATATGTATTTATTCAATATGTATGTTAATATATATCTTAAGTATATCAGTTATCTAGTATCCATAACACAAGTTCTTTAAGAAACTTAATTTGGGCTAGATAATGTTGTGTGGGTGTCAGAAATATTTAATATTTATATTTATTTATCTCAAGATGAGGTCGAAGATGACAGCACGCGGCTTTTGCAAGGGACTGCAGTGCTAGCACGGATCTTTTGTCGATCGTAAGTTTACGAATGCTCGTATAGTATGGAGACGGTTTTGCAAGCAATAATTGAAATCTATCCATTGCCGCACGGTCAGCTTAAATAAATGTGTTCCATGTTAATTTTGAATGTTTGTTAACAGGTTCTACTCTTAAATAACTGTAAAATAAAAAATTACATTGTTACTAAAAACTTGCAACCGACTCCATACTATACGAGCATTCGTAAACTTACGATCGACAAAAGATCCGTGCTAGCACTGCTGGCTTTTTATAAAATATAGCCGGAACACATCATCCCAGGAGAGGGGAGATATTTTTCAGCAAATTTAATAATAAGAGCAGCGTTAATAAAGTCGTCGTGGCGCCATGGTTACTGTGTGTACCTATCAAACGATATCGTCGGTACTTGGATGGGTGACCGCCGACGATACATTTCTCACGGTGACTTCCGTGCTTCGGTAGGCACTTTAAGCAGTCAGTCCAGGTGCTGTATACTTGTAGTTGTCTTTAGGGTTTGTCACAAGCCATTTCGGCGCCCTGAAAATTCTGACATCCACCAACCAGCACTGGGCCAACTTGGTGGATTATGGCCTAAACCTCCTCGTCCCCCAGACTCATAGCCCTGCAGTGGGCTCATTACAAAGAGTTTTGATGATGATGATGATGAATAAGTCACACATGCTAACCCAGGGGTGGTAGGACTATTCTAAGCCGAAAATACAACGTTCTAGCTAAGTGGGCCCTAAAAGGTCTCCTAGTGAGTCACTCAATCTTGGATGTTTTAATGAGAAGTAGTATCACCTTGCAGATACTATAATTGACTATATTTAAGGAAATAGGTAAGTCTCCTTATTATTTTCTACTTAGTTGTTGAAAACAGGAAAACTTGTATTATGTTATTATATAAAATAACTACTTGTTATTTATACACTTCCCCACTTGTGTAGTTGAAAATTAAGAAAGAAAATTGAAATTTAAATACATACATACATAACGTCACGTCTGTACCCCTAATCATGCTTGGTGGTAGGATCCCTTCTGGGTCCGCCTGGCTAGCGACCACCCTTTATATAAAGTCTGCCGCCAAATGTTACCGCTCCGGCGGTAATGTGTTCCGGCAATATTGTATAAAGAGCCAGTTCCTTCCTAAACCCGTGTGCTTTCATCTTCGACCTCATCGTCACTTACCATCAGGTGAGATTGAGGTCAAACGCGGGTTTAGTCACTTATAAAAAAAAAAAAAAATGGGGTAGGCAGAACACCAAAGGTTATAGGACCATCTGATGTCACGTTTGACAAATTTGAAGGTAAGTATTATAAAGATGGAGAAAGACTATTGTATTTGAACTATGAAATTTAATAGGCGAAATATGCTATCCCTCCAGTTAGGCTTATAAAATAAGGGTCCAGGGGACAAGCCTTGTGTTTATTTATATTTAATTTTTTTTTTGTTTTATAGGTTATAGGTACTTTTCTCAAAAATCACGTCCGGTAATATTTTATGAAGAGCCAGTGTTTTCATGCTGGATTGGAAAAAAAAGAAAAACGTTAGATGTACCAGTTGCATCACTTCCCTGGCATAGATACTGTAAAAGTCAGTGAAGTCAGTGAACTCTCCATCATTATACCTACGTATATCTAATATTTCAAACGTGACATCAGATGGTTTTAAAGCCTCTGGTATTCTGCCTACCCCATAAGGGATGCAGGCGTGAAGATATGCATGTAGGTACTTATTTTTATTACTATTTTATATTGTTTGTTAACCTCTAAGTTTTTTTCATACAAATTATTTGGAAGAACGTGTACGATACGGTCATTGCCCTCAATCTGGTTTTGTTAATTGCGTAAAATATTATATATCTTAATGTTGTTTGCAATAAAGTTAATATTAAATTTTGGTAAGTATGTTAAAGTCAATGTCGCGTTCCTTGCACTTGTTTTTACATCCTATTCCTGGTATCTGAACCAGTGCTTGTTAACTTTTATTTTCATTCAATTTAAAAAAGGAAGTTCTCAATGTCACTAATGACGTGATTTTTCTTGCGGTCTTTCGATTATTTCGTTCTTTTTGTAGTTCATACAGCGGGGCTAGAATGCTACCGTCGACAACGATAAATCGGGCCTTTTATCAATATTTTCTTAGAATATGGTATTTAGTGTATGTATTTTTTTAAGATTATGATATATTTAGTTCTGCGGTCTTAATCATGGTATCAAATCGAGTAATTCTATCTATTATGGTGCGCATATTGGCTTAGGATATAATAACAAAATAATATTTATCTTGTCGATTCGACTATTTATCGATGGTTGCATGCTAGCGCTGCAGGTGTAGTTTAAAATCGTAAATAGTAAATTTCATCAAAACCTATAAAGCGTCCTTTTTTATACGTCTTACCTTTTATTCTCTAGATTAGTGGTCTTATTGGCCTTCAGATCTTTTATATTTGATTGATTGATATTTCAGCGTTCTTGCGAATTTAACGACCCATGCTGGATGGCCTCATCCCTCCCTACACCGTGATGTTAGTTTCCCAAGTGCTCTAACCAATATGATTGGTTTTAAGGACTTGGGTGCAGTTACAGGAGGCCGATTCGTGTTTTTAATTACTGTCAAGTAAGATTGAGGTCAAAAGCGGGTTTAGTCACAAATAAAAAAAGATTTTTTTTCAAGATTTGTTTCTTTTTTGACGGTGGCAATGCTTTTCAACTGACTTTCAAAAGGAGGTGATTTTGAATTCTAATGTATGTTTTTTTGTATCGTTGTCACGCGATTTTATGGACAACTTTGAATCAATTTTGAATACCTATTCTTTTTACTTCTCCTATTATACTTCTGCCAAAGTTTTGACAAGTATTTGAATAATAATAATGAATAAAATCCGCAGACAATCACACCACTAAATGGCCCCAAAGTAAGCAGAGCTTGTGTTATGGGATACCATGTAGCGAACTAGGGAGGAACCTAGAATACAAATACATGTAGGTACAGATAAACGCCCAGACCCGGAACATTTTTCTTTTCTAGTTTCGTGCGGGAATTGAACCCGCGACCATTGGCGTCTGAGGCAGACAGTGTTTCCTAACTAACATTCGTTGATTATATAATAACAGTGTTCACAGGCTCCACCGATTGTTAAAAATCTTGTATCGCCTTTATCAAATCATCATCGGTGCGAGGACAGAACTTTATCGACTCGTAAGTTTACGAATGTTCGTATAGTATGGAGTCGGTTGCAAGTTTTTAGTTACATCAAAATAAACAAGACACACACATATTTAAGCTAGCCGTGCGGAAATGGATAGATTTCATTTTTTTGCTTACAAACCGCCTCCATACTATACGAACATTCGTAAACATACGAGTCGACAAAGTTCTGTGCTCGCACTGGATCGAGACATCACTCATGAATGTTTAGTGACGTATCTGTTGTTGCGCTCGCGATTTATTCACATGTTCGGTAGATCATTCTAACTGTATCATTCACATCCAAGACTGCACTCAATCACAACTCACTCAGTGACTCTTATTCAATATTCTTTTGTTGTCTAGACCCATGTTCAAAATCTGAAAAAAAGACAAAGTAAGTACTTTGCATTTTCATGGCTAGCATGCAATCATCGATAAATACTCGAAAAAATTAGATAAATTATTATTAAGTTATTTTAACCTATTTTGTTAGCTTACATGCGCACCGTATGCATAGAATTACTTGATTTGATACCATAATTAACGCACAAAACCAAAGATGCCATATTCTTAAAAAAATACATACTGTAAGTGCCAAATTCTAAGTACATATCGATAATAGGCCCGATACATCGTTATATCGATATATCGATGGTCACATGCTAGCCCTACTGATATTGCTTGCATGTGGCTTGCATATTAGCACTACTGTAGTAGGTAATAATTATTATTTAATTCTGTGTCATGCTTATACGCTGTATTAGTCATTTCATAAGTAAATAAATCTTATTTTTCCATGAATTCCATCCTGTTTTCCAAAATTCAAAAACCTCACCTAACGCGGAAACTTAGTTGAAAAGGTTCACATGCAGTCCGGTTTAATCAAAAGACATTGTCCTTTTAAATCTTTTTATATTTTATGAAAACTAGAAGGTAAACAGGTTTAAAACTCGTCTAAGCAAGTTGTTTTACCCAAATAAATACAGTGGCTTTGATTCCGGGTCATCGTAACTTGAAAACAAACAGATATTACATACATACATAACTTCTCGCCTGTATCCCTTATAGGGAAGACAGAACACCAGAGGTTATAAGACCACCTGATGTCACGTTTGACTTTGGAGGTTCTTATTATAATGATGGATAAAGACTATTGCAGTGACAGGGGGTCAGTCGATCACCTACAAAAACGCCAATAAAACAGAGGTTTTACATAAAATATATGTATGTAAAACCTCTGTCCCTTAACAGCTGGTACATTCTATGTTTTTCTGTCGCTCTCAGTCCAGCATGAAGGCAAATAGTTTTTTTTTCAACCAACTTTAAAAAGGACGAGGTTTTCAATTCGAATTTATATTTTTGTAATGCGATCTCTATATAAATGAGGTATAGATGAGGTTGAACACGACGGTACGAGGTTCAGACAGGAGCTAGCTACATAAAATGTAGCTGGAATTCTGGAATAAATCACTGCCGGAGTGTTGATATTGTCCGGTAGATTTTTCCTATAATATCTATCATGTACTAAAACATCGAATAATGCTTCTTATTGTTCCCAATACGAGTGTCCCGCACGAAAGCATTTTATATTTACATACATACATACATAACTTTACGCCTGTATTCCTTATGGAGTAGGCAGAACACCAGAGGTGATCAAACCATCTGATGTCACGGTTGACAAATTTCGAGGTATTATAATGATGTAGAGAGACTATTGCAGTGACAACCTATTGCCCGTCAACCTATTGCCCGCAAAAATGACAATAAAACTGTCCCTTAACTGACTTTTACAGTAGGTATGCCAGGGAAGAGAAGCAGCTGGCACATTATATGTTTTTCTTTCGCTCCCAGTCCAGAATGGAAGCAATTTTGCTCCCTAAAATAAAATTTGTACGAGTTTCTTGCTATCGAATTTCTTAGCGGTCAATTCCCATACGAATGAATAACCTTTGTGCGTATCGACTAAAGTGAACAATATTTTTATAACGTGTTGATTCGCACCATTCGCGCAAATAAAATTCGTGCGAATGATCCACGAACCCTACGCCGAATATTGCCATAAAGCAGATTTTTGCGCTTTAACGATAGAATTTAAATAAAAAGAAGAAAGAAATAAAAATGTATATTGCCAAACAACACAGAAAAAAAAAGACGTGTGGCACTCGGAGACTGCCGCGGTAAAGCTATTGCATAGCATTTTTTATCAACTTATGCAATTATAATTATTTATTTATTTTATTAATGCAGTAATGTTTGATCTAATATGAAGTTCCACAAGTTCCTAGTAGATGGCGTTGATTGTTTATTAAAACCCGCAGTTATGAAATCAAAGTATCACCGCGCTGTACCGGTCGGAGTGGTGTTAGATTTTTTTTCGTTTTCGTAAATTTCTGGATTCGGTCCCCACGCTCAAGGCCCGCGATAGAAGCTATGCAATAGCTTAAAACATTACATTACAAAAAAAGATAACCTCATACTATTTAATTACTTAAAACTAAGTACCTACTCCATTCATTGTCTGGGCAATATGACAATGCTCAGTTTGTGCAGTTGCGTAAAGAAAACTGCGCTGGTTTTCAGCATGTCCTTAAAATAAATAAATACAATTCAATTAGATAACAATTCAATTGACATCTAAAGTATCAGTCCAAAAATTAAAACAGACGAAACGTGCCTACCAGTAAAACGTTTATTTACGAAAACCGAGAATAACGCTAATTTTGCAAAGGTATCAATTTTATGGCAAACTTTCTCAACATGAGAAACGGGTAATGTTGCTATCCAGGAAAAGGGATAAAAAGAAATACCTAGTGCGATTTACAGAATCCACCATATCGTCACGGTACAGATATTTACAGTAATTCAACTTCATACAACCGGACGAAACGCGAGCTATACCTACGGCCAGTCGTTAGTGTCTGCATGCCAAAACAATTGTTGATTGAGCTTTACGTCAATATGCGGACTGTTTATACTTTAAAATTTAATAATACATCTTTTCGTACGTCTCAGTCGATGCTCAAGTATTTTTCGGCCGATTTGTTATTCAAGCGTAAACATGTTTTTTTGACACAAAACGTATTTTTGTTGAACACTTCCTACTCAATTTACAAAGTATTTTATTTGCTTATATAAAAAAAAGAATATTTACAGTCACTAAACTAAGAGTAAGAATAAACACAAAGTAGGCAAATGTAATTTAAACGCTGAAGGCGGGCAGCGCTGTCACATGTGAACGGACCGCGGCGCTGTTGGAGGCATTTATTTCAAAGATGCGGCCGAGTTGAAATACTGTTGATTTTGTTGATTTTTTTTTATTTATTTGTGTACCGACCGTGACCAGTGGTTGCAATGGAAGACCAGCGCTATCTCTAAACTAGCACTTTGCTGAATTGCTACCAATTTGTGGCAACATTTTCATGTATTATTTAAGCTTGTGATTGAAATCCATTTTATTTAGTCGCGAATAAAGATTTTTTAATTAATTTTTATTATATTCTATTTTTAGATATCTGTACCGTGATATCGTCACCTTCGCTAGGTACCATATGCAACGTAGTTTGATATCGCTACATACTAACAAAGAAGGACAGCATTTTGTCTGTACGTCACGTCGTGAGCTCATGAGGCTTAGTAAGTGCCTATTATGTGGATAGCAGTTACCTAGAAGATACTATCTATTTCACGTGACTTTGCCTGCGTTTACTTTTGGATCCAGTGGTGGTATTAAGACGAAACGTGTTTTTTATATATCTACTATCGAACCATCTGAATCATGCATGTAGTTGTAAAAAACCCGTTAGCTACCGTTACTTAATCAAATTTATGGTTAGCTACTGATAAAATCAATATATATAAAACTGTTCCGTTACTGACTGAGTGACTGAGGTACTGAGGTACTGAGTGACTGAGTGACTGACAGACAACGTACAGCCGTAACTACTAGGCGTAGAGAGCTGAAATTTGGAACATACATTCTTTAGGGGATGCAGGGGTGCACTAAGGATGGAATTCCCGAAATTCCCACGGAAACGGAAAATATAGGACTTTTTAGTTTGTATGAAAAATCTTATTCCTTGAGTGCACCGATGTGAAACTTGGTGTAAAGGTTCTTCAATGTGTGTCTGGTTGTGTTATGAAAGGAATTCCCGAAATTCCCACGGGAACGGGAAATATATGATGTTTTAGTTTGTATGAAAAAATCCCATCCCTTGAGTGCACGGATGTGATACTTGGCATGAAGGTTCTTCAAAGAGTGACTGGTTGTTCCACGAGAAGGGTAGTTAAGCGCATATGAAGTTGCGGGATAAAGTAAAGCTAGTGCAGTTATAAACTGTTAAATATCTGACAGCTAAAACAAAAAAGAATAAAGTTTTTTTTCCTTTCCTGTTAACCGACTTCAAACAAGGAGGTTATCAATTCCAACCGTATTTATGTATGTAATATTTCCATAATTGCCCAGTTTTCGTATAATATGTTAGTCTATATCAACGTCTGAACAACATGTGAAAAATTTCAATAGTGCATATATGTTTTATGTTTGTATTCGCATATCTCCGGAACAACAAGACCGATTTAGATAATTCTTTTTTTGTTGTACTAGGTATCGTTCAACTAGGGTATATTATGAGTTTCATCAAAATCAGTTCAGTAGTTTAAGAGATAGGGAATTTCCGCCGACTTCTTTTCTCCGTAATCCGTTAGCGACATCTCGCGGTGGTATTTAACCGTAACAAGCATATAATGCAGTTAATTAACCGTTAATAACGAAAAATGCATATTTAACCGCGTGGTTAAAATCGTTAATAACCTGCTTCGCTGACCCACTTTGCTGATATTTTTTTTGAAACTGTCAAATCCGCAAGGTCTATCGCGTATAAGGCACTTAGGACATTGGTTCTATAGTACCTATTTTATTTTACTGGTTTTTACAGAACTTCATTAAAAAGAAAGTGGAAATAAACAGAATTTGCAATTGAAATTTAGCGCTTGCCGTGTTGAGCGACTTAAAAATAATATGTCGATTTTTTATGCTGACTGTACTTACATCAAATGAATTTATTTAAATTTCAACATCAGAAACCACAAAAACAACTAAATTTACAGAATTAAATCAGACAATACGTACTTAATCACTCAAAAATCATCAAGCCTTTTAAACAGGATCACAGGTAGCCTATGTCCTTTTGCAAGGTCTGGTTTATATCTGTACCAAATTTCATACAAATCGGTTCAGTGCTTAAAGTGTAACAGACAGACAGAGTTACATTTGTATTACTTAAATCAGTAGGGAAATAGGGATTCAAATGATTCAGACTGAGACACTAACTGCAACGGGTTAAGAATAGAAATGCATCATTATCTTCTAGTAACAAAAGCATTAGTTTAATTTATAATAATCTGTTATACTCAATACTCGTCTCATAGTGCGTAGATTGTTGCAGGCATGGGTACAGTCACGTCTAACAATATGTATACATTTTCATTGGAAATTGAGCCTTATCACAAACAAATAAGTTGCGAAGTGTGTACATATTAATGCGAGTGACTGTACTTATTTTTAAACCTATTGAGCAACTACACCAAGAAAGCTCTAAGTGCTCTGCGGGTCCAGTATACCAATGTCTTTAGGAGGTTGTTGGGGCTGCCTTGGCGCTGCAGCGCCTCGGGTATGTTTGCTGTGTGGCAAACAGATGGCTTTCAAGCCATTATTCACGACAACCACTATGGCGTTGGGGTAAACCTATCTGCCTCAGACGCCAGTGGTTGCGGGATCGATCCCAGCACGGAACCAGAAAAAAAAAATGTTTCGTGTCTGGGTGTTTATCTATTTATGTGTTTATATTCTAGGTTCCCCCCTAGTTCGCTATATGGTATCCCATAACACAAGCTAAGCTTACTTTGGGGCCATGTAGTTGGTGTGATTGTCTGGGGATTTTATTATTATTTATTTTTATTCGAAAAAGAGCTGCATCGCTATGGGCGCGGGTGCGAAGCAGCACCAACACTCTCTTGAAGGTAATAGCGGCAAGGACGGACAGTCCTTTAACTGAACATTGGATGTCAGTACATGTGCAGTCAAATGAACATTTTAAATTTTATAAACATAGTTATTTAAGTTGTGTTTTTTACTAATATTAAGTGTATTGTTAATCTTTGTCTGAAATAAACTTTTTTCATTTCATTTCATTTTCATTCACACGTGCTTACATAAGAGTGCTTGCAGAAAGGAACAGATTACCGGTACGGACAAACCTGTGCGGGTCCGGTTCCTTTATGAAAGCACTTTTATGTAAGCACGTATACGGTCCAAAATTTATCCTTTTTACCACCGGACTACCAGACGCAGACAGAACTTCCATCCCTATATAGTGGATTTACCAAGAAGTCGAACAAAACGCTTCGATAGTTCCTTTTTGGTATGGATTGCCATGGTGTGTAACAATCTGCCTGCGTCTGTTTTTCCTGACCACTACAGTCTTGGAACTTTTAAGTGTCGAGTGAATAGGTTTCTCGTGGACGGACGTGTAACACCATAGTCTTCATGCGCACTTTCCATCAGGTGGCATTGAAGACAAACGTCCTATCCTTACAATATTTAAAAAAACTGGAAACGTCTTTCTTAGTATAAGCACCCTTACTTCAGATACCAAGGGAATTTCTGGATGAAGTCTTTTATACTTAAAACTTGAGCCAAGAATGACGCTATTAAATGCAAATAAGACTTTTTCAAATCTGTTCAAAAACATCGTATACTTCATGCATCTTGAAAACTTTCTACAATACATTAACAATGACTTAGGTATCTCTTAAGTTTAAAAATGTTTTGTTAGACATAACTATGGTTTGTTATGTGGCTTTAGTATGGACTCCACGAGTATAAGAGACTGAAACTAGAGTAAAAGGCACAAAATAAACTACACTTAAATAAATGAAAAATGTGATAAATAAAAATTACCCGACCAGGATTCGAACCTGGGACCTCTCGTTTGCCGGAAGAGTGCTCTTCCAACTGAGCTACCGGGGCCTGGCGGTACGCCTCGAAATTACTTACCACATTTTTGTTTTTACGTTATATTGCTAACGTAGCTCCATCTAATGGTTAAGCTTTGCAGCTAAGACCACCCGAGATCAATTTCTTTACAGAAATTGTGAATGCCATCAAAAACAACCTGTAAAAAACCCAAGTCTCGCAGCTCAGTCTTTCTACCGTAAAAAGTTGTGAGATCCATGTAATACCAAGTCGGATAATCTATTTAGTCTCTACTTAAAGGACCTTCTGTCTTAAGTTATTATATCAGTTATTATCATGCCAATATTAAAATATTTTACTTTTAAAACAAAAAGATCGACTTGGACATCGCATGATTTGATTATTAGTATGTATCACACTACACAGCACGACGGGCCAGCAACCGAATTCCTCACCAGAGTCCTTCCGAATATGATGATTGAGGTGAGTATCTTAAAGAAGTTAATGCTCCTGAAATTTTAATGGCGAACAAAAGTATTAGTGAATTGGTTGCGCTAAATCACGTATCGACTTCTCGGTTTATTGAGAAGTTTAAATGCCCCCAGAGCCATGTTGTTATCCGATGAGTCGCTTGGAAAAGATAATATATTTATAGCTTGTTTTGGAGACGAGAGTTTCAATCGCGTGAGGCGCGATAGACTAAAGAATCTAATATGATTGTAATATTCATTGTGTTTTCATGCGATGTCCAAGTCGATCTATTTGTTTTAAAAGTAAAATATTTTAATATTGGCATGATAATAACTGATATAATAACTTAAGACAGAAGGTCCTTTAAGTAGAGACTAAATAGATTATCCGACTTGGTATTACATGGATCTCACAACTTTTTACGGTAGAAAGACTGAGCTGCGAGACTTGGGTTTTTTACAGGTTGTTTTTGATGGCATCTCACTTCTTTTTGTAGAGTCCTACTTTTTGGTACCATCTACTTCTAACGAATTTTCTTAAAGGCTTTGTCTTATGATATTTTCTTATTTTTGGATGTAGTCTTCCTCTTTTTCTTTTCCGGTACTACTTCTTGAGCTTCAGCTACAGTTTTTCTCAAAGCCTACTCCCTGTCTCTGTGGGTTTTTCTCGGAGGCTTTGATGTTACAATTTTTGACAAGTCTGGACGGTAAATACTTCTTAATCTGTTGTATTCACAAATTGATGATTCCTGCGCTTTAATACTTCCAAAGTCGACATTAATGAGATGTAAACCGCCCAGACTTGTAACTCTCGAAAGTGCCACGTAAGCTTGACCGGATGTGAACACTGCAGCACCTATATCCATCAGCGT
This sequence comes from Stenoptilia bipunctidactyla, assembly GCA_944452665.1. NCBI lineage: Eukaryota > Metazoa > Arthropoda > Insecta > Lepidoptera > Pterophoridae > Stenoptilia > Stenoptilia bipunctidactyla. The sequence goes on from OX101750.1 coordinate 15,041,920, forward strand.
ATTACTTAGACTTAGGCCCTGACTTTTATGTATAGTTATAGCATAGGCTATACATATGGGAAATTGTTCGCTATGAACATAAGCTCTATTCATAATTTCAAATTTAATTTTGACCGGACCAAGCTCGTAAACATTAGGTTCATTATTAAATGTTATATATATTCTCTTAATTATTTTTGAATTTTCAGGATCAACCTTTACTTTTCGCACAATGCCGATAGACCCATTAACTAAACCGAGACTCACGTCAATGTTTCGCCTTAACATGACTTTTGCGCCTATTTTTATAATTATGTTCTCTTCCAGACCTGCAGTCATAGTAGCATCGTCTTCATATTTTTTTATACATTCACGAGCTCTTTTTGTTAGGTACCTGGGACAATCAAGGCTATCTATTGCTATAAGTTTTATTTCAGGATGTGGGAGAGATCTGAGCATTGCAGTATTTAATTGTTGACACATATTTTTTGTAGGTAGTAAGCAAACGGTATCATCAGGAAGTTTCGAGAGGTGTTCAATTATTTCAGTTAATCTGTTTTCATTTGAATCGGACTTGAGAGTTAATAATCTAGTCGAGAGTAAGTCGCGGTCTTTTTGTGTAGTCACACCTAATCTAATTCTATTTAGCATTTCAACAAAGTCAGAATCATTAATCTGCCGCATGTTAATTGTAAGTTCATCGTATGTAAATTGTGGTGTACAATAAAGAATTATTATTATAATTAAACGTGCCCTTACAATGTATTAAGTATTATATTTTAAGATTATCCAAGCAACGTCCAAATCGTTAGCAACAAGTATACTAATAAGTAAGCCTACCAATCGTCAATGTATAATGGAAATTATAATCTAAAATTGCAAACTAACGTATTTATGTAAGTACCTTAAAATTAACCAAACAACATCCCAATCGTAAGCAAATAATATCAGTGAACCAATGCCTTCCAATCGTCAAAGTAGGTACCTACAATATTAAAATCGAAATAACAAACTTAAATCGCAACTAACGTTCCTATTTATATGTAGAGGTACCTTAAAACTATTCAAACAACATCCAAATCGTAAGCAAATAATATCAGTAAACCAATGAGCAAGCCTTTTAGCCAACACACCCTTACCCACCCTATACCCCCTCCCGTTATGCCTCATATAGTAGGTATCTACACCTACTATTTTCTATTATACAGTAATAATGATTCATTAACTGCAAATGTAACCTTGTAATCCTATACATTTATATGGGATTACAAAGTTATTCATGCAGTTGGTGTAATTAGAAAACTGGACCGAAATTACAAAACATTTAAGTTTTCCCATGATTAAGACACTAAACTCTATTTGTATTCTAAATTTTAAGCTTCTATGTCTGCTAGAAGTGCCTTGGACTTTTGATGATCGGTGAGTCAGTGAGTGACAAAATTCAGAAACTTTAACAAGTTGTAATTCTTAAACTACTGGTTCAAATTGACTGAAATTTTAAATATACCGTGTTTATATAATGCCTGATTAGTTACTGAAAATTCAGACTTCTTGTTTTATCCACAACGAAATTACAGGGGGGTCGAAAATAGCCTGAATTGCTTCGAGAAAAGGATGGTACGGCCGTGCCGCTTTTTTTTGCTCGACTTGGCGGGGGCACTACCGTGCCCCCCGATCCCAGTTAAAGTGAAGCATTGCAATGTTTTAATAATGTTTTTAAGTTTTTTGCATTTAAAATGCTCAATTATTCTTAAATAAATGAAAAATGTGACAAATAAAAAAAATAAAAATTACCCGACCAGGATTCGAACCTGGGACCTCTCGTTTTCCGGACGAGTGCTCTTCCAACTGAGCTACTTTTTCATTTATTTAAGAATAATTGAGCATTTTAAATGCAAAAAACTTAAAAACATTATTAAACTACACTTATCCCTTGTTAAAAAAAACACTTTAAACCAGTAATTTTTAGATAAAACAAACTGCCAATTGCGAATAAATTTGTAAATTAAAACTCCTTGGCAAATTTATGTCTTAAAATCTACAATAAAGCATGTGACATTACCGCCCTTGTAACAAGTATTATGAATCTGTACTGCAGTTTATTTTTTATACGAAAGTAAGTTATATTCATTAAAAGCCAAAAAACTTGAATGAACTTAAGAACTTAAGAATGTCCTAGTTTCGTTTTGAAAGTAACTTTCGATTGCACAAGTTAACCAAAAGCTGTTTTATCCGAAAGTGTTCCGAATTGTATGCATTTCGTGAGTTGCATTTATTATTTCGAATCAGCTGGAAGTTTTGGCACTTTTTTACGACAACCGTCAATGGACCTTGCAATATGCAACAATCGATGTATACAGGGTGAATATAACAAAAGTCAAAATAGTAGATTATTGCATCGAGCACAAAGTAATTTATTATTGCACCGAGTGCCTGATTTCTAGTGCTCTGAATCTAACAGGCACGAGGGTAATATAAATTACTTAAGGCGAGGTGCATAATCTGCTTTTCTTTCAACTATTACCTATAGGAATAGTAGATAAAAGAAACTCGTATCAAACAGTTAAAATAGAAGTTTAATTAACAAAGTTCCCGCCAAATCACTTTTTTAAATTTCTTTCATTTTTAAATAAGAGTTAGCAGCAATCATTTTTTAAATTTAGAAGGATAGAAACGAATAATACGTGCGTAAAAAAAAGTATTGATATCGGCTGGCTGAATAGAGCTAACCAATTGAGATTGGTACCTTTTGGACCGATTAAAAAAAAACTGTGCAATAATGAAATTTCATACATTTTTATTGCTCTAGAGTCTACAGTATTAAAGACTCGCCTTGTACTGAGTTTTTAGTGTGATTGTGATGAAATTAAAGCATAGTTGGAAGAAAACATATTTTTTGTTTCTATAGCAGCATTTTTTGGAAAATTGATTGCATAAACTCTGAAAGCAAACAATTAAACTTAATCGATGATCATTACAAATTGCAAAAACCTTAATTTCTCTGCAAGCGAAAGAAAAACATAGAATGTAACAGCTGCTTCTCTTCCCGGACATACCTACTGTAAAAGTCAGTAAAAGAACAGCGGTTTCATTGGCATTTCTGTGGGCGATGGGCTGACCTCCTGTCACTGCAATAGCTTCTCTCCATTATTATAATACCTCATTTGTCAAACTTGACATCAGAAGGTTTTATAGCCTTTCGTGTTCTGCGTCCCCCATAAGGGATACAGGCGTGAAGTATGTATGAATGTAAAAACCTCTATTATAGTCACCGTAAGGTTGAATGACTAATGTTAGCAACTTGCTGTGTGTTGTGACAGTTTAACATAGTAATTGCGGTGACCATGAATCTCAGTAATTTGTTCTTTCAACGAATTATCAATATACATTTTTGTTAACGAGTATATTAACACCCTGTATTTTTAATGTACTTGCTACATGCAATAATCGATGTATGTATGTAATCGGTAAAATGAGACGATAAATTAAACCGTTTCTTTTTGGATACTTTAATTTTAAAAGAAAGTAAAAACAGGGCATGTCATTAAACTTTATCGTGATAAAAGTTTGTATGTTTTAATGTTTGTAGCTTCAATGTTTCTATGTGAACTGCAGTAACAATTGGACAAACGACTTGGGCTACGGGTAATGACAGAATTTCGAGTAATTCGCAAGAATCGTGCTGATTCAGTTTCTTTTCACAAAGCTTTTTTATTTTATATTGCTTTTACTTTTTGTAGTTTTACCAAGGTATGAACTGAACTGTTCTTCACATTCTTTTATTGTTTGTGATTGTTTTCTATTTTCTGCATACATCATTATTTAAATGCCTTGTCATTTTTTTATTTATTTATTTAATATGGCAAACACACAGATTGCAATCAAATAAAAGAAAGAAGAAAACAAATCAACAGTTTTGAGCAAGATTGCAATCCTAGACGCGCTTACACGGCAGCACAAGCAGTTATAGAACAAAGATGTAGTGATATATAGCTTAAAGATAGTGTTAGTTAATTAATTAATTAATTAGTTTACATTAAATAAAACAGTTGGTACTTACAAGTAAAAACAGTTAGAATAAGTAGTTCGAAAAAATATGTGCAAAATAAATTAAAACAGGAAGGTTATACAAATAGTATAAGAAACAATTTAAATTTAAAATTCAATTAATTTACATGTATTTACGTCAATGCATGACATGTGCCCATAAAGACATCGTGTAAGAGTTTTTTTTTAATGTTTAAAGCGGTTGTTAAATATATATAAAGTGTTGCACAGTGCACTGTTTGCTATAGTCCTCGTAAAGGCGGCATATGCGGAATATAGAACGTTGTTGGTGCAAAGTGGGACAAGAAATGGTTTAGGTCGCCGATTGCTAATTTTTGGTGTGAAATTTAGCGTTTCTAACAACTCTGGGCTATCTACTACAGAATGTGTAATTTTGTAAAGGAGTGCAAGATCCAGAAGTTTGCTACGGTTGCTTAGCGACATTGTACAGAAAACATTTACAAACGTAGACAAAGAAAATACAAGAAACACAAAATAGAACAATAATAACAGATTTAGTATGTATGCTGTAGCAGTGCAACAAAGGGCCATAGCTCAGCGACATTATTGTTCAATGAAGAAAACACTGATTTTCAGCTAAGGGGGCTTGGTACCTACTGCAGACTATATCAACTTGAAATTGGATTGATTCAAACCTTAAATAGAATTGAATATTAAAATTGAATAAAATAAAAGCATTGAATTTGTAAAAAAAAATATAGTAAAATTTATTTAGTCTGTCTTCATAAATGCGCCTTCGACCACTAATAACTCAACAAACGAGTATTGGATTGTACAGACTCCACTAGATTCGAATGCACAGCGTAAAATAGGTTCCATATTATTGAAGTATACTCCAATAGACTTCGTACTAGGGTATTGGCGAGAGATGAAACCTAAATGCTGGACTGGGAGCAAAAGAAAAACATAGAATGTGCCAGCTGCTTCTCATCCTGGGCATACTGTACAAGTCTGTTAAGGGACGGAAGTTTTAATGACGTTCTTGTGGGCGATAGGTTGACCCCCTAACACTGCAAGTCTCTCTCCATCATTATTATACCTCCCAGTTTGTCAAATGTGACTTCAGATGGTTTATGGCTTCTGGTGTTCTGCCTCCCATAAGGGATACAGGCGTGAAGTTATGTATGTATGTATGAAACTTAAAATCTTATGCGATTTACCAACAATGGAGTCATAATGTTACCGAAATTTAACTTTTCATCAAAAATGACACCGAGATCACGTATAGTGTTGGTTCGCTGTACAGAGACATCGTTTAGGTAGTTAGTTTACGGTTTACATTCTGTGTGAAAGTTATGACGAAGCACTTTTTGACGTTTAGAAGCATACGATTTTCATTACACATTGTGTTGAGATCCCTTTGTAAAGCGTTAGTATACTTTATGTTAGTTAGGTATGCTTCTGAATATTTTTATCTATCTACGTAGCTTGGTGCGACAAAGCGCTGACTTTCAGTTGAGGTCAAAAACAGGAATGCACCGACATTATCATTGCCACACTATTAGATATACAACGTGTAACAAAATGGAGAGATAAAACTGAAGGGTTAGCTTCTATATCATACGTAGAATATACAGTAAAAAAATTAGCATGATCATAACAAAATATTTTGACAACCCTAGTCAACCTAATTAAGCTAAAACAAGACTTGTGCTGCAGTCAGTGACCTTATGACCTTTCCCGCACCGGATGAACTTTATAGTATCTGTCTTAGTTACCCATAACTTTATTTTTACGCCATCTGTTATCGAATTGATTTCATGGAAAGCTAACATTTGTTTTTAGGGTTGACACTTTAGATATTTAGATCTAAACTTTGAACTTGTTTTCCCGCCGAACCGTAAGGATAACAAGTTTATGTTACTGTTTCTTATAAACTTCATCACCAAACATACAATCCCCTTAAGTTTTATCTCTTCAATATGTTACACGTTGTATAGAACTAGTCAATAAGTAGTAAATGAAAATTTGATATAATTCAAGTCATAATTAAATTAAAAAACGTTTTGAAACTGATTTTGTCGCTAAAACTTAATTATATTTTACACTTTTACTCGTCGCTATATACGTCTACAGACTCGTAATCACAAAAGACATTAAAATATAATTTCCCGATAAATCTGGTTTCAATATTTAATTATATTAAATGTATCGTGAAAACTTAAGAAAATTAGGTTTAACAGAATTTGATCAAACTGACGCAAACCATGTAAATACGCTTCAATTATTTTAATTAATATATGTTTACCAAACTCGGTAATTTGAGTAATGTCATTCAAGTATTTAATTCGATTTCGGTTGATATTTTCAGGGTAATCGAGTTTCAAGTTTTTAAAATAAATGTTCCTGTTCTTATTAATTTACTAGCAGTTTGACGAAGTATTACATAATTAACGTTAGCGTTGCATATAGCATTTTCTTATTTGCTTATAATTTATACGATAATATAATGAAAAAATGTTTTTTTTTTTTAAATGAAACCAAACTATTCTTACAGAGCAATTTTAAGATACCTTTCTTAAAAACGTATTATTTTTCACGTGATTTTAAATAAATTTTTAGTTACTTCTATTTATTTTAGCCTATTTAAACAAACAAATAAACTCATATTTTATAAATAAAGTTATAGTTATATGATAAAAGATTGCGTCGATAAATTAAAAATACGTTTTTTTATTGAATGAGAACGATTGAATACTTCTTACATCAGTGTTAAATAAAAATACAGTTTTAAATAATATAGCGACCTGGTTACTTACATACTTACATACCATTTCAGCCATAATGGCTATAAGAAAGTACTTTCTCTATCTCGACTCAGTAGTTTATCCCGATCCCATTATTGTAGTTCCCGACAATTTAATATTATGCAATAATAGGTCAATAAGTGTCTTATTTTTTTATTCCAGACGATGCCTTAACTGTATGCAAAATTTCAGCTGAATACGTCAAGCCGTTTTGCCGTACAAGAGTCACAACCATAGATACATTCTTAGGTACTGAAGACAGCAGATCAAGCGTTAAATTACCTGTCAAAATTCCCCAACCAATTTCAACTTAATGTTGAGGGCATAGAGTTCAGATTCAAGTAATTTTTTTTGACAGATTTGTAACGCTTGGTGTGCTGCCTTCTGTACAATGATACATTTTTAATATAGGAAGATGAACTATTGCGAAGGGTGATTGGCAAGTGAAGGTCGTTCGAGTTAATCGACATTCAAACATGTTTATCCAAGGGCGGTAGGGCTAATCATAGCTGGCAGGTACCTACTTACTAGATTTACTATTCAAAGTATAAAACGTGACCCTATTACCAAGGACAGTAGGGCTAGTCTTAATCGACTAGTACTAGACAAAAATATGCAACAGCAGCGCGAGCACAAAACTTCATCGACTTGTATTGTTACGAATGATCGTATAGCATGGAGACGGTTTGTTAGCAATACTTAATTGAAATCTACCCACTGCCGCACGGCCAGCTTAAATAAATGTGCGCCTTGTTAATTTTGAATGTTTGTAAACATGTTGTACTCTTAAATAACTGTTAAATAAAAAATACAATGTTACTAAAAACTTGCAACCGACTCCATACCATGCGAACATTCGTAAACACACGAGTCGATAAAGTTCTGTGCTCGCACTTCTGATGTCGAATCAAGGTTTATACGTATCTATGTTTATGTATTTGTTAAGTTTATTATATTTGGGGTTATCTTTGGATCTACTAAACAGATTTATGAACATTAAACTCCAAGTCGTCTTGGCGTTAAGGGTTTTGTTCGTACCCAAAGTGTATAATCAACGAATGCAGAGCATTAAAAAAACCAACTTCACATTCAAAACTTAAGTAAAGTTTCACTTTACACTGATCCTTAAATTTATCGAAAGGTTAAATTTAAATATTTTGGAATTTTATTATAAAAGTGGTTGAGGGTTCGATTCCCGCACAATTCAAATATTTGTGTTCATGGACATGTTATTTTGCATTGGTCAGGGTGCTTTATGCATGATAATAAATAGGCTACAACATTTTTCACTACTACATACAAAACAAACATAACTTCACGCCTGTATCCCTAATGGCTATAAAACCATCTGATGTCACGTTCGAGAAATTTGGAGGTATTATTATGATGGAGAGAGACTATTGCAGTGACTGGGTGTCAGCCTAACGCCCGCAAAAGAAAGAGAAGCAGCTGACACATTCTATCTTTTACCTCCGCTCCCAGTCCAGCATTAAAGTCAAGAATTCCAGATAATAAACAACACAGGTATTACCCAATAGCAACCAAGCTTGGTTTTACACACGCAGCTTTCTCAATTGATATTTTAGAAATACGACTGGTATTTACTAATGCTACTGGTAGTTTCTTAGATTAATGAATTAAAGCTGCGGGTAAAACCAGGCGTAGTGAAAACTAGTAAGTAATTAAATAAGAATGAACCAGTTATATATTACGGGAATTCCTAGTAAACCTTTCAAGTTACCTTTTTTTTTACTTGAGGAAAATGTGCTATCACAAATTTTTTTCCGGGTCTGGGCATTTGTCTATATACCTATGTATTTTATATTCTAGGTTCCCTCCTAGTTTGCTACATGGTATCTCATAACACAAGCTTTGCTTACTTTGAGGCTATGTAGGTAGTTGGTGCGATTGTATGGGGATTTTATTTATTTATTATTGATTATTATTTATAAAAATCCATCCATACATCCAAACTTTAACATTTATAATAAAGTAAGTTGGTACGAGTGTCCGTTTGAACAATTTATTATTTATTTAATAAGAAGTTGTTTATTTTCACAAAATCTCACGGACACAGATATCCTTCCACATGTTGTTTTCCTTTCATTCGCGGAAGTTCGCGAATTGTTCTGGTTTTAAACTGATTCAATGTTACGATGCAAATATTGCCGACCTCGAATATACGAGAAAATTCCTTAAATTTACTTAAATTTATCTATCTATTTAAATAAATAGAAAATCGTATTTTCAAAATTCGAATTCAAATATTTGATTTGCGTATAAATGCGCGCAAACTTGTTTTTCCAAATGTTTTTGTATACGATATTACTTCCATGCTGGAATAGGAGCAAAAGAAAAACATAGAATGTGTCAGCTGCTTCTTTTCCCGGGCAAACTGTAAAAGTCAGTTAAGGGACAGAGGTTTTGTTAGCGATTTTGTGGGCGATAGGCTGACCCCCTGTCACCGCAATAGTCTCTCTCCATCATTATAAAACCTCAAAAATTGTCAAACGTGACTTCAAACGATTTTATGATGCCTCTGGTTTTCTGCCTCCCCCATAAGGGAAAGGAGTGAAGTTATGTATGTATGTACGTTTCCTAAACAGCCCCGGCTGTGACTTGGACTGATACCTGGACCACTCACGCCGCAGCCGAGCACTCCACTTTGATTCCTCTTTAAAATTTTATTTGAAAATGTAAAGCTTAAAAAATACTAAGATTACCTAATTAGATTTTAATTCGTATTTTAAGATAAGTAAGTAAATAAATTAAGTAAACTGGTATTGCTGACGGGTTTTTTATATAGAGTTAATATTTAATATTTATCCTTCATTGTTCACTTATTAAAGTCTAGAAATAACATTCGAAAACAATTTTTGTTGCATTCGGCCGCCCATGAAATCTGGCTAACGAAAGTAGACACTTGCAAATTTTTTATGTGGCAATACTAGCATCAATGTCAAAGTCGATAATCTGGTGTCACTGTTGTCAATCGAACGGTTATTTATGGTTTTGGTAATTGAGATTTTGGAATTTTCGTATTCGAAAAAAAAAAAAAAAAGACGTGTGGCACTCGGAGACTGCCGCGGTAAAGCATAGCATTTTTTATCAGCTTATGCAATTATAATTATTTATTTATTTTATTAATGCAGTAATGTTTGATCTAATATGAAGTTCCACAAGTTCCTAGTAGATGGCGCTCATTGTTTATTGAAGCCCGCATAATATGTACTGTGCCGCTCGGAGTGGGGGGTGTTAGGTTTTTTTCGTTACGGAATTTCTGGATTCGGTCCCCACGCTTAAGGCCCGCGATAGAAGCTATGCAATAGCTTAAAAAATTTAGATAGATTCATAATCAATGTAGGAAACAGTGATACCAGTGACTGACGATTCATTCCATATAGAATTGCCGGATTCAGATTTTGATTACAATGAATAAAAAAAATTATTGTATTTTGTGGTTTTATTTTTAAACCTGCTTAATACTAGTTGCCTATCGTTTTAATAATATACTTCTCATCAAAAATTAGAACAGTACCAATATTGTTATTTTTACGATACTTTTATAAAAACATTAATCAAGTATCAAGTTTTTTTTTTCAATTTCAAATTCTTTATTTAAACTTTGAATTGTTACATTTAGACTTAACGACTAAAAAGATGAGAATAATACTTTGTTTAATAAATTATATCATAATTGTTAATAGCAGACTTAACCAATTTATACTTAACTAATTTATTGTAACATAAAACATCGATATAACAATAACAATTTATTGTTTTATCCATGTATTTCGTTCTATTGTCGGGGTTTCCATGATGCCATTTTTTTTAATTCGCCAGATTTTTTCAGTCTCTTCTTTCATTAGCCAGACTATATTCGTTTTGGATCGATATAGGTATTTACCGACAAGTGGGTTTCTATATCGAATTTTAATTAAATACCGATTCTTTCATACAAAAATAATCTGTATTTTGGTTATCTGTAATCTATATCATGGCAACGCTCATCTATACTAATATTATAAAGAGGAAACCTTTGTACTTTTGTATGTTTGTATTGAATAGGCTCAAAAACTACTGGACCGATTTCAAAATTTCTTTTACCATTACTTAGAGGGATTCTTCCGAATCCGTATAGGCTACTTTTTATCCCGAAAATCCCGCGGGAATCGAAATTGCGCTGGTAAAACCGCGCGCAACAGCAAGTATATTATATCAAAGTTTAAAAAAAAGAAATAAATATGACACTCACACCACGTTATCTAGCCCAAATTAAGTTTCTTAAAGAACTTGTGTTATGGATACTAGATAACTGATATACATAAGAAATATATAAACATACATATTGAATAAATACATATTTTTTATTAGAAACTTAAATAAGCATATAAACATCCATGATTTGACGGCTAATACCAGTGTTCATCACACCGATATCCGCCGCCGCCGGGTTCGAACCCAGGACCTCTGGCATAGAAGGCAATTTATGTTACCACTACACCAGCCGGTCGTCAAAAGTGTTTTCAAACAAGGATTTCGGATTTAGATTCAATATAGAAATTAACAAATTTTATCGATGTTCCCAATTTTCACGGGCTAGTAGAAATTGAAATATTTCAAAATTTGTAATATTGATTATTTCAATATTGTCTTACCTAAGTAAGTAATGCACAACGAATTAATTATAGTCTTTTTGAATTTTTCCACTGTAAATAGTTGTTGCGACCGATTTAATTGAAATTAATTAATTATCTATTTGTACCTATGACTAACAAACACATTCAATAGGTGAAACAATGGACATGATACTTATGATAAACTTTTATCGATTTTAATGACAATTTGGTCGATATGGTGATTATAATTAAGTTAATACGTAATTGATAGAAAGAGTTTAACGCTGGCATGTTACAAGCTAATTTGAAATGTAGGAGGTCTTAAAGTCAATTTATCTTTTTTTAAGTTTCATTGTTCCTCGTTTTTTATACATTTGACTTTAATAAATAAATAAAATAAAAACCCCAGACAGTCAAACCAACTACATGGCTGCATAGTAAGCAAAGATTGTGTTATGATACCATGTAGCGAGCTAAGTAAAACGCCCAGACGCGGAACCTTTTTTTTTCTTGTTCCGTGCGGGAATCGAACCCGCGGCCACTGGCGTCTTAGGCAAAAGGTTTATTACCCCATCGTCAAAGTTGGCGTATTTATATTCTAGGTAGCCCCTAGTTCACTACATGCGCAGGTGGAAATGAAAGGGCAGAATTTACTGGACAGCACAGCCTTTTTACTTCAGATAGGTAAGGTAATAATATTTTTTAAAAGGTTTAAAGAACTTTATTTCCCTTATGAAAGGAATAGACTTAATTTATAATAAGAAACATAAAAAATATGTACAGGTAGGTAGGCAACAGCTGAAAATCAGTAATATATTCTGCGAAGCAACTATGACCTTTTCGCACACACAAGTTTGCTATTACTTTATTTCCTTTTATATATTTTTCTGTTTTGTCTAATTTTTCAACCGACTTCCAAAAGGAGGATGGTCTCAATTCATAAGTATGTTCTTTTTTGTTGTAACACGATTTTGCGGACAATTAATCTAGGTAAACTAAACAAATAAAACGATTTTGAATATTCTTGTTTCATACTTCAGAGATGGTCCCGTATAAATTTCATCGAAATCAGTTGAGTACTTTTTGAAAATTAGAAACTTCCGAAAACAAATATTATTATTTTATGAGAAAATCAACTTATAAACATATTATATCTGTGTTCATCAGTCAATTATTTGCCGTCGCTGGGATTCGAATACAGGACCTCTGGCATAGAAGGCAATGTACATTACCACTACACCAGCCGGTCGTGTCTGAAGTTCCCTTTGTGTGTTTTATTCCCAGTATTATTAACACAAGTTCTTAAATAAATATTATTTATTTAATGTAATGTTGTGGGTACCAACCTAAATATGTGATGCCAACAGACCCAAAAATACTACCACGAAATTGTATTCACATGTTCTTGTTATAAAGCATAATTTATCCAAACAGGTTTTTTTTATTTGAGAAATAATTTTTACCTTAATTTAGCTTTAATTATCTCTATAAGGCCTTATAATAAATATTTCAAATAGTTTGAGAACTTTTCAGAAATTATTATTGTTGCGAATACAAAAAATACATATCAGAATAAAAAAATATTTAGGAAGTGCGAAATGTTTTATCATCTCTACAAAACTTTCAGTTAGATATTGTACTATTACTTTTAATTTAAAAATTTAAGTGAAGTACTTCCTGATGAAATCCTTATCAGTCATAAGAATCTTTCGGTAGACACATCAGTTTAAAATAGTTATTCAATAAATAACTATAACAATATTACGTATGCACACACTTACACATCAATAGAACATTAAATATGATTTTGAGAATAAAAACAAATATAAAAACCTATACATAAAACAATTGCTAAAGATATGCTAATGGTACCTCTAATTAATAAATATAATTGAAATAAGTAATAAACAATATTCATTTTAGATCGTAAAGTTAAAATATAATACAAAAAGAATAATTTAACATTGTCCGCATATTTTTTTTATTATTTTGTTATCGTTATCATATGGCATGTATTTTAAAACCGGCTTGGTATTTTAAAATAAAATACGTCTAAAATTCCTCTCATTTCCCTTACGTGAAAATAAAAATTGTCGACTAACGTTTCCATCAAATTAAGCTATAACTCTATCCAAACAAAAAAAAAATTAAAAAACTTAACTTGACACTGGCACAAAATGCAGCAATGCCATGGCAAAAACAGAAAAAAACACTTACATTTCTTTTTGTTTTCGCGCCTCACTTTTTTCTTTTCAATCAATGGCGGGAAATGTCACTCACTACAAATTCGATTTTTTTAAATCGAAAAGGCGCGCGACCGTCTTTACTCTATCACGGTTGTAGACTTTATGAATTTATTTCGCGAGTATAAATACCACACGGACGCAGCTTTAAAAATAATGAGAATTTCGTATTAGGAAGTACAAAAAGAAGTATGGCAGGCGTGTATGAGGATTCTGTATCGCTTTCTGGAACTTCACAATTTTATGTCAAACATGTATATTTTATAAATATTATATATGGTTAATCATGAAAAAAGTTTTCAGATTTTTAGAAGTTGGGATTTAAAAGTTATTTTCATTTCAAATATTGGCATCGTATTGTTAGAGATCCTGAACACAACTTTTGAACGTAAGTGTGAGCTTGTGATAAAAATCGTTGGTCAATGTCATAGCTAGATGTCACAATAGTATATATCGTCAGCCTAATTCGTTAACCTGCTAAGTCAATTTTGTCATAGTTTACAGGACGAAGAAAAAACTGAATAATATCTTTATTAATTAAGCAATCAAAATTCTGAAAATCCCTTTGATTTCTATAATTTTTCTTGATTTTTGACAAATATAATTAACAGCATAACTTATAAATATTTAAGAAAATTCAGGAAAACAATTATATAGCAGCTTCTCGTGGTGAAGTTTCAATTTGCTTGAGGACTTAGCAGTTTTTAACTTAAATTTAGTATGGTTTAGATAAATTAATTTTATTGTGCAGTGAAACTAATTTAATCAGTAGTCAAAATATTTATTATTAAAAATTTAACAATCAGTCTTTAATAGGAACCTCTAATAGACTTTTTTCATAAACAATCTAATATACATAGTTTTAATAAACGTTATTATGGTGTTGCTTTCGTGGTATTACATGTTGTACGTACTCCTAAGTATTTTTTATTATTTATAACAGCCACTAATTATTACTAAACTACTATATGTATCACAATCAATAATTATTAATAATAAAATTATAACATAATATTTTTTCCAAAAATCTTAATTAAACAAAATTTATAAATCTGTATGTTTAGTACAATGTAAAGTTGTAATTAGACTTAACTTCTACTTATTGGTGCTTCTGATTCTACTCATGAGGCAAGTCGTCATAATATTTATGATAGTCAGAAGGAAGGGTCTTTTTTATTTGCTGCAAGTCTTCAAATTTTCGTGCAGTAATTTTACGTCGGTTCTGGTGCAATTGAGTGAGTTCAGTAATCTCGCAAGGATTGCATTTCAAAGATCGTCTTTGTGGTAAATTTCGCCATTCATCCTTATAGGAGGTTTTATAAAGAATCGATCCATTGCTTTCGTAACGTAGTGCACGAATGTCAGTCACCTTAAGATCCCCTTTGGATCTTCCTGGGCGAATACTTTTATAAAACTGAATTTTATCGAATTTTTTGAAGTATGTGTGGTCCAAATATTTTACAGAGTAAGGTGCTGGGCATTTACGAGCATGTTTAGCAATAGATATGTATTCAGCTGGCACATTTATGACTTTATTCTTTAGGTGACGTTCTATAGTGGAATGCATTGAATCGGCTTCCATTTGGGTGTGACCCACCTCTAAAAATTTTTGTTCGATAGCTATATTCTTGTGCCTCATGACAATATTCAAAAGAGCGTTAGATAAAATACAATTTCTATTTTGGTAAGTGCAACCGTCACTGTAAATTATTATGGTTTTATTTCCATCTTCACGATTAACTTCAGGACGTATTATTGTGTTTTCTAAAAAGTCAACCCAAATGGAGGCAAATTCTTCAGCATTAAGTCCCCCTTCTACTTCGTTCCATATGAAACAGAAACCATCCTTATTTTTTATATTAAAAAAGCAAAGGTTGTGAACCTGCAGCTTCGTTTTATAGTATAGCGTACTAACATTAGATTTTGGTGCCATTAGTACAGCCTGTAAGTCGACTGTGAAAACGTAATTTTCTCCCTTCTTATCTGCATCTTTTTCTTCTCTTGCTTGTTTACTTCTCTCAATATGTTCTTTGTATTCTTGTTCTGTAACTGTTCCTACTTTATAACAGGTGCATTTCTCGCACTGATCTTTTTTCGGCTTAAATAGAGCCAAATTTTTGTATTCAAATAAATTCGAAAACAAAGTTATGGACAGAGCTTTTATATTTCGCTCTTTGCACCAATTATTAACGTAAAATTGGTAAAGGCTTTCTTTAGAATTCCATTCTGGCAATAAATATAACTTCTGTGTCGTTGCTCGACAATAATGAGATTCCATTACGGGAATAGACTCCAGAAATTGAATAAGTGACTGTCTTGGCTTCGAAGCAGATTCAGATATTTGTGTTGGACGTCTCAAAATACTAGGAGGCCGCATTGGAAACTCCTGCTTCCAATTTTTAACCGTCCATCTTCCTAAATCCAAAGTGTTTAAAAACATCTTTCGACATACTTTAACACTTTGATCATTCACTTTTAAATGATAAACAAAGGTGTTAGCCCTCTTGGTTGTCCCTTCGGAGTTTCGATTTCGTGGCCGGACGATCGGAATAGTTGTTACCCATTCGTTAACAAGGGTCTTTTTTTCACCCCAAGTCAGACTCCAAAATTGCTTAAAAATGCTTATTCGTACATCTTCACCTACTGTTTCACATTTTAAAGTACTGTACTTCCCAATCTTACAGGAGCATCTTGATTTAATGGAACGTGCTTCTTTAGTTTTATTATAATTCCAACAGTCTTGTTTTTTCTCTCTCCCTAAATATGTTTTACCTTCTTGTCTTCTTTGTTTATTCTTTTCACTAACCCATTCTTTTTTATCAACTTCAAAACGTTTCTTTCGTTTCTTACTCTTTTCAATTTTAGCAAGCGAATCCGAGTCAGAATCAGAATAAGGTACAAGCTTTTTCTCTGTATCACTACCATCCGATATCGGTGGATTAGGTACAACGTTATATATGTTTTCAACATGAGGTATAATTTCTATAGGACTGGTACTTGGTTCATGAGCTATTATATTATCTAATATTTGAATTGTATCGGTACTGTTTATGCTATCGGGGATCAAAATATTTATTGCTTGTGATTCTATTTCAGTTTGTGATGGTATTATAATCAAATTCTCGTTAGTGATGAAAGTATTGTGAACACCATAAACCGTTGGTAGCATTTTATCGTCTGAAGGCAATTCATTGAATGTAGTATTGGGAAATGTAATGTCAGAACAAATTGTATGATCTATGTTTTCTGTTATTGAAGTACTTGGTAGACCTAGATCAGTTAGTGATGTTATCATATTCATATCGTCATTTATCTCATAAGTTTTGTTAGCAACTAAAGGTCCTGGCATAAAATCCCTTGATTCGGAATATTGTAACTGAATGTCTTCTAAAACGTGTATTAATTTATTTGCATCATTATCTAACTTCGGAGCTACATTATCAGGTCTATCCTGTGAGTTACAAGCCTCAGAAACCAAAGCTACCATTTTTTTCCCCCGATACATTCTGAAAATAACGAAGTAAAAATTTTATAAAATTGTGACAAAATAAATGAAATTTAACATAAATATACAGACCTAACACAGATTTTAAGTTAACTGTTTATTTTTACATATATACTTTGTTTTATAATTTATGTGATTAGTAAAATCTACGAAATTATCTTATTATTAAGCAATAAATTACTAAAAAATTATAAATTATTAAAATGCTAAATCCGTGTCCAAATAAGATATTAAAGTGCGTAAACCTGCTAAGTCCCTAATGTTTAGGTTAAGAGTTGATTTTGATTAAAAACATTTGATTTAGACACTAAACCAAAAATAACTTAAAGATAATACAATATTAACTTACCTAGTTTATATTTAAGTGTTTAGATCCTCAATTATTTGATGAAAACACGTCAAAATTTGACGCGTCGCAAACGGCACGTGAGTTTGAGAATGTTGTCAGTGCAAAACTGAGGCCCCAATAGGATTAAGCAGGTTTGCGCTGTGGTGATTGGCTGGTTGCCAGAAAGCAGTTTTTCGGGCATAGCATTTGTCACGTTTTAAAGCTAATATCGCCGTTATTGCTTGAACATTACGGTAGATAATAGGTTGAACTTTGTGACTGGTATAAAAAGTAAATTTTGCCAAAAAATGGACTTAGCAGTTTAACGAATTAGGCCAACGATATTACTAAAATGGTTGTTACTGTTTTTGTTGAAATGAAACTAAATTATACTACTGTAAAATGGTTGTACTACTGTAAAATGCTTCGACGAAGTTTATAGAAACACGTACGAAAAGCTTTTACACAGACAACTCCAAAACGCTATTGATTGATTTTGATTGAATGAAGATGAAGGTTGGTGACGTAGTATGACATTTGAGTTGACACAGTAAAAGTTTTCGTTTAGTTTATTGTCTACATTTACGTTTCGTTATTGAATTTGTGTATGAAAAACAAAAACTATTCAAATTGCGATTTTTCTTTTCTCCGGACTTTTAAAAATGATCTAATTGCTGAAAACTGAAGATAATAATCTTGTTATTCAATAGTGTAAGTTTGGTGCCAAAACGTTGACTTAAACAGGCGATACACCATCCCGCATTCTTCTTTAATAAGAAGCATACTTTTTGATTTAATAAATTACTTTTATAAAAGTTTTCCAGTTTTGCATTATATGGAAATTCGTTTTAATATGACGCGTTGCGGTTTTATAAAAATTGTTTCAATTATTGAATGTCCGGAAAGTTTATTTTTTGTTATTCAATGTGTGTGGATAGTATATTCCGGGTCTGGGCGTTTATCTATGCATGTATTTATATTCTAGGTTCCCCCTAGTTCGTAACAGAATACATACCACAAGTTCTGCTTAGTTCGGAGCCATGTAGTTGGTGTGACTGTCAGGGTTTTTTTTTAAGAAAAACATAATAGAGCATAATTATATAAATATAAGTGTATATTGCTATTGACTATAATTCCTAGTTCTTTATTTAAAAAATCTTGTTATTATGTTTGTCACACCTACGCAAAGATACAAAAGAGCTAAACTATCAAATTCAATTAAATTATTTTATTTTGTTCTACTAAATAGACCTTTTAGCCAATCTATATATGTTAAGTACAGAGTCAAAAGGATCATCATTTAAAAAAAAGTCTTAAAATCTTATAGGATAGTAAATCGACTACTTATTTTTCTCAGTCCATCCTATTTAGTTTCTACTAGGGGAAAATTTGTTATGATAAATGAATAGATGTGTTAAAATTACTAAATATATTTAGTCTTTATGTCATATGAAGGATGATCACAGGATTAAATTTAAATGTTTAAAATTAATAAATAATAAAATGTTTATTTCGGATAATAGGAATACAGATATCAGTAAAAACAAATACCTATTTAAATTCTAGTTATTTATCTTAAACATAGATTAAACAGTTTTTTACTGAGTGCACTACTCCCTAATAAAGGGCAAAGCCCTGTGAACTTAGGATGAGTAGTTTGCTCGACCCAACGAAATTGTTTCATTATCAATTACATAGTAGCGGAGCTATTGCGTATAGCAACTGTATTTTTACGTTTTTATTTTAGTTTTAAACAATTTATTAGAAGAAATAAAACATATCAAATAAAATATAAACAGTTTATAAGAAAGTAGGCGCGAAGAAGTTTGTATGTGTATCTGTAGATTGAATAAGTTTATGTGTTTGTAGGAGTGTAGGAGTGTTGTATCTTTGTCTTTGGAGTACATTAATATAAACGTAATTCATGTAAAAAATTTAAAGATTAAGAAGTCGAAGAAAATGTGGGGGAAGAAATTGTGGGGAACTTTAAGCTCAATCTCCAAGACGTCTCAGTATGAAGTGGCATCAAACATCCATTAATACATCCACACAAATATTGACGTTACTAATCTTACTTCTTACTAATATTATAAATGTGAAATTTGGATGGACGTTTGTTCCTCAATCACGGCAGAACAGCTCAACGGATTTGGATGAAATTTGACATAGTGATAGTGACAGTCTGGAATAGCACATAGGCTATTTATTATTAAAACCTCGCGAACCAGCTAGTTAATATATGATAGCGATGAAATAGGAAAAAATATGGGAGCTAAATTGTTAAACAACTCAGTCAAGTAATAAATTAGTGTATGCCTGGAGCATCAGCGGAGACAATATTAAATAAAGTATTAAAGGGCAGCTTCCAACCAAAAACAACACTTGTGTTGTTGTTTGGGAGAAGAGGAAATGTGAATAAAAACCAGTTCTTGAAATATTTAGGTAAATTACAAACACTCAAAGTGGACAGGATTATTTTGTTTACATTTCCTTATTTGAGGAATGCTGCCGGTGAAAATGAGAAAAGGTATGATCTTAATTGTGACGTCACTAAGCGGCCATTCGATGGTCTTATGATGAATAACATTTTTCATTTCATTCCTTACGACGGTGCTCTAGGGTCTGCAGTTTATGGTTATAAGGCCGACGTTGTTTATAAGTTTACGGACTCTTAGGTTAACGGAGTCCAGCGTTTCTAGTAGATATTTGGCTGAACCATCCCAGAGATGACTGTAGTACTCCCAACTTTTTCGAAGCTACTTGAGCTATGGACACAATTTGTTGACCGAAGTTTAAACTGGATGTTACAGTTACGTCTTAAAGCCCTAGATGGTCAGTGATGGGGACAGATACATTTTGGACAGTGGGCGTTAATGTGAAGGTGCTCTTTTTTGTGGAGAATAGACATGTCTGAGTTTTGGACGCGTTGAATTTGACCAAATTCGACTCACCCCAATCGGATACTTTCCGTAAGGTCAAATCAACGCGCTCAATCATTGACTTTTTTAAGCTCTGGATTTCACGGGGGCTCGCTCGCGCATTGGATACGTATCTCTCTACAACAGTACTGTCATTAGCATAACCAATAATGCAAGGTGTTAAAAGGTCATTAATGTGTAAGATGATTTGGGTACGGATCGTGACTGCCTACAGAGAATTTTGCGTTTTTTTACATACATACATACATACATAACCTCACGCCTCAACACCAATTGCTTCGATCCAGACATACCCCGACGGCGACGTGCATTGCCACACGTCACGTCTTGTCCCCCCAGCAGGCAAAAAGAGGGCAGGGGAATGCGTTTTTTTTTACATACTTATTAAGGATTTTACCTTTTTTCGACCTTTGTTTTCGATGCCACCTGGTAGAAAATGAACATGAAGACTAAGGTCTTCATCTATGAGAAAGCTATTCACGTAAAGGATAATTAGGTTGATAAAATTCGATTAAAAGTATTTTAGAAATATAAACTTCGTGAAACGTCACTTTCGTGCACTAAAGAATTATTAGATAAGAAATTGTTTTGCACTGCACTGGAGATAATGCCAAAGTTAAAATATCCATTTTTCTCAAAATGTATTATTTTTGTCAAAATATCACTTCGGAAATTCGATCTTTGAGAAGTAGTGGCAAGAAAATCTAGTAGGTAAGCATACGCATACTATATAGGGTGGGCCATTAAGGTCTAGCCGTATATTTGTGTACAGCTCCCACATTCTTAGCTTTGTTATTACTAACCGACGATACCAAAAAGATGTATGTAACCTAATCCGCATGCTGAAATGCCTTTGTGAAATGAAAAGTATATTCACCTTGCATTCATCTTTATGACCCGAATAAAAAAGGAACTGTTTTGGCTCTTATTTTAATACCAAGTAAGCTTGCATCGTGAGGACGGCACAGCGGAACGATAGGGGTTCCGAATACACAAGATCCGAACCAGAATGTTTTCCGGCAATATTTTTTATGTAGGGTTCAGCGGGGCACTTTCGACTTCAACTTACGAAGAAAGGTTTTGAATATGAAAAAATACACTATAAAATTACTTTAATTGAAATTTATTGCTTTCATACCATAGGGAGAGGTTATCTGCGTTTGATTTTTACAGATCAAAGTTTTAAATTAATTATTCTAAAACCGTAAAAAATTATTTCTTATTTAAAAAGAAGAGAATTGTCCAAATTCCCCCTCTGAGGGGTAATTACGTCTATTAAACACAGGCGCCATTATAGTGTACTGATATTATTAAAGTTAAACTCCTTAGTTGAGTCACAGGATTGGCAATCCGAATTCAACTTTTTTATTTTAGAAACAAGGTTAATTGTAGAAAAATGAATTTTAGGAGTTGGCGGGGCTATTTCAACTACTCACCATAGTAAATAGTGATGTGATTTTGATCAGAACATGAGTCGATAAATTTATTAACAAATATTTCATATCAGTAGTTTAATTACATTACTTAAATTTTTATGCGTTAAAAATCGCAAAGTATTTAAAATGAGTATAAAATGTACGAACTTTTATTTACAATAATCACAAATCGTCCGTTTTAGAAGTAGTAGATCTACACACAAGTAATTATTTGTACTAAAAAAAATAAAAATCAACAGTCTTACTGCTCAGACTTCACAACAAAATAAATTTAAATTTTAATCAGACTAATTATTATAAGTTCATTTTAATTAAATTCTTGAACTTCAATATCGATGGAAAATATTCAACGCCTCTTAGGATTTAGAGATATTCAATTATTTCGTCTTTCTCAATGAGAGGAATTTATTTGTTTTATAAATGATCACTCACATTTTCAATAATACGAAACTCTTTTTTATTTCTGTTCATAGATTTAAATTAGTCATGGCTAATATAACCATCAACCAATAAAAATATCGATAAAAAAAGTAACACTTTTATTAGATAAATAAAATTATCATAACCGAATAAAAATATCGTTTAACAATTCACGAGTTGTGCCTAACAGTAACACCTGCACTCAGCACATACCATGCGTAAGTATCGGAAATATCACTATGCGATGCGAAGCATTCAAATTTCAGCTTTATTTCACTTACGATGTGATTTATTTTCGACTTTTATAGATGTGTCAACTTAACATCTTAATATTTTAATATGATGCATTCGGAATGTATGCTCTATAATGTTTAAAATAAAGATCAATATTGAATTCAAAGTTTTATTCTGTTATTGTAATAACTTTTGTTTGAAATAAATTAGACGATATTTTTGCTGTGACGACGATGACGTGATTGGTTGATTGTTTCAACGTAATTTAGTAATTGATATTTCGGCCGGTCACAGGTCAGTGCAGATTTACTACTGTTACGATAAAGTTGCATTGTTGTTTTTTGATTAGGTACTAGTGTACTACGATAATAAAAGACTTTTTTAACAAACTTGTAGTGTGTTTGAGACTTGTACTTTGTTTGTGAGCGTGCAGCAATATAATTTAAAATGCCGAAACGAAATGCAGAAATTTGGGAGCATTTTGAAAAGTGCACGGGAATGGAAAAAATAGCTAATTAAAATTACTGTAAGAAAAATTTATCGTATAAAGGTACTACAAATAATTTAAAAATTCACTTAAAAACAAAGCACCTCAGCGTGTATTCAAATTTAACACGAGGTACACATGGAGTAAGTGGTGAATCTGATGGTCAGATAAATGTCGCAGCTGGTGGTGTGGCTCGTCGAGGTGATGGTGTTGGTGGTGGTGGTGGTAGTGATAGGGGAGGTGGCAATGGTGGTGGTGGGGCTGGTGCCGCAACCATTCATCCTAATCTCGACGGTAATGGTCTCGATTCAGCAACTTTTCCAACTCCAAACCCTGTTGTCTCTAGGGCTGCAGCATCCTCATCTCATGAACCACCTAATAAAGTGCAACGCATGATGTCTTCCTACTTACCTAAGAAGCTACGGCCAGGCGATAAAAAAATCATAGACAAATGCCTCATCAAGCTAATAACATACGATTGTCAACCATTTTCGATAGTTGAGGATATTGGGTTCAGGGAGTTTGTTCATGCTTTAAATCCATCGTACGAGTTGCCAAGCAGGAAGACAATTTCATCGTCACTACTACCTGCATTTTACGAAGAGCGTAAGCAATATTTTCTTGATTATGTTAAGGACAACGCGGAAAGTGTATGTTTAACAGTTGACTGCTGGTCCTCAAGAACCATGGACCAATATATGGGTGTTACTGCTCATTTTTTTTCTAATGACTTAGAAATGAAGTCAGTTTTACTACAGTGTGATCAACTCGATGGCAGTCATACAGGTTCAAGAATTGCGCAGGAGCTTCAGAATATAGCAGATGCATGGGGTATATCTCAAAAAGTTATATTTTTTGTGTCAGATAATGCCTCAAACATGCTACGAGCAAGCTCTTTACTTAATTGGAGTCACTTTGGATGCTTTGAGCACAAATTACATCTACTGGTCCAGGATGCTTTAAACATTAGCAAAGATACGATCGACAAGGTTACCAGAACGGTATCGTTTTTCAAAAAGAGCTGTATTGGTAAAGAAAAGTTAATGAAATACCAGATGAATAACCAAAACGTCCAACAGTCTCGAACTCTTCTGAAAGCCATTTCCACCAGGTGGAATTCGACTTTTCTAATGCTGGAGAGATTTTACTCTTTAAAGGAAGCAATACAAGCAACAGTTGCTACTATGAATGTTGCTCTCCCTATAATACCGAACGAAGAGTGGGAGTGCATCGCGCAAATGTGCGTTGTTTTAAAACCATTTTACGAGGTTAGTAAAGTAATGAGCGGAGAAAATTATCTGACCGCAAGTACCGCTATGGTTTTGACCTCAAGCTTGATGTCTGTTTGTGACAGTCTGGCATCCAGAGATTTTTACGCACCTGTGATAGATCTATTAGGAAAATTAAAACAAGGGCTGACAGAAAGGCTGGGTGATATTAAGAATAATCCACACCTTACCATGTGCACACTTTTGGACCCTCGGTACAAGGAAGTGGCATTCCCTGACGCTCCATCACTAGATAGAACTAAATCATACGTTCTGTCATTGATGGTAGCATTACTTCAGACGAACGTTGAAGATCTTTCAGCGACGATGGATAACCAAGATCACCAAATATATAGTAGCGATAATTTATCAATATGGGGTGAATTTGATTCCAAATTAAGATCATCTCATGCTCCAAAGACATCTGAGATGAAAGCCAAAGAAGAACTGGATATGTATGTAAAGGAGACAATAATTTCTAGAAAAGCATGCCCACTGAGTTGGTGGCGAACGCATAAATGCATATATCCCATGCTGTATAAAATATTCAAAACTAGATGTAATATTATGGTGACGTCAGTTTCTTGTGAACAGGCATTTTCCAAAGCAGGATATATTATAAACGATCGAAGAACCCGTCTCACAACATCTAAAGTAGCTCAAATTATGTTTTTAAACTGTAATAAAATGTAAATAGTGTGTAAATAAGTAAAACAAAAAAAAATACAAAAAAGTTATAAAAAAACTATGGGTATAAAACAAAAAAATACAAAAAAGTTATAAAAAAAACTATGGCTATAAAACAAAAAAATACAAAAATACGCGTTATTGTAAATAAAAAAAATTTGTAAATAAGAAAAAATGTGAATACTTATATTGATACACTGTAAATATTATGTACAAAAAATCAATGAACTTTTAAATACGCCTAAATAAGCTGATAACTATCCATTATGTCAGCTAGACAGTCCTAAGCCTGTGAAAGTATGAAGGAAAGTTCATTGAATAAAAAATTACGTAGATATAATCAACCATTCACGATCAACATTAGCGAAATTTATTTTTCAACGGAATAAAATATTCGATATTTCCAACCAATAAAATTATCGATAAAAAAAAATATCAATTATCGGTTAACAGATAAATAAATTCAACCAATAACGCCATCTTTAATTTAAATCCATGCAGAATAATTTGTCCTTGACTCACATTTTCTATCATGGAAACATATTTAATTGTTTTATTTCCTTTGGAGGAACGAAATTTGGCGAAATTTGGCAGGTTTAAGAAGACACGCAGTAAGCTGGGGTTTCTCTCGATGTACAAGGTTAAAAAAGTAATAAAATCAATAAGGTTGGGTTAGATAGATTAAATATCGAAACTTGTACATCACTAGCCTTTTCGCCTTTACATACGAAAGCTAGAGGGGTAATTAAAACTGAAAAATAGCTCAAATTTGTCGACATGACAACTTTAGTGGGGTAATTTAAACTATTGTCTAAATATTATTAAAAAAGCAAAATATTAAAGTTTATATCATGAAAGTGAATATAAATATACGACTTAACTTTTAAAAACTGGAAAAATAACACTAAAAACACTTCTTTGGCCAAAAGTTTAAGCAGTTAATTCACACGTGAACACTCCGAATTTTGTCGAAAACAAAAATACTGTGTCAATCGAAAAGTATGAGGGTTATCGACGCCACTTATGGTGCTAATCATGTAAAATTTCTTTAGTGTTTTGACTTCAATTAGTTACGCAAAAAACAGGAGTTATTAACATTGGTTTAAATTTTCCGCAGTCGCAATTGCCCCGCTGCACCTTATACAGTTTTTTAATTGGAAATAATAAATAAACATCCATAACTTGACGGCTAATACAGCAACGATGTTGAGTGTGAGAGTAAACAGGATGGTGGTATCTGGTTACCTGATGGTACTTTCACAAAGTGATTGTACCCTGTCAGAACACTTATGAGTGTTTACTGTTATTATTAATAAATAATAAATTTAAAAAAATCCCAGACAATCACAACAACTACATGCCCCCAAACTAAGCAGAGCTTGTGATATGAGATACCATGTAGCGAACTAGGGGGGAACCTAGAATATAAATATATAATATAATAAGATATACATAAATAGATAAACGCCCAGACCCGGAACATAATTTTTTCTTGTTCCGTGCGGGAATCGAACCCGCAACCACTACTGGCGTCTGAGGATGACAGTATTACCCCATTGCCAAAGTGTTCGTTACGTGAATAATTAATGTAAGTATACCTTACTTTACACTACAAAAATAGTTCGCGGTGGTGGCCTAAACACAAAAATAAGATCTAGGTATTCCAGGCATCCTTTACAAATTAAAAGAGCGGTGGTTGTACCCGCCTCACTTTTGGCCCCGTGGGAACCTCGATAAAATATGACCCTTAACCTTAAATTATCGTATTTTTATATCCAGACTAGCTTTATCCCGCAACTTCGTATGCGCTTAACTACCCTTCTCGTGGAAATTTCAGAAACTATACAACCAGACACCCACTGAAAGAACCTTTATACTAAGTATCACACCCATGCACTCAAGGAATAATTTTTTTTCATACAAACTAAAAATCATATATTTCCCGTGCCCGTGGGAATTTTGGGATTTTTTTTCGTAGCACAACCAGTCATTTTTTGAAGAACCTTCATGCCAAGTATCACATCCGTACACTCAAGGAATAAGATTTTTCATACAAACTAAAAAGTCCAACCCCTTCCCGTGGGAATTTCGGGAATTCCTTCCATAATACAAACAGACACTTATTGAGGAACCTTTATATCAAGTATCACATCCGTGCACTCAAGGGACGGGATTTTTTATACAAACTAAAACATCATATATTTCCCGTTCCCGTGGGAATTTCGGGAATCCCTTCATAACACAACCAGACACACATTGAAAAACCTTTACATCAAGTTTCACATCGGTGCACTCAAGGAATAAGATTTTTCATACAAACTAAAAAGTCCTGTATTTCTCGTTCCCGTGGGAATTTCGGGAATTCTTTCCTTAGTGCACCCCTACATTCCCTAAAGAATGTATGTTCCAAATTTCAGCTCTCTACGCCCAGTAGTTACGGCTGTACGTTGTCTGTCAGTCACTCAGTACCTCAGTACCTCAGTCACTCAGTCAGTAACGGAACAGTTTTATATATATTGATTGATGATTATTTTACAAAGTCGAGAATGGCCGCTTGTGAATTTTGTGCATAAATAATTATAGTGGTGGTTAGTCTTTTGTAATAAATGAATAGTAAACATCCTGATGAATCATGTGTTTAGAAAAATCCGTTATCAAAAGCTGTACAATAATTTTTTCAACACACTTGCTCGTAAAGTGAGCGTTATTCTATTGAATTTAGAACTATAAACTGGGCTATAAGTCACGCGTGCATAATATATTATACCCTAGTGCATAATATAATAAATCCTACAAAGTTGAATTGTACCTTTGTGCAAATTACATGCGAGTAAACAGAGCATATTTTATTGGTCCGGGTTATACATTAAATACTTTCAGTAACAACAAAGAGGTTTTATACCACATCAAATCCATATACATTTTTAAATGTTTGCGCCTTATATTAGCAAAACAAATTTGTATATCAAACAAATTATTCACAATTTACAATAATTTGTTATAAAATATTAAAATATTTGCATTTACCACTCCAAATTAAACATTTTCACTTAAAATAGGCTGAACGAAATGTTGATTTATTATTGTTGATTTACTATTGATTAAGTCATATTAGTTTTTACTCTACGACGAATAATTCACGAGTTACAATGTGTTGAAATTTGGGATGTGCGAGATTTCCGTTAGTCCCCGGCCCCCGGCTACAACTGGCCTCCTCACGATGTAGCCCTAATTTGTTTAGTCTTGAAAATGAGCATACTTACTTATACCTTATGAAGTCCAAATCATCATATTAAAAGTCTTCGCCGGTGAGGGCTATGCTGAAGGTATGCTAGGGGTTGATTGGGATTTCTATTTTCAGATTATGCTCATAGTCAGAATAGATTAATTAAATCAATAGAAATAAATCGTTTAGTTTTGAAAATTGGTACACGTATACTATGTGCAGTCCTGATTGACATATTAAAAGTTGTCAGGGGTAGGGGGCGAGCTGAGGTTGCAGGAGGGATGAACTCATATCTCAAAAATCTGTACAAATAGCGTAATTATTACTTTTGACCAAAGTTTTAACACAAAATTTACTATTGATTTGGTCATATTAGTTTTCACTCCACGAGCCATACTTTAGGATCTACAAAGCGTTGAATTAGCAATGAAGGAATTTCTTATTTCCTTTCTTCAGAGTTTTTCTCGTATCTCGAAAATTTATACAAAAAGTATAATTTTACACCCCTTAAAGTATCTCATTATATTTGTGTAGAAAAGTCTGTCTTATAAAATATCTCAAAATCAAAGTCAAAAGTCAAAAAAAATCTTATTTTCGCAGGTATTTACATACTCTTGAAACACGGAACTGAATCTACCACCACTTCGGAAAGTCTATCTGTTGAGAACAAGTGGTAAGAAACTCAACAGCAATCGTTTTTTAAAAATACACAGTGACACTTTCACAGCCAGGGTATCCCATCTTCTTGCATCTGGATATTATCGTATACTTACTTATAAGGGGAGAACGGGTATTGTTGACACACGAGTTGATTGTCACACACAACTGTCATAAAATATTTTATCGGCTACTTTTTGGTGAGTGTGCGGGTGCTCTTTTTGACCAAATTGAACCCACTCCTTTTTACCACCGGACTACCAGACGCAGACAGAACTTCCATCCCTATATAGTGGACTTATCAAGAAGTCGAACAAAACGCTTCAATAGTTCCTTTTTGGTACGGATTGCCAAGGTGTGGAACAATCTGAAGTCCTATCCATACGTACAAAAAAAAGTACAAGAGCAACACCTCCCTCTCCGCTTTACCTGAGCATCTGAGGTGAAGCGCTCTTGCGTTTCTTCGGCGCTTGTTATTGAAATATTCATTTATTCAGTTTTGTTTTATATCACTTGTGACAACCACCCCTTAGAGATAACCATACCCGTTCTCCCCTAACTAGTCTCAATAACAACATGAACGTACTTCGTTGTAAACTATTCGGCTAAGATAATTGCTGTAGAGTTTCTTCCATAGATAAGAATAAGTACTATTTCTTCTCACTTCTTCTCAGCAGATCGACTTGTTTTATAGATGCGAAGCTGGTTATTAACGATTTTAACCACGCGGTTAAATATGCATTTTTCGTTATTAACGGTTAATTAACCGCATTATATGCTTATTACGGTTAAATACCACCGCGAGATGTCGCTAACGGATTGAAATGTGAATCGCAAGTTGCGCAATGATGCCAGCTTCGACTGGCAAAAAAAAGTCGGTTGAAATTCCCTATCTCAAAACCTACTGAACCGATCTTGATGAGATTATGATATACCCTAAGTTGAACAATACCTAGTCCAACAAAAAAAGAATTACTTAAATCGAACGTGTAAGTAGTTCCGGAGATATGCGAATACATACATAAACATACATACACTATTGAAATTTGGCACATTTGTTCATTCAGATGTTTATATAGACTAACATATACGAAAACTGGGCAATTCTGGAAATATTACATACATACGGTTGGAATTAATAACCTCTTTTTTTGAAGTCGGTTAACAAGAAAAGAAGGAAAAGCTTTATCCTTTTTCGTTGTCGCTGTCAGCGCGGCATATTTAGTTTATCAATTCGAGCTCCGCAACAACAATTATAATACGTTTGACTGTAACTGCCACACTGAATATCTGACACATCGGCATATGACATCGGTCGCCATTTACAGCTTTTTTCTATATCTGCGCGGCTTATACCTAAATGGCGATGATGCCACTCTGTTCAAACGAAGCGACAATGTCAAGTCAATAACTAAGTAGATACCTATTTACGTAAATTATTTAGGTTTATATTAAACGAGCGTTTACCCGCGACTTCGTACACGCATAAACTCAAAAGTCCTATATTTTCCGTTCCCGTAAGAATTTCGGGAATTCCTTCCATAATACAAACAGACACTTATTAAGGAACCTTTATACCAAGTATCATATCCGTGCACTCCAGGAATAAGGTTTTTTCATACAAATTAAAACATCATATAGTTCCCGTTCCCGTGGGAATTTCGGGAATTCCTTTCATAAAACAACCATTCACTTTTTGAAAAACCTTTATGCCAAGTATCGTATCCGTGCACTCAAGGAATAAATTTTTTCATACAAACTAAAAAGTCCTGTCTTTCCCGTTCCCGTAGGAATTTCGGGAATTCCTTCCATAATACAAACAGACACTTATTGAGGAACCTTTATATCAAGTATCACATCCGTGCACTCAAGGAATAAGATTTTTCATACAAAATAAAAAGTCTTATATTTCCCGTTCCCGTGGGAATTCCGGGAATTCCTTCGTTAGTGCACCCCTACATCCCCTAAAAAATGTATGTTCCAAATTTCAGCTCTCTACGCCCAGTAGTTACGGCTGTACGTTGTCTGTCAGTCACTCAGTACCTCAGTCACTCAGTACCTCAGTCACTCAGTACCTCAGTCACTCAGTCAGTAACGGAACAGTTTTATATATATTGATTACTCATACATAATTAAAGAATTGGACTATGTATATATGTCGCTGTAAAAAATATTATATCACCTACAAATTAAATGAATTTTAAAACCTGTTTCGGGTATCGATCTTTTTGTTCAGCAAGGAGGTTGACTATACAAGAAAAGAAAGAAAAACTTTACCCTCTTTCGCAGTCGGATATTTAACCGTTAATAACGGCATTTTATCGGTAGCTAACCATAGTTTTGGTTAAGTAACGGTAGCTAACGGGTTTTTTACAACTATATGCATACCTAACAATTGATTGATTGATAGGTACGTTATAATCTGTAAGTAATGTCACTTATTTCGACTGCATATAAAAGTACCTACAGACCGTTCACTATAAGATGTCCCCTGCCTGCTGATGTTGGCAGCATTGTGGCAGCAGTGTTACCAATAATATGTGTCCATTTTAACCCCGTAATCTAACTGTGTTTATACCTACCTCGAATAAATATATGTTTAATTTTCTGATTTGTAAATAATAAACAACTATAAGACTAGGAAGGTTTTGAATGACGACACAATTTATATTATACGAGGGCGAATCAAAAAATTATTAGAATGAATACAAAAAAAAAAGTAAACAAGAATATTTTATTTTTCTCCTTCTAATGTAATACACTTAGAATACCGCATCTCCAACTTCTTATTCCTTCCGCAAAAAAATCATTTTCTCGACTATTAAAAAACTCCTCTGCGGCAGTCATAACCGCGTCATCATCGTCAAATTTAGTTCCACGTATATGCTCCATTAATTTTGTAAATAAGTGAAAATCACTCGGGGCTAAGTCAGGAGAATATGGTGCGTGATCAAGGACTTCGAAGCCAGCACTGCGGATTGCGGTGAGCGCAATTTCCGAACGATGAGGTCGAGCGTTATCCTGGAGAAACAACACGCCCAATGACAATTTCCCAAGACGTTTTTCTTTAATCGCTTCACGTAATTTCGGGATTAAGTTTGCATAATAGGATCCAGTAATCGTTTGCCCTTTTGGCAAGTAATCAATAAAAAGGATTAATTCTCTATCCCAGATAACGAAAACAGCTTGACAAGCAATAGTGCCAACATAACGGCAGGGGACATCTTACGATGAACGGACAATACCTACGAAGTAAAGAAAATTTTGACTTTGACATCGATGCCCCAATTTAATTCAAAATAGTCATATAATTAACCCAAAAGAATTTTTTGACCCTAGTTTTTATAAATACATGTCTGTACATTAAATAAAACGCAATAGATTAACTTCAAACAAAATGATTTGAATAATTAATAAATTTTATACAAATTCACACTTTTGCCCTCTGAAAACATTACAATACCTGAATTATTTTTTCATTCATTTTAGAAACCGAACCAATCCAGAAATGTACAGTCACGTCTAACAATATGTATACATTTTCATTGGAATTTGAACCTTATCACAAACGAATAAGTTGCGAAGTGTGTACATATTAATGCATGCGACTGTACAAGCAATCCTTATCCTACTTATTTATCCTACTCACGTACAGCCCGTTCACACATGATACGTTTTACTGGATATCTTTTTTGTATCGTAAATACGTATACTGAATACTGTGCCATATGTGAAGTCGCTCATACAACTCCATGCGCCATCGATGAAAAAAAAACGTATCCTGTAAAAAGTATCCAGTAAAACGTACCATGTGTGAACGGAGGGTTACCTTACTTACTTATCCAAGTAAATAACTGTATCGTACTTGATTGTAATCGATTCGCCCACCTGCTGATCTGAGTAAGAGTATATCTAAGTAACGTAGGCATAGTATATTGACGACGACTTTGGCGAGGGGGTAAACCTGTCTGCCTCAGACGCCAGTGGTCGCAGGTTCGATTCCCGCACGGAACAAGGCAAAAAAATGTTCCGTGTCTGGGTGTTTATCTATATATGTATTTATATTCTTGGTTCCCCCCTAGTTCGCTACATGGTATCCCATATCACAAGCTATGCTTACTTTGGGGTCATGTAGTTGGCGTAATTTTCTGGGGATTTTATTTACACATACATAACCTCACGCCTGTCTCCCTTTGAGGTAGGCAGAAACAAGGGAACACGGGGTGTTCTCTTCATTGGTCTGTCCAACCGTGAAGAAAAGGCACTCGGGTAAGCGACCCCGGCCTCCCTAGCTACTGTATCCTTCATAATACCTTTTTCCTTCCCGTCATTCATAATCCCCTTCCAACTGACCCAATCCTTTCCTATCCGATGAAGTAGAAGAAGCTGGTACGATAAGGAGGGGAATAAAAAATAAACTACCCCAGGAGGGTACCAGCCGAGCTGGAGAATCCCTCCCTGAGGTCAACTCAGGCTGCCCCATCGTATCTGGGGGGGGGCAATATTCCCGACGGCGACGTGCATTGCCACACTTCACGTCTTGTCCCCCCAGCAGGCAAAAAGAGGACAGGGAGTGCCTTTTTTTTATTTATAGCGGCGTGTGATATCATCATCATTAGTCTATCGGTAATCCGTGATGTCGCAGTTCGCCACATGTCGTGAAAATCTTAGCGCTGCTCTCCCCGTGACTGCCCGGGAAGTCCAGCATCACTCAGATTCTTGCCGTGCAGTTTGAGGTTGCTGCCATCGAGGATGTGGCCGTTTTTATCGGTGACTAAGCTCGCGTTTGACCTCAATCTCACCTGATGGTAAATGAAGATGAGGTCGAAGATGGAAGGAAAGAACTAGCTCTTCATGGCAGACGCTTCATATGAAGGGTGGGCGCTAGCTACCCGGACCCTGATTACCAAGACCTAACCGGGTGTCACTCAGATAAAGGCCGTGCTGGGCAAGGGTCTAGATAGGTAGGTACTCCACGTTGCTCGTTAAACAATATATTGTGATATGATTATATTCATATCATAAATCCATTTTCTGTCATAAGTTGAATAAGATCGTATTTTTCTATGAAATAAAAATGAAACACTTCTTCAAGTTAACCCGGGTAAAAATGTATTATTTTTATTTACTTATATCTAATATACTACGCCTATTTTAATAAACTAATCTAAAAATTGACCTATATATGAGTATTTAACGCCAAAATGTGGCGTCATACCTAGTAATCTTTTTTCAACCGACTTCCGAAAAGGGAGCAGGTTCTCAATTCGCCTGTAGGTATGTTTTTTTGTGTCTTTGTTACACGATATTTCGGACACTTATGGATCGATTTTGAAAATTATTTCATATGATAGAGGATACTTCATAGTTGGTCCCATATAAATTGCATTGAAATCGGTTGCGTACTTCACTGAAAATTTTGAATTTTTGAAAAAATATTTATGAGTTCGGAGAATGTTTACGTGGATGACATTATAACTCAGCCAAAGTTTTGAAGTGAAGTCGGTTTTTTAATGCATTCGTTGATTATTTTAAATAAATATTTATTAGTTCTTTTTTTAGCTATCGTTAAAATGAAAATATTATATCGATTTGTTTTCTGTTTGCTTACCGATTTTTTTTGTAGCTGTGTATATGTTTTGTACCAAAATAAATAAGGTTAAGTGTTTCAGTTGTTTAATAAATAAAAATAATATTACTATTTTCAATGTTAGTAAATGATTTTTCAACACACTTGCTCGTAAAGTGAACTTTATTCTATTGAATTTAGAACTATAAACTGGGCTATAAGTCACGCGTGCATAATATATTATACCCTAGTGCTTTGTTATGAAGTGTGTTTGTTATTTTATGACCACGTATGTCTGTCTTTTACTCACAAGTGTGTTGAAAAACGTCGTATATAACTCGTGAGCGTTGCTAATTACAGTCTCGGCTCATTATTAAGCCCTCGCCTGCGGCTCGGGCTCAAATCACAACCTCGACTGTAATTAGCAACTTGGCTCACTTGTTACATAATATACTATTAAAGTTTTTCATTGATAAAGTGTTCCATTTTTTTTTACATTAATGATTAGGTACTCAAATATCCTGGAAAAGGTCTTACTCACTTAGTGTGATCTATCTTCCTAAACCCGTGTGCTGTCATCTTCGACCTCATTTTCACTTACCACCAGTTGAGGTTGAGGTTAAACTTGGGTTTATTCAGCAATAAAAATATCTAGTTGTCAGAAAAAGAGTAAACAAATAATTTGGCAAAACATTTGAAGCGATTTCATTGATATTTTAAACTTGTGCTTCCTTCATTTCCTTTGACCTCTTAATACCTACTTATTAAGTTTCAAACTCCTCAATAAACAGCTTCTCTACAAAGGATATTTATCCTTCATTTTAATAGATGTACGAATAGGCGACCTTATATAGAGAGCGATCTCTACCAGGTAGCTAAAATCTTCAACAATA
Organism: Stenoptilia bipunctidactyla; assembly: GCA_944452665.1. Classification (NCBI taxonomy): domain Eukaryota; kingdom Metazoa; phylum Arthropoda; class Insecta; order Lepidoptera; family Pterophoridae; genus Stenoptilia; species Stenoptilia bipunctidactyla. Next base: position 15,077,225 of record OX101750.1, read on the forward strand.
AATAAATATTTCTGACAATTACACAACATTATCTAGCCCAAATTAAGTTTCTTAAAGAACTAGTGTTATGGATACTAGTTAACTGATATAATTAAGATTTTTTATTTATTAGAAAATAAACTTAAATAAACATATAAAGGTCCATGACTTGACGACTAATATCTGTGTTCATCACACTAATATCCGCCGCCGCCGGGATACGAACCCAGGACCTCTGGCATAGAAGGCAATGTACGTTACCCCTACACCAGCCGGTCGTATTATGGTGAACTCTCATATCAAAAAAAAAAAAAATAGTTCCTTATTTATCCGCTAGGAAATCTGCTAATCGCAAAGACCTTTTAAAAATCAAACTCGAACCGCAAAATAAAAAGAAAAAAAGAAAACCAGTTTTTTAAGAACAAGTTAGTATGTTACCTCGTAATGACACGTATTCTGTGTTTCAGCATTATGGCCTCAATCACAGTAATTCGAGTATTCGATATTCAAATGCAAATTGTTTTTTGTTGCATTTAGTTTTTTATTGTTTTTATGTAAATGTTACCTGTTTTCCGTGATGTCAAATTAAAATGCGTTTAACAAGGGCAAGGCTAGATTGAGAATATTAATGTGGATCGGTCATAGTCGATAATCTTGACCTTCGTCTAACAGTACATTGGTCTTTACATAATTTACATAACTGCCGTTTTGCCGTACTGGCCATTTCAAATGAAAGTTTTTTTTACTGATAATTCTAATTTCAAATTAACTTTATTTGACAAACATGGAATTCTGTTTCTAAAATCGTCATTTGTTAATAGTTAGTGTTTTGTTTTCAACGCATTCGAACATTTTTCGTCATCATGGATAAGTTAAAAATTCGAGTAATTATGGAGTATGAGTACCGTCGTGGCAGCAAAGCGGCACAAGCGGCACGCAACATCAACGACGTTTACGACCTATTATTAGTCTAACAGTAGGAATATAGTGGATATTCCTAATCGATCAAAAGGATTCCCTAATAGGGTCGGCTTTGAATGGCTCCATGACCCTGGATAAGGGTCACGCTAGCGGTCACCCTTCATATTAAACCCGCCGCCAAATATCACCGGTGATTTCATCCGGCAACATTTTATCAAGAGCCAGTTCTTTCCAAGGCCTTGAGTAGATACTCCGACCTCATGTTCACTTGCCACCAGGTGAGGTGGAGGTCACTAGCGAGTTCAACAACCGATCAAAATGGAGATAAACCAGACTAAAAAAGATTTAACAGTTCCTTTTAGGTACGGGTTTTTAGCCATTGCCAAATTGAAAAACTGTTTTTTCCTAGACATATAGACTGTTTGATACTTCCCGCTGACCTAGAATTACGAAATACCTATAGCTAAAAGCTGTGAAATGAACGTCGCGGACGACTGAAATTATTTATACACATTATTGTTTTCCGATTTTCTTTAGAGAAGTATTCATCGTCGTCACGACTGTTTGTAATGAGCCCACTGCAGGGCTATGAATCTCTCCTCTGGGTGACGAGGAGGTTAAGGCCGTAATCCACCAAGCTGGCCCAGTGCTGGTCGGTTGATGTCAGAATTTTCTGGGCGCCGAAATGGCTTCTGACAAACCCTAACGACTACTGTATACAAGTATATAGCACCCGGTACCGACTGCTTAACGTGCCCTCCGAAGCACGGAAGTCGCCGTGAGAAATGAATGGTCGGCGGTCACCCATCCAAGTACTGACTGCGCCGAACGTTGCTTAACGTGTGATATCGTATGATACACACAGTAACCACAGCGCCACGACGACCTCTGAGAGGTATTAAAGTAAGAAAAATATAGGAAGCAAAATAGGGACTGAAGACGGTTCTTTACAGGGTTTTTCAATAAGTAACAAGGTTTTACAACAAAAAATCGTTTTGTAATTCAAAATAAAATAACGAATGGTAAGTAGAAAACGAAAAGCTCTAAATAGATGTCGCTTCATACGCTTGACACATAACAAACTATCGAATGAACAGTTGTAATCGAAATTGCTTGTTCTATTTTGGGGTAAACCTATAAAATAATGTAAGCACATGTATCAAAATATGAAATATGTGGACCGTAATATGTACAAACAAAAGTTTAAATCCAGTAACATCCACAAGTATACATATATCCTCATGTGTATATCCCCAGAAAAATTGTGGTATCTATTTTCGATAAAACTTATGACTACGCAATGATGCATTTATAATTTTTTGATCAAAATCACTATAAAATTAACTTTTACTATAATTGATTGAATCAGGCGCTACTTTGCGGAAATCCATGACAACTACTTCAACAAAGTTACCTTGCTAATTCCGCGACTTGTACTTGCACTAGTGATGCAGGATTTTCGTGAGTTGGTTCACCGCCCTCCCTCCCTCAAACAAAAAGCAAGAAAAGCAATGAACACGCACTTGGAATACTGTAACCCACACCACAAGCTATCACCGACACGTGTTTTGCTTCAACCAGAAGCATCTTCAGGGTACAACGAGGTAGTCGAGGCGTGGGTTACAGTATTCCAAGTGCGTGTTAAATAAATAAATATTTCTGACACTCACACATTATCTAGCCCAAATTAAGTTTCTTAAAGAACTTGTGTCATGGATACTAGATAACTGATATACGAAATATATAAACATACATATTGAATAAATACATATTTTTATTAGAATAAACTTAAATAAACATATAAACATCCATGACGACTAATATCTGTGTTCATCACACAAATATCCGCCGCCGCCGGGATTCGAACCCAGGACCTCTGGCATAGAAGGCAATCTCTGTTACCGCTTCACCAGCCGGTCGTGAAAAGTGTTCATTGCTTTTCTTGCTTTTTGTTTGAGGGAGGGAGGACGGTGAGATTAATTCAATCATTAGGTACAATACCTTCCTTCACCCTTTTTATTAAATGAACTATTTTCAAATTATATTTACAATAATTTAAATTTATTTCTTAATTCTTGGAACTTGACTGATGGTACTATTTTCGTAAAAAATATCAGCTAATTGGTTTCCTGTGGAAATATGATCTAACTTTATTACCTTTTTAGTAATTTGTTCTCTGGTAAAGTGGTACTTGATATCAATATGCTTTGACCTTTTGTGATTAGTGGGATTATTGGCAATGCAAATACAACTATTGTTATCTTCATATATTATAATGAGCTGTGTTATTTATATGGAAATACTGTTTAGTAAGGACTTAATCCATATCGCTTCTCTCATAGCTTCGAAAAGGGCCATGTATTTAGCTTCTGTTGAGGAGGCGGCTACTGTGTTTTATTTGCGTGTGTTCCACGACATTGAACAGTTGTCAAACCATAGAACACATATACTCAAGAGAAGAAGTACAACTTCATACATTAAAAGTTAAGACTAGACGCCATCTGAAAACGGTCCACATAGCTAATATGGCAGGAATTTCAAACAGTTCAAACGACTTCGAGATTTCAACTTGCTCTGGTCTGAATAAAAATAAGCAAATACTTACAAACTTGTTAGGTGAAATACCATATGTATCAGTTCTGTAAGGTTTGCTGATTTTTATTGCGACTGGCAAAATATAAGGTTAACTTGATGAATAATAAGTAAAACAATAAATAAGTTTTTGATACTTTTATTTTGTTTAAAGTAATACAACAAAAAGTGTGGACAAATTGACACTCTTTTTTAAAAATAAAAATTCACACTGAAGCGAGTTTCTTCAAGCAATCAGGGGGAGAAAAGTCGATTAAATCACAAGAAAACTTAAAACACAAACACAATTAAAAAATATCGCAAAACCGCAATCGCGAAAAAATATTTTCATATTGTGAAGTAGACGTAAATTTGACACTTCTTTCTTTCTTTTTATGTCTGTGTTGCTCTATTCAAATAACATCGATTCGCTGAATCATTCGATTATGTAATACGGTCCCTTTAAATATTTGTTAAGGAAGTCATGAAAAAGTTTTCATTTAATGTTATTTCTGATAAAAGCGAGATTATTGAAGAAAAATATGAATAAATGTAAACTCAAAAAAATACTGCGATGTATTCGAACAATCGATTAAATATTTTTTTTCATGGGCTACACTGGTATCATTCTTGCTCTTTTCCTCTTATTGTGTTCTGTCTCCTTCACTCTGTCTCCAGTATGTAGTCTGCAACATCTCCATACATTGTCGACACCCCCTGTGTCAAACACTTGGAAAACGTATCCCGTTGTGCTTTTTCGGTCTTATTCATCGCCTGCCCAATCAGAATCTGCATACGCGGTAACTATAGTTCGGCCGTTCAGAGAATGCGTTCCTGACACATCGCGATTGAACTGACGATGTAACTATGTAATGGCGTTGCAGTTACGATAAAAAATATTTTTGCTGGTTGTTTACTGTTTTAACAATTGATGAGAATTAAAACAACATTATTATGTCAATAATCAATGAATTTTATAATTTTGTGCCAAACTGAGTGTCAAATAACTTGGTAAACAATATTTTTCAAAATCTATACTGCGCTATTACAAGGTTATGTCAAAGCTTTATATTTGTAGTGCTGTGCTAACAATAACAGGCTATAACAGTATAGTAATCTGTTCTTAAACAGGTATACTTTATGAAATAATACGTTTTGTTTTTCTTTTTAAGAATTTGAAAATAATGGGCTATAAGATAACTTTTATTAAATTAAAAAATAAAACTATGACCAAACAGAATGCGCGAAAAAAAGTTGGTTACAAGCAAAAGGTATTGACGCAAATATGCAGATGCTAAAAGCAGAGCTAATTAAATTAGTTAAAGAAAATAAAGTGGCAAATGAGCGATACGAAATCGATGAACTGGCTCTGGAGTACGGTCATCGCGTTCTAAGAATTCCATCGTATCATTGCCAATATAACGCGATTGAGCTAATCTGGGCTCAAATAAAAGGTTACGCCGCCCGCCATTCAGCACGAAAAAGATGATGACCCTATTAAAAGAAGCCTGCGGGGAAGTCACTAGAGATGACTGGACAAAGGTTGTTGCAGGACTAAAAACCTGATTATGGAACATTTTGACCGAGATATCAGGATTGATTCTGTTATTGATAATAAAATAATTATACATGTAGGCGAAGATGCTGATGAAGACACTACCTCCTCAAGCGAATCGGAGTCTGATTAATATTCTGTACGCACATTCAATTCAATGTACTTTTCAACACACTTGCTCGTAAAGTGAGCCTTATTCTATTGAATTTAGAACTATAAACTGGGCTATAAGTCACGCGTGCATAATATATTATACCCTAGTGCATAATATAATGAATCCTACAAAGTTGAATTGTACCTTTGTGCAAATAACATGCGAGTAAACAGAGCATATTTTATTGATCCGGGTTATACATTAAATATTTTTCAGAAACAACAAAGAGGTTTTATACCACTTCAAATCCATATACATTTTTAAATGTTTGCGCCTTATATTAGTAAAACAAATATGTATATCAAACAAATTGTTCACAATTTACAATAATTTGTTATAAAATATTAAAATATTTGCATTTACCACTCCAAATTAAACATTTTCACGTAAAATAGGCTGTATATGCTATACAGACATTGACACATTTGGCAGAAAAAAAAACCTACGCGCATGCGCGAGGTTCGGCGCCATTTTTCAATCACAATGCACAGCTTTGTTATCAAGTGTGTTTGTTATTTTATGACCACGTATGTCTGTCTTTTACTCACAAGTGTGTTGAAAAACGTCGTATATAACTCGTGAGCGTTGCTAATTACAGTCTCGGCTCATTATTAAGCCCTCGCCTGCGGCTCGGGCTCAAATCACAGCCTCGCTAGTAGTGTTCAAATCTGCTATGTTCCAAACGCATGCTACAGACTATATGCTATATTTTTATAGCATGCTATTTTTATGCTATAATATACTCGTAGCTGCTCAATGAAATACAGCAGATTGTCTCCGTGCACCATTATAGCAGGCCCGTGCGATACGCAAGTTGACGCTATACAAACAACTTTTAGTATGTATGACAAAATATAGCATGTGATGTTAAATTATGTCAGTTAAGAAATAGTGATAAATTAAACAACTACTTTAGACAAAAACAAAACGAAACAAAAAAAATAAAGACGACAATTCCGTGAGCAAGCCGCGTCAACGAGCAATCAACACAGAGAACACGTCATTCACACGCGATTAGAACGCGACTGAGGAAATAGCAAATTAGCAACATGCTTGAGTTGAGTGAGTGAGTGAGTATATAGCAAGCACGACGGTGCGTCGAGACTCGAGTCGCACCGCGCTGTGATCAGTTCATTTTAGCATGTTGGTATATTTATGACTTGCTAGTTGCTATGTAATAGCATTGAAGTGAGAATGATATAGCATGCTAGTCGTGATATAAGTAAAAAGCATGCTATAAAATAATGCTATATGATATATCAACCACCACTGGCCTCGACTGTAATTAGCAACTTCGCTCACTTGTTACATAATATACTATTATTGCATAGAAATACAGATTGTAACTTTGTAACAAAAAATAAATAAAACAATTTTATTATATTTATATTACCTTTTTTTGGTTTCCACTTAAATTACTAAAATATAAATTTTAAATGATTCCGCCAATTTAAAACGAAAATAATCTTAAAAATAACGCGGCGTTTCATTTTGGAGGAACGGTAATGAATTGAGTGTTATGTTGTGCACATCACTAGTCGTGACTAACTGATAGGTGTCAGGAACGCATTTTCTGAACGGCCGAACTATAATTGCTTATAATCGCACTTTTTATAGGTTTTAAGCACTATATTTTAAGCATTTCCATAGCTCTGCGTTACTTTTACTTTGATATCTACTATACTTATTGCGGCACAAATATGTGGTCGCGTACAGAGCATAGTGTACATTAGACATCCTATGACATTTCTGCAGGGTGCATTGTAGTGCACGTCTGAGTTTAGAGCGGTCCGAGTCTAGTTTTGAAGGGAAAGGTGACTTAGATGGGTTGCAGTCACTCATGGAGAATTTGCTTAAAACATTTTGTAGGTATGTTGATTTATCTAAAGTAATTGTATCTCTAGCGTTTCCAATCTTATACCTAAGAATAGTTTAATTTCATTTAAATAATAAATACATTTTATACAGTTTGTGGTTACTTTGCATTTTTGTACATATTACTAAATCGTCTACATATAATACTACATATACATTGTTATGTATACATTGTTTATAATGTATATCCAAACATGGATCAACTTCAGAACTTTTAAATCCTAGTTCTTTGAAAACATGAACGAAACGTTCGTACCAGCATCGCGACGATTACTTTAAGCCATACAAAGTCTTATTTAGCTTGCAAACCTGGTTAGGTTTGGCTGAAACACCTTCAGGAACCTCCATATACATGTCCTCTTTAAGATTACCATTTAAAAATGCTGTCTTTACGTCCATATGATCAACTTGTAAGTAAGTCAAATTGTTTAGAAAATGCTAGAATGAATCTAAACGTAGAGATGCGGTCAACTGGTGCAAACGTTTCGTCATAATCTTGTTGGTACTTTTGGGTAAAACCGCGAGCTACTAAACGAGCATTATAGCGCGAAGGTTCTCCGAACTCGTTATTTTTAATCGTAAATACCTTCTTGCAGCCTTCTATATTAACATCTTTAGGTCTGTTTAAAAGAGTCCATGTTTGATTTTTATACAAAGAGTCAATCTCACTTTCTACAGGAATCACTTCTATTAGATATATCGTGAAAGGTAACGAATGTACAGTTGTGTGTGAGTGATATGATAAGAGACACAAATCTGGATCGTCCATCTTTTTATAATTTACTAGCCACCGCGCGCGGTTTTACCCGCGTAACTTTTGATCCCGTGGGAATTTCGGGAAAAATATAGCCTATAACCTTCCTCAAGAGTTGGGCTATCAAATGCAAAAAGAATTTTACAAATCCCACTTGTAGTTTCTGAGATTAGCGCGTTCAAACAAACAAAAAAACAAACTCTTCAGCTTTTTATATTAGTATAGATTGTAGGTAGATTTTGTAGTCTTTTACTTCGCCTTATTTTATTTGACGAATTGGACTCATTGGCATCCCATTGGTCATCGGGAAGAGATTTGTGTTTCGTGCTCGTTAGCTTACCTACTGACTTATTATTGTCAGGCTTACCAACTTCGGCTGACATTTTGATATTTGTATTTATTCATTTTCACGAATCATGTATAGGTAAAGATGGGTACTTTACTTCGAAAATTAATAGATCGATAAACCATTTACCACTAACTATTCCTCGAAAAAAAAAAGCTCATACTGCGATGCCTTCTTTCTTCGATACCGTATTTGGCCGTGTAATGTTTGGTCGAAAACTTAATAATTATATAATTCACACTATTTATAGTTACTTACCAAACTGCTATTTAAATATTACATACATACATACATATCTTCACGCCTGTATCCCTTATGGGATAGGTAGAACACCAGAGGCCATCAAACCATCTGATGTCACGTTTGACAAATTTCGAGGTATCATAATGATGGAGAGAGCTGAGAGACTATTGCAGTGACAGTGACGTACCATCAGGTGGATCCAGTGCCGCTTTTTTAGCGTAAAAAAAACCTAAAAATTCCTATAGTTCCTGTTCCAGTGGTATTTTGGGAAATCCTTTCTTAGTGCACCTCTGCATTGCCTATACCGTACCTACCTACTAAACAGCAATGTGGTCTGTGACACATTCTGCATTTCCATAATAAACAATTCCTACGCTACGTGGGTAAAACCATACATATGAAGGTAGTTTAAAACGTAATTGAATTTAAAATATAATTTTAAATGTGATGGAAACTTGTTCAAAACGACTTTTATAATGAATCATGAAAACATAATAAGGACTCGTTTCGCACTAGTGGAAAAACACCCAAAAACTTAAAATATTTGATATTATTATTTTAATATTACTTTTAAAAAAAATGGAGCGTTTTTTTTTTTTTTTTTATGAATTATGGATAGGACGTTTGTCTTCCATGCCACCTGATGTTAAGTGAACATGAAGACTAAGGTGGTACACGTCCATCCATGAGAAACCTATTCACTCGACGCTTAAAAGTACTAGGACTATACTGGTCAGGGAAAATAGACGCAGGCAGTTCATTCCAAACCTTGGCGACCCGTATCAAAAAGGAACTGTCAAAGCGCTTAGTTCGACTTTTCGGAATATCTACCACATACGGATGGAAGTTCTGTCTGCGTCTAGTAGTCCGATGGTAAAAGGGTGAGGGTTCAATTTGTTCAAACAGAGCACTGGCGCACTCACCAAAATGTATCCTGTAGTACACGGTTAGACACGCAACCTTACGACGATGCTCTAAGGTCTGCAGTTTTTTGGTTGTAAGGTCACCGTCGTTAATTAATTTACGGGCTCTTCGGTCAACGGAGTCCAGCGCTTCTAGTTGATATTTGGCAGAACCATCCAAAAGATGACTGCAGTACTCCATGCATGATCGCACTTGTGCTGTGTATAAGTTAAGAAGCTGTGCAGGGCCGAAGTACCGCCGTACCTTCGAGATGATTCCCAACTTTTTCGAAGCTACTTGAGCCATGGACACAATTTGTTGACCGAAGTTTAAACTGGATGTTACAGTTACGCCTAAAAGCCCTAGATGGTCAGTGATGGGGACAGATACATTTTGGAAAGTGGGCGTAAATGTGAAGGTGCTCTTTTTTGCGGAGAATAGACACGCCTGAGTTTTGGACGCGTTGAATTTGACCAAATTCGACTCACCCCAATCGGATACTTTTCGTAAGGTCAAATCAACGCGCTCAATCATTGACTTTCTTAAACTCTGGATTTCACGGGGGCTCGCTCGCGCATTGGATACGTATCTCTCTACAACAGTGCTGTCATCAGCATAACCAATAATGCCCGGTGTTAAAAGGTCATTAATGTGCAGCAAGAATAATGTTGCAGAGAGAACAGATCCCTGAGGTACCCCGGCATTAATTGCCATTTGGTCGGAGGAGTAGCCATCTAAGACTACTCGAATTGACCGTTCCCTCAGAAAATCAGATATCCAGTCGCAGAGCCTTATCGGTATGCCATATGACGGAAGCTTACTTAAGAGACCATCATGCCAGACCCTGTCAAAGGCCTTGGAAATGTCTAAGGATACAGCTATTGCTTCACCATGACCCTCCAAGGCCTCACTCCATAAGTGAGTGGCATACACGAGAAGATCGCCGGTCGAGCGTCCGTTGCGGAAACCATATTGGCTATCGCTTAGGAGCTCGTTGGTCTCGAGGTATGCCAGGAGTCGATTATTCAATACACGTTCCATGACTTTGCAAAGTATGGAGGTGATTGAAATTGGTCGATAGTTGACAGGATCGGCACGGCTTCCCTTCTTCGGTATTGGCTGTACGTTAGCAAGCTTCCAGGACTTGGGGACCTTACCCGATACCAATGAAAGTCTATAGAGGCGCGTCAGAACGGGAGACAACTCAGCTGCGCAGCGTTTTAGAACCACTGCAGGAATACCGTCTGGACCACTAGCTTTGTTCTCGTCTAGGTGCAGCAAGCATTTAAGAACCTCCTTTTGGCGAATGTGAACGGTACCCATTGTAGGTCCGAACTGAGGTAATTGGGGTGGGATTTTTCCTTGGCAATCTAGACGAGAATTTTCTGCGAAGATACTAGCAAATAAATCTGCTTTCTCCTTCGCAGTATGGGCCAGAGAACCATCAGGTTTCCTCAGTGGTGGCAGCGACGGGTGACAAAAGTTCGTTTCGACCGACTTGGCAAGGGACCAGAAAGCTTTACTTCCCGAAGGGTATGCTGCTATTCTGTCTCCGATACGGCCTATGTGGGCAAAACGAGCTCTTTTGATCACCTTCTTGCAGGACTTGGCGGCAGCATTGTATCTTTTCTTAAGTTCATGCGAATCCAGGGCTTTACTTCTGCGAGCATTTGCCCAGGCTTTGTATGCTTCCCGCTTTCGCTTTTCAGCGGCAAGGCAAGCACTATTAAACCATGGGCAAGCTTTGGTTTCAAGGGATAGGTCAGCGTGGGGAATGAAGTACTCCATTGCTTGAACTATCACACTTGAGACAGCATCAGCGCAGCACGATGGATCGGTTGATGTAAAACATGTTTGCCGCCATGGATAAGATGCGAAGAAATGTCGCATTTCATCCCAATCTGCTGACTTGTAACGCCATACTCGCCTGGAGCCTTTAGGGCGGGTGTCAGGTGGCGAGTACAGCGATACAGATTTCACCATACAGTGATCGGATGTCCCTAAAGGTGCAGTGACGGACACCGAGCATCTGTCAGGATCGGTTGTCAGCAAAAGGTCCAAGCAATACGCAGTGTGGCCAGCAACGTCGGGGATGCGCGTAGGCTCGTTAACAAGTTGTGAGAGACCGTAAGTCAGCGAAAACTTAAAGGCCTCTCTGCCAGCATGGTCAGTGTCCTGATACGGGTATAACCACTGCCCGTGGTGAGCATTAAAATCCCCCAGAAACACCAACTGCGCCGTGGGAAAACGTTGCTGAATCTTATCTGCTGTATTGCCAAGGTATTCCATAAGCCTCGTTGTCTCCCGATCTCCGCTATGTGAACGATAGATACAGGCGTAAACCACTTGGTCTAGGCCAGTATCTATGTGAACCCACATGACTGAAAGGTCCGGCACTTCCAAGTAACGGAGACGCTGATAACAGATCGCGTCACTGGCATACATGCACACCCCGGCGTGCAGGCGAAAAAGAGACTCCAGGATATAGCCTGGGTAACCAAGGTATGCCGAGTCTGACGGATCACAGATCTGCGTCTCCGTTAGAAAGAGTAGGTGTGGTCTCTCCGTCTCAAGATGGTGGTGGACATCATTCAGATTGGAGTGCACTCCTCGGATGTTACAGAAGTGCACTTTAAGGGAGAGGAAGTGCAACCGCTGTTGAACCGTACTCTTTTTGGGACCTTTCATTGTGAATTGGTAGTGGAGTGAATAGGGAGGAGAATAGAAGTTGAGTGAAGCGCTGCAAATGGAACCAAGCAACTCGTAGGGAACAACGCACCATTGGGGAACTCGCCTGGAGACTGCGGGGACGCCCGAACCCCCCCGAGGTCGCCATCGGGTCCTCTCCAACCGGTCGCCAACCGGCACGATGGAGCCTCCCGGGATTTTTCGCGAGGTGGCGGGGCAGCCTTTCGCATGTGGCTGGCATGCTACTTGGGCCCCCTACTACCTGCGGTCGGCCAGCGGTGCACCGTGCTTCGGATCCCGCTACCCTCCAAAACGAGTTACCCGGTGAGTCACTATCCTACGAGTTGAAAACAGTTCTCCAATGCAGCACGATTACTCAGACCTACCCTCCTAAATGGCTACACTAAACATCATGCCGGAACGCGACTAAGTCACTTGGCGGCATGGTTTTGTCTAGTGGGTGGTGACAAGCCGCGGCCGAAGCCTACCACCAGATGATACCGCTCGTTTAGCGCCACCCAGGGACCACGTACAAGGCATCGAGGGCTAAACCTTGCGGACGCGAGCAGTTTTCAGTCCCCAAAAAGCAGAGCTTACGATAAATGAAAATTTGATATTATGGCTTGCATGGCTTGATGTTAAATAAAGTTACTTGATTATAGAGGGCGCTAAATACCCACTGATATCGAAAGGATTCGCGGTTTTAAAAGTATTAAGATGAATGTTAATGACTGTGTGACAATCGATTGCAGCGCCCTGCCGCGGCTATATCATGAAGTAGGATAATGACAAGCAATAGTCAATAGTTTGGAGGGCAATGACTCAAAATAAGTATGATTATTTTGTAACCTATCCTATAAAATAAAAGCACCAAATTATGTGAAAAGGTTCAAACAATTGTTTTATTCATCATTTTATTAAAACGATCCAAAACGAGACCTTCTGTCCTGATACTTTGCCTTCAAAATGCTACATGTATTTCTAGCTTGTTAATTTATTACATAACTTTTTCGGTGTAGATTGTTCCAGTCGCCATTGACGTAGAATTATTATTTCAAACTAAAAATACAAATATTAATTGGAATAAGGTCAAGTGCACTAATTCAAAAGTAGGTACCTACCTAATTCTAAATTTTTCGAAATGAACGAATGAATATTGCCTTCAGTTTTCACGATTTATAAATTCTTTTATATAAAATTGTATAACTGCATTTTTATCGGAATTTATAGCATGTTCACATAATACGTTTTAATTCAGGTAAATAGCATGCTGGACTGGCAGCAAAGGAAAAACATAGAATGTGTCAGCTGCTTCTCTTCCTGGGCATACTGTAGTTAAGGGACAGAGGTTTTATTGGAGGTTCTTTTGTAGGCGATCCCCTTGTCACTGCAACGGTCTCTCTTCACCATTATAATGTTTCTAAATTTGTTAGACGGGACATGAGATGGTTTCACAAAACAGATAGAAAAGGTAAATAAATAAATAAATGAGCCCGTGTGCTGTCATCTCCGACCTCATATTTACTTTCAGTTAGGTGAGGTTGAGGCCAAAGTGCCTAAGTGCTAAGGCCACACAGAATGCGCGGTGACTGGGGCCTAACGCGGGCGCGGCGGCCTATGGCGTGCGGTGGCCACAGTGGCGCGCGAGCTCTTGTAGCAGGCAGAATTATATTAGGTGTTGAAAGCAATGGACGACGATTTGGTATTTCTTTCTTTCTGTTCGAAAAAAAAGGTAAAGAATTTTTTTATTTGTATGAAGAATTGAGACGTAACCCAATTTTTTTTTAAATTCATTCAAATATCCGTGTCGAAATTTTATATTTAGCTTTTAAATTTTATTTTTATTTATTTATTTAGCACATTTTTCAGTTATTACCGAACTGGTTTGTTACGCCCGCCACCCCCGCATTGGGTCGCTTGTTGACAAGAACGTTTGAAAACTACGTACCCTGACGCGCTCAGTCCGGTCGCGCTAGGCTGCCGCCTTAGTCACTTCAGTGTGGACAGTACAGTATGGTTACATATGTTTAATATTTCGCTTCCGTCGTCGCCACCGCTCTAGGCTCGCAAATGGACGCACTTCGCGGGTTTAGTCATTGATCAAAAAGTGGCTTTTTGTTGTCACGGCAACGTTCACACATTGTAGCGTATTAAATCTAAGATTGAGGATTGAAATTAATATTGAAATCCATAATAAGTAGTTAATAATCAACGAATGCAGAGCATTAATGATATGTGACGACAACTTACGGTAAACCTGTCTGCCTCAGACGCCTGTGGTTGCAGGTTCGATTCCCGCACGGATCAAGAAAAAAATGTTCTGTGTCTGGGTGTTTATCTTTTTATTTCCCCCTAGTTCGCTACATGGTATCCTATAACACAAGCTATACTTACTTTGGTGCCATGTAGTTGGTATGATTGTCTGGGGATTTTATTTACTTATTTATTATTTAAAAAAAAAACAACTTTACCAAAATTTTAAATCCTTCTCAAAAATTTGGCTGAAGTATAAGGTCATCAACGTAAATATTCTCCAATTCACACTTTCTTCCAAAATTTTTTTTTTATCAAAGTACTCAATAGATTTCAATGAAATTCATATGACCACCTCTAAAATATTTTCTATCATATTTAAAAAGAATATCCAAAATCGATTATAGTTGTCCAAAAAATCACGTAATAAAAATACAAAAAAACATACACACGAATTGAGAACCTCCACAATTCGGAAGTCAGTTAAAACGATGTTGTTCGATGCAAAACGGCATAATAATCGTGAAGTGCGACATAGGTAGGCACTATTGACGCAAGCGAATCAAATAGTAAGTTCTATACAAAAAACAAATGAATATTCACTGTCCGGCTACAATGACTGCATATTTATACAATAACACAAAATCTATATATATAAAAATGAATCCCTATTTCCTTTGGTCACGGCATCACGCCTGAACGGCTGGACCGATTTCGCTAATTCTTTTTTTGTTCTGTTCGTTATTATCAGGAGAAGGTTCTTATGAAAGAAAAAATTAAGGAAATTGCGCGGAAAATTAGAAAATTTAAAATTATTTAACCACCATATAAAATTATTAAACCTTTTTAATGTAACCTTAAGACATTTGACATAGAATTGACTGAATGCGTGCTGCAAATATAGTCAAAGAGGATGAAAAAAAAATGACGTTTAAAACGGATTCTTTTGTCAATCTTATTTTATTGATAAACAATACATTTAAAATAATTAATTTAAAGGATCTAAGAAACCTGATTTTCTTAGTTCACATGACGGTTACTTTAGAGCCATCAGGCCTAATAATAAAAGTTCAATATAATATGGAATTTTGGTAAGTTTGGATAGACTAACATACACGTTACTAACATAACAAGTGGTATAATATACCTACTTGGTTATAAAGAAGAATACAATAGTTTTATTTTAATTTACAGATGAATTTTCGTTTATAAAAATGCCAGCAGCTAGACGTACAAACTTAAGTCGCAGAACTCGCAATGCTGCGAGTCAAATATATACAAGAGCAAGTCAAAATGACGAGCAACGCGAAGCGCGGAATGAAGTAGAAAGGAATCGATGGAATCGAAATCAACTACATAGAAATGTTGCGTTTAACCCCTATCGAGCTGCATTCAATTATAACGTGGAAATAGATTACAGTTCACAGCAAATCGTTACTATTGGAACAATGAACGTTGTGTGTCAATATTGCAAGGCATTTAAATTTAAAAATGAAGCTCCTGACGTTCCCCTTTTAAATGAGCAACAAAAATATGCCTACGATACGCTAATAAAAGTAGTGAACGATGAAACTGGCGGGTTTTTTTTCTTAGATGCTCCCGGTGGGACTGGAAAAACGTTTTTAATAACATTGATTTTGGCAACGATTCGATCGCAAAATTGTATCGCACTTGCACTTGCTTCATCAGGTATTGCAGCTACGTTGTTGGACGGTGGTCGAACAGCTCATTCCGCGCTCAAATTGCCGTTGAACATGCAAATTAATGAAACACCAACTTGCAACCTTTCGAGAAATTCTGCGATGGCCAAAGTTTTGCAGCATTAATAGTTTGGGATGAGTGCACGATGGCACACAAAAATCTTTGGAAGCATTAGACCGCACGTTGCAAGATTTACGAAAGAACCAGAACCGGTTTGGTGGTGCAATGATCTTATTGGCAGGTGATTTTCGTCAAACACTACCAGTAATACCACGATCAACGCCAGCCGACGAACTTAACGCATTTTTAAAGTCATCCATTTTATGGAAAGACGTTAAAACGCTCAAATTAAATATAAACATGCGAGTCGAATTGCAGAACGACCATTCTGGAGAAGTTTTTTCCAAACAATTGCTCGATATTGGTAATGGCAAAATACCTGTTGACTCATCGTCTGCATACATCACATTTCTTACAAATTTTTGTCACTTTACTGAAACTAAGACCGAACTCATCGAGAAGGTTTTACCAAACATTGCTCAAAATTACAGAGATCGTGTATGGTTGAGCGAAAGAGTTATATTGGCTGCAAAAAACGTTGATGTCAACGAAATGAATTTTCAGATTCAAAATAAGATAGCTGGCGAATTAATGACATACAAATCGATTGATTCCGTTACTAACAAAGATGATGTTGTCAACTATCCAACAGAGTTTTTAAATTCGCTGGAGTTACCTGGATTACCACCTCATAACCTGCAATTAAAAATCGGATCGGTAATCATTATGTTGCGGAATATAAACCAGCCACGTCTTTGTAATGGCACCCGACTTGCGGTGAAAAAATTAATGAACAACGTCATCGAAGCCAAAATTTTGAAAGGAAAGTACAAAGGCGAAGACGTTTTGATTTCACGGATTCCTTTGATTCCAAATTACATGCCATTCAACTTTAAACGTTTGCAATTTCCAGTGCGGCTAGCATTTGCAATGACAATAAATAAATCTCAAGGGCAGTCCCTAACTGTTTGCGGCATCAACCTTGAAAATCCATGTTTTACACATGGCCAATCATATGTCGCCTGTTCCCGTGTCGGTATACCAACAAAACTGTTTTTATTAGCGCAAGATAAAAAAACTAAGAATGTTGTATACCATAAAGCATTAGAATAAAAAAACACTCTTTTTATGAACTATACCAATTCGAATTCAATATTCATAACTATCGGGTCAGCTAGATCAACCTGACAACTTTATATTATAAAACAATTAACTTAATAAAATCAAAAATCTGCTCATTTATGGCGTCTAAGGCGGAACAAAGTTCGCCGGGTCAGCTAGTCCTTAATTATAAATATTTAACGAAATAGATTATTTTTCTAGTTTAGACCTACGAATAATAGAATTCAAGGTTGTAGATAGTATTTTCAGTAATTTTGGTAAAAAAATGCAGAAAGTTCCGCTTTGGTTTATGAACGTTAGAATGATGAGACCTAGTGGACTATGGAAGGCCAACTTGGAAGTGCGATAAGCACATTTAAGTTGAAACTTAAAAAGTTCTTACTCCAGTCCCAGCTTACACAATAGGTTGTCGTTATATGTTCAAGTTATACATATTGTATTTTTTGTGTTATAAAATTCAAAATTCAAAAATTCAAAAAGTTTTATTCATCTTAGGAATTTCACAAAACACTTGATGAAGTCAGTCATCACATACTTCGGCTTTAACTAGTTGTTGATAGTTGTTAAATAAGATATTACAGTAGACCAAGAGACAAAAAAAGCCGGCGGAAAAAAACTCTTGGCACTCTTTTTCAGTCAGAATTATCAAATTAATACAAATAGGTACAGTACAAATTGACCGTGACATGAAAAAAAAACAAACACAAGACAGCTAATTGTGAGAGCCAATGTCATGCCACAACCAAATTGCTTACATAGCATATGCAATTAGCTATGGATGCACAATACGAACATGACAAACTGGGACCAGAGTATTTGAACAAGAATGGAATTAAATAGTCATAGTATCATTAGCAAAACGACCTGGCACCGCTAGCAGCACCCGTTCACGAGTTAACGCAAGCACCAGCCATCACCCTCTTCAACCATATTTTAGGGAAGAGGGTGACCCGATACCCGACGCTACCACTAGCCATGCCGCCTGAGGGAGCATGACGTTCTTACTGATGTCTTGACAAGAAAATAAGTGAGTGGGACAGTCACCAGTATGTCATACATATACTGCACAGCCAAGCCGTAAACAAAATTATTAAGTAATTAGAAACTTTTAGAAATATCCTGTTGTGCTTAATCCTATGCCTTTTTATCATCTAAGTAATCTTTAGTTTTATAATAAGCTTTTCGAGATAGAGTGTTTTTAATGATTGATTTAAATTTATTGAATGGCAGGGATTGAATTGACTTCGGAATTTTGTTATATATACGTATTGACATTCCAATAAATGATTTGCTGCTTTTAGCCAGCCTTAATTTAGGAAACGCTAACTTATGGTCGTTCCTAGTCCTTACAGAGTAATTTGTATCATGATTATCTTTCCTAGTTTTAAATTTATTACTATTCTTATAAATATACATAATGTTTTCATAAATATATTGTGATGCAAGGGTCAAGATACCTATCTCTTTAAACTTTTCTCGAAGAGATTCTCTGTTTCCAAGTTTATACATTCCACGAATAGCCCTTTTCTGCAGTGTAAATATCGTGTCAATATCTGCGGCATTGCCCCAAAGTAGGATGCCATAGGACATTATACTATGAAAATAACTAAAATATACCAGCTTCGCTGTATTAACATCAGTCAATGAGCGAATTTTCTTTACCGCGAACGCTGCAGAACTAAGTCTACTCGCTAGTTGTGAGATATGGGCGCCCCATTGCAATTTAGAATCTAAGGTAATTCCAAGAAAAACAGAGTTATCTACTAGATTCAATCTGTTCCCATTAAGCCGCAGATCAGACTCAACTTGTTTTACATTTGGTGCAGAGAATTTTATACATTTAGTTTTTTTATCATTGAACGCTAGATTATTTATATTGAACCACTGAACAACATTTGCGAGAGCATTTTTTACATCGTCGTAGTTTATTTTCTGTCTTATCATTTTAAAAATTAATGATGTGTCGTCAGCAAACAATACAATCTCATGATTATTGCCTACCATATAGGGTAGATCATTTATATAGACTAGAAACAGAAATGGGCCCAGAATTGATCCTTGAGGCACTCCCATTCTCACAACCGACCCAGCCGACCTTTTCCGGTTAACCTCAACCTTCTGAATTCTATCACTTAGATATGAATTCAAAAGTTTGAGGTCAGTGCCTTTGATGCCGTAGTGGTGGAGTTTCCTGATGAGAGTGTCATGCTGAACACAGTCAAATGCCTTAGATATGTCACAAAATACACCTAGGGCATCCTCCGACCTCTCCCAGGCACCAGTGATTATTTCAAATAGTTCAACACCAGCATCAGTTGTTGAACGGCCCTTTGTAAATCCAAATTGTTTATTATGAAGTAAATTGTTATAGGTGAAATGGGCCAAGAGTTGATTAAGAATAATTTTTTCAAAAATTTTACTACAAGTAGGTAGAATTGAAATTGGTCTAAAATTAGTAGGGTCTGTAGTGCTACCCGACTTAAATAAAGGTATAACCTTACTATGCTTCATTAAGTCAGGAAACTCCCCACTAATAATACAGTTGTTAAATATTTCAACAAGGCAAGGAGCTATTACATCTATTATAGAATTTAATATTTCAACAGATATGCCCCACAGATCAGTTGTCTTTTTAATATCAATTGTCTTAAATGTTTTAATAATATCCCCGGTGTCTATGGGTTGGAACTTGAAAGACACCTTGCACTCACTCACATGATTTTTGAGCAATGATTCGGCCGCCACAGGTGATGAGCTTAATGATTAAGTAGTTGAAACTGGAATGTCAGCAAAACAGCTCTCAAATGCTGTCGCAACATTTTCATCTGATTTAATTATTGTATTGTCAATAACAAGCTTAAACTCACTATTGCGATTCTTTACTTTCCCAGTTTCCTTATTAATTATATTCCAAGTAGTTTTAGTCTTATTAGCACTATTTTTAATCTTATTACCTAGATAGATTGATTTGGCTGCGGCACAAACTTTTTTAAATAACTTTGAGTAAGTTCTGACATAGTTGCAAAAGGTGTCATTTTTGTTATATGATTTCTCATGATAGAGATCATATAGGTGCTTTCTACTGATATGTATACCTGTGGTAGCCCAATCACTGAATGATTTACACTGGTTTAGAGAGATTTTTTTCGGAATGAATACACTGTCATGTTGTTTATTTATTAATCTACTTAAGTTACTGTATTGTAAATTTACATTATTGGAGTGGGCTATAGTAGGCATATTGTTGATTAGACCACATCGAAATCTCTCCAAACTTTTGTCATTGACTGGAACAACCATTATACTCTTATTAACCTGTTTTTCTTTTGAGTATTTAAATGTAACCAACTGACCGCTGTGATCAGAGCTTAGTTTATTTATTACTGATGAATATACTGGAATTGCATCAGAATACACATTATCTAGACAAGTTGCAGTGGTCTTTGTTACCTTAGTTGGTTGTAGAAACAGGTTAATAAGATTGTGACATTTAAATAAATTTATTAACTTTTTACTCAAGGTTGAGTTTTCTAACAAGTCAACATTAAAGTCCCCACAGACAAATATTTTCTTAGTTAAATTACTTATTTTACCCAATAATTCTTCCAAAGCTAGTTCAAAACTATCATAGTTTGATTTAGGGGGTCTATACAGGGTGTCCCAAAACTCGACGTCAACCCGGAACCGGGTGACAAGGCAAGTCATGCTGGTTATCAGAAAATTGTTTAAAAAAATCTAAGTCACGTGTTCTCAAAATTATTGGCATTTTAAAAAAACACGCAAAATTTCACACCCTGTGACAGTGTTTTTGCTGCTGTTGCCACAAATGTTCACTTTTGGAATTTTTAAGCTATTGCATAGATTCTATCGCGGGCCTTGAGCGTGGGGAGCGAATCCAGAAATTCCGTAACGAAAAAATCTGCGCTTTTATGCGGGCTTTAATAAACAATCAGCGCCATCTATCGAGAGGCATCCATTCTAGGCAACATGACAATTTTTAGAGTTGACAGATAAATAAACAATAGTTGGCTTTCATAACAAATCCTTTATTTCGCTAATCTGAGTAATTCAATGAGTGGTCGAGTGGTAGCGTCTAAAGGTTCCCGATCAAGAGTTACGAGATCAAGCCCTGATAATCGCATTGGCATGAATTTTTTTTTATGTTTTCTTTTCTCCTTTTAAAATTATAAATACATTTTTTTTAAAGTTTTTTATATTGGAAGCTTACTTTGTTCGAAGAGGATTAAATAAAAGAAAAGGCAGTTACAAACAAATTGATTGATTGACTAAGTTAAACAGAAATGATGACACCAAAATACGACATTAAAAAATTTGACAAATGTAAAAAGAATATATTGAACTAGCCACCGCGCGCGGTTTTACTCGCGTAACTTTTGATCCCGTGGGAATTTCGGGATAAAATATAGCCTATAACCTTCCTCAAGAGTTGGGCTATCAAATGCAAAAAGAATTTTTCAAATCCCACTTGTAGTTTCTGAGATTAGCGCGTTCAAACAAACAAACAAACAAAAAAACAAACTCTTCAGCTTTATATATTAGTATAGATAATGAAAATCTAACCTGAAATTGTAAATTAATTTATCACATAGAATGCGAAAATATTTCGACTCAAAGGTTTTATTAACAAATTTAACAAACAGCTGAGCACAAAAAAAACTGATAATTTTTTCCCGATCAAGAGTTACGAGTTCAAGCCCTGATAATCGCATTGACATGAATTCTTTTTTATGTTTTTCTTTTCTCCTTTTAAAATTATAAATATATTTTTTTAAGTTTTTTATATTGGAAACTTACTTTGTTTTAAGAGGATTAAATAAAAGAAAAGGCAGTTACAAACAAATTGATTGATTGACTAAGTTAAACAGAAATGTTGACACCAAAAAACGACATTAAAACAATTAACAAATCTAAAAAGAATATATTGAATAATGAAAACCTGACATGTACAAATTGTAAATTAATTTATCACAAAGAATGCGAAAATATTTCGACTCAAAGGTTTTATAATACCTTAACAGCTGAGCGCAAAAAAAATGGCAGTGCATTAAATGTATACGGAAGTGCTCCAAGCCAAGAAAAAAACATAAAGCTAAAAATAAGCTGGGTACATCAAATAGCCAGATAAGTACCGTCACTACTAGGAGGAAAAAGGCTTTAAAACCTCCGGCAGCCAAAAAAAGACAAAAAATTGTCGTCGGCAGACAATAGCTAATACACACAATGAAAACGTAGAGAAATTACAATCATTGCCACCATCACCATCGTACTCACTATCATCACCATTGAAGGAGAGTAACAAGGATTGTCTACGAGTGGAACCGGAGTCCTCACAACTAAAAACAAAAAAAAACTCCAGGCAGTGGAAGAGGATAAGGTATTGGTGACATCTAAGAAAAATAGACATGAAGAACACAGAATCTTTGTAATTGGTGGACAGCAACGTAAAGGTCTTCGTAACAGATTAGTAAGATCAAGATTTAATAATCCTTACGAAAAATATGAAGTTATATCTTTTACTATACCTTACGCAAGCACTGAAGAAATATTGACGATGCTTAAGACCCAAAGAAAGAAAAGGACAAAATAATAATCTGCGTAGGTGAACACGACACAAATCCGACAAAAGTGTTGTTAGGAACATGTTTAATTTTAAATAAATATATTAATTGCAATATTATACTTCTGAGCGTAATTAAAAATAGATTTCTTAACGAAAATAAGTTGAATGACATGATACATAATTTAAGTAAACACTTTTTTAATAGTAAATTCGTACGATTACAAGACTGCGTTTGCTACACATGGTTTGCTATATGTAAGAAAATAAATTTAATAATTGATGAATGTGACTATAGAAAAAAAATCTTGTCATTTACTAAGTATCATATTAAGAATAAACATTCAAAGGTTAAAAATATACATTCAAGTGCAGATTATAAATATAATTCAACTACTACTCGGGGTGTAACTAAAAAGGGAACAATTCCGTAATACTTTTTAAAAATGACTGAAAATAAAATAGACATAAAAATTGGACATTCAAATGCAAACTATAAATCTCATCCGAAAACTACTCAGGATATAATTAAAAAGGGGACGATTTTGTTCTACTTTCTTAAAAAGACAAAAAATAACTTGGAAAATAATGAATTAAAATTTTTTCGTAAATAAAGTAAATTTAAATAATAATAATGATAGCAACTCAAATCAACTAAAAATATTTCATCAAAATATTGCGGGTCTTTTGTCTGAAACTAACTTGTTGGAAATTACCTTAAATGAATTACGGAAAAATCACAATATGCCGAATGTGCCTACTTTGAGACTTTTGTTAATTTGAACAATAGTAATTTATTTTTGCATGCCCTAAAAAGGTAAAATATGTATGACCTATTTTTTTTTATTTTAAGTCCTAAATCTGTACCATATTTTATGCAAATAAATGATTGATTGATTCATTCATAACTTTACATGCGGGCTTTAATAAAAAATCAGCGCCATCTACTAGGAACTTGTGGACTTCATATTAGATCAAACATTAATAAAATAAATAAATAATTATAATTTCATAAGTGGATAAAAAATACTATGCAATAGCTTTACCGCGGCAGTCTCCGAGTGCCACACGTCTTTTTTTTTTTGATATGTAACCCTGAATAATGCTTCTCTAAACTGTTATCAACATTTCAAATCTAGCTCCTCGAGCTTGCATAAAAATAGGACTTATTTCCAAGAAAAAAATTAAAAATTAAAAATGGCCTAGTTTCAACTGACTGCATTGAAAAAATATTGTACTACGCGAGTTTGGCAAGTTGTGACAAAAGTTGGCGCATTTAGTAAGGATTCCAAAATGGTATGACACTTGGCAAATTGTAGCTGCGATCATGAACAAAAAAAAATATTTCCATGAAAACCCATTTTTAACTTTTTTTCTTACTTGGTTAAAATTGCAAAGCTTATCGTTGGTTACATTGGAGCCGATTCCAATGTACACACTGATTTAATTTAACTGAATTGTACATTGTACTGATGTACTCGTCTATCTTTATTGAATGAACAGATTGTTCACTTTTAATTTATTTTTTTTCG
This sequence comes from Stenoptilia bipunctidactyla, assembly GCA_944452665.1. Lineage (NCBI taxonomy): Eukaryota > Metazoa > Arthropoda > Insecta > Lepidoptera > Pterophoridae > Stenoptilia > Stenoptilia bipunctidactyla. Next base: position 15,101,460 of record OX101750.1, read on the forward strand.
TGTGTGCATTGGAATAGGCATTTATTGTTAAAGGTTTCAATTTTAAATAAAACAAAATTTTAATACCAATGTTTATTAATAAAATTTACAATAATTCTTAAAATGTTATAATAAGTGTTCGATATGCCTTCCTTCGGCGGCAATACAAGCGCGACATCTTTTAAAAAAAGATCGAGCTATCTTTCTAGCGTATCGTCCATTATTTACAAATTGAGCTGCTTCAGCTATTCTCTGCCGTAATTCATGTTCACTCCCAATGGGCTTCTCGTAAACTTTTTCTTTAACAGCTCCCCAGTAAAAAAAGTCTAAAGGATTCAAGTCCGGTGAACGGGCCGGCCACGAGATTGGTCCAGCCCGCCCGATCCATCTCCCAGGAAGCTCTTCATCGAGGTACTCTCTTACGGGGCGAGCAAAGTGCGCTGGGCACCCATCTTGTTGGAACCACATTTCTCTGTAAATGCTTAGCGGCACGTCTTCTAATAAATTTGGAAGATGGTTTTGAAGAAAGTCTAAGTAAACCTCGCCAGTTAATGCATCAGGCAACTCAAAAGGACCAATTATTTTGCCATTCAAAATTCCGGTCCACATGTTAACTTTGAATCGGTACTGGGGCCGATCCTGTCTCGTTGAATGAGGGTTTTCAACACGCCATTCATGCAGGTTGTGCATGTTCACGTAGCCGTCCTTTTTAAAAGTTGAAGTCCGACCATAAAATTTTTGTTAGAAAAAGTAGGTCATCTCTGTACCTCTCCAATATCGTCCGGCAAAAATTCACCCTATTTTGATAGTCACCGGGTAATAATGTCTGTACTCGCTGTACGTGGCATGGGTGTAGGTCATTTCTTTTTAAAATACGGTGGGCTGAACTTTTGGGCACTCCGGTGTTCGTTTCAATAGCTCTTACTGAAGTAAGAGCTATTGAAACGAGCTTGGGTCTTCTTCGACAGCCTGTAGAACTTCTTCTTCCATAGGGTTGGTGGGTCTGCCTCCACCATGCGTTTGATTTGGGAGGCGGCCTTCTGAGAAGAGCAACCGATGCACATTCATAAACACCCGATGATCGGGGTAACGAGCAGCGTTTGGGTACCTACCTTTCGCGGTAAAGTCTGGCAGCAGCACTGGCATTACACCTGCACTCACCATAAATAAGGTGCATATTAGCGTATTCGCGAGTGGTATACGAAGACATCTCGGCACTTGTCACACACTCACACAATAGTCCAGAAGAAAGCAAAGGTCGTCGTTAAGAGAAAACAAACAGTCCGAATCTAAATCGCAAGCAATCACAAGTCCATAAACATAGCCAAAAGTAAACAGTACGAAATCAACACAAACGAATACGAAAACAAGCGCAGTAAACGAAGGAACGTAACGTACTGACTGGTTTGTAATGTGTATCTACAATAGCGAATACCTGGCGTCACTCTCTGTCTCTCTCGCACTTGGTAAAATGACTCTGAGAAGGTGACTCTCTCCGTCTCACTCAATCACTTTACCACAAATACTATCTCCCTTACACTTCCTAGAAAGACTCCTTTGTCACAACTTACAATTTACGACTCTTTGGAAAACCTTGGGCCCATTAGAATATTTTTTAACCAGGTAAGGAAAAATTGTTGAACACTGGATTTTTACGAATTTTTTTTTGTTCATGATAGCAACTACAATTTACCACGTGTCATACCATTTTGGGATCCTTACTAAATGCGCCAACTTTTGACACAACTTGCCAAACTCGCATAATACAATTTTTTTTCAATGCAGACAGTTAAAACTATGCCATTTTTAATTTTTTTCTTGGAAATAAGTCCTATTTTTATGCAAGCTCGAGGAGCTGGATTTGAAATGTTGATAACAGTTTAGAGAAGCATTATTCAGGCTTACATATCAAAAAAAAAAAATTCCAAAAGTGAACATTTGTGGCAACAGTAGCAAAAACACTGTCACAGGGTGTGAAATTTTGCGTGTTTTTTTAAAATGCCAATAATTTTGAGAACACTTGACTTAGATTTTTTTAAACATTTTTCTGATAACCAGCATGACTTGCCTTGTCACCCGGTTCCGGGTTGACGTCGAGTTTTGGGACACCCTGTATAGGGTCAATTTATAATACACCATAAAACTTTTACAGCAGGTTAAGAATCATGAGTAGGTTTAATTTACGAAAAAAAATTTTTTTTTTTATATAAATATTTTTCTTAAATTAAAATTTCAAAATTCTTGTAAGTCCATAAACTTCAATCGCCTTTAATCTGTAATTTAAGACTACATAGCAAGAAATAAAAAAACGTTTCCATTTATTTTTATTAAAAAATAAGTTATTAATTTCATTACCAAATAATACCTATACATTCTTACGCGGCACAATCAAACGAGCCGAAAGTCAAATTCGAGCCGCCGCGCCGCCAACGCCGGCGCCTACGTCACGCTATTGGTTAGTCGCGCGGCGGCCACGGCTTCCATGTTTGAAACCTACAGGACGCCCTCCGCTCGCTCGCCAGTCTGTCTAGAGATACGCGCGCGAAAGTAACCAAAATGCCGAATTACGCGTACAGTAATCAAGAATATTTGGAAATGGCTCTGTGGAATGTGGAATGCTCTCAGGAATGTGCGTGAATACATGTCTCAAGAGTACGGTGAGCGATGCGATGGATAGGACGCGGAGAGCCAGTGAGCTGGCCACCTAGATCACCTGACCTTACACCTGTAGACTTTTTTTTTTGGGGTCGAATTAAAGACTTGGTGAATGGTCGGGACGGTCATACGATTCAAAGTGCGGACGAACTTAAAAGTAGAATAACTGACGCCTTTGCTGTCGTCAGAACTGAGAAGGACAGTTTACTAAGAGTGAAAATGAATGTACTTAAACGGGCAAGACTGTGTATACAGCAGCAAGGACGGTATGTGCAGCAGTTGCTTTGAATTGGTTGTCAGTGATTACGAGTATCGGATCTAACATCAACGACAGGACGCAATGTAAAAACGTAAGTTATTTTTGAACATAGGTACCTACTCTGTTAATTATAATAGTTGTAAATAAGCTGATTCCAGTTTTTTAACACGTCATTCTAACATTAAATTACTTAATTGTAAAATAAATTTACTAGTTTAAACAAAGCGTTCAAGCACTAATGCTTTAAGTATTTTATTTTTAATTTAATGAAAATCAAAACTAAAACAGTATTTACAATTAGTTTAACGTGAAATTGATTGTCAAAAGCCTGTAACAGTAGTTTGATGGGACATTAGAATCACCTTTTATCCTTGATGTTTGACGTAATTACAGCTGATTCCGCTAAGTAGGAAACGGGGTCACGCAAACACACGGGCGCGCGTCAACGACCTTCGCTCGGATGCGTAGGTACTATTCGCGTAAGATTATTGTTTTGGTTAAGTGATTTTCTTAAAAGAACTAGATGGAAATGTTTGATTTTTTTTTGCTATGTACCTAGTTATAAATTGTAGATTAAACTTAAATTTTAGTCACTAAAAATTATTCTCAAATTTTAATTTATAATTTTTTTTTTTAATTTGACTTCTTAATTTAAACCCACTTATGATTCTTAACCCAATTTTAAAGTTTTATAGTATATTATAAATTGACCCTGTATATGCAAACAATTATAAAATTTGTCAATTCTACACAGGATATTTCAATAGTTTGTTCAATAGATAGGCTCACTATGTCCTTACGTTCCTTAAATTTTAAAGATTTATTTAATATTATTAAAGAGCCACCATGTATTGCTGTCTTTCTATTGAACGAACTAGCAACTTGGTGCTGAGCAAAATTTAAAGTTAATTGGTGTTTTAATAAAAAATGTTCTGTTATACATAGTATGTCTATATGCTCAGCATTCAAAAACAATTCTATTTCCAGGACTTTTTCCGAGATGCCCTGTATATTTTGGTGTACCAAGTTTAAATTACTTTCATTGTATTTAATTAACATATTGCTAGATGCTCCAGCATCTGTTGTCTTATTCTCTAATTTAAAGACTTTGGAATATCCAAATTTGTCAACATAGTGGAACTATATGTTTCACTATGGCCCAAAAATACAGAAGACTGCTCAATAAAAGCAGAGTTATTAGCTAAATAATTAGCTGTTTTAAAAAATAAAAAGTTTAATAGCACTTTTGATATCTGTTTTAAAACGAAATTAGATATGTTATATCTATCTTTAGTCAAATCAAATTTAAATTTATAAATAGAATTAATGTCAAGTACATTCAATAACATGCTTGTGGTGCTATTAAGACATATATTATTTGCACCCACAAAGCCATACATACTATTGTTAAGTTCATACCTTTTCTCATTTTCATCCGCAGCATTCCTCAAATAAGGAAATGTAAACAAAATAATCCTGTCCACTTTGAGTGTTTGTAATTGTTAGCGCCATCTATTGATTTTCGTTAGAACTAAGTTAAATTGATTTAGTTAGTCGATGGGGCTTGCTTTTGTTTCTCCGCAATACCTAGGTTGCCACCACCGCGCCCTCTACCGAAGGGTTGAGAGGCAGTGCGTTCACGCATCCCGCTACAACTGGACGTGTGATTGATTGACCGCGCGCGCTCCAAGTTGCATGACCACCCTGGTTGTGCCTTGTAAAATTGCTGTTGTGAAGTTATTGTTTGGTGATAAACTCTATAGACTAGCACCGTCTGCGTCCCTCCCTGGGGAGTTAGTGTTAAGTTCACGTCTCACGGTCCTGTGGGCCGTACGAAGCAAGAAGCGCGGGAGCAGCAGCCCACAGCTGAACGCGCAGTTGGAAGACCAGCCTGAGGTACGTGGAGTTTACCTAAGTTAGCCCCTGTCGAAGTCTTATTTTATTATTACCACCTGCCGCATATACAGTCCACTTTTCGGGGACACGGTCGGCGGCCGTTTATAGGGTTCAGGAGAATCGCGTCTCCATAGTTTGTGGTCCTTCTCGCAGGATCTATAGTTTGACCTTCCGCGCCTAGTTATTGCAGTACCTAGTTATAGTGGTGGTATAAAGGAAACGGCATTTAATTATCTTTTAATATAAATATTTGTTTATTGAAAAGTCATGGTACGACAGATGATAGTTAGAAGACAGAATAATATTTTTAAATTTGATTATAAAAACCGTAGAGGTAATACTACAAAACAAGGTTTTACTACATCCGCCCTTAATCAAAATAAAATATTAAACATGAACATATAAACTAAAGTTATTACAAAGTAAATAACGAAGAAAACTAAGTTATACCCATATACTTTAGGCATCTAGAATGTTTAACAGGACCTAGTGCTTTAGTTAAGACATCAGCCGGTAACTTATCTGTGGGCATATACTTAAGTTCTATGACCTTTTCATTTACTTTATCTCTTATAAAATTAAACTTAACATCAATATGTTTTATCCTATTATGATGGACTGGGTTGCTTGCCAGTTTCTGTGCACTCTGACTATCGGAGTAAATTATAACATCCGGAGACTTATTCGTTACTTCTGCGATAAATCTTTTCAGAAAACATGCTTCTTTTGTGGCTGAAGCTAAAGCCATATATTCGGCCTCCGCCGAAGACATTGCGACAGTCGGCTGCTTTCGTGATTCCCATGAAACAGGACCACCGCCATATTCAAAATAAAAACCTGTATATGACCGCCGATCAACTGGACAATTTGCCCAGTCTGCATCCGAGTATCCTTGTAACTGACCATCATTCGCTTTCCTATAAGTAATGCCAACGTCTTTAGTTGCACTCAGATATTGCAGACAGCGTTTAGCGACATTCCAATGCGTTTGGTCAAACTTGGTATTAAATTGACTGAGGTAGCTTACCGTGTAGGCAATATCAGGTCTTGTGTTCACTGCTAAGAACATAAGACAACCTATAAGAGCCTGATAAGGGTAAGAAGACTCACTGGTACTAGATTCGAGCTTTATTTGAGCAAGAGGTGTACGAGCCATCTTACAATCTTGCATATTAAATTTATTCAATAAAGATTGAATATAAGTTTTCTGAGTCAGTTTTATTTCACTTTCACTACATTGTATGTTTATTCCGGTAAAGAAACTAACAATACCTAAATCTTTCAAAGAAAAATAGTTTTCAAGTTGTCTTTTGAAATTGACAAATGTCACGTCATCCTTGTATAATAAGATGAGATCGTCGACATAGACAGCCAAGACCAAAAGGTCTTTATTAGGCAATACTTTTGTAAAAACGCAAGGTTCTGAGGGAGTTTGTATGAAACCGATTTTCGACAAGGTTTGTTTTAATTTTATATTCCAAGCCCTTGGCGCCTGCTTTAGGCCATATAACGACCGATTTAGCTTTAACACTTTATTTTCTTCCCCCGTTTTAACAAAACCTTCAGGTTGTAGCATGTAAACTTCCTCTATTAAGTCGCCATTTAGGAAAGCTGTATCCACGTCCATATGGCGAACTTTGTAGTTTCCCTGCACTGCAATAGCTAACAGAGTTCGTAAGGATGAGTTGCGTACAACCGGTGAAAACGTCTCGTAGTAATCAACACCTTCTTTCTGACGAAAGCCCTTTGCTACTAAGCGAGCTTTGTATTTTATTACGTTACCATCGGCATCTCGCTTTAGTTTGTAAACCCATTTGCAAGGAATACAGGACTTATGAGTTGGTTTGTTTACTATAGTCCACGTGTTCTTTTTAAGTAAAGAATTATACTCATCATTCATCGCCAATATCCAGTTATCTCTGTCTTCAGCAGTGACAGCTTCACGATAACTTGTCGGATCATTGCATAACTCATCATTAACGAGAGTACTATACGAAAAATAATCTGGAGGTTTCCTACTTCTTGAGGGATATCTCCGCCCTTCATCGACTAACGGCAGCTCTACTTCCGCATCTTCACAGTCGACTGCTTCTTCTTCAGTCATCACTTCAGATTGGACAACCTCTTCAGCCACAGTTGTATCTAGACATTCAGGGACAGTTACCGAAACTTCCTGCTGTTGTGCCTCTTCACTGATTTCCCGCTGCTGCCTATTACCATCTATAAGTACTATATGAGCTGCCGGACATTCAGCTTCCGAAGATTTATTGGTCTTCAAACCTGTGAAGCAATCTTCATAAAACACAACATCTCTAGACTTAACTTTCCGTCTTGGATTAACAGCATCTCGAAGAAAATATGCGTTAGGGTTATCGGAGTACCCTACAAAAATATGTTCATTTGCCTTATTATCTAACTTACTTCTATGACAGGAAGGAATATTTACAAGTGCTCTACATCCAAACACCTTCAGATGTTTCAAATCAGGCTTTCTATGGAACCACCGCTCATGGGGTGTACCACAGCCTAACGCTCTATGAGGACTTCTATTCTTAAGGTAGACTGCCACTGCAAAAGCATCTTCCCAATAAGCTCTGGGTAGAGAGCTCTCGGCCAACATCGACCGCGCCTTTTCCACTATGGAACGATTAGTACGCTCTGCAACTCCATTTTGTTGAGGGCTGTAGGGGACAGTCGTCTGATGGACTATGCCTTTTGCATTCAAGTGATCAAGAAAACTTTTATTTACATACTCGGTACCATTATCAGTCCTTAGTGTTTTTATCTGCACACCGGTCTGCCTCTCTACTAGTGACTGAAAGGAGCAGAACTTTTCCTTCACTTCTGTCTTAGACGAGATAAAATATGGAAATATCATCCGCGAATAGTCATCAATAAATAGTAATACATATTTATTACCTTGAAAAGATGGAACCGACATCGGTCCGCACAGGTCGGAGTGTACCAGCTCCAACATCTTCGTACCCTTATCGTAAGCCAACTTCTTAAAAGGCTTACGGGCTTGCTTACCCTCCACACAGGCAATACAGCTTCCCTTATCTACCGTGGTATATTCAATACCAACATTCATATTTTTCAACTGGTTCATACCAATGCGGCACAAATGACCGAGTCTCCTATGCCATAACAGGAATCTAGAACAAGAGTCATATTGCACATCAAAAGCATCAATACGAGGATTATTGATAGTACAATCAAGAGTGTACAGACCTCTGTATGTAGAGCCATGTAAAATAGAATCACCTTTATAAGAGAAAGTATCTGCGTTGAAAAAGTTACAACCACTGCTATCAAACAATACAGTAAATCCTTTTTCTACTGCCTTTTTAACGGAAAGCAAGTTCGTATTCAGCTTCGGTACATACATTACATCATTAATATTATTAACAACATTGGCTTTAGTACTAATATTTACATCACCAATACCTACACATTGAATCTCCTGACCATTAGCAACAGTAACCTTACCACAATCAACAGTCTTTAGATCTGTAATCCAGTCCAACCTAGACGTCAGGTGAGTCGTAGCCCCGGAGTCTATGAACCATACGTCCTTTTTGTCAGAGTCCGATAGTACCGTCAAAGCAGTAACATTAGCACTCGCTGCCTTGGCCTTTTCGTTTCTTTTACGTCGTGGACAGTCTGGTCTCTTATGTCCTGGCTCCTTGCATTCGAAACACACCACTTTCTTAGTCTTCTTTTTATTTATTGGTACTGCATTATCACCAGCTCTAAAAGCAACCTGTTCTGGATCATTCCGAAATACTTCACTAAGCAGTTTAGTTTTCACCTGATCAGCAGTTATGGTAATGTTGCTCGTCTCTAGACTCATTATCATTGGCTCGTACTTAGCTGTAAGTCCGCCCAACAGGATAGCAGCTACAGAAGCATCTTCTATTTTCTTACCAATATCATCCAGGTCTTTCACTGTACTCAACACAGCATTTATATAAGATTCCATATCAGTGTAGTCTACAAGATTCATTTTATAGAGTTTTCGTTCTAGGGCTAATCTCCGTCCCATTCCGCGGTCTTCGTAAGCATTTTTCAGTTCATCCCATGCTTCTTTTGCTGAAGTTGCGCTCCGGACATAGGTGATTGCAGGACCTTCTAATGTTAAGCAAATCTTCGCCAACGCCTTACGATCGTTACGTGATTTACTTAAAGGTGGAGTGGTATCTCCCACAGGATAACCGTCTATTGCCTCCCATAAGTCCTCATGTACCAAGTAGTTTCGCATCTTGAATTTCCACGTACAGTAGCCTTCACGCCCGCTCAGGCGTATGCCCGAGGGAAGGCTCGAGGAAGATGATTTGCTACTACTATCACCACTAGCCATAGTGCTTATAACAACGAAAAAACTTTTAAAAAAAATCTTAACACTTATTTACAGAATTTTCATTTCCTTTTCTCCTCTAGTTACTGATTTTATATATTCGTGCTGATAACGTATAGTGGTGGTATAAAGGAAACGGCTTTTAATTATCTTTTAATATAAATATTTGTTTATTGAAAAGTCATGGTACGACAGATGATAGTTAGAAGACAGAATAATATTTTTAAATTTGATTATAAAAACCGTAGAGGTAATACTACAAAACAAGGTTTTACTACACTAGTGATACCTGTACCATTGCAGTGTTGTTTAGAAATAGTTACTATTCCTATTGATTTCCCGCGTTCTTATTGGGTTTGCCTATAAGTACTTGGTTTAGTTAACATAACCGCTTTGCTTATACATAGTTTGAAATACGTATATACGCACGTTTGGACGTACGTACATACATAATTGAAGTATATCCGCGATAGTTGTATGAGTGTTATTTGTTGAAACCGCTTTTGTAATTATTTATAGTGAAATTGATCGTTTTTTCTAGATTGTTTTTTTTTTCATTCTCGTTGAGGGTAGTTTCGTGCGCCGCCGTGGCGCAGCGCGCTTGTTTGCAAAGTAGGACTTTGTACTTGCGCATCGTATACTTACGCTTTGTTAAGATTGAATTTGGGGAATATTGTTACTGAGATAGGTTTATATCAGTTTGTTAAAATAAGTTTAAAATGACTGAACAAACTAAAGGTTACGTAGTTGACGCCGAGTTAACTATTCTAGAAAGTAAACGTAATGCGATTTTTGAACATTTGCAAGAAATTTATGATTCGCTAAATACTATTGAAAGTAGTGATCAAATTGCAAAGAATAGATTTTTGAGTTCGGTATCTAATATTGACCGCTTAAGAACCGATTATATTGAAATATTAGATAGTTATAACCGACGTTTACTTTCTGTGAAACCCGAAGCTACACCTAGTTATAAATGTATGATCGCGTTCGAGCAGTTGTATAGCCGTGTGAAGAGCTGCAAGGTGCAGCTGTCCGCGAGCTCCGCACCGCCGCAGCACGAGCAGCCGCCGCTGAAGGGCCGGCCCTCGTTACCTCCCATAGATTTAATGTCATTTGACGGTGATATTCGATCATGGCCGTTGTTTTACGCAAGTTTTAAGTCGACTATTCATGACAATCCGTCGCTTACCGATTCAGAAAGATTGTACTATTTATTAGGTAAAATCGGTAGTAAGGCTCAATCGGTTTGTGCTGGAATAACACCAAGTGCAGATAATTATTCGCTTATTTTGCAGGCGTTAATTGATAAGTATGAAGATAAGCGTATGTTGGCTTCGACTTATTTAAATCAATTGTTTGACTTTAAACCGCTAACTTGTGCTTCCGCAAACAATTTCGATTTGTTTCTTGATAGATTCGTAACTTCCGTCCGCGCTTTAAATAACTTGAAATTAAAAGATTTGTCTAATTATATTTTGTTGCATATCGCTTTAAAGAAAATAGATAGTTCGACTGTTCGTTCGTTTGAGATGAATGTTAGTTCGACGGAGATACCGACGTTTGAATGCTTTGTTGATTTTATTGTAAATCAATCTAAGATTTTACAACGTTCTTCGTCTGCGGTTCCTACAAGGAACATAGAAAGTATTAAGCCGCGCGCTAATAACCCGCCTCCGAAGTTACACACATTTGTTAATATTGTAGATTCTAAGAAATGCTTGTGTAATTCGACCATTCATTCTCATTTGTATAAGTGTCCCGCTTTTAATAAAGTATCCCCCGATACTCGTTTTAAATCCGCGAAGCAGTTAGGTGCATGTTTTAATTGTTTAAGTTTAAAACATTATTCTGTGAATTGTAATTCGAATAGTTTTTGTAATATTTGTAAACGCAAACACCATAGCTCGCTTCACTTTGAAAGGTTACCCCGACGAGAATCGAACCTAGGCCATGTGACTACCACGCCGCGTTCCGCCGAGTCATCGGGCTCGGTATCTACTAGTGAGAAGGAGACAGCTAGCGATGCTCGATCACGCGCGACCACCGCAGGTCAGCGCGCTGATGTATCGTTGTGTACGACGTCGCTTGCCGCTTCCGACTCGCATCCCGCGCCTACTACGCATCGCCCCGCACCCGTTGAAAGCCAGCAATGTATCGCGAACTCGACGGTTTTACTTGCGACGGCGCAAGTAATAGTTTTCGATAGTGTAGGTCGTGAACATTTAGTTAAAGTATGGCCCACGAGAGAAAAAATAAAAGGTCATTGACGTCTCTCTGCCAATGTACCCTTTTTGTCAAAATGACACAAAAAAAGTGTATGGAAATTATCGCAAATATGTCGTAAACGACTAAAACATGAGTATCGTAGAAGTATGAGTATCGTATGAGTTTGTTTAAAACTTGGTTGAAGTCGAGTCAATGCCGTTTTACTTTTTCTCTCGTGGGCCATACCATAGATGTTTACTAGATAGTGCATCTCAGAGTAATTTTGTTACGTCTGAGTGTTTGGATCGTTTAGGTATGAGACCGAACGATATACTGCGCACCGTTGTTAAAGGAATAGGTGGCTTCGCGTGGTTCCGCGAATTTTAGAATTCATTCACGGTTTGAACGGAACGTGAATTTTGATTTGACCGCTTTGATAGTAGACCGCATTACGGACAGCTTGCCGAGTGTGTCGGTGGACGTGGCGTCACTGGGCCTACCGGAGGGCTTGCCGCTGGCGGACGCCACGCTGGGCGCGCCCGGCGCGGTGGACGCGCTGCTGGGCGCGGCGCTGCTGCCGCGGCTGCTGCGCGCGCGCCGCCCGCCGCCCGGCGCCGGCGCCGGTAGTGACGTCGTGGCTGTCGACACCGCGCTTGGTTACGTGTTGCTGGGCAACGCGCCCACGCACCCCGCGCGTACAATATCCGCCTCCGTGTGCACTTGCCGCGATACTTGTACGAACGCGGCCACCTGCTGTTGTGCTGTAACGCACGTGCCGCCTATAGATCAGCTCGTTAGTAAATTTTGGGAGCTAGAGGAGCTCCCGACCCCGCGTCCTCAGCACCCCGACGATGTCGAGTGTGAGGAGTTTTACCGCGCTACCACTATCCGCGACGCTGAGAGTGGTAGATATATTGTGTCATTGCCATTTCGCGAATCGGTGAATAAGTTAGGTAGGTCTTTAGAGACCGCACGTAGGCGCTTCCTTTGTTTAGAGAGGAAGCTAGAGGCTAATTCGAAACTTCGGGTAGCTTACGACCAGGTGATACGCGATCACCTGCGTCAAGGTCACCTAGTGCCCGCGCCCGCTGACGGCAACGTAGACGCGCCGATGTACGTCATCCCGCACCACGGAGTCGTCCGCGAGGATAAAGTCACCACCAAGTTGCGCATCGTCTTAGATGCTAGTTGTAGGTCTAGCTCGGGAGTATCGTTGAACGACATACTTCATAGCGGACCCAACTTACAGGGTGATCTTTTTAGAATTATTTTGAAGTTTAGGTTACACGCTGTAGCATTGACTGCAGATTGTAAGCAGATGTTTTCCCAAGTTTTAGTCAGGAAAGAGGACCGTCGATATCAACGAATCTTATACCGGTTTAGTCCAGACGAGCCACTTATGCTGTATGAGTTCAGCAGAGTTTGTTTTGGTTTGAAATCGAGTCCATATCACGCACTGCGCACAGTTGCGCAGCTGGTGAGCGACGCTGGCCAGCGCTGGCCGCGCGCGCGCCGCGCTGCAGGCGCCCTCGCTGTTCATGGATGACGTGGCGCTCTCGCTGCCTGCAGAAGGAGAGGCCACCGCAACTGCTGCTGAGCTAATACAGTTATTTGCGAGCGCAAAGTTTGATTTGATCAAGTGGAATAGCAATTCGACGGTCGCTTTAAATAGTTTACCCGCGTCTCACGTACTTCGCCGCGAAGTTGAGTTTGATAGGTTGGATCAGCATAAGGTTTTAGGTTTGCAGTGGTCCACCGAGGATGACACCTTCCGATTTAAGGTGTCTTCCCCTCAGGAAAGGTGCACGAAACGTTCGATATTGTCCACCGTAGCCCGCCTCTGGGATTTGATGGGATTCGTTGCCCCCACAATCCTATTTGCTAAATTGTTAATAAAACAACTGTGGCAGTTGAAGCTCGATTGGGATGACGAACCTCCCCCTCATGTCATAAGACGATGGCACCAATTCTGTTCGGAATTACCATCTCTAAATGAACTTAGGATTCCGCGACATTTAGGTGTAGGTTCTAGTAGTGTTGTCACTCTTCTCGGGTTCGCTGACGCAAGTGAGCATGCATATGGTGGTGTAGTGTACCTGCATGTCTCGAATAATATTGAAAACTTTGTACGCTTGGTATGCGCTAAATCGAAAGTCGCGCCAATGAAGCCTTTATCTATCGCACGTTTGGAGTTGTGTGCGGCAGTCTTGTTGTCGCAACTACTTCGCACTGTCGCAGACACATATGTTGACCATGTTCCAAGTTTGAAAATTTACGCTTTTACAGATTCAAAGGTTACATTGTACTGGATAAAGAGCTCTCCGCACCGCTGGCAAACGTTCGTAGCGAACCGCGTAGTTAAGCTGACCGACAACATACCCGCGAAAGATTTCTTCCACGTTTCAGGTGCAGACAATCCCGCTGATTGTTTGTCTCGTGGCTTGACCCCCGCTAAGTTGATTTCGCACCCACTGTGGTATCACGGGCCACCTTGGGCCTCGTTGGATCCTTCACAGTGGCCGCTTACGGATATCGAATCCATTCCAACTGATGTACCCGAAGGCAAAGTGCTCGCGCACTCGGTTACGTCAGCCGCGAACCGCGAAGAGAGTGTGATACTTGCGCTAGCTAACCGCTGCTCATCGTGGAGCAAGTTGCTGCGAAGTTTAGTTATTGTATACCGCGTTTTAAAGATTTTACCGCGTCGAGAGAATTTTTGTGTAACCGCGTCAGATTTAGAGTTTGTTGAGAGGAAGTTGCTTATGACTTTGCAAATGAAACATTTCAGTTATGATTTAATTAAAAATTGTTCACCCGCGTTAATAAAACTTAGACCGTTTTTGGATAACGGATTGATTCGCGTTGGAGGTCGACTGTCAAATTCAGGTTTAGATTTTAATAATAGACACCCCATTGTTTTACCTCGTATAGGTCACGTAATCGAATTACTTGTTGATTATTACCACAAGAAGTACTTACATGCCGGTCCTGAACTAGTTATAAGTTTGTTGAGACAGAGATATTGGATCTTGTCCGCAAGGCGCATAATTAGACAACGCATTCATAAATGTAACGTTTGCTTTAGAAGGAAGCCACGTCCATCTTTTCCGCTGATGGCCGATCTGCCGGACATTAGGGTTCGCCAGGTAGTTAAGGCATTCACGCATACAGGTTGCGATTACGCAGGTCCAATTTCTTATACACCGATCAGGCGCCGAGGTGCTAAGGCTCTTAAGGATGCGTTTCCGAAAAGGCTAGGTATCGAATTCTACTACTACATGTATAAGATTCACGCACACAAGCGTGCCGTGAAAAAGACGAAAGGTTTTGAACAGTTTTGATACTTTAGTTTTAAATATTTGCAAATTCTTTTATTAAAACGATTAAATTGGGTAAGATTAATTAAAGTGCTCGGAAAGTTTGAGCTCGTTTTATTCGTAACGATAAAACCTCACCATCGAACCTGATGAGCTGGTGGTACACTCGAGGGCTTCTACTGGAATTCCTATTCCTAGGCATGTCAAGTTCGAGTTCATAAGACGAGACATTACCATCAGTCCTGGTAGTGGGAGCTGAAGGTATGCCTTGAGGTACTACTGGAACTCCTAGACGAGTAGAGCTAGGCATGTCGAGTTTGGGTTCATTTTGATTCTTAGGACGAGACCTTACCACCCGTTCTGGTAGTGGAAGCTGAAGGTATACCTCGAGGTGCTACTGGTACATACACCTAGACGGATAGAGCTAGGCATGTCGAGTTTGGGTTCATTTTGATTCTTAGGACGAGACCTTACCACCAGTTCTGATAGTGGGAGCTGAAGGTATACCTCGAGGTGCTACTGGTACTCCTAGACGGGTAAAGCTAGGTATATCGAGTTTGGGTTCATTTTGATTCGTAGGACGAGACCTTACCACCAGTTCTGGTAGTGGGAGCTGAAGGTATACCTCGAGGTGCCACTGGTACTCCTAGGCGGGTAAAGCTAGGTATATCGAGTTTGGGTTTATTTTGATGCGTAGGACGAGACCTTACTACCAGTTCTGGTAGTGGGAGCTGAAGGTACCATATTTTAAAAGAACTGAACAGGACACAAGGAACTGAAATCTATAGGCGGTCAGATTTGGTGGAATCGGGTTTTCATATTTTAAAAGAAATAATAAAATTTATGGACAAAGGATAATGCAAGTGATTGGGCTCCAAAAAAAAAGTCATTGTGCAGGGATGAGATGAAAGTCAGATTATAGATTAGACACATGTCATTCATATTTGTTAGGACGCTAAAAAAATTAGCCCTGGGAAAAAAAAAGATATGACCAAAAATACATTTTGCGTTTAATAGAATAAAAATCGTTTTCTTTTATGATACAGAAACTGAACGCCCGTAGATTTCTACGAGTGTATTCGTATAACCTTTACAGCCATTGACTACGAAACTAGTGAATATTGTAAATAAATACGATTATTGGTAAAAAAAAGTGCTTGTGTGATCCTTATAAGTACCTGATGGGTTGGCTACACAGTAGTAAACCGCGATTAGTTCGTCTCTTTTCTTAGTATAGCGACTTCCCTTCTTATTATCGTCGAGCGAGACAGCAGTGCGCTGTCACAAAAGAGATGTTATTAATCTGTCTCATTTCTTACTATAGCGAACTTTTTGCGGCACTGGTTCGGCGACATTGGAAAAGCAGTTTACAAATGTGTTACAAATAATCGTATTTATTTACAATATTCACTCGTTTCGTAGTCAATGGCTGTAAAGGTTATACGAATACACTCGTAGAAATCTACGGGCGTTCAGTTTCTGTATCATAAAAGAAAACGATTTTTATTCTATTAAACGCAAAGTGTATTTTTGGTCATATCTTTTTTTTCCCAGGGCTAATTTTTTTGGCGTCCTAACAAATATGAATGACATGTGTCTAATCTATAATCTGACTCTCATCTCATCTCTGCACAATGACTTTTTTTTTGGAGCCCAATCACTTGCATTATCCTTTGTCCATAAATTTTATTATTTCTTTTAAAATATGAAAACCCGATTCCACCAAATCTGACCGCCTATAGATTTCAGTTCCTTGTGTCCTGTTCAGTTCTTTTAAAATATGGTACCTTCAGCTCCCACTACCAGAACTGGTAGTAAGGTCTCGTCCTACGCATCAAAATAAACCCAAACTCGATATACCTAGCTTTACCCGCCTAGGAGTACCAGTGGCACCTCGAGGTATACCTTCAGCTCCCACTACCAGAACTGGTGGTAAGGTCTCGTCCTACGAATCAAAATGAACCCAAACTCGATATACCTAGCTTTACCCGTCTAGGAGTACCAGTAGCACCTCGAGGTATACCTTCAGCTCCCACTATCAGAACTGGTGGTAAGGTCTCGTCCTAAGAATCAAAATGAACCCAAACTCGACATGCCTAGCTCTATCCGTCTAGGTGTATGTACCAGTAGCACCTCGAGGTATACCTTCAGCTTCCACTACCAGAACGGGTGGTAAGGTCTCGTCCTAAGAATCAAAATGAACCCAAACTCGACATGCCTAGCTCTACTCGTCTAGGAGTTCCAGTAGTACCTCAAGGCATACCTTCAGCTCCCACTACCAGGACTGATGGTAATGTCTCGTCCTACGAATCAAAATGAGCCCAAACTCGATATACCTAGCTTTACCCGTCTAGGAGTACCAGTAGCACCTCGAGGTAT
Organism: Stenoptilia bipunctidactyla; assembly: GCA_944452665.1. NCBI lineage: Eukaryota > Metazoa > Arthropoda > Insecta > Lepidoptera > Pterophoridae > Stenoptilia > Stenoptilia bipunctidactyla. The sequence goes on from OX101750.1 coordinate 15,118,510, forward strand.
ACCTTCAGCTCCCACTACCAGAACTGGTGGTAAGGTCTCGTCCTGCGAATCAAAATGAACCCAAACTCGACATGCCTAGCTCTATCGGTCTACGAGTACCAGTAGCACCTTGAGGTATACCTTCAGCTCCCACTACCAGAACTGGTGGTAAGGTCTCGTCCTGCGAATCAAAATGAACCCAAACTTGACATGCCTAGCTCTATCGGTCTACGAGTACCAGTAGCACCTTGAGGTATACCTTCAGCTCCTACTACCAAAACTGGTGGTAAGGTCTCTTCCTTCGAATCAAAATGAGCCCAAACTCGATATACCTAGCTTTACCCGTCTAGGAGTACCAGTAGCACCTCGAGGTATACCTTCAGCTCCCACTACCAGAACTGGTGGTAAGGTCTCGTCCTGCGAATCAAAATGAACCCAAACTTGACATGCCTAGCTCTATCGGTCTACGAGTACCAGTAGCACCTTGAGGTATACCTTCAGCTCCTACTACCAAAATTGGTGGTAAGGTCTCTTCCTTCGAATCAAAATGAGCCCAAACTCGATATACCTAGCTTTACCCGTCTAGAAGTACCAGTAGCACCTCGAGGTATACCTTCAGACCCCACTACCAGAACTGGAGATAAGGTTTAGTCCTAACAAACATAATGATTCCAAGTTTCCAAATTCAATCCTAATCATAAAAGGTTTTGTAATTTTTTTTTTTTTCAATAAAATTATATTATTACCTTTTCAACTCAGTTCAGAGAGCGTCAAGTATCGAGACTTGTTTGATGTAATAAATTGTGTATGTACAGCGATGTTTCTTAGCACGAAAAATAACTCAAAAGCGATACAGGTCCACTCTCGACAGCGGCTGAGCGCAGACTGAAGATATCTAGTTTTTGTTTGTAATGATATTGACATTATTTGCTAAAGTATAATAACCCTTACCACAGTGTGTTAAGATTTACGCATGTATACAAACATGAAGAAAATTACGTGTTTGGTTTTATTTTTTTTTAAAGGGTTTTTAGTAGTAATTTCAAAGAAAAAAATGCGTATTATCAAAAATAAACATGTCAACCATCGAATAGTATTTTTTTTATTCATAAATACTTGTGTTTTCATACCAAAAGTGGTACCGTAAATTGGCTTAAAATCGTCATTTTCGTGCGACGAGGCATCGCAAAATTAGTTTTTAAGCCACAAAAACAAATTTATTTATATTATTTTTATATAATAAATGGAGATGAAAGTCTTATCTATCTATTAGTACTTGTAATTATACTAAACTTTGCGCCATTTTATCACAATATGTACCAGAAATTACCCTATTTCGAAGATTTGCGGAAACGCGTCCTTAAAGCATACATTTGTGTTTTCACCTGCTTGACGACTCGCGCTGTGCACATCGAGTGTGCGACGGATCTCAGCACAGTGAGCTTCCTGGCTGCACTGAAAAGGTTCTTATCGCGCCGAGGTCCGGTTAAGGTCCTATATACGGACAATGGTACGAATTTCGTAGGTGCCAGTTCGTACCTAAAGGATTTGTATAAGTTTTTAAATAATGACTTTCGCCCGCGCTTAGAAGAAAGCTTGTCAGAAAGTAGAATAGAGTGGAAGTTTATTCCACCCGCTTCCCCACATTTCGGAGGATGTTGGGAAAGCATGGTTAAAATTATTAAAAATCATTTGTTTAAGGTCATAGGTCAGCAACTATTGTCATATGAGGAACTCATTACGGTACTCGCACAAATTGAGTGTCTTCTTAACTCGCGCCCTCTCACAGTTATGAGTTCGGATCCAGCTGAACCTACCGCGTTGACTCCGAGTCATTTTTTGCACACCGCGCCGTTGTGCTCTTTTCCCGCGGCTGAAGTAGACTCCGTTAGTATACTTCAACGTTATAAATTGTTAGATAAAATAGTGCAGTCTTTCTGGAAGCGATGGAGGCATGAATATTTGCACGCGCTTCAAACCAGAGAGAAGTGGAACACGACCGCTGCGCCTGTAGCTCTTGGCACGGTCGTATTGATTATAGTGGATACCGCGCCACCTCTCGCCTGGCCGCTAGGAGTAGTGGAGCAGCTCCATCCCTCCAAGGACGGTACTGTTCGCGTCGTTACAGTTCGCACCGCGAAAGGAACATTTTTGCGTCCGGTTGTACGATTGTGTCCGTTGCCGAACCAATAGAATTGTATTAAGTAGATGTTAAAGTACATGTTAGATATAAGTTTGTAGTTTACCGCGTAGAATTAGTTAGCGTAGTGAGATAACCGCAGCATCTAGATACTTTAAATTTTATTAGTATTAGCCCGCAGTATCTAGATTCTTTAGATTGTTAATAAGTATGTAGGTAACCACCGCGATATGTAGGTAACCGCCGCGATATTTAGGTAAAGTTTGTTCTAGATCGAGACATCTAGGTAGGTTTTAATGGCAACCCATTAAGGCCGGGGGAAATGTTAGCGCCATCTATTGATTTTCGTTAGAACTAAGTTAAATTGATTTAGTTAGTCGATGGGGCTTGCTTTTGTTTCTCCGCAATACCTAGGTTGCCACCACCGCGCCCTCTACCGAAGGGTTGAGAGGCAGTGCGTTCACGCATCCCGCTACAACTGGACGTGTGATTGATTGACCGCGCGCGCTCCAAGTTGCATGACCACCCTGGTTGTGCCTTGTAAAATTGCTGTTGTGAAGTTATTGTTTGGTGATAAACTCTATAGACTAGCACCGTCTGCGTCCCTCCCTGGGGAGTTAGTGTTAAGTTCACGTCTCACGGTCCTGTGGGCCGTACGAAGCAAGAAGCGCGGGAGCAGCAGCCCACAGCTGAACGCGCAGTTGGAAGACCAGCCTGAGGTACGTGGAGTTTACCTAAGTTAGCCCCTGTCGAAGTCTTATTTTATTATTACCACCTGCCGCATATATAGTCCACTTTTCGGGGACACGGTCGGCGGCCGTTTATAGGGTTCAGGAGAATCGCGTCTCCAGTAATTTATCTAAATATTTCAAAAACTGGTTTTTATTTACATTTCCTCTTCTCCCAAACAACAATACAAGTGTTGTTTTTGGTTGAAAACTGCCCTTTAATACTTTATATAATATTGTCTCCGCTGATGCTCCAGGCATACAATAATTTATTACTTGACTTGAGTTGTTTAACAATTTAGCTCCCATATTTTTTCCTATTTCATCGCTATACATGATGATTGGTTTTTCTTCAATGTCATGGTTACTAACTATGGAACTGACACCATTTAAGCAAGTGACCCCACATGAATGAATAGAGGACCCTTTATAATTATGATACATGGTATCAGTCAACGATTGAAATCGCTCCTCATTATATTTTGATAGCTGTAAACGCTCATCCATGTCAACCACATGCTGATTAATTTGATCTTGAGCAGTATTATATTGATGTGTCATATCCTGTAATGATATTTGCAGACAACAAATTTTCTTATTTAAGGAACTGATGTCAGTTTCATACCTTTCACTCATGATAATTTATATGTTAAGGATGTGTTATTTTTTACTGATCTGATTTATTCTATATTTTTTTTTGTGTATGGTTATATTGTTATTGTTAGTTTTATTTTTCTCTGTACAAAAACACCTGTATTCATCAACTTTATCATTTGCCAACATTGACCTCGGTTAATAACATAAATATTTTCCTCCAATGTATACCCACTGGATCCACTGAAAACCAGCGCCGTAGCATACTTGTGATGCTATGGCAACAAAGCTGAGTGCAACCATTTGGTAGCATATATCCCAGATTATTAGGTACCCTTTTCTATTCAACCACATATATTATATAGCATACTTTATAATACGATTTATTTTTATTTAATTTTTTTTTAATAATTGCTTGTATTAGGTACTTATAATTTGATGTATTGCACCAATAAATTATTTTTCTTTCTTTCTTTCTTTCAATTATTAAAAAGTCTGTATTTTAGTCAAATTCCTTCTACTCACGTTTAGACCAACTTAACTTAAGAACACAGGAGCAACAGTAAGTCGCTAGAGTGGCTATGTTGTTTTTCAGGTCCCTCGCTTTGTAGCTATTTGACGGTTGGCCTTGCAAGGGTACCTATATGGACCTTAATATTGGAGGTGATATGAGCCTATGCACTGGCCAGTAATCATATTACTTACACGTCAGTTGGATATTTATATAGTTATCATAGTAACGGATTTGTTTTTATCTTATTTTGTCACATCTTGCAAATAACGTATTGAAAAATACAGCACTATCGACCACTGCTACTCTGTCCAATGCCATACCACGGCAAGAAAAAGAACCGCCGTTAAGTGTCGTAAGACACGTTTTAGCTAGCAGCCATACTTAAAAGTTTAGAAAAACGTGTCTGAAGTTCGCGCACTGAAAGGCGTGTAGTGCTGTCTAACTTCTGAGTGTCTATTCAGTGGGTTTAAGAATAGATATTCCCAGTATAAAATTGACTCTTTGCATCTTATTTTTAGAGAGGTTATACTCTCGCGTGTCAGGCTCAAAACGAGACCGACCTTAACAATTTCTTAATAGGAACATCTATAAATCATGAAAATATAGCTGTATAAAATAAAACGGCACAGAAAAGAACTGGTACATACTGTCACGCAGTTGACAAGTGTAGAATAGAAGATATGAGGCAGTGTCTGTTTTATTAAATATTAGAAAAGCTTGTTATAAAATATAATTGTTGTTTGGAACCTTTTGGTCTTACAAAGACGGACCCTTAAGAAGGCCACCATGAGTGAAAAAATAAATTTGTAATTCAATTCTAAAACCCATTGGCAACTTCTTTGATATCGATATAATACGGATTATTATTACAATTAAATCAATTCCATAAATAAATTCTTATTTATACGATGGTGGCCCAGGTAAGTTCATTGAGTTTTTTTTTAGTTAATAAAATTATTTAAAGCATTTAATGTTTCGTTTAAGGATGCGTTTCCGAAAAGGCTAGGTATCGAATTCTACTACTACATGTATAAGATTCACGCACACAAGCGTGCCGTGAAAAAGACGAAAGGTTTTGAACAGTTTTGATACTTTAGTTTTAAATATTTGCAAATTCTTTTATTAAAACGATTAAATTGGGTAAGATTAATTAAAGTGCTCGGAAAGTTTGAGCTCGTTTTATTCGTAACGATAAAACCTCACCATCGAACCTGATGAGCTGGTGGTACACTCGAGGGCTTCTACTGGAATTCCTATTCCTAGGCATGTCAAGTTCGAGTTCATAAGACGAGACATTACCATCAGTCCTGGTAGTGGGAGCTGAAGGTATGCCTTGAGGTACTACTGGAACTCCTAGACGAGTAGAGCTAGGCATGTCGAGTTTGGGTTCATTTTGATTCTTAGGACGAGACCTTACCACCCGTTCTGGTAGTGGAAGCTGAAGGTATACCTCGAGGTGCTACTGGTACATACACCTAGACGGATAGAGCTAGGCATGTCGAGTTTGGGTTCATTTTGATTCTTAGGACGAGACCTTACCACCAGTTCTGATAGTGGGAGCTGAAGGTATACCTCGAGGTGCTACTGGTACTCCTAGACGGGTAAAGCTAGGTATATCGAGTTTGGGTTCATTTTGATTCGTAGGACGAGACCTTACCACCAGTTCTGGTAGTGGGAGCTGAAGGTATACCTCGAGGTGCCACTGGTACTCCTAGACGGGTAAAGCTAGGTATATCGAGTTTGGGTTTATTTTGATGCGTAGGACGAGACCTTACTACCAGTTCTGGTAGTGGGAGCTGAAGGTACCATATTTTAAAAGAACTGAACAGGACACAAGGAACTGAAATCTATAGGCGGTCAGATTTGGTGGAATCGGGTTTTCATATTTTAAAAGAAATAATAAAATTTATGGACAAAGGATAATGCAAGTGATTGGGCTCCAAAAAAAAAGTCATTGTGCAGGGATGAGATGAAAGTCAGATTATAGATTAGACACATTTCATTCATATTTGTTAGGACGCTAAAAAAATTAGCCCTGGGAAAAAAAAGATATGACCAAAAATACATTTTGCATTTAATAGAATAAAAATCGTTTTCTTTTATGATACAGAAACTGAACGCCCGTAGATTTCTACGAGTGTATTCGTATAACCTTTACAGCCATTGACTACGAAACTAGTGAATATTGTAAATAAATACGATTATTGGTAAAAAAAAGTGCTTGTGTGATCCTTATAAGTACCTAATGGGTTGGCTACACAGTTGTAAACCGCGATTAGTTCGTCTCTTTTCTTAGTATAGTGACTTCCCTTCTTATTATCGTCGACACACAAAAGAGATGTTATTATTAATCTGTCTCTTTTCTTACTATAGCGAACTTTTTGCGGCACTGGTTCGGCGACATTGGAAGCACGGTTTACAACTGTGTAGCCACCCCTTTTGATTTGATTTGTCTTTTTTCTTACTTTAGTGATGTCTCTTATACGGCACTGGTTCGGCGACATTGGAAAAGCAGTTTACAAATGTGTAACCACCCCTTATGAAATAATGGTACCTATGTATGGTTCATCTAATACTGCCGTTTAGAATAAGCTAGTATGTTGCTATAAGTGGTTAATAAAGTCTAATAGTGGTTATATAATTATTACAACTAGATTTCATTAACGCTCTCTATCTCTTTCTCGGAGCACATTATTAGCGCGCATTGTCCATTTTATTCGAAACATTTCGGGGTTCGAGTCGAAAGTCGAACTTCTTTTATGATTATGATATTTAATTGTATTGTTAATATGAATCATGTGTTTAAAAGTACTATTCCTTTTATAATTTATGATGTTTGTTTAATTGTACTGAAATAATGAATAACGTCTTCAAAAATAGTACTTATTTTATGTTTAAGAACTCTTACCAATGGTAATGAATGAAATAATAAATCATGTGTTTAAAAAAGTCTTACTTTTTTCATTAACGATAACCACTTATACCAACACATTAGCTTATTCTAAATGGCAGTATTAGATAAACCATACATACCATTATTTCATAAGGGGTGGTTACACATTTGTAAACTGCTTTTCCAATGTCGCCGAACCAGTGCCGTATAAGAGACATCGCTAAAGTAAGAAAAAAGACAAATCAAATCAAAAGGGGTGGCTACACAGTTGTAAACCGTGCTTCTAATGTCGCCGAACCAGTGCCGCAAAAAGTTCGCTATAGTAAGAAAAGAGACAGATTAATAACATCTCTTTTGTGACAGCGCACTGCTGTCTCGCTCGACGATAATAAGAAGAGAAGTCGCTATACTAAGAAAAGAGACGAACTAATCGCGGTTTACTACTGTGTAGCCAACCCATTAGGTACTTATAAGGATCACACAAGCACTTTTTTTACCAATAATCGTATTTATTTACAATATTCACTCGTTTCGTAGTCAATGGCTGTAAAGGTTATACGAATACACTCGTAGAAATCTACGGGCGTTCAGTTTCTGTATCATAAAAGAAAACGATTTTTATTCTATTAAACGCAAAATGTATTTTTGGTCATATCTTTTTTTTCCCAGGGCTAATTTTTTTGGCGTCCTAACAAATATGAATGACCTGTGTCTAATCTATAATCTGACTCTCATCTCATCTCTGCACAATGACTTTTTTTTTGGAGCCCAATCACTTGCATTATCCTTTGTCCATAGATTTTATTATTTCTTTTAAAATATGAAAACCCGATTCCACCAAATCTGACCGCCTATAGATTTCAGTTCCTTGTGTCCTGTTCAGTTCTTTTAAAATATGGTACCTTCAGCTCCCACTACCAGAACTGGTGGTAAGGTCTCGTCTTACGCATCAAAATGAACCCAAACTCGATATAACTAGCTTTACCCGTCTAGGAGTACCAATGGCACCTCGAGGTATACCTTCAGCTCCCACTACCAGAACTGGTGGTAAGGTCTCGTCCTACGCATCAAAATGAACCCAAACTCGATATAACTAGCTTTACCCGTCTAGGAGTACCAATGGCACCTCGAGGTATACCTTCAGCTCCCACTACCAGAACTGGTGGTAAGGTCTCGTCCTACGAATCAAAATGAACCCAAACTCGATATATCTAGCTTTACCCGTCTAGGAGTACCAGTAGCACCTCGAGGTATACCTTCAGCTCCCACTACCAGAATTGGTGGTAAGGTCTCGTCCTGCGAATCAAAATGAACCCAAACTCGACATGCCTAGCTCTATCGGTCTACGAGTACCAGTAGCACCTTGAGGTATACCTTCAGCTCCTACTACCAGAACTGGTGGTAAGGTCTCGTCCTGCGAATCAAAATGAACCCAAACTCGACATGCCTAGCTCTATCGGTCTACGAGTACCAGTAGCACCTTGAGGTATACCTTCAGCTCCTACTACCAAAACTGGTGGTAAGGTCTCTTCCTTCGAATCAAAATGAGCCCAAACTCGATATACCTAGCTTTACCCGTCTAGGAGTACCAGTAGCACCTTGAGGTATACCTTCAGCTCCTACTACCAAAACTGGTGGTAAGGTCTCTTCCTTCGAATCAAAATGAGCCCAAACTCGATATACCGAGCTATACTCGTCTAGGAGTACCAGTAGCACCTCGAGGTATACCTTCAGACCCCACTACCAGAACTGGAGATAAGGTTTAGTCCTAACAAACATAATGATTCCAAGTTTCCAAATTCAATCCTAATCATAAAAGGTTTTGTAATTTTTTTTTCAATAAAATTATATTATTACCTTTTCAACTCAGTTCAGAGAGCGTCAAGTATCGAGACTTGTTTGATGTAATAAATTGTGTATGTACAGCGATGTTTCTTAGCACGAAAAATAACTCAAAAGCGATACAGGTCCACTCTCGACAGCGGCTGAGCGCAGACTGAAGATATCTAGTTTTTGTTTGGAATGATATTGACATTATTTGCTAAAGTATAATAACCCTTACCACAGTGTGTTAAGATTTACGCATTTATACAAACATGAAGAAAATTACGTGTTTGGTTTTATTTTTTTTTAAAGGGTTTTTAGTAGTAATTTCAAAGAAAAAAATGCGTATTATCAAAAATGAACATGTCAACCATCGAATAGTATTTTTTTTATTCATAAATACTTGTGTTTTCATACCAAAAGTGGTACCGTAAATTGGCTTAAAATCGTCATTTTCGTGCGACGAGGCATCGCAAAATTAGTTTTTAAGCCACAAAAACAAATTTATTTATATTATTTTTATATCATAAATGGAGATGAAAGTCTTATCTATCTATTAGTACTTGTAATTATACTAAACTTTGCGCCATTTTATCACAATATGTACCAGAAAATACCCTATTTTGAAGATTTGCGGAAACGCGTCCTTAAATGAAAGACCTTGTTTTTAATATTGGAAAAAGCAGATATTTTGAAATTTACAACTCTATTTTAAGTTGAAGGACCGATTTATAATATTGGCCTTCTGTAGAGTCCTGTTCCTAGTAAGGCCAAATGGAAGACCTTTATGAAATAGTAGTTTTACAGTAGTTAACAAGTGATTACATCTAGAATAAAAATAATTTAATTCTATGTTCCTTGTTCTATGTTTAAATTCATAATTCCCAGACAATCATACCAGCTACATGGCCCCAAACTAAGCGGATCTTCTGATATGGGATACCATGAAGTGAACTAGGGGGAACCTAGAATAAATTGAGATATAATAGTCTAAGATATTCTCGACAGTTATTTTTTTAAGGAAATAGCAATAAATACAAAAAATTGTCTTTTTTTGTTTTAGATGATAACATTCTAGTTTCTTTACAGTTAAATAAATGAAAAATGTGATAAATAAAAATTACCCGACCAGGATTCGAACCTGGGACCTCTCGTTTGCAGTTTCTTTACAGTTGTTTATTTTTCTTTTGATTAACGTTTTGTATAAATTTCAGAAGGGAATAAAATGAAAAACTTTTATTCGCAGTAGGTATTCTTATACACTTAACGAACGTCAAACGCTGGATGAGGGCTGCGCGACGGTTCCGGACGACATGACTAATCCTGAGATAGGCGTCCGTCCAGAAGTGTGCGTCTCTCTTGAAGATAATGATCGCTCATTATCCACCAATGTCGTGATGTTGTCTACTACTACTTCTTCGGCTTTAAAAAACATGAAATGAAAGTAGAACCGAAAATAGCTGGCGGAAAAAAACCTCTCGGCACACTTTTGTAAAAAGTGCTCATTATAGGTACAATTTGCCAGAAATACAGCCCTGCTTTGACATGAACAAACAAACAGAAGACAGCTATTCGTGCTTGCCAATATCATGCCACAGCCAAGCTGCTTAATGTTTAATATTTGGAAATAACCTGTGGAGATATCAATCCCACGCTCTTTTATCATCTAAATAATCTTTGAGTCTATAGTAGCCTTTTTTGCATAATGTTTCTTTAATAATTCTTTTAAATTTATAAAACGTTAGGGATTGAATTGACTTCGGTATTTTATTATAAATACGTATAGTTATTTTAAATTAATTTAAAGTTACGATTATATCTACTTTTAAAACCTGATAAAATACTGTTGTTACGAGATGCAGAGTTGCACTTTACTTTTGATATCTGGCTGTGACTGAACATCAGCGATGCAATCCCTTGGTCACTGCAGCATAATATGCCGAATGGAGGCCATTTTGGTACATTTTTAGTTTTGTAATAGCTGTAGTGCTTAGATTTTTCAACAATTATTTTTGCACTAAATGTTTTACTTACATACTTAATAATACACATTATACAGTCACCATTGCCATGGCTGAAGTGATAAGCATTGGGTAAGGAGCAATAAGCGATATAGCTAATGTATAACACGTATTAGGTGATGATAGATAGATAGATTCATTTATTGATTGCCACAAACACACACATATTACAAAAGATAATTTAGACAAAATAATAATAATAATGAGGTGTGTGTTGTAGCAGTGCAAAAAGCCGCAGCTCAGCGTCATTTTTGCTCAGAGAGCAAAGCGCTGGTATTCTGCTACAGAATACCAGCGCTTATTGAAGCGAGGAGGAGGAGGAGCGTTATTGAATGTTATATACAGATACCTTATAAAAATCAATATCATGAAATAATTCTTAAAATAAATTCAAATGTTTAAAATTAATAAATAAATAATAATTAATTAAATTGTGTAAAAAACATTGATTGACCTGTATTGATATCACCTCCATCTTTTTCTTAGTCAACGAGCATAGCGACAGTATCTTGAGTTTTAGGTAGGAGCGATTTCGGCTACGGCGACGAGTGCAAACTACATAATAGAGTCTGGCTAACGAAAGTAGACACTTGGGGTTTTTGCAAACATTCTATATGGCAGTACTAGCATGAATGTCAAAGTCGTTTTTCTGGTGTCACCGTTGTCAATCGAACGATTTTTGGTGGTTTCAGTAATTAAGATTTTGGAATTTTCGTATCTGAAAATAAATTTAAAAAATTTTTTGATAGTTCCATAATCAATGTACGAAACAGAGATTCCAGTGACTCTGACGATTCATTCCATATAGAATTGCTGGATTCAGATTTTGATTATTAAAAATAATGATTGTATTTTGTTGTTTTATTTTTAAACCTGATTAATACTAGTTGCCTATCATTTTAATAATATACTTGTCATCAAAAAGTAGGGCAGTACCAATATTGTTATTTTTAACGATAATTTTATTAAAAAAATTAATCAAGTATCAAATATTTCGTACTATTGTTGGGGTTACCATGATGCTAGTTTTTTTAAATCGCCAGGTTTTTCCAGTCTCTACTTTCTATATTGTACATTATCTTTATGACGGATTTTTTTCAGTACCTACCTAGTTTTTAATTTAACATACTAAATACCTTGCGTAGTAAATAGTAATATATCATGAAGGACATTCTGGAAAAAAATCATTAATACATATAAATTGTAGTACTGTTAGTGCATTTTAGATTAGTTTTTTACTGTCGACCACTTTGGCGATGATGGGGTTAACCTGTCTGCCTTATACGACATTGGTTGCGGATTCGATTCACGCACGGTACAGGAAAAAAAAATGTTCCGAGGACCATTTGGATTATATCGCATATAATGTTACCCTGTAACCCTCGGTTTACACATGGTACGTTTTACTGGATACGTTTTACCGGATACGTTTTTTTTTCATCGATGGCGCATGGAGTTGTATGGGCGACTTCACATATGGCACAGTATTCAGTACAGGTGCGTATTTTCGATACAAAAAAGGTATCCAGTAAAACGTATCATGTATGAACGGGCTGTTACGCATCCGTCATCCGTCATTTCCTACAAACTATAGTCTTATTTTTTCGGATTCGGATTGGGATAACAATCGGATGTAGTCCGTAACCGCTCTAGCTGTTGTGTTGTTTTAAAACGAACGTTGTGGAATTTAAGGAAGTAATTTCATTGCGCCGATTCTTGGAATAAAAACTTATTACATTACTTATTCGTTAAACCTGTATTTAGTGCAAATAATGGAATTCAAAATAGTTTATTATTTATTTAAATTATACGTCTTGAATTATAGTTTGTAAAACACATGTATATTTGAAATAAGTACTAAAACGAATCCAGACTGAATAAATAGTGTTCTACATATTTTCGGTCTGCTGACCCTTGAAGTTCTTATAAGGGGCATTTCACTAAAACTGTAGGTAACTAAGTGGACATTGTATATTTGACGGAGGAAAGTTGGTTTTTTCGATACAAGATAGGGATATCATGAATCTTGAATATTTCCTTCTATGTGGGCGTCCATGCTGAACTGGGAGCGAAAGAAAAACGTAAATGTGCCAGCTTTTTTTTTTTTTATATTGTAAGGATAGGACGTTTGTCTTCCATGCCACCTGATGGAAAGTGCGCATGAAAACTATGGTATTACACGTCCATCCACGAGAAACCTATTCACTCGACACTTAAAAGTTCCAGGACTGTAGTGGTCAGGAAAAACAGACGTAGGCAGATTGTTCCACTCCTTGGCAATCCTTACCAAAAAGGAACTATCGAAGCGTTTTGTTCGACTTCTTGGTAAATCCACTATATAGGGATGGAAGTTCTGTCTGCGTCTGGTAGTCCGGTGGTAAAAAGGGGTGGGTTCAATTTGGTCAAAAAGAGCACTCGCACACTCGACAAAATGTAGCCGATAAAATACTGTCAAACAAGCAACCTTACGACGATGCTCCAGCGTCTGCAATTTTTTATTCGTAAGGTTGTTGTTATTTATGATTTTACGGGCTCTTCGGTCAACAGAGTCTAGCGCTTCGAGCTGGTATTTGGCAGAACCATCCCAAAGGTGACTACAGTACTCCATGCACGACCTCACTTGGGCTGTGTATAAGTTGAGCAGCCGTTCAGGCCTGAAGTACCGCCGGACCTTCGAGATGATACCCAATTTTTTTTAAGCCGTTTTTGCCATAGACTCAATTTGTTGTCCGAAGTTTAATTTGGATGTTATAGTGACGCCCAAAAGCCCTAGTTGGTCGGTGATGGGAACAGATACATTCTGGAAAGTGGGCGTAAAAGTAAAGGTGCTCTTTTTTGCGGAGAATAGACACGCTTGTGTTTTGGAGGCGTTGAATTTGACCAGGTTAGATTCGCCCCAATCGGACACATTCCGCAAGGTCGAATCAACGCGCTCAATCATAGACTTTCTCAAAACCTGGATTTCATGGGCGCTCGTTCGCGCATTGGATATATATCTCTCAACAACAGTGCTGTCATCAGCATATCCAATAATGCCTGGTGTTAGGAGGTCATTAATGTGCAGCAAGAATAAAGTTGCAGAGAGAACAGATCCCTGAGGTACCCCGGCATTAATCGCCATTAGGTCAGAGGAGTAGCCGTCTAAGACTACTCGAATCGACCGTTCCCTCAGAAAATCAGATATCCAGTCGCAGAGCCCGGTTGGTATGCCATATGCTGGAAGCTTGCTTAAGAGACCATCATGCCAGACCCTGTCAAAGGCCTTGGATATGTCTAAGGAAACAGCTATTGCTTCACCATGACCCTCCAAGGCCTCACTCCATAAGTGTGTGGCATACACGAGAAGATCGCCGGTCGAGCGTCCACTGCGGAAACCATATTGGCTATCGCTTAGGAGCTCGTTGGTCTCGAGGTATGCCAGGAGTCGATTGTTCAATACACGTTCCATGACTTTGCAAAGTATGGAAGTGATTGAGATTGGTCGATAGTTGACAGGATCAGCACGGCTTCCCTTCTTCGGTACTGGTTGTACGTTAGCCAGCTTCCAGGATTTTGGGACTTTACCAGATTCCAAAGAAAGTCTATAGAGACGCGTCAAAACGGGAGACAACTCAGCTGCGCAGCGTTTCAACATCAGTGCAGGAATACCATCTGGACCGCTAGCCTTATTCTCGTCTAGGTGCAGCAAGCATTTAAGAACCTTCTTTTGGCGAATATGAACGGTACCCATTGTAGGACCGAACTGAGGTAATTGGGGTGGGATTTTTCCTTGGCTATCTAGACGAGAATTTTCCGCAAAGATACTGGCAAATAAATCCGCCTTTTCCTTAGCGGTGTGGGCCAGGGAACCGTCAGGTTTCCGCAGTGGCGGCAGCGATGGGCGACAAAAGTTCGTTTCGACCGACTTGGCGAGGGACCAGAAAGCTTTACTTCCCGAGGGATATGACGCTATTCTGTCTCCAATACAGCCTATGTGGGCGAAACGAGCTCTTTTGATCACCTTCTTGCAGGACTTGGCGGCAGCATTGTACCTCTTCTTGTGTTCGTGCGAATCCACGGCTTTGCTTCTGCGAGCGGTTGCCCAGGCTTTGTACGCTTCTCGCTTACGCTTTTCAGCGGAAAAGCATTCAGCACTAAACCATGGGCGAGCTTTGGTTTCAAGGGATAGATCAGCGTAGGGAATGAAGAACTCCATTGCTTGACCTATCACACTTGAGACTGCATCAGCGCAGCACGATGGATCGGTTGATGTAAAACAAGCTTGCCGCCACGGATAAGATGCGAAGAAATGTCGCATTTCATCCCAATCTGCCAACTTGTAGCGCCATACTCGCCTAGAACCACTTGGTCGGGTGTCAGGTGGCGAGTACTGCGATACAGATTTCACCAGACAGTGATCGGATGTCCCTAAGGGTGCAGTGACGGACACCGTATATCTGTCGGGATCGGTTGTTAGCAGAAGGTCCAGGCAGTAAGCAGTGTGGCCAGCAACTTCTGGGATGCGCGTAGGCTTGTCAACAAGCTGAGAGAGGCCATGAGTGAGCGAAAACTTAAAAGCCTCTCTACCAGCATGGTCAGTGTCCTGAAACGGGTATAACCACTGTCCGTGGTGTGCGTTCAAATCCCCCAGGAACACTAACTGCGCTGTGGGAAAACGTTGCTGAACCTTGTCCGCTGTACTGCTGAGATAGTCCATAAGCCTTGTTGTCTCCTGATCTCCGCTGTGTGACCGATAAATACCAGCGTATACCATTTGGTCTAGGCCGGTATCTATGTGAACCCACATAACTGAAAGGTCCGGCACTTCTAAGTAACGGAGACGCTGACAACAGATCGTGTCACTGGCATACATGCACGCCCCGGCGTGCGGGTGGAATTTGGACTTCAGGATGTAACCTGGGTAACAGAGGTATGCCGAGTCTGACGGATCACAGATCTGCGTCTCCGTTAGGAAGAGTAGGTGGGGTCTCTCCGTCTCGAGGTGGTGGGGGACATCATTGAGATTGGAGTGCACTCCTCGGATGTTACAGAAGTGCACTTTAAACGAGAGGAAGTGCAACCGCTGTGTTACCTTACTCTTCTTTGGACCTTTCATTATTGTTGGAGTGGAGTGAATAGGGAGGAGAACAGAAGTTGAGTGGAGTGCTGCAAATGGAACCAAGCAACTCGATAGGGGTAACGCACCTTTGGGAAACTCGCTTGGAGACTGCGGGGACGCCCGAACCCCCCCGAGTTCGCCATCGGGTCCTCTCAAACCGGTCGCCAGCCGGCACGATGGAGCCTCCCGGGATTTTTCGCGAGGTGGCGGGGCAGCCTTTTGCATGTGGCTGGCATGCTACTTGGGCCCCCTACTACCTGCGGTCGGCCAGCGGTGCACCGTGCTTCGGATCCCGCTACCCTCCAAAACGAGTCACCCGGTGAGTCATTATGCTACGAGTTGAAAACAGTTCTCCGATGCAGCACGATTACTCAGACCTATCCTCCTCAATGGCTACACTAGACATCATGCCGGAACGCAACTAGGTTACTTGGCGGCATGGTTTTGTCTAGTGGGTGGTGACTAGCCACGGCCGAAGCCTACCACCAGATTTTACTGCTCGTTTAGCACCACCCAGGGACCACGTACAAGGCATCGAGGGCTAAACCTTGCGGGCGCGAGCAGTTTTCAGTCCCCGAAACTGCTGCTTCTCTTCCCGGGCATACTGTAAAAGTCAGTTAAGAGACAGAGGTTTTAAAGGCGTTTTTGTGGGCGATAGGCTGACCCCCTGTCACTACAATAGTCTCTCTCCATCTTTATAATACCTCCAAATTTGTCAAACGTGACATCAGATGGTCTTGCAACCTCTGGTGTTCTGTCTACCCCATAAGGGATACAGGCGTGACGTTATGTATGAATGTGGGCGTCTCAGTGGCCGAGTTGGTTTTTTGTGGTTGGTTAAACAATACTATTCTTACTATAGTTTTCATTATTTCATCATTCAGTAAAAGATTCAAAACCGCGGTGACGTTTTCAAAGTCTCATCACTCTTATTCTAATATTTTTTTTAATTATTAGTGATTAGTGATTCTCAGCTGCCTTCGCTGACTGCGCCCGATGTCAACCCGTGATTTCGACTCCGGCAAGCGCCATACCGACATAATAAATATTCATTTAAACTTAACAATTTTAGGTATCACCTGTAGTTTTATGGATAAATATATTAAACACTCTTTTTATAGAGCCCGTTTGGTGTTTGTCTCAGCAACAGAAAATCTAAAATCAATATTTAGTATGGCAAAATTAAAAGTATACTACGCACTGTTTGCGAAAACCTTAGATATATAAATTTTTTTTTGTATTGTGTTATATCATTTAGGTCCATCAGTATCAATACAAAGTACCTACATGTTAAGATCATGCTCCGTTCTGAACATTTGTTTGTGCACTTGCTGATCCTAGAAAAATAGGTTAAGAATGTGTATTCTCAAAATAATTTTTCCTTGCCTTCAGCTGAGTATCAGAAAATCTCAATATTTGCATCCTTGTATAAATCAAATAATAGGTACTAAGATTTACTTAATGTTTTTTTTTCGGTAGATATCCAATTGAAAATTCAGAGTTCCTGCAGCGGTCTCACTTTTTATTGAACGCCCCACATCACTGTTAGACTTACTTATTCATAAAAGTTAGACGAAGAGGTCTATAATATATTTAAATAGTATTTATAGATTTCCGGGACTGTAAATTTAGTTTTGCTTTTAACAATATAGTGTTTACTGAATAACTTAATACCTATTTTTCTGGGCAAAGTACCTGCTTAGTAGTAGGTATTGTTTGCACTTATAATGGATAGATTTTTGCCAAATTTAAATGTTAGTTTCTTTGATACGATATAAACGTACCTACATATTTATTTTAGCGTCGCTCAGTGCAAAAAAGTAGAAATACGGAACCACAAACTTTTAAAAAAAAAGTCACTGTTGATGGACATAGCTACTACGACGCGGCATTTCCTTGATGATACTACGACGTAGTACTACAAAATGTGTGTAGTAGCACGTAGTCATCTTTATTTTAATGGTAATTTGATGACGGTCAAGAGTGACCATGCCTTGGTTAATATATTAGCGGATAAATTAGTTTCCTTGTAAAAAAAATAAATACTTTTGTTTTGCAAAAATCGTTTCAATGATACTTATTGTGTAAAAATAAAATTGGCCGGTGACTATAAATCAACCCTGTATAGGTTTATTGATTTTTTGGAGCTGTATCTTTTGAGAAGGTATAGTGTTGGAGACAATAAACCATTTTGATGTAAGAGGCGACAAATCAGAGTGACTCCCGTTGGGTGCCTACGCTTGGCTAGCCACCACACTTCATATAAAATCTATTCAATTCAATTCATGTATTTCCACGAATATAGGGTAATCCATGCTGGACTGGGAGCGAAAGAAAAACATAGAATGTACCAGCTGCTTCTCTTCCTGGGCATACTGTAAAACTCAGTTAAAGGACAGAGGTTTTATTGGCGTTTAGGCGGGCAATAGGGATACAGGCGTGAATGTATGCATATATACATACTGTAGTGTTACCTAAAGTAAAAGTCTAAGTAACCTACTATTTAAAGGAAGATGTTAAGAGAAAATAAAAAAATAAAGTTAAAGTTTATATATTTACAAAAAAAAGTCACAAGTAGATATAAAAACACTTTTTACACTTACAGTCCATAAATTTGCTATATATACACAGAAATTCTCCAAAATGCTTAGATATTCTTAAGTTTCCAGGATATAAAGCTCCAAGGGTTTATATAAAGTTATATAGCGGCTCCAAGAGGTTATGTAGTTATGATACTTTTATAGTTTTCTTCAATACTCTCCAAAGTATTCTGATCGGTGTTTTATTTTCAAAAGACCACGAATTCAGCTCGCCGCTCCTTTTATAGTCCCGATTTTCATTCGACAGCCGTAAATTAAATAATAGTTCAAAAGACATCCATTTTTCATCGGCCAGCGGCTGTCACTTCTATTAACAAGGAGGTTTTAGTCTCTGGAGCAGCGGTCGTAGTATGATAAAAGTGGAGCTGATAATTCCCTTGATTATAAATGCGCAAATCTCAGAATAATTTATATTAAAGTAATAATTTAAAAATTAATTGAAAAGGAAATGAATATAAAACATACTAATAGTTTATAAATTATCTGTGCTGAAAAGTGACATAAGCTACATGACAAATTTAGAGTTGACAAGTAAATAGTTTTTCAGATACAAAAATATAAACAACAATAAAAATACAAACTATGAGCTCAAATAACACATGCAACGTGATTATTAATGTAAGACAACTATTAACAAAACCAATGGAATATACAAAACAGTAAGTACAAAAATAGTTATATTACAATACATACATTACTTCACGCCTGTATCCCTTATGGGGTAGGCAGAACACCAGAGGTTATAAGACCATCTGATGTCACGTTTGAAAAATTTGGAGGTATTATAAAGATGGAGAGAGTCTATTGTAGTGAAAGGAGGTCAGCCTATCGCCCACAAAAACGCCTTTAAAACCTCTGTCCCTTAACTGACTTTTACAGTATGCCCGAGAAGAGAAGCAGCTGGCACATTCTATGTTTTTCTTTCGTTCCCAGTCCAGCAAGGAAGCGGTGAATGTATGTATAGGTTAATATATTATTCTGCCGCAAAATATGAATACTCCGTCAGTGTTTTGTTCCGAAAATGTTTTATGAAGAACTAGCTCCTTCCTGCACCACGTGCTGGCATCTTCAACATCATGTTCATTTACCATCAGGTGAGATTGAGGTCACACGCGGACAGGCGCGGTCCCAGGAGGGGGGTCACATGACCCCCCCCCCCAAATCATAAAAATATGAACCCTTTAAAAGAGAAGGAGGAAGAAAAAGATACTTCTGATACAATAAAATTGTCGTAACCCCCTCAAAATTCAGTTGTGACCCCCCAAAATTTCAGTCTGGGATCGCGCCTGCACGCGGGTTAGTCAATGTAAGAAAATGACGCCATACCTAACGATGACGTTCAAGATAAATTAAGGTAATTTAAACACTGAATTAATGAATAAATGACTTAGGACAGCGCGTCATACTTATTGCTAGCTTAAATTAATTGGTAGAAATAATGTAAAGTACGTCATGTATAAATGCGCAATATCCAAAATTATAATGTTTAGTCAGTGCGAACGTCAAGTTACTTTTATAAAATTACCTACAGCAATGTACGCCCCTAAGTATAGCATAAATAAATCAAATTCAAATTCAAAATTTCTTTATTGGCAAATTTGATTTAAAAAATATGTTGAAGGACACTCCTTTTAGGTACGCAGACCTGTATTAGGAGTGAACACTCTTCCCGAATTACGTTACATGTTACCAATTACAAGTAGGTATAAGTAGTTATTCATAAAGTAAAACTAAACTAACAATTTAGCATAGGTAGGCTTAAATAACAAAAACACAGAACATTTATTTCTTTAGATTTATTTTTAAAGACATAAATGTTGGTAAATTTATATTAGTATTTAAAATTATACATTTTTCTTATTTAATATGACTCGATAAAAAAAAGAATTGTTGGATATTATTTATTTATTTCATTTATTTACACTTCAGTTTTTACAGGTAAAGTAAAAGAAAAAAGATATTATTCACGTAGCGCCATATACCTAGGCCTAAAGTTAGCTCATTTGCTTAGGTACGTTATATGTAAGTATTGTTAAGAATACACGATCGCATAGTGCGCAATGAAGTTCCCCGATTGTGTTGTAGGTGCATTGATAGGAAGGCTTTGAACGGGTATTCTTCTATTCGTGTATTCTTAACAAAATTTGGCTTCGCAAGTCACGTTCGAGCACATGAGCGAAGACAGAATCCGTGCAACTGACAGGGTGTCGCCGACGACGGATACGTCTGGGAGGACATCATCATCATCATCATGTAAGTATTAGGCAATGGATGTAGGTACATAAGTACTTAATTATAATCTAATATATTAAAACTAGCTGTTGCCCGCGACTTCGTCCGCGTGAATACCGGTTATGGGGGTTGGATAAATAATATTATAATATCGTCCTTGAAGTTCAAAGTCAAAATCGATTAAGTTGTTTAGCTGTGAAAGTGTTACTGATAGATAAACAGAAAGAGTTATTTCAAAAACTGTTACAACAACGCTGTCATTCGCAGTTTAACCTAGGTTTTGTGAAAAAGACCTACAAAAATAAAATAGCAAAAGTAACCTACAAAAAGTATATACCAAACAGGAATACCCTACGAAAGGCACACTGGGTAAAAGTAAGGCTGCAAACTGGACGGCTGCGACAGCGAGAGCGACAGCGGCGCGGGCAGCATTATGGTGCGCATATTAGCTTACTCTAGCCATCGCGCGCGGTTTTACCCGCGTAACTTTTGATCCCGTGTGAATTTCGGGATAAAATATAGCTTATAACCTTCTATAAGAGTTGGGCTATCAAATGCAAAAATAATTTTTCAAATCCCACTTGTAGTTTCTGAGATTAGCGCGTTCAAACAAACAAACAAAAAAACAAACTCTTCAGCTTTATATATTAGTATAGATAATAGGATAAAATAACAAAATAACATTTATCTTGTCGATTCGACTATTTATCGATGGTTGCTGCTAGGCCGTTCTCGACGCCAGCGCTCGCTCGAGCGATTTGTCGCGGTTTCATACAAACTCAATACTTTCTATCGTGTCGCGGAAATCGCTGCACGCGTCGCTGTCGCTGCCGTCCAGTTTGCAGCCTTATGGGGGTATGTATAAGAGTAGGTTTATATGTAGGTAGGTTTATTACATAGATGGTGCCCGCGACTTCGTCTGCATTGAATTAGTATTTCTAATAGGTTATTTTCTTCTCCAAGGTCTTATCTAAAAAATTAAACATGGAGAATCTTCCTCCATATAATATGTAGGTATAACTCCTAACCAATACATTACAAAGGCACATTCTAGGTAAAGCTATATTACTGTAGTTTTATAAAAATCCATTCGGTAGTTTTTGCGTGAAAGAGTAGCAAAAATCCATCCGTCTAGCCATTATCAGTGTATAATATGTTTAGTAACCTATATGTTTGGCTGTTTTTCACGGTCAAACGGCTTAGCCAATTTTAATGTAATTTGGTATGGTAGTTCATAAAGTCCTGTGTTGAGTTTTGACACATACACCACTTTTTATTCTGAAGAATTCTACGGTTTCTGACTTCCAAGAGGCAGAAACGATCAATAAAGAAAACCAAAACGATATTGAGTTCCATTATTTTACGTTTAACTTTTTTACAATATATCTCTGTATGTACACTACCTACATTAAATCTAGCAAGAAGCTTTATTTATTAATGATTTAGCCCTATCAACATAGTAAACTTTTCTACTACATACCAACTATCTTTCGGATTTATTATAATATTATATGTCAGCCACAGATGTCAGCAGAATAGAACAACAAACAGACAGACACAAAAAGAAATTTTTCTCTTTTAAATTCTTACTTTTTTTTTCATTTCTTAATAACCTTACATATTTTTTTTGTAAAAATATTTCATGTTCACACGTTATTGTTTACTATTTTATATATACATATGTATGTAAAGATAGATGCATGATAAAGATTGATACAAAATAAAAAAAAATATAATAAAAAATATTACGCGAGCAGGATCGAACCCACGACCTTAGACTCATGGTCGGTCTACGCGCAACTGAGCTATGAGTACTTCTGATCTGTATCACATGAGTAGATAATCCGTTTATCTACTCATGTGTCTGTATGCCGAACATCTCCACCATATTCTAGTAAGTTTTAGGCATAACTTTTAAAAATCTATAACAATTTTTAGATCCTAGATTTTTTTATGTCTGCAGAATCTGCTCATCATCCTGGACAACTTTTGTTAAGGCATCATATCTATATTTCTTACGGTTTTGATGATCCCTTAAGGGTTCTGCATCAGGTGTTCCAGTAACCGAAATAAAATATACCCTATATGTTGCCCCGGCTTCACAGCTATACATCAAAAAAAGTTTCATTCAAATCCGTCCAGCGGTTCCAGAGATTAGCGTGTGCAAACAGACAAACTTACAAACAAACAATCAGACAATTTTTTCAATTTTTTCATCATTTTTTCACAATTTTTTCATCATCCGGGACAACTTTTGTTAAGGCATCATATCTATATTTCTTACAGTTTTGATGATCCCTTAAGGGTTCTGCATCAGGTGTTCCAGTAACCGAAATAAAATATACCCTATATGTTGCCCCGGCTTCACAGCTATACATCAAAAAAAGTTTCATTCAAATCCGTCCAGCGGTTCCAGAGATTAGCGTGTGCAAACAGACAAACTTACAAACAAACAATCAGACAATTTTTTTTTTCAGATTCTTACTCTTTTTTCATTTCTTTATAACCCTAGATATTTTTTTTTGTAAAAATATTAAATGTACAGACACGTTTTTTTTACTGTTTTATTATATGTATTGATTTCAAAATTTTATTTCATATGCCATTTCGGCGAATCATAGCTGTACTACACTAACACTTAAGACTTGCACACTTTTATAATACCTATGATTATAAATAAATGAATTGATTGATTGATTGATCTTTTTCATACATAATCTACCCAGACCAAAGTCAAAGTCAAGGTCAAAACAATTTTTACCTTGCTATTTACAAATTGATCTGAATCTACCACCACTTCGGAAAGTCGATCTGTTGAGAAGCAGTGGCAAGAAACTCAACAGCAATCATCTCAAGAGCAATTAAAAATACACAATAACAACTTTCAGCCAGGGAATCTCATCTTCTTGCAACCGGATATCTTATAATAGACCTTTTCCCACAACACTTATCTATCCTTAAATCTATCCAAGGGTTAATCTTTTAAAGATTTTTGGAATTTTATTATAAAAACCTACATAGCGTTGACCCATGAACGAGCTAGTGACTTTCTGGAGTGTCCTATTATATTTATACTTTAGTCAAAGAGGTACTAGGTAGAAACGTAAATAAAGATATAGAGGTAAAGCTAGAGATGGAATAGCGATATAGGTGAGAGAGAATAGAGAGAATTTGGATGGAGACGGAGATAGACGTGGGCACAGACACGGATTGCTTGCTGTCGTTCTGTTAATCCACGAACCTTCCATACAAAACACGAAGTGTACATTATCGCCAAGCACTGCGCGTCGCAAGAATCTCGGAATGATTGGTAAGTATGGCAACGTCGCATTTCGCCAAAACGCGAGACGCGCGGGCGGCGCCGCTCGTCATAAGAACACGATGACTGCGTGCAACGTCGCTCACTGTTACTTGACTGCTATTGAGTAACATGATAAAGAAATGTTCGTATTCCCTAATATAACGTTTCCGCCGTGTAACTGCTACGTATAAATATTATGAATATATTAGTCACACCTGTACCGTCAATTACAAGTACCTACAATTGTCTACAATGTAATTTCTCCACTGGCGTTTGAATAAGAGTCTTACTAACGCTATACTTTCCTTCTGGCGAAACGCAAACCCATTTGGACTCTATTTGACCGAATTCATCGGGCCATTCATGTACCTATATCCATATTCAGCCTATCCTGAAACTATATGCTCCATCTTTGATGTCATCGACACTCAACATCAAGTAGATAAGATTGTAAGAGAACGATAACCTATCTTCCGAAACTTTTTAGTTCTTATTTCAAAACACCGAAAACGATTTAACGAAGTTTTGAATCCATATTTTATTGAGATAAAGTGAGAAATAAATTTATTTTTCATTTCTCATACTCGGAAAGTAGTCTATGTTTGATCCAAGTATCGGTCTGAAAATGCTTCATCCGACCCGCGGGTCGGAATGTTTCATACAAATTCATTCCGAACCAAGGGCCGGAATGGATTTCAAAAATAGAACTAATACATGTCTTATGAAGCCAGCTGTCAAAAATTTAGATTTTTTTATGATTTTTTTTTTATTTTAGAAGTCAAGTTAAAAGAAGTAATTTAAAAAATTATATTTGTCTACATTTTGTCACTATCATTTAAAAATAGTATATTATGTAACAAGTGAGCGAAGTTGCTAATTACAGTCGAGGCTGTGATTTGAGCCCGAGCCGCAGGCGAGGGCTTAATAATGAGCCGAGACTGTAATTAGCAACGCTCACGAGTTACATACGACGTTTTTCAACACACTTATGAGTAAAAGACAGACATACGTGGTCATAAAATAACAAACACATTTGATAACAAAGCTGTGAATTGTGATTGAAAAATGGCGCCGAACCTCGCGCATGCGCGTAGGTTTTTTTTCCGCCAAATGTGTCAATGTCTGTATAGCATATACAGCCTATTTTAAGTGAAAATGTTTAGTTTGGAGTGGTAAATGCAAATATTTTAATATTTTATAACAAATTATTGTAAATTGTGAATAATTTGTTTGATATACAAATTTGTTTTACTAATATAAGGCGCAAACATTTAAAAATGTATATGGATTTGAAGTGGTATAAAACCTCTTTGTTGTTTCTGAAAATATTTAATGTATAACCCGGACCAATAAAATATGCTCTGTTTACTCGCATGTAATTTGCACAAAGGTACAATTCAACTTTGTAGGATTCATTATATTATGCACTAGGGTATAATATATTATGCACGCGTGACTTATAGCCCAGTTTATAGTTCTAAATTCAATAGAATAACGCTCACTTTACGAGCAAGTGTGTTGAAAAATATATAAATATATAATTTTCTTAATTATATATAATTATTTTAATACATAGGGTTGTTTTAATCTATACCTACATAGAAATATGTCACCGATTTATATGTGAATAAAAATGTCACTTTAAACTTTACGAATTATTCGAACTTTTCCATTAATTTTAAATAAATATTTAAGAAAAATGTTTATTTTTTACTTTCGTTATATTCGAAATGAAAAGTAGAGTGTTCCCCGCGGGTGGATGACATCAATTCATACTCGGATTATATACCTCGTATGGGAATTGATGTCATCCGACCCTAGTTTAACAATCTACTATTGCATTATGTTTTATGTTCTAGAAAAAATAATAATCGAATATCAAAATCTTTTTTTTCTTTTTACAACTGTTTTACTTAAAATAATTTTCTTTTCTCGATGTATTAAATATCAGCCTGCTTGTATTCGGGATTTCCCAACTGTGAATCGAGGTAAAATATTACCTCAGCTGTACACGTATAATTAGCTCGTACATTTACATTCAGTTTTAAATTTAGTCATGAACTTATTTGTTGACCCCTTAACCACGTAGTCTTATTGGATCGACCCTAGAGTGTTTTTATAGATCTGGAGGCGCGGAGGGAGAGCAGCCCCCGCTTGCTGCTGTAACAAACCGCTGTGTAAGACCAGCGCAGACACAGACGGCGGCGGTTTGCGCGGTCGTTGGAGCTGCACTTCCCGCAGCGTCGGAGACGTTTTATTTCCAAATTGTTACCATGAAGAAAAATAATCTAAAATAACGTTTAGTAAATTAAATTAAAACTTTTAACACAGTTAAATAAACTTAATTATACTCCTATTAAACGTCTTATTTATTACATTCCGAGGGAAACGGAATGTATGAGGTGTAGGAATGAATGTATGAAGTGTGTCTTATTAAAATATAGGAATAGTTTTATCGGGAAAATAAAACGTCTAATATTACTATATATTATCAATGGTTGAATAAGATTTCAAATTTATTACATTCCGAGAGAAACGGAATGTACAAGGTGTAGGAAAAAACAAATGTAGTAATGAATTTATGAAGTGTGTCTTATAATAATATGGGAAACGTTTTATCGGGAAAATAAAACATTCAACATTAATATATTTATCAATGACTGAATTAAATTTCCAACATATAGAATTTGAAAAAATAGGATACCCATTTGAAAATCGGATTATCAGCAATATGTCAATCGTATTTTCGGTATTATGAAAATATGGAAAATAAAAATGCTGCCAAATGTTTCCGGGTTAAGGCGTATTCTCGCCCATACTAATTTCTTTTATCAAATATGGGCGAACAGAGCGTTATTTTACTCTGGAATGCTTGCACTAAAAATTATTTCTATATTAAGTTACAGCAAAATTACTTTTAAAATAAAAAATCTGACAAGAAATAGCTTAACTGAAGTATTAAATTTTGTTCAAATGTGTCAATGTATGGGTGGACGGTGACAGTGTAGTACGTTAACAGGATGTTTAAGTGTGTGTGCGTTCATTGAAGCTACGTTGCGTGTTTGGCGTTTGCTGAAAAATGCGACGTTGCCGCTCAGGTCAGGCAACCGAGGCAACCTATGTATTTTGTCGTTCAGAACTTTGGAATACTTCGGATTTCATCGCACGAGATCTCTACGCCCGCGCCCCGCTCCGCGCCGATTTCATTCAGTCGAAAGATTTGTTTTGATACTATCTTTTTGTTTTAATTAGGAAATTGTAAAAATGTCTCCACCAACGTCTCAAAGAGACTATAAAAACCACACTTACCTACTCTGGGCCGCAAAAAGTCGCAAACGTAGTTATGGACAAATGAAACGGTATCATGGAGAAATAGTAAGGTAAGGTTTTATATATTTTATTGAATTATTATATCTTATTATGTACTAGCCATGTTAGAAACATACAAACACACTTTCACATTTATTATATTAGTATTCATGAGAAATTGTTTGTAATTATCAGTCAAGTAAATAATTGTATTTTTTGTAGATTTATTTGTGCGTTATAAATAATAATAATATTTGTAATAATATTTCTGACACTCACACAAATTATCTAGCCCAAATTAAGTTTCTTAAAGAACTTGTGTTATGGATACTAGATAACTGATATACTTAAGAAATATATAAAAATACATATTGAATAAATACATATTTTTATTACAATAAACTTAAATAAACATAAAAACATCCATGACTTGACGGCTAATATCTGTGTTCAACACATGAATATCCGCCGCCGCCGGGATTCGAACCCAGGACCTCTGGCATACAAAGCAATGTATGTTACCGCTACACCAGCCGTTCGTCAATATAATTATTTATTATCGTCAATATATTTGGCTTTTTGTTGCAGCCGTGCTTCAATATTGCGCAAGAAGAACAACACTGATACCAACGAACCTTCTTCGAGAAACATAACAAAAAAGATAACATTACGTTTTGTTGTATTAGTATAATAAGTTTAAGTAATATATAATAAGTAATTTTTAATTGTTTTTTCAATTTAGAGTGGATAAAACTGCGAAAACCTACAGTGAAAGTAAAAAGATATATACAGAATCCAGTTATACCCAAAATAAGAAAGAGCCTTCGTCAAGTTCTCTGGATATTAATTGGCCGCTGATTGATCCTCCTGTAAATAGTCATGATTTGATTATAGAACCGCATGATAACTTGGCTGGTCTATCAGGTAACAGAATCGTTGACCTATCACATGTCCTCAAATGGGCTTTTACAATTGAGAAACATCATTCACAATGTGCAGGGAGCAGTATTGTCTTTGGGAATGAATTAAAGAATGGTTTCTATAGTATATTTATCTTCCAATGCAGTATGTGTGGCAAAGAATTTAGGTACAGCAATGGAAAAGAGGACCACTTCAATAAAGCTTTTGTTTGGGGAACATTGACAGCTGGCAGCTATTATACACAGGCTGCACACATAACAAAGTTGATGGACATCCCTACAATGTCAGCAGCCAAGTTACTTGCCACAGAGAAACTATTAGGTGATGTTTGGAAAGACCATCTAAGTGAGGAAATTCAAAAGAATGGACAAAAAGAGAGGGCTATTGATATAGAAAAAAATCTTTGGACATATCATTCAGGTCTGTATGTCATTCGATATAAGTATATTTATATATTTCTATTTGTCCATTATCGACCGCCTCCGTGGCGCACGGCTAATTTTATAAATCACCCTGAATAAGTACTGATGACAGCGCAGCATCTAAAGTGCGGCCGTTGCGAGAATGCGTTCCTGACGGGTACACCTATTATAGTAGAACTTTTTAAGTAATAATTTTTTATTGCATAACAACTAATAGCATAAACCTCTTTTCGCAGAATATCGTTGGGCATTAACTCATTTAGCATACATTGAAACCCATAATTCTGTAAGTCAGAATTATCTGTACGCATAATTTTGGTATCCATAATAATCACAATGTATAATCATCACATCGCAGAGAGTTCAAAACCAGATTCATCTTATGGCATATATTTCTTATCCATAACAATTTAAAAGTAGAACCATCATTTCGCATAATGCTTACAGCAAGAATCATCTTTTATACTTTTAGCCGGCTAAAACTAGGTGCAGCCGGCCACATGTGGTTAAACCTAGGTGTATCCATTTCGGGGTTGTGGTGGCCGATCACCTCGCTGCGCTCGGATGATCGTCGCCTCGCTACGCTCGGCTTTTTATATACACTCTTGAGTCGATGGTAACTATGGCAAAGCCAGGTTAAGGGGTCGTGGTTAAGGGGGTTGTGATTAGGCTACACCTAGGTTTAGCCACCGGTGTGCGGCTGCACCTAGTTCTAGCCGCTATGATGAAGGCTAAACCTAGTTCTAAGGGTGTTATTTAACTTTAGTTATTAGTTTATTTAAATCAAGATTTTAGTTATTGGAAGCTTTACAATATGCAATTTTATACAAATGCAATTTATGCAATTAACCCAATCTATATTATTCTAATTGAAATTCTATGATCTTCATAGTATGCCTAGTCAAAGTATGCCAAATAATCTGTACTCTAAATGAACGTTATGCTAAATGATATTATACAAAATTTTAACTATGCCAAAGGTAAATATGCCAATAAAAATTCTACTATCTTAAATGTATGCCATTCTAAATTCGGTCATAAGCACATTATGCCTAAAAATATTTATGTCAAATATTTTTTATGCCTAATTAATGATCGACTAAAGAAGTTTCTGCGAAGTCAGTTATCCCAAATAGGTTTCGGAGTATCAAGTTTCTACCAAATAGACCGCACCCGTTCCTGACAGCTCCTTATGTCCACTGAATAAAGTTTATTTCCGATTCGAAAGTTAAAAAAGCTATGATTTTGACAGCTGTCAGGAACGCATTTTCAACAGCCGTACTTTAGTAGGTGGTATGGATGAGTTACTCATTTTCAATTTTTTTTTCAACAGGTGGTGACACATAATATCCTCCTTCACTATAGTGAAAGCACTCAGATCAGTAGTGATCTTCTTCGCAACAGATCGACTTTTCGCAGTGGCGGTAGATTCAGTTCTTTAAAATAATTATACCTGATAAAATCCGTTTGTATGTGTTTTATTTATTTAATCATTTTGAATACTTAGTTGATTTGAGTAAATGGAAATAGATACATAATTGTTCTTGATAAGCCCCTACTAACAAATTGAGATATTCTGGTGGTGTCTCAATGTCAATGCTTGTGCTCGGGTGCTGTGGTTCACTGTAAAAGTGTGCAGAAGTAGTTAAGTATAAACTATGTTTCGGTGTAGTATTTCAAACCCTAATTGAAAACATTTATTTTTGAAACGATGTATTTGTTACTAGCTGCTGCCCGCGACGTCGTCTGCGTGAACGCTATGCAGCACCAAACGCACCTACGATTATAACACTGCTAGCGTGATAATATGTAGCCTATATGTTGACTCGACTTCTTAACTATCTTCATGCCAAATTTGAAGTAAATCCATGCAGTACTTTTTGAGTTTATCCCGGAAAGACAAACAGACAAAAATTCTAAAAACTATATTTTTTGTTTCTGTTTCGATTGTAGATCATACCCCAAGTATTCTTTTAAAAAAATATTCAATGTACAGTTTTGACTTTCCTACCATTTTATTATATGTATAGATATTGTAGTACCTATGCACTTGATTTGATTGGCACATCTATTAGATTGAGATAAGGTCCTCCAGGATCAAATTATAATGGACGGAAAGCGAATTTGTATAAAACTACCTATTGCCACCAAATTATTCTGACCCATGAACTTATGCAGTATAGTTTCGAGACACATCAGTTTTCGGTTCAATTATGACCTCTATCACCTTCACATAAGGTCGCTCTGTATGGCTCTGCATAGGGCCTTCACTGCGTGAAGCGGACGCACGCTCGGCGTGCTTGTTACATGTGATCCTATACTTAGAGCAGCGCTAAGTCAGGCGGGTCGCCCGGCGCACTATAATGTATGGCGCAAAGTATCTGCCTGTGAACGTCCCGTAAAAATCGGTCCAGCAGACAAAAATTAAAAAAAAATGTTGTTTTGGTTATATGTTTTATTTGTAGGTATAGATAAAGATAATTTATTATAAGATTATTCTTTGTTTCTTCGTTTTATAGTAAGTACTTAACAACTATAATTTCGATGTAAGTAATTGAAATTAATTTTATCCATCGAAAAAAGTATCAAATCATAAACGTACAATATTTAGCATTCGCAAATGTATCGAAAATAATTAGCTCCGCGCGCACGAGTGTCAACGACGTCTGCTCTCACGTGTCTGTCCATTCGGGTAAGCGCAGTCGAAAACCTGCCCCCCCGCCCTTCGTGTGTCAAAGTGTGCGTGAGAACTTTGCTGCCACTAAGAAGTTGTTATTTAAATCAAATATACGAATTTAGTGACTTTAAACTCAGCTGAATCTTGCTTGAGACATTACAAATGTTATGTTATTTCAGCAAAACGTATAATTTTTTAAGAATTTAAACATTATCATTCATTAAACAATTAAAAACGTTTAAATTTTCGCATCAACGCCATCTATGAGCGCGAAGTGCTTAGCTGATGGTAAGAATCCACCTTAATGAAATTCGTACTACAAAATTCGGTATTAACATAGGTTACCCTGAAAAACACAAGTGTGTCCATAAGGCGCGGATAACTGATGTTATGCAACATTCTTTGCCGTTAACTGCTGTGTTCTTTTGTATGGGGATTTTATTATTGATTTTATAGTTAGAAAGTAACAGTCCGTTCACACATGATACGTTTTACTGGCTACCTTTTTTGTAACGGAAATACGTATACTATATAATATGTATTTATATTCTAGGTTCCCCCTAGTTCGCTAGATGGTATCCCATATAACAAGCTCTGCTTAGTTTGGGGCCATGTAGTTGGTGTGATTGGATTTTATTATTTTTATTTAATACGTTCGCGTGGACGACGAAACTTATCAATGAGTTTTTTTTGTGTTATGTGCTATTTGTGTAGAACGTAATTTATCGAGCATACCGGAATTAATACTTCTGTCCCGGCGCGGGCCCGTTGTGGCTAATTACAATAGAAAGCCAATAAATTGTGTCTCATTAGCGGTGATTAAGAGGGTATATGATATCTTTGTTCGCGGCATCGCTCGCGTTCTGTAGTTTTTTGTATTAGATTTCTACTTTGTTACCTGTTTAGCAAGATAACCGATAGCGAAGCTGACGTTCATTGCATCAAATGCTCAAAAAGATAATGGTAACGACCGATAGTCATCGTACGACATCAATTGAGAGCTTCAGCATACACGACATTATCAGTGAGGTGAGCCCGTCCAGAATATTAACATAAAGGTTCCTTGGACTACTCACGCTAAGGCTGACCATGTGAAAACAACTCACAAATAACCAACTAAGATCGACGACAACAACGCTAAAGTCTTGGCCGAAACCTCGTGCCTTATTTAATGTCATAGCGTAACATAAAGCTACTGGAAACTGTACCTACTTTTTTACACTAAAATGGGAAATTTTTCGGAATCAAATGAATTCTAGGAATCAAAACACTTGCCCCGGCACATAAACGGGTTAAAATTTCTACCTTAATTATGTGAAAACTCATGAATAATCTGCACTTTATCACTATTCCTAGTAATGCCACATACCGGATGTTCTGTGCGATCAAGATCTATATGAATTTGAAACATAGTACCTAGGAGCTGTTTTTCTCCTCCTGGTATTCCTGCTATTCCAGAATTTCTCCCAAAGTATAATTAACTATAAGGCAGACACAGTCAAATAACAGTTTTTGCTCGGATGTCATATTTGAAACTCTGTTTTCCAAAGTTTCTAATAGTACTGCAGGATTATAGTTAGTTTCTGCAGCGTACTCCCCCTTGATACGTTCGAATAGCCATCAACACTGATCATAAAATCTATGCGGTCTACGCCTTATAAAATTAAACCTCAGTATTTACCTAATTTAAAAAATAAACTCAATAACAGAAAATATAATACCCACCTACTTACTTACCCAAATAAACCTATTTCTGATTATAACTCAAGTGCGATCATGCATGGAGTACTGCAGTCATCTTTGGGATGGTTCAGCCAAATATCAACTAGAAGCGCTAGACTCCGTTGACCGAAGAGCCCGTAAACTAATTAATGACGTCGACCTTACAACCAAAAAACTGCAGACCTTAGAGCATCGTCGTAAGGTTGCGTGTCTAACCGTGTAGGTACTACAGGATACATTTTGGTGAGTGCGCCAGTGCTCTGTTTGAACAAATTGAACCCTCACCATTTTACCATCGGACTACTAGACACAGACAGAACTTCCATCCGTACCTACGTGGTAGATATTCCGAAAAGTCGAACTAAGCGCTTTGACAGTTCCTTTTTGATACGGGTCGCCAAGGTTTGGAATGAACTGCCTGCGTCTATTTTCCCTGACCAGTATAGTCCTAGTACTTTTAAGCGTCGAGTGAATAGGTTTCTCGTGGATGGACGTGTAACACCATAGCCTTCATGTTCACTTAACATCAGGTGGCATGGAAGACAACCGTCACATCCATAATTTATTAAAAAAAAAACTAATCTAAACTGAATAAATAAGCAAAATCCCTAAAAAAGTATACCTTTACGAATGACTAAACTTACCGTATTATATTATAAAATAGCCTACGTCACCACGCACAATATCATATATACTACCTATACTTTTAAATTATAATCTATACCTACGACGTAGATATACTTACGAATATTATAAATGTGAAAGTTTGGATGTATGGAAGTTTGTTCCTCAATCACGGGAGAAAGGCTCAATGGATTTGTATGAAATTGGCATAGTGATAGTGTACCATCTGGAATAGCACATAGACTTTTTATCCCGAAAATTTCACGGAATTCTAAACTGCGCGGGAAAAATCGCGCGCAACAGCTAGTATACAAATAAAACTAAATAACTCAACTTTAAACTGTACTCAGTAAAAACTAAAAGGAATAAAAAGCTCGCACGGAAAAGCACGGTTTAGAATGAGGCCTTTTCGTTTCATTTTTTTTTAAGCTTTTTCAATACGTACGTAGATGGCGTTGAAAAAAAACTGAAGAGTCAATGTCAATATCGTATCCTCTTTGTTGACAGTTGACTGATCGTAGAGATAAAATTCTTGCTGATTGCCATAACCTTCAAATTAATAATATTACATTTCATTGTTTTTTATTCTCCTAGTTTGTTTTGCAGCGTTTTTTCTTTACATGAAGTACATTAATAATTATTAAACGTAGGTACGGTACTGAAATTGGTACTTGAGTTGACACTTGAGTTAGATCAGCGCCATCTAATGTTGAAAAGTGAACTACTTTTTTTTTTTAATCGTAGACTGAAAACTCCTCATTGCAAGTAACACATATTAATTTTCACTCATTTGACTTCTACAGTAACATGCAGTAATATCTATTCTTATAAAGAAATAGAATTATGTCATCTGAGTAGCTTAAAAACTTTACATTTATTTTATTTAAATTATGTTGAATCTTTCTCTCCATACATATTTAAAATTAAGGGAATAAGTATACTAAATAAGGGTTGTACTTCCAGGAATGAAAAAATTAAAACGGTACTATTATGTATTTATATACCTTTTGACATATTTAACTCATTTTCACAAAATTTGGAAGTTATGCCCTTATCTTACCGAAGGTGCGTATGTTTTAAAATTCAACCGAATGTTTAGTCAAAGAATATATATTGCCAGACGTTTTAGTTTTCATAATATTATTAACAATATTATAAAAACATAAAACTAACAATGAAGCGCCTGATATATTTTTTTACAATTTCACTTGTTTGTTACATTGCTCCAGTGACAACTTAGGTACGTTGATGTCTGAGAGATCCGTGACGTCTTCGGCGCTACGGGATGTGCAGCCCCTTCGCCCTTACGTAACGAAGTGTATGCACTCGTGCACGCATACAATTCGTTAGAGCAGGCTGGGGCTGCTCTTCCTCTGCGCCTTCAGCTTTACAAAAACACTCTAGGGTGGGACGGAAAAGTACTGCATGGTTAAGGGGTTGACCAATTCGGTTCTGTGTTAAGGTTCAGTCTCTCCTTAGCACCCCTTATTCCCCCTTCAGTTCCTACACACACACTAACTACGTCTCCTCGCTACGCTCGTCGTCGCACTTTATTTTAATTTTAGTAATATCTATTATCCGGGGACGTATGTCCTATCTGTCCTATTTTAGGCCCATAACTACATGTCAAAATAAAAGTGATCAGCCAGGGATATTACGAAATCAAAATGAATGTTATCGATACAATAATTTATATAGAAGGACCAAAAAGTAGCAAATTATAATAGTGAGAAACATACTTCGATCTTTAATACTTCGAATTGTGAAAATAGTACATACCTATATACATACATAACCTCACGCCTGTCTCACTTTGGGGTAGGCAGAGACAAGGGAATACCAATTGCTTCGATCCAGACATACCTCTTTCGCTTCCTCCACGTTCGTTAATCTTTTCATACATGACCGCCGGTTACGGGTACTTTTAACTAGGCCCTTTTTTTTAGAACGTCGCCAATTTGATCGGCATACGTTCGCCTATGGGGCCCCTTCCGACATCACCATCCATACTTGCTCTGTACACCTCTTTCGTAAATCTACTTTCACTCATCCTTTCCAAATGTCCAAACCACCGTAGCATACCCTTTTCAAGCTTAGTCCCTACATCTTCTTTCAATCCATCCCCATCTTTTTCTTATTTCACTGTTGCGCACCCTATCACTCAATTTCAGTCCACACATACTTGTCATCTCAACAGCAATAATCCTGCAGTCATGTCTCTTCTGCCACAACCAAGATTCACTACCATACCTAGGCGTTGGCGCCAAAACTCCCTCAAGTACGGCAAGACGAGCCTTATTCGATATAATTTTGCTTGCATTATTAAGATAAGTCATTAGTAAGGCGCCATTAACACAATTTCCTACTTTACCCTCTTTTCTATATCGTCATAATTTTCATCTCTTGTAAACAAGGACCCCAAGTATACAAACTTTTTTTGATTTCTTTCCTCATTGTACCTGCTCCTACATCGTCGGATAGGAAAGGATAAGGTCGGTTTTGAAGGGGATTAGGAAAGAGAGAAAGGTATTTTGAAGATAGTGCATACACGGAGGGGACGTTTGTAGTGTACGCAGTAGCTAGGGACGCCGGGGTCGCTTACTCGAGTGCCTTTTCTTCATAGTCGGACAGACCAATGAATAGAACACCCCATGACCATATGAAAATAGTGTTATATAAAATGTCTGTTAAAAGAAAAAAAAATATAATAATCGGAATAATGTTTTTCTGCTAAGTAAAGTATTTGTAAAATAAGAATATTGATAAAAAAATAATGTAAGCAAATCAATCTAGCATTTAAAAACTCGTCATTACGTTTTCGAAGTTTTGAAATTCGAACAAAAAAGTTTCGAAAGTAAGATAGGTTACCCTTTGTAGCATCTGCTGCTGCCTCACTTTGCATCAATGGACAGGCAGCCTTACAGCCCGTTCACACATGGTCCGTTTTACTGGATACGTTTTACCGGATACGTTATTTTTTCATCGATGGCGTATGGAGTTGTGTGACCGTCTTCACATATGACACAGTATTCAGTATACGTATTTACGTCACAAAAACCTATCCATTAAAACGGATCATGTGTGAACAGGCTGTTAGGTTGCGAACCAAAAACTGAACCAGTGCTGGTTGCTAGATGAAACGTGAAATTATTTACTTAATTTGTCTATTATTTTTAAGGTTGTAGTCATTTAAGATTGTAATCATTTAAATATTATGTAATTATGTAAATATTTTTGTAAAATAAATAATAATTTAATTATTACTTTTTTTTTTGCTTCCATGCTGGACTGGGAGCGAAAGAAAAACGTAGAATGTGCCAGATGCTTCTCTTCCCGGGCATACTGTAAAAGTCAGTTAAGGGACAGAGGTTTTAAAGGCGTTTTTGTAGGCGATAGGCTGCCCCCTGTCACTACAATAATAATAAAAACTTTATTAAAACAAAACATTAATTTAGTCTTTCTCCATCGTTATAATACCTCCAAATTTGTCAAACGTGACATCAGATGGTCCTATAACCTCTGGTGTTCTGCCTACCCCATAAGGGATACAGGCGTGACGTTATGTTTGTATGTATGTATGTATTACTTTTTTTCTTCCTTTCCTTCTAAAAGGAAGAAAGAGAAAAGTAATAATGATGTAAGCATTTTAAAAAGAGGTTTTTGGGTAATGATAGTGATGTCACAAAAACAAACAAACAAATATTCAAATATGTATTTCTTTACAAGAGTAACATTTATACTATACAACACAGCACGATACAAAAGTCCTTATATACAAACATATTATATTACAATTTTTAACTAAGTTTATAAAAAAATAACTTACAAATTCCAAAAGCATTGTAAAATGCAAAAATTAAATTAACTTCAACTTTCAACTTTATTTTATTTTAAAAAAATCTTCGAGTTATTAATTTAATAGATGTTAAATTTACAGCAGATTTTCATATGCATTTTTTTTATTCGATCTTAGATCAAAAACACCAACCATGTTCGAGTGCTTTTATCTCAACCAAAATCCATAACTGAATTCAACGTTTACAAATAAAGGATAAAAAAATTGTAAATGAAAATTAAATTCCACAACTGTAAAGGTAGGTACACTATGCCGGGTGGCATCGCAGCGCAAAAAACCCGTTTGTGTCATTCGTATACCTACGTTTCATACAGGTTTGGTTTAAGTCACCGTCCAAATTTTTTCTACACAATAAGTATCAATTATAGAGACGATTTTTGCAAAAAAAAAGGTATGTATTTTTTACAAGGAAATTAATATATTCGTTAACATAGTAAACAAAGCATGGTCAGTTATGTGCGATATAGGTGAATAACCTATATCGCACATAATTGTACCAATGTCACCTCATTGTAGGTGACATTGGTTAAAAAAAGTATTGACCTAAGCATTATGTTATCTTTGTTGTTTCTATCGCTTACGCATCTTATCGCGTTTCATAGTACGGGGCGGGATTATCAACATAATCATTCAAAGACGACACACAGTTTTAAAGACCTTTAAAAGTCAAGTTAACCCAAAAGGTCAATGTACTCTTTTCCTCTTGCCTAGGAACATGCTATAGTTCAGACATTATTGCGAAGAATTTGGCAAACGTTTAATTATATTAGATAGGCAGTACATTAATTTTTTTAAGTATTTCTGTTATAATACCAAAAATTACTTATTTTTATGACGGGGTTACAAAATTCTCTCTCTATATTCTCATGCAATAATTATTGCACATCAAAAAAAAACTTGTCCGTTTTTGTTAACAACTAGACTACAACATAATAACTTATTAAATATCATTTCACAGTCCAATATCTTGATTCAAAGAAAAGTAACAACAAAAAAAAATACTTCTTAAATAAAAAAATAAAACCGTTTTATGTTAAACTTATCTAAGTTTAGAAAAAGGCTCGAATAAACATTCTTAAAACAAAAACTTGTATTACTCCTAAAAGTATAAAAAATAGAAATAAAAGGGTATCTTGTATTTATTAGCTTACAATAAAAATACAAACTTTTAATAGGTAAACTATATTAGGTACAATATCAATATCACGTCTATAGTTCGAGTCAAGTAACGACTAAATAAAAGTACATATTCGCCTCTGTACCATTACTAACTTTTCTCCAAACGATGCGATAGCAAACTACGAACATTATCGCTAATATTCTGTAAATTTAACAAATGAACATATCATAGTAGCGGGTTAAGTGAGTGCACGACGTTACAACGTAAATGATTGTGTGAAACATTGGGTCAATGTACTTTAATACCGCGTTACTTAGCTCTGACTATAGTACTTGTCTTTTATTATTAAGTAAACAATGAGCTCAATTCGACATTACAGTCTCTTATTTTAGGACTCTTTATGTCAATTAGAGAACTTAAAACTCAACAGTCAACAGCCTTTGAGTTTGACATTAGAGACTCGAATTTTCCCCAACACACAGGGTTTTTGCGGGCTATACTGCCGTGTTACTGAAAAAGGGCACAACTAACATTTTTTTCAAAATTGAGTTATATACATATTTGGAATCAGGAAAAAAAGGCCTATCTGCCTATTTTTTTGTGTAATTTTAGCAACAAAATTAACAAAGTTAGCATAAGCTGAAAGGGCACAATTGCACTATTTAAAAAAAAATATTACTGAAAAGGGGCATATTGTAATATATGACTTTTATTTAACCTTTGAGTTTATAATTTATTTAATTGAAAAGGCATAACTGACGCATATCAAACATAAAAGGCTTATGTGGTAAATGTGCTCATTTTTAATGTAGCAATAAATTAAGTAAAAAGTCACAACTGGCAGTTGTGTCTTTTCAATTTACCCTACCGCTTAATTAATTTATATAATAAAGGCACACTGGCGTTTGTGCCTTTCCTACTTAACATCACTACACTGAGGCGAAGTGAGGGGGTGAGGTACTTGCGTAGGATCACGCCAGTTGTGCCTGCAGTGTCTTGACGAATCCAGCGTTGCAGCTTTATGGCATGAAGCAACATGAGGGAGAAAAAAGGAAGACATTCTGAGTTGCTTTAGAGCTTTCTTCATTCAAAACCGGGACTTTAAGCACATGATTTTTTTTATGGCTAGATAACTGTGCGGCCCAAAACAAAAATTGGACACTTTACTCATATCTTATATACTTAGTAAATTCTGCAGAAGTAAATTTTGAAACCATTACTTTACGCTACTTGGAAACCGGTCATACATTCATGGCTGCCGATGAATTCCATCATAGAGTGGAACGATCACTAAAAACAAAAAAACGTGTCTACGACATTGAAGACTTCTGTACAGCTGTATCTAATACTGGCTCTCGCACCACGGTATAATATTTCTGAGGCAAATTTTCGAAGAGGGTGTAAGACACTTTTTTATATAACCAGTCATAGTGCTGACGAATACTTAGAGCTGGATTTTCTTAAAATAAAACCCATGAAACAAGGGATACCAACTCCAAGACAGAAGCTTGTTCCGAGGGGTATTAACAGAAAGATTTTTTGGGAAAACTTGCCGATTAATGATGAATCAGCCAATCTGATTCAAAACTACGAAGATTAAGATACAAAAAGACTGATTTTTACTTACTTTGACTGATTGATTATAAGAATTTGTTTTGTAATATTGCCATTATGTTCTGATTTGATTTTTTTTTCAAAAGAAGAATGTGCTTTTTAAATTGTGTTACGACATTTTATGTATCTCGATGTTAGGTTTCATAATTGTCATTTATAGTAGGTACATTTGGAGCAAAGTGCCAATATTAGTAATAAGGTGTTAATTCCATTTTGAGACTGTGATAAAACTTCAAATCTCTTAAGAAGTTATTATAATTTAATAATGTATGGTTCCTATATCTGAACATAAGATTTTTTTAAATTTACCTTAATGATGACTTAGTTCTTTGGTGTATTTCATTAATATTGTTTATATTTTTTATTGGTTGTTTTGTCTTTATTTTTGTTCATATGCGCAAAGTGCCATTTTTAGTTTTGAAAATTTAATTCTACTTAGTGATATTGATAGAAATGTTAAATATTTAGAAAATAGTATACTATTGTTATTACAGTTATCATTCATAGAAGAAACTTTTTGTAATAAATATTTGATTTTTTCGTCAATGCATATTTTATTCATAGAAATATGTTTCCTAAAATTATTAATACTGTACAACTCTTAACCGAGTTTACAGAAGAAAGGCACAATTGAACAAAAGTGCCTTTCTTTGTAACATTTTTTTTTAAATTCTCAAAATTTTACATAAGAAGGGCACATTTGTTAATATGTGCCTTTTCAACGTAACAAAATGATTTTTAACATAATTTTTTTGTTAAGATAAAAAGTAAATAGCGAATTATTTATTATATTTATAAAAAAAATTGAAAAATATTGTCATGAACTTACAAGTTCTATGTAAATAAAAATTTTGCCACTCAAAGAATTTCGAAAAATAAAGATCAGTGGTGCTTTTTTTAACAAAAACATTAAAATATTTTAAACTCATTTTTCTCAGAATTTGCTGAATGTAAGTTGTGCCCTTTTTATTAACGACGGCAGTATAGGCTGACCCCCTGTCACTGCAATAGTCTCTCTCCATCATAATAATACCTCCAAATTTGTCAAACGTGACATCAGATT
Organism: Stenoptilia bipunctidactyla; assembly: GCA_944452665.1. Classification (NCBI taxonomy): domain Eukaryota; kingdom Metazoa; phylum Arthropoda; class Insecta; order Lepidoptera; family Pterophoridae; genus Stenoptilia; species Stenoptilia bipunctidactyla. The sequence goes on from OX101750.1 coordinate 15,159,762, forward strand.
GTTTTCTAGCCTCTGTTGTTCTGCCTACCCCTTTAGGGATACAGGCGTGAAGTTATGTGTGCATTCAGGGTTGGTTTTTAGTCGTCGGCCATTTTTTTTTACACAATAAGCATCATAGATAAAAACGATTTTGGCAAAGAAAAAGATTTGTATTTTCTTACAAGGAAATTAATATATTTGCTAACATATTAAGCAAGACATGATCACTCTTAATTATGAATGAAAACCGTTAAAATAAAGACGACTACGCGCTAATACAAAACATCTCGTAGTACTATGTTGTAGTATTATCAATGAAATGCCGCGTCGTAGTAGCTGTGTTCATCAACAGCGACTATTTGTAAAAAGTTTGTGGTATATACAGGGTGTCCCACTTACCCCATATAATACCTTCTCGGAAGTATTCTATTACCCATAAGGATTACAGAAAAACTAAGAAAAAAAGAAAAATTTTGAATTAATTATATAGGGTAAGCGGGACACCCTGTATTTATATATTTGTTATTTTCCTCCTGAGCATTACTAAAAAGGAGCATTACTAAAAAGGCAAGGTACGTTTATATCGTATCAAAGAAAATACAATTTAAATTTGGCTGGCGACTAAAAATCAACCCTGTATACGCAAGATGGTACATAGTTTTTGTTATAAACTTTAAAAACATTGAGACATTGATATGTTCCCTAAACAACTATCAATATATAAGTATTCAAACATATATTGTAACAACAACAAATAATATACTTTTAAACTCGACATTTCGGTGTTTTTACAGACCATAAATCCAGTTAAAAAGTATAATATTTTAGTTTATGAATCTTGAAAACTTAAAAATAATTTGGACCAAGCTTACTACTCATCCTAAGTTCACAGGGCTCTGCCCTTTGTTAAAATTATATTCGTAACTATAAGTATTGATAAATAAATAGTTTCATAATTGTTGCTGAAATTACATACGTCAACATAGATAACGCAAATGCATGTACTTCGCTTGTTTGAACTCCGACCGAGTGACAAGGTTGGTGTCTGTTAGATTCAGTCCGCGCGTATGTATGTCTCTTAGTTAATAATCCATTTCATCGACGACATCGGTGTCTTTGAATCGATTTGTAATTCCCATCACTAAATATCAGCTGTGACGTCACAGTAGGTGTTAAAGTCGGCACGCTTGGTTTTAATAGAAATTGTGATACTTGCGTTATCTATGTAGATGTATGTCTGTGATTTTAAGGCATATTCATTGCAGACGACCACTCTGGCGATGGGGTAAGCCTGTTTGCCTCAGACGCTAGTGGTTGCGGGTTCGATTCCCGCACGGAACAAGAAAAAAAAAAAAATGTTCCGTGTCTGGGTGTTTATCTATTTATGTATTTATATTCTAGGTTCCCCCCTAGTTCGCTACATGGTATCCCATAACACAAGCTATGCTTACTTTGGGCCCATGTAGTTGGTGTGATTGTCTGGGGATTTTATTATTATTATTTATAAACTCAAAAAGCAAATAGTTTAAGTTTATTGATGATAATCTAAAAAACATGAAACTTGTGGTCACCCTCAGCATGCTCCGGGTCTTTGACAGTTTTACGTAACAATTAGGGTGACCATGACATGTAAATATAAAAAAAAATCACATTTAAAAAAAATCTAACTATAAGAAACTGATGTATACCACTAATGTGACATCCTGTATAATCACGAAACATTAAGAAAACATCGCTAATGAACATTTTCATTCTTGTGACAGTTAAAAATACAATTAATGGAATAGTTAAAGATTATCTAGCCGTAGGAACATATTTAAAAAGAATCAAATTTAAAAATGTTTTGTGAGTCATATTAACTATAGTTTATTATGCGGCTTCTATTCACAATTCAGTGCCAGACGAGGCGCAACCGTGACTGCACTCACCCTTGATGAAAGACTCCATAAGAGTTCGAAACTTATCGGACACCTCCGACAAACAATGTGAGTAAAAGTGAGCATAATAAACTATAGTTATACATAATCACTACTTTAACAAAGTTACCTTGCTAATTCCGCGACTTGTACTTGCACTAGTAAAAAATGAAATGCAAGAAATGCTTCTTGCTTGAGGGAGGGAGGGAGGGCGGAGAACCAACGCACGAAAATCCTGCATCACTAGTGCAAGTACAAGAATTAGCAAGGTAACTTTGTTAAAGTAGTTGTCATGGATTTCCGCAAAGTAACGCCTGATTCAATCAATTATACATAATCAATAATATTGTCTTAAGTTTTCGCGATTCATACTATTAAATAAAACACTTTTTAACCGGATTTACCGTGGTCTGTGGTCATCAGTCGCTCGTGACCACGGGGTCTGCAAAGACACCGAAACGTCGAGTCAAAATTTAAAATGTAAATATACGCGATAAATCCGGTTAGAAAGTGTTTTATTTATACATAATGAATTTTTCCTTTTTATGGTAAAAATAATCTTTGTATGGCTTTTTAATAAAATAAACAAATAATTTGATTCACATGGTTTAGTGGTAATTACTTAAATTGCCTACTTTTTGTCATACAATAAGCATCAGACATTTGTCTATACCACCTGATGGCACACGTCCATCCGTGGGAAACCTATTCACTCGACCCTTTTTAAATTTTGATTTGTTTTTAAGTAATATCTTTGCATTTTTTAATATAAAGCATATTATTATAACCATAAATCTCAATTCAAGATGACAAATTTCGCCAAAAAAATCATGCCAAGACAGTTTCTCAACCTTTAATAATAAAACTCAACCTTTTGACTTATTTCCAAAATCAACTAACACATTGTTTCACTACAATGTCAAAACAATATATTTAGAGATTTCTGAAACTTTCAATCTCACAACACGACAAAGTCGGGTATTTTCCAAACCTCAACATAATTTTACGTAAAAAAAACTCAAATTTAATGTCTTTTTAATAAAATCAAGGAACTGAATTCCGCGTTAAGAAACCCTATTTTGTCTATCTTTTTGAATTTTTATATTGAATCTAAATCCAAAATCTTTGTAAACACTTAAATGTATGAGCGTTGCCATAACAACATAATTTATGTATGAAACAACCTTCTATTGAAATTAAGATAGTAATATTAATGATTTAAATTAACCCTACTAAATTTTGCTTAAACCCCTTTTTAATTAGTTTTCTTACTTTTCAAAACAAGCTACAACAAATTTGCGCGTAAAAAAACCCCCATACTTTTTTTAATTTTATTTAGTAAGGATGGGACGTTTGTCTTCCACGCCACCTGATGGAAAGTGCGCATGAAGACTAAGGTGGTACACGTAAAAAAACCTAAATTTTTGAATGAAAATGTCTTAAAGATTCGATATAGAAATACACTATTTTTGATTATCGGTCGGTTTCTATAACTTACCCAAAAAGTTAAAGTTAAAGTGAATATAGAAATTCCAATACTATTTTGAGCTCAAGTGACAGATTTGTCCCAAGATATAAGAATTTATGTCTTTAGATTTACTTTAACTTATGGGCAAATTGTTAAAACCGACACTAAAACAAACCCTACTAAATTTTACGTTAATACACTTCTTTTATAACCTTTTTTAGCGAAACCTCAAACAAAATTTCGCAAAAAAACCCCATACTTTTATTCCTGTCTTTTTTTCTTGCCTATAATTAAAAAAAAACCATCTAAAACTAATGTTCATGTCCCATAGTCAACAACACAGGCAACATAGCACCAACAGCCAATATTATAACCTCGCATATTTGCAGTCCCGCAAAGCCCTTTTTGGGCGCCATTCCTTCTTGTACAGGTAGCAGTGTGTGTGTGTGAGTGTGGTGATGTGATTGTGTGAGTTCTGGTAGTACGTGCACTGTGGCTACGTATAGGAAGGTGCCGGCGGAGAACAGCATGGCTATACCTGTTGGAAAGAGAAGGGTGGAGTTTAGATACAGGATTAATTTATATATGGAATATATTACTAACGAATAAATATTTTTTTAGAATCATCACATTATCTAGCCGGGTACACCTATTATAGTAGAACTTTTTAAGTAATAATTTTTTATTGCATAACAACTAATAGCATAAACCTCTTTTCGCAGAATATCGTTGGGCATTAACTCATTTAGCATACATTGAAACCCATAATTCTGTAAGTCAGAATTATCTGTACGCATAATTTTGGTATCCATAATAATCACAATGTATAATCATCACATCGCAGAAAGTTCAAAACCAGATTCATCTTATGGCATATATTTCTTATCCATAACAATTTAAAAGTAGAACCATCATTTCGCATAATGCTTACAGCAAGAATCATCTTTTATACTTTTAGCCGGCTAAAACTAGGTGCAGCCGGCCACATGTGGTTAAACCTAGGTGTATCCATTTCGGGGTTGTGGTGGCCGATCACCTCGCTGCGCTCGGATGATCGTCGCCTCGCTACGCTCGGCTTTTTATATACACTCTTGAGTCGATGGTAACTATGGCAAAGCCAGGTTAAGGGGTCGTGGTTAAGGGGGTTGTGATTAGGCTACACCTAGGTTTAGCCACCGGTGTGCGGCTGCACCTAGTTCTAGCCGCTATGATGAAGGCTAAACCTAGTTCTAAGGGTGTTATTTAACTTTAGTTATTAGTTTATTTAAATCAAGATTTTAGTTATTGGAAGCTTTACAATATGCAATTTTATACAAATGCAATTTATAATAATGCAATACGTAACCCTTTTATGATTATTGCAACACTTTTCTAATCAGGCGTTATCATTTTTACTATTGCTATTTGTTGGGGGTAGTAATCACATGAATCATTATTAGTTGTCGGGTACCCTTAGTTGTCATATCGATATTGTGTTATTGTGTTGATCAAAACAAGTTAAAGTATATTAAATATGGAAAATTCAGTAGAAAGTGTTTTAAAAGTGTTTAAATCAAGCAAAGGTGGAATTAAATTAGATATGGATGGATTTATTTATGAAAGAAACAAAGTGCAAAATAATAAATACTATTGGTTATGTGAAATGAGCCGGAACAAAACATATAATTGCAATCAACGAATAATCACCATATGCAACAATGAAACTAATATACATATAAAAAAATGGTTAACCATAATCATGACCCTGATGTGATAAGGTCCAAAGTTGCTGACATTATGAATTCGATTAAAGAAGAATCTATTAATAATATTGAGAAAAAACCATGTCAAATAATAAACGATTGCATATCTACAACTTCAGAAGTGATTTCAGCACATTTACCAACAATAAAAAATTTAAGGCAAGCTATTTACAGAAGTAAGAAAAAAGGGAAACATCCTATTATTGAACCAGAAACAGTAGAATTTCAACTTGATATGAACCATTTACGATGTGATTATTTGGAGAATGAAATCATTATACAAGATCAATTAAACAACGGACGTCGGATAGTTATGTTTACTACAAAAAAAATGTTACAACATTTAAGCAGATCCAAATATTGGCTTGCAGATGGTACATTCAAAATCGTTCCGAAAATATTCCAACAACTGTATGTAATACATGGATCTGTACATAACACAACAATTCCGATGGTACATGCACTCATGACTAATAAGGATAAAGCTAGCTATGATAAGTTAATTGAAATGTTATTAGAATGTTGTGCATCCGCTAATATAGATTTATCACCGCGATATATAATAATGGACTTCGAACAAGCGCCCCAAATCAGTTTTAAAAATTATTTCGATAATGTAATAATCAAAGGATGCAATTTCCATTTAGGGCAAATCATATACCGAAAGATACAGAAAAGTGGCTTTCAAAAACTATACGGTAACGATACTAATTTTGCTATGGAGATGAAATGTTTATTTGCTCTTTCTTACTTATCGCCTAATGATATACCAAAGTATTACGAAGAATGGCTCAAAACGATATCCCCAGAGGCGAAAACTATTGCACATTGGTTTAGCGATAATTACATCTGGGGAACAATTTCTTCGCCTCCAAAATATCAGCCTAGCCACTGGAGTACAAAAGATTTATTTGACCAGAATATCCCTAGAACACAAAATTCTGCTGAATCGTGGCATCACAGAATAAATAAAATTGTGAGCGCGAATCATATGGGATTTTATAATATATCAAATCAACTGATCAAAGAAATAAAATATTCAACTATAGAAATAGATAAATTAAGTTTCGGCGCGCCACCACCAGCCAAAAAAAGGAAAACATTAAATAAAACAAATCGTCTTCAAAATATTATAAATAATCAGTCGGATTACACAGAATGTGGGTACCTTAAAGCAATAGGAGCTAATATAAGATTAGTATAATTTTATTTTCTGATTAATTTAATTGTTTTTTTTTTTAGTAATTGTAATAAATAAAAGTTGATTTAATGATAATTATTTGGTTTTTATATCCTTACCCATGAGAGCATGTTCGTTTCTGGGTCACAAAACTAACCTAACCTAACCTACGCATTTTTAAAGAAGAAAGTAACCCAATCTATATTATTCTAATTGAAATTCTATGATCTTCATAGTATGCCTAGTCAAAGTATGCCAAATAATCTGTACTCTAAATGAACGTTATGCTAAATGATATTATACAAAATTTTAACTATGCCAAAGGTAAATATGCCAATAAAAATTCTACTATCTTAAATGTATGCCATTCTAAATTCGGTCATAAGCACATTATGCCTAAAAATATTTATGTCAAATATTTTTTATGCCTAATTAATGATCGACTAAAGAAGTTTCTGCGAAGTCAGTTATCCCAAATAGGTTTCGGAGTATCAAGTTTCTACCAAATAGACCGCACCCTATCTAGCCCACATTAAATATATTAATGAACCTGTGCTATTGAGTATCCGGAGATAACGGATAAAAATTGTTAGAAATAAACGTATAAATATCCAGGAGTTGACAGCTAATGTCAGGCGACGGATAAGTGGATATTCACCACAGAAATATCTACCGCCGCAGGGATTCGAACCCAGGCCCATCAGCATAGAAGGTAATGTATGTTACCACTACACTAGCCGGTCGTATATTTAACATTCGCAATAATAGTATATTATGCAACTAGTGAATAAGGGACGGATTTAAAGCGAGGGCCGTAGATGAGTCACGAGCAAGTGAAGGATTCCAACGATTGAATCACGAGGGAGCGTAGCGTAAGAGATAAGCGACGCGAGTGGTTCATGGCCCTCGATATAAATTCGTACTTTATTCAGAGTTGCATACAATACTTTATACCATGACTACGAGAAAAAGACATAATTTAAGCGAAAATAGAAATTTAATCAAGAAATAAGAAATGTTACATTAATTTAAATGGAAATTAAAATTAGAGCAATGACTGAAATTAATCGTAATTTTCTTATTATTATCATATTGACCAAACTTGTGAAACAATATTTATTAATCTAATGCCAAACTCCTTGTCGAAAATATCGACCAATCAAATCTCGAGAATCTATTTGCACCAAAGAGTTTGAATTTCGAATCTTAGCGCAAGGAGTTTCTGTACGCAGTGAAATGGAGATCGGATATATTTTTGTGTTCCAAATTCAAACAGCAAAACAGTGAATAAAAGTCCTTTTTATTCACTGTTTGCGTGAATAAAATAAGCTTTTTAGAGTAGTTATGGTATAAATATAATTTTAAACATGCTTGGTAAATGGAGCATTATTTTGACAACCTTCTTCCAGATAAATCAATAGTTGGCAATAGTTGTATGAAATTCCATATCTGTCGTGTTTAGCGGCCAAATTAATAACTATGTAAAATCATATTAGTCGTGTAATTTAGAAATGGAACGATCTTCTTCTCCGCAACAAAGAGGCAACTTATCAAAGGTTTAAATTTAAGTTTCGAACTGGCTCGCACATACAAAGAAAACAATATAATTTCCGGAAAATCCACATTAAATTTTAAGAATTGTACATTCAATAATTGTATTTTCATTTAAAAGTTCTGAATTGTACTACTTAGTTTAATTTTCGCGAATTATTTTAGAAAAGTACTGTACAAGAATACTAATTTCTCTGCATTGAGAGGTAGCAAGCGACAAGGCCAGCTTCAGAAAAAAGTCTTTCGCTGTATACACTGCTGCAAGGTGCTGAAAGATATATCTTGGCAAACTTTGTTAGATTTGGATATTGTTTAGCATTAGCCGCCCTTCAAGAATAAGGGTCCCGATTGTGTGATAAGGGGTGTGTGTACACGATGCACCAAACGGCTAAGTCCCGCCGGATATCCGGCCAAACTACTATCCGTTTCTTCTCTAGTATTAATCCATGTAATAGAATCAAATAACTTGTGAATATTTTTTTGTTTTTTTTTTAATACATAATAATTAAATTAAGTCAAAACATCTTATGTTGAACACCTTTATGCCAAGTACGACAAAGTGGCTTTTTCTATCCTTTTTAAGGCTATGCAGGTACAGGTCGCAACGTTTTGCGTTGTTCGTTGTATGCAACGTTTAAAATGTTTTTGTTGTTTATTGCATGGCTTCAGTGAAACGCGTCTATTGAATGCATTCATTATTCAAAGAGATTTTACAAGGGTGATAATTTATGAACTCTTTATATTAAGGTTCATGATATCTTGAAAAGTCTGCACTTTTGAACCACATATTCTTTGGCAAAAAGTATTATTTTTTAGTAAGGAACAAAACCTCAAAGTTATGCGACATCAAAAACAATACCTTGTATAATTGCTTACTTTGTACCAAATTGTTTGAGTAATTTATTATTTTTTAAGATTAATATGTATTAACTATTAACTTACCAGTAGCGTTAAACTCGCTGAGCGTCTGCTTGCTTTCGTTGCCGATGCCGAAGTAAGTGATGAGGGCTAACAATGGCGCCGCGCACGAGAATATCAGCAGATGTTTGCGTATCCTATTCCTGTAGAAGTGACAAGAAATTACTTAATTTTTTTTTAAATATACGTATAATAGACATAGGGAACAGAATAATATGGAACTGTACAGACTGCAACATAATTATGTGTACCAATCTATCTCCCGCGCATACACAAGATGCATATGCGCGGTATATCCCCATCTCCATGTCTACGTTCGTGTTTGTGTTCCGTCTCTGTCCACTACTATCGCCATCTCCATCCACATTATCTGTATTCTCTCTCACCTCTATCGCTACATCTATCTACTTCTATCTTTACCTCTATATCTATGTCTACGTTTCTGTCTAGTACTTGATTGCCTAATGTAAAAATGTAATAGTAGACTGCAGAAGATCACCAACTCGTACATGGGTTTTGTACGCTTTTATAATAAAATACCAAAATATTTTTTTTAAAACTTCCAACCGACTCCATACTATACAAACATTCGTAAAGCTACGATTCGATAAAGTTCTGTGCTCACGCCGCTGTGTAGGCGTCCTTCACCTGTGAAATCAACATTACTCCTCGTTTGAAGCAGCTCACCTGTCCGCCCCCGCGTGAAGGAGGAAGGTAACGAGTCCAAAAGCAGCGGGAGCCTTGTGCAGCATGATGGCGAGGAACACCAGCAGCTCCACATCCGCGTGGGACGTAGTGGCCGCCGCGCCCAGAGCCACGCCGTCCGCTGCGGGACAACGGAGAAGAATATTTCATTACGCGTGCGGAAAGCCTGTCATTGCAAAGAGTTCCGACAAATAATAATCTATAATCAATATATATAAAACTGTTCCGTTACTGACTGAGTGTCTGAGGTACTGAGGTACTGAGGTACTGAGTGACTGAGTGACTGACAGACAACGTACAGCCGTAGGTAACTACTGGGCGTAGAGAGCTGAAATTTTGAACATACATTCTTTAGGGGATGTAGGGGTGCACTAAGGAAGGAATTCCCGAAATTCCCACGGGAACGGGAAATATAGGACTTTTTAGTTTGTATGAAAAATCTTATTCCTTGAGTGCACCGATGTGAAATTTGGTGTGAAGGTTTTTCAATGTGTGTCTGGTTGTGTTATGAAAGGAATTCCCGAAATTCCCACGGGAACGGGAAATACATGATTTTTAGTTTTTATGAAAAAAACTTATTCCTTGAGTGCATGGGTGTGATACTTGGTATAAATGTTCTTTCAGTGGGTGTCTGGTTGTATAGTTTCTGACATTTCCACGAGAAGGGTAGTTAAGCGCACACGAAGTTGCGGGATAAAGCTAGTAATATATAAAGCTGAAGAGTTTGTTTGTTTGAACGCGCTAATCTCAGAAACTACAAGTGGGATTTGAAAAATTCTTTTTGCATTTGATAGCCCAACTCTTGAGGAAGGTTATAGGCTATATTTTATCCCGAAATTCCCACGGGATCAAAAGTTACGCGGGTAAAACCGCGCGCGGTGGCTAGTAAATAAATATTTCTGACACTCACACAACATTATCTAGCCCAAATTAAGTTTCTTAAAGAACTTGTGCTATGGATACTAGATAACTGATATACTTAAGAAATATATTAACATACATATTGAATAAAATTCATATTTTTTATTAGAATAAACTTAAATAAACATATAAACATCCATAAATTGACGGCTAATATATAGGGTCTTTTTCATGAAGGTCAAAATATTTTAGGAGACGGTTAAAAATGATGGTTGGATTCAATATTTTTTTAATTCTCATAAGTTAACATCGTTTTAGTTTTATCTGTTATTTACGACTTAATAGCAAGAAATAAAAGCGTTTTTCTAACTATTTCTATTAAGAAATACGTTAAGCCCCGATTTTTCAATACTCAGAAAAAATTGATCACTTAAAAGAATTGTAAAATTTTAATTAAAAATAAATATATACAATTTTTTTGTCATAAATTGAATCCACACAAACATCATTCTTATCCTTCTCGTAAAATATTTTGATCTTCAAACAAATGACCCTGTATGTGTTCATCACACCGATATCCGCCGCCGTCGGGATTCGAACCCAGGACCTCTGGCATAGAAGGCAATGTATATTACCACTACACCAGCCGGTCGTCGACAAATGTGTACCCCCCAAGCCGAAAGGCAACCCTCAGGTTGACAGCGGGAACAAGCTGCAATGACGGTTCCGCACGTGTACTTAACAACTATTTTTAACACAGTTGCGAAAAAATTAAGCAATTTAATAAAATAATAAAAACACAAAAAACTCGACAATAAACAAAATGGCGCCAACCGAAAAAGACTATACGCAGATATGTTTTTCACCCATTCTAGGTAGGTAAGGGAACTATGCCAAAGGAAACTATGCTATACAGCCAAGTCTTCAGTAGAATTTTTTATTGATATGAAATGTAATGAGGTGAAACCTAACCTAACTCATTGAATCAAATAATTGAATCTGATATTGAAAAAAATTAGTAGCTTCTTTTTAGAAATATTTGCATAATTCATAAAAACTTCTGTGAATTTTTTTTTGTGGAAACTTCGTGGTTGGTTTTTTCTTTTTCTGTGTCTATAGGTACATTATTTGACAGTTGGGAAAGTGAACTCACGAAATCGGAAAAGGTAAAGAAAAAGCACGAGTGTGTAATAGCCCACATCTCGAACGTCAAACGTCCCTGCAATACGCTACATTTTGAGAGTATTGCAGGTACTGTATTAAAAATTATTTTCTCTAACATGCTTGGAAATTTGAGCATTATTTTGACAACCTCTTCGAGATAAATCGAACTTGCTGCACTGGTCGAGCAGCGGCCGGCAATAGTTGTATGAAAATCCTAAAATCTAAAAATCTTTGTCCTCCGATGTGAAACTTGGTGTGAATGGTTGTCTGTTTGCAATATGGAAGAAATTTCTGAAATTCCCACAAGAACGGTAGACTATGCGCGTACGAAATAGCGGGCAAAAACTCGTTTAAAACATATTGAGTAGGTGTTTAAAAATATTATAGTAGTCCTGAACCAAATCAGACATCATCCCACCTATTATAGTGTTACAGCCAGGGTCATTAGTCTGTCCTCTGCGTGACGGGGAGGTATAGGACCTAATCCAACAAGCTGGCTCAGTGCTTGTGGGTGGATGTTAGAATTTTCAGGGCGCTGAAATGGCTAACAAACCCTTATGACTGCTGTATACAAGTACACAGCACCCAGGACCGACTGCTTAACGTGCCCTCCGTCGCCCTTCCTAGCATTGACCGCCCCGAGCGTTGCTTAGCCTGCCATATACCTAGAATGGTCTGGTAGAGATCGCTTCCCAGCGATAAGGCCGCCAATTTTATATCTTTTTTTTAATAATAATAATATAATAATATTTAGATTTACGATATGAAAATAATAATTATAATTTACAAATAACTTTTAGTTAAATTGTGCTCGAAATTGCCAGGGGTTCTCAAACTGGGCTTAAGGTGCCTGTGACTTGAGAAACCAATAGTAGATAAAATTTACATGTGATTATGTTAACAACTAGTGTTTTCAGGTGAATATATTAACAAGTAATGTTTTCAGGTGATTATATATACATATTTACAACTGTATGAGAATATATATAAAAATAAATAACTAAATAGAAGTTATATCTAAGTATGTATTTATGTAGGTATTTAGAGTAAGGAGGAAATATAATTAATAGTTAGGGAAGTTACTAATGTGTTTAAATTTTATGTATTTTTGTAAGGCATACAATGTGTAAATAAATAAATAAAAGGTTTTGTGATAACGAATCTAATAGGCTGTGCGTAAATTAATAGGTTAAAATAATTTTAACGAGAAAAGATAAAAGGTCAATTGCAAAACATCGATTCAACACGTACGCGAGATAAAATGAAAAGAAAAACTGAAATCATCGAATATATGTACTTTATCTTTATTTTATCTATCTATTCTTAGATAAAAAATATCTTTTTCTAGAAAATAGAGCCATAATCATCAGCGACTGGAGCAACGGTAGAAATATTGCGGCACCAAAGGTAGGTTCCAGAGGCTCTTAGTTCGTATTCCGATGGGTGAATATTAATTAATAAATAAAATGCCCAGTAATAAAAATACAATCACACCAACTACATGGCCCCAAAGTTAGCATAGCTTGTGTTATGGGATACCATCTAGCGAACTAGGGGGAAACCTAGAATATAAATACGTAAATTGATAAACACCCAGACACGGAACATTTTTTTTTGTTCCGTGAGGTAATCGAACCCGCAACCACTGGCGTCTGAGGCAGATAGTTTTAAACACAAATATTAGTAGTCAAATCTTGGATCAAAGTTTATTTACATATCCAATATGAATGTTTATTAATCCGTTATCTAAATGGTTCATACATATATCACAAGTTTTTAAGAGTTTTAATTTCGTTTAGAAACTTTTTGAAATGACATATTTTACATACATACATACATAACTTCACGCCTGTATCCCTTATGGGGTAGGCAGAACACCAGAGGTTATAAAATCATCTGATGTCACGTTTGACGAAATTGGAGGTATTTTATTGGTGGAGAGAGACTATTACAGTGACAGGGGTTCAGCCTATCGCCCACGAAAAATCTCCAATCACACCTGTGTCCCTTAACTGATTTTTACAGTATGCCCGGGAAGAGAAGCAGCTGGCACATTCTAAGGTTTTCCTCTACTCCCAGTCCAGCATGGAAGTACATATTTTCTTTTTATAAATCAGCATATAAAGAGCCATATCAGGAAATTTTGATAGCTATAAATATAGCTATGTTACATCCCAAATACAACGAACTGCCACTTTCATGGTTTTTATATTTCATAACTTTACTCTAGAATCAGTCAGCCAATGTTTTTAAATAACCGGCACTCATGGATATTAACATTCTTATTTTATCTTATTAATAATAAAAAATAAAGAAATTCTAATGTAACTTAATTATCAAATGCGCATACCCGAGCAATAATTTATAGATATCAATATTCGAATGTATGTACAGAAGGCAGCAGATCAAGCGTTACATTACCTGTCAAATTTCCCCAACCAATTTTAACTTAATGTCGAGAGCATAGAGTTCCGATTCATTTACATTTTTTTGCCAGATTTCTAACGCTTGATGTACAATAATCAACGAATGCAGAGCATTAAAAAAACCGACCTCCGATCAAAACTTTAGCTGAAGTATAAGGTCGTCAATATAAATATTCTTCGTATTCACATTTATTCAAAAAATTAAAATCTTTCAAGAAGTATTCTATTCGCTGTAAGAAACCACTTTGGCGTTGGAGTAAACCTGTCTGCCTCAGACACCTGTGGTTGCGGGTCCGATTCCCGCACGGACCAAAAAAAAAATGTTCCGCGTCTGGGTGTTTATCTATTTATATTCTAGGTTCTCCTCTAGTTCGCAACATGGTATCCCATATCACAAGCTCTGCTTAGTTTGGGGCCATGCAGTTGGTGTGATTGTCTGGGTATTTATTATATTTATGAAGAGCCAGTTAACTAAGCCGTCATCTTCGACCTCTTCTTCACTTCATATCAGGTGAGCTAAACATCAATGGCGACTTAGACTTTAAAAAAAAACATTTGGAACAGGTCTATTTTGTTAAAGGAGACATTTTAAGGCGACATATTGAAAAAATGCATTGACTTTCATCGCAAAGTATGAGAATATGACAAGACGAGTGGATCTGACATTTTGATATGTGTAAATTCATATCTTTATCTATACTTTGCCTGCTCAAAAACATGATTTGATGATTTTGACTCGATAGTTTTATTTTTCGAAAACACGTCTAAAAACATACTTTTGTTAAAATTACTACGTAGTTATGCAATCCATATGCTTAGAGTTTACTTAAATTCAATCTTCACATTATTGTTCGGACTTTGGTTGCTCAAAATTTACATAGCATTTACCGTTATTTTTTAATCGATTTTTGAAACTATTTCAGTGTCTGAGCGGTGTCGATGGTGGCGATTTCTATGCAATACGCGACCTTATGTCGGCGTGTTAAGGTGCTAAGATTTCAAGAAAAAACTTTTCGATGTGTCGTCTTAACAATACAAATAATTATTCCACCCCACTGACAGATTTCTGATTTTAAATAATTTAAGAAAATAAATGTGATGAAAAAATAAATAAAAAAAGTAATAAAACCAAAACCAAAATGAGAGCAAACTAATTATTTCTTTTTAAGAAAAAGTGAACCGCATTCAAAAAACCAACCCACTAAAAATGTTTAAATAATTTTTATAAACGCCATCCTATTCCTGTTTCTATTCCATCCATATTACTACCCCGTATAGTAAATTTCTGCCAAAAATTAATTAATATTAATGAATGTAATAAGAACATTAACAATTTATCTGGGTAGGTATTTACATAGTTTTTGAAGTCGGTGCCAAACCAATACAAGTAAGACTGCTGCCAAACAGAGAAAATTATAAGGCGATGATAAAAAGGCATGGGATTAAGCACAACAGGATATTTCTAAAAGTTTCTAATTACTTAATAATTTTGTTTACAGCTTGGCTGTGCAGTGTATGTATGACATGCTGGTGACTGTCCCACTCACTTATTTTTTTGTCAAGACATCAGCAAGAACGTCATGCTCCCTCAGGCGGCATGGCTAGTGGTAGCGTCGGGTATCGGGTCACCCTCTTCCCTAAAATATGGTTGAGGAGGGTGACGGCTGGTGCTTGCGTTAACTCGTGAACGGGTGCTGCTAGCGGTGCCAGGTCGTTTTGCTAATGATACTATGACTATTTTATTCCATTCTTGTTCAAATACTCTGGTCCCAGTTTGTCATATTCGTATTGTGCATCCATAGCTAATTGCATCTGCTATGTAAGCAATTTGGTTGTGTCATGACATTGGCTCTCACAATTAGCTGTCTCGTGTTTGTTTTTTTTTCATGCCACGGTCAATTTGTACTGTACCTATTTGTATTAATTTGATAAATCTGACTGAAAAAGAGTGCCAAGAGTTCTTTTCCGCCGGCTTTTTTTGTCTCTTGGTCTACTGTAATATCTTATTTACCAACTATCAACAACTAGTTAAAGCCGAAGTATTTGATGACTGACTTCATCAAGTGTTTTGTGAAATTCCTAAGATGAATAAAACTTTTTGAATTTTTTTGAATTTTTTTTTATTGCAGTGACAGGGGGTCAGCCTATCGCCCACAAAAATGCCAATAAATCCTGTGTCCCTTAACCGACTTTTACAGTATGGCCGGGAAGAGAAGCCGCTGGCACATTCTATGTTTTTCTTTCACTCCCAGTCCAGCATGGAAGACTTTTTTTATTTATTTTTTATTTCATACTTTTTAGTGTTAGGTTTTTGTTTTGGGCTAGTTATTAGTTTTTTCATAGTTAGTTAGGTTCTACAGTTATAGATATTAGTTATAGATATTAGTGATAGTTTTTTAGTGATAAGTTTTGGGCTAGTTCTGGTATCAGTAACTACCTACTTCTTCTTGTAATGTGATGTTTTGGTACTGTAAAATCATGACTTTGACCTACCTACTATTGTTATATACGTTTTACCTGTAGGCCTAGGTAGAAAAATATGGAGAAGGACGCTTTAAGAAAGAAGAGGAATTAAATCCCAACGAAAACTAACGACGACTTGATGCAGCACGAGATGGTCTTGTTTAGGTATCGCCAGCATGCTCGTGCTGCAGAAACTGACAAACGAAAAGAGATTCGCTTAAAACAATCTTCGTGCAAACAGTCAGCTCAGAACTTATCCAAAGCTTATCACTAAAAAATCTATCACGTTTATCTACAAATATGGAAACTAACTTACCATGAAAAAACTAAAAGCTAGCCCTAAATTAAAAGTAAGTAAAAGGTAAAAGTTTCTACTAAATGTGAAAAATACCCTTTTAAAAACCGCATGAACATCGGTTTAGCCAAACGCAAGATAATCGATGACAAACATAATTAACATACAGGTTAAACTCCTCTTTGTAAGTTGGCTACTTTTAATCAGAAGTTGTGCAGGTAAATCTGAGGGAAACTGCTTGTATTTGGTAAATCAATCAAACATTCGGCTGAATACAAATGTTGTACGAAATACGAATGTTCGGCCGAACATTCGGCTCATCTCTCATACAAAATAAACAGATAAATTGAGAACATTATTTTTTTAAAGTTGGTTAATATACCTTCTTCTAAACATGACGAATCTTTTTCTGAAAACCGCATCCAAATCGGTTCAGCCTAACGTGAGAAAATCGCGGACAAACATACATACATACATACATACAGGTCAAACTGATAACCTCCTTTTTTTGAATTCGGTTAAAAAAGCAAGAATAGCTGTTTTAAGGCTTCATTGAAGCGACTACAAATAATTTGGTGTGACTGTTAGATATATAGGGTCCGTCTATAATAGTCAATAATATTTTAATAGCAGATTAAGAATGCGGGGTGGGTGTAAACTATGAAAGAAAAATTAAAAAAAAAATTCATTAATTAAAATTACAAAATTCTTCTAAGTACTTAATCAAAATTAAAGATTAATTTGTTGTTTATTCTGTTATCTGTTGTTTAAACATGAAGTAATAAAATCGTTTCCATGTAATTGTACCTATGTAGTCATAAAATGTAAATAAAACTTAAATTTTACTCAAAAAGAAGGATTTTGAAAGTTTGATTTCTGAAAAATTATTAAAAAAATTTTTTTTTTCGGAATTCAGATCCACTCATCATTCTTAATCTGCTATTAAAATATAATTGACTATTATAGACGGACCCTGTATTTATATACTCTATGTACATACATGCATAACTTCACGCCGCAGAACACCAGAGATTATAAGACCGTCTGATGTCACTTTTGAATTTGGAAGTATTATAATGATGGATAGAGACTATTGCAGTGATAGGGGGTCAACTTATCGCCCACTAAAACGCCAATAAAGCCTATGTCCATTAACTGACTTTTACAGTATGCCCAAGAAGAGAAGCTGCTGGAACGTTCTATGTTTTTCTTGTGCTCCCAGTCCATATTTATATAATTATCACAAACTGCTGCTACAAACCAGAACACAGAACTGTTTTCGCGGTAGTTTCAGATACCATTCCACCAAATGCTGGAACAATATCCGACCACCGATTCGTAATGCAAACAATTTATATACATTTAAGAAATTATTTAAAGACTTTTTATTGCGCCAGCAAAAAGTGGCAGGGTGTCCGAGCTATGGCGACTCTTTGTCTCAGTGATTTTTTGTTTTATTTATTTCTCTTATTGCTTTATGATTTAATTTTACTGCTTGCTGTGGGACGCCACTTGTGTCAGTACGTTTGCTGCATCACACCTCCAGCGCACAATGCGGTCAGGCGCAGCCGCCGCTGAAGCGGCCGCCATTAAAAAGCGGGAAAAATATCGTGATTTAGAGCCTAATTATTACTTTGTGCCCCTCGCTTTTGAGACCTCAGGGTTTTGGGGGTCGGAGGCCTTCATAAAGCAAATTGGTTGCCGATTGAGGGAGAGAGGCTTAGATGCCCGCTCTGGGTCTTACTTGACGCAAAGGTTGTCCATTGCCGTACAGAGAGGCAATGCTGCTAGTGTGATGGGTACCTTTGCGCCCGGTATGACTCGGGGAGGCCTGTTCAATTAGAAAAATACTTATGTTTATTTTTGTATATATTTATATATAAAGATATGTTGTAATTTATTTAAGTACTTAGTTTAACGTTTTAATTTTTATTAATTTTTTATTTTTACAGTGTATAGTTGTTGCTTAGTTTGAACATATATTATTACTTGATAGGTTTCTTTTTGGTTTTGAATGTTTTATTTGTAATTCTCCAATCTTATATTTTATTTTGTATGTTTTTTATCTTATCTATTTAAAGTAACACTAGTTTACAATTTGTGAGGCGGAATTATCTTCTGTTTTAGGCTCTGACAGAATAACAGCGTTGTTACTGAACTAGCTTCGGTATTCAACATTATGCTGAGTCCGGGCCTTTTTACTTACATGACCTATTTGTTAAATCTGTTTCATTTTATGTATTTATTTGTTTTTCTTTTGTAAGTAAATAAAGTTTTTATTATTGTTATAAACTCACCGGCAGCGTGCACCACAAGGCCAACTGTAGCCGTCACGTTCTTCTCCGGACTGCTGGGGTCGTTGTACCGAGCTGACAGCTGGTCCACCAGTAGCATGAACACAAACCCTGGAAGATAAGCTAGGTTAGGTTTGTTGTTCCTGATAATGGAATAAGATAAAGGTCGATTACGATTTAAAAAAAGAAGGATGACAGTAAAATAAATAAAATCTCCAGACAATCACACCTACAACATGGCCTCAAAGTACGCGAAGCTTGTGTTATGAGATACTATGATCAACTACGGGGTACCTAGAATAATAATACATATATAGATAAACACCCAGACATTGATTTTTTTTCTTGTTCCGGGCAGGAATCGAACACGTAACCACTGGCATCTGAAGCTGATAAGTGTACCTCATTGCCGAAGTGGTCGTCAAAGTGTAGGGTTTAAGGCATCAATCAGCTAGCCACCAAAATCCTAATATACAGGGTGGAATTTTTGAATGCCCCCTGGAGGGAAAGTACTCTCAATATTAGAGATAGTAAATTTTACTCCAAAGAAACATTCTTTTATTTTAGAAAAGAAATAAAACTACATTCAAAGATTTTAGATGAAATTTATGTGGGACCAACTATGAAGAATCCTCAATCATATGAAACAAGAATTTTCAAAATCGATTCATAATTATTGTCCGAAATATCGTGTAACAAAGACACAATAAAAACATCCGGACGAAATGAGAACCTCCTCCTTTTTGGTAGTCGGTTGAAAAAAATATATGATGCAAATTTGAGTGTTTTATTCGACTTTCTAGTAGTCATTTCAGAACCCGTGGTCGATGAAGAAACCGAAATGTACCTTTAGACAACATGGTCACTTCTGATCTGACCATGGAGTTGTATAAAGACATAGAAATATCGATATAAAATGTAAAATAATTATACACTAAAAAACAATTAACTTAATATAATAATACTATGAATAATAATACTTTTGCGACCACTTTGGAGATGGGGTAACACTGTCTGCCTCAGACGCCAGTGGTCGCGGGTTCGATTCCCGCACGGAACATGAAAGAAAAGCAATGTTCCGGGTCTAGGCGTTTATCTATATATGTATTTATATTCTAGTTTGCCCCCTAGTTCGCTACATGATATCCCATAACACAAGCACTGCTTAGTTTGGGGCTTGTCTGTTTTTTTTTAGAAATAATACTAAGTCCAGCCACAGAATATTTTGGCCACGTGATCAAACTTCTATTTTAATGACTTAGCCACGAGACAATAACTTCTTTGCGAAAATGTATCTGGAAGCAATTTATACTAAAATTACACCATAATAATTTATACTAAGTAATATATTAACTCATTAACATTACGATGAAAAGTATTATGCGACAAGAAGGGCTTCCGTTCCAGAAGACGTAGTCGGTACGGTGAGATGCCACGACGAGCGCAGCGAGGAGGAGCAGTTAGGTTGCATATAGTTATATACCATAAACCCTAGAGCTTTTTTAAAGAGAAATAATAAGTCCAGCTCCAGAATATATTTTTTGGCTACGTGATCAAGCTTCTATTTTCATAACTTAGCCACGAATAACTTCTATTTGCGAAAAATGTGTCTTGAAGCAATTTATGCCATAATTATGCTATAATAATTTATACTAAGTAATATATTCATTAACATTGCGATGAAAAATATTATGCGACAAGAAGGGCTCCCGTTCCGGAAGACGTAGTCGGTACGGTTAGGTGCGACGACGAGCGCAGCGAGGAGGAGCAGTTAGGTTGCATATAGTAATATACGTGCGCGAGCCGAGCGAGCGAAGCGAGCGGTGCCGCGGCAGCGGTCGGCGAAGCGCCATAAACCATAGAGCTTTTTTAAATAACCCCGACGTGGTTTGTGGCACGGATTGTGGCTGACATAGTAATTTAGAAGGCAACTAAGATTTTTAGAGGGGAATAATGCTATTTAAAAGAAGTTTGTTTAATTAGCACCCTTTTTTAAATAACCCCGACGTGGTTTGTGGCACGGATTGTGGCTGACATAGTAATTTAGAAGGCAAATTAGATTTTTAGAGGGGAATAATGCTATTTAAAAGAAGTCTGTTTAATTAGCACCCTTTTTTTTACTATGAAGCAATCTTACCTAAAACTAATGAGATCCCAATAACTGAGTGCAAATCATCAGCCCCATGACTCGGTGGTTCCGCAGTGAAGTCCTTGGTGATGACAGTTGGTGGTGATCGCTCGCTGAACAGCGCCCTGACTCCTTCAGGGATGATGACAGCCAAGGCTGTGCCAACCAGCAGACCAGCGCCGAAGATAGTCACTTTCTTTAGCTTTTCCTGGAAACAAATTGAAAATATTTAACCACCCATTAGACTTCACTAAGTCACTAACTCGTTTGTGAATGTGTATGCTTTTAGAATAAATTTCCAAAAATATTTGGAACTTTATTTTTGGAACTTTATTCTTTTTTTTTAAATAAGATGGATACGGTAAAATAAGTGTTGTGTGAATAGAAAACTGTTATTGCATATTTTTCAGTTCAGTAGATTCAGTTCAATTTTTTAATAAGTAATAGGACTATTTCAAGTCCATTTTTATGTATCTACGAAATAAAGAACTTTTTGATTTTAACCACCAGTTGGGTGATGGGGTAACACGGTCTGGCTCAGACGCCAGTGGTCGCTGGTTCGATTTCCGGACAATGTGAAATTTCGTGTGCATAACATGTTTGTTTGCTTTGGTCTGGGTGTTTATTCGTACGAGTAGCTGCGAGAATTTTCTAGAATTAGCTAGAATTTTCTTCAACATAGAATTTTTCTTTTAGTAGTACTTGCCCGTGGTACTACTGGTAGTAATAAAGGGATTTTGAGGTGTGTACTTTATCTTAACAGTTACTTTAACAAAAATAATTAATTACCAAACATACAATATGCTTTAAAATTGTCACAATAAAAGTTAAATTAGTTACTTATTTGAAATTTTTAAAGACAACGAAAAACGAAAAAGTAAGTGAAGTAAAGCATCTCCTTTCTAGTAATAAGAAAATGAAAGAATAAAATACTTTGTGAGTCTAAATATTTTTTTTCCTATATTATTAAAATATTATATTTAAAAAAAAAAACATTCATTCACTGGAACTGAATCAATATTTTTTTTCTTCTTTTAATTTTTTCTTCTGTCATTTTACTGCATTGAATTATTTGCCGGAGTATAGAGCTGATTAGTGGATTATAAGCGTCATCAATACAATATTTTCAACTACTTAGGTTTGCCTTAGATAGCCCTTCCATCTTTTTGTTAAAAAGGAACAAATCTGAATACACTATCACTACCACTTTTAATACAGAATCTGCTTTCAAATATCACTATACTACTGGTAATTTCTTCGGAAAATGTATTATTAAATATTAAATGTAAATAGCATTACAGATCTGTCAAAAAGTTGTAATTGAATCCGAACTCTATGCCTTCAACATTAAGCTAAAAATTGGTTGGGGAAATGTGATTGTTTTGTAACGCTTGACCTGCTGCCTTCTGTACTTTTATCTTTAAACTCATCTTAACCTACCATCAAGTGAGATTGAGTTCACAATAACTAAAAAATAAAAAAAATATTAATAACACTTTAATGCCAATGTAAAACAAAGAAAAAAGTCAGATAACACATAAAAATAACATATATTAACATGAAACATGTGGGCCTTATCACTAATGGGCAATGTAGCTTTCAATTTTTTTTTAAGTTAGTTTAAAATTTGTTATACAGGATTAATTTCAATTAGCGCATCACCTCTTGCAGGGAGCATCTCCACATCAAGCCCAACAACATTTGTTCTACGACTTTTAACAAATTTTAATAAATAACACAAAAAAAAATAAAAATAAAACAAATTTTTGCTCCCTCTGCAATGCTACAATTTTTTGTATGGGAAAACTTAAATTTTTCATTTTAAAAAGTCATAGAGTTAATGTTGTGTTGGAATTGATGTGGAGAGGTTCCTTGCAAGAGGTGAATCTCCAATTAAAATTAACCCTGAAGTTTTACATAATAACACACTGAACATAGGGCCTTTAATGAAGCTTACATAGAATGTCTAAGGGAGTATTTAAGTACAACTAAATGCAGGGCCAAGTGATACAATAGGCTTTATTTTTCTTCTTTTAGTTTAATGGCAACCAGCTGTTGTTACTAGGCAATGGGCTATAGGAGGCTCTATCAGAAACCAAATTAAGTAGTGAAATAAAACAATAAAAGATTTATATATTCTTGTTTTGATAAAAAGGAACTTTATATCAATAACACTGTATTTTATTATAGATATTATAAGGATTTTGCTTGCATGTACTTCTTAGTGATAATGTAAAAAAATCCGGGATACAGCATTTGCTTTATCTACATTCATTAGTTGTATTTGAAAAGTAACTTTTCATATTTCAATTGTTATGTTTCTACATATAACCTGTGAACTATATTATCATGACAATTAGACAAATTGCTCATAAGTATTATTGTAGTTCTTAGTATCAATTTATTTTTATTGTAATTTTGTATTAATTTCTTTATGCACTTTACAATTATTACGGACAACTACAGTGAGGTAGATCTCTTTCTGTAAACTCATAATTGTAGTCATAATAAAAAAACATGAAACTAATAAATTCTACTTATATTATTCCATCATCTAGTGATTCACGTTCACAAAGTGTATAACAATACGTACTGTGAATAAAAAGTTTTCATTGTCCATATCTTTTAAACCAAAGCTAACCAACTATGTAGGCTTCTGTGCTTAGAAGACCACACCGCAGAATGTTGGCAGTAAAACAGACTTTAAAGAGTTATTAATACTTATTGTTATTAATGAATCCATTATTAATTGAGATTCAAAATTAAAAAGTCCTAAATTATTTTATTTTGAAGGCAACTATGAGACATAATGTTCCTATTTTAAGGTTCAATCTGTAATTAACACCACTTCCCACAAAGTTTTATATGTTTCAGTAATGCAAAAAACTTGTTATAGGTTTTAGTAGAACCTTTTTAATATACCAACAATAAAGTAAGCAATTAAAGTAGAAAAATATATTAACATTTAAGAAGTATAAATCTTAAAAATAAGTTTCAAAATTAACAAGGTATCAAAATGTTGGTTTCTATAATTTTAAGAATACAACAACAAATATTACATACCAACTTAATTAACAACAATTTTAAGTAGGGATTAATCTACAGCCCTCTTTATAGGGTTAAAGATGTCCTTATGTTAATTACTGCATTCACTACCTATGTAGGTATAGTTATGAAGTTAATAAGGAAAATAAACAGTAATAAAATATGTAAATGTTAACTAGATACGGCGAAAAGTTCATTTATTAAGCAGGAAGTTTGGATACTTTGTAGAAAAAAAAAGTACAAAGTAGCTTTAAAAGTATCAAGCAACCGAAAATAATCAATGTTTATAGATAACAAGTCATTTCATTTTGTAATTATATGATCTAAGAGTAATAATAAAAATGTTGACATTATTTTGCAATCTTTTTTAATTGTGTCACGCGAGTTCACTGAGTCGGTACAAATTGCAACAGCTGTTAAAATCAGAATTCTATGTCAGCATTTTTGTCATAATTATGAATTATTACTTAAGTATAAACAATGAAATTATTTACCTCGGACATGGAGACATTCAAAGGTATGCTTCCAGCAACATAGGAACCTATCAACATCACCAGGGCTAGCAAAATAAGGACCCAAGTTCCATCCATCTTCAAAAACTTTCTATAAGTTACTTTTATCTCAAATTTAAAGAAGACACCTTCTCACTACGGAATGGTTACATGAACTAAGTTCTTATCGCAAGCGTTTTACTTCATGGTTTTATTGATTATTATCGAAAATCATAGATTAAATGCAAGAAACGGCTCTCTAATTAATAAATTACACATTCGACGGACATTCTCCGAATAGGATGTAAATTCGCAATCGTCAATGTCCGTCTTGTTGTTTTGACGTAAATGTGATTGACAGTATGTTGACATAAGCTAATGACAAATAACCTATCATAGAAAATGGAAAGGCTCAAAAAGTCGAAACACTGACCTCTATATTTACCATGGCTGACCTCTATATTTACTCTATATTTGACATGGTAAATATAGAGGTCAGTGAGTCGAAATCATGGTAGGTTGAAATAGCCCCAGATTATAGCAGGGTTGTTTTTAGTCACCGTCCAAAAGACATCACACGTTTTCGGCTATTTATGTGACACACTCTCTTCTGCCATTGTTGGTAAAATTATGTACTATAGATTTAGGCCCACTTAAGTAATAAACAATAATTTTATTGCATTTGGTTGCTTAGCAACTGAAAAAAAATAGATTTAACATCGAACCTCAGGGCCTTCGCTGCGTTAAACGGGTGCACGCGGCGGATACCCGCCTCGCGTACCTATTTGTTTTGAAAATACGTTAGAGCAGCACTGCGCTAGGCGGGCGCACGCGGCCGTGACGCGCACGTTCATTTGCGGGATGGAGCACGCGAGCGCAGCATATTGTAAGCGTCCTTCAAGCTGTAATTCTAATGACTTTTGAAATCTCAGTGGAAAGGAATTTTGATAACGCCAAAAAATAGTTATGCAATCACAGAAATATATCTACAGATGAAATAGTCATAAATAGTGACGCATATAATAAAAAATAGTCTTATTATAGTAAAAAAAATAGTCTTATTATAGCTATAGGTTTGTGAGGATTACAGCTTAAACTTCAACTTATCACTATTTAACAAGCTCGTAAAATAGTAATAATGACATGACAAATCTCGTAAATAGTCGGCTAACGACTCTAGAGATATAAAGGTACCCTGGTGCGGATTACAGCTAGAACATTTGAAAACTTTGAATTTCTCCGGAATGCCTTCGACTTTTAAGTTAAGGTTCGGGCTAAAAAAAGTGATGAAATAGTCGTATGAAACGATAATTATTTTGGACTGATTTAATTTGAAAATAAAACTTTTTTTTTTGCTATGCCTACGCTCTATTTCTGGGTGTATTTGTTGAGTATATTCAATGATATACTTAACATTATTATTTCAATGAAATAAAAAATACAAAATTAAAGTAGCTGACATGATGTGACAACAATATATATTTTTTTAATAACAAAAAAGGAAATGACACAGACAGAGATAAGAAAAACTTTAACATAAAAAGAGGTTCTTCAACACTGCCCCTTACTCGAGCACTCAATTTAAACTTTTTAATACAGCCATTAAATTTAAAATAAAATCACACAGTGCAAGAGTACAAAATATAAAGAAATGAATAAAAGTATTAATAAAAATATTAAACTAATCCTAAGCACTTGACAAAGTAATTATGTTTAACCTTAGGTAAAGCTTTTGTACAAATGTCGGCTTCTAATTCCGTTGACGGTTTGTAATCTAAACTGATTACTTTGCGATCAATACACTCGCGTATAAAATGATGTTGAACGTCTATATGTTTGGTGCGACGAAAACATTCGTTCTCTACCATTTTCAGTGTACTACGATTATCGTTATAGATGGTGACCGTATTGGGTTGTGCCTTATCCCAGTAATTAAGTTCTAACAAGAAATTACGAATAAATTTTGCCTCTTTAACAGAACTACCAAGAGCATAGTATTCGGCTTCTGTACTAGAACAGGCTACATTTTGTTGCTTTTGGCTGTGCCAATTAATTATGCAATGACCGAATCTACTTACAAAACCAGAATATGATTTCCGATCGGTTGTATCCCCCGCCCAATCTGCGTCGGATGAAATTTCAAGCTTACCACTACCTCTTTTGAAATTGAGTCCATAGTCAGTTGTACTTGAAAGATACCGTAAAACTCGCTTAGCAGCAATCCAATGCGACTCATTATAACTTGTATTGTATTGGCTCAGCTTACTGCACGCATATGCTAGATCTGGACGAGTGCATACAGCGAGATACATCAAACTTCCAATAAGTTCTTGGTATGGAAACCTCAGATCTACTGCATCTGCTTTTGGTAGATTAAAATTGACTTCCATAGGAGTAGCTATGCTATGAGCATCTTCCATACCAAATTTATGTAAAATATTTTTTACGTATTCTGACTGACTTAACTTCAAAGTTCCTTGCTTTCTGTTCCTTTCAACTTTCATACCCAAAACTTGTGTCACAGGTCCAAGTAATTTAATTTTAAAGTTAGATCTGAGCAATTCGTATAGCTTTTTCTTTTCAGTTTCATTAGAACTAAATATAAAAAAATCATCTACATACAAAGCTATTATTACCTTATCTCTGAAATAAACACATTTCTCGGTTCTAAGTTGTGTATAACCGTTACTAATTAAAACTTTATGAACTTTATCATTCCAAGCTCTGCTGGCTTGCTTGAGTCCATATAAACTTTTCTTGAGTAAACAGACTTTATTCTGCCCCTCATTTTCAAATCCAGTAGGTTGTTCCATGTAAATACGTTCATGAAGGTCTCCGTTGAGGAATGCTGTATTGACCAGCCAATCCTTACGATTAGTCATATGACTTGTGCAAACTGAATCTAAAATCCAGCTATTATTATCACAATTAAGACTGACTAAAGCAGTCTCTCTGGAATATAAGGAGGCCTTAGTGTTTCTCTTGCTTGAAGACAAAGCATCTTGATTTGATAACTTCTTACATTTTTTCTTCAACTTAGGACATTTTGGTTTTATGTGCCCTTTCTCATGACAATTGTGACAAATAGGAATAAATTTATTCTTTGCTATAAGGATCTTGTCAGTCGGCTCCTCATTATTTGTACTTGAAAACTGCTTTTTGACTTCGCTTTGAATTAACTGACATTTCACAAAATGTGACGTCAGCTTTATGTTGGTGGCTTCCATGGCCATCATCAGCGGGTCGAAATCAGTCGGCAAACCGATCAGCATCAATTCCGATAATTCTTCGTCCTCAATTATGCAGCCAATATCAGCTAGTTCTTGAGTGATGGAAATAATATTTCCTAAATAAATATCCATGGAGTCACAATTTGCATATTGTATTTGAGCTAATTTTCTTTTTAAGTAAAGACGTCGACTTATGCCAGCATTTTCATAGGCAGCTCTCAAACTATTCCAAGCATCTCTTGCCGTCTTTGCGTTTTTCACATGTGGGTAACAAACAGGTTGGATGTTGAGGCAGATCTTTGCATACGCCTTTTGATCCTTGGTTGTGTCCGTAGACGCTTTTAAAGATCCATTTGCATATTCCCAAAGCCCATTTTCAATCAAAAGTAACTTCATCTGGAATTTCCATGTTCCATAGTTTTTGACACCTTCTAATTTTCCGATGATCATATTAGATCCGGAGGCAAATATTAAATTACTAGACATAGCAGTATTGTCAGTCATTTTCAAGAGAAAAAAAATTTTTACTTACGTAATTTTTGTTTCACAAACCTATGGGTATTTCTAGCTTCTTTAAAATAATTATTAATTATTACCCATAACCTTTGTTGAGTATATTCAATGATATACTTAACATTATTATTTCAATGAAATAAAAAATACAAAATTAAAGTAGCTGACATGATGTGACAACAATATATATTTTTTTAATAACAAAAAAGGAAATGACACAGACAGAGATAAGAAAAACTTTAACATAAAAAGAGGTTCTTCAACAGTATATTTATTTATGTATGTATTTATATTCTAGCTTCCCCCCTAGTTCGCTACATGGTATCCCATAACACAAGCTATGGTGGTAGGATCCCTTCTGGGTCCGCCTGGCTAGCGACCACCCTTTATATAAAGTCTGCCGCCAAATGTTACCGCTCCGGGGGTAATGTGTTCCGGCAATATTTTATAAAGAGCCAGTTTCTTCCTAAACCCGTGTGCTTTCATCTTCGACCTCATCGTCACTTACCATCAGGTGAGATTGAGGTCAAACGCGGGTTTAGTCACATATAAAAAAAAAAAAAAAAGCTATGCTTACTTTGGGGCCATGTAGTTGGTGTGATTGTCTGGGGATTTAATTTACTATGTTATTTTATACTCTTTGAGTGACAGTGCCTTCATTCATTCATTTGTCATTTTTATTACCTACTGAAAAGAGGTTCAGAGGTAGAAATAGGGAACGAAATTAAATTGGATCGATAAAATTACCTACTGGAGAAAAGTATGCTCTTGACTTCAAGCTAGTGACTTAACACGAAGGGTTATCGTTAGCCAGATGATTCCTGAAAGCTTGTCCATTAAGCAACGATGAAATTGGGCTTGCGTAAAAGCCTTAGTGTGTAGTACGGCTTTTACTCAAACTTATCATAAAATTCATATTTTTTTTCTGACATTGCAACATATACCATAGACAAAGAGGCTGCCCACAGGAACTGTCAAATCTGTCAGTTTAGCGCACGCGGAAGTCGCTAGAAAAATCTATTTCCTTTTCCTCATAATTTTCAAATATTTACTTTCTTCAGATTGTTTTCTCAGTTTTTCTTTTTAAAGTTTAGATAAACTGAGCTATAACCAGCAGATGTTAAAGTTGATAAGTTCCTGCTTTATCAATTGTAAGCTGCAAGGTCTCTAAAATGGAGGTTGGTGATATAAACGATTTACTAAATGTCCGCGCGATAAAAATGGAAACAGGAGAAACAGCATTCGAGGAAGCATCAGAAGTTTCAGATCACCTTTCAATGATGCCCCAGTATGTTACAGAAGCTGACTTGGGTTAGTAAACTTTTTAATTTTGTTCTTGCACGTATTTTAAGTCATTCTTACTTCCGCCAAAGTTTTCCATCCTTGAGACTTTGTTATTGTTGTTTTTTTCAATTCGATGACAAGTTTTACGGGTCTTTTTGATATTTATATTCCATTGCATCTCGCAAAAATCACTACATTTTATTTTGTTCACAAGTAGAATAACAGCTAGTAAAATATACTCACATACTCTACATAACTAAACTTTAATTTCAGGTCTTATGCAGTCTACAGAAATTTTACAAACACCATTAGCAGTATTTGATACAGCTGATGATGAAGACACTATGCAGAGCAGTGATTCAAGTGGTAATTTACTATATTGCATAGATATTCTATCTCATGCTCGGTTGAGAATTTTCATAATATTTATGTTCAAAGAATTTATGAGATTTGAATAATAAGTGAAGAATATTATTAATACATATAATGATAAAAACATAATGCTCTTAAGAAGGGCAACAATTTTTTTAAAACTTTATAATATTCTTTAAAATAAATATGTCCATAATGTGTGTATGAGACATATTGTTTACAGTAAAAAGCAAGTAATTATCTACCTGTGTTTTTTACTAAGCTTATTGAATGGAATAACTCCCCTTTAGGTAGGGAACCTATACATGACCTGTATATTTAAAGTAATCATAAACTTATTTATAAATTTTCAGAAGAAGTAATAGTTCACCTCATGGATATTAGGACCCGTCTGTCTACATTGAAGAGTATGCTAGAAAGGCGACTCTGTACAGATCTAAAGGATTACACATTTTGGCTTCAAGATGCTAAGATGGTAAGTATTTCCTTAATTACATTTGTATTGAACTATACAGGATGACTAATGTGTCATTTTTGAAATTCCAGGATGTGATAGTTTGAGATCATAGATGACGAGAAAAAATAAAATAAAAAATACATATTAAGTAATTATTTACTGAGTAAACTGCACCGCAAGTTAGAGATTTCATTACGCAATGCTTGGTTACATAAGCGTTACGCAATAGATATTTGCTGGGTGGTGGTGTGCATGTGGCGGGAACACTACTTTGTTCATGTTGACTGAGACAGCTCGTCGGAAAAAAGTATAGTAAGGTCTCTTTATTTATTCATAGGGATTTCTGGTAAAAAATTAAATACCTCCTTTTATTACATATTTATGATCAGAATCGAGTTCAGAGTGCTCTCCTTCAGGATCTTAAATTTGTCACCAGTCACCCTGTATTTTATGCAGTACATCTTTTCTAGGCCCGTATGAATTCATCTTCAACATCATATTCACTTACCATCAGGTGAGATTGAGGTCAAACATGGGTTTCTATAAATAATAATAATAAATAAATATTTCTGACACTCACACAACATTATCTGGCCCAAATTAAGTTTCTTAAAGAACTTGTGTTATGGATACTAGATAACTGATATACTTAAGAAATATATAAACATACATATTGAATAAATACATATTTTTTATTAGAAAATAAACTTAAATAAACATATAAACATCCATGACGACTAATATCTGTGTTCAACACACAAATATCCGCCGCCGCTGGGATTCGAACCCAGGACCTCTGGCATAGAAGGCAATGTATGTTACCGCTACACCAGCCGGTCGTCAAGATGATATAATAAATGGGTAATCAGTACATTTTTGAAATATATATTGATATGGGGTGTAATGAAATATCAAAATAATGTTCCTTCATGCCTGTATCCCTTATAGGGTAGGCAGAACAACAGAGGCTTTAAAACAATGTATGTTATCACTACACCAGCCGGTCGTCTATAAATTAAAATAATTTTGTATCTTGTTCTCTTGGTACTCTTGTAATAAGAATTGCCTGTATAAGACTAGGTACTACTACCAATTTTAGTATATGAATTTTTTTTACCAATTTACTAAAAACTTTTGTTAGTTTTTTTTTATTTACTGGCAATAATATGTCCTCATTTCTAAAATTTTTTTTTTTATTTAACTTCCCTTATATTCCCTTTCCAACAGCTGGAAAGTCACAAAACCTTGGTGGAGCAATGCATCCGTGGGTCCGGCACGGTGCAGGTCAACCTGCAGATCAGGACTTCGGAGAGGAAGATCAACATCCTTGATGTGTTGAAACCCGATGAGGAACTCGTGCCTATAGCCCAGGAGACGGCCGAGGAATGTGAGTATACTTCAAAAAAAAAGGAGGTACCTGCCTACTTCATTCGTCTTTTTTACCTTTGTTACCTCATAACTTTTGATAATTCTTGTTTCATATAATACTACTCATTTTGTGTCATATAAATTTAATCGAAATTGATGTTTTTTTTAAATAAGTATGAATTCGGAGATCATTTACCTTGACGACCTTATACTTTAGCCAAAGTTTTGACGTGAAGTCGGTTTTTTAATTCTTTGCATCGTAGATTATTTGATGGTGACTTATGTTTGTCTCACCCTCACCCAATGGCAAGTGAAGAAGAAGTCAAAGATGGATGCACATGCGTATGGAAATAATCTGGAACTTCTTAAAATATTGGCTGAGGGTAAAGACGGATTAACATGCATTACGGAACAAATTGAAATTTAATAAAACAATGCCGACTATTCTCCCTCTAATCGCCTCAAAAACCTGAATATAGACGCTCCATTCTCTCCTTTATTCCAACTTTTCGTATAACTTAATGACTTCGATACTAAGATTAAGACTAAACTTGTCATTTATCCCTTATTTTTCTGATCCCCTTTGTATCTCTTTTTTGCAATCTCTTAGGAGATCAAAACTCTATTCCCTCTTTTATCCTAACTTTGCCATCCAGCTCTCAGTTTATTCTTTAATCCGGCAAAGACCTGCATATTGAAGCTCCGATTTCCCCAATATCAGAAAGTCGTCAACTACCTCATGTGTACCTCAAATCTTCTAAAGAACTAGACTATTACATATTATTATTACTTTTTTATTACTTAAGAAATAATGCAGGCTATAAAACCCAACTTAAGTCACGTTTGACAAATTTGGAGGTAATATAATGATGGAGACTGGGAGCGAAAGAAAAACATAGAATGTGCCAGCTGCTTCTCTTCCCGGGCATACTGTAAAAGTCAGTTAAGGGACAGAGGTTTTAAAGGCGTTTTTGTGGGCGATAGGCCGACCCCCTGTCACTACAATAGTCTCTCTCCATCTTTATATTACCACCAAATTTGTCAAACGTGACATCAGATGGTCTTGTAACCTCTGGTAGTCTGCCTACCCCATAAGGGATACAGGTGTGACCTTATGTATGTATGTGTATAATGATGGAGAGAGACTATTGCAGTGACAGAAGTCAGCCTATCGCCCACAAAAACGCCAATATAACCTCTGTTCCTTATGTTCCTGTTCCATTATATAACTTTAACAGTAGGTATGCTCGGGAAGAGAAGCAGCTATCCTATTCTATGTTTTTCTTTCGCCTCCAGTCCAGCGCAGAATCAATTAATATATTGTATTTTAATCATCATACCTTCCCCCTTTAAGACGAAGGTACTGAGACCCCGCTGGCCGCTATACCGGGCCGTGCGCCGACCGCGGCGGCCGCGAAATGGTGTGTCGATGTCAACTTCAGAGCGGACGGCGCCAGAGCCAACCTGCCGCATGATCCTACTCTGTGGTAAGTTACTACTGAATATCTGGATTTACAGGTTAATTTCTATAGTTGATACATTTCAAATCGATTTTAGAAAAAAAATATCTAAGAAATCGAATAAATCATTGGCTTCCATACTGGAACTCCTGGGTTCGAATCCTGGCGTGAATATTTGTGTTAAACGTGCTTCTCCATTACTTTTTCCTTCTCCCAGCCTGTTGCTTGCCTTCTATTTTGTCCGTCAAATAAAGATGATTAGTTATACAGGGTGTTATCAAACGGTTAAAACATGATTTATTTTGATTGTGTTCATAATGTTAAGTGTTTCAATAAAATTCTAAATTTATACAAGTTAAATAACTATGATAGCAAATTCAAATGTCACTTTGCCTCCTATCCCAAACCTACGAACAAATAGAATCAATACAGTCTGAAAAAAAAGGAAAAAAAACACTCAATACAAACTCACACTCACTCATTCACAAGACACTCTACATATACCTACACTTAACTTTTTTATTTACACTTTCATTAACCATTTCATGCTTCGCTATATGTTTACTTTATGTTAAATAACACTTGTAATTTTTGTTTTAAATATTTTATTATTAAAAAAAACTGTTTATCATTCAGAATCGATGTAATCCATCATACTGTTATTTGATTATGATATTTATTTATTTGTATTTTGTTCAAAAAGTTTTTCTGGTCATTTCTGTAACAATTTTTTGGGTCGAGCATACTACTTATCCCGAGCTCACAGGGCTCTGCCCTTTATTAGGGAGTAGTGCTCTCAGTAAATAAAATTATATTACTAACTGTTGGATTATTTCATATATGTATTGTAAGACTTTTACTGCTTATTGTGATACTTATATCTGAAATAAACAATTATTATTATCATATCATCATCATCATCACTACTCTTTGTAATGAGCCCACTGCAGGGCATGAGTCTTTTCCCTGGGTGAAGAGGAGGTATAGGCCATAACCCACAAGCTGGCCCAGTGCTGGATGGTGGATGCCAGAATGTTCAGGGCGCCAAGATGGCTTATGACAAACCCTAATGACTACTGTATACAATTATACAGCACCCGGGACCGACTGCTTAACGTGCCCTCCGAAGCACGGAAGTCGTCGTGAGAAATGAACGGTCGGCGGTCACCCATCCAAGTACCGACCGCGCCGAACGTTGCTTAACCTGTGATTTCGTATGATACACACAGTAACCAAGGCGCCACGACGACTTCTTATTACTATACCTATATTTATCTTCAATTGTATTTTTATTTCATAAATGTGTAAAAAAAACTACATATATTTTAACAAAAGCTTTTTTTCGTTTAGTCTGGAATAACCCCACGCACCTATAAAATATCTTTATTTTTCGCAACATCCTGCATACATATCGCCAAAACTTAACATTTCTTATTTTAAATCTCCAAAAAAAAGGCAAAAAGGTTGATGGCTTCAGCAACTCTTTCATAAAATATATTCGTAACAAAATCATAAGCCCTATCACATTTAGTTTTTTTGTGAGTTTAGTGTTTTTACGTAAAAGGAACAGAAAGTTAGGTATGTCGATTGAAATAAGTGCAGTAAGTATATTGCAGCCGCCGCGCCACGCCGTAAGCCATTCTAAAGTTTACGTCCTTCTTATTAAAAAAAGGTAGGTACTTTTAAAGTTATAAATACATGTTGTATAATTTGTTTTCGTTAGCTAGAGTAATTCTGTCATTCGATGTGCTAATGCATAGGTTAGTTAGTAAACATCAGCTGGTAGCCGCGTTACTCGCGGTGGCGGTAATGCTATGCCCGCTACTCAGCCGGGCTGAGACATAGGTCGTAAGGTCACTGACTGCGGCGCAAGCCTATGTTGTTGTTTATAAGGTTGGCTAGGGTTGTCAAAATATTTTGATGTAAAATAGTTAAATAGATTTATATAGAAGTCTATAACAGCACTGATAATGCGGATTATTTCAAAGTACATACATATATACATAACGCCTGTCTCCCCTTGGGGTAGGCAGAGACAAGGGAACATCAATTGCTGCGATCCAGACCTCTTTCGCTTCCTCCATGTTCATAAATCTTTTCATACGTGATCGCCGGTTACGGGTACTTTTGACTAGGCCCTTTTTCAAAATGTCGCCAATTTGATTGGAATACGTTCGCCTAGGCCGCGGCCCCTTCCAACAATACCATCCATTCTTGCTCCTTACACCTCTTTCATAAATCTACTTTCACTCATCCTTTCCAAATGCCCAAACCACCGTAGCGTACCCTTTTCAATCTTAATCACTACATCCTCTTTCAATCCGAATCTCTTTCTTATTTCACTATTGCGCACCCTATCACTCAATTTCACTCAACACATGCTTCTCAACGCTCTCATCTCCACAGCATTTCAAAGTATATTCTACATAATTATTTATAACCTAACTCTTAAGTTTTATCTTTCCATTTTGTTACACGTTGTATATCAATGATATCAACTAGATATTTAAGAGTTGATTAAATGTGGTTCTAGCAATATTTTTATATTATTTATTTTATATATTATATTTTTATTTTTAAGTAATTAAATATTTTTTATTATTGACTTTTTGTTCATATCTCAAGGTCGGTCCACCACGTGAAGCTATGGATCCAGTGGGCAGTGCGGCAGTTCAAGCTGCAAGGCATCAAGCTGAGTGACTGGAACTTAAACGGCGCGCGGCTCGCGTCGCTCACTCACGCCGAATTAACGTGAGTATAGCTATCTAATCCTATAGGAATATAAGAATATGGATGTGCTTTTACAGGATGTTTTAAAAAAAATGATGTCTTTTAAAAATTTACATATAAAAAGCGTGAAAAAGTGTTTCGATTGACTAATGGAGTTGACGTATTGGTGTCGTAAGAATATCGGGACAAAAACTATCCTATGTTTTAATTCAGGCTTTTTTAGGAGAATTGAGGACGAAGATGACAGCACGCGAAAAATATGTTACCGGATCAGATTAAAAGGTTTTTTTTTATAACTAACAACGTGGGATTTGCTTCAAAGAGTCCTAACGCCTCTATACAGGGTGACTGGTGACAAATTTGCAATACCTACTGAAGGAGAGCATTCTTAGTGTCAATATTATTACATACATACATAACTTCACGCCTGTATCCCTTATGGGGTACGCAGAACATCAGAGGTTATAAAACCATCTGATGTCACGTTTGACAAATTTGGAGGCATTATAATAGTGTAGAGGGACTATAGCAGTGACAGGGAGTCAGCCTATCGCCCACAAAAAAGCTTCCCATAACACCTCGGTCCCTTAACTGACTTATAGTATGCCCGGGAAGAGAAGCAGCTGGCACATTCTATGTTTTTCTTTCGCTCCCAGTCCAGCATAGAAGCTATGTTATATATTATTATTTGCGATTAAACCTGGTTTAAAAAGTGTTTTCAACCGAATTCCAAAAAGAGGAGGTTCTCAATTCGTGTTTTTTTTAATGTTATTATTCAGATATTTATGAATCGATTTTAAACATTCTTATTTCATATGCTTCAGAGGTAGAAATTGGCGTGAATGTATCAGGTCAAATGAAATTTTATTTTTTTCTTAATGATTATTCATGTAGTATTTATTAAAGGTCTCCTATTGCCTCTATATAAGCGTGTCACTCGCGCCGAGCGAGCGGCGCGAGCAGTGCCCACACCCTGACATAACCCAGCATTGTTATAAAATAAGTTTTTAGGCTTAAAATAGCACTGATTGGAATTGCAATAATTACTTTAACTATAGTCGTAGAGGGCGATTAATCTGAGGGACGAGCGGAGTTGACGTGAGTATGTTATTCTAGCTGTGTAGATGTCGGGATTTTCTGTGCCCTACCAACGTTTTTTTTTACTAAGCCCGCATTTCACCTTAGGCTCATCTGATGTTAAGTGATGAAGATGAAAGCACACGGGCCTAGGAAAGCACTGGCTCTTCACTAATTATTGCCGGAACACATCACCGCCTGAGTGGTCATATTTGGCGGCAGATTTTAGGTATATCAAAAATCCCCAGACAATCACACCAACTACATGGCCCTAAATTAAGCATAGCTTGTGTTCGGGATACCATGTAGCGAGCTAGGGGGAACCTGTAATGATTTATTTTCTCACAACAATATTTAAAATTATTAATATTGTCTTAAGTTTTCGCGATTCATACTATTAAATAAAACACTTTTTAACCGGATTTATCGCGTATATTTACATTTTAAATTTTGACTCGACGTTTCGGTGTCTTTGCTGACCCCGTGGACCAGTCGCTCGTGACCACGGGGTCTGCAAAGACACCGAAACGTCGAGTCAAAATTTAAAATGTAAATATACGCGATAAATCCGGTTAAAAAGTGTTTTATTTAAAATTATTTACAATTCAACGTTACAAAATTATTTAAACAATATTGTGCGAGACTGATGCCTGAGCTAGACTCGAAGTCTGTGTTTCAGGACACCAGGTCTCCGCCTCTTATAAAAAAAGTACATTTCATTATTATGCATGCAAACGCTTACAATTACTATAAAAGATTACAATTGTTGTTATTTATTAATTTTTGTTTTTACTAGTACCTACATGTTTATGTGAATGTATGGGTATGTGTTTGTGTCATGGTATAAATACATAAATAGATAAACACCCAGACACGGAACTTTTTTTTTCTTGTTCCGTGCGGGAGTCGAACCCGCAACCACTAGCTTCTGAGGTAGACAGGTTTATTTATTTATTTACCCTTTATTATACACAAAAACAAATCCATCAGGTGGCATGGAAGACAAACGTCCTATCCTTACAATATATATAAAAAAAGAATAAAAAAAAAACACAAATAAAAGAGCACATTATGTATAAAGGGCGGCCTTATCGCTTGGAAGCGATTTCTACCAGGCAACCCAATTTTACCCCATTGCCAAAGTGGTCGTATCATGAATATGAAGGCTAGCGATCAACTTTTTATACCTATGAAGGGTGATCGCTAGCCATGCAGACCCTGACGGAATCCTACCACAAAGCGGCAGTCACTCGGATTAGTCGCCTTAACGATACGCTTATACTATACTCTGGCAAATAAATCAAATAAATCAATGCAGTAAACTGGCAGTTCGAACTGTCAAATAGAAAAATAATGATACCAGTTAAAAACTTCGTAGTGTAAGTATTGAATGAGAATTATTAAAACGAACGAGTATTTGCCATTCGTTTTGCATAAAATTTTAAAGAAATTTATAAATAATTGAATTTGAGGTGTTTACTGTATCTTTAAAGTAACTTTTATAAAAATTCAAAATTCAAAAAGTTTTATTCATCTTAGGAATTTCACAAAACACTTGATGAAGTCAGTCATCACATACTTCGGCTGTAACTAGTTGTTGATAGTTGTTAAATAAGATATTACAGTAGACCAAGAGACAAAAAAGCCGGCGGAAAAAAACTCTTGGCACTCTTTTTCAGTCAGAATTATCAAATTAATACAAATAGGTACAGTACAAATTGACCGTAACATGAAAAAAAACAAACACAAGACAGCTAATTGTGAGAGCCAATGTCATGCCACAACCAAATTGCTTACATAGCAGATGCAATGAGCTATGGATGCACAATACGAACATGACATACTGGGACCAGAGTATTTGAACAAGAATGGAATAAAATAGTCATAGTATCATTAGCAAAACGACCTGGCACCGCTAGCAGCACCCGTTCACGAGTTAACGCAAGCACCAGCCATCACCCTCCTCAACCATATTTTAGGGAAGAGGGTGACCCGATACCCGACGCTACCACTAGCCATGCCGCCTGAGGGAGCATGACGTTCTTGCTGTTGTCTTGACAAGAAAATAAGTGAGTGGGACAGTCACCAGTATGTCATATATATACCGCACAGCCAAGGCGTAAACAAAATTATTAAGTAATTGGAAACTTTTAGAAATATCCTGTTGTGCTTAATCCCATGCCCTTTTATCATCTAAGTAATATTTAGTTTTATAATAAGCTTTTCGAGAAAGAGTGTTTTTAACGATTGATTTAAATTTATTGAATGGCAGGGATTGAATTGACTTCGGAATTCTGTTATATATACGTATTGACATTCCAATAAATGATTTGCTGCTTTTAGCCAGCCTTAATTTAGAAAACGCTAACTTATGTTCGTTCCTAGTTCTTACAGAGTAATTTGTATCATGATTATCTTTCCTAGTTTATAATTTATTACTATTCTTATAAATATACATAATGTTTTCATAAATATATTGTGATGCAAGGGTCAAGATACCAATCTCTTTAAACTTTTCTCGAAGAGATTCTCTGTTTCCAAGTTTATACATTCCACGAATAGCCCTTTTCTGCAGTGTAAATATCGTGTCAATATCTGCGGCATTGCCCCAAAGTAGGATGCCATAGGACATTATACTATGAAAATAATTAAAATATACCAGCTTCGCTGTATTAACATCAGTCAATGAGCGAATTTTCTTTACCGCGAACGCTGCAGAACTAAGTCTACTCGCTAGTTGTGAGATATGGGCGCCCCATTGCAATTTAGAATCTAAGGTAATTCCAAGAAAAACAGTGTTATTTACTACATTCAATCTGTTCCCATTAAGCCGCAGATCAGACTCAACTTGTTTTACATTTGGTGCAGAGAATTTTATACATTTAGTTTTTTTATCATTGAAAGCTAGATTATTTATATTGAACCACTGAACAACATCTGCGAGAGCATTGTTTACATCGTCGTAGTTTATTTTCTGTCTTATCATTTTAAAAATTAATGATGTGTCGTCAGCAAACAATACAATCTCGTGATTATTGCCTACCATATAGGGTAGATTATTTATATAGACTAGAAACAGAAATGGGCCCAAAATTGATCCTTGAGGCACTCCCATTCTCACAACCGACCCAGCCGACCTTTTCCGGTTTACCTCAACCTTCTGAATTCTATCACTTAGATATGAGTTCAAAAGTTTGAGTTCAGTGCCTTTGATGCCATAGTGGTGGAGTTTCCTGATGAGAGTGTCATGCTGCACACAGTCAAATGCCTTAGATAGGTCACAAAATACACCTAGGGCATCCTGTGACCTCTCCCAGGCACCAGTGATTATTTCAAATAGTTCAACACCAGCATCAGTTGTTGAACGGCCCTTTGTGAATCCAAATTGTTTATTATGAAGTAAATTGTTATAGGTGAAATGGGCCAAGAGTTGGTTAAGAATAATTTTTTCATAAATTTTACTACAAGTACGTAGAATTGAAATTGGTCTAAAATTAGTAGGGTCTGTAGTGCTACCCGACTTAAATAAAGGAATAACCTTACTATGCTTCATTAAATCAGAAAACTCCCCACTAATAATACAGTTGTTAAATATTTCAACAAGGCAAGGAGCTATTACATCTATAATAGAATTTAATATTTCAACAGATATGCCCCAGAGATCAGTGGTCTTTTTAATATCAATTGTCTTAAATGTTTTAATAATATCCCCGGTGTCTATGGGTTGGAACTTGAAAGACACCTTGCACTTGATGATTTTTGAGCAATGATTCAGCCGCCACAGGTGATGAGTTTAATGATTTAGTAGTTGAAACTGGAATGTCAGCAAAACAGCTCTCAAATGCTGTTGCAACATTTTCATCTGCTTTAATTATTGTATTGTCAATAACAAGCTTAAACTCACTATTGCGATTCTTTACTTTCCCAGTTTCCTTATTAATTATATTCCAAGTAGTTTTATTAAAATAATTAATTACCAACCATTCCTAGTGCTTTAAAACAGTTACAGTGGAAATAACACCGACTTGATAACTTCTTGATTTTTATACTCGTTTTGTCGTAAAAAATGAAATTTCAAGAATAGTAGCCCTTTACTTACAGCACCATAAAAAAGCAATACCTTGCGAGCCAAAACTTTTTTTCCATACATAACGATATTATTATTTAAAAAATAAAAACATTCTTTCTCTTAAACCACTTCGCTATTTTTTTTTCCCGCAAGTGGGCACACTGAAACTGTCATTTTACTGCATTGAATTATGTGCCCGAGTATAGGGCGGTACGGCTATTCGAAATAAAACTGCCTTTTAACCGGATTAATCGCGTATAATTTATATTTTACAGTTTAACTCGACGTTTCGGTGTTTTTGCAGACCTCGTGGTCAGTCGCTCGTCACAAATGCGGATTTAATCACTGTAAAAAAAAAAACAATTTACGTTCCTTTGCCCTTTTAAAACAGTGTGGTCGTGAGCGAGTCATTTCTGATATTTAATAAAACAATTTTAATGTCTAATATACGAAAACAATCATGGAAACTTATGACAGCATAACTTATTTTCTTATTGTTACAGTGAAAAGGTGCCATCGGACCCTGGGGACATATTTTGGACGCACTTCGAGTTGCTACGAAAATGTAAATTCATAGGTGAGTTTTTAAAACACCCTTTATATTTAAAAGTGTTGTTAAAACAAATTTTATCGCATATGATTTTATAACTTATTTATGTTCGTATTATAAAAAATTACTACGATTTAAACTCTGCTTAACTACTTATAGATCTAATAATATTGTCTTAAGTTTTCGCGATTCATACTTACTATTAAATAAAACACTTTTTAACCGGATTTATCGCGTATATTTACATGTTAAAGTTTGACAGTCGCTCGTGACCACGGGGTCTGCAAAGACACCGAAACGTCGAGTCAAAATTTAAAATGTAAATATACGCGATAAATCCGGTTAAAAAGGGTTTTATTTACTTATAGATCTTCTGACAGTTTTTTTACTCTTGGCCCGGAGTCCAAAGTTATAAAAAGGATAGGCTGTAAATGGATAGCTTTTTGAATGCGTTTTAAAATAAGTGATAATAATATGGTCTCTCAAGTCTAATTATACATTTTCACTGTATTTCGAACCTTATTGAAACCGAATAAGTTGGTAAGTGTATACATACTTCCATGCTGGACTGGGAGCGAAAGAAAAACATAGAATGTGCCAGCTGCATCTCTTCCCGAGCATACTGTAAAAATCAGTTATGGGACGGAGGTTTTATTGGTGTTTTTTCGGGGGATAGGCTGGACCCTGTCACTGCAATGATTTCAATCCATCTCAATAATAATGATTTCATAGCCTCTGGTGTTCTGCCTGCCCCATCAGGGATACAGGCGTGACGTTATGTATGTATGTATACATAAATTCTATTACATGTGACTGTCCAACTGAAAAGTTCGAAACGATATTTCCGAAAGCCAAATATAATCATCAATATATATAAAACTGTTCCGTTACTGACTGAGTGACTGACAGACAACGTACAGCCGT
This sequence comes from Stenoptilia bipunctidactyla, assembly GCA_944452665.1. Classification (NCBI taxonomy): domain Eukaryota; kingdom Metazoa; phylum Arthropoda; class Insecta; order Lepidoptera; family Pterophoridae; genus Stenoptilia; species Stenoptilia bipunctidactyla. Next base: position 15,202,422 of record OX101750.1, read on the forward strand.
AACTACTGGGCGTAGAGAGCTGAAATTTGGAACATACATTCTTTAGGGGATGTAGGGGTGCACGAAATTCCTACGGGAACGGGAAATATAGGACTTTTTAGTTTGTATGAAAAATCTTATTCCTTGAGTGCACCGATATGAAACTTGGTGTAAAAGTTTTTCAATATATGTCTGGTTGTGTTATGAAAGGAATTCCCGAAATTCCCATGGGAAGGGGAAATATATGATGTTTTAGTTTGTATGAAAAAATCCCATCCCTTGAGTGCACGGATGTGATACTTGATATAAAGGTTCCTCAATAAGTGTCTGTTTGGATTATGAAAGGAATTCCCGAAATTCCCACGGGAAGGGGTTGGACTTTTTAGTTTGTATGAAAAATCTTATTCCTTGAGTGTACGGATGTGATACTTGGCATGAAGGTTCTTCAAAGAGTGACTGGTTGTGTTACGAAAAAAATTCCCAAAATTCCCACGGGCACGGAAAATATATAATTTTTAGTTTGTGTGAAAAAAAAATATTCCTTGAGTGCATGAGTGTGATACTTGGTATAAAGGTTCTTTCTTTGTATAGTTTCTGAAATTTCCACGAGAAGGGTAGTTAAGCGCATACGAAGTTGCGGGATAAAGCTAGTTTAAAATAAAGTCTTAATGAATTGTAAATTAACTATATGGTCGATGCAATAAAATTACTTCGACGACCAGCTGGTGTAGTGGTAACATACATTGCCTTCTATGCCAGAGGTCCTGGGTTCGAATCCCGGCGGCGGCGGATATTTGTGTGATGAACACAGATATTAGCCGTCAAGTCATGGATGTTTATAAGTTTATTTAAGTTTATTCTAATAAAAAATATGTATTTATTCAATATGTATGTTTATATATTTCTTAAGTATATCAGTTATCTAGTATCCATAGCAGAAGTTCTTTAAGAAACTTAATTTGGGCTGGATAATGCTGTGTGAGTGTCTGAAATATTTATTTATTTGATAGATAGATAGATAAAAACGTTTATTGTTACTAAAATCACACACTTATAAACTTAATATTAAAACAATTCTTAAAAATACTTAATCTAAATCAGTGTGTGTTATAGCAGCGCAATAAGCCATAGCTCAGCGTCCGTATTTGCTTAAAAGCAATACGCTTATATTCTGCTACAGCTTAAGGAGGTTAAGTTATAACTTTAAATAAAGCATTATTTGGTTAAATTTGTACAATTATGCAATGATTATAATAAGAATATGTCCGATTTGAAGTTAATACTAAATATATATGAAATTGAATTAGTACATGTTAGTAATAGAATATGCATAAAGTATTTTTCACAGTATTTATTAGTAAAATGTCATGCTAGAAATTATAGTATATGAATTGAAAGTACATAATAAATAATTATGAAAACATGTCAGAATATATTTGGTCAGCAATAAATTAAATCCAATAAGTAAAAATAAAAATAATGAATATAATGAAGTCCAAAATGATGTTTTAAAATTATATAATATAGAATTGAATATTAGCTACTTGCAAAGTGGTTTGGTTTCAGTTTATTATTATATTAAATTTATTTTACAGCTATCATCCAAACAGATGAAGTGGAAAAAGTTAAAGATAAGGATCCCCTTGAACTTCCGCAGTCAGCTATTAAGAAGAAACCTAAACTGGTTCGTAAACTCGGCGTTTTTTTATTCACTTATAATCACTTAGTTAACCCTAATAGTAAGTGAAGATGAGATGTGTTAATAATAATAATTAATAATCGTTTTAATAATAATAATACTTATTTATTTATTCTTTATTGTACACCACAGAAAAAAAAATACAAAGTATAACAAAAGCAGAAACATGGTACAAAAGGTGGTCTTATCACTATGAAGCAATTTCTTCCAGACAACCTTTGGGTGAGGATTGGAGACTAATTTATAGGGTGCCTAGGCGTACATATACTAAAATTTAACTAATATACAAATACTATAGTTATAATATAGTTATTTCATAAACTTGCATACGAATAATACATAAATATAAAATATATACATATATCAACTAACTATAATGCTTAATAAATTAAATACATTGTAATATAATGTCGTGTCTTTAGAAAGGAAGTACTGTTTGCCCAGTCTTTTAAATGTGTCAATTGATTTGGCAGACTTAATCTCCAGTGGCAAATTGTTCCACAGTAACACAGCATGGACTGTGAAAGATTTCCCGTAAAAGTCAGTTTTATGCGGGGGTGTTGACAGCATTAATTGATCAGCAGAACGTAGCTGTCTTAGGTGCTGTGAGTGTCTATAATTAAATCTATTCCTTAAATTCCTTAATAACCAATTTGTATTAATAATCATCGTTTATTTCAGACCATAGATCCAAATTATGCTATGTTATAGTTGAATTGTTTTCGAATGATTTTCGTGACAGTTCTCATTTTCCATTACGCGCAAACTATTTACAACTAATAAAATATAAATTGGCGCGTTAAGAAAATAAAAGGTATGTCAATAAAGTTGTTTATTTTAAAATTATAAGTTGAACTATTAATAAAGTGTCATTGTTATTATTAACTGTAAATAAATAAAGTAAATGTCATAAAAATATTCATCTTAAATATACAAATTCAAAGAAACGGAACGTTCAGTTGATAGCGATTGACACTACTGTATCGACATTGAATCGATGAATATGAGCGGCCATCTTGTAATCGGAAGTTTGTATACATTTTCACCAACTGATTCGATACGTCAAAGCCATCGCATGGAAGATCGAACAATGTCATTACGGCAACGTCACAAAGATTGTCAATTTTGAACTGTCACAAAAACCCTTGAAAAGAATTCAACTATAGTAATACATTGCTTACAAACTAGGTTAATAATAAAAGGATCCAATTTTTTACTTAAACACACACACAGTTTACAATTATACATTTCTATTTAAACACAGCATTCCAGTGACTATACAGGATGGAAATTTTGAATGCCCTCTGGAGGAAAAGTACTCTTAATAATAGAGATAGCAAATTTTACTCCAAAGAAACATTCCTTTGTTTTGGAAAAGAAATAAAAGGGCATTCAAAGATTTTCGAAAATTCGCTCGCCCACCCGGGAATCGATCCTTTAATTTCTCATACAAAAAACATTTATAGCCTCGGTTTAGTGGCGTAGCCTTATTTAGTCTGAGCGTAGGTATGCCACGCACTTTGAGTAGTAAAATATCGCTTCAAAATAACAATAGGCACTTCTTGCAAAATGTAGAGTTAGGAAAAAAACACTTTTTTTGTGTTATTTATGAAGATTTGTAAAAAGTCGTAGAACAAATGTTGTTGGGAACAAATGTTGGAGAGGCTGCCTGCAAGAGTTGATGCGCTAGTTAAAATTAACCCTGTATATTTATATAAAAGTTACATAAAAACACAAATCGGACTTCTCTTAACTAATGTGTAAAACAAAATTTTAAATAGTTCGAAATTCGCTAGTGATATCTGGGCGGGAAGTATGTAGTACACACCGTGCTACAAGAGGCCCTTAACGTGCCCTCCGAAGCACAAAAATCTTCGTAAGAAATAAATGATCGGCGGTCACCCATCCTTTTACCAACCGCGCTGAACGTCGCTTACTTAACCTGCGATATCGTATGACATTCACTGTAACCACGGCGCCACAACATTGCCTCTAGCTGACTCTATACACGGCTGTAATAGTATATTACTATTTTAAAGATTTTGCATTTAAAATGCTTAATTACTCTTTAATAAATGAAAAAATGTGTTAAATAAAAATGACCCGACCAGGACACGAACCTGGGACTTCTCGTTTGCCGGACGAGTGCTCTCCCACTGAGCTACCGGGGCCTGGCGGTACGCTAACGTAGTATTGCTAACGTAGCTCCATCTAATGGTATAGCTTTGCAGCTAAGACCACCCGAGACCAATTTCTTTACAGAAATTGTTAATCCCAGTTAAAGTGAAGCATTGCAATGTTTGATAATATTTTAAAGATTTTGCATTTAAAATGCTCAATTTCTCAACATTTAGTACATGACTGCAGCGGCCGGCAAGAGAGGCATTGATGGACGAACGTTTGAATGTGGGCCGAGGCCAAGCCGAGCCACACATACGTAAGTTCATCAAGGCTTGTATAGTACGTTTCTCAAATAATGCGCGGAAATTAAACCAAGTAGTACATTGTACTATGTACGCGCCAAAGTATTTTTTTTCCACGTGCAAGCCAGTTCGAAATTTAAATTAAACCTTTGATAAGTTACATCTTTGGTCGCCATGTTGCGGAGTAGAAGATGGTTCCATTTTTAAATTACATGACAAATATGATTTTACAATTTTAGCAATTTGTTTGGCTGCTAAACACGACAGATATGGATTTTCATACAACTATTGCCAGCCGCTGCTCGACCAGCGGGGCTAGCATGCTACTGTCGACAACGATAAATCGGGTCTTTTATCGATTTTTTCTTAGTATATGGTATTTAGTGTATGTAATTCATTAAGATTATGACAAATTTGGTTCTGTGGTCTTAATCATGGTATCAAATCGAGTAATTCTATCTATTATGGATATTAGCTTACATAATAGGTAAAATAACCAAATAATATTAATCTTGTCGATTCGACTATTTATCGATGGTTGCATGCTAACTCTGCAGTATAGCAAGTTCGATTTATCTCGAAGAAGGTTGTCAAAATCGAAGGTTTTAATTTGGGATTTTTATTTTATATTTATATTTTGTTCATAATTTTTGCTTCTGTCACAAATAAAACTTTTTTCATTTCATTTCAAAATAATGCTCAAATTTCCGCGCATGTTTGAGAAAATGATTATTTTGTTAACAGAACGTGATCCGAACAAACCGGGACGAGCCACAGTCGATGTCCAGAGGCAACAACGGGCAGTTCCAGCTGTGGCAGTTCTTACTGGAACTGTTGACGTCCGCCGAATATTACGACGTCATTCGGTGGCATGGTGAGTGGGTATAAATAAATTGTGGATTAGAAAAGTTAAAAGTATGACAATGTTTCTGAATACCGCGAACAACTTAGGGTTAATACTGTTAACAGCTATGGAATCTAAGCAATTACCAGTATTAACCCTGCTTGATTTTAGCAATGCTTTCAATTTCGTTTTCGCCGGAATACTCACCTTCTCTGTCTTTAATATCGCACGCTGTTCAATCCTACCGCACCAAACTAGTTAAAAGCAAGATTTGAATATCGCCACACACACTACGATAGACAATTACGATCCAACAATAACTTTATGCTAGCCACACCTCTAAATAAAACCGAATTTTATAAAAAAATCCTTCACGGTTTCAGCCTTGTCACTGTGGAATGAACTGCCTCTTGCGATCAAACAGGCTCAAACAGTTCACATATTCAAAAGACTAGTTAAGGTACACTTTCTTGAAAAATCTATGACATAGTAATCTATTATATTATTATTATATCATAGTATACTATTTAGTATACTTATGGCATGTATACTTATGTGTATGTATGTATGTATATATATATTTGTATAGTGTTTATGTACCTATGTATTAATATATTATTTATAAGTATTTAGTTATTTAGTTTTTAAGTTCTAAAATGTATCTTTTAATTTATGTCACTTTAAATTATCCTTTAACTCAACCCAGGGTTGTCTGGAAGAGATTGTCTGTAGATGATAAGGCCGTCTATTGTACACTGTAGGTACCTATTATATTTTTGATAAAGTTATGTCCTACTCCATGTGTACAATGAAGAATAAATAAATAAACTTAAGTGGTTCCCGATCCGATTGCGAAGGAATACTCGTATTCAGTGTATTCTCTTCAACGTCCTACATATGCTCCAAATTACTTGAGTGAGCGTTTCTCCTTCGTCCATTCTGAAGATATGCTATGCCGAGCACATAACTGTACTCTCTTATATATAAAACCTCATAAAACCGATTTCTTTTCCTACTCCTTAAATATACATGCTGGACTGGGAGCGAAAGAAAAACGTAGAATGTGCCAGCTGCTTCCCTTCCCGGGCATACTGTAAAAGTCAGTTAAGGGACAGAGGTTTTAAAGGCGTTTTTGTGGGCGATAGGCTGACCCCCTGTCACTACAATAGTCTCTTTCCATCTTTATAATACCTCCGAATTTGTCAAACGTGACATCAGATGGTGTTGTAACCTCTGGTGTTCTGTCTATAAGGGATACAGGCGTGACGTTATGTATGTATGTAGATTGTGGAATTCATTACCATTCGAAATAGTGTTATACTTTTTATAAAAAGAGTAAGGGAGCATTACCTCTCCCATGACACCATAAAATAAAGTCAAATACTAATCAACGAATATAACTTGAAATTTAAAATTGTATTACATGTATGTATATGTTTAGTATATAGTTAAGTATGTGTTAGATATTGGTAGTATTTAGTATTAGTATATTCCATATTTCTGTTAGGTACGCAAGCACTAATTTTGCTTCTGTTACAACTCTCTATTTACAGGTCTGCTGGTAGAAATTTCTTTTAGAAATAAGCAGTACCTTTGTACATATGTTAGATTTAAGTAACCCTGTATTTTTATATTTGTGTGTACATAAATAATTAAATAAAATCTTTCACGATCGGGACTTGAACCACGGGTCTCCTGCTTGCCAGGCGGATGCTATAACCTTTATTTGCCTGTATACGCGTTTTAAGATGTTTATAACCATTTGGTTCTTTGTATACTGCTTTAAATTTAGCAGTCAAATAAAAAAATATTTGTATTTCTTTTGCCAGTGATGGTTATATAAATTTGGACAGGTGTCTTTTAATTACTTTGGACTTTTGACAGTGATAATGAGAGGTTTTCTGGCAGCTCATTAAAAAAAACAACGGAAAAATAAATGGTACAAAAGGCTTCGATAGATGGCGCTTTACAAAAGGCGAAGTCTTGTCTGTCATATAGCCATTTATTCCACACTGCGTTTTTAAAGTAAGATAAATTAATTGACATCTGTACCAGAACTTTAACTTATAAATAATCATTGATGGTAGGTACCACTTACCTATATTATAGTATACAGACGTACTTAACGACTTCGGCTTTTTAAAAGTGCCATCTATAGAGGTTTTTTTGAAATAATCTTTATGAGCTGTCAGAAAACTCCCCATTAACTTTTGACAGGAATCTTTGGATCAATTTCAGCAGTAACCTTCCCATTACTTTTGACAGGGCTCTTTAAATGACTTTTGAGAGAGATCTATAAATGACTTGTATCCGTTTTAGGCAGGGAGGGTGAGTTCAAACTGCTAGAGCCAGAGAAGGTGGCGCGCTTGTGGGGCGCGCGCAAGCACAAGCCCGCCATGAACTATGAGAAGCTGTCGAGAGCGCTGCGGTACTACTACGACGGAGATATGATAGCCAAGGTGCCGGGGAAGAGGTGAGCTTTGCATTTTAATTTAATTTTCAACACACTTGCTCGTAAAGTGAGCCTTATTCTATTGAATTTAGCACTATAAACTGGGCTATAAGTCACGCGTGCGTAATATATTATACCCTAGTGCATAATATAATGAATCCTGCAAAGTTGAATTGTACCTTAGTGCAAATTACATGCGAGTAAACAGAGCATACTTTATTGATCCGGGTTATATATACATTGTACAGTGCGTCGAGACGCCGAGGCGTGTAGTTATATAACTTCAGGAACAGTAACAAGTCGTATAACTTAAAATGCCGATGTTTTACAAATTAGGATGAATTTTGCTAAAGTAAAAATGAAATTGCTGCAGACTGGGGGGAGGGTTTTGTAATTATAATAATATTACAATAATAATCGTTTATTTCAGATATAAGCATCCCAAAAAACAGTTTTACAATATTTGAATAATCTAACAATTAGGAATATAATTTTATTTTAATAAAGTTTTATTGCTACATGCCGGCTACATTGCTACGGACATACTTTATACAGAGTGTTGAACATTAAAAAAGTGAAAGTGAATGATATATTTTTAGTATTTTTATAGTGATATTTTCATTTTTTGAGTTGGAACCGAAAATAAGTTTAAATAAGTAAAAGACATTTATCTACTCTCATGTCATAATATTCAAAATATAAAACTCAGAACGAATTTATATTGACATACTTTTTAAAATAGTATAACGAAATGAAATTAAAAAATTAAATTATAACACACTACCTCGAACAATACAATGTTATAATAAAAAAATTTCTCATTTCGATACAGATAACAGACCGTAGATTTCATTTTTTTATCTGTGTCCTGCGAGCGCCGCGCTACGTTACATTCTGTGGCCGCGCGGCGCGTTTTGGCGCATGCGCGGTAATGGCGGGAATAAATATCTTCAGTGTATGAGATTAGATAAAGTAGTGTATGAAACTGCACACAACTAGGTATTATGTGACAGTTTCATAAACTACTATTTTGTTTTTGACTCCATTATGGCTAATAGCCGTTTCTTAAACTTAGTACGATATGAGATATTATGATTTCGTTATTCAATATAGTGATAGTAAATTAATGAAAATGTAATTTAATATTTAATGTAATTTTTTTTTTGTTGCTAAAGAAAATGGTTTTGAAGACACTTTTATTACAGTTTCTATTAGAGAGTGTATTGTCGAATACGGCCCGTTACGTGATTACATTAATTATTTATTAGCCTTTTTTTAATTTTTCACAGATTCGTATACAAGTTTGTGTGTGATCTCGAGCAGCTGCTAGGTTACAACGCGGGTGAACTCGCAGATTTGGTGAAAGAAGTTTACGATACGCAGCTACCGATGTGAAAACACGAAAAATATGGTACTTAAGTAAGTTAGCACCTAAAGATTGGTCAAGGAAGGAAAATAATCGAAAAAGTTGAATTTTTTCGATTTTTTTGCCATTTTTCATGATGGTGATGCAAACTATGATGAGATATCGGTTGAATTTTCAAACTTTTTTGCTTTTTCTTACCGTGAAACCTGAGACCGATTTTTGAAAAAAAAGACCTCTAAATAAATTGAGTTTCATTTCGGCATTTTAAATTGTGTAAAATCACTTTAAAATATTGTACCGACCAATTTTTTTGTCGATTCATTATGCGGAGTAAGAGACGCTTCTTCCTAGACCTTTTCGCTTTTAATGAGAGATTTTCTGACAGCTCATTAAAAAAAACAAAACTTGAACGAAACGGTACAAAAGGCTTCGATAGATGGCGCTTTACAAAAGGCGAAGTCTTGTCTGTCATATAGCCATTTATTCATTTATTCAACACTGCGTTTTTAAAAGTAAAATAAATTAATTGACGTCTGTATCAGAAATTGAACTTATAAATAACCTTAGATGGTAGATACCACTTACCTACATTATAGTACACAGACTTAACGCCTTCGGCTTTTTGAAAGTGCCATCTATAGAGGTTTTTTGAACTAATCTTTATGAGCTGTCAGAAAATTCCTCATTATATTTTATTCTTTAATCGCTTTGCTCTTTCTTTCATGAAGTTTTCATCATCTTTGTAAAATGTAGTATAACATTTAATTGCGAGTCATTATACTGTTAGAATCGGATTAAATAGTAAAAATACTATTGTTTTTAAATATACACACGAAATAATATTATAAATGTGAATGTATGGGTGATTGTTTATGTTCGAATTGCGGGATTAACGGTTTTGTCAAATGTAAATATATTAATAGTCGGCTATTGACCAAAAGTTAATTTTGAGTTATTTTTTTCAATGAATATACAGGGTGAAAACAAAAATATGTGTTTCTCGTTTAACCTTAGTTTAAAGTGTGGACGTGACAATATAAAAAAAATATTCAAAAATTTAATGATATTCGTTAGTTAAAAAAATTGTTTTAAATTTTACCTCAAAGTCAAAAAAATCTTTATCTCGTAGGTATTTAAATACACTTGAAATAAGTCAAACAACCTCTTGGTCACCCTATTTGCTACGTTTAACTACTATTATAGACTCTGAAAAGCATTTGTGCTAAGATTAATCATTAAAACTTTAGGTGCCCATTATCAAAGCTATTTAAATTAATATCATAAATAACTTCACACCTTTATCCCTTATGGGGTAGGCAGAACACCAGAGGCTTTAAAATCACCTGATGTCACGTTTGACAAATTTGGAGGTATTCTACTGCTGGAATGAGAGCAGTGACCTATCGCCCACAAAACCTCTAATAAAATCTCTGTCCCTCAACTGACTTTTACAGTATGCCCGGGAAGAGAAGCAGCTGGCACATTCTATGTTTTTCTTTCGCTCCCAGCCCAGCATGGAAGCAAAAAATATTATCAATAAATCTTAACTATTTGCTTCTGCTTCAAAACATGCGTTCATGCAATGACTTTGCCTTAAAATACCTACTGCTGTAGAACAAAATCAAATCAAAATTTGTTAATATTTACGTCAAATTAAGTTAAATTAAGATGCAGGTTAGAAGTTTACTTCGAATTCTAAAAATAATGATTTTTAAAACTGTAAACTGTAAAAATAATGATTTATAAGCATTTAGTTTTAAATTCAAGTTGTGATGTGATTAGTATTTAAGGTTATTGTAAATATAGAAGTTATTTGTAAATTTTACTGATTAAAGTTTATTTCTGTTAATTGTCGTGTTTTCTTTTTATATTATACAGGGTGTAAGTATAAAACAAATAAATAGTTTGTTATATCTGGAATTTGACGACCGGCTGGTGTAGCGGTAACATACATTGCCTTCTATGCCAGAGGTCCTGGGTTCGAATCCCGGCGGCGGCGGATATTTATGTGATGAACACAGATATTAGTCGTCAAGTCATGGACGTTTATATGTTTATTTAAGTTTACTCTAATAAAAAATATGTATTTATTGAAATGTATGTTTATATATTTCTTAAGCATATCAGTTAACTAGTATCCACAAGCTCTTTAAGAAACTTAATTTAGGCTAGATAATGTTGTGTGAGTGTCAGAAATATTTATTATTGTAATGATTACCTGCGCACCCTGTATATTTAGAAAGGAAGGAAGATGGCTACCGTATTTTAAAAATTAACAATAATTATACCGGCCCCAATTTCAACTGATGGTAAGTGGAGAAGAGGTCGTAGATGTTTCTGTTAGAACACTTCTCCGCTAAAGCGGTGCTATTTAGTGGCAAACTTTATTTAAAGGGTGATTGAAGGGCGAACCCTGATTGCTCATCCATGGGCATAGTATTCAAGGCTAAATCTATGATGTGTAAAAATCCAAATCTAATTGTAAATACCATAGCTGGTGACCCTTGCAGTATGAGAGTTATCTATGTTGAAATAAGGTGCTGGCCAATTTCTGTTTTAAGGTACGCGCATATAGTGTGCAATAATCCGTCACTCACATATCTAATATATAAAATACATGTGTCACAGTTTTCGTTGCCATACTCCACCGAAGCATTTTGATGAAATTTTTTGTACTTATCCGGTATCTGAGAATCGGCCAACATCTTTTTTTTTTTATTTATATAGCAAAACAACGTTTGCCGGGTCAGCTAGTATTTTATATGAATGAGAGGTTTTCTGACAGCTCATTAAAAAAACAAAACGGTACAAAAATGGTACAAAAGGCTTTGATAGAGGGCGCTTTACAAAAGGCGAAGTCTTGTCTGTCATATAGCCATTTATTCCACACTGCGTTTTTTAAAGTAAAATAAATTAATTGACGTCTGTATCAGAAATTGAACTTATAAATAACCATAGATAGTAGATATACCACTTATATTACATTATAGTATTTTAACACTATAGGGCTACTTTAGTTAAAGAGGCATAAGTAAAACCAAAGGATATCGCTAGTGTTATTTATTGTCCGTGACACGTATGTATTCTACGCCGTGTGGATGCGCACTTCCTACCTAAGCTTTACGTGGGCGTATGTACAGAGTGTGTCCCTACAGTATAAAGACTTAACGCCTTCGGCTTTTTAAAAGTGCCATCTATAAAGGTTTTTTGAACTAATCTTTATAAGCTGTCAGAAAACTCCTCATTGCGATCCGCCCCACTCCGGTATATTGAGGTATACTGAAGTATATTGTGCGATACTTCACATAAAATGTATGGTAAGTAGACTCGCACGTGGATTTTTGCGGCGCGATAGTGCGCGCGTACCATTATCGGTATTGGTGAGCTAAAAGGGCGTATACGCTTCGAAATATTATTAACCTAACGTATAAGGCAACTAAGAAAGAGACAGGCAGTTAGAAGAGTAAGAACAACCAATGTTCAACCACAGAACAAATCCAAATAAGTGCCTAATGTTGAAAACAATTGTTATAAAAGTTTATGGTCTGAAGGAGCGATGGAAATTAAATAAAATACCCAGACAATCACACTAACTACATGTCCCCCAACTAAGCAAAGCTTGTGATATCGGATGACACGTAGTTAACTATGCGGGAACCTAGAATATAAATACACATATAAGCAGGTATAAGTAAATACCCAGAATCGGAACCTTTTAATAAGGTTGCTTGTTGCTTCGGTGGACACGTTAAGCGCTTCCGGATGCTATACGGGCTGACTGGTGGGTTACTTTCGAAATTCGAGGACGTGATAGTTTAAGATCATAAATGAAGAGAAAAAATAAAATAAATATTACTTATTTACTGAGTAAACTTAACTTAAAGTTAAACTATTTTAATTAGGCAACGCTTGGTTACACTAGCGCAGATACACCTACTTACCACAGACGTACTGTTATACGGTTTCGAAAGAAAGCGCTTTTTAAAAAAAAACACTTTATTTTTTGACACTGTGAAAATTATTTATTAAAAAAAGTTACAATTACAATATTGGAAATTGAATAATACAATGGAAAATAGAAAGGGTTGTAAGTTGTAACCCGACGGAGATCTTGGACCGGCCTGGCGTCTCGCCCTCCTGCACCTAGGCTCTAATCTACTGATGCAGATTATCTTACTTAAGCAATCCCAGCTTATGGCTAAGGGTATACGCACGGAGCTATCGACACAGAATAGGTAGGTAGGAATAGCTGGCTTCACGAACGGTCGACCAAATGATTTGCGGGTTCTATCGGCCCTTTCTTTGTCTATTTGACTAATAAATACTGCCGGAGCCTTAACACCCATAGACACGAAACGTTGTAGGGCGAGTGTTGGACACGAATCAGGCTCACTGTCCCTAATAAGGGTAGAAACTGAAGTACGCTCGTTATAAAATGTTGATGTTCACCACACTACAATATTGATGCTCTATTTATATTAAAACATTATAATCTTATGATCTGTGCAATTATGAGTGATTGAATGACACATTCGGACACATTTTTCGAAATGTTTTTCTGAAATTACATAACATAAAATAAACCTAAATTCTCGGAAAATCTACTGAAAAAGTTACTGTATTCTCAGAGCAAGCAAGTTAATTATTACCAGTTTAGTTTCTAAAACAAATATAACTGCAAGAAAAATACAAAAACAAGAAAATGTATCGTTCAAGATTTTTTATGTTCATTCATTCAAAATATGGCCCACCTATTTCATGATACAAAAGCAAGCACATACAAGATTCAAAAAGGTGACACACTGTATTTTTGACCTCGATGGAACCATTCTTGGTAGGTATACAATTAATGCCGCTAGTAGATAAATAAGGAATTATCTTAGGTAGACACATGTTCAATAGGACGTTGCTTCCTAAATCCAACCTCGTTTCCTCTCCATCTGAAGGCAAACCATACATAGTACATAGTTTCACGCCTGTATCCCTTATGGGGTAGACAGAGCAGAACATCAGAGGCTAAAAAACCATATGTTGTCACGTTTGACAAATTTGGAGGTATTATAATGAATATGAAAACTTTTTATTCGTAGTAGGTAATTTCACACACTTAGCGAACGTCAATCGCTGGATGAGGGCGGCGCGGTTCCGGAAGACATGAATCCTGGGGGAGGCCTCCGTCGAGAAGTGTGCGTCTCTCGGCTCATGAAGATAATGATCGCCCATTATCCACCAATGTCTTGGTGTTGTCTACTACTACTTCTTCTTCGGCTTTAAAAAACGAAATGAAAGTAGAACCCTAGGTAGACCGAGAGGAAAAAACTCTCGGCACTTTTTTGTAAATAGTGCTTATTATAGGTACAATGTGGTAATGACGGAGAAAGAATATTGCAATGACAGGGGGGCCTCATCGGCCACAAAAACGCCAAAAGAACCTTAACTTACTTTTACAGTGTACCCGGGAAGAGAAGCCGCTGTTACATTCTAGTTTTTCTTTTGCTCCCAGTCCGGCATGGAAGCAACTTAAATAGTCGGATATACTTAACTATATTACATTTTTTTAAATAAATGTGTAGTGATGCGGTTGCTCCTGTGTGTGTCAGTCGGTATCACAGGTTACGCAATGCTCGGCGCGGTCGGTAAAAGGATGGGTGACCGCCGACCATTCATTTCTTATGGCGATTTCTGTGCTTCGAAGGGCACGTTAAGCAGTTGGTTCCGAATGCTGTGTAGGTACCTGTAGTCGTTCGCAACCAGCACTGGGCCAGCTAGGTGGTATACTGCCTAAATCTCGTTGTCACACAGGGGAGGGCACATTGCAAAGAGTTGTGATTATTTTAAGAGTATTTCATTATTGTACAATAAGTTATAGGTAGTTGATGGGTTTAGATATTTAGAAAGGCCAAAAATCCGGTCACATTCCATCATGGGTTCCCTATCTTCGCAGTACCCAAACTTAGTGGAGAAATCACTGGTATAGACTGAGATAATTCATATCATAAAACTCAGCATTGGACAAAGATATTGCTGAAATGTAGGGTAAAGCTGAGTCACAATATTTTTACTTTTTTTATGTTGACGATACTCTCGTTTCACTGCCATCTCACCTGATGATAAGTGAAGATGACAGAATACGGTTTTTTTTTATGAATAATTGTTGAACAGCCGGCCCAACGGTAACCTCATATGCTAAGTGTAAATACTTACCATTTTCTAAAAACATACATACAAATCATACTTAGATAATACACCTAGACCAATGCAAATAAAAATCTTCATTCATCACAAAAATATTTGAGTTGTGTGGGGATCTAGCGCGCGAAAACTGGAGTTTAGAAGCGAATTATTCCAATAATCCCCACAATTCAACCCCCACCAGTGGGGATTGTCATTATTTTTTCCAGGAATTATGGCTGAGCACCAGTGGGGATTTTTTTTGAAATAAGTAAGTAGGTAGATAGCACTCTACCCCTTACTTATTTTTCTAAAAACCAGATTTGTTTTTTCCAAAGATTTAAATCTTTGGTTCTAAAAACCAGATTTGTTTTTTCTTAATTATGTTTTAATTAGATAAGGAAGGAATTATGTCAATATTTAGCCGATTAGGAACAGCGGCCGTTTCGGAACTTTTTGTACTCATCTCAATTGTTTTTACAGATTCCGAAAAATTTTATCATGACGCCTTGGCGGCAATTTGTTCCAAATACAAAAAGGATTACACAAAGGAGATTCAAGAAAAGGTAAAGCCTTTAATTCTAAGGTTCTGCTAAACGAGTGTTTAACGGAACCTTAATTTATTCTATGTAGGGTAGGCTTAGAATAGCTCTTCAGTCCCTGATATGTAAGGCTGGTGATAGGACCCCGTCAGAGTAGGTAGTTAAGACTGGCTAGTGACCACACACTTCTTATAAAATCTGCTGCCAAGCTCTAATGGGACCTCACTCTAATTCACCGCAATTTTATGTCAACTCCTATGTCATTGAACTCTTTAGTATTTTTTAGTTCAGTTCGAAAACTGTCGGTCCGTCGCCTCCCTCGCTATCCGTTGAAACGACACAACGCTTTCATGTCATTTGAAATATATGGAAAAAGACGCATTGTCGTCCAACGCACTTTTGGGGCCGCACTCTAAGCGCTTCTATGCCCTAGCGTTTAATCGAAGAGGCGGTAAACCGCTTTTCTAGTTTAATTTGCAACCGCTTGTGATTGTACGCACTGAGGTACGCACTTAACTGCTACAACGTTTCTGCGGCTCACTTCGCGGCTGACAGCCAATCGCGAAGAAACCGCGTTAGGCGGTTGGACCAAAACTCTGAAGAACAAACCTATGGAACTGTCTAAGCATGTAGGTACTTTTGTTGTATACCTACGTAAACAAATCGGGTAACAAACAT
Source organism: Stenoptilia bipunctidactyla (assembly GCA_944452665.1). Lineage (NCBI taxonomy): Eukaryota > Metazoa > Arthropoda > Insecta > Lepidoptera > Pterophoridae > Stenoptilia > Stenoptilia bipunctidactyla. The sequence continues at coordinate 15,218,576 of OX101750.1, forward strand.
GGCGGATTAGGGATGGATGTGTCGATATTTTTTAAATGTCGATAATTATCTATAAGTTGTTTCTTAAACCTGCCGGAGAAACCAATAAAAGTTTTCGCTGTTTTGTAACAACTTTAACTTGGTCGGGTTAACATAGTCATTCACTTCCGAATGACTTTAATCGTGTTATCTTATTAATTATCAAATGTACTAGGCTGAAATTTTACTGATAACGACTGAACTAAACAACTAATTATTGACATAACATTCGGTTCATATATCCATATACAGGCTAACCGGTGACCAAATAACACCGCGCGCATCATGACCGTGATCGTAATCGATATCGATAGCAAAAATCTCTCGACGGCACTTCCACAAGTAAACAACATGGGATACTAAAATGGCGTCATTCGGCAGCAAAAGTACATTGAAAATATTGACGACGGTACTGACAAACAGAGTGTTTATCTGAAAACACAGATTTTAGATACGCAAGAATATTCGTGCGAGAAAGAGACATAACTATTTTGTCGTCCTATATCAAATAGATTTTTTAATTCACTTCCATATGTTTGTTCTTCTGAGGACCAAAATCAAACGAACTGCCTAGGCGGCCAACCGCTAGTGTGTAGGAGCGCTTACACTTGTGCGTGCGGCAGTGGTATGGTATTACATCTTTCAACAGACTTCATACTATATGAGCATTCGTAACGACCACTTTGGCGATGGGTAAACCTATCTGTCTCAGATGCCAGTGGTCTCGAGTGCGATTCCCGCACGGAACAAGAAAAAAAAAGATTTCGGGTCGGGGTTTTCGGTTTATCTATATTCTAGAGGGGAATAGATTGCTACATTGTTTCTCATAACACAAGTTTCGCATACTTTGAGGCCAGGTCTGGGGATTTTATTTTATATTAGCTGTTGCGCGTCGTTTTACCCGCGCAGTTTTGATTCCCGCTGGAATTTCGGGATAAAAAGTAGCCTATATGCTATTCCAGATTGTACTCTATCACTATGCCAAATTTCATTAAAATCTGTTTGGCATTTTTGCCGTGATTGAGGAACAAACATTCAAACTTTCACATTTATAATATTAGTCGATATAGTTCTGTGATCCCAGTGCTGGTACTTAAGACGACACATCGAAATGTTTTTTCTTGAAATCTTAGCACCTTAACACTCCGACATAAGGTCGCGTATTGCATAGAAATCGCCACCATCGACACCGCTCAGACACTGAAATCGTTTCAAAAATCGATAAAAAAATAACGGTAAATGCTATGTAAATTTTGAGCAACCAAAGTCCGAACAATAATGTGAAGATTGAATTTAAGTAAATTCTAAGCATATGGATTGCATAACTACGTAGTAATTTTAACAAAAGTAGGTATGTTTTTAGACGTGTTTTCGAAAAATAAAACTATCGAGTCACAATCATCAAATCATGTTTTTGAGCAGGCAAAGTATAGATAAAGTATGAATTTACACATATCAAAATGTCAGACCCACTCGTCATGTCATATTCTCATAGTTTGCGATGAAAGTCAATGCATTTTTTCAATATGTCGCCTTAAAGTGTCGACTGAATAGGCTTCTCATTAATGGTAGGTAGTAGTAGGTAGGTACTCAATTCACTTTTCGACATTTCGCATGGAGTCAAACGTCGCATACCTACTCATTATGTAAAATATAATAGATACCTTTGTAGGTATTTAAATATTTAGGTCAACTTTTTATTTTAGTACTAAAATTAACATTTCCTGTAGAATACCTAGTCTTAAAAATATATAATACAGTTACCGTTGCAGTTAATTGGAAAAACGGACGAAGTAATATGCCAGACAATAGTAAGAGAGCTAAAGATACCTGCATCTGCCAGGGAGTTGGATGTACAACTCAGAGAGATGCTGGGGAAAGTTCTACCTAAATCTCATGTGAAAGAAGGTTCAAATTCCCTATTTTTTTTTTCATTTTTTAGCCTACAATCAAGCACTGGATCTAGATCATGTTAAGTAAGTATAAGAAGGCTCAAGAACATATTTACAAAGTACCTACTAGCTGTCACGCACGATTTAGAATCCCGCGGGATTGTCGGGATTAAACGTACCTATGTGATATTCCAGACTGTACACTATCACTATGCCAAATTTCATTGAAATACGTTGAGTCGTTCTGCCATGATTGAGGAACAAACATCCATACAAACTTTCACATTTTAAAAATTACTAGCTGTTTCACGCGGTTTTACCCGCACCATTTTAAATCGTGCGGAAATATCGGGATAAAATGTAGCCTATTTGCTATTTCAGACTGTAAACTATCACTATGCCAAATTTCAACCAAATCCATTAAGCCGTTTTGCCGTGACAGAGGAACAAACATCCAGACATGCATTATATTTTATAAGTATTACATTTCTATTTTATAATATACAAAATAGTTTTCTTTTATTCGATAGATGCCGCTGTAAGTCGATTAAATCGCGCAAGAAAAGTTATAAATGACTTAGCCATATTTACTTATGGCGGGTTTCAATATTCAACTGACTGCTATGCGTAACCGGTACAGGTACAAAACTGGTAGGAAAAAAGTAGCGTTTCACAATATCTACTAGCTACGGGCTGTAGGTTCTCAAATTTGGCATGGGCCCTCCTTGCGTGACGTTCTGCCAAGAAAATAGGTGATATGTGATTTATAGAATATCACGCATTAGCAAATTATTTGTATGATATTTGAACTAAAGAAATATATAAACTTATTCAATTCATGTTTGCTATGTTTTAGTATTCGATAAATATATTATAGTATGTTTTTAGAGCTTTTTATTAATAATTGCGTTTAACTGCTTACGTAAAACGAAACGCCAATCCTGCGACTAATTTTGGCATTGGTTGAATCACATTTTTATGACGTCAAAGTAAATATTTAAAAGAAAAATTATGTCATTCAATAATATTCGTCCTTTTTTTCAAAATAAGTTATAGATAAGTTAGAAAGAGAAAACTGGATTATTGATATGTTGACAGATATTTGATAGGATATTTCGTTAAATGAATAAATTTTTACGTCGTTGGCTAGATAAAATGACATATTCTTTAATTGGTCATACGTAATGAAAACATTAACTCTTATTGGCCGCAGCAGACTGCCATGCTACTTTTACCTCATTGGTTTAAATTAATAACTTGTTACGTCGTCGTTGGCTAGATATAATGACTTATTTTGTAAATGGTCAAATGTAACCTAGCAACCCATTACAGTCAAACAGTTCGTAAGCAGTGGTTTAGATGTCAAGATTTTAAATATAGAAAGGCATTTTGGTAGTGATTTCTATTGTTCGTAGGCAAAACGAACAGTTTTCATAATATTGAAACCCGCCATTAGTAGGTAGACTACTTTTATTCTACCTCGCTTTCACAGTTATAACATTAGTAGGATAGTAAAATGATGTTTAATTGTTTTAATGCAATGAATTGAATGAATTTACCACAGCAACAATCAGAGTGTCACACACAAGTACTTAGTGAACAATATTTTTTTGATTCCTTAGGCAGGTTCCTACTGTTGGTGCTGTTCGTAAACGCGCCATGCAAGTGTGAAAAGTTGTTCCATTCGCTTATGTACCTTAGCCATGACATCTTCTAGCTACTAGACACCTACCTACTAGCCCTCACATTTCCCTTAGGGACCTACAAGTAAAATAAGAATTTTTTAATACAGTTGCTCAAAAAGTGGCGTATTGCAGGGACGTTTAGCGTTCGGGATGTGGGCTAATACACACTTGTGCTTTTTCTTTACCTTTTCCGCACTCGTGCGTTCTCTTTCCCAAATGTCAAAATAATGTCCATTAAAAAGAAAAAATCAACCACGAAGTTTTTACTTAAAACAAAATTCATAGAAGTTTTTACGATTCATGCAAATATTTCTGAAAAGAAGCTACTAATTTGTTTCAATTTAAGGTAAAATGATTTGATGCAATGAGTTAGGTTAGGTTTCATTTCATTTTATCTCATTAAATTCATTTTCATTTCATGTCAATGCAAAAAATCTAGTAAAGACTTGGCTGTATGGGCATAGTTCCCTTTGCCTACCCAGAATGGGTAAACAAAACAAAAAAAAACTCTGTTTAGAATCTTTCACGGCTGGCGCCATTTTGTATATTTTATAAAATTGCTTAATTTTTTCGCAACTGTATTAAAAATAGTCGTTCAGTACACGTGCGGAACCGTCATTGCAACTCGTTCCGACTGTCAACCCTCCCTTCGGCTGCGCCTCGGCTCGTGTAGACATTTGTCGGAACTCTTTGCAATGACAGGCTTTCCGCACTTGTAATGAAATATACTATTACAGGTGCGTGGGGTTATTCCAGACCAAACGAAAAAACAGTTTTGTTAAAACTATATGTACAGTTTTTAGACTATTAATGAAATAAAAACACAATTGAAGATAAATATATAATAATAATAAGTCGTCGTAGCGCCGTGGTTACTCTGTGTATCATACGATATCACAGGACAAGCAACGTTCAGCGCGGTTGGTACTTGGATGGGTGACCGCCAGCCATTCATTTCTCATGGCGACTTCCGTACTTCGGGTGCTGTATAATTGTATACAGTAGTCGTTAGGGTTTGTCATAAGCCATCTAGGCGCCCTGAACATTCTGGCATTCACCACCCAGCACTGGGCCAGCTTTGTGGATTATGGCCTATACCTCCTCTTCACCCAGGGAAGAGACTCATTGCCCTGCAGTGGGCTCATTACAAAGAGTTGTGATGATGATGATGATATGATAATAATAATTGTTTATTTCAGATATAAGTATCACAATAAGCAGTAAAAGTCTTACAATATATGAAATAATCCAACAGTTAGTAATATAATTTTAGCACTACTCCCTAATAAAGGGCAGAGCCCTGTGAGCTCGGGATAAGTAGTATGCTCGACCCAAACACTTGTTACAGAAATGGCCAGAAAAACTTTTGTAGATAGCATGTGTATAATTTGAACAAAATAGAAATTAATAAATATCATAATCAAAGAACAGTATGATGGATTACATCGATTCTGAATGATAAACAGTTTTTTTTTAAATAATAAAATATTTAAAAAAAAATTACAAGTGTTATTTAACATAAACATATAGAGAAGCGCAAGCATGAAATTTGTATATTTTATAAAATTGCTTAATTTTTTCGCAACTGTATTAAAAATAGTCGTTCAGTACACGTGCGGAACCGTCATTGCAACTCGTTCCGACTGTCAACCCTCGCCTTCGGCTGCGCCTCGGCTCGTGTAGACATTTGTCGGAACTCTTTGCAATGACAGGCTTTCCGCACTCGTAATGAAATATACTATTTTAATACAGTTGCTCAAAAAGTGGCGTATTGCAGGGACGTTTAGCGTTCGGGATGTGGGCTATTACACACTTGTGCTTTTTCTTTACCTTTTCCGCACTCGTGCGTTCTCTTTCCCAAATGTCAAAATAATGTCTATTAAAAAGAAAAAATCAACCACGAAGTTTTTACTAAATAAAAATTCTTAGAAGTTTTTACGATTCATGCAAATATTTCTGAAAAAGAAGCTACTAATTTGTTTCAATGTCAGATATAATGATTTGATGCAATGAGTTAGGTTAGGTTTCATTTCATTTTATCTCATTAAATTCATTTTCATTTCATGTCAATACAAAAAATCGACTTGGCTGTATGGGCATAGTTTCTTTTGCCTACCCAGAATGGGTAAACAAACAAAAAAAATCTCTGTTTATAATCTTTCACGGCTGGCGCCATTTTGTATATTTTATAAAATTGCTTAATTTTTTCGCAACTGTATTAAAAATAGTCGTTCGGTACACGTGCGGAACCGTCATTGCAACTCGTTCCGACTGTCAACCCTCGCCTTCGGCTGCGCCTCGGCTCGTGTAGACATTTGTCGGAACTCTTTGCAATGACAGGCTTTCCGCACTCGTAATGAAATATACTATATACCTCCTCGTCACCCAGGGGAGAGACTCATAGCCCTGCAATGGGCTCATCACAAGGAATTGCTCCTTTCCATTGCTCGGCCAAGTAAACCAATCCAGAATCGAACTGCAACAAATTTTCGGCAAAATCGAAGAGTGCAAACAAACAAATTGTCAAAGCAAAAATAGTAAAGTTATTCGAGTTAAACTATAGAGAAACAACGCGGAGAATGGCGTGGCCATGGATATCTCGATAACTACGATAGCTAGAGATCTAGTCTTTTTTGGTAACGAAAGAGAGAGTCAGGCAAGATTACTCAAAGAAACAAAACTACAGAAATTATCATTATTTCCTGTTTTGATTAGCCGATTGTCCGAGCATTCACGGTAATTAACCGAATTCAAAAAAGAAGGTTCTCAGTTTGACCTGTAAGTATGTATGTTTGTCCTCGATTATCTCGCGTTTGGCTGAACCGATTTGGATGCGGTTTTCAGAAAAAGATTTGTCATGTTTTGGAGAAGGTTTTAGTATATTAACGGACTTCAAAAAATAAGGTTCTGTATTTATCTTTTTATTTTATATCAGAGATGAGCCGAATGTTCGACCGAACACTCGTATTTCGTACATTCGATATTTGTTGATTTGTATTCAGCCGAATGTTTGATTGATTTGCTGAATAATTACCGAGTACTAGCAGTTTCACGCGGTTTTATTTTACCTGCGATTTCTGATTAATGTGCTATTCCAGACTTTAGGTTTACAAATTTAAATATGCGTCTCGATCAGCTTGCGCTCCATATAAAATTATTACTGGCGACGGTAAAACTAACTTTGTGTTCCCGCAACTCAGCGCGTCGGTTTTTTGTAATGGCGAATGACGAACGAAGATGCCGAGACAAACGTGCTGTTTATCGGCATTATTTAGATTAAGAAAATGTTATTGTATACTGTTGAATAATAAAAAAAAGGTACATTATTTACTATGACAAACTTTTACATTTATTATAAAAGAAAGATTTTATTTTTTTATTGCGCCAATCACGGACATCTATGTTTCTTTTTATCAGGCAAATTACAAAAAGGAGGTTCTCAGTTTAACCTACTTATATGTATGTATGTTTGTCAACAATTATCTTGCGATGTTGATGCGTTTTTTAAAAGGATATTTGTCATATTTAGGAGAACCTTTTGGTAAGTATATTAACCGACTTCAAAAAAGGAAGATATCAGTTTAATTTGAATGTATGTTTTTTCGCAATTCTTTCACGTTTTGGGTGTATCGATTTTGATATAGTTTTTTCTGCTTTTCATTTACCTACTTACTTTTAATTTTAAGCCAGCTACTTATTAGTTTTCTCATAGGAAGTTAGTTTCCATATTTGTAGATATTCGTGAAGATTTTTTAGTGATAAGTTTTGGATACGTTGGACTGTTTGCACTGTTCTAAGCGAATCTCTCTTCGTTTGTCAGTTTCTGCAGCACGGGCAGCATGCTGGCGATACCTAGACAAGACCATCTCTTGCTGCATCAAGTCGTCATTTCATTCCCCTTCTTTTCTTTTTTAAAGCATTCTTCTCCCTAATTTTCTACCTAGGCCTACAGGCACAACGTATAATAGTAGGTAGTTCAAAGTCATGGTGTTACAGTAGGTACCAAAACATTACAGTACCTACCAGAAGCAGTAGGTAGGTAAGTAGTTACTGATGCCAGTTCTAGCCCAAAACTTATCACTAAAAAACTATTCCTAATATTTATAAATTTAGAACCTTACTGTGAAAAAACTTATAACTGGCCAAAAACTAATTCATGACACTAAAAAGTATGAAAAAAAAAAATAAGTCATAAAACCAAAATGAAAGCAAATTCATTATTTCTTTTTTATTAAAAAGTGAACCGCCTTCAAAACATCGACAAACTAAAATGTTTAAATAATTTTTATATACGCCATCCAAACCAAATTTTTAGGACAACAATGTGTCGGGTGTCGGGTCTCTCTCTTCACTAAAATATGGTTGAGGTGCTGCTAGCGGTGCCAGGTCGTTTTGTTGATGATACCTACTGACTATTTTTTTCCATTCTTGTTTAAATACTCTGGGCCCAGCTTGTCGTGTTCTTGTTGTGCATCCATAGCTCAATGCACCTACTATGTAAGCAATTTGGTTGTGGCATGACATTGGCTCTCACAATTACTGACTGAAAAAGAGTGCCAAGAGTTTTTTTCCGCCAGATTTTTTGTCTCTTGGTCTACTGTAAGTACTTATCTTATTCAATAACTATCAATAAACACCTTGTTAAAGCCGAAGTACAAAATTGTGACGTCATTTAGCGGCCATTCGATGGTCTTATGATGAATAATCAACGAATGCAGAGCATTAAAAAAACCGACTTCACGTCAAACGTTGGCTGACTTAGAATGTCATCCATGTAAACATTCTCCGAAATCATATATATTTTTTCAAAAATTTGAAATTTTCAACTAAGTACTCAACCGATTTCGATATAATTTATATGGAACCAACTATGAAGTATTTTCTATCATATGAAAAAGAATTTTCAAAATAGATTCAGAATTGTCCTAAATATCGTGTAACAAAGACACAAAAAAAATAAAAGAAATAAAAAACATACAGACAAATTGGGAACCTCCTCCTTTTTAGATGTCGGTTGAAAACAGATGACTATTTTTGTATATAAGCAGATATCATGAATGGACTTTTTATACATTGGTAATTTAATGTAATCAATATATATAAAACTGTTCCGTTACTGACTGAGGTACTGAGGTACTGAGTGACTGAGTGACTGACAGACAACGTACAGCCGTAACTACTAGGCGTAGAGAGCTGAAATTTGGAACATACATTCTTTAGGGGATGTAGGGGTGCACTAAGGAAGGAATTCCCGAAATTCCCACGGGAACGGGAAATACAGGACTTTTTAGTTTGTATGAAAAATCTTATTCATTGAGTGCACCGATGTGAAACTTGGTGTAAAGGTTTGTCAATATGTGTCTGGTTGTGTTATGAAAGTAATTCCCGAAATTCCCACGGGAACGGGAAATATTTGATGTTTTAGTTTGTATGAAAAAATCCCATCCCTTGAGTGCACGGATGTGATACTTGACATAAAGGTTCCTCAATAAGTGTCTGTTTGTATTATGGAAGGAATTCCCGAAATTCTCACGGGAAGGGGTTGGACTTTTTAGTTTGTATGAATAATCTTATTCCTTGAGTGTACGCATGTGATACTTGGCATGAAGGTTCTTCAAAAAGTGACTGGTTGTGTTACGAAAAAAGTTCCCGAAATTCCCACGGGAACGGGAAATATAGGACTTTTTAGTTTGTATGAAAAATCTTATTCCTTGAGTGCATCGATGTGAAACTTGGTGTAAAGGTTTTTCAATATGTGTCTGGTTGTGTTATGAAAGGAATTCCCAAAATTCCCACGGGAACGGGAAATGTATGATGTTTTAGTTTGTATGACAAAATCCCATCCCTTGAGTGTACGGATGTGATACTTGACATAAAGGTTCCTCAATAAGTGTCTGTTTGTATTATGAAAGGAATTTCCGAAATTCCCACGGGAAGGGGTGGAACTTTTTATTTTGTATGAAAAATCTTATTCCTTGAGTGTACGGATGTGATACTTGGCATGAAGGTTCTTCAAAGAGTGACTGGTTGTGTTACGAAAAAAATTCCCAAAATTCCCACGGGCATGGGAAATATATGATTTTTAGTTTGTGTGAAAAAAACTTATTCCTTGAGTGCATGGGTGTGATACTTGGTATAAAGGTTCTTTGCAGTGGGTGTCTGGTTGTATAGTTTCTGAATTTTTCACGAGGAAGGTAGTTAAGCGCATACGAAGTTGCGGGATAAAGCTAGTTAGATTTAATAAAATTAAAAATCTTAAAACCACAATAAACGTCTCGTTTTCCAGGTGTCATACGCTTGCTGAGTCACCTCCACGAACACAACATCCCCACGGCTCTGGCAACAAACTCCTTGGTTCAAGATGTTCAGGTGCATGAGAAAAATAAGCCGGAGGTCTTCAAATTCTTTCACCACAAAGTAATGTATATTTTCAACCCACCTCTAAAATTATAAATTTCATCGAAATCGGTTGAGTACTTCATTGAAAATTTCAAATTTTTTAAAGAATATGTATGATTTCGGAGAATGTTTACATTGATGACAATATAACGTAGCCAAAGTTTAGACGTGACGTCAGTTTTTCTAATGCTCTGCATTCGTTGTTTCATCATGGACGTAATCGGTGTTTGATCTGAATCTCACCTGATAGTAAGTGGAAATGAGGTCGGAGATGGCAATTTACGTGCCTAGGAAGGAACTGGCTCTTTATAAAATATTGCCGGAACACATCACCGCTGGAGCAGTGATATTCGGCGGTATATTTTATATGAAAGGTGGTCTCTAGCCAGGCGGACCCTGAAAGTATCCTACACCAAGCCATACGACGCTCTTATCCATGGGCAGTAAGCCGTCTCCACGCGGCTAAATTTTATCAGCAACTTGTATCAATAAAAAGGTTAGTTCTTGTGTCACGAAGCCACAAGGTGGGTGTGGTTGTTAAATCCTCCAACATTGGTAGCTGGTGACAGGCCGGTTGTTCTCGGAAAGTACTTCATGTAGAGGTATAAAAAGTGAAACCGTGAGGTAGGAAGATTTTATACTTGTTGCAACACTAGAAGCCATGAACGACCAGTTCTTCCCACGAAGCCCATTGACCAGTCTAGCTGGACATGTCGAGTTTTATTACTTATTGCATTGCAATAAAAAAAGATCTTGATTCAGTATACATATAAATGTACTTATACAACATTGATAAACTGAGAGGCATTAAATGAAACATATTTGCTATAAGTGCCTACTGTTAATCTGAAAAAACCTTTTTCAAAGAACTTAAAAAGCATAATGATTGAGTTACAATGTGAACATTCTGTAACGATTCGGACTGACATTTGAAGTTTCTTGGTGAAATATAGCCAGATAGCTTCAAAAATAGGAGCTTTTACACAAACAAAAAAAATTACATAACGGGTCGGTAAAATTATATTGTGCTATCAAATATGAACTAGGAAGAGGTTTTGATTGAAAAAGACTACCATATTTCTAAGTATAATAAAGAAAATAAAGTAATAGTCCATTTTACTCATGTTATGTTTTTATTTTATCACTGGTTAAAACAATATGTGACATTAAAAATAAGATAATGCAAAATGGTTCCGTTTATCTCTAAAAGCACTGTCTTCTACAACCTGTAACTAATAAAAGGAATGCAAACAATTGTGTCATATAATCTGAAAATAACATTCTTACCTACATACACTTAAACACGAATAGCATGCTTGTGTATAAATATAATACAATTGTTAATAGCATATAAGTTACAACATAATCAATTACATGTATTGGGTTTGGGAACGACAGAAAGTCTTCGGCGGCGCTGGACACTAACATCGCGTTATGTGCCGATATTGTTTGCATCTCAAATGAAGATTTCTCGGTTCAAAAAGTAACAAGTTTTGAATCCGGTTTCGTGTTGTATGTATCCATTGTTTTTATGCAATCAAATTAACATCACTGTTGTCCATTACCTTTTCATAGGTATGCTGTTTTCATATACATGGATTTTTACTGCTATAGAAATAACTTGATAAGTCTCATTTCTTTTGTTTTTAGTTTTATTTAATGTTGTTGTTTGGCTTGTCAGTTCGTAATGAAATTAGAAATATCAATCAAAAAATTCAGTGAATGACAGCGGACCGGACATTTGACGCTGTCACGACGATTTGATTGAAGATACGTTCCAAATCAATAGATGCAATATTACAGCGGCTATGTTGTGTAAATTAAATTATTGTTATTACGATGCTTATATTTGGTAGTTGTATTGTTTTTATCTCCTTCAAAACTGAAATATTTGTAATTCAATATTCTACTTGGCTTATGTGTTTTTGTTTTTTAAAGTAGGTAACACTGTTCTACGCTTATTACAATATTTACAACTTCAACTTTTTTACAGGTAACAATCTCTGATCCAGAGCTGAAGCGGGGAAAGCCTGAACCCGACATATATCTGCTTGCCGCGTCAAGGTTTCCTGGTGGACCAGAGCCATTTAAGGTTAATAACCATTAGAATCAGTCTATATTTAAGTTGAAGTATGTGCCAGCTGCTTCTCTTCCCGAGCATACTGTAAAAGTCAGTTAAGGGACAGAGATTTTACTGGCGTTTTTGTGGGCGATAGGCTGACTCCCTGTCACTGCCACAGCCTCTCCCCATCTTTATAATACCTCCTTTGTCAAACGTGACATCAGATGGTCTTATGACCTCTGGTGTTCTGCCTACCCCACAAGGAATACAAGCGTAAAGTTATGTATGTATGTATGTAAATGGGTAGTATCTGCTATCATATGAAACAAGAATCATCAAAATCAGTTCACCCAGTCAAAAGTTATGAGGTAACAAACATAAAAAAACATGCAGACGAATTGAGTACCTGAATTCTTTTTTGAAGTCGGTTGAAAAGCACTCGCGCACGACTGCGGTATTTCTGCCGTATTGAATCATAAAAATAAGTCATCACAGACTACTCTCAAAGGAGAGCGCCATCGGGGCACAAATTGATGCGTTTATAAGGGTTGATTTTTAGTTACCAACTAAGGATTCCCGTATAAGCGGCCCATTTTAAGTACCAAGGTACACTCAGCGGTTTATAACACCTTTGATTGCGCTAAATAAAGCAGTAGTAACAGTTTAGGACTTAGCTGAACTTTTAATAAACTAAAAAATATCTTACTCGTGGCTTTGTACACAAGCCATATTGCTTTACTATGCGATAAAAAGACTGCTATCCATGCCAAGAAAATGCCTCCCATTAAAAAAATATAACTGTCAAACTGATAGTTTTTGTTTATTTATTTATTGGAATAACGACCTTATTTGAATGACTAACGGAGTGGTGCCATCCTGTATTTTTTGTCATTTGCTGATATATGTCAAAAATCTTCTTATTAATAATGAAATGAAATGAAAATGAAATGAAAACTTTTTTATTCGTAGTAGGTAATTTTATACACTTTACGAACGTCAAATGCTGGATGAGGGCGTCGCGGGTCCGGACGACATGACGAATCCTGGGGAAGGCCTCCGTCGAGAAGTGTGCGTCTCTCAGCTTATAAAGATAATGATCGCCCATTATCCACCAATGTCTTGGTGATGTCTACTACTACTTCTTCTTCGGCTTTAAAAAACTAAATTAAAGTAGAACCCTAGGTAGACCGAGAGGAAAAAAGCCGGCGGAAAAAAAACTCTCGGCACTCTTTTGTAAAAAGTGCTTATTATAGGTACAATTTGGCAGAAATACAGCTCTGCTATGACATGAACAAACAAACAGAAGACAGCTATTCGTGCTTGCCAATATCATGTCGCAGCCAAGCTGCTTACATTGTGATTAATGTTTAATATTTGGAAATAACCTGTGGAGACATCAATCCCACGCTCTTTTGTCATCTAAATAATCTTTGAGGTTATAGTAGCCTTTATTGCATAATGTTTCTTTGATAGTTCTTTTAAATTTATTAAACGTTAGAGATTGAATTGACTGTGGTATTTTATTATAAATACGTATTGACATTCCCATAAATGATTTGGTGCTTTTAGCCAGCCTTAATTTGGGAAACGCTAATTTATGGTCGTTCCTTGTCATTACAGAATAATTTTTATCATGCTTATCTTTCATGGTTTTAAATTTACTACTATTCTTATAAATATACATAATGTTTTCATATATACAGTGTGGAAAAAAAATAGTGGCCCTGGAGGGAAACTGCCTTAAACCCTATATATACGAGGGTCATTTGAAAAGTTCTTAGCCTAACATTGTTAGACTCGTCGGTATATTTTATAACTACCCTCATTTTATAGCTACATTATTTAGCAACAAGTATGCACAGTTTAGTTTATTTGCAATAATTAATTGTTCGTTTACACGTGATACCGTAAGTCAAGTCAGAGCAATTTTTGAAAATGGATAAAATTGAACATCGTGCAGTGATAAAATACTTGTATTTGAAAGGTTTAACTCCAAAAGCTATACATGAAGACATGTCTGCCACTTTAGGTGAGTCCGCTCCTTCGTATGCGACTGTTAAAAATTGGGTGGCAGAGTTTAAACGTGGTCGTGAGTCCATTCAAGATGAGCCCCGTAGTGGCCGGCCCTCGACGGCTTCCACTGATGAAAACAAAGAAAAAATCTGTGATTTAATTTTATCTGACCGAAGATTGACAGTCGAGGAAATAGCTAAGACTGTAGGCATCTCTTCTGAGCGAACACATCATATAATTACTTCTGAACTTGGATTCTCTAAGGTGTCTGCGCGGTGGGTACCGCGGCTGCTTTCAGTGGAACAAAAACGCAACCGACTCACAACTTCCCGCGACTGTTTAGAGTTATATGAAGCTGATCCACAGGAATTTATTGAAAGATTTATAACCATGGATGAAACCTGGGTTCACCACAATACACCTGAGACAAAAGAACAGTCGAAACAATGGAAAAGGGCAGGATCACCCACCCCAAAGAAGGCAAAAGTGGTTTTATCGGCTGGCAAAGTCATGGCATCAGTTTTTTGGGATGCAAAGGGTATAATTCTGGTGGATTATTTAAAAAAGGGTGAAACAATAAATTCTGATTACTACTGCAACCTGCTGCGGCTTTTGAGAGAAAAAATCAAAGAAAAACGTCCAGGTTTATTGAGGAAGAAGGTCTTGTTTCATCAGGACAATGCACGCGTTCACACTTCTGTGCAATCCATGGCAGAAATCCATCGGTGTGGCTTGAATTGTTACCTCATCCTCCATATTCACCGGATTTAGCACCGTCAGACTTCTACCTGTTCCCAAAGCTGAAAAAATTTTTAGGTGGTAAACATTTTTTTACAAATGAAGAGGTCATAGCCGCCGTAGACGCTTATTTTGAGGAGTTAGACGAAGATTTTTTTAAAATGGGTATCGAAGCCTTACCTTACCGGGTCGATGGAAAAAGTGTATTGAGCTCGGGGGAGAGTATGTTGAAAAATAAAAATATAATCAAAATCATGTGGTTTCATTAAGTACGTTAGGCTAGGAACTTTTCAAATGACCCTCGTAGCTTATTTTACTTTAAGGAAACATTCCTTTATTTTTAAAAAGAAACAAAACTGCAATCAAAGATTTTCTTAAATTTGCTTGTAACACCCGGGACTCGAACCAGTAAACATTAGAAAATCGTTTAATGGTAATAATATCTCTATGCACTTCTTACACGATACGAAGCTTTTTGACGAAAAGTTTAAAAATGGAACGTTTGAATTTGTTTGCAATGCGGGACAGCAATTTTACAATTCGAGCGAATATTTCGAACATTTTTATCGATTTTATTTAGTATTGCCTCCATTACGTAAATGCGTGATCATGGCGTATCAAGAACAATTCGACTTATTAGAAGCTTTCTTTGCGAGCAACAAGAACTGCGATTTAGTTCTACAGTGGTATCGCGAGAGGTATCCAGATAGACAAATACCATCAATAAAAGCTTTGTCGCGAATGGTAAAAAATTTAGTCAATATTGGAAGTTTCAAAAAACGTTTAGGACGCCCACAGCAACAAAATCCAGACTTTTCCGATTTTGATTTCAATATTTTGACATATTTTGAGTGTTACCCGAAAGCTTCTAGTAGAGAAGCTGCTCAAGAGACAGGCACCAGCCATACTCGGGTACTTAATGGTTTGGAAAAAATACAAATACAAATGTTATCGTGATGGGCGATTGGTGCAGAAACTACATCCCGGATATAGTCAAAGAAGATTAGAGTTCTGTCAGAATATTCAAACAGAAATAGCCCGCAACCCAAATTTCTTAGACTACATTGTATGGTCTGACGAAACAAATTTTAGTAATAATGGAATGTATAACAGACATAACTGTTGTATTCAATCTTATGCTGATAGATTTAAGGTTCAAATTAGATTTCTAAGGGATAGAATTGAAACGAGACGTGTGAGCAGTTTGATGCTTTAATGATGACTGTTTTTACAAAAAAGTATGAGAAATCACAACATTCCGCCCACCAAAGGACGATAGTACCTTTAATTACACATTACAAATATCAATCTAGGTTAATTATAAACAGACATTAGATTAACGGTATAAAAGTTGGTAGGTATAAAATCCGTGGTTGTTATTAATTAATTACATAATTATGTCTTCCTAAAGTTACATTATACTAAGACCTAAATATCTAAGCTTTAATTACTGTAGTTAGTATATTTCAATTAAACAAATTTTAAATTTATAGTTTCATTATTTTATAAACCTTAGGTACCCAACCGATTTCACAATACATTTGACAAAGATATGAATTAGTTACTCAGTAAATTTAGTTTTACAGAAGGTTCGATATTCATGAAATTAATAGTTTACATACATAGTTAATTAGTTTACAAAACAGCAATTTATTAAAATAACAATTAGGATAAGTAGGCACATGTGGCCATAATAAACATTTTAAATTAGATAGGTAATAAGAACATAAGATTTTTAATCAAAATTAATAGGAAAATCACATAGTTTGCTAACTGAACGTTTCACAACATCACCACGACATTTAATGCTATATACTCTGGTACAGCCATCCACACCAGGATGTTTTGCAACTATTCTACCTAAAGACCATTTGCCTGGTGGTAATTGATCATCCTTAAGCAGTACAATGTTACCTATATCATATTCTGCCCTACGCTGTAACCATTTTGATCTAGTTTGCAATCTCGTTAAATATTCTGACTTCCATCTATGCCAAAAATTTGCTACAAGTTTTTGTGTCAATTGCCAACGATCCAACCTATTCATAGCAACGTCTCTAAGATCTGGATAAGGGATGCTAACAGGCGCTTCACCTATTAAAAAATGTCCAGGTGTCAAGGGTTCCAATGCGGTAGGATCACTAGTTTCAATTGGTGTCAATGGCCGGGAATTTAGGCAAGCTTCAATTTCACAGAGCGTTGTTGTCATTTCTTCAAAAGTGAGGCTGGCATCAAGTATACGGCGCAAATGATACTTTGTAGATTTCACGCCAGCCTCCCACAAACCTCCAAAGTTAGGGCTGTAAGGTGGAATGAAATGCCACTGTGTTCCTTCAGCTGACATTGACTCTCCCAGATGACCTGGAAGTTGTAATTTTGCTTCAGCAAATGCCTCTGCCAATTCCTTATTAGCACCAACAAAATTGCGCCCATTGTCACTCCAAATATGTGTGCATTTGCCTCTTCGTGCAACAAATCGGCGAAATGCACCAATGAACGAAGTTGATGTCATGTCACCGACCAACTCTAAATGAATGGCCTTAGTGGCCATACAAACAAATATCGAAATATATGCCTTATTCTGCTTTGCTCCACGTCCCTTTGACATTAAAACATTCAAAGGACCAGCAAAATCAACTCCACAGTGTTGAAAGGGACGTGCAGGTGTTGTTCGAGCCTTGGGTAAGTGTCCCATCAGTTGTGTTTTTACTAAAGCCCTTTGTCTAGCACATATAGTGCACTTATGTATATAAGCTTTGACCTTGTTTTTTGCATGTACAATCCAGTATTTTGAGCGTAAGTAAGTCAAGACGAGCTGCGTACCACCGTGAAGAGTCTTCTTGTGAGCATCGGCAACGATCAGATGAGTAAAATAATTTTTATTTCCCAATATTATAGGATGTATTGTGTGTTTCGGCAGGTTAGAGTGCTGTAGACGTCCGCCCACCCTAAGGATACCGTCTTCATCGAGGTAAGCATTTAACATATTTAGTTTGCTATTTCTGCTAATATTTTTGTTGCTTTTCAGCTTCTCTATCTCTTCGTGAAACTCCTTTTGTGCGATTTTAATACATTTCTTTGAAGCTATTTCATATTCTTCAGTAGATATAAAATTATCAAAATTCTTTTTATAGTGTAAAAATCTCAAACTGTAGACAATAGTCATTAAAAGTTCATTTAAATTGTTAAAATTCTCAAAATTAATTATGTTTGTTTCAACTATTTTAAAATTTGATTGAATATTTTTCATTTCTAAGCTAGTGGTAATTTCCTCTGAAACTTTATATTTTATTTCTCTTTCTTTTAACCATTTTGGCCCTTCCCACCAAATCTCACAGGTTTTTAATTCCGATACAAAAGCGCCGCGGGATGCTATGTCAGCTGGATTGTACTCAGAAACGACATGATGCCATTTTTCATAGGAAATATTGTCTGTGATTTCCACAACACGGTTTGCTACGAATTGCTTCCAACGAGATGGTTCTCCACATAGCCAGGATAAGACAATAGTTGAATCAGTCCACGCATAAACATTTGTAAATTCGACCCTCATAGCATTTGCAGCGTGTTTAAGCAATTTCGAAAGCAAAACTGCGCCACATAGTTCGAGTCTGGGAAGGGAGACTGTTCTTACAGGAGCAACACGACTTTTTGCTGCAATTAAGCTGGTTGATACTGTACCATCCGAGCTTATGTTTCTACAGTAAACCACAGCAGCATATGCCCTTTCTGAGGCGTCACAGAAGCCGTGTAGTTCGATTTTGTTTTTATCCACATTTTTAGTTTTAATCCATCTATCAATTGTTATATCTATTATGTTTTCATAGTCTTGTCTTAAAGTTATCCATTCTTGTTTCAATTTTATATTAATTTCATCATCCCATCCAATTTTGTCCAGCCATAGCCTTTGAATCAATATCTTTGCTTTTACCAAACAAGGTGCAATCCATCCGAGTGGATCAAATAGTTTTTGGACATCGGACAAAATACTTCTCTTTGTTATGATGTTGGTAATTTCAGGTAAGTTATTATCATAGTGAAATGCATCATGAGCTAAATTCCAATGAATACCTAATGCCTTTATATCTCCATCTAGTTTTATATCAAGCTATAATCTTGTAGATCTATCTTCTGGTTCTATTGTTCTCATAAATGCAGCGCTGTTTGATGACCACTTTTGTAAGTGGAAGCCACCTCGTTTTAAAATTTCTTTTAGCTGTTTGCTTGCTTCTACGGCTTCCTCTACCGTATCACATCCAGAATTCACGTCATCGACATAAAAATCTTCCTTTATTATTTTAGATGCCAGCGGAAAGTCAGCTCCTTCATCGTGGGCTAACTGTATCAATGACTTCACTGCGAGGTAAGGAGCTGGTGCCATTCCGAAAGTAACGGTAAGTAAACGATATTCTCTAATGTTTTCCGATGGATCATTTCTCCATATGATTCTTTGATAATCAATGTGTTCTCTTGAAACTAACACCATTCTGTAAAATTTCTTTAGGTCTGCAACAAAGCAAACGGCGTGCATTCTCCACCTCATGATGATGCTTCGAAGATCTTCTTGCAGCACTGGACCAACTAAGAGTTCATCGTTTAAAGAAATTCCATTTACATCTTTACACGATGCATCAAACACGACACGAGTTGGCGTGCTTTCACTATCGTACTTAATGACAGCATGATGACTCAAATAAACTGACCTTTTGTTATATTCAGTTTTGGGTATTTCTTCGGCATGACCCATTTGTATATATTTTTCTATGACTTCAGAATAATTTTCTTTTAGTTTAGGTATTTTTTGGAATCTTCTTTCTAGTTGTAAAAATCTTCTTAAAGCTATCTCTTTGCTATTTCCATCTGGTGATTTCGGTTCTGCAGTATTAAAAGGTAAGTTTACAATGTATTGCCCGTTTTCGTTTCTTGTATATGTATTTTCATAAATTTTTTCACAAATTATTTCATCTTTAGTAAGTTTTCTTTTCTTTTCATTGTCTAATTCCCACAAGTTTTTTAACATAGTATCTAAGTCTATATTATGGTGCATTACCATAAGCGTAGTCTCACTTGTATTTATTTCATTTATCTTACCAAATAATATCCAGCCCAAAGTAGTTTTCTGTGCACATGGGGTTCCTGGAGGTCCCTTAATCACATTGGATTGTATTATTGCAGCAAACTCATTCACCCCCAGTAACAGATCTACAGGTGCACATTTGTAATAGGCTGGGTCAGCTAGTTCAAGATTTTTTAAGTGAGACCAATCAATGACATTTATAGATTTAGTCGGCAGTTTTGTTGTTAATTGTTTTGATATAACATATGCTTCAGTAGGTAAACAAAACTTCGAATCATATGTGGAAATTATTTCGAATTTCACTATGCTATTTATAGCAGTCTTGGTGGAGCCAACACCGGTGATTGTGCCTTTGGTTTGTTTCTTTTTAAGTTTCAATAACTGCGTAGCTCGCTCGCTGATGAATGAAGCCTGCGAGCCCTGATCTATTAGCGCACGTAAAATAATAGTATGGCCTTCTTCACTACGCACGATGACCATTGCAGTAGCTAATAAAGCAAAGCCCGGGCTAGTATTTAAATGTGACGTCATCATTGTATTGACTTGCACTTCACACTCTTCTACATTTGTATTGGTTGAAGCCTGTGGTTGTATTTGATCGACACTAGTATGGGCCACAGCTTCTCTCGTTTTGACTTGATGAAGAAGAGTATGATGACGTTTGTTACAAATGCGGCAAGACATTGGCAATCGACACGATAAAACAGAATGTCCTATTAGCAAGCAGTTAAAACACAGTTTACTTTGCACAGCAAAATTGTTACGATCAGTGATCGACATGTTAGAAAATTGTTTACAATGGCACAATGTATGATTCTCACTACACAACACACACTTTTTCACTATAGGAGTAGCACTATGGTACGAATGTTCTCTTGCACGTTTTTCGATCGTCGGTGGCGCAGAAACGCCAGGCGCCCGCGCTGGCGCTGTGTTGACTAATTCCAGTGTCCGAAATCTGGTTTCCAGGAAACATTTGAGGTCAATCCACGAAGGTAAGTCATCTGTATTGACCTTGTAAGTACAATTTTGCCAATCTTTATGTGACTCTTGGTCCAATTTCTGCTCAAGAAGAAATATAATTACAGGATCCCAAGTGTCGGTCTTGACGTTTAAATTATTCAATGCATTAATGCACTCGGTTGTAGTATCGAGTAACATTTTTATTTGGTTGGCTGACTGTACATTAATCTTCCTTTGTGAAAATAATCTTTTAAGAAGAGAATTTACTATTATTCTTCTGTTACCATAGCGACGTTTCAGTGTCTCCCAAGCTACTGCGTAGTTTATATCTGTCACACGTACATGTTTCAGAAGTGCTTCGGCTTCGCCCGCTATACTAGTTTTTAAGTAATGAAGTTTTTGCACGTCGGATAATGATGTATTGTTATGCACTAAACTGATAAATAAATCTTGAAAGGTAGGCCAGTCTTCATAGCTACCCGAGTAGGTAGGTAGTTCAATCCTAGGTAGCCTAACTTGACCTAAATAATTATCCGAAGTTTCATTCTTGGTCAACTGTTGTTGCGTCATAGTAGGCGGCGAGCTCAGTTTCAAAAGTGTATCTTCAATGTCACCCTTAGTGCATAAATATAAATCTTCAAATGTACTAAATTCGTCATTAGCAAAATATGGAATGTCATTTACTTTATCACGTGGAGTCAATTTCACTAAACTTTGATGTGTTGACATAAATGTTTTCCAGTATTCTTCTATGCATTGTAATCTCGCAGTTAAATAACCTTTCGTTAACCTCGCTTTAGTACATTTTTTTAAGTTAGTTTGCGCCTTTTTCAACAAGTTTGCCGTATCTTCAAGTAATAGTAGGTGTTGTTCCACTGTAGACATGTTTTTGTACTCTAATCACTTTTACTTGTTCCATAAAACGTCGTATACACTACTGATTGATATTCGCAATTCACTAGACCAGTATCTAAATATAGATTTCGTTCAAAACAGCGTAAACAACTTTTTTTCTATGAAGTTAATCCACTTCGAATAACTCGATTTCTTTTATCCGGCTCGTTCACGACCACTTTGTTGTATTCAATCTTATGCTGATAGATTTAAGGTTCAAATTAGATTTCTAAGGGATAGAATTGAAACGAGACGTGTGAGCAGTTTGATGCTTTAATGATGACTGTTTTTACAAAAAAGTATGAGAAATCACAACATAACAATCATTATTGGTCCCGTCAAAATCCATTCCGTGTTCATAAAACAAGCAATCAGATCAGATTTTCGTTTAATGTTTGGTGTGGAATCAAAAGCAATATGGTTGTTTTGGTACACATTTACGAAGGACATCTGAATACGGCAAAATACATTGAAATATTAGAGCTTTTACGAAATCAATTAAACCTTCTACCGGAAGAGGAACGAAATAATATTATTTTATAACAAGATGGTGCACCTGCCCACAATAGCAGAATTTCCAGGGCTTACCTTGAAAATTTCAATGTCTGGACAAACGGGACGATTAGATGGCCTGCAAGAAGTCGAGACCTGACGCCTCTAGACTACTTTTTATGGGGTCATGTTAAAAATATTATTTATAAAACGTGTTATGAGACCGTACAAGAGCTAAGGGTCGCGGTAAAAAATGTGATTAGGGGCATACACCACAACACTTTGCTGAAGGTTAACGAAATGAATTTCAACGAAGTCTAAATTTGTGTATCCGGAACGAGGGGGCTTATTTCGAACAATTTATCAGTTAAATTATTAAAGTGTAACAAATTGATAATAAAATAAAATAAATTTTACGATTTCACGTTTTCTTTTTATTTTAAAGGCCAAATGTTTGTTAGAGAAATTTTATGCTGAACAATTATCCTATCGATTAGTATAGTAAAATAACGAATCTTTATTTTTTTATTTTTAGCTGGTTCGAGTCCCGCGGGAGTTACAAGCGAATTTTAGAAAATCTTTGAATGCAGTTTTGTTTCTTTTCAAAAATAAAGGAATGTTTCTTTAAAGTAAAATAAGCTAACTATAGGATTTAAGGTAGTTTCCCTCCAGGGCCACTATTTTTTTTCCACACTGTATATTGTGATGCAAAGGTCAAGATACCAATCTCTTTAAACTTTTCTCTTAGAGATTCTCTACTTCCAAGTTTATACATTCCACGAATAGCCCTTTTCTGCAGTGTAAATATCGTGTCATATGTCAATATGATCTTATGTTCCAAAACGGCTATGTTTTAGAACTTAACATAATTCATTTTACAGAATATAATGAAGAATGGGTAAATATATCCTATATTTTACAGTTCCTCGGTTCATGCCTTACAATATAGTGCCCATGTACCTCGCGGTACACATATGGGCCAAGATGTATGAAGATAAAAATCATGTCCTTTAAATGTTAGTTTCTTTGATACTATATAAAAGTACCGTATATATTTTAGCGTCGCTCAGTACAAAACGTAGAAATATGGTACCAAAAACTTAAACAAAAACTTAAACAAAATAAAAACTACAATAGATATGTTACATTTACAATTAGATAGCATTTTGGCGGGTTCCGATAATTTATATGACGATGACTATGCTGTACACGAACAAAGGTTCAAAAACACTAGGAAAATGTTGAATCAAAAACTTGCTTCAAGCTTACATCAAATACAGTCAGTTCCGCAAATAGATATACCAACATTTAGTGGCAACTATATTAATTGGCCTACTTTTAAAAACTTATATTCGACTGCTATACATAATAATCCATCGCTTACAAAAGCTCAAAGGATGCAGCATTTAAAAGGCAAGCTTAGAGGTGAAGCAGAGAGAATAGTGCAACATTTGCAAGTGATCTCTGAAAACTATGATTTGTGTTGGGAATTGTTGACCCGTAGGTACGATAACAAGCAATTACTATTTACTAAGCAATTTCAACTTTTTATGCGTCAACCAAGCGCTCAAAAACAAACAGCGTTTGAACTAAAAAGGCTTTATGACGTTACTATTGAGTCGATTCATGCGATTCAAAATCTAGGCGTGGACATTAGTAGTTGGGATCCTATGTTAGTACATGTGTTGTGCGAGAAGCTTGATAATGAGACTTATGGTGATTATATGGAAATTCGAAAAGCCCCACGAGAATTGCCTTCATTTAGCGAGTTCATGACATTTTTGGAGGGAAAATTTACAGCCCTGGAACCTCTACATAAGAAAAGATTTGAGTCTAATAATTATAATTCGGCAAAAACATTTAATAGTCCACCACAACAAAGTTTGATGGAGTACAGAAAACCTGCTCTGAACAATGCATTTTATACATCAATTAAAATCAGTTGTCCGTTATGCAATGACGAACACGCCCTATACCAATGTCATCAATTCTTAAGTATGACATACGACATGCAGCTTGAAATGGTTGAAAAACTTAATTTGTGTATTAACTGCTTATTCTCTCATGCCAAAAATTACTGTTCATCGGAAAAACGCTGTAAAGATTGCAACGGCCGACATCATACAATCTTACATCCTGCATTTAACGGCAATAATTATGTGACGAAAACTCCGATCAATAGGTCGATTCAGCCGTCTGGGTCAAATTCACAAATTCCGACTCAGCAACGGCCGCTTATCCAAAACAATTACGTGTCGAATAATGATGACGAGATATTATTGCCAACTGCGATGTTACAAATATTACGCAATGACGGAACTTACATAACTTTAAGAGCTATAATTGGTCAAGGCTCCCAAATAACCTTGATAACAGAAGATGCAGCCCAAAGATTAGGATTGCAACGTAAGCACTTTAGTGCTAATATATCAGGGATAGGGTCATTATCGAACAAAACTAAGGGCAAACTTCAATTACACTGCAAATCAGTTTACGATGACTTTACATTTTACACTGAAGCATTGGTAATGAAACATGTAGTAAATAATTTACCAAATAAAACATTTTCGAAGGAAAACTGGCCCCAATTAAGACATATTGCATTAGCAGATCCAGATTACAATAGTTCCAGGGGAGTAGATGTACTTCTGGATGCTGACGTTTACTCACAAATTTTAATGGAAGGCCTTATCAAAGGTAATAGTCCGCAACCCATGGCACAACAAACAAAATTAGGGTGGATTTTATCCGGCACTGTTAGAACCTATAATTGTCACATAAACTTGAATAATATTGAAGAAATCAGTGCATACTGGGAAATGGAGGATATCGGAGAACAAGACAGTAATAAAAGTAACCTAACAGCGAGTGAGCTATTTTGTGAGCAACTGTACACTGACACTACGCGCAGGCTAGAAAACGGTCAATATGTGGTCAAAATACCAATGAAGAAGGATTTTCAAGAGTATCTAGGGTCCTCAAAGGCACAAGCGGTGGCACAATTCCACCAACTACGAAAAAAACTAACGTCTAATCACGAACTAGGTCAGAGATATTCAGACTTTATCAAAGAATATGAAGACTTGGGACATATGGTGGAGAGTAAAACAGATTTACAACCATTTTGCTACCTACCACACCACGCGGTTCTTAAGGAGAAATCGACAACAACGAAACTCCGAGTGGTATTCAACGCATCCAGCAAGACATCCTCAGGCTATAGTTTGAATGACCTAATGGAATGTGGACCTAAGCTACAGAAGGATTTACAAGGTTTGTTGATAAAATGGCGACTTTATCAATATGTGTTCACGGCAGATTGCGAGAAGATGTATAGGTATTTGCGAGTAGCCAAAGAAGACCAAGAATTGCAGAAGATTGTCTGGAAAGATGACGGCTGTCCCAGCTCTCCTTTAAAACAATACAAGCTATGCACCGTTACATACGGAACAAAAGCAGCCCCATACCTTGCACTTCGAACCTTGCAGCAACTAGCAGAAGATGAAGGACACAGTTATCCTCTGGCAGCCTACGTCATAAGACATCAAATGTATGTTGATGACGTATTAAGTGGTCATAATGACCAACAACAAGCAAAAGAGATGCAAAAGCAATTACAAGCAATTTTCAAAACCGCTGGTTTAAACTTGAGAAAATGGACAAGTAATTCGCCTTTACTTTTAGAAAATATAAGCTCAGAAAACATAAACTCTACAATACTTGACTTCAAAAATGCAGAATCAACTAAAACATTAGGATTACAATGGTCACCTGCCACAGACACCTTTAAGTTCACTAACAAAATAGATACCGACTGTTATAAGAAATACACGAGACGATTTATATTATCAGAAATCTCGAAGATATTTGATCCGTTAGGTTGGCTGACACCCGTTACTGTACGAGCAAAGTTACTTTTCCAACGAGTTATGACTACCACTACTGAATGGAATGAAATTATTTCAGAGAAACTACAATATGAATGGTTACAATTTACAAAGGATATTCACATCATCGAAGAAATAAACATCCCGCGCTGGTTGGGTGACACCACAACAGCCATTCAGCTACACGGCTTCTGTGATGCGTCGGAGAAGGTATATGCATGTGCTGTATACATAAAAACATTTAATAACACACATGAACCTATTACATCGTTAATTACCGCCAAGTCGAAACTAGCACCGATCAGCAAACCCGTTACCTTACCTCGTTTAGAGTTATGTGGAGCCGTAATATTATCAAAACTTATGAAAAAGGTATTACAAGCCTTAGAATGGGATAACATACAGGCTCCTAAGTCGATTCATGCATGGACAGATTCTATGATTACCTTAAGCTGGATACACGGTGACTTAACAAAATGGAAAACGTTCGTAGCTAATAGAGTTCAGGAAATACATCAAACGTTGCCTAAATCATGTTGGAATCACGTGAAATCCGGAGACAATGCCGTGGATTGCGCCACCAGAGGTCTCTCTCCCTCCCAACTTCTCAATCATCAAATGTGGTGGAAAGGACCTTCGTGGCTACAGACATCAAATAATTACACAAATGACATTGACATTGAAGTCACGAACCTAGAAACAAAAAGGATGCCATCAAAATCATGCTTAACCCAAATAGAACAGACTTCCGTAATATCAGCACTAATTGACCGATACAGCAATTTTAATCGCATAGTAAGATTACTGGCATGGGTATTACGTTTTATTAATACTGCATTACAGCGTAACAATGACAGAAGTCTACATTTAACGTCAGTAGAAATCAACAAAAGCAAAAATTACATAATTAAAACAGTGCAAGGTTGCGAATTTCGACAAGAAATACTAGATTTAAAATCGAATGGCAAACTAAAGCCCAACAGTAACATATTAAGTCTCAATCCGTACCTGGACAAGGACAATATCTTGCGAGTAGGAGGTAGATTACAAAATTCAAGTTTACATTACAATACGAAGCATCCCCTATTACTGCCTAAACACTGCAAGGTAACGGAGCTAATCATAGAAGAAGCCCATTTACGTACTTTACATGGGGGTGCAAAACTGACATTAAATCATATACGTCAACAGTATTGGATTGTTGGTGGTTACAGTCAAGTTAAGAAGCAAATACGTAAATGTGTCGTGTGTAGAAAATACAGCAATCAGCAGCAGTATCAATTAATGGCCGACCTCCCTACACCTCGAGTGCAAATATCTAGAGCGTTCACTCACACAGGGGTTGATTTCACGGGTCATGTAGACATCAAGGCAAACAAAGGAAGAGGAATAAAAACTATAAAAGGTTATATATGTGTGTTTGTTTGCTTAGCCACCAAAGCAATACATTTAGAACTGGTAGCAGGATTATGCAGCGCATCCTTTCTCGCAGCCTTTCGTCGGTTTTGTGCACGACGCGGTACACCCCAGCACGTATACAGCGACAATGGGACTAACTTTGTCGGCGCGAACCGTTTACTGCTAATGCAATATAGAGAATGTTTGGACAGTATTGACAAAGGATTTTTAAATAAAGCTTCAGATATGGGGATTACATGGCATTTTAATGCACCTGCCTGGCCTAGTGCGGGGGGACTTTGGGAAGCAGCAGTGCGTAGCATGAAACATCATCTGAAACGGGTGATCGGAGATCAGCGGCTCACCTATGAAGAATTTACTACGATCCTATGTGACATAGAGGCCTGCTTAAACTCACGACCACTATGCACCGTGACTGAAAGTATCGATGACATCGAAGCTTTAACACCTGGCCATTTCCTAGTAGGAGGAATGCTAATCACACCTCCGAATGTGCGAGAAGAACATTTAGATTTAAGAAAACGGTGGCATTTACTTGAAAACTTGACAGCAGCATTCTGGAAACGATGGTCGCGAGAATATTTACAGCAGTTACAAACAAGATCCAAGTGGAGATTACCATGCAGAGAAGTACAGTTAAACGACATTGTTTGCATAAAGGATGAAAATTTGCCAATCGGCAGATGGGCAATGGGCAGAGTAATAGAGCTCCATACAGGAAAGGACGGCCACACACGCGTAGTAACTTTAAAAACACAAAACGGACAAGCAAAGCGGCCGATAATCAAATTGATACCCTTATTACTCACAGACGATTACAAGGACCCAACTACATCATACAATGACATTCGCAATCAGGAGAAACCTGACAATAGAACAAGAAGAAAGAGAACGTCTCAGAGTTTATCCTTGACAAATGTTATACTAAGCATTATGGGTATATTTTGGTTGTTCTTATCATCGCCAGTTCTTGCGTTGAACGATAAAAGTTATAATATTACAGGTCTCCAACCAGACAATTCCTTATATTTTGACACCTTGGCCGAGATAAGAGAGATAAAGGATGGTTATAAAATACGTAAAGTACATAAACAATTTGCCACATAATATGACTAACAAGCAGAACCAAATTATTTGTAACCAACTGAATCAAAGCCTTAGCGAATTATTATACTTCAATACATTATTAAAAACAAAACACTTAAGAAATAAAAGAGGTCTTATAAACGGAGTGGGCTACGTAGCAAATACATTGTTCGGAGTATTAGACGAGAGGTTCGCTGAAAAGTACGCGCAAGATATACGAACGGTCAATGAAAATGAAAATCATATCCTAAGTTTATTTAAGAACCAGACCCATATCGTCGAGACACATAATAATATCATAAAACGGAATGAAGAACTGATGAACAAACAATTCTCATTAATCAATGAGCACCTTAAAGGCCTTACCTTGCAGTCCAACTCTCTAAAACAAAGCTCTGAGAATGCGATATATACTTTTACAGCCAGTTATGCCGCCGACAAAATAATCACACATCTTAAGCAAATTCAACAGTCATTACTAGATTGCCTGACTGACCTATATCGAGGTCATATAGATATGCATTTATTATCACCAGCTCAATTACAAAAGGAGTTTGACACAATATCACTCCACTTATCCCGCGACTTGCACCTCCCAGACATATCAAATACATTAACAGATATATATAAAATACTAAGAGTCCAAGCACGCATGACGAAGAACTTTATTATATTTGAAATAAGAATTCCACTCCTAAGCAACACTAAGTATGAGCTTAATAAGTTGATAAGTCTGCCAGTAAGTTTAAATAAGAAGATGGCAACCTATGCTATACCTGCCTCTACGTACATTGCATTCGATATCAACAAAGATACGGTCATTCTACTACAGGAATCCGATATAACAGCGTGCCTTACTATTTCAACAAACAAACTACTTTGCCATTTACATCAACTTGTATACCGTATGAAGCCAACGCAATCCATTTGTCAATTAAAAATAATTGAAGCTATTGAATATTATACATTTTGCAAAACTGAGACATTGCAGTGTGTTGATAAGTGGGTCAAGCTGAACAATAAAAACACATGGTTGTACGCGTGCTGCGAAGAATGCTTAGTACGCATATTATGTCCAAACGGACTGGCGACAGAGCGCTTACATGGGAAAGGACGTATTACCCTAGGTCAGGGATGCGTTGTAAAAACAGATAGGTTTATGTTGTATACAAATAAGGAATACACAAGTCAGTTATACGTGAATGATAAAGTTATAATGCCTATATTATCGCCGTTAAATGAGCTTATGAATACCTCCCTAGCATATTCGAAGATTCAAACTGAGTCGCACAATCAGATATTTCAAAATTTACAGAAGGATATTGACATTTTAAAGCAACAATCCAGTGTTACTTTTATATCAAACCACGACACGCACCATTATATAATAATTTACACCTTGGTCGGAAGTGTATTACTGAGCATAATATTTATTACTTGCTGGTTAATAAAGACACGTCGAAGAGATATCACGTCTCAGAGATCAGACAGCAGAAGCGATAGAAGACAAAGCACGGAATTGCAGAGAAACCTACAGAGAACGCCGGGACCTATCGTGTTTAATATAGAGAGTGCAAAGCTACCGGGTCCATCAGTGAAATTTGACACTAAACTAGACAGTTAACAAGTGCAACTAAAGAGTGATAATTGACACTAATTTCTAATACCTACGTGTTTAGTAACGGTTACTTAAATGTTTAATTTTGTTAGTTTAGCTATTTTAATATTCTCACATTAGTGCATTCCTTTCATTATTTTAAAATTTACTTATATCCCAAAATAGTTTCGATCTACTCTGCATATTCCATTAATTGAATTTTAGATAATGTAATAAGTTTTATTCTTAAGTTTGTTTACATTATTTCTGTTTATTTTGGTTTTAGTTGTTTTGTGTAACTTAGGTGTGGCAGTATGTACAAAGTACATGGTTTTAAGGTAAATTGATGTGCTCACACAGCAATCGTGACATCGCATCGATAGATTCGCTGATATAGCAATCGATAGCGTATTATGTGAAGGTCGTACGCACCTTTACTTACATTTTACTTCCTAGCTTTACTTTCCTTATTTAAGATAGAATAAGATCATTATTACATGTTCAACTTTACAACAGTTTACTTGTCTTTCTTTTTCATTTGACATCCTAGTTTAAGTTTACGTAGTTTTAATTCTATATGTTGGATTAACCCCCAACAGTAGCTGTTGATGAACATAGCTACTACGACGCGGCATTTCATTGATAATACTGAGACGTAGTACCTACTGCAAGATGTTTTGTAGCAGCGCGTATTCATCTTTATTTTAATGGTAATTTAGAGTGACCAGGCCTTGGTTAATATGTTAGCGGATATATTGATTTCCTTGTAAAAAAATAAATAGGTACTTTTTTGCAAAAATCGTATCTGTAAGTGATACTCAGTGTGTAAAAAAAATTTGGCTATAAATCAACCCTGTTAGTAACTCTTCACCGCTTGGGGTAGGCAATAAAACTGAGGCATACAGCCTGATCTTATTACTCATTACATAGACGATGGGGCAATATGGTTCTATTAAACTATAATAACCTTAAATAAACTAAGATTTTATAATTAAATTACGAACATTAAGTTAAAAATTGGTTGGGAAAATTTGACAGTTTTGTAACGCGCTTGATCCGTTGCCTTCTGTACATGTCGGCCACGTAGTGGCACACTGTGGGAGACGCAGCGTCGTGGTTCCCCAAGGTTTTCCCCTTGGGGGAGCCCTTTGTTCAGCAGTGAGCGTCACCAGGGTGGATTATACTTACCTACACAACAATTATTAAATTTAGATACTTATTTATGTTTTCAGTGCCTTGCTTTTGAAGACTCCATAGCGGGAATGACTGCCGCTTGTGCAGCTGGAATGCAGGTACATACCTGGTACACTTTTTGTTAAATTCGGAACACATAATGAGCCGAATTCAAGAGTAGAGGCATAATAGCACATTGCAACAACTCACTCACACATATTAATTTAAGATGGTCTGTGAGTGTGATGAGCACCTAATAACAAGCGTTTAAAATTTGAATCGGTAAATCATTATTTTGTAACGTCCTCTCTGTCTGAGAACTTTATTTCGACTATGCCTCCAATTTTGACTTCGGCCCTAAGAAAAACTATGAGCACAACGGCAAGCCGCCATCTTTATTTCTGACTAAACAGGCACGTTTTTTCTTAGTTATGTCATGTCCTCTTGTTTATTTATTTACTTAATTAAGGCAAACCAACTATACGCTACACAAAACATTTTATAATAACATACATTAGGTATAATTTCTGGGGAGCATATTAATGATAGGATTGCACAGCATTATTCTATTACTAGGCCCTTATGTAAAGATGAAATAATTGATCTTCTAACAATACAAAGTACCTAAAAAAAAATCTAAACATATAAAAAAAATACAAGCAGCTTAGAAGTGAATTAATTATACACAAAAAAAAAATATAATTATAAAACAAAAAAAAGTGAAAGAACATTATTAAAAAAATAATAAATAGGGATTAATTATAATTAAAAAATATATAAATTAATTGGCACCCCGATAGCGCTCAATAATAAAGCGCCTAAATTTTGGGAGGCTATCACAGAAAATGTCCAAGTCGCTGATATCTAACTTATTATAAGACCGGCAAAGTCTGATAAGCGGCGCATTAGCATTGGCATTAGCATTGTTTTTTCATAAGTCATTGGTTTTTGTTAGCAACTTTTGAAATTGAATTCCTCTAATTTGACATAAGAGAAACTCTAAATTAGTGAATCCATTGTCGAATCGGCCCACTGTTGAGTTTGATTGAATAATTGACAGACCCCTAATGTGCCATACCTATAAGGGTCCTTAAATTTGAAAATGCAAGAAATTACAAATTCAATTTATGCCGAATGCAATTTGGCAATTTCATCTTCCAGTAACTCTGACCATTACTAACTCAAAAGTAATTTAGGTGGATAATTTCAGGTCGTGATGATTCCAATGACTAAACTCCCCGAGGAGGACACCCGCGAAGCTACCGTAGTTATTTCGTCCTTACTGCACTTCAAGCCAGAGCTGTTTGGTCTTCCTCCATTCGAAACTGGACCTGAAGATGTAGGGGGAAAAGGCGATAATTGCCGGAGTCATTGATTGTGAAGTTTGTTTCGAAAATTAAATTATGAAATTGTTTTTTTTTGTTTTTTACCTGCCTAGACTTTGTAAAGTTCCTTTCAAGAAATGAACCTACTTGGAATGGTGACGGCCGTCTAAAAAAGTTAGCATTGTTATTTGCTTAGAATAGGCCTACTGCGCTTTCTTCTGACCCCAGCGTGGTAGCAGGATTTGAGGGTTCGCTTCCCCTTCGTATAAAATGTGCCGCCAAATATCTTTAACGTTCCGGTGGCGATAAATAATAATAAATAAATCACTCAAACTGACACACAAACTATGTGGCCCCAAATTGTGACGCTTGTGGCATGGAGACAAGAGAGCCGAACTAGGAGGTACCATAGTATACAGGGTGACTGGTTGGTCACTTTCGAAATTCGAAGACGTGACTGTTTGAAATTATACACGAGGAGAAAAAATTGAATTAAAAATAAATATGAAATAAAACTTAGTAAACTTAACAGAAAGTAAAAGAATGCATTACGCAACGCATGGTTACACTGGTATCTGCTTACCACGGACGTACGCACATCAAAAACAGTATGAGATCACTAGCAAAAACAAAAGAACTAGCTTAATTTTACTTTTTGAAGGAATTTTGCTTACGTAAAATTTAAAAAAAATATATATATTTTAGTTTTTATTAACCAAAATTATATTTAATAGTCTTAATGCAATTTCGGATAGTAAATTATTGAAAGAAAGAGAGGGTTTAACAAAATATTGTCAACATTTATTATGAAATTGTTTTTATTTAGTATAATATAACTCCTGCCATGGCTCGCACACATGATTTGTCGTCTTTTACGACACATTTTATCCAGGGGTGGTAGGCTATTCTTTACTGATAAGATTTATTTCTAAATCAGCATCATCAAAGCCATTTTATTGCGTACATTGCAGGCCTGTGAGTCTCTCTTCATGACTCTGACGAGGAGGTTTCGGCTGTTAGCTGGGCCAGTGCTGGCTGGTGCATGTCCAAATTTTACTGAGTATTTATTTTAAGCTGGTGTAGCGGTAACATACATTGCCTTCTATGCCAGAGGTCCTGGGTTCGAATCCCGGCGGCGGTGGATATTTGTGTGATGAACACAGATATTAGTCGTCAAGTCATGGATATGTTTATTTAAGTTTATTCTAATAAGAAAAAGTATTTATTAAATATATCGTCTAATATATAAAATTCTCGTGTCACAGTTTTCGTTAGTTTTTGCATTTAAAATGTTCAATTATTCTTAAATAAATGAAAAATGTGATAAATAAAATAGCTTGACCGATTTTCATGAAATTTTTTGTGCTTATCCGGTATCTATGAGAATCGGCCAGCATCTATTTTTTTTTTTATATGGCAAAACAACGTTTGCCGGGTCAGCTAGTATGTTTATATATTTTTTAAGAATATCAGTTATCTAGTATCCATAACACAAGTTCTTTAAGAAACTTAATTAGGGCTAGATAATGTTGTGTGAGTGTCAGAAATGTTTATTTATTTATTTCTTTAATCTCATTTTTTTTTATAAGCAGGTCTACATACTACAGATAATCTATAACATTTCAACACACTCCTTCCAGAGTCTTGCAACATTGGGATTACCAGGCCCAAGCTACGCCGATGTCGGCCACTGGGACAGACATAGCGTTATTTGTGTAACGAGTGAATTATTGTGACTATACTCAGACAATCTTGAGGTGTACACACAGCCACTATAGTTTAGATTTTATTAAATTCTGGCCACTTGATTATGGATTTCTAAGTAAAAATTGCAAAATAATAAAGCCCACCTGCACAGTTAGGCTATGTAATGGAAAACGATTTTTTAAATCAACTATTTTAAAGTTTGCGCGCTTTGTATAATTAGCAGCCATCGCAATTTTTCCGATATTTTAAGGTTTCGAACAATTTAAACAAAGATAAATTACATAATTAATTTAATTACTTGGTACCAGTCATGTACCATCGAAGTCGTCGTGGCGCCGTGGTTACATATCAAACGATATCGCAGGTTAAGCGCGCTCGGTGCGGCCGGTATTAGGATGGGTGACCGCCGACCATTCATTTCTCACGACGACTTCCGTGCTTCGGGCACGTTAAGCTGTCGATCCCGGGTGCTGTGTACTTGTATACAGTAGTCGTTAGGGTTTGTCAGAAGCCATTTCGGCACCCTGTAATATCTGACATCCACCAACCAGCACCGGGCCAGCTTGGTGGATTACGGCCTAAACCTCCTCGTCACCTAGAGGAGAGACTCATAGCCCTGCAGTGGGCTCACATTACACGGAGTTGTGATGATGATGATGATGAAATAACATAAAAAATAGGCCTCTCTTGGTGGTAAAAATCCTGCCGCTAGCGATCATCTTTTTATATAGGGTGTCCCGTAAGGAATGCACCAACGGAATGTGGGTGATAGAAGGGATACACTAATGGGAACACCTAACTGTATTGTCTTTGGCCTCGTTTAAGGAAGTTAACAAAATATTTGTCTTCCTAATGCAAATTTTGACATGTTTGAACCAATCTGGGGAAAAAAAGTATGGTAGTCTTATGGACCTTTATTTTCAAAATATTAACAGTTCACACCGATTCCAAAAATGTATAATTCTGTAGTTAAAAGAAATTAAAATTATTTTTTAAATAATTATTTACTATCAGTATGCATTTTTTACAACAGGAATTGCAATGAAACAAAATATGTTAGTTATGGTAGAATCTATACTAATATATAAAGCTGAAGAGTTTGTTTTTTTTTTGTTTGTTTGTTTGTTTGAACGCGCTAATCTCAGAAACTACAAGTGGGATTAGAAAAATTGTTTTTACCTTTGATAGCCCAACTCTTGAGGGGTTAAAATATAGGTTAAAATATAACCTTTATAGGCTATATTTTATCCCGAAATTCCCACGGGATCAAAATTTACGCGGGTAATACCGCGCGCGGTGGCTAGTTTCTTATATGGAGCCATGATCCCCTCTATAACCCACATTCCGTTATCCATTCCGTATGGGACACCATGTATAAAGTCAGACTCAAAATATCATCGTTCCGGCCGGTGATGTGTTCCAACTAGGTGTAGTGATAACAAATGGTAACCTCTACGCCAGAGGTTCTGAGTTCAAATTCCGGTGGCGGTGGATATTTGTTTGATGAACACAGATAATAGCCGTTTATTGGTGAATGCTTCTATGTTTATTTCAGTTTATTTACTAATATAAGATATGCATATATTCAATATGGGTTTATCCTATCCAGGTTTAACCTATTACAGGGGTCCAGATCATTCCTCCATTTGGAAAGGTCTACAGATAATCTTGTTTTATAACCTTGTTGATTACGAATTTAAACTTTCTGTAAACTTTGTATGTTTGAAATAAAGATAAAATAAAAAAAATAAGTTTATTGTCCGCTATCGATCCAAAGATCGACCACTTTGGCATTGGGGTAAACCTGTCGACCTCACACAACCAGTGATTGCGGGTTCGATTCCCGCACGGAACAAGAAAAAAAATGTTTCGTGGCTAGGTGTTTATTTTTTTATAATTTCATATTCTAGGTTCCCCCTAGTTTGCTACATGGTATCACGCAACACAAGCTATGCTTACTTTGGCTTACTTTGGGGCCATGTAGTCGGTGTGATTGTCTAGGGTATTTATTTAAATTTTAAAGATTAAATCAAAAAAGAAATTGGTTTATTTTCAGCTATCTATTCATAATACAAGTTTTTTAAGAAACTTAATTTGGGCTAGAAAATGTTGTATGTATTTACGATATTTATTACCTTTGAGTATAATGTAGTGCTCTCTAGTCTGTGTGTACAGCTCATTCAAGTTTACTGTTGACAATGAGTGTGGGAACAAATTGTTCTAACACAATCCTTGAATATCATTTTTTTGCAGTTTCACGAACAATATTCATTTTTAGTTAGTTCTCAGTGTAGCTTAAACAAACACTAAGTAATAGTTAAGTGAATTACTTAAATTGAAGTAAAAGGGTAATTTTTTAACTGATAAGTAAAATTTAGAAACTGCACCATGAAATAGTTAAAAAAAAATACGATAAATGATAAATTAGTAATTGGCGAAACTTTGATCTGAATATTTTAGAATGATTTTGAATAGTGTAGGTATTTTTGGTGTGTTTGCTTTTGTGATTTTAAAATGTAAGTATTCTTTATAAACTCTTTATTTTTTCATTATATAAGGATTGAAGCCTTCTCTTTATTATCTCTAAGGCTCCTATTAAATTCAGATTTAAGCAATAATTGATTAATAATTTAAAAACAGACTTTTTATTCTACCCCAAGCCATGATCAAGTGTCCCAGAACATAGGACACTTGATCCTATAATTTAGTCTTCAGGGAAAACGAAAAATAAACAGATTAATCCAGATGAATGATGCAAAAAGGTTAAAAGATAAATTTCCTACAGAATAATAAAAAATATTCTACAAAATTTTATTATTTAAAGACATATTCATAATAAACCAAAATAGCAATCAAGTGTCCCCACTCTCCCCTATTAATATTATTAATATTTGAAATATAATTCAATATCTATTTAAACAATGCCTTGCCATTGGAAAGTATTATATATTTTATATTTATATCTTTATTTGATATTATATTTATATTTTTATACATTCAGAGTTTTTAATTTCTTAATTTAGAATATTGTTTCTTTTTTTAACAGAACTATTTAATTTTCTTTTCTGAACACTTTTGGAATTATTTTGTTGTTTTTTGTTTGTTTTTGTATTTATTGTACTATTTTTTATCGAAGTTTAGGGAAACCTATTATTAGCATTATTATATTGTTTAAACGTTTTGTAAAATATTGTTAAAATATAATGCTGTTAGTTTTCTTAATAAATAAATAAATATATAATAAATTCGGCCCGATACACTTTAGCCACGCGTTCAACTCTTTAATATGTTCAAAACGTAATGCGAAATTTCGACTGCATTTTATAGACATATACCGAATCTATTTTTCTATTCTCTCTAGTCTATTTGCTCCAAAGGACATGAATCGTTATCAGAAAGGTAGTATAAGGTAGTATAAGCGTGTCCTAAAAGGCGAATAATCCGGTGGTAGGACCCCTACATGCTTTGCCTGACTAGCGACCACTCTGCAAATAAAGCGTGCTGCCAAGCATTACCACTCCGGTGGTGATGTGTTCCGGCAACATTATTTGAAGAGCTAGTTCTCCGTAAACCTGTGTTCTTTCATCTAGGACCTCATCATCATCATCCACAGCCTGTAGATGTCCACTGCTGGACAAAGGCTTCCCCCAAGCTCTTCTACGTCGCTCGGTCCCGCGCCGCCCTCATCCAGCATTTATCGGCGACTTTGACCAGGTCGTCGGTCCATCGTGCGGGGGCCTGCCTACACTGCGTCTCCCAGTACGTGGCCGCCACTCGACAACTTTTCTGCCCCACCGGCCATCTGTTCTGCGAGCTATGTGCCCTGCCCATTACCACTACAGCTCTGCAATCCTTCTGGCTATGTCGGTGACTTTGGTTCGCCTGCGAATCTCCTCATTCCTGATTCGATCCCACAGGGAAACTCCGAGCATAGCCATTTCCGTTGCTCACTGAGCGACTCTAAGCTTGTTTATAAGGCCCATAGTTAGCGACCACGTCTCAGTGCCGTAGTCTTGGACCTCATCTGCACTTAATAGTAAAGTGGAGGTTAATCGCCTTGAGTGTTTAAGTCTAAAACTAAGTTTTAATGCATCTGGAAGTATACAGGGTTGTTTTGTAGTCACCAGCCAAATTTGAATATTAGTTGCTTTTATACAATATAAACGTACCTGCAAATTTATGCAGGTACATTTGTGGTAAGGACATCGAAGGAAAAAGATCGCGCGGTCGTTCGCCTTCGAGATGGATTGAAAGACTCGTCGACCTCTGAATTCCATACGCTAATAAGTGACGCGCTGGACCGAAACCGATGGCGGCAAATCATCCGCTCCAAATGCAGCCCTGATGCTGACCACGATCCTCAGACATGACGGACCGACCCAAGAGAGCATGTTTATTTTAGCCTCGCTCAGTACAAAAAGTAGAAATATGGAACCACAAACTTAAAGAAAAATAGACGCTGTTGATGAACATAGCTACTACGACGCGGCATTTCTTTGTAATACTACCACGTTGTATTACAAAGAAATACAGAGATGTTTTGTAGTAGCGCGTAGTCGACTTTATTTTAATGTTAATTTAGAGTAACCATGCTTTGCTTAATATGTTAGCGGATATATTCATTTCATTGTATAAAAATAAACACATTCAACCCTGTATAGATATGTAAATACTGTCCAAGATGTAAGATAACAAAGCCTTCGGGAAAAATGTATTTGACCACTACCTTAGTCTTCATGTTCGCTTAACATCAGGTGTCATTGAAGACAAACGCCCAATCCATATTTTATAAAAAAAAAACAAATCCAGTTCACATCGCCTACAGTTTTTAGAAAAATAATTCAATGCTCTGCAATTTTGCTCTGTTAAATGGTAAGGGGTAAAATTATGATACTTTGTCTTCATTCCTGTAAGCTTTGGTAAAAGGAGAAATTTACATAAAATTTATATAACAAAAATTAACATTAAGTTGGTACTATTTTTGTCTGTTAACAAATACATACTTCACGCCTGTATCCCGTATGGGGTAGGCAGAACACCAGAGGTAATAAAACCATCTGATGTCACGTTTGACAACTTTGGAGGCATTATAGTAGTGGAGAGAGACTATTGCAGTGACAGGGGGTAAGCCTCTCGCCCACAAAAAAGCCTCCCATAACACCTCGGTCCCTTAACTGACTTTTACAGTATGCCCGGGAAGAGAAGCAGCTGGCACATTCTATGTTTTTCTTTCGCTCCCAGTCCAGCATAGAAGCTAACAAATACAAATATATTAATCAAACACTTTTTGTTCAATGTCTGTTTATGCCAAAATAAAGAGTAATAATTTAAAAATTACTATATTTAGATGATGAAAAGTCTACATAGTAAAATAAGGTCAAAAAATTTCAAATGTGTCCAAACTGTTATTTACCTACGTCAAATATGTTTATAAAAAATCTCAAAATTAATAAGTACCTAACTTTTATTATCCCCAGGTTCACCCTGCCAGGGAATATTCTTGATAGTCCCTGAAGACGTCCCAACAGGACTCGCTGGCATCTACGGCTTCTCACCCAGAATTGTCACAGGTACCTTCAGACCCTACACAGGCATAATAAGTTAAACTTTCACGAAAGTTTGTGAAGATTGATGTATGTTTGTAAAACCTCTCAGTGGTTTACTTCGTAATGATAAAAAGCTTTGCGAATTCTGTTACAATGTTCAAAACACTAGTTACATGTAGAATTCATATGTTTTGAAGTAAGTACCTACGTAATATACAATTGAAGTTAATCTAGGTCTAGCGAAGAAAAACAATTGTCCTATATATGAGATACCCGTCGTCTTTCAGAGGCGACTAATTTGATTAATTAATACTTGCTTGTTAAATAAGTAAAAATAAATAAATAAAATCCCCAAACAATTACACCAACTACAAGGCCCCGAAGTAAGCATAACTTGTGTTATGGGATACTGTATAGCGAACTAGGGGGGAATCTAGAATATAAATACATAAATAGATAAACACCCAGACACGGCACATTTTTTTTTCTTGTTCCGTGCGGGAATTGAACCCGCAACCACTGGCGTATGAGGCAGACAGGTTTACCCTATCATTGCCAACGTGGTCGTCACTTGTTGGAAGTAAATTTTTATATATACATTTTTTTTTGAACAATTCAGGAAAAAAAAATTAAAAGAATAGCTCGACCTATTACGAAATAGAGTAACTAACTTAAAATCTTTTCAGTATACCATACAAACACGCGACTTTGCAAAGATTTTCTGTTCTTTAAGTATTTCGCAAATTTTAATACATTTTACGAAATTATTGCATTTTCATGTTATCTTAAGATATGAAAACTTGAAATTACTAAATTAAATATTGATTACATTAAAATTTAAGCCATGAGAATCCAATAAATGTTTAATTACAAATTGCCTTGATCTTCTGTATGGGTATCAAATTCACGAGTTAGGTTTTAGTTTTTTCTTTTCACCGCTAGATGGCAGTATACAAAAATGATTTTAAGAAAATACTTTTATTATATAATAGAATAACTAATTGATACTATTTATGGATTACAGGTAGAGATCATCGAGTGGGTTTTGGTTTCCGGTTCGGGAACCACGCCGACTTTCAAATACAATACGAACTTGGTCCACAGCTGCTGACTCAACCACTCGCTAAGATTATTCGTAAGTGTAACTTCTTAATTTAAAAACAAAAGCTGCATACCTGGGACATGTTTTTGGCTTGTTATTTGGCTTCTGCAAATTAATTAAGATTGACAAAATTGTTGGCAAAAGTAAAGTTGGGTGGGAGGCGACGGAAGTTTTGACTCAGAAACAATAGGTCCACTACCTGAGTCAAAACTTCTGTCGCCTGAAGTAGATGGCACTGTTTTGCTAAGCGATAGGACTCGTTATGACGAACTATCTAATGTTTTTATTCTAGAAGTTTCACTCAGAGCCTTTTCTTTTGACGTATTTTTTAAATCCACGACGCAAAATGTCACACTTGTGGAAGAAGGAGACAATTTCAGGTTTTGCAGTTTTGCAGGAGAGCCGTTTACCTTATAATTTAAATAACTAGGGTCAGCTAAGAATACACTAACCGCCCCTGGTTAAGTTTGTTCTAAAAGACGAATATGCGAATGGCGACTGATGCCGTAAAATGCTTATAGGATACGCCGGGTCGCTAACCATTTTTTTTAAATCTGTCCATATAGCAGCGCTCCGGCGGTGATGTGTTCCGGCAATGGTTTGCTTAGAGCCAGTTTCTTTAAGCCCGTCATCAAACCATCAGGTTTGAGGTCGTTTTTAGTCCGAATGTTTTAGGGGAACAAGGGTTTCGTCACCAATAAAAAAAGTTAGCATAAGGGTCTTACCACACAGTCGACGTTGATCGATAATTTTAAATATGCCAAAAAATCCGCGCCACGTCGTTCGGTGTGGTGTTACTCAAGAGGGCCACAAAGAATGCGTTCATGTATGTAAAAAGTTGGTGCTATTTTTCTACTTTATTTCTCTAATGCAAAATCAAACAAAACTTAATTGTCAATGATCTT
Source organism: Stenoptilia bipunctidactyla (assembly GCA_944452665.1). Taxonomy (NCBI): domain Eukaryota; kingdom Metazoa; phylum Arthropoda; class Insecta; order Lepidoptera; family Pterophoridae; genus Stenoptilia; species Stenoptilia bipunctidactyla. The sequence goes on from OX101750.1 coordinate 15,260,556, forward strand.
GAAGATAAGATTGAGGAGCCACATTACAAGTATTCTACTAGCCAAATTTTTAGCAGGTTCTCTATACATACATACATACACATACACAACTTCACGCCTGTATCCCGTATGGGGTAGGCAGAACACCAGAGGTAATAAAACCATCTGATGTCACGTTTGACAAATTAGGAGGCATTATAATAGTGAAGAGAGACTATTGCAGTGACAGGGGGTCAGCCTATCGCCCACAAAAAAGCCTCCATAACACCTTGGTCCCTTAACTGACTTTTACAGTATGCCCGGGAAGAGAAGCAGCTGGCACATTCTATGTTTTTCTTTCGCTCCCAGTCCAGCATAGAAGCAATATTGTTCTCTATACAATTGCTGGTAAATGCTGCCAAATTTTCAAAAGAATTCATGTATTACTTACTGAGTTCCAGGTGGCTCCTCAATCCAGATGTTTACATTGAGGACCTTTAAATTCATATAACTAGTGATATATTTTGCTGACAAATCCAGAATTTGTGCCGCAAAATAAGCTATTTTGCTGCTAAATAATGGTGAAATTAGAATTTAAAAACCAGATGTGGCTCCTCAATCCTTACGGACATAACACCATAAGTGATCGGATGAAAAAATATATATCATCATTAGATATTTATTTATTACTAGTTAATAATATTTTAAAGGTGTTGCATTTGAAATGCTTCATTACACTTAAATAAATGACAAAATGTGTTAAATAAAAATCACCCGACCAGGACTCGAACCTGGGACCTCTCCTTTGCCGGACGAGTGCCCTCCCACTGAGCTACCGGGGCCCGGCGTCATGCCTCGAAATTACTTAACACATTTTTGATTTTACGTTATATTGCTAACGTAGCTCCATCTAATGGTACAGCTTTGCAGCTAAGACCACCCGAGACCAATTTCTTCACAGAAATTGTGAATCCCAGTTAAAGTAAAGCATTGCAATGTTAAATAATATTTTAAAGTTGTTGCATTTAAAATGCTTAATTACACTTAAATAAATAAAAAAATATGTTAAATAAAAATCACCCGACCAGGACTCGAACCTGGGACCTCTCTCTTTTTTTGATTTAACACATTTTTTCATTTATTTATGTATTACTAGTTGTTTCGGCTTCACCCGCGTAATTTCGAATCCCGCGGGAATATGGGGTTAAAACCAACTGTCCCCTTTCACTATGCCAAATTTCATCCAAATCCGTTAAGCCGCTCTGCCGTGATCGACGAACAAACATTTATGTTATTTGATAGGCCATAGGTTCCTATACCTTGTGTCGTTTACGGGAAACCCTGTTTATTTGAGTGGGTCTAGTTGAAGTAACCGTAACTGGCGATCGCATATCTATGTATACTAATATATAAAGCTGAAGAGATTGTTTGTTTGTTTGAACGCGCTCATCTCAGAAACTACAAGTGAGATTTGAAATTTTTTTTTGCATTTGATAGCCCAACTCTTGAGGAAGGTTATAGACTACATTTTATCCCAAAATTCCCACGGGATCAAAAGTTACGCGGGTAAAACCACGCGCGGTGGCTAGTACTAATATATAAAGCTGAAAAGTTTGTTTGTTTGTTTGTTTGAACGCGATAATCTCAGAAACTACAAGTGAAATTTGAAAAATTCTTTTTGCATTTGATAGCCCAACTCTTGCGAAAGGTTATAGGCTATATTTTATCCCGAAATTCCCACGGGATCAAAAGTTACGCGGGTAAAACCGCGTGCGGTGGCTAGTGAAATGATAGATGAACGTGGAGGAAGTGAAAGAGGTGTGTCTGGATCGCAGCAATTGGCGTTCCTTAGTCTCTGCCTAACCTAAAGGGAAAAAGGCGTGAAGTTATGTATGTTATTATTATTTAATCTCCAATATTCCCCCCCCCCCAGAGCCGCGCAGTTCGTCGCTGCGCCAGCGCATTGTCCGGCGGCCGTTCCTGCAGGTTCTACTGCGCGCGGGGCTGCTGCAGCATGGAGCCTTCGATGTGGATTATGACGAGCCGCGATGAAGAGCATAAAGGAAAAATAGAATAAGGGAAAACAAAAATGTACATTATTAAGTATTCAATAAATGGTTAACTATGTATGTATTATTTATTGATTTATTTTCAGTGTTTTATTTTATATCACACATATGCAGCGAACAAATATATAAATGAGTAAAATAACAAAAAAACACAATTAGGGTAACTTCTATGCAATATTCATCCAGGTCACCCGGTTCAAGATCTTCTTACATACAAGTACATACATAAATAACTTCACGCCTATATCCCTTATGGGGCAGGCAGAACACCAGAGGTTATAAGACCATCTGATGTCACGTTTGACTTTGGAGGTATTTTAATGATGGATAGAGACTATTGCAGTGACAGGGGGTCAGCCTATCACCCTCTGTCCCTTAACTGACTTTTACAGTATGCCCGGGAAGAGAAACACCTGGAACATTCAATATTTTCTTTAGCTCCAAAAATAAAATAAAAAAAATGTATACCTTGCTGGAGCAAAATTATTGTGGTTTGCAGAAATTAAAATACTACGTTTTCAATAAAAAATACTACGTTGTGTGTTTAAATTTATTCTATTGGGTCTTTCAATAAGGACGGGTTGATTTCAAGATCGAATTAAACAGGCTATGTGTGAGATATTAACGAAACTATTATTTTATTTGAAAGGCCCCTTCATAAAATTTTGTTTTTAATATAACATAATTGATGGATCCGGGAAGTCCAATTTTCAATGACTCCGCTGCATTAATTCTACTGAAACTGAGTTATGGTCTAGTTTATGTCGACTTTCAGAGTACCAGTTTATTGCGGCTTATTGGTCATTTCCATTGGTCATTGGAGACTTTAAAAACACCCACTAGAAATTATCATATATTCATATGGTTCAATTTAGGCTTAAAAATTGGAGTATAATGGATATGCCTTTTGATTGTTGTCTGTCTATTGAAAATTGAACCTTCCAGATTTGTGCCACTATTCGAAGACACGGTGGACAGATAAATGATGCCATATTCAGAATAAAATATCATGATTGGATCTTTCTAATAACAGAAAAAAATCGTTAATATCTCATACACAGCCTGTTTTATTCAATTTTGAAATCGACCCGTCCTTATTGAAAGACCTTAGAATCTATTGTTTTGTCTATAGATGTTGACTTTTAACATCTGATGCAAAAGAGGTTTGTCATAAGTTTGTGTATGTGACATAGACATTGTGCTTCCCAAACGGATTTTAGAAACCAAATCAAAAATATTCTTCCATGCTGGACTGGGAGCGAAAGAAAAACGTAGAATGTGCCAGCTGCTTCTCTCCCCGAGCATACTGTAAAAGTCAGTTAAAGGACAGAGGTTTTAAAGGCATTTTTGTGGCCAATAGGCTGACACCCTGTCACTACAATAGTCTCTCTCCATCTTAATAATACCTCCAAATTTGTCAAACAAGACATCAGATGGTCTTGTAACCTCTGGTATTCTGCATACCCCATAAGGGATACAGGCGTGACGTTGTGTATGTATGTATCAAAAATATTGTCTGTTGAGATGTCTCTGAGCTCTATTTTGTATTACAGAACTAGAAATTAAATTTTTATTTCTATGGTTTCGTGCCCCAACAAAAAATAAGAACCCTTTTAGGTTGAGTTTGTCGTATGTCTGTGTGTTTGTCGGTCATTCTTTTAAACAAAAAAGTGTGAAGTATGAAGCTGAAATTAGGTAATGTCAATGACACATTATGTACCATCGAGGCCATTTCCGCCTGATCACTTAAAAAAAAATATCGCACAAACATTGCTGCGGCGCCGAACTGTTTTGACGACTACTTTGGCGATGGGGTAAACCTGTCTGCCTCAGACGCCAGTCATGGTTGAGGGTTCGATTCCCGCACGGAACAAAGAAAAAAAAATCCGTGTCTGGGTGTTTATCTATTTATGTATTTATATTCCAGGTTCCCCCCTAGTTCATAACACAAGCTATGCTTACTTTGGGAGTTGGTGTGAGTGTCTGGGGACTTTATTATTATTATAATACAGGCGTGAAGTTATGTTTTAGTAAGTATCTATTCTATATTTTGAGTGCAAGCAAAAATGAACTTAGTGGTGATCAGGCGGAGGAGTCTTCGATAGTACCTACAGCAAAAAAGGGTTATTAAACTTTCATTGTTTATTTTTTATAAAATACCTAATATTGTATTACTGTAATTTACTTAAAAGTAGCGGTTTAGACTAAAATGGCTTGTACAGAAAATTTTAAAAGCTGGATGAGGGCGGCTTGTGACCGAGCGATGAGCGACCTTGGGGGAGGCCTTGAGGTTGTCCAGCAATGGACGTCTTCCGGCTGATGATGATGATCATAATGCCTTTTGTGGTCACTAGATATCACCTCTCCTGTTTGTTAATCTAGGAAGCTAGCGTTCAGTTACAAATTGATGTGCTATATAACCTAAACATCTTCTTACATTCGTACCATACGAATATAAGAAATATACGATCCTATATTTCTGAAGTCAATTAATCTAGTATCCACAACACAAGTTTATTAACAAAGTTAATTTGGGCAAGATGATTTAATATCAATGTGAGAAGTATCTTTTAATAGCTCGAACTTTCCGTCAAGGCCTAAAACTGTCAGCGTGACAGGTGTCAAGTGTCAAAAAATAGAAATAAAAACTGCAGATTATGTTTCTAAAATTGAGTCTAAATGCTTTATGTAGCCCGCCTGTCTTTTTATTATACACTAAGACCACATTTGACCTCAATCTTACTTGGTAAGGGAAGATGAGGTCGAAGATGAAAGCACACGGGCTGAGGAAAGAACTGGCTCTTCATAAAATATTGCCGGAACACATCACCGCCGGAGCGGTCATATTTGGCGGGAGATTTTATATGAAGGGTGGTCGCTAGCCAGTCGGACCGTGACGGGATCCTACCACCAAGTGAGTTTAACTCTAATTAGTCGCCTTTTATGACACACTTATCCAGGGGTGTTAGGGATATTCTAAGCGTATACGGATAAGATCTACGTGGGTATCACCGTTTTTTTTTCGCCAAGGAAAAGTTAGCACTTAACAGCGACAGTCAAAAGAATCGCAAGATGGGACGAGGGAACATAGACGGACTTCGTGGCGCAGTGGGCTAAGACGATACTATGCAAATCGTAAGGTCGTAGGTTCGATTCCAGGACGGAACAAGAAATAAAGTTTTTCTAAACGTATTTATATTCTAGGTTCCCCCTAGTTCGCTACGTGGTATCTCATAACACAAGCTTTGCTTAGTACGGGGCCATGTAGTTTGTGTGACTGGGGGCTTTTATTTATTTATTTAGGACGTAATAACCCAACGCCTATTCTCTAACAGCGTGGGACTGAAAATGAAAAGATTATTGAATCCCGGTATCCCATATCACAAGCTTTGCTTAGTTCAGGCCATGTAGTTGGTGTGATCGTAAAGAAAAGTTCGTTACTAGACAGACCAGGAGGCCTAGACAAAATCCAAGCGTGTCGTTTTCCGTTTAACGTCACGCTCACGTCACGCTTTAGTGTTAGCAGAAATGGCAGACAAGTGCCATACGATACGGAAAACGCGCTTTCCGCACATCTTGCGGAAAACTCTGCGGTTGAAGGGTGATTGACTGTGAGGCAATTGTCAAATTATGTGTCAAGCAAGTTTCAACAGTTGTATCGCGCGCAAGTTTGTAATCCAATTGTGCCAGGGAGTCTAAATCTTCTGTGAAATCTGCAATTATTAAGATTTATATTTTAATTGATTAAGTTAGTATCCTAAGTAATATTGCAGTCATGACTTAAACTGCAAATTATTCTTGACAATGCATAAGTAAACCTACTCAAGTCGGATTCTTGCTCGTTCCTGTCCTGTGGGGATGATGGGAACCTAATCCATTTTTTGACAATATTCGGGCGATTAAGTGCCTCTACCACTTGATGTATGCACCTACTTGTAGTCCTTTGAACTAATTGAGGAGCTAAAATTCAAAACGTGATTTGTCACTTTATGAACAAAAAATAAATTATGCACTAATCGTATTCTCTATGATTTCTTGTATCGAAAAAATACCAAAAGGGCAGAGCAAAAAGAAATTTGTCCCTATAAAAAAGGTTAAAAATATAGATTGTTCGAGCAAAGAAAGTTTTGTCCTGTGACAGTTAGTGAACATAATATGATTAGTCCAATCGCCCAATGAGAAAGCATCGGCCGCCATTTTTTCTGTGGAGAAATCTTTTTTTGCTCGTCATTTGTCATTGATTTGAGGATTTTGAGGTTACTTTTATTTGAAATTTTAACGTTGATTTTAAACTTGTTCATCTGAAGCGTATTTTAAGTTATTATAAATTGATTTACAATTGCAAAAAGCTAAAATATGGAGGAGGATGAAGCAGACACCGTAGAAGTTAGAGTAGCAAACGTCGGATCACGGAAACGCAAAATTACAGGTGGAAAACGAGCTTTCAAGGAAAAAAATGAAATACTCTGCTCCAAATGTTTAATTGTACTCGTATTTCCATGCCAACACAATAGCAAGATATTCCAGTGTTCTAAAATAACACCTATTGATGTGAAAGCTATTCGTAATGATCTTTATAAAACACCTAATAAACTTGAAAATCCCCCTGAACTTATCTGTGATTGCCTAGACGAAGAATATGCAATTCATGTATAAATTGAATATGTTTTTCAATAAAGAAACTCCAAATAAATATTATATTTTATTTATTCTTTAGTACTAAACAAGCTGGATCTAGGATCTAGGATTCTAGGATCTTTAAAGCAAAACATGTTTTCTCCACAACATTCATTCAAAACATGATTTGTCCAAATTGTTTTTTAAAAAAAATATTAAATTTTGTATGGAAGAATATTTAAAACTTATTTGTAAACTGAAATTTGCCTAAGAAGAAACAAAAAGAGATAGAAAAGGTCTTAATTACTGTTATATTATTTTATAAAAAAGTTTTTTCTAAATTTCCAACAATCTGATCTTAGTGACAAATCATGTTTTGAATTTTAGCTCCTCAATTGTTGACTGAGCCCAACAATGCGTTGATACGAACCAGTAGCTAAAAAGCTGAGAGTGCACAGAACCTGAAACAGGTACCTAGGTATTTTTTTATTGTGTTTAGGTAGAGGTTAAAATTTTACAGTAAGACAGCCAAAGAATCAAAGCAATAGCAGTAATATTACCTTTATTCCCAAACTTATTTCATTGGTGCCTTTTAATGAAGTTTTTGGCGAAGTTCATCACAAAGACGCCTAAAACTTTGATAGTCAAGCTTAAATCGGTGAATAAATTCCAATTGCGGCATTGACGCGATTTGTTCCATATTTCGACGATTGATCCTGGCTCTACGTCTTTGCAACGCTTGTTCATTATTAGCAGCCCACATAAATCTCAACGTATGCATTTTAATAACTTATTTTTAGTCTTAAAAATAACTAAGAAACCTGTTTTAGCCAATGACTAAAGAATCTCAGCTCAAGCAGCAGGGTCTGAGGTCACGCTATTATAGCGTTTAACAGAAAGGATAAAAAAGCGTTAACCGTTGTCAAAAGTGGCAATTGTCTGCCATATGTATGGAATTGTGTTTTGCCGTCACGCTAACGAAACGCTAACGATAAAGTTGTAGGTATTCCGCACAAAATGACAAGTGGCTTCTGTCACTTGGCTTAGCTTCACCGTACGTCACTTTCATATATTTTTGTGTTTCCTCATTCCTTAACGCCTGCGGAAAAGGGAATTTGTCTAGGCCCCCTGATGGAGAACCCAGGACCTCTCAGATCTTTTAAATAGGTCCCACCAAATATTTAGTAATCCACAACTCATTTACACTTGCGACTCCAGAAACTACCTGGGCCACTAGAGTCCAATAATTTTATCAATTAATTAAAGAACAGAAAAAATATACTAAAGAAATTCACACTCGATCTTGCGTCTCCCGTTTGCCAGTAATCTACCATCTGAGCTACCGGGCACTGGCTGCCGGGTCGGGTGAATTAATTCAGCATATTTTTCTCATCTTTCTGTTCATTGATAATTAGTGAGCGTTACTAATTTAAAACTTTAAAATATTATTATATCAATTACCTTGAAGAACCTGGTAGGTACCTATTTCAATGGAACCAAAAGATGGAAAAGGAAAGTCCTCCCGAAAATAACCAGTAAATAGTAGGTAGGTAACCCAAACTAGTTCTTATAACATTATTGACCAAATATCAACAGAGATTATTACCGTATGGTAGGCAGATGTCGCACTTGTTTATTCTATATTTTCTACAAACACCGCCGCGTGCGTGGCTATAGTTTTATTTAAGTTATTGCCCAATTTAAGGCACCTTGTTATGCTTCGTTTACATGTTCTATTTTGGAAAGTTGACAGATTATTTCTAACTAGATAGTGCTTGAAGCCACATCTGGCGTCTAACTCTCGAATGATAAGTGACAAGGCTAGGATAAAGCTGTGGTCGAAGAAATATCCACCTGAACACCCGTATATCCCTATTGCGGTAACGACCAACCTCGGGCCACATGGAAGTCAGGTGTTGGTAGGGGTAAAGAACTTAGACTAGATGTGGGTTCTGTACGGATGACAAGTGTGACTGCGAGTCAACGCAATCTATGGCGCACTTCTTGTATTGTCCTATCTCTCCTACTAGCGGAGACTCATAGCCCACTGCAGGGCTATGAGTCTCCCCTCTGGGTGACTAGGAGGTTCAGGCCGTAATCCACCAAGCTGGCCCGGTGCTGGTTGGTGGATGTCAGATATTTCAGGGTGCCGAAATGGCTTCTGACAAACCCTAACGACTACTGTATACAAGTATACATCACCCGGTACCGACTGCTTAACGTGCCCTCCGAAGCAAGGAAGTCGCCGTGAAAAATGAACGGTCGGCGGTCACCCATCCAAGTACCGACAGCGGCGAACGTTGCTTAGCCTGCGATACCGTGTGAAACACACAGTAACCACGGCGCCACGACCACTTTAGGCTCACTGGTGAAAATATCGAATTCGAAAGACTTAAATTGCAAAAGTCAGTAATTTGCAAAAGTCAGTAATTTCTTAAAGTCAAACTATACCCGAACGGAGCCCAGCTACAACTAGTTTATTATAAACTTGTCATTTTGAGCGGGTTGATGATTGTTTGTTACTCTTTCACGCTCTTTGGACTCTTTATTATATTTAAGATGCCCATATAAAAAAAGTGGGATAAGAATTTCTTGATAAAATTTTGCTTATTTGATTTAAATTATTGAAAAATCAGTGAAAGAAAACGTAATAAGCTTTACCTTATGTAGGTATAAATTAATGATTATAAGTACATGGTAAGATTATTAATGACTTCCCTCCCGACATAAGTTAAGGTAAGATACATTGGGAAAACCTTTGATATTATATTATTTTTATTCGGAACTCATATCGATAACATCCGCAGTGTAGCTTGTAAAACGAAAGTATGCTACTTCTATCTAAAAAGAAGTTTTGACTAATTTTGATGAAACTTCGCACATGCGTGCAACCTGAAATAACTCTTGCAACTTCTATACGTAGGTACCAATATTAGTATAAAATTAATATTTATATAGCTAAAGCCGCATGAAGCAGCTTTTGTTAAATACAGGGTTAATTTTAATTAGCGCATCAGCTCTTGCAGGCAGTACCTTCACATCAATCCCAACAACGTTTGTTCGACGACTTTTTACAAATCTTGTTAAATAACACAGTAAAAGATTTATTTTTTATATTTGTTCCTTTGATAAAAATCTTCTTCTTCTTCTTAGCGTGTCGATGAGTATGAAATTTATTATATTTTGCCCGCCCAGAAACTTGCCACCTTTATGGCGTTATCGGTGGCTTGTGCGAGGTAGTTCAGGTTTCCGGGCACATGGGGCAGGAGAGAAGGTGTAACATTGTTTGTGGACTCGAGCCGCACAAACATCTCCGTCAACGGTTGACGGAGATTGATAAAAATAAAAAAATATATTATCTGCTGCTGCACGTGGGGATATTTCGCCTACGCATACCTGCGCTCAGAGTAAATAGAGTTACCCCACTTTAGAGGCCATTAGTTAATTTTTTATATGGGAAAATTAAATTTTAAAAACTATTTTTTTGTTAAAAGTTGTAGAGCAAATGTTTATGTATTTTTATTTTTTTATTTATTACATCAAAACGCTTTTATCTATCATTACAGGAAACCTAATGCGTAAGCAAAGTGCAACAAATTAACTAATTATCTTATACTTATTATAATAGCAAAATTAAAAATGATCTTAAAAACCATCTTACCTACATACATAATAACAAATTATAAACTATCTTATACATACATACATAACTTCACGCCTGTATCCCTTATAAGTTAGGCAGAACACCAGAGGCTATAAAAACATCTGATGTCACGTTTGACAAATTTGAAGGTATTATAATGTTGGAGAGAGGCTATTACTGTGACAGGTGATCAGCCTATCGTCCACAAAAAAAACCTCTAACAGAACCTCTGTCCCTTAACTGACTTCTACAGTATGCTGGGGAAAAGAAGCAGCTGGCACATTCTATGTTTTTCTTTTGCTCCCAGTCCAGCATGGAAGAAGACTATCTTATACATATATTATACATTAGCAAGAGGTGATGAGCTAATTAAAATTAACCCTGTATATATTTTGGTCCGTGTAGAGTCGGCTTAGAATAGCGAGCTTGATATTAGGCCCCCTTAGGGATCCCCTGGCTACCGACCACCCTTCATATAAAGTCAGCCGCCAGATATCACCACTTCGGTGATGATGTATTCAGATAAGCATTATGAAGAGCAAGTTACTTCCAGAGCTGAAGTAAATAATAATAAATAAATATTTCGACCACTTTTTGACGACCCCTTTGGCAATGGGGTAAACCTATCTGCCTCAGACGCCAGTGGTTGCGGGTTCGATTACCGCACGGAACAAAAAAAAAATGTTCCGTGTCTGGGGATTTATTATTATTATTATTATTATTTCCGACACTCACACAACATTATCTAGCCCAAATTAAGTTTCTTAAAGAACTTGTGTTATGGATACTAGATAACTGATAAACTTAAGAAATATATAAACATACATATTGAATAAATACATATTTTTTATAAGAATAAACTTAAATAAACATATAAACATCCATGACTTGACGACCAATATCTGTGTTCATCACACAAATTTCCGCCGCCGTCGGGATTCGAACCCAGGACCTCTGGCATAGAAGGCAATGTTACCGCTACACCGGCTGGTCGTCGAAGTGGCATTGGGTAGGGCACAAGCTCGCAGAACAGATGGCCGTAGGGGCAGAAAAGTTGTCGAGTGGCGGTTACGTACTGGGAGACGCAGCGTAGGCAGGTTTCCGCAAGATGGACCGACGAACTGATCAAAGTCGCCCGTAAACGCTGTATGAGGGAGACGCGGGACCGTCTACAGGCTGTGGATGATGATGATGATGATGAGTTACTTCCTAAGCGCGTGTACTTACAATCAGGTGAGCTTGAGGTCAAACGAGAGTATTGTAGATAGTAAACTCTACTAATCTTAAAAATAAAAAGTACACAAACAAATATTATGATAAACATATGTACAAACATAACTTCATGCTTATATCCCTTTTAGGGTAGACAGAAAACCAAAGGCTATAAGTCCATCTGATGTCTCGTTTGACTTGGAGGTATTAATTATGGAGAGAGACTATTGCAGTGACAGGGAGTTAGCCTTTCACCTAAAAAAAAAAACGCCCATAATATGTCTGTCCCTTTTACACTTTTACAGCATGCCCGGGAAGAGAAGCGGCTGGCATATTCTAGGTTTTTTATTTCTCTTCCAGTCGTGGAAGTTCAGCATGGAATATTATGATATATACAAATATAAGTTTAATTGAATATATTTCAGCATCATGAAAATGTTCTACTCGGAAAACTTTAAAGATCCAGGAGATCTATAGACTGATTTTCAGTCAGCACTTATAACTTAATAGCTCTCTCCCACTACAGGGCTATGTGCTGGGTGGTGGAACTTAACCTTGTCACCTCGTACATAGAATTAGTTATTTTAGATCTTTTTGCGTTAAATATTCTTAATCTATAATCTTAAATCAAACACTAGCAAACACGGAGTCTACAAAGACACCGAATCTTCGATTTAAAATCTAAAATATTCTCCATTGATAAAAGGCTTAAAAAGTGATATTAAGATGTCAACATTATGCTTCTACTATAAGGTATTCTAAATTTAAATCCACAGAACCTTAAAATAGGTTAGGTACGAAACAAAGGATGTCACATCTATATAACTACACCTTCAAGGACAAGTCTAACTTGGTACCAGTAGCTTGCGTCATCCAATGGTATCGTTCAAACGCGGCATAAGTTACTCAATTTTGCAACCAACAACTTGGTTAAGTTCACAGTCTAAAATATTTTCTTGTGAAGGAAAAACGTGTATATAGTGAACTTATTAAGTAATTACTTAATTGAGTTTAAGTTTTCTTTGAGTTAGCGCGACGAATATACGTGAAGAGGTAAGAGTTTCTTTTAATTTTATCCTAAGTTTTTCCGATTTATCTTAAATAAATAATTTTCTCACGGCATTTATCGCATAAATTATTTTATATACTCACATATTATAAATTATGCACAGTGAAGTCGGTTAAAAAGTTTTTCAAAGTTTTGAAAAGTGAATTTTCTTTGAAGGTTGTAAGTTTTTTTTTATATATGGTTTTTCTAATTAGTGAAATACGCAGTGAAAAACGGAAACCAAGAGAACATTTTATACCGAAGAAATAGTAGTGATCCCCACTGATATAAGTGCATGACACTGTTTTACCATTAAATATAAACATAGTTAGTTACTTATATCTATAGTATGCAAATTTATAATTATACAGTTTTCCAAGTTCCTGTCAATTAAAAAACTCGAGAAATTGCAGTCTAAGTTATATTTAAGTTAGAAGGATATAACACAATATAATACAGATAAATAACAAGTATATTTTCGGTCGCACGTAAAATTTTCAAAAGTTTTTTCGAAAAAATTTGAGTCGTTCTTGAAATCGAGCTTATATACCTATACTGATTAGTGATGATTAGACTGTAGATCCAATTAGATTAAACTATTTGTGGTTCATAAATAGAATGCTATGTAATTTATTCTGATAATAAGTAATTTATTCGCGGAATATGGAATATGGTGACAGGTTCTTAAATCTGCACCCACCAATTTATGCATGAAATTCAGTTAAGTTAATAACTATACAGTTTTATAAACGTTGATTATAAATTATTTGAAATGTCATATTATTGAAGAATTTTTAAACATTATGAAATAGTTATTTATAAAAGTGTCTTTAATATAATAAATAGAGACTTTACTCTCAGTGTCACTAACGAAGTGATACTGATTTATTGAAGACTAGATGTTATGCACGGTTTTACCCGCGCAATTTCGAATCCCGTGGGAGTATCGGGAAAAAAAGTAGCCTATGTAGTATTCCAGATTGTACTCTATTACTATACCAAATTTCATCCAAATCCGTTGACCCGTTCTCCCGTGATTGAGGAACAAACATCCATACATCTAAACTTTCAAATTTATAATATTTGTTAGATGATCTATGATAGATGAGTAAATCTAAGATAGTTTTGGACAAAAAAAGATCTGGGCACTGGTTGTCATGTAACGCTCATACATCTAAGTGTTTACACACAAGGATTTTGGATTTCGATTTAATATAGAAATCAACTACATATTAGAAGAATATAAGTATGAAATTTAAAATAACGCAGTTTTGAGAAGGTTCCAAAGAAAAGAATAAAATAGATACTTTAATCTATACTAATACTAGCTGACCCAGCAAACGCTGTTTTGCCATATAAATAAAAAAAAAAATTGAAGTTTGCCGATTCTCACAGATACCGGATAAGCACAAAAAATTTCATCAAAATCGGTCAAGCCGTTTCGGAGGAGTATGGCAACGAAAACTGTGACACGAGAATTTTATATATTAGATATAAAGCTGAAGAGTTTGTTTTTTTTGTTTGTTTGTTTGTTTGTTTGTTTGAACGCGTTTTGTTTGGTTGTTTCTCAGAAACTACAAGTGGGATTTGAAAAATTCTTTTTGCATTTGATAGCCTAACTCTTGAGGAAGGTTATAGGCTATATTTTATCCCGAAATTCCCACGGGATCAAAAGTTACGCGGGTAAAACCGCGCGCGGTGGCTAGTGTATAATACAGTAAATACCCAGAATCAAAATAAGTACACAACTTTAATATACCTAAATGAAAAGTGAATTCAAGACAATATTTTTAAGATTTTGCATTTTAAATGCTCAATTATTCTTAAATAACTGAAAAAATGTGTTAAATAAAAATCTTCCGACCAAGACTCAAACCTGGTACCTCTAGTTTGCCGGACGAGTGCTCTTCCACTGAGTGCTTTTCTGAGGTTCGAGTCCTGGTCGGGGGATTTTTATTTAGCACATTTTTTCAGTTATTTATGAATTCAGGACAGTAAAGGACAGTAATAAACTCACGAGCGATTTGTTACACGCAATCTTTTTAAGGCAAGTTAGTTGCTAACTTGGATTGAAGATTACAAACTCAAAAAGCAGCTTAACTTTTGTTTCTGTAGAAATTTCTAAATATAAAGAAATGGTTAAGCTATCAAATGAAAAAAAAATCAAGTATAATTGGTGGTTTCAGAGACAAGTGTATACAAACATACGGTCAAACTGTTTGGCTGTTTAATAATAATAATAAAATCCCCAGACACTCACACCAACTACATGGCCCCGGAGTAAGCATAGCTTGTGTTATGGGATACCATGTGGGTGTTTATATATATTATGTATATGTATTTTAGACGACCGGCTGGTGTAGTAGTAACATACATTGCCAGAGGTCCTGGGTTCGAATCCCGGCGGCGGCGGATATTTGTGTGATGAACACAGATATTAGTCGTCAAGTCATGGATGTTATATGTGTATTTTAGTTTATTCTAATAAAAATATGTATTTATTCAATATGTATGTTTACATATTTCTTAAGTATATCAGTTATCTAGTATCCATAACACAAGTTCTTTAAGAAACTTAATTTGGGCTAGATAATGTTGTGTAAGTGTCAGAAATATTTATTTTATTTATTTATTTATATTCTATGTTCTCCGTTAGTTCGCTAGATGATATCCCATATCACAAGCTCTGCTAAGTTTGGGGCCATGTAGTTGATGTGATTGTCTGGGGATTTTATTATTATTTATTTACATATTTATTCCCCTTTGACGTTGTTGGAAGTCGTTTCGCGAAGGTGCACTGTCAGTCACATTGGTTACATATTTTATGACTATTTATATTTTCAACCGACTTCCAAAAAAGGAGGAGGTTCTCAATTCGTCTGTAAGTTTTTTTTGTGTGTCTTTGTTACACGATATATCGGACAATTATGGATCGATTTTAAAAATTCTTGTTTCATATGATAGAGAATAACTTCATAGTTGGTCCAATATAAATTTCATCGAAACCGGTTGAGCAATTCATAGAAAATTTAAAAATTTTGAAAAAATATGTATGAGGACGGAGAATGTTTACGCGGATGACATTATAACTCAGCCATAGTTTTGACGTGAAGACGGTTTTTTTAATGCTCTGCATTCGTTGATTATTATTCATCATCATCACAACTCTTTGTAATGAGCCCACTGCAGGGCATGAGTCTCTCCCCTGGGTGATGAGGAGGTATAGGTTATAATCCACCAAGCTGGCCCAGTGCTGGGTGGTGGATGCCAGAATTTTCAGGGCGCCAAGATGGCTTCTGACAAACTCTAACGACTACTGTATACAATTATACAGCACCCGGGACCGACTGCTTAACGTGCCCTCCGAAGCACGGAAGTCGTCGTGAGAAATGAATGGTCGGCGGTCACTCATACAAGTACCAATCCCGCCGAACGTTGCTTAACCTGTGATATCGTATGATACACACAGTAACCATACGGCGGCGCCACGACGACTTCAATTATTATTAGACAGATTATTATTAGATGACTTAATTTAGTACCTATAAAATATAAATAGGCATACTTAACCCATTACGAAACCAAGCCGGGTCGGTCTGATTAGTCACCGGAGGGTGTCAAAACACCAATCGATAAACGTCCGGATTTTTTCGCATAGTAAAAACTATCGACGTCGACTGTTCCATTCAGGGGGCGTCGACATTGTATGGAGATGGTGCAGACTACATACTGGAGACAGAGTGATAAAGACAGAACACAATAAGAGGAAAAGAGCAAGAATGATAACAGTGTAGCCCATGAAAAAATACATCGCAGTATTTTTTTGAGTTTACACTCATTCATATTTTTCTTCAAGAAATCTTCGCTTTTATTAGAAATAACATTAATTAAAACTTCTTCATAATTTTTAAATAATTAAACAAATATTTAAAGGGACCGTATAACATAATCGAATGAATTAGCGAATCGATGTTATTTGAATATAGCAACACAGACATAAAAAGAAATGTCAAAAATTAACGTCTACTTCACAATGTGAAAATATTTTTTCGCGATTGCGGTTTTGCGATATTTTTAAATTGTGTTTGTGTTTTAAGTTTTCTTGTGATTTAATCGACTTTTCTCCCCCTGATTGCTTGAAGAAACTCGTGTCAGTGTGAATTTGTATTTTTAAGAAAGAGTGTTAATTTATCCACACTTTTTGTTGTATTACTTTAAACAAAATAAAAGTATCAAAAACGTATTTATTGTTTTACTTATTGTTCATCAAGTTAACCTTATATTTAGCCAGTCGCAATAAAAATAAGCAAACCTTACAAAACTGATGGTATGGTATTTCACCTAACAAGTTTGTAAGTATTTGCTTATTTTTATTCAGACCAGAGCAAGTTGAAATCTCGAAGTCGTTTGAACTGTTTGAAATTCCCGCCATATTAGCTATGTGGACCGTTTTCAGATGGCGTCTAGTCTTAACTTTTAATGTATGAAGTTGTACTTCTTCTTTTGAGTATATGTGTTCTATGGTTCCATTCGTCTAGTCGATCGATTCATGTGTAACACCCTTATCCAATCACGTTAATGCTATTCTAAGTCGACCTTATGCGGCAAATTATTTAAAAAGAAATATTTGTAAACGACTGCACTTTAAATGTCACAGACTAGACAATGGATTGTTAATTGTGTGACCCCTCATTACGGTATTTCGACACATTTACTGAATTTGCCATGCATATTAGTTACAATAATATAATGTTGATTTGTACATAAGCTTTTACTGTGGCCATCAATTCATTTCTTGTTTTACTAGATGTAATTTAATTCGTATTTCTTATGAGAAGTTCCTTTTATGTTCAGAATGGGATTAAATCGCTTGGTGAAAGGACCTCTTAGGACCCAACTAGCTAGCGACCACCCTTCACAAAAGATCTACCGCTACTGCGGTGATGTGGTGATGATAAAGAGACTGTCCCGCTCACTTGTTTTCTTGTCAAGACAACAGTAAGAACGTCATGCTTCCTCAGGCAGCATGGCTAGTGGTAGCGTCGGGTATCGGGTCACCCTCTCCTCTAAAATATGGTTGAGGAGGGTGATGGCTAGTGCTTGCGTTATACTCGTGATGACACTATGACTGTTTTATTCCATTCTTGTTTAAATACTCTGGTCCCAGTTTGTCATGTTCGTGTTGTGCATCTACAGCTCAATGCACATACTATGTAAGCAATTTGGAAATTTGCTGTCTTGTGTTTGTTTTTTTCATGCAATGGTCAATTTGTACTGTACCTATTTGTATTAATTCGTATAATTCTGACTGATAAAGAGTGCCAAGAGTTTTTTTCCGCTGGCTTTATTTGTCTCTTGGTCTACTGTAATAACTTATTACAAAATTGTGACGTCATTAAGCGGCCATTCGATGGCTTTATGTATGAAACTTTTTTTTGAGACAGTGCCTTCTTAAAGTTCTACTCCTCTTGACTTACCATTAGCTGAGATGAAGGTCTAGCGCAAGTTTAGTTACGAATAAACAACAAGAAAAGGATGTTTTCCACGTATGTGTTAGAAATAGTGTGTTAGAAATTGAGGCCTGACATAGATATTTTCGACACACACAATGTTTTTTTATAACTGCAATCAACCAAAAAAATCTTTTTTCAATTCCTACTGCTAGTTTCTGGTGTTTCACTATAATAAATAATAAAATAAAATCCCCAGACAATCACACCAACTACATGGCACCAAAGTAAGCATAGCTTGTGGTATGGGATACCATGTAGCGAATTAGGGGGGAACCTAGAATATAAATCAATACATATAATAAAACAGTAAAAAAACGTGTCTGTATATTTAATATTTTTACAAAAAAAATATCTAGGGTTATAAAGAAATGAAAAAAGAGCAAGAATCTGAAAAAAAAAATCTGTTTGTTTGTTTGTAAGTTTGTCTGTTTGCACACGCTAATCTCTGGAACCGCTGGACGGATTTGAATGAAACTTTTTTTGATGTATAGCTGTGAAGCCGGGGCAACGTATAGGGTATATTTTATTTCGGTTACTGGAACACCTGATGCAGAACCCTTAAGGGATCATCAAAACCGTAACAAATATAGATATGATGCCTTAACAAAAGTTGTCCAGGATGATAAGCAGATTCTGCAGACATAAAAAAAATCTAGGATCTAAAAAAATTGTAATAACCAACTGTATGCAAATCAAATTCAGTCCTACCGATAGATGGCGATATCCCATATTAAAACTCGATATGGTTTCGATTCGGTGAGGTGATATTACCTTATTAATTTATTCCTTAGTTTATTCCGAATTGTAATGTGTCCTACAAATAACAATAAATCTAAATCCTTCACTATGTGCAAAGTTGGTGGTGTGGTGGGCGTGGGGATGGGGACTGGGGACTATCAAATCTATTTCATTCAAATTTACCTATTCTTATCTTATTTTTATAGAAAATATACCAATTCTCAATAAGTGATTATTATGAAACCCAACAAACTTACAAGATAGCTCGAGTGGCCCACGTGGTAAGAATTATGCAAATATTGAGAGTTTATCGAGTATACTTGAACTCGGGCATACCATTATTAAATACTTACATAAGTTTATGTAATGATCGTATACATTTTAAAACCGCGAGCGGAGCTGCGGGCAACAGCTAGTACATAAATAAATAAACACCCAG
Source organism: Stenoptilia bipunctidactyla (assembly GCA_944452665.1). NCBI lineage: Eukaryota > Metazoa > Arthropoda > Insecta > Lepidoptera > Pterophoridae > Stenoptilia > Stenoptilia bipunctidactyla. The sequence continues at coordinate 15,279,793 of OX101750.1, forward strand.
ACACGGAACATTTTTTGGAATCGAACCCGCAACCACTGGCTTCTGGGGCAGACAGGTTTGCCCCATCGCCAAAGTGGCAGTCATAAATATACATATTATGTTAGTATAGATATCATGAAAATCGACGTTACGCTCGGTTTATTAAAATAGTTGACCGACATTCATAAATAAAATTTACCAAATTTACCTGGTCAAAGTCGTCTGTAAACGCTGGATGAGGGCGGCGCGGGACCGAGCGACGTGGAAGACCTTGGGGGAGGCCAATGTCCAGCAGTGGACGTCTACAGACTGTGGATGTTGATGATGATGATGAACCATAAATTTCTCACGACGACTTGCTTCAGAGGGTTCACTTAGCAGTCGGTTCCGAGTGCTGTATTCTACAACAGTCGTATCGTACCTAAGGGGTTGTCAGACGAAATTTCAGCGTCCCGAAAATTGTAACATTCATCAACCAGCACTGGGCCAACTTTGTGGTAAACAGCGTAAACCTCCTCGTCACCCAGAGGAGAGACTCATAGCCCTGCAGTAGTATCATTAAAAATCGTTGTGAGAAAATGTTTTTAATGTCATGGTAAATTATGAAAAATTGCGGTTTTAACCGCAAAGCCATTTTGGCTACGATAGCATTAAATTTATCCTTTGAACGAGTTTTGTAATTTTAAACTCAAACTCATATATTTATTCAACACAAACCTACAAAAACAAGACAACATAGTACAAAAAAACATACAAAAGTAAAAGAAACAAAAAAAAATGAGGAAAAAAAGAAATAACATACACATACATACATACACAACTTCACGCCTGTATCCCGTATGGGGTAGGCAGAACACCAGACGTAATAAAAACATCTGATGTCACGTTTGACAAATTTGGAGGCATTATAATAGTGGAGAGAGACTATTGCAGTGACAGGGGGTCAGCCTATCGCCCACAAAAAAGCCTCCCGTAACACCTCGGTCCCTTTACTGACTTTTACAGTATGCCCGGGAAGAGAAGCAGCTGGCACATTCTATGTTTTTCTTTCGCTCCCAGTCCAGCATAGAAGCAAGCAAGAAATAACATAAACGTACAAAATACAATCAACAAAAAAAAAACAACAAAAAAATATCAAAAATTTTCACACATTGTCGATATTTTTACTACGAAAATATTTTATGAAGAGCTGGTTACATCCTGAACCTGTTTCTTCTATATTGAACCAACGTCACTTACTTTGAAATTGGTCGATTTTACTAGAAGAAGCCTTCTGGTCAGAGAAACCTCAATGAAACTATCATCCTTCTTGTTTTAACCACCATAACATACTCGTGTAAGTGTTGTTGTGATACGAATAGAGGGATTGAACAACAAGTGGAATTAAAGGAACTATACTCTTATACATAAATTTATTTTTTATTGAGCTATAGAAATGAAATATAACGTCAATATCAATAAAACTGGTGTATAAATATGGGTGCGTATTATCTTTTAAAAAATAAATATTTAATAACCACAAAAAAAAAGATTCTGAGTAATTAAAGGTTTAAATGCATACATACCTACATAACTTCACGCCTGTATCCCTAATGTGGTAGGCCAAACACCAGAGGCAACAAAACCATCTGACGTTTGACAATTTTGGAGGTATTAAGGTTTAAATGAAAAATCTTAAAAGTTATCTTAGACAACAACAACAGTTCTAATTTAATATTCTTATTAATCATAATATTTTCATGCAGTAGTTATTCCAGTGTCACGCAAAAAATTGATAATATGATTAAAATAAATTTCTTGGGGGAGGCGTATGTCCAGCAGTGGACGTCTTCTGGCTGAATGATGAAGTTCTTCAGTTTCATCAATCCAACCATCTTTAGTTAATGATGATCATGAACTTGAGCACGTCCCATCAATTGCAACCAGATGACCTCAGCTGGATTTCATACAACATTTCATACATCATTTCATTTGAGCTGCGACGGAATGGCATCGTTGCGAAATGATTCGTATGATGAGTCGTCATTCGTAGCGTTTTGGCTGGCTCAACACCAATTGTAATATTTTTCTGATGTGTCTGATTTATTTTTATTTCCTGTAATTTTATTCAAATCTTAAGAGTGTGCTTCGGAGGGCACGTTAAGCAGTCGGTCCCGGGTGCTGTATACTTGTATACAGTAGTCGTTAGGGTTTGTCAGAAGCCATTTCGGCGCCCTAACAATTCTGACATCCACCACCCAGCTTGCCAGCTTGGTGGATTATGGCCTATACCTCCTCGTCACCCAGGAGAGACCTGCAGTGGGCTCATTACAAAAAAGAGTTGTGATGATGGTGATATTCAAGTTATATTCATTGAAGTCAATTTTTTTTCGTACGTACCTACAGAATAAAATGTCGTACGTGTATTAAATTAAAACAACTTACTTATTAAAATTATGAGGTGTAAAAAAGAAAAAGAATCGTGTAAAGGGTGGCAAGGAACTTAAGAAAGCAATTATCTTTTTTTAACGACAGTTTATAGTTAAGGACTATTATCGTCTATGAGCCAAGTTTTTTCTATCGGTCACAAACGTTTGATGTTTGACCTGTCTCTGAACTGGAATTTTATTTTACTACTAGCCGCGGTTTTACCCGCGTAACTTTTGATCGCGTGGGAATTTCGGGATAAAATATAACCTATAACTTTCCTCAAGAGTTGGGCTATCAAATGCAAAAATAATTTTTCAAATCCTATTTGTAGTTTCTGAGATTATCGCGTTCAAAAAAACAAACAAACAAAAAAGCAAACTCTTCAGCTTTATATATTGGTATAGATTTTATTTTATTTTACTACTATCATGACTGATGGTTAATTAAAATTTCGGTCGAAGACACGGGTTAACAATTACAAAGGGATTATAATATTACATGGTAACCATTTTGTCGCTATTTTAATCGTGTCGTATCAAGGTAAACCTTGAATGTTTTTCATGGCTTCTTTAATTTATATCGATTTAATTTTGTATATTACTATAAAATATTTTTGTTGAATATTGTAGAAGTATTATAAATACACATTGTCACTTCTATTCTAAAAAGACGCATAAATCAAAACTATGCGCATGCACATACATTTCACAGTTAGAAATACATAGATTTAGGGCCGGCCAGAGTTAAGTAATGCATCCTTTACTTAAAGCAACTGCCCTAAATGCCTGTTCAAGCAGAATAAACGCGAATTGGCTAAGCGATGACTAAGTAGCACTTAGGAAGGTCTTATATGAAATATTGGTTTAAAGATCTAGTGGTTTATACGTTACTTGAATAACAAAGGCCAATTTACTATAGGTGCTGGACTTCATGTCTCGATTTTTGTTTATAACATTGGTTTGTTTTTATTTTGTGAACACCATCAAAGAATTTCTTGTTTTTAAAGACCATAACATGTAAGAGTATTTTTTTTATTTATTTAACAATTTATGTACACACTAGTAAAAACAATCATATTACTAAAAATTTTAAAAGAAAACAAAAGCACTAAGGCACAGCTTATTTCAACAGAAATCTCTTGCAGCAGACCTAACAATTGGAGAGTTGGATAAAAATACAATTTTAGTATGTACACTAACAATAAAAGAAATATAATATAATATACTACTAAAATATAAGTTTTTCTAATAAAGCCGCCAATTTTTCGTCGTCTGGTATGATTAGACCAACCTTTTCTTGTTTCTCTTACGTAAGGGGTTTACGGAAGATCAGTTGCATAGTGTGTTCGGCCTCCATGATCTTTATATTGAATAAATAAATAAGTAATCGGTTATTAGTAACTATGCTTAGTGTAACCATTGTTAGTTTTCCATCACCAAATATAAATAATAAAACTCTTTATGGTACACCAACATTGTTACACAGTTTAAATTATAAATTACAATCACAATTAACATACAAAGGGCGGCCTTATCGCCGAAGCGCGATTTCTGCCAGGCAACCCAGGAATAATTACATACACATACGTTTACTTAAATACTTTTATACTATATAAATAAATACTTTATCAATACACATATAAATATATAGGTATAGATAGTTAAGATGGACAGTGTTTCGCCTGGTAATGCCGTTTCAGCATTCGTTTACAGGTACGCAGTGTGCGCGCCAAACGGATCTCAATCGGGAGCTCGTTCCATAACGAAACCGATCGAATTAAAAATCAACTATATTTCTTTTTTCTACAAGTAGATTATGTTTGACTGTGCTTACCTTTGACTAGTTGGATCGTAAAAAATGCTATTTATAGTCCAGATCTTGAGTAAAGTTATATTTTTTTTCGGTGTCTCAATACGCGTTTCATAAATTTAACCAAAAACGGCATTTTATTTATTTATTTACGGAAAACTTACAGCTATTTACTGTATAATTTGAACAATAGAAAGATAAGGCCAATAGCTGTTATAAATAACAGCTATAATATTTATATAACAGTTATGATATGTTTTTTTCCAGTTTCAAGATACTTATCAACTCTCTTACTAACAATTTTGCTAAGAAGAGGCCCCCGAAAAATCTTGTTATTTCGAGTTTTTTTAATATAATTAAGTAAGTAATATAAATAAACGCTAGTTTTCCTTATTATTCATGAATTTGCGGAGATCTTTGACATTAAGTTGTTGTTCTGTATTCAAATGGAGTCATAAGTCTATTTAAAAATTGATAATAGTAACAACTTCCATATTTTTTTTAATTTTAATTATTCATGTACACACAGAGGTATGAATTACATTATATCTTAAAAGGTAAACAATGTACAAAGACACAGCTTATTTCTAATAGAAATTTCTGCTAGCTGCCCCGTGACTGAACATTTACTTAGGAAGTAAAGAAAAAGCAAAGAATGTCCCGGGCCTACTGTAAGAGTCAGTTAAGGGAAAGAGGTTTTATTGGTGTTTAAGTGGGCTCTGCAATAGTCTCTTTCAACATTATAATGCCTCCAGCAGGGCTAGCATGCAAGCATTGATAAATAGTCGAATCGACAAGATAAATATTATTTTGTTATTTTATCCTATTATGTAAGCTAATATGCGCACCATAATAGAATTACTCGATTTGATACCATGATTAAGACCACAGAACCAAATATGTCATAATCTTAATAAATTACATACACTAAATACTATAGATATTCTAAGAAAATATCGATAAAAGGCCCAATTTATCGTTGTCGACGGTAGCATGCTAGCCCGGCAGATTTGTCAAACGTGATGGTGTTATAACCTCTGGTATTTTGCCTACCCCATAAGGGATATAGATGTGAAGTATGTATGTATAGATGAGAGGTTGGCCGAGGATCTGGTAATCCAGTGCCGATCCTTGTGAAGGACCTAGGGGTAACAAATTGTTTACAGCCAAAAGTTTGTTTTACAGTTTCTGAAAATCTATCTTGATACTTTACACAATGCTGGACTGGGAGTGAAAGAAAAACATAGAATGTGCCAGCTGCTTCTCTTCCCGGGCTGTAAAAGTCAGTTAATGGACAGAGAGTTTTTGTCGACCACTTTCATCATCATCATCACGACTCTTTGTAAAGAGCCCACTGCAGGGCTATGAATCTCTCCCCTGGGGTGACGAGGAGGTATAAGCCATAATCCACCGAGCTGGCCCAGTGCTGGGTGGTGGATGTCAGAATTTTCAAGGCGCCGAAAATGGCATCTGACAAACCCTAACGATTACTGTATACAAGTATACAGCATCCGGGACCGACTGCTTAACGTGCCCTCCGAAGTAGGGAAGTCGTCGAGAGAAATGAATGTTCGGCGGTCACCCATCCAAGTGCCGACCATTTCAACCATCAAATAGCGTCGAACGTAGCTTGACCTGTGATATAGTTTGATACACACAGTAACCACGGGCGCCACGACGACTTCCGACGACCACTTTGGCGATGGGGTAACACTGTCTGCCTCAGACGCCAGTGGAAGCGGGTTCGATTCCCGCACAAAACAAGAAAAAAGATGTTCCGAGTCTGGGCGTTTATCTATATAATATACATACATATAATACATACATAGAAATACATATTATGTATTTATATTCTTGGTTTCCCTCTAGTTCGCTACATGGTATCCCATATCACAAGCTCTGCTTAGTTTAGGGCCATGTAGTTGGTGTGATTGTCTGGGGATTTTATTTTATTATTTTATTGTCGTTTTTGTGGGTGACCCCTCTTCATATGTCGCTCCCCATCATTATAATACCTCCAAATTGTCAAACATGACATAAGATAGTGTATAGCCTCTGGTGTTCTGCCTACACCATATGGGATACAGGCGTGAAGTATGTATGTATGTATTTAAAAAAATCAAATCATATCACATTCATTGCTTCAAAGTTGTCTTAACAGCATGCAAAATTTAGGTATACAATAGAATTAATTTAACTTATCAAGCATCTAGGTTGAACATAATTAATATATTGTGATTCGAAACTTTTATACAGGGTGACTGGTGGGTCATTTTCGAAATGACCTCCATAATAGTTTGAGATTATGCATGAAGAGAAAAAAATAAAAAAATCGGTCACTAGTAACCACAATGTATGAAGTTTAATAAACCGCAATAATATTGAAGTTTAATAAAATAAAATATGATAAAAAGCGTAAAAAACTCTTCTATTATGCATTTCAAAGTTTGACGACCACTTTGGCGATGGGGTAAACCTATCTGCCTCAGACGCCAGTGGTTGCGGGTTCGATCCCCGCACGGAACAAGAAAAAAAAATGTTCCGTGTCTGGGTGTTTATCTATTTATTTATTTATATTCTAGATTTCCCCCTAGTTCGCTATATAGTATCCCATAACACAAGCTATGCTTACTTTGGGGCCATGTAGTTGGTGCGATTGTCTGCGGATTTTATTTATTTATTTATTATTTATTTAAAAAAAAGTAAGTACGTAAAACGTCACTTTGAAATGTTAGTTGACTAAAAAAGAATCGTCATTTCATACTATTGAATGTATAAACATAAAACTATTTTTAAAATCAACTATGGAACAATGCACACCTATTTCTGATATTATATATTTTTAGCGTTGCTTATATATTTTTTTATTTTTATGTAATTTTGCTAAAAATATACGTGAATCTGGTAATAAAGCAATATGGTAGCCGTCCGTCCGTCACTGTCATTAAAATAAACACCTGTCTTTCTGTCTTTGACATCGATGCTGATTGATTCTGTTTGTTTTGTGAAAAATATGAAAAACTTAATTAGGTAGGTACCTATATTCTTTTGGGCAAATAGAATACTGATTGTATCGGAAAGCTGATATTGTTACTGAGCTACAACTAAATTGCATAAGATTGTGAAGAGTATAATGAAAACCGAAAAGAGCGCATTCACGAACACAGTGGAAACGCGAATGATAACACCATATATCAACAACATGGCGACCATCTATCTGTCAGTCATCTGTCAAGTGTACTTTTTTTAAACAAGTTCAATCTTTAATTGAAGTTGATGGTGTTACCATATTTTAATAATTTCACTGTGAAATAACTTATTTTAAAACAGGAAATATAATAATGTATGATTTTTCTGTGATTACCTATAATTAAATGTATCTAATAACCTAAAAAGAAACACTATACAAATTGTAGTATTTTTAGGGGGAGTGACGATTATCTTTTATGCTGTAATCAGCAAAAATATAAAGGAACTTTATTGACCTAAATAACAGATGATGTTAAATTAATATCTTCGTAATGTTTTTAAGTTTTATGCATTTTAAATGCTCAATTATTCTGAAATAAAATGAAAAATGTGATAAATAAAAATTACCCGCCAGGATTCGAACCTGGGACCTCTCGTTTGCCGGACGAGTGCTCTTCCAACTCGTCCGGCAAACGAGAGGTCCCAGGTTCGAATCCTGGTCGGGTAATTTTTATTTCTTATTTATCACGTTTTTCATTTTATTTAAGACTAATTGAGCATTTTAAAAGCAAAAAACTTAAAGACATTATTAAAACATTGCAATGCTTCACTTTAACTGGGATTCACAATTTCTGCAAAGAAATTGATCTCGGGTGGTCTTAGCTACAAAGCTTATACCATAAGATGGAGCTACGTTAGCAATATAACGTAAAAACAAAAAATGTGAAAAAGAAATGTGATAAGTAATTTCGAGGCGTAGCGCCAGGCCCCGGTAGCTCAGTTGGAAGAGCACTCGTCCGGCAAATAAGAGGTCCCAGGTTCGAATCCTGGTCGGGTATTTTTATTTATCACATTTTTCATTTTATTTAATATCTTCGTAATTTAGAAACAGCTGTCACAGTCATATTAATTTGCTTGTCATTCCGTTGAATTTGATTCTGTTTTTTGAAATGGAATCGCTATGAACGTCGACGATACTTCTTTTTTAACCGACTTCAAAAAAGAAGGAGGTTCTCAATTCGTCTGTATGTTTGTTACCTCATAACATTTGACTGGGTGAACCGATTGTATAACTTATATTTTCATTACTATTATTATCCTTTAATTTAAATCTAAACTTGACTTATAGACACACTTCGCGTTTTTCGTTGATTTTACTTCTCTGCGTATGTTTTATTTTAATTGTGTAGTTATTTGAATTGTGTTGTGTCGTTTATAAATTACATGTTTAATAAGTATTAGTAGTATTATATCATTATATTGATGTCTTACTTCTGATTTAGAATTACCTTTTTTTGCATTCGAATTTATTTTTATTCAGCTGTGACATTTCCTTATCATTGTAGTTTAATTTAATTTTAACTTTATTTTTTAATTGGTGATGTAATTTAATTTAGTTGAATATCTAGTTTAGTTAAGTAGGATGAGCGCATATCTACATGAGAGCTGCATGTGCCTATTACTGACATATGTAATAGAATTAAGACTTTTTGACAATTTTTTTTTATGTTATTTGTATATATGCTGTTGGCATGTCATTCTTAAATAAATAAATAAACCTTTCTTTTTTTAAGTCGGTTAATATACTAAAACCTTCTCCTAAACGTGACAAATCTTTTCTGAAAATCGCAACCAAATCGGTTCAACCAAACGCAAGATAATCCCGGACAAACATGCCTACTCCTTTTTAGAAAGATTAAAAAATTAGTGAATCTAATTTCGAATCGAGTCCATTCAAATTAAGATCTATGAGTTTAAAGTCCAATTAGGTAAATGTTTAACTAAAAGCCTCTTATTTTCACTACCTATTGCCTCTAGCGCAGTACAGATATCTACAGTAATTCAACTTTATACAGACGGACGAAACGCAAGCTATAACTACGCGGCTCGATTTCGGCATGCGACCAGTCGTGACTGTCTGCATACCGAAACAATTGTTTATTGAGATTTACGTTAATATGCGGATTGTTTATACTTTAAAATTTAATAATACATCTTTTCGTGCGTCTCAGTCGAGGCGCAAGTATTTTTCGGTCGTTAATTTATAAGACCGATTTGTTATTCAAACGTGAACATGAATTTTTGACACAAAACTTAGTTTTGTTGAACACTTCCTATTCAATTTTTTTTTTATTTATTGTTTATTAATAAGTTACAAAAAAATCTTATTTCTAATAACACAGTCCCACAAAACTGTTTAAACAGTTTGACTGTGGGATCCAGAGTCTCATTACAACTAATACTTCTTAGAATTAACTACATTTATTACTTATAATTTATTACTTTAAAAGCTACATCAAAGTAGACAGTAAATACTTTTTCAATTTGATTTTGAGTTTTTTCTTAACTGTTTCTTGTCGTATGTCATCTGGCAGACTATTTAAAAGATATGGTAAAGTATTTTATTTGTTTATATAAAAAAAGTATATTTGCAGTCCCAAAAGTAAATTGAAGTAAAAAAGTAGGCAAATGAAACTTAAACGCTGAAGGACATGTGAACGGACCGCGGCGCTGTAGGCATTTATTTCAAAGACGCGGCCGAGTTGAATTGCTGTAGATATCTGTACTGTGCCTCTAGAGAGATTGAGGTCGAACTCGTGTTGCTGAGCAACCAAAACTAGGTTACTTGTTAAATATTGACAAATATAACTATTGCAAGTGTACAAAGTTAATGTTTCGAAATAGTTTATTTTTAATGATCAGTTCTTTATGTAGATGGCCTCTGCAGTGCGGAGAGTAAGTGAGTGAATCGGATGTAAGCAGGACCTACGTTTATGATTTTTTTTTTTAATTTTGCTTCTAGCGAATCATTGGTTATTAGGCTGGAATCTTTTACGGTGACGCAGGAAAGGTCATTTAAGCTCAAATTGTATATTATATGGGAGCAATGAGCAATTTTTTCTTTTGAAAAAAAAAAAGACTTGTGGCACTCGGAGACTGCCGCGGTAAAGCTATTGCATATCATTTTTTATCAACTTATGCAATTATAATTATTTATTTATTTTATTAATGCAGTAATGTTTGATCTAATATGAAGTTCCACAAGTTCCTAGTAGATGGCGCTGATTGTTTATTAAAGCCCGCATGTAAAGTTATGGAATAAACGGTTGGAGTGGGGGGTGTTAGGTTTTTTTCGTTACGGAATTGCTGGATTCAGTCCCCACGCTCAAGGCCCGCGATAGAAGCTATGCAATAGCTTAAAACCTAGATTTACTCCTTCAAACATCGATTGTGAAAAAACTTATAAGTAGGTATTATGATTTCAATATTCTTTTCTGCTTTGGATATGTGTTTTTTATGATTAATAAAAAAACAATAAAATTGTTCCTATGTGATTCCAAACAGAATCCTCAGGACGTTTTATAAAAAAAGGTTTTGGAGACTCATGAAAACTTTGGGGCAAGAACCGAATATACAAGCATTTTTATCTTTTGAAGGGACAATATGTCGGCTTTAAATTAATAGTCATCATCATCATCACAACTCTTTGCAATGAGCCCACTGCAGGGCTATGAGTCTCTCCGCTGGGTGACGAGAAGGTATAGGCCATAATCCACCAAGCTGGCCCAGTGCTGGTTGGTGGATGTCAGAATTTTCAGGGCGCCAAAGTGGCTTCTGACAAACCCTAACGACTACTGTATACAAGTATACAGCACCCGGACCGACTGCTTAACGTGCCCTCCGAAGCACGGAAGTCGTCGTGAGAAATTAATGGTCGGCGGTCACCCATCCAAGCACCGACCGCGCCGAACGTTGCTTAAACTGTGATATCGTTTGATACACACAGTAACCACGGCGCCACGACGACTTCTGGCGCAGTCGGTAGGATAGTAGCATTGCTTAATTCACATTTTGATATTATAGTTTTGATTCAATCTTGAAAAATAGTAATCCAAACTTATCGAAATTTTGGGGCAAAAACTGGAATCTTCCAGTACTATAAAACAGCATTTCCTTTTGAAATCACCACTCCACCACGAAACAAAGATCATCAAACAAAATAATTTTATAATAAACAAAAAAATCGCTTAGCAAAGAAAAAAAACATCCTACATATTGCATATTTCCTCTTTTTCTTACCTAATTTAAAATGGCAAACACCCAACTATCACCGTTACCAATATGTTTGTGTATTTGCCATGTATATGACGACACACCTGTCGACTCTACCAAGAATCGCACAATACAATGTCTGGCCGTGACCCCCGTGTTCGTATGACGTTGGTTAGGGCTCCGTGAGAAAATAAGAAAACCCTCAACCTTTGGACCTATATTTTTGTTAGGTAAATTTTGAAATAAGCACTGGATCTTTCTTAATGTAAATGGAGTTGAGTTATATATTTTACATAAATAAAAACATAACTTCACGCCTGTATCCCTTATGGGGTGGGCAGAACAGCAGAGGCTATAAAACCATCTGATGTCACGTTTGAAAAATAGGGGGTATTATTATGATGAGACTATTGCAGTGACAGGAGGTCAGCCTATCGCCCACAAAAAAGCCAATAAAACCTCCGTTCCTTCACTGACTTTTACAGTATGCCCGGGAATAGAAGCAGCTGGCACATTCTATGTTTTTTTTCGCTCCCAGTCCAGCATGGAAGCAAATATTCAATATTTTATAAATTTAAAATTAACTGTCATTATAGTTTTAAATGTGTTTTTTTCCTATATAAAAGCTGTGGATTTCATTTTATAGGTGAAAGGTTCAATAATGCTTTGCTAATCCCAGGCGGGAAAAGGCTTAAGGCCAAAAGAAACCAAAATAGTGCACACTTTATATGGACATACAAAATTGCCTATATTAATAGTTATTTATTTATTTATTTAATTCTCACAGAACCAACAGCACTTTAGATTACAATAGAAAGAATCAAATACATAAAACTTACTGACAATAAAAGGTTCACAATTTTTACACATTTTTTTTTCTTTTTAAACAAAAGTACACAAAAGAAATGAATTGACGACCACTTTGGCGTTGAGGTAAACCTATCTGCCTCAGACGCCAGTGGTTGCGGGTTCGATCCCCGCACAGAACCAGAAAAAAAAAATGTTCCGTGTCTGGGTGTTTATCTATTTATGTATTTATATTCTAGGTTCCCCCTAGTTCGCTATGTGGTATCCCATAACACAAGCTATGCTTACTTTGGGGCCATGTAGTTGGTGTGATTGTCTGGGGATTTTTTATTTTTTTATAATTAAAATAAAAAAAATGAAATATAGGCAATTATTAGTTGTAGAAATATTGAATGCATAACAATAGGTAAGATTTAAAAACAGAACATAAATTATTAATATCAATATCAATCAATACGAGCGGTGTTGTGCGTGCGTTTGTGCGTGTGTGTGTGCGTGTGTGTGAGCGTGTGTGTTGTGTGTAATATTGTTAGTTCTATGAGTTATTTAGATTAATATTACTGACAAAATAAGGTATATAAGTTTTTACACAGAATTATAACATAAATACAAATAAATAAATAAATTAATATGTTTAATCAATACATTAAGTATATCACTTAGTTTCAACTTAATATTATTTGTGACATTTTTTAGTACTATTATATTTATATTTTTTATTGCTAGTCACAAGTTACAATAAAACTGCACATAAACAATACAAAGCAATATAATAGCGCACGATATTAGTCTATCATATTTCTGTTCTGTCTTGACGCTTGAAACTATATTAAAAAGGCCCGCAGGCCATAAAAAAACGGTCAAATCAAAGAAGCCTTCAATTCTATTTATAAACATAAACACGTTTGTTTCTAAACAACATAATTCAAACAACATATTTTGAATATGGAATTCGTTACAAAAATTAATTCAAACTTATCTTTTTCATTGCAATAATTGTTTTGGTTGTAATAATAGGTAAACAAAGGTATTTCCCATATTTAATGAATCAAATTATGGTTTATTTAAGTACCTAGAGATGTATTGTAATCATACGTTAATTATCATATAAAAAACACAATAAATGATTTTATCGGCAATAGATTTTTAAACAACTCAGCGGTGTAATTGCGGAACTTCAGAAAAACGATTTTAACTGCCCTAATCCTTATGTAAATATTGCATTTATAGTACTACTAGCTGTTGCGCGCGGTTTCACCCATTTCGGGATAAAAAGTAGCCTATGTGCTAATCCAGATTGTACTCTATTAGTATGCTAAATTTCATTAAAATCCGTTTAGCCGTTTTGCCGTGATTTAGTAACAAACACCCACACATCCAAATATTCACTTCTTACTAATATTATAAATGTGAACTTTTGGATTTATGGATGTATGTTTTTTCCTCAATCACGGGAGAACGGCTCAACGGATTTGGATGAAATTTGACATGGTGATAGTGTACAGTCCGGAACAGCGGAGATTAAAAATTGTGCGGGTAAAACCGCGCGAACTATCAAGTTTATAATATTTGAAAGATAAGATAAATGCAATATTTATATTGATATGATGTTTGTTTGTTCACTGCTGAACGAATCTGTATGAAATTTTGTTTAGAAATAAGATTTAGTCAGGAATATCATACAGGTTAGAAAATGGAATGGATGTTGCTTACGGAATAGATTCGTTTCAAGAATTTCACGCTAGATGCCGCAATCAGAATTTAAATGGTGCAATCAACTAATTTATTTTAAGAATGATCTTTAAAGTAATTTTCCAATAGGTACTAATCGTTTCAAATAAGAAGAATGAGTCGCGAGGGCAACATCTTGTTTAAATATAAGCATGTCCCCTAAAAGATAAGATAGCCATAACTCATCACTAAGTGCCAACACTGCGTTACGCGTTCGAACGCGCGTACCGTACGTCCGTATCTTCAAATAGGCACACCTACCCATAGATTTATATAACACCTACTAAGAGAGATTCAAACATACAAACTTTCATAACATTTTCGGCTTGGCGTATTCCGGGTGCTGTATACTTGTATACAGTAGTCGTAAGGGTTTGTCAGAAGCCACTTTGGCGCCCTGAAAATTCTGACATCCACCACCCAGCACTGGGCCAGCTTGGTGGATTATGGCCAATACCTCCTCGTCACCCAGGGGAGAGACTCATGCCCTGTAGTTACATTACAAAGAGTTGTGATGATGATGATGTATTCCGAACGTCCGTTTCGAACGCGCGTATGGTACGGACGTTGCAGTTTTGCCTGAAACGCGCATTCGGACGCGTGACGCAGCGTTGGTACTAAAAGTTTTGCGAAATTTGGCAATGTAACCAACAAGTTAAAAGCACGACTGCAACCTTTAAAGATACTGTCACTCGCACATCAATCGATAGTTTTGAAATAATAAATTCAATACGTCGTGTTAGGAAGATTCGAGATGTTTAGTGTCAAAGTAATAAAATTAATGTCGAATGTACATATCCAGGGTTTTCTTTTGTTTTTTATTCCATTCTTGTCTACTCATAATACTCTAGACCCAGTGCGTCATGTTCGTGTTGTGCATTCATAGCTCAATGCACCTACTACGTAAGCAATTCGGTTGTGGCATGACATGGGCTCTCACAATTAGCGGTCTTGTGTTTGATACCTATTTGTAATGTACCTGAAAAATAGTGCCCAAATTTTTTTTGTAACTGCCTTTTTTGTCTCTTGTTCTACTGCAACATCTTATTCAATAACTATCAACACCTTGTTAAAGCCGAAATACAAAATTGTGACGTCATCAAGCGGCCATTCGATGATATTATGATGATTTTTTTTTTTGATTTTTGATTTGACTTTTTTTGATCGAAGTGTCTTATTATGTATCCAATATTTATTCATGTTAGGCTTAGGTTGGCTTAGAATAACACTTCCGCCCGCCGACTTATCAGTGACCTCCGTTTTGTGGTAGGATCTATGAGGCTGCAAACTGGACGGCAGCGACTTGGCGAGTCTGGGCCGTTTTTTTTTTTTTAAATATCCCCAGACAATCACACCAACTACATGGCCCCAAAGTAAGCATAGCTTGTGTTATGGGATACCATATAGCGAACTAGGGGGGAACCTAGAATACCCCAGACACGGAATTTTTTTTCGACGCGCCAGCGGGCCAGCGGGCGTTCGAGCTATTTGTCGCGGTTTCATACAAACTCAATACTTCAGTTCGCAGCCTTAAGGTTTCGTCTGGTTTTCATACAGAGTCTGCTGCCAAATATTAACTACACCCACGGTGCTATTTGACGATACGTACCATAACGTGGGTTTAGTTACAATAATAAATAAAGTAATGGCATTAAGTAGAACTTCCCCAATAGTTAGGTCATCCCTTGCCATCCTCTTTCGTGGAACACCCTGTTACCAAAACTAAAACCCAAAACATAGCCTCTATTTCTTTTTTATAATGGTGACTAAACCCGGGTTTAACCTCAATATCACCTAATGATAAGTGAAGATGACGTCGGAGATGACAGCACACATTCTTAGAACATCATTTTGCTTATACATGGTGAAAATAACTTGTAAACAGAACTGTTTGTTTCTAAAGCTGATTCATTGCATTAACTCTAGAAACAAACAATTATAATTTATCGATAATAATGTCAACAGCAAATTCAGTCACCTTATAGCTGAATGTATAATTTTAATACATATTCCATGGGTAAATGACAGTTTACATAGTAATTGCCAAGGTGTGGAACGATATGCCTGCGTCTGTTTTTCGTGTCACTACCAGTTTAATTTTTTAAGTTCACTTTCATTTAAGTGTCGATTGAATAGGTTTCTGGTGGATGGACGTGTACCACCAGAGTCTTCATGCGCACTTTCCATCAGGTGGCAATGTCAAATGGCAAATGTCCTATCCCAATCATGTCAAAATATAGGGTAACTCTGGGGCTGCAACCTGGACGGCAGCGACAGCGAGAGCGACAGTGGCGTGGGAAGCGACGCGGGGAATCTAGGCCATTCTCGACGCCAGCGGGCGCTTTAGCGCTTCATACAAACTAAATACTTTTTATCGTGTCGTGGAAGTTTCTCTCGCTGGCACCGTCTCTGCCGTCCTGTTTGCAGCCTGAAGCTAAGTAATATTAAAACGTTTTTAAAATTCACGAATTGTCAAACAACGATTACATATTCTTGCCTGTTGTCACGTCCACATGTTTAAACTTAAGTAAATCAGTAATACATATTTTCATATATTCACATTTCATACAAACATATATCTGTTTACGAATTAATTTCCACCCTGTATAATTCTAACTTAACAAAATTTTAAAAACTTTATTTACCAACATTAGGAGAAAATCCCATTGTGAAAATACTAACTATGAGTAACACTTAACAAAGAAAATACCAGTTAAAAGTTTCGCAGTTATTTTAGTATACTTACTTGCTAAAATATTGAGTAATTTTAACTGCGATTTATCCTTGTAATATATTGTGCGTGTTTTGTAACATAATATTAGGTACTTACATTTAGAAGCTACTATATTTTCTTAAGAGTTATTTACTGAGAGAAATGTGTGCTTGAAATTGCACAAGTAGGTAGACAAAAAAACTGAAGTACATATAAGACTTTTACTGATATCAGTAGATTTTTGGTGCTTTCATGCTGGACTGGGAGCTAGAGAAAAACATAGAATGTACCAGCAACTCTTTCCGGGCAAATTGCAAAAGTCAGTTAAGAGACAGAGGTTTTATTGGCGTTTTTCCGTGCGATAGGCTGATCCCCTGTAACTGCTTTAGTCTCTCTCCATCATTATGATGCCTCCAAACTTGTCAAAAGTGACATCAGATAATTTTATAGCCTCTGGTGTTCTGCCTACCCCATAACGGGTAAAGGCGTGAAGTTATGTATGTATGTAGAAAAGTGAGCTTGAAATTGCACTAGTAGGTAGACCAAAAGTCGGAAGGACATAAGATTTATAACAGTTACAAAAAATCGACTAATATAACTTCCATGCTGGACTGGGAGCGAAAGAAAACATAGAATGTGCCAGCTGCTTCTCATCCCGGGCATACTGTAAAACTCAGTTAAGGGACCGAGGTGTGATGGGAGGCTTTTTTGTGGGCGATAGGCTGACCCCCTGTCACTGCAATAGTCTCTCTCCACTATTATAATGCCTCCAAATTTGTCAAACGTGACATCAAATGGTCTTATAACCTCTGGTGTTCTGCCTACCACATACGGGATACAGGCGTGAAGTTATGTATGTATGTAGACTCAAACTTTGATATTCTGAGATTATATAAATGAAATATAGGAACTCGATAGTTGAGCTATGAAATTTTTAGGGCTATTAATTTTTAATTGCCCACCCTTGGTTTAGAACATCCCTACCGCCTCAGGATAAGCGAGTATAGTAAGAGGCGACTAAGCCGAGTTAAAGACTAAAAGCTTCGCTTGGTTAACGATAACGACCTTACATATACAATCTGTCGCCTAATATCATCGCGACTGCAATATTTTGCGAAGAGCCAGTTCCTTCTTAAACCCGTGTGCTGTCATCTTCGACCTCATCTTCCCTTTCCAGCAGGTGAGGTTGAGGGCAAACGCGGGATTAGTCTATAACAAAAAAAACGAGCGGGCTACAAGCATTATAATTTCAAACTTTTGAAAAAATAAGTATGGTTTCGGGGAATGTTTACGTTGATGACATTCTCAGCTCAGCCAAAGTTTTGACGTGAAGTCGGTTTTTTTAATGCTCTGCATTCACTGATTATTGCTTTATGTTTAGAAACATAATCTGCATTTTTTATTTCTATTTTTTGACATTTGTGTACATAATGTGTTATTGACATTTCCTAATTTCAGCTTCATACTTCACACTTTTTTGATTATAAAGTCTTGACAGACGGACCGACAATAACACAGACATACAAAAAAATCAACCTAGAAGGGTTCTTATTTTCTGTTGGGGCACGAAACCAAAAATTTTATTGCTAGTTCTGTAATACAAAATAGAACTCAGAGACATCTCAACTGACAAAATATTTTTGATGTGGTTCCTAAAATCCGTTTTGGGGGCATAATGTCTACGTCACATACACAAACTTATGACACACCTCTTTTGCATCAGAGGTTGAAAGTCTACATCGATATTTATAGACAAAACAATAGATTCTAAGGTCTTTCAATAAGTACGGGTCGATTTCAAAATGGAATAAAACAAACTCGGACTAACACCCATATTCTTAGTCGTTTCCTCCAAATCTCCTCACCTCGACTCAACGTCTCGAGGGCATTTTCGTATTCTTAAACATAAAAAAATTCCTCCACTTGAGAGTTTACTCACTCGAGTCGAGTAAGAATGGAGTAGTAAACTGTCAAAGCTAAGGTACCTCGCGACCAACCTTATAGCTTCCTCAAGACGTGTTGAATGGTTGTTTTACCGAAAATATGAGTGATTTATTGGACTAAATAAATGAAAAGTGTGATAAATAAAAATTACCCGACCAGGATTCGAACCTGGGACCTCTCGTTTGCCGGACGAGTGCTCTTCCAACTGAGCTACCGGGGCCTGGCGGTCCGCCTCGAAATTACTTACCACATTTTTGTTTTTACGTTATATTGCTAACGTAGCTCCATCTTATGGCATAGCTTTGCAGCTAAGTCCACCCGAGACCAATTTCTTTACAGAAATTGTGAATCCCAGTTAAAGATAATCATTGCAATGTTCTAATAATAAAAAAAAAATTATCACTTTTTTCATTTATGTAAGAATAATTGAGCATTTTAAATGCAAAAACTAAAAAACATTATTGTTTATTGGACTTCCAACAATTTATCAATAATATATTACGAACCATATTTATATGACGCATATATATGTAGCTCGAAGATATTCACGGGACGCTACACACCCTCTTGATCTTTACGACGATGAAGAGATTGTGAGACGTTTTCGATTCAATAAAGACGCAGTTATTCACGTTATATTTCCTTTATAATTGTTTACATTAGACTCTCATAAAAAATATTTCGTTTGCTCTTTTCTATAATTAATGGTGTCCATGGACCTTGATACCACATACCATAATATGTATAAAACCAATGCCCGCTAACTATCTTTCATAACAAACAAAAATGCATAACTGTTTATTGAAATATTTGTTCTATTACAAGATGCCTAAAGTTGAATTTCGTTTATAAAACAAAATGAATAACTTCTTGATAAAGGCCTTTGCAAATATAGGTTCTATTGCGTGAGTAGTAAAGTCGTATTTCGTATATAAGTAGTCTATGTGTCAGTAGGTTTGTTAGAGTATGGTGTGTTGCAATTGTCGAGACCTTGTACCATTGACCGGTGAAGTTGGGGCGAGTTATCAATGGTTTGTGGTTGTAAAATAAGTAATAAGCTAAAAGGAAATATTAATATGAATAGGCAATTTTAGTTTCTAGTTGAAAATGTTCTCGTGTTCCACATAAACAAACAAACTCTTCAGCTTAATCATTTAATCTTAATATATAAAACTCTTCCGTGACTAACAGACAACGTACAGCCAAAACTACTGGCCGCAGAGAGCTGAAATTTGGAACATACAATCCTTAGAGGTCGTGGGAGAGCACTAAGAAAGGAATTCCCGAAATTCCCACAGAAACGGTAGTTCTTGGACTTTTTAGTTTGTATGAAAAATCTTATTCCTTGAGTGCATGGATATGATACTTAACATAAAGGTTTCTCAAAGAGTGACTGGTTGTTTTATGCAAGTTATTTCCTAAATTCCCACGGGAACGGGAAAAATATGATTTTCTAGTACTCACATATTATCTTTCTTTATCTATTTCATTTCATTACACCAAACGAATTAGCGACATACTTAAAAAGAGTCTAGTTAAAAGAACGCGCCCGTAACCGGCGATCATGTATGAAAAGATTAATGAACGCGGAGGAAGTAAAAGAGATATGTCTAGATCTTAGCAGTTGGCGTTCCTTAGTCTCTGCCTACCCCAAAGGAAGACAGGCTTGAAGCTATGTATGTATGCATTAATTTCATAGCAATCAGTAGAATCTTGCGAGAATCATTTTATTTTGAATCATTTTTTTGAATGTACAGGGTGACTATATTATTATAAGTTATATAATTGATTAACAATATTCTTTTGGTAACTTACTAATATTATTAATTAGGTATGACATATTAGGAAGGTAGTGCAGGTATTAAGTATACTTAATTGAAATTGAAATCACTACGACTAATCTCACCTCATTGTTTTTTTTTCTCTTTTAATATTAATTTTTATTTTTATTTCACTCAACACGTACCCTTAAGGTAATAGCTGAAAATCAATGATTTGCTCACCTGAGCAAGTATGAACATTAAGCTATGACCTTTTGCAATATTACACACACTAGTTAATATGAAACGTTACTTATGTTGATTGCGATCTATATTTTCTTAAGATTCCTTAAATTATAAACTCAATTAGTTTTAAATGTCTTGTTTTGTATAGAGGCATTGTTTGTTTATAATGTTTGCTGTTCTTTAATTGTAATTTTAGTGTGTATTAATGCAATAAACGGATTATATTCTATACTACACTGTTCCCAATACGCCGCCTCATTCAACACGCAACAGCTGTTCCCGCCACACGCACACCACCATCCGCTAAGTATCTATTGCATTGCGTTTATGTAGCCATGCGTTGCGTAATTAATGAGTTCTTTAACTTTTGGTTAATTTTACTCAGTAAATCTTATCTTACTAATATTATAAATGTGAAAGTTTGGATGTATGGATGTCTGGATGTATGAATGTTTGATCTTCATGGGAGAATGGCTCAACGGATTTGGATGGAATTTGGCATACTGATAGTGTACAGTCTGGAATAGCACATAGGCTCACATAGGATCCCGAAATTCCCGCGGGTAAAACCGCTCGCAACAGTTAGTATAGTAGCTGATATATAGTTTTAAAAATTATTTTTTCTCTTCATGTATGATCTCAAACTATCACGTAGGTATTTGAATTTCGAAAGTGACCCACCAGCCACCCTGTATAAATTTATGATTAAGTATAGGGTGTATCCTCGTTGTCTGCCTGCTTCGGAGGGCCTAGTGCGAGTTTATTCGAAGGACTTTACCATCGCCTTAATCGAGCAAACCATTTGAAACAACCAATCACGTTCTTACAAATTTTCTTTTCGAATTTCGTCTCTAATTGGCGCTGCTTCCATCCCATATAAAACGAAGTTAACGTTAATGCGATGGTAAAGTTAAAAAACTCGCACTAGGCACTCTGTAAGAAGAACCTCGAATAAACGTTCCGTAAAAGGTGACTAATCCGTGTTACTTCCGCTTGGTGGTAGGACCACCTGGCTAGCAATCAACCTTCGTATAACATACATAACTTCACGCCTGTATCCCTTACGGGGTAGGCAGAACACCAGATGCTATGAAACCTTCTAAGGTCTCGTTAAAATGATGGAGAGAGACTATTGCAGTGACAGGGGGCCAGCCTATCGCCCGCAAAACTGTCAATAAAACCTCTGTCCCTTAACTTTTACGGCATGCCCGCGAAGAGAAGCAGCTGGCACATTCTATGTTTTTCTTTCACTCCCAGTCCAGCATGGAAGAAACATCTGTCGTAAAATATCACCAGTTCCTTTCTGAAGCCATGTCATCTTCCACCTCATCTTCCCTTACCCACAGGTAAGATTCAGGTCAAAAGCATATTTATTCGCAGTTACTAAATAAAAAAACACGGAAACTTGAAGAAAAATGATAATCGCAACCGATAATATCCGAATCCAAAAGTGTTTCATAATATGACCTCTAGTAATTCGCGGAGTCTAAAAATAGCTTACAAATCCAAAACAAGATCCAAAATAGCCTTAAACTTAAAATTAGCCTTAGCGTTAGTCAAAATTTAATTTGCGTTTCGCCATTGCGTCATAGATTTTGTTTCATTCATAAATTCAAAAAAAGTGGCCAAGTTCTAGTCGAATCGCCCATGAAGGGTTCCGTAGAAGCAAATAGGGTAATATAAAAGTTCTTGTAGTTTGTTGTTACTTTGATCGCTGTTTTTATACTAGTGTATTTTTATATGAAAAAAAAACTTCTTACTTGATCTCATTCAAACCAATTTTCGGTGGAATTTTACATGGTTATGTATATCATATATTTTTTTTGTTTTATCGTTCTCTTATTTTACGAGTTATAGGTGCAAAATATTAATTTTACATAAACTAAATATCATTTTTGAAGACCTATCCATAGATGTATGTACGGATTGTATGGATTGTAATGGAAGTTAGGTTAGGTACGGAACCCTATAAACGTGTTTGGTACTATCAAATCTTGATCTAGACGTAAGCTAAAAAAGGCGTATTATGTCAGAAGTTACGGCCTAGAATTATGTAAAGTTTTTGTATTTTAGGAACTGTAATAGCTTTGTCATTTTTTGAGATATTTTTTTGTGAACGGTACATTTAGAATAATTTTGTTTTGTTTTTGTTTGGTTACTAGGCCTATGTTGTTAGACCTCAGTTTCAAATAACGGTATTTGATGATGATGATGTCAAAAATGAACCTCCACATTTCAGGAGGCAATTGGGTCGGAAAAGTATATCTCTGAATCTATAGTCGCATTTTTGAGAATTTTAGAGTGGCACTTCATAAAACTTTGCCGGAACACATCACCGCCAAAGCGGTAATATTTCGTGACAGATTTTGTGTAGGATAAGCCGTATTTTATGACACGCTAATACAGAGATATTAAGGCTATTTATTTAGTCTTCACTGTGTCGTCATCATCAGCCTGGTAACTCCTCCCCCAAGGTTCTCCATGTCAATCGGTCCCATGCCACCCTCATCCAACGTTTTCTGGCGACCTTGATCAGATCGTCGGTCAAACTTGCCTACGCTGCGTCTCCCAGTACGTGGCCGCTACTCGAGAACTTTTCTGCCCTTACGGCCATCTGTTTTGCGACCTATGTGCCCATTGCCACTTCAACTTTGCAATCCTTCTGTCTATGTCGGTGAATTTGATTTACCTGCGAATCTCCTCATTTCTGATTCGATCCCACAAGGAAACTCCGAGATTATAGCCCTTTCCATTGCTGTCAAGCTGGTTTATAAGGCCCATAGTTAGCGACCACTACTTTATTGTATTTAACTAAATAAATACAGAAATATATCAAAGGATAAAAAGGTACAAAAGCTGCCTTCTTGCTCTAGAGCGATCTCTAATGCCGATCTTACGCGGCTAAGACATTATACATATCTTCGTCTTAATTAACAGAATTTCTCTTCTTTCCAGCCATGGCTTACACAGAAGGTCTGTCTCCAGAGGAGCTGGCAGCGCTGCCAGACCGCATCGCAGCCGTCTTCAGTGGTTCGACGTTGTTGGTGACCGGCGGCACGGGGTTTATGGGCAAGGTTCTGATTGAGAAATTGCTAAGGTAAGCAAAACTGCTTTAATTGATGCTTAAATTGAATATCCTTTATGGGAAACGTACTGATTTAGAAGTGGTTAATATGCGTCCAGGATTGAATATAAACGAAATAAGTAATTCATTGAATTGGCGTTATTTTGGGGAAATCTATCACAATTGCTTCAATTGCATAACTTTGGCAATTCTGCGACTCCAAAGCACTAATGATGCAGGTTTTTTGTGCTTTCATGCACTGCTAGCAAGCACTGAAAAAAACGATGGCTTCAACCTGAAGCATCTTCATGGTAGGTACAGAAGCCAGCAGATCAAGCGTTACATTACCCGTCAAATTTCCCCGACCAATTTTAACTTAATGTCGAGAGCATAGAGTTCAGATTCAAGTAAAATTTTTGACAGATCGATTTGCATATAAACGTTATTTAATATCAAACATACACACTACACGTCATATAAGATGAAATAATAGATAGATGTATTTTAAGTATTCGATTTCTGTAGGTTTATTAGATATATTTATAATTTATTTTAAAAGTAACAGTACTTTGACAGTGTTTTAGAGGTGGTGGGATATTATTCCAACATTTAGAGGCTATTACAGTGTAATAAATAAATATGTTTTTTTAATTAACAGAAAGTGCCCCGACATCGGCGAGATCATGTTGGTGGTTCGTCCAAAAAAGGGGAAAACGCCCAAACAACGACTGGAGGAGCTGTTCAACGATGCAGTGAGTTTTTGATTTATATTCTGTATTTGTATTGACTTGTCTATAAACTTAGGAAAGTTTTATAAAATATGTGTAAAACCTTTATCTTTATGCTAAAATAAGTGGCATGGAGGACAAATGTCCGTCCTTTTGGGTTAAAAAAAATTGATTAGCTGTCACTTCTTCGCAGGGAATTTGAAATTTTGGCTGAAAAACCATTCATAATAGAAACGTATAGCCCTGAGCACTGTTCTTTAACTATTGCTATGGTATCTAAAAGTAAAATATAATTACACACGATATAAGTTAGAGTAAAAGCTAGAAGAAGAAACTAAAGATCGAGAAACTGCTCTCAATGCAAAATGGAAGTTGTATAGGCAAAATATTTTATTTGATAAACTCGTGAAAACTTAAAACAACATTATGGCGTAAAAATATCAAAAGTCAGAGAAACAATTGTGTTGTCTATCTGATTGTCTATCACAACGCTTTTTTGCAAAAATAATGATACCAGCTAAAATCTTTGCAGTGTAAGAAACTGAATGAGAATGATTGAAATTGAATGGTCCTTTGACATTCGTTTAGAATAAAAATTTTAACAAATGTATAAATACGTGTATTTTAGATGTGTAGGTACTTTATCTTTACAGTGACTTAAACGAAAATAAATAACTACCAAACATACCTTGTGCTTTAAAACGGTCACATAAGAATTGAAATAACTATTTTTGCAATTTTTCTATAGACAACGAAAAAGTAAGTGACGTAAAGCTACTCCACTTTAGAAATGAGAAAATGAAAGCATATAATATTTTTTTCCTATAGGTATCATTAAGATATTATATTACAAAAATTCATTCATTCACTTAAACCTCATCACTACTTTTTTGTCTTTCCTATAGTGGGCACACCGGAACTGTCATTTTACTGCATTGAATTATTTGCCAGGGACAACTTTTAAGTCGATTCATTCAAAAGATAAAATAAAATAAATAAAATCCCCAGACAATCACACCAACTATATGGCCCCAAAGTAAGCATAGCTTGTGTTATGGGATTCCATATAGCGAACTAGGGGGAACCTAGAATATAAATACATAAATAGATAAACACCCAGACAAGGAAAATTTTTTTTTCTGGTTCCGTGCGGGGATCGAACTCGCAACCACTGGCGTCTGAGGCAGATAGGTTTACCCCAACGCCATAGTGGTCGTCATATTGCCATTTGTACTCAGCTAGCCGCATATTTTGACAAGGCGTACAAATAGCTAGGCATCCTCAAATGCGCGAGTCCCGTCTCACACTTGACTGGGTGTCACATAATAATAATTAAGGTTTTCTCTGAAACATACCATAAACAAGCGAAACAAAACCTAATTAACAATGATCTTTAAATAGCAGTAAGATGAACAGCCTTCCACATAAAACAGATGTAATCTTTCAACTGCCGCGGACTTTAACATTTTACAGGGCGGTTATATTTAACTGTGCTTTATGAGTAACGAAAATAAACCGAGATAAGGGGTTATGTAGTTGTCCGCACAACTTGTAATACTTACTGAGAATCGTAGATAATTTATTTTATTGCATCTTAAAAAAATTCAGACATTAATATAATCAACGAATGCAGAGCATTAAAAAAACCAACTTCACGTCAAAACTTTGGCTGAAGTACCAACTATCAATCAATCAATCAATTCTTTATTGCTTTACAAATTTTACAGGTGGTAGGTATACATTGTTGTGGTTTTTAAATAATACGTAAAATTATGGACCTAGTATAGGTACTGCAATGCAAGAGAGGATTCGTCAGTGAACTTTTGATTTAAGTCTTAAATTATTTTTATATCAATTTAATTATAAATGTTATTATTATTCATTAATACTTTCTTATTAAAATTTACCATTTAAATATTCATTCACCGTGTAGTAGCACTTTGTCAGTAAAAGTTGTTTTAATAAATGTATAAAATGTTTATCTGTTTCTGCATTGCGTATGTGTGTGGGAAGATGGCTGTACAATTTAATAGAAGTTGACTGAGGGCCAGTTGAGCGTATATGTAGTATTAAAGAAATAAATATTCTTACGTTTGCCTTACAATATATCTTTGAAAATCTTATGTTTGTAAAAAAGAACTTAAACATGTTCAATAGAAATTGTGACTTACATAATGTTAATACTATAAGTTTGCCGGCTATGAT
Source organism: Stenoptilia bipunctidactyla (assembly GCA_944452665.1). Lineage (NCBI taxonomy): Eukaryota > Metazoa > Arthropoda > Insecta > Lepidoptera > Pterophoridae > Stenoptilia > Stenoptilia bipunctidactyla. Next base: position 15,306,430 of record OX101750.1, read on the forward strand.
AGTAGACTTCATAAAGTCACTAACTCATTTATGGGCCAATGCATACGTTTTTATAATAAGGTTTCCACAAATATTCAAGACTTACCACTTGATAAATTTAAAGAAACTATTAAACAAAACTTACTACACAGAAAAGGCCTTTATACAATATCTGAATATATGGACGATAAAAGTCCTTGGTTGTAAATTGTTTTTCAAAAGTTCTTAATCTCCAACTACATCCCCAACACCATCTCCATCTCCTTCTTATCCATACAACAGCAAGAACGTCATGCTCCCTCAGGCGGCATGGCTAGTGGTAGCGTCGGGTGTCGGGTCACCCTCTTCCCTAAAATATGGTTGGGGAGGGTGATGGCTTGTGCTTGCGTTATACTCGTGAACGGGTGCTGCTAGCGGTGCCAGGTCGTTTTGCTGATGACTTTATGACTATGTTACTTTTTGAATTTGACTCTGACTTCCACATCTCCATGTAAACGTCCGTCCACATTATCTGTATTCTCTCTCACCTCTATCGCTACGTCTATCTCTGCTTCTATCTTTACCTCTATATCTATGTCTACGTTTCTGTCTAGAACTTGATTACCTAATGTATAAACATAATAGTAGACTCCAGAAGATCACCAACTCGTTCATGGGTCAATGTGTAGCTACGCTTTTATAATAAAATTCCAAAATAATTAAAATTAACCCTTCGATAGATTTACGGAAAGGTTTACTATAAGATGCAAGAAGATGGGATTCCCTGGCAGTACCTAAATTGTTATTGAGTTTTTTTTTTCTTATTTTTAAAAGATGATTGCTGTTGAGTTTCTTGTCACTTGTTCTCAACAGATCGATTTTTCGAAGGGGTGGTAGATTCAGTTCAATTTGTAAATTGATTGACTTATTTCAAATGTATTTAAATACTTACGAAATAAAGAATATTTTGATTTTGAATTTGGTCGTCAAGGTAAATATTCTTCGTATTCATCAATATATAAAACTGTTCCGTTACTGACTGAGTTACTGAGTGACTGAGTGACTGACAGACAACGTACAGCCGTAACTAATGCGCGTAGAGAGCTGAAATTTAAAACATACATTCTTTAGGGGATGTAGAGTTGCACTAAGGAAGGCATTCCCGAAATTCCCACGGGAACAGGAAACTTATTAGTTTTACTTTTTAGTTTGTATGTATGAAAAATCTTATTCCTTGAGTGCACGTATATATGATACTTGTCATAAAAGTTCTTCAAAAAGTGACTGGTTTTGTTATGAAAAGAATTCCCGAAATTCCCACGGGAACGGGAAATATATGATGTTTTAGTTTGTATGATAAAATCTTATTCTTTGAGTGCACGGATGTGATACTTGGTATAAAGGTTCCTCAATAAATATCTGTTTGTATAATGGAAGGAATTCCCGGAATTCCCACGGGAACGGAAAATAGGACTTTTGAGTTTATGCAAAATTCAAAAAATTCAAAAAGTTTTATTCATCTTAGGAATTTCACAAAACACTTGATGAAGTCAGTCATCACATACTTCGGCTTTAACTAGTTGTTGATAGTTGTTAAATAAGATATTACAGTAGACCAAGAGACAAAAAAAGCCGGCGGAAAAAAACTCTTGGCACTCTTTTTCAGTCAGAATTATCAAATTAATACAAATAGGTACAGTACAAATTGACCGTGACATGAAAAAAAAACAAACACAAGACAGCTGATTGTGAGAGCCAATGTCATGCCACAACCAAATTGATTACATAGCAGATGCAATGAGGTATGGATGCACAATACGAACATGACAAACTGGGACCAGAGTATTTGAACAAAATGGAATAAAATAGTCATAGTATCATTAGCAAAACGACCTGGCACCGCTAGTAGCACCCGTTCACGAGTTAACGCAAGCACCAGCCATCACCCTACTCAACCATATTTTAGGGAAGAGGGTGACCCGATACCCGACGCTACCACTAGCCATGCCGCCTGAGAACAGCATGACGTTCTTGCTGTTGTCTCGACAAGAAAATAAGTGAGCGGGACAGTCACCAGCATGTCATATATATACTGCACAGCCAAGCCGTTAACAAAATTATTAAGTAATTAGAAACTTTTAGAAATATCCTGTTGTGCTTAATCCCATGCCCTTTTATCATCTAAGTAATCTTTAGTTTTATAATAAGCTTTTCGAGATAGAGTGTTTTTAACGATTGATTTAAATTTATTGAATGGCAGGGATTGAATTGACTTCGGAATTTTGTTATATATACGTATTGACATTCCAATAAATGATTTGCTGCTTTTAGCCAGCCTTAATTTAGGAAACGCTAACTTATGGTCGTTCCTAGTCCTTACAGAGTAATTTGTATCATGATTATCTTTCCTAGTTTTAAATTTATTACTATTCTTATAAATATACATAATGTTTTCATAAATATATTGTGATGCAAGGGTCAAGATACCAATCTCTTTAAACTTTTCTCGAAGAGATTCTCTGTTTCCAAGTTTATACATTCCACGAATAGCCCTTTTCTGCAGTGTAAATATCGTGTCAATATCTGCGGCATTGCCCCAAAGTAGGATGCCATAGGACATTATACTATGAAAATAACTAAAATATACCAACTTCGCTGTATTAACATCAGTCAAAGAGCGAATTTTCTTTACCGCGAACGCTGCAGAACTAAGTCTACTCGCTAGTTGTGAGATATGGGCGCCCCATTGCAATTTAGAATCTAAGGTAATTCCAAGAAAAACAGAGTTATCTACTAGATTCAATCTGTTCCCATTAAGCCGCAGATCAGACTCAACTTGTTTTACATTTGGTGCAGAGAATTTTATACATTTAGTTTTTTTATCATTGAACGCTAGATTATTTATATTGAACCACTGAACAACATTTGCGAGAGCATTGTTTACATCGTCGTAGTTTATTTTCTGTCTTATCATTTTAAAAATTAATGATGTGTCGTCAGCAAACAATACAATCTCATGATTATTGCCTACCATATAGGGTAGATCATTTATATAGACTAGAAACAAAAATGGGCCCAGAATTGATCCTTGAGGCACTCCCATTCTCACAACCGACCCAGCCTACCTTTTCCGGTTAACCTCAACCTTCTGAATTCTATCACTTAGATATGAATTCAAAAGTTTGAGGTCAGTGCCTTTGATGCCGTAGTGGTGGAGTTTCCTGATGAGAGTGTCATGCTGAACACAGTCAAATGCCTTAGATAGGTCACAAAATACACCTAGGGCATCCTCCGACCTCTCCCAGGCACCAGTGATTATTTCAAATAGTTCAACACCAGCATCAGTTGTTGAACGGCCCTTTGTAAATCCAAATTGTTTATTATGAAGTAAATTGTTATAGGTGAAATGGGCCAAGAGTTGATTAAGAATAATTTTTTCAAAATTTTTACTACAAGTAGGTAGAATTGAAATTGGTCTAAAATTAGTAGGGTCTGTAGTGCTACCCGACTTAAATAAAGGTATAACCTTACTATGCTTCATTAAATCAGGAAACTCCCCACTAATAATACAGTTGTTAAATATTTCAACAAGGCAAGGAGCTATTACATCTATAATAGAATTTAATATTTCAACAGATATGCCCCAGAGATCAGTTGTCTTTTTAATATCAATTGTCTTAAATGTTTTAAAAATATCCCCGGTGTCTATGGGTTGGAACTTGAAAGACACCTTGCACTCACTTACATGATTTTTGAGCAATGATTCAGCCGCCACAGGTGATGAGTTTAATGATTTAGTAGTTGAAACTGGAATGTCAGCAAAACAGCTCTCAAATGCTGTCGCAACATTTTCATCTGCTTTAATTATTGTATTGTCAATAACAAGCTTAAACTCACTATTGCGATTCTTAACTTTCCCAGTTTCCTTATTAATTATATTCCAAGTAGTTTTAGTCTTATTAGCACTATTTTTAATCTTATTACCTAAATACATTGATTTGGCTGCGGCACAAACTTTTTTAAATAACTTTGAGTAAGTTCTGACATAGTTGCAAAAGGTGTCATTTTTGTTATATGATTTCTCATGATAGAGATCATATAGGTGCTTTCTACTTATATGTATACCTGTGGTAGCCCAATCACTGAAAGATTTACAATTGTTTGGAGACACTTTTTTTGGAATAAATACAGTCTTATGTTGTTTATTAATTAAACTACTTAAATTACTGTATAGTAAATTTACATTATTTGAGTGGGCTATATGGGGCATATTGTTAATAACACCACATCTAAATCTCTCCAAACGGATTTTATTGACTGGAACAACCATTATACTCTTATTAACCTGTTTTTCCTTCGAGTATTTGAATGTAACCAACTGACCGCTGTGATCAGAGCTAAGTTTATTTATAATTGATAAACTTACGGGAGTGACATTAGAAAAAACATTATCTAGGCAAGTTGCACTGGTCTTTGTTATTCTAGTTGGTTCTAGGAACAGGTTAGTAAGATTATTACATTTAAATAAATTTATTAGTTTTTTACTGACGTGTACAAAGTCGCGGGCAAACGCTCGTAAGTATATATTTTTGCAACAATTAAAACATTTTTCCAACTCTGCAGCATCTTCTGTCATATGAAACAGGAATTTTCAAAATCGATTCATAATTGTCTGAATTATCGAGTAACAAAGACACAAAAAAACATACATACGAATTGAGAACCTCCTCCTTTTTTGGAAGTCGGTTGAAAATTAACAAGTGAGAGTAACAAATTGACTACTTAAAGCTTCAACGGATGCTGTAAGTAAACCACTAAAAACCTCCAGGTGTACCTCCCCCGCCATAATTGGGGCCCAAGGTATCGCCAGTGGCATTGCTCGCGAGCCCTGGCGGATTGCGCTAAGCCTGAGACGTGCGCCCCCCCCCCCGTAGGAAATTATCACAATACTCATGGCCATTTCCCTACTCATAGCCTGTATAGCCGCAGTAGGTCTCCTCACCCGCCATGGCTGGCTATCTGGAGGGAAAAGAAATCTCCTTCTCTTAAAACCTATCCTAAAACCTTACCTAAAATCTAATCTAAAACCTAATCAAAAACCTATCCTAAAAGCTATTCTATAACCTAACTTAAAACGTAACCTTGTCCCCGACCGCCTAAGGGGGAGCGACGGGGTATGTGGGGATGATCCGGCAGAAGGCCAGACCTACCCACTAAAAACCTCAAGGTATACCTCATCTGCCATAGATGGAGCCCACGGTACCGCCATTGGCATTACCCGCGAGCCCCGGCAGATTGCGCTCAGCCTTAGCCGACCGCCCCCCACGTGGGAAATGGTCCAGCACACGAGACCATTTCCCCACACATAGCCCTAGTAGCCGCAGCAGGTCCCCTCACCCGCTACGGCTGGATATCGGGAGGGAGAAGGTGAGCGTATCTCCTTTTCCGTCCCCCCCTCCGCCTACGGCGGATCGGTGCCGAAGAGGCGTCATCCTCCCGGCACCGCTCCGCCGCCTCCTTCTGTGATATTACGTCCTCGCAGAAGAAGGTCATGGCCGCCCAAGCCTCTCGACTCCCTAACATGGCTTTAACCACTCTAGGGAGCGAGAGGTCCTCTCCGACGACAGACGTCAACTCGTGCCACAGCCGACCCCACGCCGGACACACCACTAAGGTGTGTTCCGCCGTGTCGTCGGCCGCCCCACAATGGTGATACTCTGTCGTCACCTCCCTCCGGGCGACCCTGTGCAGGTAGTGACCGAAACAACCGGAAGGTCAGAGTCCCCCACCTTCGCTGCACCTACTCAACGAGGACCGGACGAATCGCGTCGATCGTCCAGGTCCCGTAAGCGGGCGCGACGAGGGACTCTTCCCATCCCCTAAGGAGTGCCCTCCTGGCACTCCTGCGGACGCGCGCCACCTCCTAGGGACAGGGGCGCTCGCCCGCATCCCTCCGTCCGGCTCGGTACCGGTAAACGGCACCGAGCACTACCGCCTCGAGTTGCCACGGGGGGCGCTTGCCAAGACGCAGGCAGCCCCATGGGAAATCGAGCGGTACCCTCGCGATGCCCTCACCGCCATGACCCTCTGCGGCTTCCGCAGCAGGGCCCTATTTTGGCGGTTGAGGGCATCCTCCCAGATGGGCGCTCCGTAGAGGGCCATGCTTCCCACAATACCGAGGTAGAGCCTACGGCATGGGGAACCAGGCTCCCCCACGTTCGGCAGCAGCCGCCCCAGTTCAGCCACCGCCTTGATGAGCCGTTCGGCCAGCACCTTAAAATGCTGACCGAAGGCCCAGCGCCCATCAAGGATGAGACCCAGATACCGTATTTCCCTCTTCAGGGGTATTCGGATCCCATCCGCCATCAGCGTCGCATCTGGAGGGGGACCCTGCCGAGGCCCGTGAAACAAAAGGGCCTTGGTTTTCTCCAGCGCGACCCTGAGGCCAAACCTCCTTATGCGGCCCACCACTAGGGCCGCACCCTCTTCCATCCGAGTCACTGACTCGGCGAACGTCCTCCCCTGGGCCACTATAAGGGTATCATCAGCGTAGCAGAATACGCTGACGTGGGGCGGCAGAACGCCCCGTAATACTCCGTCGTAGCCCAAGTTCCACAAGAGCGGACCGAGCACCGACCCTTGCGGAACCCCACACCTCATGGTTCGCTGCGCCAGTGACCCCCTCCCGTCGACTTAGATGACGTCCCTGTCCCGGAGGTAGTTCTCCAACAGCCGCCGCAGGTACAGAGGCACCCCGTGAAATTGGAGAGCCTCGAGTATTGCACCGAACGGCAGGCTATTGAAGGCGTTTGCAATGTCCAAAGACACCGCCAACGACCTCGCGGCGCCTTCCGCGGTGAGGGCCTACAGGGCAGAGACGGCGTCCAACGTCGACCGCCCCCGTCGGAAACCGAACTGCGCCTCAGACAGGTCAGGCCCTACCCCCTCGAGGTGCTGGACAAGCCGGGATGCCAAAATAAATTCCAGCATCTTGGCCGTCTCATCCAGCAGAACCAAAGGCCGGAACGCCGACGGACTGTCAGGCGACCGGCCCTCTTTCCCGAGGAGGCAGAGCCTCCCGTCCTTCCAGAGCTTCGGAAACCGTCCGGTTCTCAGAGAGAGGTCGACTTAAAACGTAACCTAACCCAATACGATCCACTCTGCTACTCTTATTTTTACCTTTTCATTACTATATTTATAAAAGTGTTTGTATATTTATAAGAATAGTAATAAATTTAAAACCATGAAAGATAATCATGATAAAAATTATTCTGTAATGACAAGGAACGACCATAAATTAGCGTTTCCCAAATTAAGGCTGGTTAAAAGCACCAAATCATTTATGGGAATATCAATACGTATTTATAATAAAAGTACCAAAGTCAATTTAATCCCTAACGTTTAATAAATTTAAAAGAACTATCAAAGAAACATTATGCAAAAAAGGCTACTATAGACTCAAAGATTATTTAGATGACGAAAGAGCGTGGGATTGATGTCTCCACAGGTTATTTCAAATTTTAAACATTAATCACTATGTGCACGCAAGCACGAATAGCTGTCTTCTGTTTGTTTGTTTATGTCATAGCAGAGCTGTATTTCTGTCAAATTGCATATAATAAGCACTTTTTGGAAAAGACGGAGGCCTCCCCCAGGATTCGTCATGTCGTCCGGACCCGCGCCGCCCTCATCCAGCGTTTGACGTTCGTAAAGTGTATAAAAATAAAACTAATTTTTAACCGGATTAATCGCGTATAATTTATATTTTATATTTTAACTCGACGTTTCGGTGTCTTTGCAGACCCCGTGGTCACGAGCGACTGAGGTGTCAGGCGTCAGATTGATTGTGGAAAAAGTTATACATCATCCTCCGTTATGTGCGTTTTTCATCATATTTTTGCTAGTAGTTATAATGCTCAGATGAGATTGCCATTCTAGACGAAACATGTTATGCCTAAATAAACAGAACGATAGTTCCTATGCAGGCATTGACGTATGTATTGGTCTCCTCGCAGCACATAGCTAGCGCTGACCGAAACGTGGAGGGGAAATCTGCGCATCGGTACCTGCAGCCCCTCGACTCAGTAGTCCCTGAGAGACCTGTTTGTGATTTCTGCGCAATCCCCTTGAATTATTATTATTATTGGGGGGTTTTGGAACTATATGAGCAGTCTTGTCCGCTCGTCACACTGCGACCTAAAAGATCTATTGTGTGAGTCCTAATTTATAACTCGCCGCACACTCCAATGGAGTCTGGGAAATTTAGGATTTTCCTTACGGCGATGCTAATCTCTTTTGGATCCAGCTCGAGCTTATCCTGGTGAGCGGAGCGCTTGTGCATAACTGCGGGGCAGCGGCACTTACCTTACCACTTACCTTGACTTACCTTAGCGCTAGAGTTATGTGCTGTGACTTGTGTGCTTTTATACTTTATTGTAAGCCATAAAATACACACATCAAAAAAGTCTAAGCAACAAGCATAAAATTTAAAAAATCTTAATCTTTTTTTTAGTAAAAGTTAGGTAGGTATAGGTATGCAAAATTTTTTGTTTAATTTAATTTACTCACTGGCTGGTTAGAAAAAAAAACGATATTCTATTGTTTTTTGACAAAACAAAAACGAATGCATTTAAATAGAATTTCAATGCTTTTTCTTTGGTGTTGTATCTTCATTTTACAAATTTTAACAATTTGTAGTACAAAAATGAAAATACATAAAAAATATATATACCTTATCGCTAGGAAGCCATCTCTACCAGACAACCAAGTATCCTAAGGCAAATACTTTAAAATATTTAGTTACTAACATCACAAATCTTTGTAATGAGCTCATAAAACACCAAGCTGGCCCAGTGCTATTGTCCAAAACAACAGCGTAGAGTTCACCGATGCAACAGCAACGAGTGACATGCTCTGTATTCACTTATATCATAACACGACACCTGTTATTCATAGACCTGTTAGTCGTAAGAACTGTTATTCGTCGAACTGTTTGACAATTTATTTTAGGTTTTTTTTAGATCGATGACGAAATCTTTGCCATCTCGTCGACGAGCTCGTCTCGTTTTAGTTACGTGAATAGCTCTGCTGGTTTTTGGATGTACAAATATTGAAAACATTTAGTACATATTATATTTATTTCCGTGGCGCCGTGGTTACTGTGCATATCAAACGATATCGCAGGTTAAGCGCGCTCGGTGCGGCCTGTATTAGGATGGGTGACCGCCGACCATTCATTTCTCACGACGACTTCCGTGCTTCAGAGGGCACGTTAAGCAGTCGGTCCCGGGTGCTGTATACTTGTATACAGTAGTCGTTAGGGTCTGTCAGAAGCCATTTAGGCGACCTGAAATATCTGACAACCAGCACCGGGCCAGCTTGGTGGATTACGGCCTAAACCTCCTCGTCACCCAGAGGAGAGATTCATAGCCCTGCAGTGGGCTCAGTACACGGAGTTGTGATGATGATGATGATATTTATTTCGGGCATTTCCCTTTTAAACTAATTATATCTGTATGTACCTATTAACATTAGCAATATCACCCGATTTTGCCTTAACTTTTGATACCATATGCATCTCTTCATAATAACTCTTTTTTCAAAAGGTATCAAAGGCTATCAAATGGATTTTTTTTTCAAAATGTTGGTACCAGTAGTTTCATATGTGAGATCATTCAAACTATAAGGAAAATAGTACATACATAACTTCACGCCTATATCCCGTATGGGGTAGGCAGAACACCAGAGATAATAGAACCATCTGATGTCACGTTTGACAAATTTGGAGGCATTATAAGTGGAGAGAGACTATTGCAGTGACAGGGGGTCAGCCTATCGCCCACAAAAAAGCCTCCCATCACCTCGGTCCCTTAACTGAGTTTTACAGTATGCCCGGGAAGAGAAGCAGCTGGCACATTCTATGTTTTTCTTTCGCTTCCAGTCCAGCATGGAAGCAAAGGAAAATAGTCTAGTAATTATATTAGTATCGATAAATTCTGATAGAAGTTATCGTCTTTAATCTTTATATTACAAAATCGGTCGACTGTTATTATATTCTTACATACATACATAACTTCACGCCTGTATCCCTTATGGGGTAGGCAGAACACCAGTGGTTATAATCCATCTGATGTCACGTTTGACAAATGAGATATTATAATGATGGAGAGAGGCTATTGCAGTGACAGGGGGTCAGCCTATCGCCCACAAAAATGCCAATAAAACCTCTGTCCCTTAACTGACTTTTACAGTATGCCCGGGAAGAGAAGCAGCTGGTACATTCTATGTTTTTCGTTCGCTCCCAGTCCAGCATGGAAGCAATTATATTCTTTAAAAACAAAAATAGACATACAAAACCAAAAACTTTAGTTTGTAATATAATAGTTTAACAAAAGGACAAAGACCTCCAACGATGTTGCAAGAGATGCTGCAATGCAACAGTTTTCGAGGAATGCATTAGATAGTGATCTCCAAGGTTATCTCAGCTCACTGCATTTTGTGTGGTCTTACGACATTTCTATGCAATTCTGCAGTCTATGGTACTTGGGTACGTGAGTGCAGTTTTTTAGTTATTTCTTAATATTATATTAGGCAGTGAATTGGATGCGTCTTAATAAGTAAGAGTTAAATTTATGGAGGAAATTGATAACTTTAGGTATGGCAATTTACAAAAGTTATTTAAAGCCAAGTTTTATGTTTGATAAGACTTCATTCATTATTACATTACGGGTGTAAGATTAAATTGCAATACAGTATTCAAAACGTCGTGGCGCCGTGGTTACTGTGTGTATCATACGATATCACAGGTTAAGCAACGTTTGGCGCGGTCGGTACTTGGATGGGTGACCGCCAACCATTAATTTCTCACGGCGACTTCCGTTCTTCGGAGGGCACGTTAAGCAGTCGGTCCCGGGTGCTGTATAATTGCATACAGTAGTCGTTAGGGTTTGTCAGAAGCCATCTTGGCGCCTTGAAAATTCTGGCATCCACCACCCAGCACTGGGCCAGCTTGGTGGATTATGGCCTATACTATTATAAAAAATATTATAGACTTATATTTGTGTTGTTGTTTGTTTTTTGATATTGTTATTTATAGGGATTACGTAGCGATTCTTTAAATGTACAAATATCTATTTGAATTGTATACAGTCACTTTGAGGACATGCTGAAAACCAGCGCAGTTACCTTTATGCAACTGCACAAGCTGAGCATTGTCCTATTGCCCAGACAATACAGGAAGTAGTTTTAAGTAATATTTTGATTTTATGTTTATGTTTTGTATTTTTGTATTTTTTTTCTTCTTTTTATGTTTTGTATTTTTTTTTGTTCTTTGTTGTTTGGCGATAAACATTTTTCTTTCTTCTTTCGTTCTTTCTTTCTATACCTCCTCGTCACCCAGGGGAGAGACTCATGCCCTGCAGTGAGCTCATCACAAAGAGTTGTGATGATGATGATGATGATTCAAAACGTAAGAGTAACCATCTTACTGTTGCATTTCTATCTTCATATGGCGAATTGGTGTTAAAACTGACTCTATGACTTCTTTAGGTGTTGGACGATGTGATAACTTTTTTTTTCACTTCATTCTTGACGTAACATGACGATATTCCCCGAGGATTGGAATTTTGCGAGTGTAGCCGCGGTCAACCGCTAGTTATTGAATATACAGGGTCATTTTTTTTGAAGATGAAATCATTTTAAGAGAAGATGAAGAATAATAAGTATGTGGATTCAATTTATGACAAAAAAAATATGTATGTATTTTTTTTTTACAATGCCTTTTAGGTGCCCAAATTTTTCTGACTATTGAAAAATCGGGGCTTAACGTATTTCTTAATAGAAAAAGTTGGAAAAACGCTTTTATTTCTTGCTATTTAGTCGTTAATAACAGATTAAACTGAAATGTTGTAAATTTATGCGAATTATAAAATATCAATTTACCTAACAAAAAAAATTTTTTTTACTCATAAATTAAATCCCCACATCATTCTTAACCTTCTCCTAAAATATTTTGATCTTCATAAAAAATACCCTATATATATATATTTTAACTAAATGCAAAATACCTATTCCATGAATTAATTAACATGATTTATTTCACCTAACACCATGCTATCACGAATCTTAAATTAAATTCGTTTTAAGCGTATTTATCGCGTATATATTTATATTTTAACTCGACGTTTCGATGTCTTTATTCCGTGGTCGAAAAATGTTTTAAGTAAAAATACTTTGCACAAAGACGCACTTAACAATGAATCACATTATTTCTAGTTAACCTTGTACAGCTTTCTCTTTAAATAGGTAACCTTTATGTAACATATATCATACATAATCTATAAACTTTGCAGCTTCTTACTATTTTCGCAACTTCAGCAAATATTGACAATAATACTGCTCAATGCGAGAGTCAATATAGAAAGGTAAATATTAGTTTTTTCGCGCCATTTCGTAGCCGCCATGTTGATTTAATGGTCTAAATGCTAATAGATTTCTTATTAAATGTCAAGTGAAAGTATGACAACTTACTTTGGTAGTTCAAGCTTAGTTTATTTGTGTTTTAAGATTCTTTGGCAAAATAGTTTTTTTTTATTTTTATTTGTGACTAAACCCATGTTTGACCTCAATATCACCTGATAGTAAGTGAATATGAGGTTCAAGATGACAGTAGACGGGCTTACGGAATGTACTAGCTCTTCATAACATATTAGTGTCGGAGGCATGATACTTGGCGTCATATTTTATACAAATAACACAATAACTACATTGTATCCCACAAACCTTGTGTTGTGTGTTTGTATCTATAGGTACTAATATATAAAGCTGAAAAGTTTGCTTTTTTGTTTGTTTGAACGCGGTAATCTCAGAAACTACAAGTGGGGTTTGAAAAAATATTTTTGAATTTGATAGCCCAACTCTTGAGGAAGGTTATAGACTATATTTTATCTCGAAATTCCCACGTGATCAAAAGCTACGCGGGTAAAACCGCGCGCGGTGGCTAGTGTATATTAAAATGCTTATTTTTTATTTAAATTAATAATAAAATAAAAATCTGTTTGATATTGAACATGAAAACGATCCACATGAAAAAGACGATCGTACATCGCGCTATCAATGTTTTTAAAGCAGTGTGGTTTTGACTACGTTGATCCTGTAAGAATTTCTAGATAAAATATACCTTATAGCCTTCCCAGTGGGGTAGGCAGTCAAATGCAAAAATATTTTATCAAATCCTACAAATACTTTCAGTGTTGAAAAAAAAGCATGTTCGAAAAAAATCTTTAGCTTTGTGACATTAAGTTACTTCAACTCCTCAATAGATGGCGCTAAAAGAATACATTGCGCAAAACCTTTGTAACTCGTTGATTGTTACAGATAATGTAATGCCACTTACAATCAGAGGATTTTTTATGCTCGTTTACCAAGACCAATAAAATAAATACGAAATATAAATAAAATCGGATATATCAATTATGGACACGCCAATTAAATATTAATTTAACGAAGCGTGTAGATAAAATGGTGAAATATGTAGTTCCAAGATCTTAACAGAAGTAATGTATGTTACAAAAAAACTTGTGTATAGATCATAAAAGTGTGAAACCATTAATAGATTACAACACTTATTTACGAAACAATTTGTGAGTACCTTTTAATCTGTCAATATTAATACAGTAAAGATCATGTGTTTATTTGAGCTATCATACCTCTGAAACTACAAGTGTATCTTGTTGTCCTTGATAGCACATTCTCTTGAGGAAGGCTTTTTTTCAGAAACGCCTACTGAATCAAAAATTTCTCAGGTTAAAATCGAAGATCTTTTTTTTTATTAAGCTATTGCATAGCTTCTATCGCGGGCCTTGAGCGTGGGGACCGAATCCAGAAATTCCGTAACGAAAAAACCTAACACCTCCCACTCCGACCGGCACAGCGGTGATACTTTGATTTCATAACTTTACATGCGGGCTTTAATAAACAATCAGCGCCATCTACTAGGAACTTGTGGAACTTCATATTAGATCAAACATTAGTGCATTAATAAATTAAATAAATAATTATAATTGCATAAGTTGATAAAAAATGCTATGCAATAGCTTTACCGCGGCAGTCTCCGAGTGCCACACGTCTTTTTTTTTAAAATTGAACTGGACCGACAAGCACCGCAAGTACTTGGACCTTGCACACGAGGAAGTTATTCCACCTAAATAAGAGATTCCCAAACTTTTTTAGTTGTAGACCAATAGCCATGCTATATGGTATTGGGTAGACCCCCTTATTACCTGATACTGGTTTTTTTATTTAGTGTGCATCCTACAGCTTACAAGATTTAATTTGGGTGCCTGGTGGGTCATTTTCGAAATTCCTGGACGTGATAGTATGCGATCATACATGAAGAGAAAAAAATGAACAAAAAATAAATACTGATTAAACTTAACTGAAAGTTAGATCATTCATAACGCAACGCATAGTTACATAAGCGTAATGCAATAGATACTTAGCGGGTGGTGGTGTGCGTGTGACGGGAACACTGCTGTGTGCGTGTTGACTGAGGCAGCGTGTCGGGAAAAGTGTAGTAAGGTCACTTTATTTATTCATAGGGATTTCTGGTGAAAAATTAAATACCAACTTTTAATACATAATTATGATCAGAATCGAGTTCAGAGTGCTCTCCTTCAGTATCTAAAATTTGTCACCAGTCACCCTGTTTATTTCTTTATATTATAAGATATTATAATGGAAATAAACAGAGTCTATCATGGAGCCCCAAATTTTTTTAGCTGACGTAGACCCCTTGCAGTTTGTCATAGACTCCGTGGGGTCGATATAGACCGCTTTGGGAATCACTAATCTAAATCATCCGCAAATAGTGTGACCCCAGCCACACTGGTTAGATACTTTGAAAGGCCGGAGTTTGACGGTGGTCGCTTCCAGCACAAAAGTCGTTTCGTTCGTTGCTGCCTGCATCGTAGGCCGATTTCTGTATCTCTTGCCCTGATCTCCGACCGACTGGTCAAATTGTTGTATTCGCCTAGGAAGGCAAAGAAAACTTTTGAAATATAAAATAATAAGAAATCATTTGTTGGGGCACTTACTAAATCAATAAATATAAAACTGTTCCATTACTGACTGAGTTACTGAGTGACTGACAGACAACGTACAGCCGTAACTAGTGGGCGTAGAGAGCTAAAATATGGAACATACATTCTTTAGGGGATGTAGGGGTGCATTAAGGAAGGAATTCCCGAAATTCCCACGGGAACGGGAATTATTGCAAAATTTTAGTTTGTATGAAAAATTTTATTCCTTTAGTGTACGGATACGATACTTGGCATAAAGATTTTTCAAAAAGTGACTGGTTGTTTTATGAAAGGAATTCCCGAAATTCCCACGGGAACAAGAAATATATGATGTTTTAGTTTGTATGAAAAAGCCTTATTCCTTGAGTGCACGGATGTGATACTTGGTATAAAGGTTCCTTAATAAGTGTCTGTTTGTATTATGGAAGGGATTCCCGAAATTCCCACGGGAACGGAAAATATAGGACTTTTGAGTTTATGCGTGTACGAAGTCGCGGGAAAACGCTCGTTAATACATATAACGGAACGTGAAAAAATAAGACAATATTAACTTATTCCATCATATACTATTTCGAACGAAACTAGAAGTGATATTTATATGCCGTTACTACTTACTATAAATTCCGTGAATACATTTAGATATTAAAATAAGGAACAAAAACACGTTTATTTATAATAATTTGAACATTAACACAAAGATAACCTTGAACTATGAGGTAAGTTTCGATGATCTTTTAAGGTAAAAAAAAATCGTTTTGGCGTAGTACATCTTTTTGGGGTAAATCAACAGTTAGATGGTTTTTAAAAGACACGTGTTGACGACACTTAATGTTGTCGTCTTATACGTTTTTGCTAGTTATTTCGCTAACGTCTTTAAAATGTAAATGATAGCCTTATTATCTGAAAATAGGCTACTGTCGGTTTAGGATAGCCCTACCTCCCCTGGAAAAGCGTTTCGTAAGAGGCGACTAATCCGTGTGACCTTCGCTTGGTGGTAGGATCCCGTCAGGGTCCGACTGGCTAGCAACCTCCCTTCATATAAAATCTGCCACCAATATTACCGCTCCGGCTCACTAAAACGGCTGCCAAATCGGCTTCCCAGTGCCAAAACGCAAACGAGTCTCATGACTGCATGGCGTTCTGGATCCGACTCGCTCCCATCGACGAACTTCTAGCTTTCGGCGCCGCTCTCGACGCCAACCCTGAGGGTTTCAACGTTGTTTATCCGGTCTTAACCAACTTCACTCCCCTTGTTAGGAAACTCCAGCAAGCTCAACGTTTTAAACGTTGTCCCTTTCTTCCAGCCTTCCTATCTCAGAGTCGCATCACTCTAGATAATCTCTTAGTTTCAGCTTCGTCATTTCTGCTAGTTTTAGCTTCGTAATTTTCGCTCTCAGCTTATCTATGGTGGCAGCCGTCAGGATCCCGCTCGCTGCGCAGCCTCTAGCTACCGATTGGCTGTTGCTCCATGATTAAGAGCCTTTGTCAAGGCTGATCATTAAAGGGTGTTGTTTAGTGGGTATACTCAGGCGTTCTGAAGAGTCTCGTGGCCGCTCTTGCGGTCCCTACACTGTCTGGGTACTCTATATCTATTAGCCACTGGAGTTAGCAGCTCTTTACAATTCCCTTTCGTCAGTAACAGGATTCATCCTCCTCCTGCTAGAGCTTGCGTTAGTGGGGGCCAAAGACTTTCCTTGTCGGAAAAACAAAAAAAAAATACCGCTCCGGCGGTGATGTGTTATGATATGTGTTAATATCGAAACCGAAACATGTCTTAGAAATAGCCCAACAATGTGCATTAGAATTTTTAATAAATTACCTGAAGATATCAAAACGCTGCCACTTAATAAATTTAAATACGTCTTACGACAATGGCTATTTAATGAATGTTTTAACATTAATGATTTTTTTAAACTTTAAATTTGACATACCTAGGCAGATAAGAATGTAAATAATTATGACATGGAGGGTTATGAGAATTATATGTATATTATTTTTTTAATAATAATATTGTAATACCTAGTAATAATATACTAATACATTGTAAATAAATTCATAAGATAACAATATTGCATGCTGTAATACAGTAAAGTATGCGCTCATACTATAATGTGTACCATCAAATATTACCATACTTTTCGCAATAAATTGATTTGATTTGATGTGTTTCAAGTCTTTCCAAGGCCCGTGTCATCTTCGACCTCATCTTCACTTACTTAACATTGAGTGAGATTGAGGTCGAGTTTAATCACCAATAAAAAAAAATAACTTGAGTCAATACTACCCCACGTTCTTTTTAACATACTTTTAAGTGTCGAGTTAATAAATTTCTAATAGATGGACGTGTACCAGTTTTATATTCAATTTCCATTGCCATGGAAGACAAACATAAACCAGCCTTATTATGTAAAAAAAGAAAATTACTTTTTTCCTTTATTACTCATGCTTGACTCAGTGCGAAAGAAAAACATAGAATGTGCCAGCTACGTCTCTTCCCGGGCATACTGTAAAAGTCAGTTAAGAGACAGAGGTTTTATTGGCTTTCTTTTAAGCGATAGGCTGACCCTGTCACTGCAATAGTCTCTTTCCATCATTATAATTCCTTTAAACTCCAACGTGACATCGGATGGTCTTATAACCTCTGGTGTTCTGCCTACCATATAAAGGATGCAGGCATGAAGTTATGTATGTATGTATGTTTGTTTTATGGCTCATTTGAAGAAATTAACTACATATTTTGAAATCAGGTCGTACACGCTCGTATCCTTTAAGCAGTAGTTTCAACAACCGGCCCAGCTTGAGTAATAGTTGGTAATGCTTGTTAGTATAACTGGTTTGTGTACGGAATTCATGTGCTCTCTATTTGATTATGTTTTCTAATATTTAAGAAAACAGCGTGTATTGGAGCACACGTTACTTGATGACATTATAATCAACGAATGTATTGCATTGAAAACTTTGGCTGATGTATAAGGTCATCAATGTAAATATTTATAAATAACTAGCTGACCCGGCAAACGTTGTTTTGCCATACAAATAAAAAAAAATAGATGTTGGCAGATTCTCATAGATACCGGATAAGCACAAAAAAAATCATCAAAATCGGTCAAGCCGTTTCGGAGGAGTATGGCAACGAAAACTGTGACACGAGAATTTTATATATTAGATAATAAAATTCCCAGACAATCACACCAACTACATGGCCCCAAACTAAGCAGAGCTTGTGTATATAGGATACCATGTAGCGAACTAGGGGAGAACCTGCAATATTAATACACATATAGATTAACGCCCAGAACCAGAACATTTAATTCTTGTTCCGTGCGGGAAATCGAACCCGCGACCACTGGCGTCTGAGGCAGACAGTGCTACGCCATCGCCCAAGTGGTCGTTATCAAAAAACATACACATTATTTAATTGTCATCATTCTTTCTTAAACTGCGTAAACATTCAATTCAATTCAAACACTTTTGCATTTGCATAGAATGGGACAGTTATAAAAATACAGTATTAACATTAAATGTAAAATTTGGGCGGTTTATTTTACACCATGTTGGTGTACAGTAAACAATTTTAATATTACTCTATTCATCATCATCATCATCATCACAACTCTTGTAATGAGCTCACTGCAGGGCATGAGTCTCTCCCCTGGGTGAAGAGGAGGTATAGGCCATAATCCACCAAGCTGGCCCAGTGCTGGGTGGTGGATGCCAGAATTTTCAGGGCGCCTAGATGGCATCTGACTAACCCTAACGACTACTGTTTACAATTTATACAGCACCCGGGACCGACAGCTTAACGTGCCCTCCGAAGCACGGAAGTCGTCGTGAGAAATGAATGGTCGGCGGTCACCCATCCAAGTACCGACCGCGCCAAACGTTGCTTAACCTGTGATATCGTATGATACACACAGTAACCACGGCGGCGCCACGACGACTTCGTTATTACTCTATTATTATATTACGCACGAATTGAGAACCTCCTTCTTTTGCAAGTCGGTTGAAAACTCTGCTGTCAAAATCTTGAGATTTTGAAGTTATCTGCTGATTTAGAAGACTGGTTATTCATATCTTTATACCCGACTAAGGCGAAGCAAAATGTAGGGTTATGATTTGGACGTGTATGTATGTATGTATGTATGTGGGTATGGATGTTCATCTGTTCCCTCAGAACTTCTAAACTACTAATCATAATTGGACAAATGAGGTGTCGTTGGAAGCCTCTTCACTGTCCGCTGGTTATAGGTTACATAAAGTTATGTTAAATTGACTAAAGCGCCCTCTAGGGGACTTAAAGTGAAGAAATAAAATAAAAAAAATCTTTTTGGTTTTGTGTGGGGTATCAAATGAAAGAGCTGTGTTAGCACAGCTCAAATATGTAAAAATTATTACTCCAAAATAAGTGAAATAATAATAATAGTAAAGAATTTAATAAAAAAATCTGACGTTTTCGTGTGGGATATCAAATAACAAAACTTCGTTAGCACATTTCAAATACGTAAACACTACCTAATATATAAAATTCTCGTGTCACAGTTTTCGTTGCCATACTCCTCCGAAACGGCTTGACCGATTTTGATGAAATTTTTTGTGCTTATCCGGTATCTATGAGAATCGGCCAACATCTATTTTTTTTTATTTATATGGCAAAACATCGTTTGCCGGGTCAGCTAGTTACTTATAGAAAATGCCACGTTATCATACTTTGCATTCAAGGTGTTTTACATAAGATGTTTTGACTTAATTTAATTATTTTGTATGAAAAATAGTAACAAAAAAAAATTAAAATAGAAAAATTATTCACATGTTATTTGATTCTATTACATGGTCATAATAATACCCTAGAGTTATGGGAAATCAACAGGAACACCTTGTAAAAAAAGTTAACTTATAAGGTAGTAAGTAGAAAGTTTGTAGAAATAATTAACAATTAATTAATGCAAACCATATGATTTAGCCCAAATTAGGTTTCTTTATGAAATTGTGTTATGGATTCGTTGAAATGTATTTAGAAATTTAACAACAACACAACTATTTTTAATGAGCCCACTGCAGGGCTATGAGTCTCTCCTCTGGGTGACGAGGAGGTTCAGGCCGTAATCCCTCAAGCTGGCCCAGTGCTGGTTGGCCGATGTCAGAATTTTCAGGGTAACGAAATGGCTTCTGACAAACTCTAACGACTACTGTATACAAGTATACAGGACTCGGGACCGACTGCTTAACGTACCCCCGGAAGCACGGAAGTCGTTGAGAGTAATTAATGGTCGGCGGTCACCCATCCTGTTACCGACCGCGCTGCGCGTTGCTTAGGCTGCCTGTCCATTGATGCGGTGCGAGGCAGTGGAGCGGAGCGAGCGAGTATGGCGGAGCGGAGTTGCGGACAGTGTCTGTCCACTGACGCGGAGCGTGGCAGCGGAGCGGAGCGAGCGAGTATTGCGGAGCGGAGCTGCGGACTGTGCGGAGCTAGGCCAAGTTCACGGGACGATTCATTTGAGCGAAGGGCAACGGGTGGTCAAGTCAGTTATACGCGATATATTACGGAAAACAGACATGTTGTCGACACAAAAGTTGAAATGTTACTACCTCGCATTGCTTGAGGAAGAAGAGCTAGACTCGGACCCCCGAGGCCAGTCCGTTTCTCCGCCCCGCCTCACTCCACCGCCCCGCTCTGCCGCCCCGCTCCGCCGCCCCGCACCGCTACCACGCGCAGTTTCCAAAAATGTATGAATTTTAAAGCCGGCTCGCAAATCCCTGTCCACTGAAGCGGAGCAGAGATTTTATGCAATCCTATTGGTTACTATTTCTCCGTTTCTGCGCGCCGCAGCCTCGCTCTGCTTCAATGGACAGGCAGCCTTAACCTGTGTATATCCCACACAGTAATCACGGCGCCACGACGACTTCCTCAAAGCTCTTTGTTGTGATATAAGTCTTTAAACTGACATGGTCATTATCATTTAAATTAACTTTAGATACGGGATATTTACCATGCTTTTCATTTATTTTGAGTTCTTCATATTTCGGAACTGTTGCATGACCCTTGGGTGACGGGGAGGTTTAGTCCATAAACAACCAAGCTGGCCCAGTGCTGGTTGCTGGATGTCAGAATGTTATGGTAAATTTATGGTATATATACCATTTTAACCGACTTTCAAAAAGAGGAGGTTCTCAATTCGTGTGTATTGTTTTTTTACCTGCGATATCGTGTGACTGCGGGTCAACGCAATCTATGGCGCACTTATTGTCTTGACCTACTACCTGCACCTACAGAGACCGCTATGAGGCAAACGGGAATGCCCTTAAAATAACCAAGCACTGGTACAAAATACTATAAATATTCGGATTATTTCCATGCTGGACTGGGAGTGAAAGAAAAACATAGAATGTGCCAGCTGCTTCTCTTCCCGGGCATACTGTAAAAGTCAGTTAAGGGACAGAGGTTTTATTGGCATTTTTGTGGGTGATAGGCTGACCCCCTGTCACTGCAATAGCCTCTCGCAATCATTATAATACCTCATTAGTCAAACGTGACATCAGTTGGTCTTATAACCTCTGATGTTCTGCCTACCCCATAAGGGATACAGGCGTGAAGTTATGTATGTATGTAGAAAGATCTTGAAAGAGTTTAAGTGTGACATTAAATGTCATATTTTGCACTCGACCGTGAATACCACATTTGAACAATATAGCTGATTAATTGCATAATTTTAATGAAACACTTCACACTTACAAGATTTGCGAGATTGCCAAATTCATCTTTCATAAAAATCATGACATTCAAATAACTTTTATTAGGATTGTGGTCAAAATTTGACCTTTTTATGTTCAAACCAAATCAAATTATATTATAATGCTTCTAATGTACCATACATGAGGGTTACATAATGAGACGATCCTCAAACAAAAACGCATTTAATGGTGCGTACAGATTGCTGTACAATGTAACATTCTGCGCACGTTGCGTATTTGGACATGTAGTGCACAGAATGTTACATTACGAGTTACAGATGAACACACAGAACTTAACAGACAAAAATCACATTTTCAAGAAGCTCTCGTAATTATCCAATTTGCAATCCGAATCCCTTCGATGTTGTCTAAAAAACCGACAATTCACGGATTGCGTTGAGCAGGCTACGAGCCGTTTATCTACTCATGTGCTACGAGTGTCACTCACACAGGAGCAAGTCTCACTCACACAGGCGAAATTTGTGCTCGTAAGCTGTGCTCGCTCAATTTGGATGGGCGCACGAACGCCCGTTTGAATTGAGCATCGAACATTTTTGATGTTATACAAAAAACAGAAAATGTACGGATAGCTTAGAGCAGGGAACTTTTTTTGCACGTTACATTACTAGTAATCTGTACGCTCCATAACATAATGAGACTTGCAGATCCACAATAAGAATTAATTATAAATAATATGCATCTATTATCTTGGTAGGAACATTATCGAGCGCGGCTTTATCTCATCATCGGTCTTCCTGTTTCGCGACTTGTCTGACCAGCAGTGCGAGCACAGAACTTTATCGACTCGTATGTTTACGAATGTTCGTAAAGTATGGAGACGGTATGTTACAATCATTGAAATCTATCCATTGCCGCAGGGCCAGCTTAAATAAATGTGAGCCTTGTTAATTTTGATTGTTTGTAAACATGTTGTGCACTTTAATAACTGTTATAAAAAATTACAATGTTATGAAAAACTTGCAACCGATTCCATACTATACGAACATTCGTAAACATACAAGTCGAAAAATTTCTGTGCTGGTACCGCAGCAGTGCGATCACAAAACTTTATCGACTCGTGTGCTTACGAAAGTTCGTATAGCATGGAGTCGGTTTGTAAGCAACAATTAAAATATACCCACTGACACACGACATGTTTAAATAATTTTAAATCCCTGTGAACATGTTGTATTGTTAAATAATTGTAAAATAAATAAACTAAAATGTTGCAACCGACTCCATACTATACGATCATTCCTAAACATACGAGGCGGTAAAGTTTTAGCCTATTTAAGAGAGGGTATTATGATATTTAGCATCGCAAGAGTGATATGCCAGCTTCTGTCTGTTTAGAATTCTTTATTATGCAAAAAGATTTTTAACCACACTTTTTAATTTTAATTTACGCGACCCCTAATTATCCGAATTTTGCGACGTTTTAAATAGTTCTTGTAGCATGTGGCATATCATTACTAAGAGGAAAGATTAGAAATGTTTTTAAGAAGTTGAAAGATCCTGGTCATTAATTTTAATTTTTTAACACCTACGCATGTAAAGCCAAAGACTGTTTTTTTTTATTTTTCGATTCCGTAATTTTTAAGAAAATAAAACAAAAAATAATCAACTATTGATTTTTGTTTCGGCACAAAATTTGCTGTCTAGACTCAATAGTTTTTTATATTTATTTTTCAATGATGAAAAATCGGGATGATGAAGAATCTTATTAAAAAAGCCGCATTGCTTTTGAACTTTTAAAGGCCAGTTTAGCGTAGCATATAACTTTCTCTACAGGCCATATCAATTTGGCTGGAGATGGACCAAACACACTGTATAGGTATATTAATTTGGACAAAATTAATATAATTTTTATTAAGATTATAAATAGTATAGATATCATTTATAATAATAAAAATTAAGAGTACAGATAGAGTTTATCCACGGAGAGTGAATCAGCATTGGCAGGCACCTCGCGAAGTGAACCCACGATATACTCTGGATGTGAGCAACGTGGAGAAATAGGGTGGCCTTTGTCCATCAATAAATGTTAAGTAAATATTCAGTTAAAATTATCTCTTCTTTTCCAGCTCTTCGAGAAGCTTCGAGACCTCCGTGGAGGAGTGGCTCCACTGATGGAGAAGGTGTCTTTGGTGGCTGGTGACATGATGGAGCCAGATTTGGCCATCAGTCAAGAAGACAGACGCCGTATTGCGGATAAAGTGGAATTTGTTATTCACGCTGCTGCTACCATCAGGTAAATCAATATATAAAACTGTGCCATTACTGAGTAAATCACAGACAATACACAGCCATAACTGCTGGGCGTAGAGAGCTAAAATTTGGAACATATATTCCTTATTGGAGGAGGGTTGCACTTAACAAAATTTCCACAGGAACAGGAAACTACGTATATTTGTTACTAAGGCTTAAGTTCTTAGGTAATAAACTAACTTCAGGGCTATTATGAGTCCCTCTCATGGAGACAAGGAGGATTAGGCCATAAACTAGCAAGAATTCATTAAATTAGCGTAATAAGTGTTTCACATCTATCTCATCCAATGGTGAATGAAGATGTAAAATACACTACATTTTGAAAGAACTGGCTCTTCGTACAACATCTAGAAAGCTAAACAGATACTAAGGGGGTTCTAATGAGATGAATAAATAACTAAAATCCGCAGACAAGCACACCAACTACATGGCCCCGAACTAAGCAGAGCTTGTGATATGGGATACCATGTAGCGAAATAGGGGGGAACCTAGAATATAAATACATATAGATATAGATAAACGCCCAGAACCGAAATTTTTTTTTTTCTTGTTCCGTGCGGGAATCGGACCCGCGACCACTGGTGTCTGTGGCAGATAGTGTTACCCCATCGCCAAAGTTGTCTCCAGAACGAGATGTCAACGGAATAGGTCGCTTTTATGACTTATCTAGAGGTGGTAGAGCTCGTCATAGTAGAATCCTTAAATAATCTACACTTTTCTTCTACACTTCACTTCACTTTTTTTCTTAACCTCACTTTTCTTCAACAATGGAAGCTGTTCAAAAATCAGTTGTGGCTATGGCGGATCTCTTCAATAATGAAATGGCTGAATTCCGCAAAGAACTAAACAAGAATCCCACTCAAAACCCTGGCTCGAGCTCTTCCTCACTGATTCAAGACTTCAATAAATTTCAATTGTTCATTACTGCAGCTATGGAAAACTTGCAGAAACAGGTTCAGTACCTGGCGACTGAAATGGATAAGATCCAGATGCACAGCCGAAGAAAATATCTTCTGTTTCATGGTTTACCCGAGCATAAGAATGAAGACATGGCCTGCGCAATAACAAAAGTCATAACAGAGCAGATTAAAGTTGCTGGATTCACTATAACTGACATAAATAGCTGTTATCGGTTGGGACACTCAGTAAGGCCAGGCAAGCCTCGTCCAGTCCTTGTGAAGTTTATTAATTTACAAGTTAAAGACAAGATATGGAAGGCTAAGACGGCCCTCAAGGGTTCCGGCATAACATTATCTGAGTTTTTAACTAAGCTGAGACACAACACATTCCTTGCAGCTCGTGAAAGATTCGGCGTGAAGCGGTGTTGGACCCGGGATGGTTCCTTATTCGTGCTGGGACTGGATGATGTTCGACATCGGATCGTCACCATGGCTGACCTCGACGAAATTCCAATGGAGACCGGCAAGGCTGACGAAATTAAATCTCCGGAGCAGTCAAAGCAGGCCAAACCAGCAAGAACTAGGCGTCCAATACGTAAATAATCTGTTATTTTTCCTTTCCTTACGCCTTTGCTATGTATGTGTAGATATATATTTCCCTTTTTTTTTTCCTTTCTTTGTCTACCTCCGACGATCTAACATTTGTTTATACTTTATTTAGTTTATTGATTTATATGACTGATCGCTCGCTGAATATTGTGTTGTCAAATTGATTTTCAGTCAAACAAATGTCAACTTGTCAAGCTTCATTCTTTATCTGTCAGTGAAAGCTACCGCAGACATTGTGTTACTATTTATATTACCATCAATATACTGATGCAATAATATTGACAATCATATCTATTCTGATTTATTATTACTTGTGATATGATTTTTAGTAATTTAGCCGGAGGTAGAACTTGTTTTATATTATTTTTAGTTTTTTATTTTATTTTATTTTTAACGTAAAGTATTTATTAAGTAGTTTAATATCATATTTAAGTATTATACATATATTTATTTAGCATTTATGTTTACTTCGGATGGCGAAGATGACAAAACTTTGCCTGGTTATGTTTCATGTTCCTCACCTTCATCACAGAGTACAGGTAGCTACCACAATCTAACTCCTTCTTTAAATATTGCGCTTGATAGTCACTTTTCAGATTTCCGTAAAAACTTCAATATCGTTCATATTAACGCGCAGAGTATTCCAGCCCACTTTCCCGATATGCTGGCAGCTTTTGATAGCAAAGCTATACACGCTATCC
This sequence comes from Stenoptilia bipunctidactyla, assembly GCA_944452665.1. NCBI lineage: Eukaryota > Metazoa > Arthropoda > Insecta > Lepidoptera > Pterophoridae > Stenoptilia > Stenoptilia bipunctidactyla. The sequence goes on from OX101750.1 coordinate 15,332,671, forward strand.
TTGTTTCGGAAACTTGGTTCAAGCCATGTCTCTCTTCTGCTTCATATGCATTGCCGGGTTTTCGCCTAATCCGCAGCGACCGTCCAGAACGTTCTGGTGGAGGCGTGGCTATATATCTTAGAGCACATATTCCTTTTACCGTGGTCAACGATTCAACCACTGTACCGACTAGTGCAGTCGAGCACTTATTTTTGGAGATCACGTTGTGCCATACTAAAGTGCTTCTAGGAGTCATGTATAGCCCGCCAAATATAAATTATTTCTCTACTTTAGAGCATATCCTGGAGGAGCTGGTACCATCGTATGATCACACCATCTTAATGGGCGACTTCAACACCTGTTTGCTGAAAACAGACCTCAGATCTACTAAACTTCGGTCATTAATAAGGTCAACCAACCTCAATATTGTCCCATCTAACGCCACACATTATTATCCTCATAGTTCTCCTTCTCTTATTGACTTAGCTATTGTCTCCTCCTTAGATCATGTATCCCTTTTTGGTCAGTTAGACGCGGACGCGTTTTCTTATCACAACTTATTGTTTCTCTCATATAAAATTCGCCCACCCAAAGCAAAGCCGAGAATCCTTCTGCGGCGTAATTTTAATGGCATAAATTTAGAAAAGCTTCTTGACGACGCTAATCATATTGATTGGTCAGACGCTGTCAATAAGTTGTCGGTCAACGACCAAATTACGACCTTTAATACTCATCTCACTAACCTGTATGACAGACACGCTCCGTTACGCCCTGTCAAGATTAAGCATCTTCCTGCTCCTTGGTTGACGGACGATATCAAACTATTGATGAACAAAAGAAACCGTGCCAAAGCCAAAATGAAATCAAATCCGTCTGAGGCTAACTCTTTGGTGTATAAAAATTTGAGGAATCGCTGCAACACGATGTGTAGGGATGCACAACGACGCCATATTCACAAATCAGTATCCAACGGCGATTCAGCTAAAGTTTGGAAATTTCTTAGAACTTTAGGTATCGGTAAATCTAAGAATGATAACTCTCTTAATAATGTTAACCTCAACTCATTAAATGATCATTTCACTTCTTCTAGCTCTATAGACGCTGCCACAAAAGTCCATACTCTGAATAGAATATCTAGTTTACCGATGCCAAATATTCCATCATTTTCAATAAGTCAATTTTCGGAATGCGGTGTTAAAGGAAAAATACTCTCTATTGCCTCCGATGCCGCGGGCTCAGACTGCATTAGTCGTAAGATGCTCATCCCTATCCTTGACATTATCCTTCCTGTTATAACTTCTATCCTGAATAATTGTATTATTAATGGTGTCTTTCCTGATGCATGGAAGGATGCACACATCATACCTCTCCCTAAAAAAAACAATCCTTCTTCCTTTTCCGATTATCGTCCTATTGCCATCTTACCTTTCCTTTCCAAAGTGCTCGAAGGCTTGATTCATCAACAGCTCAGCATTTTCTTAAATGATCATAAATTACTGAATCCCTTCCAATCCGGCTTCCGATCTGGGCATAGTACGACCACTGCATTGCTTAATATTACTGAAGATATTCGTATGGGCATGGAGCAGAAGAAACTAACTGTTTTAACCTTGTTAGACTTCAGCAATGCCTTCAATACAGTAGACTTCGACATCCTTTTGCACATGCTGCGTTCTTTTAACATATCTCCATCGACTATTGACTGGTTTCATTGTTACTTGCACGGCCGCCGGCAACGTATATCCACTGAGTCAGAATTCTCTGATTGGTGTGATGTTAAAGCTGGCGTGCCGCAAGGTGGCGTGTTGTCTCCTCTCCTGTTTGCTCTATTCATCAATACGATCACTCTCAATATATCTTCTTCCTACCATTTGTATGCAGACGATCTTCAAATTTATACACAAAACAGTCTCGAAAATCTGCCAAACACTATTTTTCAACACAACGCTGATTTAAAACTGATATCGGACTGGAGTTATAATCATGGTCTCACAGTCAACCCTCTCAAGACTCAATCTATCATAATTGGAAGTCACAAAATGATGTCACGAGTTGACTGGAGCTCAGTTCCTCAAGTAGTGTTCAATGGAATTAATATCCCATATAGCGAAACAGTAAGAAACTTGGGCATTATCTTCGATCGCACGTTGTCGTGGAAACCACAAATTACTGAGCTGAGCAGGAAAATGTTTGCCGCGGCGAATTCGCTCAAGCGTCTTCGTAATTTCCTCCCTGTTGCCACTAAAATTATGCTTGCACAATCTCTCCTACTTCCCATTCTCGACTATGCTGACGCCAGCTATCTAGACTTAACTGAAGAACTTCTCAACAAACTTGAGCGGCTCCAAAATGTCTGCATAAGGTTTGTATTTGGATTACGCAAATACGACCACATTTCTGAATTCCGCACTAATCTCAAGTGGCTTCCTATTCGCCTTCGCCGGAATACTCACATTCTTTCTCTAGTCTACCGTATTCTGTACGACAAAGCGATACCAGTGTATCTTAAAGACCGCTTAGCCTACCGGTGCAACAATAACGACCGTAACTTGCGCTCTTCATCTAATTTACTCCTTGCGACGCCATCGCATACCTCCACATTTTTAAGTAAGTCATTTTTTGTCCGATCAGTGTCGTTATGGAATGAATTGCCGATTGAAATCCGTCTAGCACGCACGCCACGAAGTTTTAAACGATTGCTTAAACGACATTACCAGGTGAAACACTGTTAATCTTAACTATCTATATATATCTATATATTTATTTTATATCGGTTGTATTATATATGTATGTATGTATATATTTATTTATTAACATTTATGCTATCATTATTTATGTATGTAATTATTAGTAATTAGTTTATTTATTATAAGCCGTGTACCCCATCCACCTTAATTTCCCATAATTCGTAGGTTGCCTGGCAGAAATCGCTCACCAGCGATAAGGCCACCTTTGTACAATAGTTCTTTTGTAAAATTTAATTAAGTTTTCCTATGTTACCATGTTGGTGTACAATAAAGTGTTTATTATAATCAAAGCTTTTATTTAAATAATAATAATAAAATTGTTTATTTAGATAACAGAGATCCATTATTGTTAGTAACAATTACTTATTAACTATGTTAGTATGTTAGTGTGCGAGTGCTCTTTTTGACCAAATTGAACCCACCCCTTTTTACCACCTGACTACCAGACGCAGACAGAACTTCCATCCCTATATAGTGGATTTACCAAGAAGTCGAACAAAATGCTTCGATAGTTCCTTTTTGGTACGGATTGCCAAGGTGTGGAACAATCTGCCTGCGTCTGTTTTTCCTGACCACTACAGTCCTGGAACTTTTAAGTGTCGAGTGAATAGGTTTCTCGTGGATGGACGTGTAACACCATAGTCTTCATGCGCACTTTCCATCAGGTGGCATGGAAGACAAACGTCCTATCCTTATAATATAAAAAAAAAAACAGTTAGGTACCCGAACAATTTAATTCTTAATAAAAGTATTTTATAAAATTATTAATGAAATTAAAACTTAAAATAACAATTAATACAAATTATAGTGCCTCTAGTAGTCACATTCAAATTTATCCAATCAAAACTATAATTACAATAAAAACAAAATTTAAATCGAGAAGTCAGAAATAAAATTAAGAATTGTATTAAGTAAAATTTAAATTAAATAAGTGTAATTACATTAAATTAAATTAAATTGACACGTTAAAATAAGTTATTATTGCTGTTGACTAGCACTCTCGCCCAATGGTGCCACATGAGACTGTCACATCTCCTTAATTTTGTTTTTAAATTCCAGATTCGACGAAGAATTAAAGAAAGCAGTATTACTCAATGTCAGAGGAACCAAACTTGTTCTACAATTGGCTAGAGAGTGCAAGAAACTCAAGGTGAGTAAACTCATTCAGAAAATATTGAAATAGAGTCTAAACAAACATAAGAAACCAGTATGACATAATTTTTCAAATCACTCACATTCATTTTAGTGAATCATTCAGTTCCTTCCATGCTGGACTGGGAGCAAAAGAAAAACATAGAATGTGCCAGCTGCTTCTCTTCCCGGGCATACTGTAAAAGTCAGATAAGGGACCGAGGTTTTATTGACGTTTTTGTGGGCGATAGGCTGACCCCCTATCACTGCAAGTCTCTCTCCAACATTATAATACCTTCAAATTTGTCAAATGTGGCATCAGATGGTTTATAGCTTCTGGTGTTCTGCCTACCCCATAAGGGATACAGGCGTGACGTTATGTATGTATGTATTCAGTGCCTCTCCGTATGGCGATTGTTGGCAATCAGATCTGTCCCTAGCAAGGCAAAAGAATTATGCAGTGCTCGCTAATCCAGTGCCTATACCTAGATATAAGATATAGAAGATACTTTTACATTAGAAAGGGGATCAGGTACCTTAAAGGTATGCACACAATATGGCGGCGGCGCGGCAGGCCGTATTGCAAGGCAAAAATCCGCCTGAGTCACTCGTATACATTTTATAAACTATAACACACTATGGGTCGGAAGGGCCGTATTTCATTTAAAATGTATAAGTACGATTTTCGCGCTGCGATGCGGTCCGGCATGGACTTTAAAAAACAAGGCAGTAGTGATATGTTTTTACGTGGCTTTTGTTTTTTGGAAGCCCTAATTTTCAACTAAAAACTTAAAAAAATGTATTTCTCAATTAAACCTTTTATCAAGAGAATTACACGAAATAAAAAAAACAAGTTTATAACCAAAGTGAAAAGTGGAAAATAACTTTAATTTTGTTTCGCAGTTGTTCATCCATATTTCCACGGCGTACTGTCACCTAGAGGAGAAATTGCTGGAAGAGAAGCCTTATCCTCCACCAGCTGACCCACATAAGGTATTAATTTTTAATAGCTACATATGGTTAAGAATTCATCCGCATTACATCCGGAACAACTGCATTTAACGGTTTAACCATTCATTACGAAAGAGCCTGTATACCTACTGTACCTACCTAGGTACCTACTGAAGATCTTTTGGATATACTTTTCATAAAACTCCATATTTTTAGGCATCAAGCAAAAAAACATAACCCGTATAAAAATATTTTGTTGTCCATCTGTCTGTCCGTCTGCAAGAACCTTTTTTCTCAGGATTTATGGGCAAAGTATGGAAAAATAAGGATCACGTGATGAAATGCATCTTTTACATTTATCAGAGCTAGTAAGTACTCTAGTTCCGGAAATATATTAAAGTCCTAAAAGTTAACGTAGTCTTTTTTGTATTTAAGAAACCATTTAAAACGTAGTTGCCTTACGTATCTGTTCCAATAGACATCATGTGGGTCAGGGTGTCAGTCAGTGTACTGTCAGATGGCAATACCCACCCAGACCTTTCCAGACGAGCCTAATAGCTGAGGTTTCGGCTGCAACGCGAGAGCCCACCTCAACGAACTTTTGTTCGTCTACTTGGATACGGTACTCTACTACTACTCTAGTTCTTCTGTGTGGTACCAGCTTATTTTGTATAAAAATCTTAATTTACGGCCACATAGTTGGTGTATCGGTTTGGGTAATTTATTTATATTTATAATTACAGACAATCGAAGCTGTGGAATGGATGGACGAGGAGACTGTAGCCGCCTTGACGCCTAAGTAAGTACCAGTAACGCCATCTATCCACGATCTGTGGCAACTACAATAAAGATTTTATACTTATGACCACGGAGGAAATATATTGAGGAGCTGCCCTATCCAGTTTTCTCTAGGGACTCAAGTGAAGCCTACGGGCGGGGTGTGAGAGGGGTAAGAGGTTGGTTATGGCCAATCATAGCCAAACAGGCGATGGCATTAGTTACCTTAATAAAAGTATTTCTACTTGGAGCAATATTTTTTCGCGGCATAAAAATCACCTAGACAACAAATAACAATCTGGAATTTTGGACATAAATAATTGGAAAACTAACAATTTGTAAAAAAATATTATGAATGAAATTATCTTCGTAGTTAGTTAGTTAATTTGATTTGGATTGTCAATGTAATTCCTTTATAAAAGTAGAGAAAACCGAAGATGACACAAGGTTTTTGTAGGATTTCACGGGTTTAGGTAGGAATTCAAAGCCGACTACGGCAGTTTATGGCACTATAAGTAACACCAATCTATCGAACTAACCTAGCGAAAAACCGATGCCGATAAACGGTGCGGAAACTGAAAAGAAGGGGTGCGTGCTCCTAACTCGAGCAGGCACCTAACCGTCCCCCTGGGAAAGGCCCAGTGCAATGGGTTCGGGTCTGCCGGATTTGTTAGCCCTGGAGAGCTAATAGCGTTCCGGGGCCACGCTAACGAGCTTCGTTGTCACCGTAAGGTATCAACTCGTTCAAACGCGGAACTTGGAAGTTTGTTTAAAGTTCGTCCTTTTCAGCACGAAAATCACTCAAACTTCCAAGTAGTAAGATAGCGAAGTTCGCGAATGCGTCGTTAGCACGCAAGTGGCGCCACTGTCGCAAAACGGCACTAATACGCGGCTATACCGACCGGAGCGCCTCGGAGTCGATAAGCGGTAAAACGGAACGATAACGATAAAGGTCCTGCCGAGTCGACAAGTCCCTTATCGATCGAAACGGAGAGCACTGAACACACGATAAACACGACCACTGCGCGCGAACGTCGCACAGCATTACGTACCTGCAAATTTATATACCTAGAAGTTTTGTCTCTTTCTATCGCATGCCTCTTATCTTTTCTTACGCTGTTAGGGTCGCTGCCTAGTGAAGAATAATTAATCTCCTTATTTGTAATTAAGTATCTACCGATGTAGCTATTACTGTTATTCTACCTTTGTAAAAAATATTATTTCAACTTACCTAAAGTACCTACAAAATGAAAAAAAAGTTACGACGAATAATTAGTAATACTACCTATGTTTTGTTTCCTAAATTGAACATAATCAAACCTAAACATAATCTAATTGAATATTTGTTTCTTTTTATGTCCATTTTTAAATACTATTTGCGACCTCGATCATAGAATTACTGTGAGTGCTATTAGATAGGTAGGTATCTACAACGTCCAGACGGGCGCGCGCGTGATACACGACCCATTCAAAATGCGCCGGCGGAGCGCTTCGCTGTAGGTAAATAACGGATGTACCGCGCGGAGTGAGCCAGGCCTGGTATTAGGTAGCACATGCCGAGCGTCTGTTACCAGAAAATTTGAATAATGTAAAATATTTCAATATTATTTGGTTGTTTGTGTAATATTACAGCTCGTTCGCACATGATCCGTTACACTGGATACCTTTGTGTCGAAAATACATGTACTGAATACTGTGCCATATGTGAAGTCACGCTTACAACTCCATGCGCCATCGATGAAAAAAAAACGTATCTGGTAAAACGTATCCAGTAAAACGGACCATGTGTGAACGGGCTATTACCATGCTAATCAATTTTTTGGCACAAGGAAAGAAAAAACAGAAAGAAATCGCTTTGAAATAATAAAGTCGTACACGTTGTATTTTTTTCTTATGTTTGTGTCTTTATCTTTGTTAATTTTTCACCGACTTCAAAAAAATAAGAAGGTCTTTAAATTCGTCTGTATGTTTGTATGATAGAAGATACTTCCCATTTTTGAGTACTTCATGTTATTTTTTTAATATTTATGATTTCGGAGATCGTTTAAAAGTTTTGACGTGAAGTCCGTTTTTTTTAAAGCTCTGCATTCGTCAATTATTTTATCTCAATTAAGCGTATTTTTTATGTAATATATTCCAACAAGAAATTTTAGCCTATTCAAGAAAACCTTTTTAAAACTTATTGTAAATAATTGACCATGTCCTTTTTCAGGCTTTTGAGTAAGCTGCCAAACTCATACGCTTTTACTAAAGCGCTTGGAGAGGCGCTTGCCGTCGAGGCTATGCAGGATATCCCCGTCGTTATCCTCAGACCTTCTATTGGTAAGTAAATAATTAGAGCACGATAATATTATATAAGAAGGCGAGTAGCTTTTGACATACCAAATAATAATAAAATACCCAGACAATCACACCAACTACATGGCCCCAAAATAAGCAAAACTTTGTTATGGGATAGCATGTAGAGAACTAGGATATAAATGATGATGATGATGTAATCTGGCCGATTTCGACCACGGCGGCTGTCTTCAACTCCGGTTTTGCCGTTGGTGTGCTCGCATGTGGCTTATGTAGATAAAAATAGATAAATATATATATATGTGTCGGAGAACGAGACAAAACGAAAAGAAGAGTTACTCTCAAAACACGATAGAATGAATCACTGGACAGTTACTTAGTACCGAGTCTGTGGGCTTGGGTACAACCCTGGCCCAATTACAACAAACTCTTAATTCGCAAGTCCGTTCCGTCAGTTACTTCACAGTTACAATGCCAACTCAATTAATACCGAGCTACTATCGACCGTCAGTCCGAGATACGTCCGCGCACCTAGCCGTCCTAACCGTATCTGTGTCACTTGCCATCATCCTACTTCAAGATACAACCTATGGCGCTGCAATCGAATGTCAGTCATTCATTGCATTTAGCGCCCTCTTTAACAGTACTACCAACATACTTTCGCTACCATGAAGTCATACAAACATCTTAATATCGCAAACTCATCGTTATCGCCAACACGGTCATCCTGCGATGACACACGTCCTCGTGTGTTAATCTGAAACAATCATACAAAAGTGGCGGCTTGGCTTATATATAATTTATTTATATATTTAATAAAACAATATAAAACACAGAGACACGGAACATTTTTTTTCCTTGTTCCGTGCGGGAATCGAACCCGCGACCACTGGTGTCTGAGGCAGACAGTGATACCTAATCGTCAATTTTTTTTAAACAATATTTGTTTTCGTATTTGCCTCAACTTATGTTTCGCGTTGCACAGTTAAGAAATGGTTTTTGTAAATAAATTATCGCGTTATATAAAAATTGCTCAATAAAACATGTTTATTTATTTTTCAGTAATCCCCATCTGGCAGGAGCCTGTTCCTGGCTGGACCGACAACATCAATGGACCCACCGGCCTTCTCATTGGTAAGCGGCGAAGAGACTGTCAAATCTTTTGCCTCCTTTTTAACGATTTTAATTGTCTAAATCTGTCCATAGAATGCACGTTTTTCATTTGTTTTTATAAATTATTGTATTACCACACCAAGCGATCGACTGTTTCATTCATCCAAAAATCAAAAAGTTTTATTCATATTAGGAATTTAACAAAACACTTGATGAAGTCAGTCATCACATACTTCGGCTTTAACTAGTTGTTGATAGTTTTCGAATAAGATATTACAGTAGACCAAGAGACAAAAAAAGCCGGCGGAAAAAAACCCTTGGCACTTTTTTTCAGTCAGACTTATCAAATTAATACAATTAGGTACAGTACAAATTGACCGTGATATGAAAAAACAACAAACACAAGACAGCTAATTGTGAGAGCCAATGTCATGCCACAATCAAATTGCTTACATAATAGGTGCTGTATGGGCTGAGACGAACGGAACCCGTACAGTATTTGATGATAGTAGAATAGTAAAATAATAGATAGGTGTAGATATTTAGTCTATAATTGACACTTAAGGAGTACACAATTAAACTTAAACTGATAGCAATAAAAGGATTAAAATGATAGAATTAAATTAAATGATAGATGATGGACAAATTAACTCTCCATGCATGATGGAAAATTCACTAAGATACCAAATTTGTGTCTGAGTGCATAACTAAATGAAACGCGTAAAAGTGTTAAAGCACGTTGTCCGATGATAACACATTTCAATTTTTTTTTTTTATGAATTATGGATGGGACGTTTGTCTTCCATGACGCCTGATGTTAAGTGAACATGAAGACTAGGGTGGTACACGTACATCCACGAGAAACCTATTCACTCGACGCTTAAAAGTACTAGGACTATACTGGTCAGGGAAAATAGACGCAGGCAGTTCATTTCAAACCATGGCGACCCGTATCAATAAGGAACTGTTCGGAATATCTACCACATACGGATGGAAGTTCTGTCTGCGTTTAGTAGTCCGATGGTAAAAGGGTTAGGGTTCAATTTGTTTAAACAGAGCACTCGCGCACTCACCAAAATGTATCCTGTAGTACACGGTTAAACAAGCAACCTTACGACGATGCTCTAGGGTCTGCAGTGTTTTGGTCGTAGGGTCGACGTTGTTAATTAGTTTACGGGTTCTTCGGTCAACGTAGTCCAGCGTTTCTAGTTGATATTTGGCTGAACCATCCCAAAGATGACTGCAGTACTCCATGCATGATCGCACTTGAGCTGTGTATAAGTTAAGAAGCTGTGCAGGGCCGAAGTACCTTACTATTCTGTACATTTCTGTTACTCAGGTGCTGGTAAGGGCGTTATTCGGACGATGTACTGCAAGAGCAACAGCTACGCCGACTACCTGCCAGTGGACGTGTTCATCAACGGGATCATGATCGTGGCTTGGAACTATCTGGAATATGGGTGAGTATATCTTACTAAACCCTTCACCTAGGTGAGAATGAGTTCAAATACGGTCACACACAGATAAAAAAGCCGATGGCACCCGTACGTAGGTACAGAAGGCAGCATATCAAGCGTTCTAAACCTGTGAAATAATTGTTATTGAAACTGAACTCTTTAACCTCCACATTAAATTAAAACTTTATTGGGGAAAGGACGACGCATAACTTTGTACGAGAACTGGTACCCGTCTCAATAGACGTGTGAGATATATCGTTGAAAAGGGTTCATCTTCTAGAACAAGAATTGGTATGGCGCCTGTCTTGATTCTGATAACCAAGCTAATAAAATTAAACAAAATCTCCGAAGACAAAATTAAAAAAAGGACCTTCATTTAGGTGTGCAACAGATAATCAGAGCGGCGGTGTCGCTTACTATCTACCGATAGTCACCGATAGACCCGTCCGCTATTTTGACTCTGAAAGGACTAACGATCGGAACTTGGCGCAATTGTTACTTTGGTTCAGGTTACTTAGACCTAAGGTACCCGCGGGTATTAAGGCCTGTCGGCAAATAAGGCCTAAGGGACCAAAATCGTACTAAATATAGTAGCTGACGTTAAGGATACACACTCACACATGTATTGTGCGTGTACAAGTTGCTACGATGTCGCGGAACCACGTTGGTCCGTCCCTCGTGCCAGTATCTCCAAAAAACTTTCTGTTGTGGGGTCACGTGGCATGTCTTATAAAAATTGGCCCCAGTAAAACGTAAGTTTTTTTTTAAATATTACACTTACATACCTGTGTTGGTTATCTGTTTATTTATTATTGTTTGCTTATCCCTACTTACCATAATTAAAGGATGAGTCGTGTACAAAATTTGAATTCATTTAATTTACTGTATGCCTATGGTCGGCGAATATTAAGGCCTATAAAATTGTACCATAGGCCTTATTATACTCCAATATTTTTTACTGATAAATAAGGCAGGGCTTGTTTTTGAAATTATTGTATGTGTGTAGGTATGTATGTCTAATTTATTTGTAATTGTTTTCAATTATTACAGTCAAGATGCCTACCTACCAAACGGGCATTGTGGTCAGAAGATCATCTGATCTCTGCTGTTGGAGCAATACAAAGACTATGAGTCACCTATTCGGCTGAAAAAGTCATTAATTATCGCGGTACGCCAGTCACAAACGATCTGTATGATAAATATAATAAAAAGATAAGAAATAGTAAGGGAAATAAAAAAAGAAACTAAAGAAAAATATCCAGAGGAGAATTTTGATAAGGCAAGGGAGTGGAATAAATGTAGAACAGAAAATAAGAAATATAAAAAGACTTAAAATCCAAGGAAAGCTAAAATCGTACATACCAAGAAGTCTACCACCATCACCGGGCACTACACCAAAGCAGTTCAGTTGGTATCATGAGTCATGCCTGCGACTGAGACAGAATAGATGATGCCACGCAATGCATCATCCATTCGCAATGCTAAATGGTATCAAAAAGAGGACGTCGGTTTATCGGTTGAAGATACTAATAAAATTTAGTGTCCTGGTGAATTCGAATAGGTAGATTTTGTTTTAGGGTGCTATGTTCCTATAACTTTATTTGTATGATCTTAAAAATAACAATTTACACACTATAAGTTGATTTTTAGATGGCTTATACTATAGGCCTTTTTACCCTACTATAGGATAATAAGGCCTTTAGATTGAGTTTTTAAAGAAGTCTCATATTAATTTAGTTTTCAACCGGAGAACAAACTTTTCAGTCAAATACGGTAGTCAGTTAAGTACATAACTGATATATAATAAAACTTGTTGATTATGTTGAGTATTTTTCATTTTATAGCAAATTTCCCTTAGCTAGGCCTTAATACCCACTTGTACCTTATCTAACTGCGTATTTTACATGGTTATTGGAGGTAGATACCAAAATTATAATACGAAATTTAAGACCTTATAGCTCTGACTGAACGGACCAACGATCGGGAGTTGACGCCATAGTAACTTTGATTCAAGTTGCTAAGACATATCCAATGGCGTATCTTACATGGCTATTGGAAGTGGGTACTGAAATTATGCGTCGTCGTTTGACAGGTTTACAAACTTGGCTTGCTCTGCTGCCTTCTGAATCTAATACGCAACCCACACTTAAATGCACACACGCATCTTCCATGCTGCACTGGGAGCAAAGGTAAAACATGGAATGTGCCAGCTGCTTCTCTTCCCGGGCATGCTGTAAAAGTCAGTAAGGAGATTTTTTGTTTCTGACCCCCTGTCACTGCAACAGTCTCTCCTCAGCATTATGACGCCTCTAAATTTGTCAAACGTGACAACATATGGTATTTTATCCTCTGGTGTTCTGACTACCCCATAAGGGATACAGGCGTGAAGTTATGTATGTATGTACGCATAACATACAAATTTAGTGTGCCCCCCCTTCAGCTCTTGACAACACTAATTAACATACAGCACACAAAACTACTGTAATGATTAATTTCTAATAGTCTGAGAGAATTAATAAAATTAGTGGAAATAATTAGGTTTATATCAACATACTAAAAGGCCTCAAGAGCCGGGGTATGCATGCTGATGATGTAAAGTGTGGGTTGAATTTCCCTTTTTTGAGGTTTTTGCTCATATCTTTAAAATTTGTACAAATATCAAAATAATTGCATCTAACAAAAGTTTTATACAAATTTTGTACCGATTCGGTCATATAAGTTGTTTCTCTACGACCTTTACTTAATTATAATTAACTTAATTAATACATAATTCCCGGGCACTATCATAATGCATAGGCAATGCGATAAATAATGAAGTTTAGATAGTATTTTAGCACTTAGCCCGATACAGCGTGGGCATTATACAAGTGATTAATGCGTCTATAAAATGTTATGAACAACTAAATAAATACTTAAATACCTAAATTATTATAATTACAGGGATAAAGCGTCAAATGTCATAAACTTCACATCATCAGCAGAAATCAAAGTGACCTGGTTGGAGATGATAGACGCCGGAAGAGAGATCATCATGAACAGAGTGCCGCTCAATGGAGTTGTGTGGTAAGAGAATTCAAACAGATAAAATAAATAATAAATATACGAGGGTGGATTGAAAAGTTCGCGGCCTAGTCAAGAAAACAGAATAAAGTACATACAAAAATATTTTTATTTTTCGACGTAATCTCCATTTAGCTCTATGCACTTCTTCCATCTGCTTTCCAGAACTTCCATACCTGTTTTAAAAAAAGATTCCTCAAGGTCTTGAAAATACAGGTTAACAGCGGCTTCGACCTCTTCATTCGTTAAAAATTTCTGCCCACCGAGGTGTTTTTTCAGGTTTGGAAACAGATGAAAGTCCGAAGGTGCCAAATCAGGAGAATAAGCTGGATGTGGCAACAATTCGAAACCACAATCACGAATTTGAGCCATAAACTCGACAGACGTGTGGACTCGGGCGTTGTCCTGGTGAAACAACACTTTCTTTCTCAGTAATCCTGGGCGTTTCTGTTTAATTTCTCCACGTAAACGGCGCAGAAGGGTGCTATAGTACGCAGAGTTTATTGTTTCGCCTTTTGGAAGGTAGTCCACCATAATGACACCCTTAGCATCCCAAAAAACCGATGCCATCACCTTGCCAGCCGACAGAATTGCCTTTGCTTTTTTCGGAGTTGGTTCACCTGATTTTTTCCATTGTTTGGATTGTTGTTTTGATTCTGGGGTATAGTGGTGAACCCAGGTTTCATCCATTGTCACAAATCTGTCAAGAAAACCTTGTGGATCAGCCTCGAACATCTCCAAACAGTCGCGAGAAATCGTGAGTCGAATTCGCTTTTGCTCTACTGAAAGCAATCTGGGGACCCACCTAGCCGAAACCTTAGAAAAGCCGAGTTCATGGACAATGATGTTTTGCGTTCGTTCATATGAGATGCCTATAGTGTCTGCAATTTCTCTGATAGTCAATCTACGATCTTTCAATATGAGATCACACACTTTATTGATGTTTTCTTCGGTCGTAGACGTCATTGGCCTGCCGGAGCGAGGGTCATCTTCGATGTTCTCTCGTCCACGTTTAAATTCTGCAACCCATTTTTTCACAGTGGTATAAGACGGGGCAGATTCCCCTTTTTTTTTTTTTTTTTTTTTTTTTTTTTTTTTTTTTTTTTTTTTTTTTTTTTAACTGGAGGAAAACGTGCAATCACGTCCCCGACCGCCCAAGGGGGAACGGCGGGGTATGTGGGGATGATCCGGCAGAAGGCCGGACCTACCCACTAAAAACCTCCAGGTGTACCTCACCCGCCATAGATGGAGCTCACGGTACCGCCATTGGCATTACCCGCGAGCCCCGGCGGCCTGCGCTCAGCCTCAGGGGGCAGATTCCCCTAATGTTGTTTGCATGTCATCATGGATCTCCTTTGGTGTTAATCTTTTTTTAAACAAATATTTAATCACAGCACGTTGTTCAAATTTCTCCATTAGTGAAAATTTGTTCTACACACGTATTTATATTGTTCGTAAAATTTTATTTAAACAAGATATCAAATTGAAAATTCGCGGCGAAATAATGACAGTTCAAAATGACGGCAGAAAAAATAACAAAAGTTTTTTTTTTAATGGCCAGGCTGCGAACTTTCAACCAATGTAGTAAATGATAAACCAATTTTGTGGGTCCGAAGTTAGTATAATAAGCCTGTGTTGTGCAAATAAACAGCCTTTTATAGATCGTGCCACACATATATTCCCCTCTGAAGTTCTTGCAATAAGTAAGTAAAGAAGAAGTTAGTAAAACGCTTTGCAAAACGCCTTGCAACAATTTCAGAGTGGCCAAAAGTTTGTCGCGATCTACACACATACGACATATACACAACCCAAGCCAGTATGGAAGTAATATATCTCATTACGAGTGCGGATAGCCTGTCATTGCAAAGAGTTCCGACAAATGTCTCCCCGAGCCGAGGCGCAGTCGAAGTGAGGGTCGACAGTCGGAACAAGTTGCTATGAGGGTTCCGCACCTGTACTGAACAACGATTTTTTATACTGTTGCGAGAAAATGAAGCAATTTAAATAAAATATACAAAATGGCGCCAACCGTAAAATGATATAAACAGAGATTTTTATTGTTTTCTTTTCCATACAGCCAAGTCTTCAGTAGATTTTTTTTGATATGAAAATGAAACTTAATGACATGAAATGAAATGAAACCTAGCTCATTGAGTCAAATCATTAAATCTGATATTGAAACAAATTAGTACTCAGCTTCTTTTTAGAAATATTTGCATGAATCTCAAAAATTTTTATAATTTTTTTAGTAAAAACTTCATGGTTGGTATTTTCTTTTTAATTGACATTATTTTGACAGTTGGGAAAGAGAACGCACGATTTCGGAAAAGGTAAAGAAAAAGTAAGAATATGTAATAGCCCACATCCCGAACGCTCTACGTCCCTGCAATACGTCACTTTTTCAGCAACTGTATTAAAAAGTTATTTTTCTCAAACATGCTTGGAAGTTTGAGCATTATTTTGACAACCTTCTTCAAGATAAACCGAACTTGCTGTACTGGTCGAGCAGCGGCCGGCAATAGTTGTATGAAAATCCATATCTGGCGTGTTTAGTGGCTAAATAAATTACTATGTAAAATCATATTTGTATGGAACGATCTTCTACTCCGCAACATGGCGATCAAAGAGGTAACTTATCAAAAGTTTAATTTAAATTTCGAACTGGCTTGCACATAGAAAGCTGTTTAGTGAAAAAAAAAATACTTTGGCGCGTAAAATTGTATTTTCAAATATAAGTTCTTAATTGCACTACCTACGTAGTTTAATTCGACGCATTATTTTAGAAAAGTACTATACAAAACTTGGCCGCAACTAGGCATTGATGGACTTACGTATGTGTGGCTCGGCTTCGCCTCGGCCCACATTCACACGTTCATCCATCAATGCCTCCCTTGCCGACCGCTGCAGTAATGTACTATTTTACAGAACCACACGGCAGCCGAACACCAATACGCCATAAAAGCCGCATTTTAGTGTGTTACCACATCAACCAATTAAAGAATGGATTAGTCGACATCTATCGATAGTTTTTACAAGGCCAATCAGATCAGATTCGATCAGAAAATAAACCGATAAACCGAACACCTTAGATATAGATATAAATACATATAGTAGGTCGCCTTATAATCAAGGACTGTATACCGGTATGAATTTCTGTACAATTTTTTTCTGTATGACGTCATACCGTTAAATTAGGTGTATTTAAAAATAACAGTAATGGAATTCATACTGAAATAATTCTTGTACCTTTTTTATTATTGTAGCATAACTGATTTTTTTTTCAGTTAACTGAAATTTTCCGGTATTAATATTAATATTGATAATCAAATTTTATTTTTAAATAACTTTAGAATGTTCGATAGTTTAGCTGAAGCCTATGAAGCGTAGGTACATATGCTGACCTATACATTTCGGTACAGAAATTAAATAAGTTAAAATATTTCTGTACTTAAAACATCTACAGAAATTAATCCGGTATACATTATTTGGGTACTGATATAATTAATTTAGATTTTAATAACTTGTACAGTTATTGTGTTTGATGAAGCAGTACACTAATAAGGGTACTGAAATTTTACTAGTACTATTTAAAAAAATTATACCGATATGCAGTCCCTGCTCATAATAGTCAATAATTGACTATTATACGCGGACGATTGGGGTAATGTGACGTCTCGCGCGCACGAAGATATTGCGCCTTTTTTATTTAAAATCGGTTGCATTGCATGTTACGTTACATTATTATTGTTATTACGTTGGATTATTATTATTTGGCATATTAAACGCTTCACGCCTTTTTGGCGGAAAAAACCTGACATTCTTACCAGTCGATCAGAGATCAGGTCAAAAGAGACGGAAACCGGTGAACGATTCGGGCAGTCTCGAGCTAGACCGGTTTTTGCGAAACTGCCGACGAATCTTAGCCTTTCAATGCAGATATTATTATTATCTTTATTTGTAAATACATATTATTTCCTGCTTGCAGGTACCCGGGCGGCTCCATGAAACACTCTCGTCTGCATCACAACATCTGCGCGCTGCTCTTCCACTGGATTCCGGCATATTTCGTCGATTTTCTACTCTTCTGTCTTGGATATAAGCCTGTGTAAGTTTTAAATCCTTTATTATGAATAAAAATCATGATGTCTGAAAAGATTAATAAACTTGGAAGAAGCAAAAGATGTATGTCTGGATCGTAGCAATTGGTGTTCTCTTGTCTCTGTCTACCACAAAGGGAGACAGGCGTGGGGTTATGTATGTATGTATGTAAATCAACAAGGTTATTGATAATTAGACCGGAATCTTTTGAGGTGACGTAGAGGAATGAAAGTCGAATGGAATAATAATGGAAGTCGTCGTGGCGCCGTGGTTACTGTGCATATCAAACGATATCGCAGGTTAAGCGCGCTCGGTGCGGCCGGTAGAAGGATGGGGAAGGATGGGTGCTTCGGAGGGCACGTTAAGCAGTCGGTCCCGGGTGCTGTATACTTGTATACAGGGTTTGTCAGAAGCCATTTTGGCACCCTAAAATATCTGACGTCCACCAACCAGCACCGGGCCAGCTTGGTGGATTACGGCCTAAACCTCCTCGTCACCCAGAGGAGAGACTCATAGCCCTGCTGTGGGCTCATGATGATGATGAGGAGAATGATTTGTAACTATTTGAGCCCAAATTGTGTAATCCAGAAGAAAGAAAGAGGTAGAGATCAAGTTGTCGGATCGAGCGATTTGTATTTTTGAGACGCTCTCTTTATCCATTGTAGCTTTAAATCTTGACTTGTCTTAATTTAGGTTGAACATAAAATAAAAATATATAAAATAAAATCCCCAGACAATCACACCAACTACATGGCCTCAAAGTAAGCGAAGCTTGTCTTATGGGATACCATGTAGCGTAAACTAGGGGTTATCTAAAATTTAAATACATATACACTGTGGTTCCAAATTACGTTGACAAATTTAAAAATAATAAATTTCAAAAATGGAACATGCTGCGTTGCTTTTGTTTTTAATTATTAAAAAATCACATGTTTTGGCGCCAACTTAACGTTATTTGTGAAGATAATATATAAAAAAATAGTTATTTTTTACTATGTCTGCTCAACGAGGTGCAATAATATCCTTATATGAGGCTGGTAAGCGGCAGTGCGAGATAGAGCGACTTCTCGGTATCAGTCAGCAGTTAGTTTCTTCTGCTATTAAACGTTACGATGAGCTTGGCCATCTTGGTGATCGTCCGGGAAGAGGCAGAAAAAGAACTGTGAGGACGCCTAGGCTTCGACATATCGTCAAACAAAGATTGACCCGCAATCCACAAGCCAAGGTAAGAAAAATGGCTCGAGATTTTGGTGTAAGTCATTCAACGTTACAACGAGTTGTTAAAAATGAGCTCAAGTTAACAGCATACAAGCTGCGAAAAGTGCAGCGGTTGGATGATAAAGATAAAAAAATACGTCTTGAAAGATGTCGCTTACTGAAAGCGCGCTCCGCTGGTGAAGCGTGGAAAAATATTGTTTTCACAGATGAACAAATTTTTACGATTGAACAGTCTTATAACCGCCAAAACGATAGAATTTACTCTTCTAGTCACCTTGGAGCCAGAGCAATTATCCCCCATCGGCAAAAACCGGATTCAGTCATGGTTTGGGGTGGCATTTGCTCAACAGGCAAAACTCCTCTCGTTTTCGTAGAAAAAGGTGGGAAAATGAATCAAGAAATATACCGACGCGATATTTTGGAGAGTGTAGTTCTTCCTTGGAGCCAGCAGCACTTCGGCGACCAACCGTGGACTTTTCAACAGGACTCTGCTCCATCTCACAGGGCCTCAAATGTGCAGCAGTGGTGTATGGACCATTTCCCAGAGTTCATAAGTTCCAAGGAATGGCCTCCATATTCACCAGACCTTAATCAAATGGATTACAGCGTATGGTCAATTCTAGAAGCGAGGGCCTGTGTAACTTCACACAGAAGTGTAGACGCGCTGAAGGCAATACTTTCTCGTGAGTGGGACAAAATATCTGAAGAGGAGGTACGGAAAATCGTCGAAAACTTCAGAAAACGTTTAAGCCTTTGTATAAAAGCTTAAGGTGGTCATTTTGAAAATAAATAGATATTTACGTTAAAATAATACTGTATTTTTATTATTTAGTAGTCACCGTTATACTGTGTAAAAGAAAAATAAAATAAATCGTAAAATAATTTGTCAACGTATTTCAGAGCCACCCTGTATAGATAAACGCCCAGACCCGGCACTTGTTCTTGTTCCGTGCGGGAATCGAACCCGCGACCACTGGCGTCTGAGGCAGACAGTGTTACCCCATCGTCAAAGTGGTTGTCAAGGTTCAGGTTGTAGTTATTAATGCATTTCCGGGCTCTTCGGTCAACAGAGTCCAGCGCTACTAGTTTGTTTTTGGCAGATCCATCCCAAACATGACTACTGATCTCCATACAAGATCTCGCTAGGATTAATCCAAAATTAGAATACAAATCTTACATGGGACCGGAAACGAAAGAAAAACATAGAATGTGCCAGCTGCTTCTCTTCCTGGACATACTGTAAAAGTCAGTTTAGGAACAGAGTATTTACTGGCGTTCCTGTGGACGATAGGCTGACACCCTGTCACTGCAATTGTCTCTCACCATCATTATAATACCTCCAAATTTATCAAACGTGACATCAGATGGTTCTACAGCCTTTGGTCTTCTATCTAGCCCATGAGGGATACAGGCGTGAAGTTATGTATGTATGTACCATCATAATCTTCAGGCTCAGTTACCAGGTGGCATAAAAGAAAAGCGTCCCATATTTACTATGTAAAAATAAGATCTGGCTTGAACGATTTTTTTTTATGTTTGTTACTTTTATTATCAATATATATAAAACTGTTCCGTTACTGACTGAGTGACTGAGGTACTGAGTGACTGACAGACAACGTACAGCCGTAACCACTGGGCGTAGAGAGCTGAAATTTGGAACATACATTCTTTAGGGGATGTAGGGGTGCATTAAGGAAGGAATTCCAGAAATTCCTACGGGAACGGGAAATATAGGACTTTTTAGTTTGTATGAAAAATCTTATTCCTTGAGTGCACCGATGTGAAACTTGGTGTAAAGGTTTTTCAATGTGTGTCTGGTTGTGTTATGAAAGGAATGCCCGAAATTCCCACGGGAACGGGAAATAAACGATGTTTTAGTTTGTATGAAAAAATATTATTACTTGAGTGCACGGATGTGATACTTGGTATAAAGGTTCCTCAATAAGTGTCTGTTTGTATTATGTAAGAAATTCCCGAAATTCCCACGGGAAGGGGTTAGACTTTTTAGTTTGTATGAAAAATCTTATTCCTTGAGTGCACGGTTGTGATACTTGGCATAAAGGTTCTTCAAAGAGTGCCTGGTTGTGCAATGAAAGTAATTCTCGAAATTCCCACGGGAACGGGAAATATATGATTTATAGTTTGTATGAAAAAAAATATTCCATGAGTGCACAGACGTGATACTTAGTATAAAGGTTCCTCAGTGAGTGACTGTTTGTGTTGTGAAAGAAGTTCCCGACATTCCCACGGGAACACGAAATATTGGACTTTTTAGTTTGTATGAAAAAATATTTCTTCAGTGCATGGATGTAATACTTGGCATAAAGGTTCTGCAATGACTGGTTGTGTTAAATATAAACAATGTTTATGCGCGTACGAAGTTGCGGGCAAAAGCTAGTAATTTATAAATTTGTTTCAGGTTAACTCGCGTTCATAAGCGAATCAGCAAAGGTTTCGACGTCTTCGAGTACTATACCAACAACCAGTGGGACTTCAAATCTGACATTGCGCAGACAATGCGACAGAGACTGAATGCTAGAGAGAGAAGAGACTATAAAGTTGATGCTATAGGTACGCATCCTTTTTTTTATTATAGGTTAAGCCCGCGTTTAACTCCAAGCTCACCTGAAGGTGAGTAATGATGGGGTCAAAGATGAAAAATGCTGATGACACTATGACAATTTTATTCCATTCTTGTTAAAATACTCTGGTCCCAGTTTGTCATGTTCGTGTTGTGCATCCATAGCTTAATGCACCTACTATGCAAGCAATTTGGTTGTGGCATGACATTGGCTCTCACAATTACCTGTCTTGTGTTTGTTTTTTTTTTTTAATGTCACGGTCAATTTGTACTGTACCTATTTGTATTAATTTGATAATTCTGACTGAAAAAGAGTGCCATAAGTTTTTCTTCCGTTGACTTTTTTTGTCTCTTGGTCTACTGTAAAGTCTTATTCAATAACTAGTTAAAGCCGAAGTATATGATGACGTTATCAAGAGATTTGTAAAATTCCTAAGATGAATAAAACTTTTTGAATTTGAATTAAAAAAGAACTGGCCCTACATAGTAAAATTGTCAGAACACATCACGGCTGGAGCGGTGATATTTGGCGGCAAATTTTATATAAAGGGTGGTACGGAATGGAAACCGGATTAATCCCCTTTTACGACACGCTTATTCAAGTAGGGCTATGCCTTTAGGGTACTAACACAGCGAGTTCTAAAATTCTTGCAAATTATCATATACTCTCCTGGCATTATTCAACCATGCTTATAATAGTTTTTTTCATCCACCAACTAGTACTAATTAATTCTAAATTATATTTTTTTATAACCAGGTCTGGACATCTCAGCATACTTCGAGGACTGCATCAGAGCCGCTCGCATCTTCATCTTGAAAGAATATGACGACACACTACCTGCTGCACGAAGACATATGAATATGTAAGTCTCTATATCATGTAGAAAAATACATCTGTCTGTCTGAATGCCCAGGATAATATTAAACAAACATTGCTGGACATGTACAGCGTGTTTAAAAAAGGATTTTTGTAGTCGAATGGAGAAGAAGACCCTGTATAATTATACACATTGCGCCATCTAACTCTAAAGTAAGCACATAGCTTGTGTCGTAAGTACTGCACAACAAATATACATACTACTTACTCGTTATAGTTTTTTTCGTAGATACAATACATCAGGCCAACGCTACACGCGTGTGTCGGCGTTCGTACCGTACGTCTGTGTCACCTTCGTAAGTGTGCCTGTAGGTACAGTCGTGTCAACGGAATACTTAACCTAGGCGTGTAGTACACGCGGTAGACACGTTTGATTTTTTTTTTTTTTTTTGTTTTTCCGCCACAGAAAATTTTGGGCACCCCCTAAAACAAGCTTTAACCAGTAAAGCAAGCTTTAGCGGGAGGAGGATGAATCCTATTACGGACGAATGGGCATTCTATAAGCTGTTAACCCCAGTGGCTAACGGCAAATAGAATGCCCAGACAGTGTGGAGACTCACTCAGTGAAGCCGAGCATACCCACTAAACATCCCCCTTTACGACCTACCTTAATCCAGGTTCTTGATCATTTATCGGAGCGACAGCCAATTGGAGAGAGAGGCTGCGCAGTGAGCGGCATCCAGACGGCTGCCACCAAAAGGAACTGAAAGTGAGAAAAAAACAAAGCTAAGATTAGCAGAAATGACAAAGCTGAAACTAAGATAATATCTAGAGTGATCAGACTCACTCTGAGATAGGAATGCTGGAAAGAAGGACTACGTTTAGAAACGTTGAGCTTGCTGGAGTTTCCTGATAAGGGGAGCGAACTTGGTTAGGACCGGAAGAGCACCGTTGAAACCCTCTGGGCTGGCGTCGAGAGCGGCGCCGAAAGCCAGGATCTCGTCGATGGGAGCGAGCTGGATCCAGAACGCCATGCGGTCTTGAGAACCATTTGCATTCTGGCACTGGGAAGCCGATTTGGCGGCCGGTTGCGATTGAGTCGCGACCCGGCTGCGCTGACCTGGAACGATAGAAGTAAAGGCCTTAGGGGCCTTTGAACTGACTGGAGGGGCGTCCGAGCTAGGCTGCGGTCGCTCTCTCCAGTTCTCGATGGGCTTCACGGTAGCCCTGGCAGCACGCGGTGCCTTGGGGCAGCCGCGAAAGTTTGCTGTGTGGCCTGACTGGCCGCACAAGACGCAGGATGGAGCGGTGGGCGATTCGGGAGTGCGAGAGCACTCCTTAGTCCCATGCGGTTCTAGGCACTTGACGCACCTAGGGGAAGCATGACAATTTGCCGCCGCATGACCATACAATTGGCAGCGGTGGCACTGACCTGGAAAACCACGCTTGTGTGGTACCTCGACGCGGATGTTGGAGAGACCGCACACGGTGAGCTTGCCTCTGAAAATGGACTGCCCTTGCGGGCTCTTCGCTAGGATTACTAGCGCTAGTGGGAACTGCTTGCCTCGGCGGCTGTGCATTTTGTGCACAGATTCGACGGGGAAGCCTTGAGATGACAAGTCCTCTTGGATTTGCTCGTTCGAGAGCTCAAACGGCACGTTCCTGAGGACAGCACGAATCTTACGCTCTTCAGGGAGAGCGTAAGTGTGATACTCGAGCTTTTGATCAGCAAGAAGCCGAGTAAGATTCCTGAAATCGGGAATGGAATTGACAACGACCTTAATAGAGTCACCCACGTTGGATGCCTTACTATACTGGATCTTGGGATTGTGTCTACCGCAGAGAGCTGAGACCTCGGTCCAGCGGCTCTTGTCCCGTAGAAAGACGGGGGGCGGAGACTTGACTTTCGGCGGAGCCGAATCTGATTGCGACGCAGGCTGTGACGCCGGGATTGCTGAAACAAAAGGCGCAGGAGCAGACGCCGGTGCGACATTTTGCGGAGCAGGAACAGCGGCTGGAGCAGCTGAAACGGATGGAGATAAAGTCGAAGAAGCATCTTGCTTCTTCTTCTTTGACTTTGACTTTTTGCGAACCTCTGTGAACGGAGCAGGAGATTCTGAAGCTAACGGAGCGGAGTCGGAATCACTACCTGGCGGGGTAGTTTTCCGTTTGCATGCGGTGGAATCTACCGACATGCGATCTGAAAAAGGATCGACGAACTCAGATGGGTCTGGAGACGCCGGAGAATCGGTTTGGAACCCCTGAGAAATAGAGGCGACCTGGGAATGAGCTGACAATTGCTCTCGCATGGACTCGATTTGAGCGAGAAGAGCTTCCTTCTCGGCTGCATATTGGGCTTCCAGTGATTGTTTTTCGCTGGACAACTGGCTGAAATCTGAAGACAGCTTTTTGAATTCTGTGGACGAGGGACGGGCGGCCAATTCCTTTTTCAGGAATTCGGTCCGGTCGGTCTCATCGTTGTACTTTGTAGTAGCATCGATGGACTTACGATAATAGAGTTGAACCTCTCGGTTAAGTTCATGAATACGACGGCGATTAGTTTCGCATTGATGCTCGGTACACTCAGGGTGACGAGGCATAATGCTGAGCTGAAAGAAAGTCTAGCGAAGACAAAACTGCGCTGGAAAAGAAAACGACCTAGTACGGACCTATTGCCGGTGAACGGCGGACGATCAGGCTTAGTTGTCACGGTTACGTATCCACCTGACCAGCGATGCTTCGGCCGGCAGCAGTCGGGTCCGCCCTGAAAAGGGCAGATGAATTAGCCCCGACACCACACAGCCTCCACAAGAGAAAACTTTCCGAAAGAGCTTAACTTGGCACCTGACCCGCACGAGTGCGGGGGAGGGAACAAGGGCAGCGCAATACGAACACTCGGGAGCGGCCGCAGACACGACCGTTCGGGAGCGAACGCAAACGGGAAGTGTTCGACACGTTTGACGCAGCAATGGCCCTTATCTAGTAGCCATAATAGTACCACAGTACAGATATCTACAGTAATTCAACTTCATACAAACGGACAATATAAAAATATATTTGCAGTCACAAAACTGAATGGAAGTAAACACAAAATAGGCAAATGTAATTTAAACGCTGACTGAAGGCGGGCAGCCCTATCACATGTGAACGGACCTAAGCGCTGCTGTAGGCATTTATTTCAAAGATGCGGCTCAGTTAAATTACTGTTAGATCTGTACTGTGATAGTACCTATCTTAATTTGGGCGTTTGCTATAAAACATTTTTGAAAACAAAGTTGCAAACTGTTCTTTTATATTTTTGAAAAGATGATTGCTGTTGAGATTCTTGCCACTTCTTCTTAACAGTCTTTCTTCTAGTAAGTGTAAACTTTCTTTAAGTGCAGGTGTATAAATACCTACGATATATTTTTTTATTTCTCTTTGAATATTTATAAATAGACGACGACTTTGGCGATGGTTGCGGGTTCGATTACAGCACGGAAATAGAAAATAAAAATGTTCCGTGTCTGGGCGTTTATCTATTTATGTATTTATATTCTAGGTATCCCATAACACAAGCTATGCTTACTTTGGGGCCATGTAGGTAGTTGGTGCGATTGTCTGACGATTTTATTATTTTTTATTTATATTTATTTATTTATAATTATTACTACCTTATCGTTTAAAAGTTGAGTACCTGTTACTTTATACGAGAACTAAAAGTATTTTTCATACATTTCAGAATGTGGTTCGTCGACTTGGTGGTTCGTTGTCTGTTCTGGGGCTTCCTAATTTACTATGCCTTCGGTTGGATGACATCACTCGCGTCATACGTCATCGGTTCAAACGTCAGCCAAACGGTTGTGACACCTGCGGAATGAAGATTCAAGATGGCGGATGTCACAAACGTCACAATAGACTGTTTTTGTAAGACTTATCTGATGATTGAAGAATGTATTGATGTATTGATTGAAGTGTAATATAATACTTATAATCGAAATCACTTATATGAAATATTTAGATAAGTGAGATATATGAGTGTGTGTAGTCTTTTTTATGTGTAGATTCTTTTAATTGAAGTTAAAAGTTGAATTTTGAATTATAAATTTGGTTTATTTTTGGTCGTATTAAAGTTTACGTAACTGTATCTCAAGGAATTAAATAAAAAATTAAATATTATGTGTACTTAGGTTATATCCTTCAAAATTAAATGTTTTTTTTGTGTAAAATGAAATGTAAGATATGTATTTAGTGTACCTAGTTAGTAGATTTATAGTTTGTAGGTTTCATTGATAATCTGGTGATTGATAAGCGTAAAATTCCAAATTTATTTTTAAGTTCGTAATTTTGTAAAAAAATAAAAGTTATACCTACTTTTTACTTCTGTTTTTATTTTCAACAGCTGTCGTCCTCAAATTTATTCAACTTGGGCTTTGGGCCGATGCTGCGCCACGCGTGTTTACTCGTGTTTATTTAATAAATCAATTTATTTGCTCACAAAAAAAGGACTTAGAACTAATACAAGATAAAATAATAAATTTATACCATACCTACTCTAAAAAGCTTATTTTATTCACGCAAAACAGTGAATAAAAAGGCCTTATATTCACTGTTTTGGTGTTTGATAATGATAATAATAAGAAAATTACGCTTCATATCAGTCATTGCTCTAATTTTAATGTCCATTTCAATCAATGTAACATTTCTTACTTCTTGATTAAATTTATATTTTCGCTTAAATTATGTATTTTTCTCGTAGTCATGGTATAAAGTATAGTATGCAACTCCTGAATAAAGTACGAATTTATATCGAGGGCCATGAATCTACGGCCCTCGCTTTAAATCCGTCCTTTGGTTGCATAATATACTATTTATGATAGTGCGAGCAAAAAGGCTTTGGCTCAGCTTGATGTTGATGCTGGAACAAGTTCAGCAACAACGCTGTTAATTCTGCCAAATCCTATGTGTTGAGTAGCTACGCTATGCTTCGCTTCTATTTATTTATTATAAAACAAATATATACAGACCCATTTTTTTAATTGAGGATACATAACTATTAAAATTATGATAAACAAAAAAAAATCTTATATGGATTACATTCTTCAGATATCATGCAACTTTACTTTACTTTAGGTACCTCCCACCTAATGCGTTTTTGCTGAGACAATAAATTATGCTTAATTTTACTTTTAAATATGTTGACACTATTGACATCTCGCAGTGGAGAAGGAATATTGTTCCAGTACTTGGTTGCATGATATCTGAAGCTACCACGGAACGCCATTGTTTTATGCTTTGGGACCAGTAAATCGCTGACACACTTTCTGATTCCATAGCGTCTATTATATGATCTCCAAGACAACTTTCATACAAAACTGCCACATCCGTGTCGTACGCGCGTACGTATGGTACCTACGCGCAACGCGCGTGGACGGGGCTAGCTCTCGCGTGTACTACATCGCATTGACCCATAAATTAGTAAGTGACTTTATGAAGTCTACTATCATAGCCGGCTAGCTTGTACTTATTTCTAGTATTAACATTATGTTAGTCATATTTTCTACGGAACATGTTTAAGTTCTTTTTTACAAACATAAGATTTTCAAAGATATATTGTGACGCAAACGTAAGAATATTTATTTCCTTAAACTTATTTCTATCTAAATGTTGCTCTGGAATTAAGTTTGTAGATTGCGCGTTTGTAGATTGCGATTGTTATGTCAAACCCTATTTTCTTATAAAGGGTTGATTTTTCGTCACCTGCCAAATTTAAATGTTAGTTTCTTTGATACGATATAAACGTGCCTGCATTTTTATTTTAGCGTCGCTCGGTACAAAAAAGTAGAAATATGGAACCACAAACTTTTAAAAAAATTGTCGCTGTTTATGAACATAGCTACTACGACGTAGTACTACAAAATGTGTGTAATTGCGTGCAGTCATCTTTATTTTAATGGTAACCATGCCTTGGTTAATATTTTAGCGGATAAATTAATTTCTTTGTAAAAAAAAACTTTTTTTCCAGAAATTATTGTGTAATTTTGTAAACAAAATTTGGCCGGTGACTACAAATCAACCCTGTATTTTTTATTAACAATAAGTTTTTGAATTAGCCACTTCCCATTTGAAGCCATACTTTCAAAGAATTTTTTCTCATCAAAAACTTTATACTACTTAAAGTTTTAATATAAGTATGTTTGAGTTTACAATAAGTAAGCGATATTGAGGGGTTTGTAAGACTTCATGGCAACGGCAGTTGAGCAATTATAGAGTGCGCTAAATGCAATGGATCATCATCGAGTTCTCATACGCTGTGACATTTTATTTCAGCGCGGTTATACCTTGATGGCGAGTAACAGAGATAAGAGAAACTCAGTATTATTCAATTTAGTATTGTCAATTTAAAATTATTGTCGGAACGAACTCGCATACATATCTGGTTGTAAATTTAGCCAGGGTTATATCTAATCCCACAGACTTACCAAATACCTACATAGCTATAATTCAGATTCTGAAGTGAACCCAGGTGTAAGCCTTGTGACATGCCAGATGGAGCCGATACTTCTTGATACTTGCTAGCGAGATATCAACAAATCCAAGAAAGAAAGAAAGCTTCTTCCATGCGGGACTGGGAGCGAAAGAAAAACATAGAATATGCCAGCTGCTTCTCTTCCCGGGCATACCTTAAAAGTTACTTAAGGGACAGAGGTTTTACTGGAGGTTTTTTTGTGGGCGTTAGGCTGACCCCCTATCACTGCAATAGTCTCTCTCCACCTTTATAATGCCTCCAAATTATATATGGTTTTATAACCTCTGGTGTTCTGCCTACCTCATAATGGATACAAGCCTGAAGTTAGGTATGTATGCAAGAAAGAAACTTGCCATGGATTCCGTATCTCTTTAACATCAATAACAATAAACAATGTCAACTCTGCCAACGGCCTTATTAATATCTGTGTAAATAATATCAATCTGTTGCCATAAGATAAAGAAGAAATCAGAGAAATCCATGCTGTTGATCGATTAAGATATATGAGAAATGGTTTGTGAGAATACCTATAACAAATAATGGATTCGAAATCACTCTATTGTAGACAACATAGAATTAGGTCTGAAGTTTGTAATATTATAAATATCAATACATATAATAAAACAGTAAAAAAAACGTGTCTGTACATTTAATATTTTTACAAAAAAAAATTATCTAGGGTTATAAAGAAATGAAAAAAGAGTAAGAATCTGAAAAAAAAAATTGTCTTTTGTTTGTTTGTAAGTTTGTCTGTTTGCACACGCTAATCTCTGGAACCGCTGGACGGATTTGAATAAAACTTTTTTTGATGTATAGCTGTGAAGCCGGGGCAACATATAGGGTATATTTTATTTCGGTTACTGGAACACCTGATGCAGAACCCTTAAGGGATCATCAAAACCGTAAGAAATATAGATATGATGCCTTAACAAAAGTTGTCCAGGATGATGAGCAGATTCTGCAGACATAAAAAAAATCTAGGATCTAAAAAAATTTTAATAGATTTTTAAAAGTTATGCCTAAAACTTACTAGAATATAGTGGAGATGTTCGGCATACAGATCAGAAGTACTCATAGCTCAGTTGCGCGTAGACCGACCATGAGTCTAAGGTAGGTAGTAGGTTCGATCCTGCTCGCGTAATTTTTTTTTATTATATATTTTTTTATTTTGTATCAATCTTTACCATGCATCTATCTTTACATACATATATATATATATATAAAACAGTAAACAATAACGTGTGTCTAAGGTCGTAGGTTCGATCCTGCTGGCGCAATTTTTTTTTATATATTTTTTTATTTTGTATCAATCTTTACCATGCATCTACCTTTACATACATATGTATATATAAAACAGTAAACAATAACGTGTGAACATGAAATATTTTTACAAAAAAAATGTGTACCTAAGGTTATTAAGAAATGAAAAAAAAAGTAAGAATTTGAAAGAAAAAAATGTCTTTTTGTGTCTGTCTGTTTGTTGTTCTATTCAGCTGACATCTGTGGCTGACATATAATATTATAATAAATCCGAAAGATAGTTGGTATGTAGTATAAAAGTTTACTATGTTGATAGGGCTAAATCATTAATAAATAAAGCTTATTGCTAGATTTAATGTAGGTAGTGTACATACAGAGATATATTGTAAAAAAGTTAAACGTGAAATAATAGAACTCAATATCGTTTAGGTTTTCTTTATTGATCGTTTCTGCCTCTTGGAAGTCGGAACCCGTAGAATTCTTCAGAATAAAAAGTGGTGTAAGTGTCAAAACTCAACACAGGACTTTATGAACTACCATACCAAATTACATTACAATTGGCTAAGCCGTTTGACCGTGAAAAACAGCTAAACATATAGGTTACTAAACATATTATACACTGATAATGGCTAGACGGATGGATTTTTGCTACTCTTTCACGCAAAAACTACCGAATGGATTTTTATGAAACTTTACAGTAATATAGCTTTACCTAGAATGTGCCTTTGTAATGTAATAGATAGTTATTGGTTAGGAGTTATACCTACATACTATATGGGGGAAGATTCTTCATGTTTATTTTTTTAGATAGGACCTTGGAGAAGAAAATAACCTATTCGAAATACTAATTCAATGCAGACGAAGTCGCGGGCACCATCTATGTAATAAACCTACCTACATATAAACCTACTCTTATACATACTATAATAATCTTATACATATATACAAAGGCTGCAAACTGGACGACAGCGAGAGCGACAGCGGCGCGGGCAGCAACGTGAGCAGCGATTTCCGCGACACGATAGAAAGTATTGAGTTTGTATGGAACCGCGACAAATCGCTCGAGCGCCCGCTGGCATCTAGAACGGCCTAGCAGGGCTAGCAACCATCGATAAATAGTCGAATCGACAAGATTAATATTATTTTGTTATTTTATCCTATTATCTATACTAATATATAAAGCTGAAGAGTTTGTTTTATTGTTTGTTTGAACGCGCTAATCTCAGAAACTACAAGTGGGATTCGAAAAACTATTTTTTCATTTGATAGCCCAACTCTTGAGGAAAGGTTATATTTTATCCCGAAATTCCCACGGGATCAAAAGTTACGCGGGTAAAACCGCGCGCGGTGGCTAGAGTAAGCTAATATGCGCACCATAATAGAAAGAATTACTCGATTTGATACCTGATTTGATGATTAAGACTACAGAACCAAATATGTCATAGTCTTAATAAATTACTAACTCTTAATACCATATTCTAAGAAAATATCGATAAAAGGCCCGATTTATCATTGTCGACGGTAGCGTGCTAGCCCCGCAGATTCCCCGCGTCGCGTCGCTGCCCGCGCCGCTGTCGCTCTCGCTGTCGCTGCCGTCCAGTTTGCAGCCTAACTTTTACCCAGTGTGCCTTTCGTAGGGTATTCCTGTTTGGTATATACTTTTTGTAGGTTACTTTTTCTATTTTATTTTTTGTAGGTCTTTTTCACAAAATCTAGGTGAAACTGCGAATGACAGCTTTGTTGTAACAGTTTTTGAAATTACTCTTTCTGTTTATCTATCAGTAACGCTTTCACAGCTAAACAACTGAATCGATTTTGACTTTGAACTTCAAGGACGATGTTATAATATTATTTATCCAACTCCCATAACCGGTAAGTCGCGGGCAACAGCTAGTAAACAATAATTTGGAGCCATATGTCGCATCTGAGGCTGAATAAAGGACTGCTAGTTCCACAAGCAAACACCAAGTCATTGATAAGCACAAATAATTTCATGGGTCAAGAAAAATTCAAAGTTACTTTAATATAATTTCTGTCATTTTAAAACTTTACCTAATACCTTTTTACCCAAAGACATCCATTGAATTTTATGAATATTTTTAATCGTCACTATAATTCCTGTTTGTTTTTTTTTTTTAATTTCGTAGTTTGAAAACAGCTTCTTCAGGTTTTTAACCCCCGACGCAAAACGAGAGGGGTGTTATAAGTTTAACGTGTCTGTGTATCTGTGTATCTGTCTGTGGTATCGTAGCTCCCAAACGGATGAACCGATTTTCGTTTAGTTTTTTTTGTGTAATAGATAATTTTATCCCGAGTTTTTTTAGCCCTGTTTCATGAAAATCTGTTCAGCCGTTTGAAGATCATCAGCTCTTTTCTAGTTGATGAGGGGATCTGACTACCTTCCATATGTCCTATCGATGCGCAATTTGGTACCGTATTGCTTCAATTATATTGAAAGTATATGGTAAGGTAACCATGACCTGATCAGCCGTTTGAAGGTCATCAGCTCTCTAACAGTTGATGAGGGGATCTGACTAAATTCCATATGCGTATCGATTCGAAATTTGGTGCCGTATTACAACAATGATATTAAAAGTATATGGTAAGGTAACCATGACCTGATCAGACGTTTGAAGGTCATCAGCTCTCTAATAGTTGATGAGGGGATCTGACTAACTTCCATATGTCGTATCGATTCGAAATTTGGTGCCCTATTACAACAATGATATTAAAAGTATATGGTAAGGTAACCATGACCTGATCAGCCAATTGAAGATCATTAGCTCTCTAATAGTTGATGAGGGGATCTGAATAGCTTCCATATGTCGTATTGATTCGAAATTTGGTGCCGTATTACTACAATTACATTGAAAGTATATGGTAAGGGAACCATGACCTGATCAGCCGTTTGAAGATCATCAGCTCTTTAATAGTTGATGAGAGGATCTGACTACCTTCCATATATCCTATCGATTCGAAATTTGGTACCGTATTACTTCAATGAAATTGAAAGTGTATGGTAAGGTTACAATGATCTGATCAGCCGTTTGAAGATCATCAGCTCTCTTATTGTTGATGATTAATTACTTTAAATACCTAACCTTACTTTAAATAAAAGCTAACTAATTACTTTAAATACCTTCCTAATATTAAAACCTACTTTAAAAAGTACTAAATAAAAGTAAAATTAAAAATTTTAAAAACCCCCCGACACAAAAAAAAAGACCTTAAAAACTAACAAATAATATTTTAAACCTATTCTAATTATTAACGTCCCATATATAATTGACTGTAAGACTTTTACTTTAAAATATTTTTATTTTCCGAGCTTCGTCGCCGCGTCGGGGGACCGCTAAGTGAGAAAAACAGTTGTCAGTTGCAGATTGCATCAAAAGAATTCACTCCGAAAAATTCGTAAAATCGACAAAACCGTCAACGTCGTTACGTAGGCATTACGTAGAGCGTAGACTATGCATGAAACTTAAGATCGCTCATACCTAAATATAATAATAAATTAGCTGTTGTTGGCTTAATACTTTATATACTTGAGCGGTCCCCGACGCGGCGACGAAGCTCGGAGAATAAAAATATTTTAAAGCACAAGTCTCACAGTCAATTATATATGGGACGATAATAATTAGAATAGGTTTAAATATTATTTGTTAGTTTTTAAGGTCTTTTTTTGTGTCGGGGGGTTTTTAAAATTTTAAATTTTACTTTTATTTTTACAAATAAATATTTCCTATTTACACATAACGTTTATAATACATACATAGAGTTGACATACATTACTTCACTCCTGTATCTCTTATGGGATAGGCAGAACACCAGAGGTTATGAGATTTTCTGATGTCACGTTTGACAAAGGAGGTATTATAATGATGGAGAGAGTCTATTGCAGTGACAGGGGGTCAGCCTATCGCCCACAAAACGCCAATAAAACCTCTGTCCCTTAACTGACTTTTACAGTATGCCCGGGATGAGAAGCAGCTGGTACATTCTACGTTTTTCTTTCGCTCCCAGTCCAGCATGGATGTTTTAATAAATGTGGAACGTTTATAATAAATAAAACAAAAGTGAAGTGATTATCCCATTTCTTTAATAACGTACTTAAAACAGCAGTATAATATATTAATCTAATTAAATTACAGACTAAATTATCTACAATGTGTTCATTCTTGTTATTGGTAACTTAATAATTCGCAGTAATTCATTCACGGGGGTACTTTATGAGTCAAAGCCACGGTTAAAACTATACATCATGTTGCAATCGTTGCAAATAAGAGAAGATTTTGAACGGATCCTAACTGAATTATTCAAGGAAGGTATTTCTCTTAAAATAATTTATTTGAGTGTCAAAACCAAGTGCTTAAATAATTATATTAGTTAATTTACAAAAGGCACAGTTAAAAGATTGTTTATTTTTAAATAAAGTTTTTTGTTTAGTGGTTATTAATAATAATTATACAATTAATATTTTATTTGAATATTAACTTAATTATTCATCGTCTAGCCTTTTCTGAAATATTTATTTTTTATGAAAACTGCCAAACAATGTAAAATAATGTCCCTAATTTTCGTGTAAATAATACTTATTATTAAAAATATTTTTACACTTGCAAGTGAAATAAAAAAGTGTAATGATTGAGTTTTCATTTAGAAAATATACAAAATGTTTGAAATTAAAGTAAGGCACAGTTTGACTTCGCAAAACACATGTTAAGTTCTAAAGTACTCTATCAAAAGTAACCTAGTGATGGCTACTAAACTTAACGTTACCTAACGTCACTTAACGTTACCTAACTTCACTTAACGTTGCCTAACGTCACGTTAATTAAAGTTAGGGTGCATATCCCCTTTTCACAATATCTCTAATTTATCAACACAGTCGATTTATCAACATTATTATTATCAACACTGGGGGTGAAAACTCAAAAAATAAAATGAAACATAATAGACCACACTTAATTAACTTACCCGAGTTATCATTAGACTTATGTATTAATTGACATAATATTATTAGACATATTTAACTAAAGGTTAAACCGATTACATCATAGGAGCCAGTTTTTGTAAGTAAGTTGGTATCGAAGGCCCTCTTGCACGAAGCACAGGATTAAAATTATAACTTTGACGTCTGCTAACTCCAGTTAAATGCTTATTTTTTTAACTCAGGAAACGTCTTGCACCAACGAAAAATTGCTCTACTTTATGCAATTTAACAATATTTGAAACAAACTATGTTTACAACTGGACATCTGTTATTGCTTCAAAGAAGCCTAAGAGTTGGGTTAGCGATTTAACCCTGTCATCTTGAAGGGTTAAATATTTAGCAGTTTAACTCGGGCTAAACTGCTAAGCCTGGATGGTGCAATCAAATTAACCGTTGCGTTTTTAACGATAACCTTTTTTTCTAATCCTCGCTATTGTGCAAGAGGTTAGTGTATATGTTACGATAAGAGTGAAGAATTGAAGATTATTAATAATTATCTATTATTATTAATAATTACCGAAAGTCGAGGTTAAAGTAATAAAGCCAGAGGCTATTAAACCATGGACAAAATATTGAAAATGTGATATACTCTATTTTGTGCGATTTTAAAAAAAGTTAACCACGGCTTCGCTCCTTGCACTAACCTCCTAACCTAACCGGTCCATGTCGGTTTTGTGCAAACAGCCTCAGCCAGACTTTCGGTAATTAATAATAATAGATAACTATTAATAATCTTCAATTATTCACTGTTACCGTAACATATATACCATACAGTTCACAAAATATTGTAAATTTTTAAGTGATAATAAGAGTTCATTGACTGATATTTCGCCCGCTTCAGAACCTGCTATAGTCAACCTATAAATATGTCTAATAACTTATCACTCTAGCCTCTATTTAAATAATATTATAATATACACAATAATAATTCTAAATCCTCTGTGCAAGATTCGTATTTTTAATTTAGTAATAATTATAATCGGCCATTTTGGAGTTACCGTAAACGCCCAGCAAAGAACTTAAATATGTAGTACCCGGTCGCGGCTTGGAACAGCTTGTGAATCCAGAACAATCTGAAAGAAAAAAATTGATTTTACTAATAACACAGCGCCATCTAGCCCTAAAATTCTTTTCATTCCGAAGTCATCTTCGACCTCATTTTCTATCAATATGCGAGGTTGAGGTCAAGCGTGGGATTAGTATCAAATAAAAAAGTAAGTTAAGTTAAATAAAATGAAAAATGTGATAAATAAAAATTACCCGACCAGGATTCGAACCTGGGACCTCTAGCTACCGGGGCCTGGCGGTACGCCTCGAAATTACTTACCACATTTTTGTTTTTACGTTATATTGCTAACGTAGCTCCATCTTATGGTATAGCTTTTTATTTATCACATTTTTCATTTTATTTAAGAATAATTGAGCATTTTAAATGCAAAAACTTAAAAACATTGTTAAGTTAAGTTAATTAAGTATAGGTACTGCACAACCGATATGCAAGGTGACCGGTGGGTCACTTTTGAAATTCGAGGACGTAATACTTTGAGATCATACATGAAGAGAAAAAAATATGAATTATTAAAAGACGACCAGCTGGTATAGCGGTAACATACATTACCTTCTATGCCAGAGGTCCTGGGTTCGAATACCGGCGGCGGCGGATATTTGTGTGATGAACACTGATATTAATCGTCAAGTCATGGATGTTTATATGTTTATTTAAGTTTAAACTAATAAAAAAATAAGTATTTATTCAATAACTACGTTTATATACAGAGTTGATTTGTAGTCACCGGCCAAATTTTTTTTACACAGTAAGTATCATTTATAGGAACGATTTTTGCAAGAAACAAGTATTTATTTTTTTACAAGGAAATTAATTTATCCGCTAACATATTAACCAAGGCATGGTCACTCTAAATTACCATGAAAATAAAGATGAATACGCGCTACTACACACATTTTGTAGTACTACGTCGTAGTATTATCAAAGAAAAGCCGCGTCGTAGTAGCTATGTTCATCAACAGCGACCATTTTTTAAATTTTTTAAAAAGTTTGTGGTTCCTTTTTTGTTCTTAGCGACCCTAAAATAAATATGCAGGTACGTTTATATCGTATCAAAGAAACTAACATTTAAATTTGGCTGGTGATGAAAAATAAACCCTGTATTTCTTAAGTATATCAGTTATCTAGTATCCATAACACAAGTTCTTTAAGAAACTTAATTTGGGCTAGATATGTGAGTGTCAGAAATGTTTATTATTTATTATTATTATTTACTAAGTAAACCTAAGCTAAAGTTAAAGAATTCATCAATCAACGCATGGTTACACTAGCGCACATATCTACGGTTTTTACTTTTGTGTTGCAAAAGAAGTAAGTCGCATTCTGTGTTGTGAGTGCCGTGAAAAAAATACTTTATTTATGTATAGGAAATTGTAGTGAAAAATTAAATACCTATCTACTTTTATTAGGTGCATACTTATGACAAGAATCTAGTACAGAGTTCTCTCCTTTTACTCCTATACCAATCCTTCAATACCTCAAATTCTTCACCAGTCACCCTGTACATAGAAATATATATTTTTTTAAATAAATAATATATGTCATGCATAATACACCAAGACCTATGATAACATACATGCGCAAAATTATTTGCGTTGTGCTGGAATTGAACCTGCATCATTAGAATTTTGAGACGCGAAGTGTTACCCCATAGCCACAGTGGTCGCCTTTATCCAAAATTACACCCAAACTCTACACACTTGGTCCAAAAGTTAAAGGAACAACAGGGTATCCTAGGGTTAATTTTAATTTTAATTAGAGCATCACTTCATGCAAGCAGCCTCTCCACATCAATCTCAACAGCATTTGTTCTACGAATTTTAAAATTAATAATTTAAAAAATTTAAGTTTTCTCATACAAAAAACATTTATTGTCTCTAAGTTGGCGTTACTGTATTTACATTGATGGCACGCAAGGTCACGTCACGTGCCGCAGGGCGCGGGGTTGCGGGGTTGCGGGGTGACGCAGCAAAATACAGAGTAATAAATAACCGAGGGAGCAAAAATTTGTTTGTCCTACTTTTTTGTGTTATTATTGGCTGCATAGAGGCTCTTTTGTAACCTTGCACTTACCACCTTGTACTTAAGGTTTACGAACTTTAATTTTTTTTACATTTCAACCTTTATGCTCCAACCTTACTTATAAAACTCCTTGCATTATAAACTTTTTAAGTAGACAAAAAACCTACCTTCGTAATTTCGAACGCGCTTGAGGCAAGGACTCCTGGTTATCCTTGAGTATAAAACGCCGTATTCCCAACATGTAGGCTCCGATGTAAGTGTCCCATTGTAGATCACCCGCCCAGTGCCAGAATTTATCTGGAATTTGAATTTCGTATCTTATATTATTTTCCATGCTGGACTGGGAGCGAAAGAAAAACGTAGAATGTGCCAGCTGCTTCTCTTCCCGGGCATACTGTAAAAGTCAGTTAAGGCATAGTGTTTTTAAAGGCGTTTTTGTGGGCGATAGGCTGACTCCCTGTCACTACAACAGTCTCTCTCCATCTTTATAATACCTCCAAATTTGTCAAACGTGACATCAGATGTTTTTGTAACCTCTGGTGTTCTGCCTACCCTATATGGGATACAGACGTGACGTTATGTATGTATGTATGTATTATCAGTCATTTAGTCAAAACTCGTTAGTACGCACCAAGTCATGGCGCAGTAGCTCTTAGGCTGCAAACTGTACGGTAGCGACAGCAGCGCGGGGAATGTGGGCCGTTCTCGACGCGGAAATCGCTGCCCGCGCTGCTGTCGCTGTCACTGCCGTACAGTTTGCAGCCTTATGCATATCATTCGATTTCCCAGGTTGACAAACAGGTATGATAGTTATTGAAGATATGCTTGCAGATGATGACTGCACACGAGTCAACGGAGGATCTGGCTCTGTATAAGATATTGAACTGCTGTACTGGTGATATTTGGCGGCAAATTTTAAATGAAGGGTGTTTGCTCGACCTTGATATTTGGTGTTCAGTTTTAAAGGACATTTCATTATGCAGGGTTAATTTTAATTAGCGCATCACCCCTTGCAGGTCAACTCTCCACATAAATCCCAACAACATTTGTTCTACGACTTTTTAAAATTAAGAATTTGAAAGGCTGACCCCCTGTCACTGCAATATTCTCTCTCCATCATTATAATACCTCTAAATTTGTCAAACGAGACCTCAGATGGTTTTATAGCTTCTGGTGTTCTGCCTACCCCGTAAGGGATACAGGCGTGAAGTTATGTATGTAAAAAGTTAGTTTTTCCATACAAAAAAAAATGTTGTCTCTAAACTGGCATTACTCTATTTCCTTGCAACACGCCACGGGCGCGGGGTAGCGGGGTGACGATTAAAATACATAATAATAATACATACGACGACCGGCTGGTGTAGTGGTAACATAAATTGCCTTCTATGACAGAGGTCCTGGGTTCGAATCCCGGCGGCGGCGGATATTTGTGAGATGAACACAGATACTAGTCGTCAAGTCATGGATGTTTATATGTTTATTTAAGTTTATTCTAATAAAAAATATGTATTTATTCAATATGTATGTTTATATATTTCTTAAGTATATCAGTTATCTAGTATCCATAACACAAGTTCTTTAAGAAACGTAATTTGGGCTAGATAATGTTGTGTGAGTGTCAGAAATATTTATTTATTTATTTATAATAGCAATAACAGAGGGAGCAAAAATTTGTTTGTTTTTCCTTTTTGTGTTATTTATCAAGATTTGTAAATAGTCGTATAACAAATTTTGTTGGTATTGGTATGGAGAGGATGCCTACAACAGGTGACGCGCTAATTAAAATAGTCAAGAGTGAGTTCATACAGCATCTCACACTTGGCTAAGCTAAGAGCGGCTTCAAAGTCGAGTGTCGTCAAACATACTAGGGTGAATCAAAAAGTTCTTAGAAACTTATATGTATTTAACCTTTTTGGAGGCAGTTCGATATTTTATTTAAAGATTGACAAATACATATTACTAGCTGACCCGGCAAACGTTGTTTTGCCATATAAATAAAAAAAAAATATGTTGGCCGATTCTCATAGATACCGGATAAGCACAAAAAAATTCATCAAAATCGGTCAAGCCGTTTCGGAGGAGTATGGCAACGAAAACTGTGACACGAGAATTTTATATATTATATTTATCCAGACTTTCAATTGTTATCGACAGATCGGTCGCAAAATATTAATTTTACTATTGAGTGTTCCGATAAAAAAACGAAACCATGGAGAAAAACGAGTTACGCGCGGTAATAAAGTATCTGTTCCTGAAAAAAATCACAACGAAAGAGATTATTTCGGACATTCAACAGACATTAGGGAATAGAAGGAGATTACGTAGAAAAATAAAATATTTTTGTTTAAATTTTTTTTTGTATTCATTCTAAGAACTTTTTGATTCACCCTCGTACCATAGTATCGAGCAAAGCTGTCAGTTTTGTGGCAGTCAATCAACTTTCTGAAGCGGTCGTAGATTAATTTCAATTTGTAAACTATGTGACTAATTACAAGTGTATTTCTAGTCAGAAGTGGAGTGTAAGAAATACAGTAAACAAAATATTTTTTTCTGTTCAAGTATACGAAACCCGGAAACAGTTCGTTCAGAATCGTTTGCAGAATCGATTTCAATGAGGAATTTTCTGACAGCTCATAAAGATTAGTTCAAAAAACCTCTATAGATGGCACTTTTAAAAAGCCGAAGGCGTTAAGTCTGTGTTCTATATGTAATTAAGTGGTATCTACCAATTCAATTTCTGATACAGACGTCAATTAATTTATTTTACTTTTAAAAACGCAGTGTGGAATAAATGGCTATATGACAGACAAGACTTCGCCTTTTGTAAAGCGCCATCTATCGAAGCCTTTTGTACCATTTTAGTACCGTTTTTTTTTTAATGAGCTGTCAGAAAATCTCTCATTGCTTTTATACCATGTTATATTTTAACATTGCATTATTGGCACTGTATTAAGGCAATGCTCCGGGTGCTGGGTGTCCTCACTCGACAAAAGCAAAGCACAACAAGAGGCTTTAATAAGCTTTTGTAAAGCTTTAATAAATGATTTGATATCGTTGAATTTTGACTTATCAATGTGATTGATGATGACATAAAACTCACCACCATCGCTCGCCTGGGAGGCTTCGTTGTGCAGAGCTGTGAGTTCCGATATACCGAACTCCCACTCGTGGTTGGCGAAGTACTCGCCTGTTGCAGCGGCCATCTTGAATCTACGCGCCAGTTTCATCATGCTAGGGGATTAATAGAAATAGGTTTAAAATTAAAGGGATATTTTGTTTACAAAAAACATATTAGAACAAAAATAAAAGGACCATAAACTTAGATCTAGAGAATATATAGCTGTTTATCTATAATAATATTATAAAGAGGAAACCTTTGTATTTTTGTATGTTTGTATTGAATAGGCTCAAAAACTACTGGACTGATTTCAAAATTTCTTTTACCATTACTTAGAAGGATTCTTCCGAATCCGTATAGGCTACTTTTTATCCCGAAAATCCCGCGGGAATCGAAATTGCGCGGGCAAAACCGCGCGCAACAGCTAGTGAAATATAAGGCAGTGTACTTCGTGTGTAGGTACAGTTATTTGCATTAATTTGTACCCACTCGGCAACTTATTTGGTTGTGATACGGTTCAAATTCCAATGAAAATGTACGCATCTTATAAGACGTGACTGTACGTGTGTACATTCGCGTCCCTTCCCGAAAATCGCTGGTTAAGCTGTCGGTAGTGGGTGATTTGAGAAAAATTAGGTACATAGGACCAATAATGGGTTCACAGAGTTAGGTAATTCAATAAACAAAGATACACAAAAGACATTAATAAGATAAGCAATTTTTAATTTTCAAATAAAACACAACTTCTTAATAACAATAGGAACGGTGGCATTGGTGGCAATAACTAGAGAAGTAAGCA
Organism: Stenoptilia bipunctidactyla; assembly: GCA_944452665.1. NCBI lineage: Eukaryota > Metazoa > Arthropoda > Insecta > Lepidoptera > Pterophoridae > Stenoptilia > Stenoptilia bipunctidactyla. Next base: position 15,374,664 of record OX101750.1, read on the forward strand.
AGTTTGTGTCTGTGTGTGTGAGTATGTGCGTTGAAACATGTAGGTATGTGTTTGTTGAAAATGACAAGCAAAAAAAAAGTTTTATTCATCTTAGAAACACTTGATGAAGTCAGTCATAACATACTTCGGCTTTAACTAGTTGTTGAAAAAGATATTACAGTAGACCAAGGAACAAAAAAAGCCGGCGGAAAAAAACTCTTGGCACTCTTTTTTAGTCAGGATTATCAAATTAATACAAATAGGTACAGTACAAATTGACCGTGACATGAAAAAAAAAACAAACACAAGACAGCATTGGAATAGCTTACTTGGCCAATGTCATGCCACAACCAAATTGCTTACATAGTAGTGCAATGAGCTATGGATGCACAATACGAACATGACAACTGGGACCAGAGTATTTGACCAAGAATGGAACAAAATAGTCATAGTATCATTAGCAAAACGACCTGGCACCGCTAGCAATGGCATATATAAATTTTACACAAATGAATTAGTAGTTCATGAAACTGTCACATAATACCTAGTTATGTGCAGTTTCATACACTACTTTATCTAATCTCATACACTGAAGATATTTATTCCCGCCATTATCGCGCATGCGCCAAAACGCGCCGCGCGGCCACAGAATGTAACGTAGCGCGGCGCTCGCAGGACACAGATAAAAAAATGAAATCTATGGTCTGTTTCGAAATGAAAAAAAAAATTATTATAACATTGTATTGTTCGAGGTAGTGTGTTATAATTTCATTTTTTAATTTCATTTCGTTATACTATTTTAAAAAGTATGTCAATATAAATTCGTTCTGAGTTTTTTATTTGAATATTATGATACGAGAGTAGATAAAAGTACATTACGCAATGCTAACATGTATGACCCATCTGAAATATCTGTTGATATGATTACAATAGAACTTACATAGCTTTCCGGCCCTGCGCCTTCAGCAAGAGATCGTAGAGGAAGGCGGGCAGGAAGTGCAGCGAGATCTCCCAGAACGTGTTGACGATGCGCGACTCCGTGAACGAGAAGTTCGGGTACCACATCACGTACCTGCGGCACATTTTATAATTCAACTTAGAAATAACTCAAAATAAAAATACATAACACACACATACACATTACTTTACGCCTGCATCCCTAACGGGGTAGGCAGAACACCAAAGGTTATAAAACCATTTGATATCACTTTTGACAAATTTGGTGGTATTAATGATGGAGAGAGACTATTGCAGTGACAGGGGATCAGCCTATCGCCCACAAAAAAAACCTCCGACGAAACCTCCGTCTGTTAACTGACTTTTACAGTGTGCCCGGGAAGAGAAGCAGCTGGCACATTCTATTTTTTTCCTTTCGTCCCAGTCCAGCATAGAAGATTAAAAAAAACTACATAAGTACATACATAATAACATCTCTGATGTATCCCTTATATTGTAGGCAGAATTCGTGAGGATATGAAACCATCTGGTGTCATGTTTGAAAAATTTGGAGGTTTATATAGATGTAGTAAGACTGTTGCAGTGACAGTGGGTTAGCCTCCATTAGCCAACATTGAAACGTCTGTCTCCTAACTGACTTCTTTTACAGTATGTCCAGGAAGAGAAGCAACTGGTACATTCCACGTTTTTCTTTAGCTCCTTCTTTAGTTTTTAGTAATATTTGATGGCAAACTTTATATAAAGGGGCATTGCTAGGAGCCCTACCTTCAAGCAATATCAAAACAAAAATCAAAAGATTTTATTCACTATAGGTATAAAGACTTTATTAAGGTCGGCAATGGCGGCTGGGATGATAAATGTCAAAATTAAAATAAGAACTTCGGCTTTAAAAAATAAATGAAACTAGTAATTAGACCGAGAGGAAAAATGGGCTAAAAAGTTCTAAAGTTCTCACCATCAGGAGAGATTGTAAGTGAAGATTTGGTCGCAAATAATTGTACTCGAATTTAGGAAGCTCTTAATAAAATATTGACTGACACCATCATAGCCGAAGCGGTGACATTTGTCGGCAGATTTCGGGTGCTCTAATTACTCTAAATAAATAAATATTTCTGACACTCACACAACATTATCTAGCCCAAATTAAGTTTCCTAAAGAACTTGTGCTATGGATACTAATTAACTGATATACTTAAGAAATATATAAAAATACATATTGAACAAATACATATTTTTTTATTAGAAAATAAACTTAAATAAACATAAAAACGTCCATGACTTGACGACTAAAATCTGTGTTCATCACACAAATATCCGCCGCCGCCGGGATTCGAACCCAGGACCTCTGGCATAGAAGGCAATGTACGTTACCCCTACACCAGCCGGTCGTGCTCGGCTAACTCGAATTAGTTGATTTTACTACACGCTCATCCAGGGACTTAAAGCTATTCCCAGCCGACCCTACACAGACAATCAATGAATATAACAATGTTCCGTTACTAACTGAGTGACTGACAGACAACGCACAGCCAGAACTACTGGACTTAGAAAGCTGAAATTCGGAACATTCATTCCTTACATAATACATAATATTTCCCGTTTAGAAATATTAGTTAGAAATATTAATTATATTTCAGGGAAGTCGTCGTGGCGCCGTGGTTACTGTGTGCATCAAACGATATCACAGATCAAGCAACGTTCGGCGCGGTCGATACTTGGATGGGTGACCGCCGACTATTCATTTCTCACGACGACTTCCGTGCTTCGGAGCGCACGTTAAGCAGTCGGTCCCGGGTGCTGTGTACTTGTATACAGTAGTCGCTAGGGTTTGTCAGAAGGTATTTTCGGCGCCCTGAAAATTCTGACATTCACCACCCAGCACTGGGCCAGGAAGAGACTCATAGCCTTGCAGTGGGCTCTTTACAAAGAGTCGTGATGATGATGAGAAATATTAGAATTTTTAGTTCGTATGAAAAATCTTATTCATTGAGTTTACGGGCGTGGTACTTAATATAAAGGTTCTTCATTGGGTCTCTGGTTGTATTATGGAATTTCTGAAATTTCCACAGGAAGGGTAGTTAAACGCGTACGAAGTTGCGGGAAAAAACTCGTTAGGGTATAATATTGATATTAAATTATGTGTATCACTTTTTTTAATTTAATTTAAAGCTTTTGTAACTTACTTGGTGGGGTTTTCTTTCGCCCATTTGACACAAAGATTGGTGAAGTTGCCCCATTGTATCGGGTTGATTGACCCCGACGTCACATTGTACACCGGACAGCGACCGGGTCTGAAAAATAATAAATAATAATGTTTTTTTAAGTTTTTGCATTTATAATGCTCAATTATTCTTAAATAACCGAAAAAATGTGATAAATAAAAATTACCCGACCAGGACTTGAACCTGGGACCCCTCGTTTGCCGGACGAGTGCTCTTCCACTGAGCTACCGGGGCCTGGGGGTACGCCTCGAAATTACTTACCACGTTTTTATTTTTAAGTTATATTGCTAACGTAGCTCCATCTAATGGTATAGCTTTGCAGCTAAGACCACCCGAGACCCAGGTCCGGGTTCCGGTCCCAGGTTGGAGTCCTGGCCGGGTAATTTTTATTTATCACATTTTTTCGGTTATTTAAAAATAATAAATAAGTTTAGGTTATGTAGAATATAGATTTTAAAAGTGACCAGTTAGGATTCAAACTCTATTATTGTAGGCAATTACGTAAAATAAAATCAGGAGTAATAAGTAAGTAAATATTCTGAATGTTTCATAATTATTAGAAGTTTTTAACCGATAAACAAGACATGAGATCTGTAGTTAAATATCAACGCGTTAGAATTCAATTAAAAACGAATTTAAAAATAAAATATTTTACAAAGGACTTGATATGGACAGTTCCTTTTCGCCAACATTTTAACAGTGGCTATGGGGTATATTAATACACCAAAACGTCATAAAAATAAAATTACTTTCATTTGCAATCTGTAGGTATAATCACTGCAATAATACTTTTTAGTAATTCAACCTCCTTGCAGGCGTATGCCAGAAAAAAAAACTTAAAAAGAAAACATAAGCTCACTTACTTCTTAACAGCCTGCCTCCAAGCTGCCAGTATGCAGTTGTTGACGACCAGGTCGACAGGCACCAAGTCCACCACGTATCGCTTACGGCAGTACCCCGAGCGGTATGTTCCACGTGATATCTCCATTATCAACCCTGTAAGTTAAGGTTGTAGCGTAAGATTGTAGCGACATCTATGTATGGTTGAATTCGAAATTGGAGGCGTAGCGGCATATGACCATTGACTGACTCGCACCCACTTTCATTTAAGATATCTTTTTTTATTGACGACTACTTTGGCGATGGGGTAACAGCGTCTACCTCAGATACCAGTGGTTGCGGGTTCGATTCCCGCACGGAACAAGAAAAAAACATGTTCCGGATCTGGGTGTTTATCTACTGTACATTATATGTATTTATATTCTAGTTTCCCCCCTTCGCTACATGGTATCCCATATCACAAGCTCTGCTTAGTTTGGGGCCATGTAGTTGATGTGATTGTCTGAGGACTTTCGAAGTGACAACACAAGGGCATAGGAAGGATCTGGCTCTTCAGGTATCATTGATGGAACACATCTCCGCTGGAGTGGAGTGGAGCGACAAATTTTATAAGACGGGTGCTCCCTAGCCAGATAGATAGACCATGACACAGGCAAAACCTATGTACAAAGGTAGCAGATTAAGCGTTAAAAATCTGTCAAAAAATTGTAATTGAATCTGAACTCTATGCTCTGGACATTAAGTTAAAATTTGGTTAGAGAAATTTTACAGATTTGTGACGTGCTTCTGTATTTTACATGGCAACGATGACCTCGTGGCTCATTGATCGACTGATCGGCTGTGGCGTGAGGGGTCCTGGGTTTGAGTACCGGGACTGTATACAAAACGTTTTTCTATACAAGAGCAGGTCTAATAATATTTTTCAGATGATGATTTGTTTCACATTATTAAAAGGAATTAGTTGTTCTACAATAACACAACTGCCATTCTACATCTATATACTCTAAATTCGTATTCTCGTTCTAAAACTGATATTTAAGATATTTACATACAAAATGTGATAGGGTGCGCGTGAAATAAGAAAGAGATGCGGATTGAAAGAGGATGTAGTGACTAAGATTGAAAAGGGTATGCTACGGTCGTTTGGGCATTTGGAAAGGATGAGTGAAAGTAGATTTACGAAAGAGGTGTACAGAGCAAGAATGGATGGTGTTGTTGGAAGGGGCCGGGCGTAGGCGAACGTATGCCGATCAAATTGGCGACATTTTGAAAACGGGCCTAGTCAAAAGTACCCGTAACCGGCGATCATCTATGGAAAGATTGATGAACGTGGAAGAAGCGAAAGAGGTATGTCTAGATCGCAGCAATTGGTGTTCCCTTGTCTCTGCCTACTCCAATGGGAGACAGGTATGTATGCACATACGAAATTTGGGCGTTAACAAACGAATAACGCATGTGAAGCTTTAGTGTGGCAGTTCTTCGGTTTGTATGAGGAATGTGAATACCAAAAATGTACTTTTATCGGAATGACACGCTATCGCCACGTTATTGCCATACAAATAAAAAATGTGAATTGGGCTCCTGGACTCGAACCTGGGACCTCTCGTTTGCCGGACAAGTGCTCTTCCACTGCGAAATCACTTAGCGTAATAACTAACTTTTTGTTTTTATTTTTTATTGCTAACGTAGCTTTTTTAGAGGTCTGGTTGTGTAATAGGACAAGCATAGTTTTGCTGTGCGGCTGTGTAGATAACACACAATAACTGATGACTAAAATATGACCTTATTATCAATACACAAAGATGGGATATATTTTAAGACGTTTATTCTTACCCGTGACTCCATAGATGTTGTCTATCCAACCAGGGAATGGCTCTTGGTAGGCTGCAGTGACTGAAAGAAATATAAATACTGTAAGATTATGTCAAAGTCATTTTGATGCAGCGGCAATTTCTGTTAAGACGGCACATTGAAATGTTTTTTTTCTTGAAGTATTAGCACATTAATACCTTGGTCGCGTCTTGCATAGAATTCGGGACCATCGACACCGCTCAGATATTAAAATCATTGCAAAAATCGATAAAAAAAATGGTAAATGCTATGTAAATTTTGATTATCTTCAATTTGGACATTAATGTTAAGATTGTATTTAAGTTATTTCTAGGATGGATTTCACACCCCCCCAAGTAGAGTGTGCCTTGTCGTGGCGGGGGGGCTCAGTAGCCCGTCGCAATCCAGCGATCGGGTGAAGCGAAATCGCTCTTACTGCGCTGCGGTGGCGCGCTGCGTCTGTCCACATCAGGCGGCAGCTGCGCCTTCCCGGGGTGGTCCTCTCGGTACCTTTCTGAGTAGCAGAGTGGACCGATGAGGACACAGAAGCGGCGAGCTCCGGTTGCGCACCGGATGCTCTGAGGCCGGCAGTCTTGGATTGCTTCGGCGTCCGGGCCGTCGTATTGGGTTAGGTTAGGTTATAGGATAGGTTGACCTCTCGCTCCCTAGCGTGGTTAAAGCCATGCTAGGGAGTCGAGAGGCTTGGGCGGCCATGACCTCCTTCTGCGAGGACCTAATGTCGCAGAAGGAGGCGGCGGAGCGGTGCCGGGAGGATGACGCCTCTTCGGCACCGATCCGCCGTAGGCGGAGGGGGGGCGGAGAAGGAGATACGCTCACCTTCTCCCTCCCGATAGCCAGCTGTAGCGGGTGAGGGGACCTGCTGGGGCTATTAGGGCTATGTGTGGGGAAATGGTCTCGTGTGCTGGAACATTTCCCACGTGGGGGGCGCTCGGCTAAGGCTGAGCGCAATCTGCCGGAGCTCGCGGGTAATGCCAATGGCGGTACCGTGAGCTCCATCCATGGCAGATGAGGTATACCTTGAGGTTTTTAGTGGGTAGGTTTGGCCTTCCGCCGGATCATCCCCACATACCCCTTCGCTCCCCCTTGGGCGGTCGGGGACGTGATCGCACGTTTCCCTCAATTAAAAAAAAAAAAAGTTATAGGATAGGTTTTTAGGATAGGTTTTAGATTAGGTTTTAGGAAAGGTTTAAAGTTAGGTTTTAGATTAGGTTTTAGGTCAGGCTGGGCGGAGGGTGGGAAGGAGAAGGAGAAGCTTCTCCCACCCGATAGCCAGCCGTGGCGGGTGAGGGGACCTACTGCGGCTATACAGGTTATGAGTGGGGAAATGGCCGCGTGTACTGGGCCATTTCATACGTGGGGGGCGCATGGCTCAGGCTGAGCGCAATCCGCCGGGGCTTGTGGGCAATGCCACTGGCGATACCGTGTGGGCCCCAATTATGGCGGGGGAGGTACACCTGGAGGATTTTAGTGGGTCGATTCGGCCTTCTGCCGGATCATCCCCACATACCCCACCGTTCCCCCTTGGGCGGTCGGGGACGTGACAGCACGTTTTCCTCCAGACAAAAAAAGGATGGATTTCACAACTACGTGGTAATTTGAAAAAAAGTATTTTTATACGTATTTTCGAAGAAAAAATCTATCGAGTCAAAATCATTAAATCTGTCTATGTTTTAGAACAACCAAAGTATAGATAAAGATATGAATTTACACATATCAAAATTTCAGATCCATTCGCTATTCCAGACTGTAAACTATCATTATGCCAAATTTAATCCAAATCCATTAAGCCATTTTGCCTTGATAGAGTAACAAACATCTAGACATGCATACATCCATCCATCCAAAATTTTAGTTTTCTTTGGTTCGATCGATGTCACTGTACGTTGATTAAAACGCGCAAGAAGAGTTATAAATGACTTAGCTATATTTACTTTGTAGACTACCTTTATTAATTACTTTCACAATCATATTATTAGTAGGACATTCTAGGTTCCTCCCTAGTTCGTTACATGGTTATCCATATCACAAGCTGCACTTAGTTTGGGGCCATGTAGTTGGTGTGATTGTCTGGGGATTTTATTTTTTCTCATAAGTCAATGCATTTTTCAATGTGTCGCCTTAACTCAGACTAAACCCGCGTCTGACCTCAACATCACATGATAAACGAAGATGATGTCGAAGAGTTGCATTATGATGCGCGTTGGTAGTTTTAAATATCTTTAGTGTTATTTTTGAAACGATCGAAAGTAAGTACAGTTTTAGGACTAAATTAAAGACTCTCCTTATGGATATACAAAATTTGGAAATTTAAACCACTTTGCAAGTAGCTAATATTCAATTCTATATTATATAATTTTAAAACATAATTTTGGACTTCATTATTTTTATTCTTACTTATTGGATTTAATTTAATTTATTTCTGACCAAATATATTCTGACATGTTTTAATAATTATTTATTATGTACTTTCAATTCATATACTATAATTTCTAGCATGACATTTCAATAATAAATAGTGAAAAGTGACTTTATGCATATTCTATTGCTAACATGTATCTACTAATTCAATTTCATATATATTTAGTATTAACTTCAAATCGGACATATTCTTATTATAATCATTGCACAATTGTGCAAAATTAACCAAATAATGCTTTATTTAAAGTTATAACTTAACCTCCTTAAGCTGTAGCAAAATATCAGCGTATTGCTTCTTAAGCAAATACGGACGCTGAGCTGTGGCTTTTTGCGCTGCTATAACACACACTGATTTAGATTAAGTATTTTTTTAAGAATTATTTTAGTCTTCCATGCTGGACTGGGAGCGAAAGAAAAACGAAGAATGTGCCAGTTGCTTCTCTTCCCGGGCATACTGTAAAAGTCAGTTAAGGGACAGAGGTTTTAAAGGCGTTTTTGTGGGCGATAGGCTGACCCCCTGTCACTACAATAGTCTCTCTCCATCTTTATAATACCTCCAAATTTGTCAAACGTGACATCAGATGGTCTTGAAACCTCTGGTGTTCTGCCTACCCCATAAGGGATACAGGCGTGACGTTACGTACGTACGTACGTTGTTTTAGTATTAAGTTTATAAGTGTGTGATTTTAGTAACGTTTTTATCTATCTATCTATATTTTATAATTATAGACACCCTGTATAAAGGAATGATTCAACTAGCCTAACGTTTTTATTGGCTACTGTAACAACGCCCTTATGTAAGGGCGGTATTCCACACATACAAACAGATGACTTTTAAATTATTCACAACCAACGAGTGAGCCATTCAAAATCGATAGACTCGAAAAAAACCATCTGCCAACTTAAGGCCGGTTCACACTGAGTTAAATAATAAATTATTTATGTCTATTGATTGCTATAGACGCGACTACAGGTGGCAGGTTCACATAGTTAAAGTTTTTGTTTATAGATACTCATCCGCACTAAAATAAGTTCTTCATTATGTTACTTATAAGGAAGTCGACCTTACAACCAAAAAACTGCAGACCCTAGAGCATCGTCGTAAGGTCGCTTGTTTAACAGTGTACTACAGGATATATTTTACTAAGTGCGCGAGTGCTCTGTTTGAACAAATTGAACCCTCACCCTTTTACCATCAGACTACTAGACGTGGAAAGAACTTCCATCCGTATGTGGTAGATATTCCGAAAATTCGATCTAAGCGCTTCGACAGTTCCTTTTGGATACGGGTCGCCAAGGTTTAAAATGAACTGCCTGCGTCTATTTTCCCTGACCAGTATAGTTCTAGTACTTTTAAGCGTCGAGTGAATAGGTTTCTCGTGGATGGACGTGTACCACCTTAGTCTTCATGTTCACTTTACATCAGGTGTCATGGAAGACAAACGTCCCATCTATATTATTAAAAAAAAAAATAGTTTCCACAATTATCTACAATATAATACACGAAAGTATCAATGTTTGATTACATGTAATGATAACATCAAACGCATCCCGTAATACAAGGTATACAGCACCCGGGACCGACTTCTTAAAGTGCCGTCTGAAGCAAGGAATTCGTCGTGAGAAATGAATGGTCGGCGGTCACCCATCCGAGTACCGACCGCGCCGAACGTCGCTTTACCTGCGATATCGTTTGATATGCACAGTAACCACGGCGCCACAACGACTAGCTTAATGCAATATCAATAAAACTGTAAATGCCTATGAACAGTACCATTAGCAATAAGGCGTAGCTAAAGAGCGTCACATGCCATCGAAATTACTTAGTATTGGGTTGGGGAAAAAGTTTCTTCGCATTTTTTAAGAAAATTCAAAATATTTTTTAATATAGTTTATTGACATTCAACTAAAGTATGTATGATCCATTTTGTTCGATAACCTTTTGCCATCTTGTAGGTAGGGACGTGATCCCATTGCTATAAAAATTTTAGGATCTCTCATCAAAATACCGCGACAAGTGGATTTGGCAGTCCTCTCGTGATGTTAACCTTACACTGCCTAAAGAATTCTGAAGATACCGAAACAGGTGGAAATCTGAAGGTGCAAGGTCAGGACTATACGTCGGATGCATTAACACCTCCCAGCCAAACTCTCTTAATTTTTGCTGTTAGCGTTATCATGATGAAACACCACACCCCTTCTGTTGATTAATTCCCACCGCTTTCTCTCAACTTCTTGTTTTAATCTCATAAGTTGTTCACAGTAGAGTTCAGAATCGATAGTCCTGCCTGGTGGTAACAGCTCATAATGAATAATGCCCTTCCAATCCCACCACACACAAAACATCACCTTATTGCGAGTTAACCCGGGTTTCGCCACAGTCTGTGAAGCCTGACCGGCCTTTAACCACGACCTCTTTCGCACGTTCTTGTCGTACGTGATCCACTTTTCATCTCCAGTTATCAGCTTCTCCAAAAATGATTCGGTTTCGTTACGTCGTAATAAAGAATCACAAATGAGTACACGGTTCATTAGGTTCTTTCAGTGAGCTCGTGAGGTACCCAAATATCGATCTTTTTTGTGTACCCAGCTTTTTTCAAATGCGCCAAAACTGTTTTGTCGTCAATTCCCAGTTCTTCAGCTACGTCGTAACTACTGATATGTCGATCTTGCTCCACTTTTTCAAAAATGGCATCCATTTTATCCGTAATAGGGCGACCAGAGCGAGGTGCATCTTTGACATCAAAATTTCCGGATTGAAAACGCTTAAACCAAATTCGTGCTACTCTCACAGACACAGCACTAGGTCCATAAACATCGCAAATTTAGATTCACTCATCTTGACAGTACGAAAAACAAATGAAAATCACACATTTTCCTAATTTGAATTTGGAATTATGTTCTTTAAAATTTTAACTTTCAATGATACCGAAACCAGCCAGATACAAATACTATAGCCAAAGAGATTTTATTACAAGTTCATACATACTATAATGCGAAAAGACTTTTTCCCCCACCTTATATTATTACAACTGACTTCCAAAAGAAGGTTCTGAAATCGTGTGTATGTTTTTGTTAATTTTATTTTTTCTAGCTTTGTTACACGATTTTTTGGACAGCTATGAATTAATTTTGAATATTCTTATGTCAGAAGTGGTCTCATAAAAATTACATCGAAATCGATTGAGTACGTAAATAAATGAAAAATGTGATAAATAAAAATTACCCGACCAGGATTCGAACCTGGGACCTCTCGTTTGCCGGATCTTCCAACTGAGCTACCGGGGCCTGGCGTTACGCCTCGAAATTACTTACCACATTTTTTTTTTTTTTTTACGTTATATTGCTAACGTAGCTCCACCTTATGGTATAAGCTTTGCAGCTAAGACGACCCGAGATCAACCGGTAGCTCAGTTGGAAGAGCACTCGTCCGGCAAACGAAAGGTTCGAATCTTGGTCGGGTAATTTTTATTTATCACATTTTTCATTTATTTAAGAATAATTGAGCATTTTAAATGCAAAAAACTTAAAAACACGATTAAGTACTTTTTTTTTATTTAAACTTTCGAAAAAATATGTATTACTTAATACGGAGAATTGTATGTTGGTGACCTTAAATTTCAGTCAAAGTTTTGACAATATTAGTGAAAATAATGTTTTCAACTATCGCGGTTATTTTCACTATGATTTAATGAATTCACGGGATTCTTACCACGATTTTTGATTTTATTTTCGCACGTCCGATATTTCGATGCTGTTACAAGCACCATGATCGCGGAATGGCAGATGTAGGTTGGTGGCGAACATAATTTTGGAGGTGGTACGACATAATTTTGTAGCACTATTTCAGAGTTCTGAAAAGTCTGAAAACCAGCACTGGGCTAGTTTCGGGGTAAACGGGTTTACGGCTTAAACCAAAATACTGTTTAAACGTGGTTTACGGCTTACCTGTTTAAACCAAAAAAAAAAGAAATTACCCAGGGGAGAGACTCATAGGCCTGCAGTGGGAGAGTTACAAAGAGTTATGATGATGATGAACAGGACTCACCGATAGAAGGTCTGATGATGCAGACGGGCAGGTTCTCTTGGTTGTAGACCAGCGACTCAGCCAGTAGCTTTGTGAGGGTGTAGGGATTGGGGTGCTCGCCCTGCTCGACAGAAACAATAAATCTTTAATTATTGAAATTATATGCTGATGGTGAAATAATTGTTGGAAATGTATGCGCACAGACCTAAAGTGTACAACAAAGGTGTTCTTTTTGATAATCCCATAACTTTGAGGTTTTGTTCCTAACTAAAAAATAATACTTTTTGCCACAGAATATGTGGTTCAAGATATCATCAATCTTAATATAATGAGATCATATATTATCACCCTTATAAAATCTCTTTAATATTCATTCAACAGACGCGTGTCACTGAAGCCATACAATAAACAACAAAAACATTTTAAATGTTGAACTCTTCCTGTGCATAGCGACAAAAAGGGATAGAAAATGCCACGTTGTCATACTTCGCATAAAAGTGTTTTACATAAGAAGTTTTGACTTAATTGAATTATTTTGTATGAAAAATCAAAACAATTTTTTTTTTAATTGAAATTGAAAAAATATTCACATGTTATTTGATTCTATTACATGGTCCCATTAATACCCTAGAGTCATGGGAAATCAAGCGGAACACCTTGTATCAGCGAGAGATAACTAAACACGCGTTTAACCTGAATCCATTCGATAGCGAGTGAAGATAAAGTCTAAAGCCCCAGCCAGACTGTTGAAAACCAATGCTTCCAACCAAGGTTAAGGAAGGTGAAGTTGTTGACAACCAATTCCGAGTCATCCACACTGTTACAAACGATGGTTGCAAAGGAGACAAACAAGAACACAAGCAAAGGTCACGCCAGGCCACGCCCAAAATCGTCAGTGCTCTTTGATCTCTCGCGTTGGCAACATCTTCGCGATGGCAGTTTTGTATGCAATTGAGGATATAAAAAAGGAAAGGTTGAAACGCAGGCTTAAAATCTACAAAACTCAAGTCATTTATAGTTATAGTTATATAGTAAAATATGCAATTACAAGCGTACACACTGTCCTAAACACAGACTTACATCTACATAGATAACGCAAATGCGTGTTCTTTGCGTGTCCGAACCACGACCTCTAGTTTTAATCCGCGCGTATGTAAGTCTGTTAGAAAATCGATTCGACAATATCAATATCGTTCTTAATAATCGATTTCATCGGCGGCATCGGTGTCTCTGAATCTGTTTGTATTTCCCAGTAATAAATATCAGCTGTGACGTCACAATAGGTCTTAAAAAGTCGGCACGCTTGGTTCCAATACAAATCGTGGCACTTGCGTTGTCTATGTAGATGTAGTCTGTGTTTCTAAATACCGCCGTATACAACCCGCCAAGGTCATGCGTAATTTGGTTGTCAACAGCCGTCTTCACTGTTGTAAACTAGCAAGGTCACCTTGGTTTGATGTTTTGTTTCCAACAGTCTAGCTGGGGCTTAAGGTCTGATAGCACAAGGGCTTAAGAATGAATATTTGGCGGCTGGTTAAGGGTGCAGCGAGTCAGGTGGGATCCTAATACCAACCGGTAGGATCTATCCGAACCGTACCGACACTTCTTCAACTCATGTCGGCAAATCTTAGGTTTTACCGTAGTTTTACATAAGAAGGTGCTACCAGCCTTTTGTTGAGTTACTCCTGTCACTCAAAGGGAAAAACAAATGTGACATTAGTAACAGCGCTACTAATCGGTATGTTTTTATTCCTTTTTTTTTTAATCGTATGACCACAGTACAGATATATACAGTAATTCAACTCGGCCGCATCATTGAAATAAATGCCTACAGCGCCGCGGTCCGTTCACATGCGATAGGGCTGCCCGCCTTCAGCGTTTAAATTAAATTTGCCTACTTTTTGTTCACTTCCATTTTGATTTGTGACTGCAAATGTACTTTCTTTATATAAACAAGTAAAGCACTTTGTAAATTGAATAGGAAGTGTTCAACAAAAATAAACGTTTTGTGTCAAAAAACCATTTTTACGTTTGAACAACAAATCGGTCTTATAAATTAGCGACCAAAAAATACTTGCGCCTCGATTGAGATCCACGGAAAGATGTATTATTACATTTTAAAGTATTAACAATTCGCATATTAACATAAAGCTCAATCAACAATTGTTTCGGTATGCAGACACTTGCGACTGGCCGCATGCCCATGCCAAGCTCGCGTTTCGTCCGTTTGTATAAAGTTGAATTACTGTAGATATCTGTACTGTGGTATAACTCAACGGGAACAAAGGATTTTTCTTATTCTATAACTACCTATCATATTCACAAAGCCTCCTGGCCTGCAAGCTAGCTGCGATGACATCCACGCTCTCTGGAGGCAGCATCTTGGCGCACCTACTACACTGTCGGGGTCGTATGGCGGCGGGTACATGGTCTCCTCTATGTAGGACTTCGGAGCGTTATAAGAGACATGGTTTGACTCCCAAAAGAACCCGTTTAGGAAAGTTTTCTAAACTGATTTGTTTCTGGGTGTATACTCAAATATCCCTCTAGTTTAGTTACCTATTTTTTTTTTTTGGTGACTATACCCGCGTTTTCTTCAATCAGGGGGAGAGACTCATAGCCCAGCAGTGGGCTTATGACACAGAATTGTGATGATAAAACCCACGTTTTACCTGAATCCCCCTTATACTTAGAGAAGATAAACTGATATGAAAATATGCTTCCATGCTGGACTGGAGCGAAAGAAAAACATAGAATGTGCCAGCTGCTTCTCCTCCCGGGCATACTGTAAAAGTCAGTTAAGGTACCGAGGTGTTACGGGAGGCTTCTTTGTGGGCGATAGGCTAACCCCCTGTCACTGCAATAGTTTCTCTCCACTATTATAACGCCTCCAAGTTTGTTAAACGTGACATCAGATGGTGTTATTACCTCTGGTGTTCTGCCAACCCCATACGGGAACGGAATACAGGCGTGAAGTTATGTATGTATGTAAAATAAACGGAATTGGTATGTTGTATTTACTTGTTAGCTGGCCCTGGATGAATTAATGTCCAACAATTATTACTGACCACCTCACCTTATTTTAGATATTCAATAACATTCTTTTTCTTTCTGTCTGCCTTTCTTTCTATTTAAGAAAATGACTTTACCTGCAAGCTAGCTGCAATAATATCCACGCTCTCTGGAGGCAGCATCTTGGCGCACCTCACCACACTGTCGGGGTCGTATGGCGGCGGGTACACGCGCTCTTCTATGTAGGGCTTCGGAGCGTTGCTGTATGCCGTCGATACGTGGACTAGGGCCTGTGAAGCAAAGATGAGGTTATGTTTAAATCACAAGTAAAGGATCAGCAGCTATTTATGTATTTACTTAGAACTGAGGCTAACAGTGTGCTTAAGAATAACCAAGAGCATTAATAATTTAACATACAGGTTAAACTCCTCTTTGTAAGTTGGCTACTTTTAATCAGAAATTACGCAGGTAAATCTGCGGGAAACTGATAGCATTCGGTAATTATTTGGCAAATCAATCAAACATTCGGCTGAATACAAATGTCGAATGTACGAAATACAAATGCTCGGCCAAACATTCGGCTCATCTCTGATACAAAATAAACAGATAGATTGAGAACCTTATTTTTTAAAGCTGGTTAATATACTTAAACCTTCTCCTAAACATGGCAAATCTTTTTCTGAAAACCGCACCCAAATCGGTTCAGCCAAACGCGAGAAAATTGCGGACAAACATACACACATACATACTTACAGGTCGAACTGAGAACCTCCTTTATTGAATTCGGGTAAAAAACCGACTTCACGAACATTTTTAAATCCTTGTCCAAACTTTGGCTGAATTATAAGGTCATCAACGTATATTTTCTCCGTTTTCATACATATTATATCGAAAATTTCAATATTTTCAAAAAGTACTGTATCGATTTAGATTAAACTTATATGGGACACCTCCGACACGGTACAGATATCTACAGTAATTCAACTTGGCCTCATCTTTGAAATAAATGCCTACAGCGCCGCAGTCCGTTCACATGTGATAGGGCTGCCCGCCTTTGGCATTTAAATTACATTTGCCTACTTTGTGTTTACTTTCATTTAGTTTGTGACTGCAAATATACTTTTTTTATATAGACAAATAAAAACTTTGTGAATTGAATAGGTAGTGTTCAACAAAAATGTACGTTTTGTGTCAAAAAACCATGTTTACGTTTGAATAACAAATCCGGTCTTTTAAATTACCGACCGAAAATTTCTTGCACCCCGCCATAGACGTACGAAAAAATGTATTATTAAATTTTAAAGTATAAACGATCTGCATATTAACATAAAGTTCAATCAACAATTGTTTCGGCATGCAGACACTCGCGACTGGCTGCATGCCGAGATCGAGCCGCGTAGGTATAGCTCGCGTTTCGTCCGTTTGTATAAAGTTGAATTAATGTAGATATCTGTATCGTGCTTCCGAAGAATCTTATATCATATGAAATACTAATCATGCATATCGATTTATAACGGAATTATCGCGTAAAAAAGATGTCAAGATAGATGTCATCTTCCACTGTCATCATCCATAAGCCGGCGCCTGCAGTAGCCGCCATTACTGTTTATTTGTCGATTGAGAATAGTCACCGCGATTAATCTCTCCACTTAAATAGTAATATTCCTTACGGAAATTCGTTAGCGTGTTTGTTTTAAAAAACTAAGCGTGTTTCATGTAACTTACGACAGAACGTTTTGAATTTAATTATTTTATTACGTTTTGTGTTGTGTTTCTGAACTACTGTACCTAATCAATCAATCATGTCGATCCTTGATTCTGATCAACCAATGCCGGTGATAATGAGAATCCGATGTGTCAATTGTTCACTTTTGATACCCAGAAATCACCCGGTATTCATGTTCTAATATTAAATACACCTAAATGACCACCTACATGAAAAGTCTGTTCATAGTTATGTGTTTTATACCTTTGTATACATTAGGTAGGTAACTTATTTATTTGTCCTATAGATCTGGGATAAATCGAAGTTAATAAAATATGATCTCTATCTGCCTGAAGTTGTTTTATTTCCATGTTGTCACATCAATTCTGTAAGGCCATAAAAATACGATAATTATGTTTTATTTTTCAATAAGAAACTGTTCAATTAGAAACTCTTGTTTTGTTTTTACCTAACTCTGTTTTTTTGTAACTACATGAGTGATTTATGGTCATTTTATAAGTTGCGAGTAGTTGCGACATAATTTCTAGGTTATCTCAGAATTTGTTGGATTACTTCAAATTAACACTTTTATTTAATAGTTTATAAAACGTAGTCTATAATAAATAAAGATCAACTTGAGACGGATTTCCATACATCGTTGGACATGATTCTTTATAAAGTTGCGCAAAACGCAAAAAGTATTATACTTCTCTTATTCATCATTTAAAATAACAACGACCACTTTGGCGATGGGGTAACACTGTCTGCCTCAGACGCCAGTGGTCGCAGGTTCGATTCCTGCACGGAACAAGAAAAAAACATGTTCCAGGTCTGGGCGTTTATCTATATATGTATTTATATTCTAGGTTCTCTAGTTCGCTACATGGTATCCCATATCACCATCTCTGCTTACTTTGGGGCCATATAGTTGGTGTGATTGTCTGGGGATTTTATTTTATATTATTATTTATTTAAAATGGAACTTCAAAAACCAACCTTCAACAACGGCATATCACCAGCCAGCTTCAGCACGTACGAAGTACCCTGAACATTCAGAGTAGCAGCAGACAGCAGAGGATCCATGAACCGCACCGTAGCGGCAGAGTGGAAGAGAGTGGTGACCTTCTTCAGGAGTTCTCGGTGCTCCACGCTGACTCCAAGGTTTGGTGCTGACACATCTCCTGGTATAGGGAAGAGCTTGCTCATGCGCTCCGGCCAGCGGGAGCGGATGCGGTCGAAGACCTGTTGAATAAATGAATTATTAGAATGCGTTAACTTGCATGTTTAAACTCGGAATTTTGCCTAAAGGGGGACGTGACGGGGGCTAAGAGGACGCCCCCAATTTATTTCTTACCTTAGGAAATGAATATTTTCCATGATATTCATATTATCAAGTTCGAGGTTATGTCACTTGATATTTGAAATTCACATCGCAAAATGAGTTCTTTTTTTAAAGGAGGGCTGCGGTGTCTGTGTCTGTCTGGTACGTTTTCACGCCTAAACCGCTTTACCGATTTTTACGATTTTTGGTACACGTATTTAAATGATCTCTAAAAAGCACATAAGCTACTTGATTTTGCAGTAATCAATGTTGTTTCATATAGATAAGAAGAATATTGTAAGAAGATAATTTGTTTCGTATTCGGATATAGGTAACTCCGACATTTCATTCTTCGACTGATTCATCTGGCCAATATTATATTTTAATTTTATCTCTGTTGCATGTGTTTATATGAAAATATGTATACCACACAACACATATTTTAATGAGGGATTCTTTTTGCTATGGTAGGTTTCAAGATATCGATATTTAAAAATTCTAAGTCACAAACACTCCTTAAAACATTGAAAAAAGACCTACTACTTTATTTATAGAAAAAAAACAAATTAGCTACCGTGAAATCTGGTAACTTTGCCATTTTTGGTAGTGTATTAAAATTCAAGAGACGTTATTTAAAAAAAAAACACTATACACGACTGTTGAGTAAATTTTTTCAATTCTGTATTTTATAAAGGCGTCCTACGTGTTCATGAATTTTAAATATATTTACCAAAAACATAGTAAACAGCCAAAAACAAAATATGGCAAAGATGGCCCTACTGTATGGCAAGTTTGCCAACAGGGTTTTGTATCTCATTATGACAGGATTTATTATGACCGATTGAAGAAAAACAATCTATGAGGCCTTTACAGTTTTAGTGTAGGTGATTCATTACTTTTTTTTTGCAATTACATAATAGAAAGACCAATGTGGTAAAGTTGCTTACCTGAAAATATTTTTTTCATACAAAACTAAGATATGAGGTTAGGGTTGTCCAAAACTGAAAAAACAAATGTACGCACGCACATAATATTCTATCTATCATGGCGCACACACATCTTCTAAAATGTTAATTAGACAACAAAATAATAAATTATAAAATATGTTTATTAAAAAAAAAATGAGAACATATTATATAGGTAGTAACAATTATCAGGTATTCCTTCATTAGGTTTCTACTCTTAAATACTATAATGGCATTTAGTAATTGGCAAAAATTAGTAGGTAAATAATTCTTATAAATTAAGTGTTCAAACAATATTCTTTCAAACAAAACCAGTCTTCGAAAAATAAAAATAATCAGTTCTGGACTGGAAAATAATCAGTACCTGAATACCTTATTTTTAAACTCCATAGAAGTTAGTTTTTTTTATTATAATATGGTAAATGGTTATAAATGTTGATTGCCATACAATTTATGATTCTACTAAAACATCGCGGGTGACGTTACACACATAAGCACATAGTTATACCTACTTCTTCAAAAAATTTAAAGTACTTAGTCTTGAAAACAAAGTGACAACCCTAGCCCTCAACGAAATATGGTAAAGTTACCAAACCTTGTTTTAACACCGGTATGGTGACATTGCCAACGTAGTTATAGACGAAAATATCTAAAGTTAAATAATTATGATGATTTGATTAGCCACTTTACGCATAAATATAGCTTTACATGAAAATATACATACCTCGTAGCAGTATTTATCAATTTAATTGTAAAAGTTCGGGAGCACTGATTTTGAGGTTAAAACGTGCACGAAATTTGCGTGATCAAATATATGACAACTGTGGGTCCAGTGCTGCCAAAATGAAATTAGTGCTGCCAGTCGTATATCAACCTTTCTACTTATTAAGGTAGAATTTCTAAAAAAATATCTGCGTCCATGGTATAAGGGATTTTGTAGAAAAAGTCAGCATGTGGCAAAGTCAACGTCCGATGGCAAAGTTGCCAGATTTCACGGTATCTCCATACTTCAAAATAACGCCGTGTGTTAACGTAATGCTTTGCATAAAGGGTTATGGAATCCTTCCGAGAAGCGCATAGGTAGCCGCGATAGTCAAATAAGTAATTCTAGTCCTAAATGTTTTAACGTTTAGATATGTATTTGCCTTCGCTTGTTAACCCCCGACGCAAAACGAGAGGGGTGTTATAAGTTTAACGTGTCTGTGTATCTGTGTATCTGTCTGTGGTATCGTAGCGCCCAAATGGATGAACCGATTTTCGTTTAGTTTTTTTTGTGTTATAGATAATTTTATCCCGAGTGTTCTTAGCCATGTTTCATGAAAATCTGTTCAGCCGTTTGAAGATCATCAGCTCTCTAATAGTTGATGAGGGGATCTGAATAGCTTCCATATGTCGTATTGATTCGAAATTTGGTGCCGTATTACTACAATTATATTGAAAGTATATGGTAAGGGAACCATGACCTGATCAGCCGTTTGAAGGTCATCAGCTCTCTAATAGTTGATGAGGGGATCTGACTAACTTCCATATGTCGTATCGATTCGAAATGTGGTGCCGTATTACAACAATGATATTAAAAGTATATGGTAAGGTAACCATGACCTGATCACCCAATTGAAGATCATCAGCTCTCTAATAGTTGATGAGGGGATCTGAATAGCTTCCATATGTCGTATTGATTCGAAATTTGGTGCCGTATTACTACAATTACATTGAAAGTATATGGTAAGGGAACCATGACCTGATCAGCCGTTTGAAGATCATCAGCTCTTTAATAGTTGATGAGAGGATCTGACTACCTTCCATATATCCTATCGATTCGAAATTTGGTACCGTATTACTTCAATGAAATTGAAAGTGTATGGTAAGGTTACTATGACCTGATCAGCCGTTTGAAGATCATCAGATCTCTTATTGTTGATGAGGGGATCTGACTACCATCTTCCTAATATTAAAACCTACCTACTTTAAAAAGTACAAAATAAAAGTAAAATTAAAAAATTTTAAAACCCCCCGACACAAAAAAAGACCTTAAAAACTAACAAATAATATTTTAAACCTATTCTAATTATAATCGTCCCATATATATTTGACTGTAAGACTTGTACTTTAAAATATTTTTATTTTCCGAGCGTCGTCGCCGCGTCGGGGGACCGCTAAGTGAGAAAAACATTTGTCATTTGCAGATTGCATCAAAAGAATTCACTCCGAAAAATTCGTAAAATCGACACAACCGTCAACGTCGTCTGCCCTCACGTGTCTGCCCGTTCGGGTCGCCGCACTTGGTGACGCCCACCCCCGCGCCGCAAGCCGCACACCGAGCTCGCTTCGCGCGGCATTACGTAGAGCGTAGACTATGCATGAAACTTAAGATCGCTCATACCTAAATGTAATAATAAATTAGCTGTTGTTGGCTTAATACTTTATATACTTGAGCGGTCCCCGACGCGGCGACGAAGCTCGGAAAATAAAAATATTTTAAAGTACAAGTCTTACAGTCAAATATATATGGGACGATTATAATTAGAATAGGTTTAAAATATTATTTGTTAGTTTTTAAGGTCTTTTTTTGTGTCGGGGGGTTTTTAAAATTTTTAATTTTACTTTTATTATTTACTTGTACTTGTACCTTGTTAAATTAAGTTTTTTATTGTAAATTTGCACACGATGATGAATGCAAGTGTA
This sequence comes from Stenoptilia bipunctidactyla, assembly GCA_944452665.1. Lineage (NCBI taxonomy): Eukaryota > Metazoa > Arthropoda > Insecta > Lepidoptera > Pterophoridae > Stenoptilia > Stenoptilia bipunctidactyla. The sequence continues at coordinate 15,396,646 of OX101750.1, forward strand.
CGTACAAACCTAAGTTGGTTTTTGTTACAATTGTTTTTTTTTTAAATTTATTGTATCTTTGTATTATTAATAAATAAATAAATAAAATAATCACCCGATTTCAATTAAATTTATTTGGGACCACCTCTGAAGAATATTTGAAATCAATTCATAATTGTCCGAAAAATTGTGTAAAAAAGACACAAAAAAACGAAACAGACGAAATGAGATCCCCCTCCGGAAGTCGGTTGAAAATCAAGCAATAAGAAGGTAGATAAATAGATACATTCATTTATTGATGCCACAAACACACACAGAAAGAAAAAAATAAAATTAATTACAATTTTAACATCTCACAAGATAAATAAAATAAAAAATAAAGTACAATTACAACAAAAAGAGTGTGTTGTAGCAGTGCAAAGAGCCGTAGCTCAGCGTCATTTTTGCTCAGAGAGCAAAGCGCTGATATTCTGCTACAGCTAGGGAACAGGGGAGCGTTATCAAACGTTAAAAAAAAACGCTGGAGAAGAAGATTAATTTTTGTGGGGTTCGGCGTGGCGCAACGACGGCGGCAGCGCGGACACTATGGTCGGGGAAGCGCATATGTTAACCCGAACGGGCACACACGTGAGGGCAGACGTCGTTGATAAGTGATTACCTACCCGGTTGAGTTTCTTAGGGTTTAGAGTTGTCAGGTGAACTTTCTCATAAGTTGAGGTTTATTATTGGTGTTGCTGTTCTATTAATGTACAACATTGACTCACTCAGACTGTTTATTGGGTTTTAATATTATTTAGGCAACAATTATGAAAGGAGTATGAAAAGGTTACCCCGATAATTCCAATCAATATTCCTTTACAGTTCAAGGATACAGTATCCTTTACAGGAAGCTTTCGCAATGACAATAAACAAAGCACAAGGACAAATATTGAATGTAGTCTAAATTTAATAAAGCAATGAATTTGGAGGGATGACTCGTAGTCACACCAGGTTGTAACACCAGTGTGACTAACAGGAATATTTTTTCCTGTTTGTCACACCACAGATTTTCACATAGGCAACTATATGTGGTGTGCTTGTACATATTAGCGAAATAGGGTAGAGCGACAAACGTTGTTTTTCAAAAATCTATACTGCTATTATAAAGCTGAGGAGTTTGTTTGTTTAGTTGGTTGAACGCGCTTATCTTAGGAACAACTGGAATTTTCCGCCTTGTGCAGTTATTGACCGGACATGGTTGTTTCGGTCACTACCTGCACAGGGTCGCCCGGAGGGAGGTGACGACAGAGTATCACCATTGTGGAGCGGCCGACGACACACCTTAGTGGTGTGTCCGGCGTGGGGTCGGCTGCGACACGAGTTGACGTCTGTCGTCGGAGAGGACCTCTCGCTCCCTAGCGTGGTTAAAGCCATGTTAGGGAGTCGAGAGGCTTGGGCGGCCATGACCTCCTTCTGCGAGGACGTAATGTCGCAGAAGGAGGCGGCGGAGCGGTGCCGAGAATGAATAAATAAACGATTGCTTGAACGAAGTCTCGACTAAGGGTGCTTACATAAAGAAGCAGATAACCGGTACTGACAAACCTGTGCGGGTCTGTATCTATCAGTGCAGAGTTAATTTGCATATAGAAAAGATTGCATATATTAGAACTATTTCTTTTTAAGTGAATTCATAAGATAACAAAGAAATATCATACTTGAACTAATCGATACTGACCCGCACAGATTTGTCTGTGCCGGAAACCGTTTAACAGCTAGGTAGTATAATAAATATGCACAATAACTGTGTGCACAGTTTCGGCGTGTGAACTCCTGTTTTGGCTGTAACTGAAAATCAGCACATTCTCGCCCTAAAGCTACAATGCACAAACAGAGTTATGTTTCCATTAATACTGCAGTGCGCATTGGAGATACCGATAACCTATAGGTTCTGTAAGCCAGTTTAATGATTTATTGTGCTGGGAACAATAAATGTGTTTATACTTTACATTAGTTAGTATAATCAACGAATGCAGAGCATTACCCAATACTTTATTGCAAACATAATTTTACAGGTGACCATTTATAATAATCGTTAATTTACAATAATAACTGCCGTAATGTACTCCCTCTAGCCGAACAAGACACACATAACTTTTACATCCTCAACACTCAAAAACTAATTACACACAAAATTCTATAATCACAAGATTTTGTAACCATTAAATAAATAAATAAAAAAATAAATAAAAAAGAATGCATAACACATTCAATGCAGACACAAAACTTGGACATATTTTATATGAGTAGGGATAAGTTTAGGCAGGAGATTATAGCTTACTTTACTTTACTTCACTAGTTAGTATGCACAATGCACACATGCACACATGCACACTAACACACACACACACACATGCGCAATTCCATAATTGGCTGTAAGTGTTACTTATAATTTTATTTTATATTACTTTAAAAGCTGTGGAATTTGTGAAAATTAAATAAATAAATAAATAATAAGTAAAATAATGCACCTAATTTAGGTATTGCAATGCAGGAGAGGACATTTGAAGTCATTTTAAATTAGATTTTTTATATATATACAAAAATAATTCGTCAATTCACTTATACCTATTTATGTCTAATTCATTTAAAGTCAATTCAGTCAAGTCAGTCAGTATTCATTGGTCGTGTAATAACATTTTTTATTAGGAGTTGTTTTAGTAAGAGCGTGAATCTTTTGTCATTTCTTTCATGTTTGATATATTCCGGTAAATTATTAAATTGTTTTATAGTCATAGATAGAGGACCAGATGAGTGTATTTTTAAATGGGACATTGGTTGTAATAATCATTTTTCCGGGAGGCTCTAAGGACGTGTTTTTTACCACTTCGTCGCGCTTTTTATACAATTCGGTATGTTTTCGGACCAATTTGCATGCTTCAAGTATGTAAATGCATGGTAGGCTGAGAATTTTGTAATTTTTGAAGAAAGATTTACATCTGTCATCACTCTGAATATTTGCCAAAATTCTTTTTGTTCAGTCATGTCAGAGACTTCTACAGAGTTTCCCCATAAGACAATTCCGTAGTTTAGCCAGGAGTGTGCATAAGCGTAGTAAGTGGTAAGAGCCGCTTTAAAATTAGTTGTTTTTTTGAATTTCTCTGAGTGCGAATTTCGCTAATTTTAATCTTGTTATATATATTTTTTTTATATAAAATATGGATGGGACGTTTGTCTTCCATGACACTAGATGTTAAGTGAACATGAAGACTAAGGTGGTACACGTCCATCCACGAGAAACCTATTCACTCGACGCTTAAAAGTACTAGGACTATACTGGTCAGGGAAAAAAGACACAGACAGTTCAATCCAAACTTTGGCGAATAATGTTTCCAATTAACGTGAGAATCAATGTCAATTCCTAAAAGGTTATATTTAATTTACTTGGATAATTTTTATAGTATTGTATTTGAAATCAATGTCAATATGTTTTTTTTGTAATGGTGGAATGTCATTTTTTATACATACATAACGTCATGCCTGTATCCCTTATGGGGTAGGCAGAACACCAGAGGTTACAAGACCATCTGATGTCACGTTTGAGAAATTTGGAGGTATTATAAAGATGGAGAGAGACTATTGTAGTGACAGGGGGTCAGCCTATCGCCCATAAAAACGCCTTTAAAACCTCTGTCCCTTAACTGACTTACAGTATGCCCGGGAAGAGATATTCTCCCCCGGGGAGAGATTTCATTTCGATATTCTCGCGGGATTAGAAATTGTGCGGGTAAACAACGTGGAACAGCTATTAAATCAATCGAAAAAAAGGGACAATGAACGAAAGTTTGTATGAAAAAAGCTTGAATTGCATTTAGATTTAAAATAAAACTCCAGTTAAATATTATTGCATTCTATTGACAGCTTCCATGCTGGACTGGGAGCGAAAGAAAAACAGCTGCTTGCTATGCCCGGGAAGAGAAGCAGCTGCTGTACCAGCTGCTTCTCTTCCCGGGCATACTGTAAAAGTCAGTTAAGGGACAGAGGTTTTAAAGGTGTTTTTGTGGGCGATAGGCTGACCCCCTGTCACTGCAATAGTCTCTCTCCATCATTATAATTCCTCCAAACGTGTCAAACGTGACATCAGATGGTTTTATAGCCTCTGGTGTTCTGCCTACCCCACACGGGATACAGGCGTGAAGTTATGTATGTATGTCTATTGACAAATAGTTTACTGTACAGTTTATGAAAATATCTGTTATTATTTGTTGGCAACTTCATGTCTCAACAAGTAGGTCTCGTGAATATGAAATGTTTGGGTTAGTTACCAAAGTGCAGTTTTGTGTAACTACACATTAAGTTTGGTAACACACAATTTCGTTTACACACACTTGTAGTAGAATAAATGGATGTAATCAAATAATTATGCAATAAAGAATAGCTTTAGCTTTATTTATTCAGTGAGACTGGCGTGATGTAGGCATGTATGTACTTAAAATATTTGATTTGTGTGGCTGGAAATATGTACTGTTTTTCTCATTTTTAATATAACAACTAAATTATCGAGCACAACATAAGTTTTAAGCATTTTATCAAGTCATAACATAAGATTATCACAAAATTATACTAGGGTAAACCGTTTGACTTGCAACAAAAAAGAGATGGCATAAATATGCTTATTTTATTTCAGTAGGCAATCTAATATAAGTTTTAAACTATCTTGGTCATTAACATTTAAAATATTTTAAATTATAATTTAATAAAAAAAATTGTAATATATTTACTTCACCATAACTAGCCATCGCGCGCGATTTTACTCGCGTAAGTTTTGATCCCCTGGGAATTTCGGGATAAAATATGTACCCTTCCTCAAGAGTTGGGATATCAAATGCTTAAAAAAAAATTCAAATCCCACTTTTAGTTTCTAAGATTAGCGCGTTCAAACAAACAAACTCTTCAGCTTTGTATATTAGTATAGATTAGTTTTGAGTTATTGATATTTCCGCACTTTGCAAGCGTCATAATTATGTTTCTCAAAATATCTTTATCTGAAAATTAATAAAAGTCACGGAATACGTCCCTGTAGTTTTAAAGTTGTTTATTTTATTTATTTATTTTATTTTATTTTAAACATGGTAAACCAGAACTAAATATATCGATGAGTTCACAATTTTATTGCATTTAAACAAACTCTCCAATCCTAGGTCTGATGAAAGTAATTTCGTAAGAGATAAGCTGTAGATAGCCTTGTACTTATTTATGTTCAATATGTATTTTAATTGTGTTTTTTAAATACTTTGTTAAATAAATAAGTAAAAAGGTATAGTTTGTCACTCAAGAAACGTCATTCAGCAGATCCATGGCTGAGAGTTTGGTTAATGAACATTGTTACCATCGGAGACTGCTGGACAAATGCATCTCTCAAGGTTCTCGATGTGGCCAGCTCCCGAGCCACCCTCATCCAGCGTTTACCGACAACCTCAACTAGTTCGTTTTTCTACCTTGCTTAGAGCCTAATACCCTGCGTCTCCCAGTAACTTATCAGTAATTTCGTATGTAAAAGTCTGCAAAAGTCGTACAAACCTGATTCTTCATCAATTCCTTATATCTCTGATCGACAGTCAGCCCTCGTTTCGGCCTCATCAGCACATAGATGGTATCAATCCCAGGACAACTCCTCAACAGCTTCTCCAGCAAAGCCTTGCCCAGGAACCCAGTGCCTCCAGTCACCAGGATGACACCACCTTCGAAGTGGCCAGCGATGGAGTCGACCTGGTCTGATAGCTTCTCTGAGTTTTCGAGGTTGAGGTTAGGGGTGTCATCGTTGCCGTTGAAGAGTTCGGTGTTATTTCTGTTAAAAATAGAGTGTGTTATGAGTTTTTAATTAAATCATTTGTTGGACGCATTTATGCAGAACTAAGAAACATGTTAATAGAATAATCAACGAATGCAGAGCATTAAAAAACCGACTTCACGTCTAAACCTTACTGAAGTATAAGGTCGTTAAGGTTAACGAAATTTTCATGAAGTACTATTTTTTTTTGTTTTTCCGCCACAGAAGACCCCTCAGAACCGCATGCCCGAGACCGATTATGCTATATGACCAATAGTTTAATTTGCGTTTTAGTGGATAGAATTGGAATTAACAGAATGTAGGGTTTAATGAAAAATTCATTTTCTCTGGATTTTATTTCGTGGAATTCCGATTTGAAATGCCATTATTAAATGCCTGATGAAGTGAAAGTATGCAAGAACTAAGGAGGATCTCTGAGGAAGGGACAGGCTCTTCGTAATAAATTTAGAGAACAAATCCCCGCCAGTATAGTGATTTATAGCGACAGATTTTACTTCACTTCCATGCTGGACTGGGAGCGAAAGAAAAACATAGAATGTACCAGCTGCTTCTCTTCCCGGGCATACTGTAAAAGTCAGTTAAGGGTCAGTTTTATTGGCATTTTTGTTGGCGATAGGCTGACTCCCTGTCACTGCAATAGCCTCTCTCCATCATCATAATACCTCATTTGTCAAACGTGACATCAGACGGTCTTATAACCACTGGTGCTCTGCCTACCCCATAAGGGATACAGGCGTGAAGCTATTTATGTATTTTATAAGAACGTTGGTCGCTAGCTGGCGAACCTTGAAAAAGTCCTACAAGCAATCTTATTTATCTTGTTAGGTCTTTATAAATTACATTTACTGCCCACTGCCACTGCCACTGCAGTGCATGAGTCTCTCCTCTGGGTGACGAGGAGGTATAGGTAATTATCCAGCAAGCTTGATTTTTGTGAGTCTTTATAGACCCCGTACTCGCTAGTGTTCTCGTGAAAACTTAAAATAATTAGTATTTAATTACAGCTTTTGTGGTGCATTGGTCGACTGTGCGACTGCAGCGTGAGAGGTAAACAAAAAAAATAATAAATTCCCCAGACAATCACTCCAACTAAATGGCCTTAAAGTAAGCAAAGCTTGTGTTATGAGATACCATGAAGCGAACTAGGGGGACTTGGAATATAAAATACATAAATAGAAGAACGCCCAGACCCGGAACTATTTTTTTTCTTGTTCCGTGCGGGAATTGAACCCGCAACCCCTGGCGTCTGAGGCAGATAGGTTTACCCCATCGCCAAAGTGGTCGTCCAATCTAGGTCCTGGGTTATTGCCCCAGCCAGCCCAGTTTAGGAAACGAACTTACTGACTAACTTATGCTACTGTTACACATACTCATTTTAAGCAAGACAGCATGCTTCAATTGAGCATGTGTGTCGGAATGTTACTCATAAATATCTCATTTTGAGCACGCTCGTGAATCGATATGCTTGCGATTTTTGAGCTTGCTACCAGCGGCGCTGGTAGAAGGGGGCGTGCTTTAAGCGCGTCTAAACAGGTTTGCTTATTGAGCAAGCTAGTATCGATCAATCTTTCATACTTAAATATATTAGCCTAAATAAATGAAAAATGTGATAAATAAAAATTGCCCGACCAGGATACGACCCTGGGACCTCTCGTTTGCCGGACGAGTGCTCTCCACTGAGCTACCGGGGCCTGGCGGTACGCCTCGAAATTACTTACCACATTTTTGTATTTACGTTATATTGCTAACGTAGCTCCATCTTATGGAGATCTTATTAGCCTTGCAGCTAAGACCACCCGAGACCAATCTCCCAGTTAAAGTTGCAATGTTTTAATAATGTTTCCCATATTTTTTTTTTTTTAAGAAATAAAAATGTAATAACCCTGGTCGGGTAATTTTTATTTATCACATTTTTCAATTATTTAAGAATAATTGAGCATTTTAAATGCAAAAACTTAAAAACATTTTATTAGCATACATACTTAAAACTAGCATGCCTAATTCTAGCAATGGAAACTGCTCCTAGGCATGCTCGTATTGAGCATACTGAATGGAATTTTTGTAAGCATGTTATTTTATGTGTAACAGTAGCATTACTCTAAATTGATTCGGATCTGTACTTGGATGCCTCCTAGTACCGCCGTGTGGTCTACGTAACACAATCTTATCAATCAATAAAAGCTTACTCTGGGCACGGTACAGATATCTACGGTAATTCAACTTCATACAAACGGACGAAACGCGAGCTATTCCTACGCGACTCAATCTCGGCATGCGGCCAGTCGCGAGTTATTCAAAAGTAAACATAGTTTTTTGACACAAAACGTATTTTTGTAGAACACTTCCTATTCATTTTACATAGTATTTTATTTATTTATATAAAAAAGTATATTTGCAGTCACAAAACTAAATGGAAATAAACACAAAGTAGGCAAATGTAATGTAAATGCTGAAGACGGGCAGCCTTTTTTATTTATTCATTTATTGCATGTTACATTACAAATAATAATGGGTCATTTTCAAGGTAGGTATACAAGTTTCGCCCTGCAAGGGCATAGCAAATTTTTAAGGGAGTTTTTGAGGGATTTTTGAGGGATTTATCGCAAGCCTGTCGATTCACAAGCGTGCTCAAAATGAGATATTTATGTGTAACAGATATTGAATAATAAAAATTAATTCTTATTTAACGCTAAATGATGATAATAAATAAATTTTATTTAGACAGCTCAAACCATTTGTTAGCATAAAAATTGATAGTAAAAAATAAAAAATTATAGAAGTCGATAATAACATTTCAACCCCTTTGAAATTCATATATTATATTAAATTAAAATATAAATAATTTAAATTATTAAAATGAACAATATACTATACAATACTAAATACTAATTAAAGTAAAGAGAAGAGGAACAAGTCACCGTTATACTGTATAATAATAAAATCCCCAGACAATCACACCAACTGCATGGCCCCAAAGTAAGCATAGCTTGTGTTATGAGATACCATGTAGCGAACTAGGGGGAACCTAGAATATAAATATATAAATATCTAATAATATACATAGAGTTTACAGTTTCGAGTTTGTTTTGATGATAACTGTACATGATTTCTAATCCTGTTTCTTGGTAAGGTTTAAATTGAATGATTTTGGTTTTACAAAGATTAAGTTCTAAGTTATTAATTTTCAGCCAATTCATTATTTTATCTAATGTTGAATTTAATTTAGTTTTTAAGTCTGTATTATTTGAACAAGATATTATTTAATTAAGAGAAACGTCGTCAGCAAATAGAATACAAGGGTCGTCTAGTATATTTGGAAGATTATTTATATACATAGACTAGAAAGAGAATACATCCTAAAACACTACCCTGGGGGATGCACTGCGTCATATCGAGCTTGAGTAATTAAGCCACTCTCGAAGTTGGTATTTTCAATTTCTACATTCCGGAGTCGATTCATAACTAGTTTAAATCTATCGAGATAAGATTTAAACTAGTTATGAGATATTCCCCTAATTCCCGTATCATATAACTTATACAAGAGTTTTTTTTAATTAACTCTATCATAGGCTTTACTCATGTCGAGAAGTAGTCCTATTGCGGATTTTTTAATTTTCTATTTAGTCTAAGATGTGTTATACATATTTATAAATAGCCACAATTGTAGAGTGATTTTTCCATAAGCCGTTTTGATTTTCACTTAAGATTTTTAATTTTTCGTAAAAGGAATACAGTCTTTTCACCAAAGCCGTTTAAATAGCTTTTTTAAATACTCTACAATATATTTTATAGTGATTTTTCAAATTAATATTTTTCGTTTTAGATATTAGTGTCTTTAAAAATCTTTTATATCGGCACGATTTTCTAAATCCCTATCACATGTGAACGGACCGCGGCGCTGTAGGCATTTATTTCAAATATGCGGCCGAGTTGAATTACTCTAGATATCTGTACTGTGCTTTGGGGCCACATCGTATGTCAGTTTGATCTATTAAACATTTATTATTTATAAAAATATCCCTTACCTGAAAGCATCCAAGGCATCAGCGGTGGCCATCTTTAATCCAGGATCCATTTTGAGAAGCTGTGGGTCTCGTGTGATCTCACTTCCTCAATATTATTCTGTAAAAGACAAAACAGAGTTTAGTTTATATCTATTACCTTGAAAATAACGAAATACTCAAGAAATATATCGGAAAAAGAATCGTCGTTTTGTTGTTGTTTATAGTAGCTTTATTGGGGCTTGGAGACATATCACCGTGCGGAGCCGTTTGCCGTGAAATCGCGATGAAAAACCAAAATCAAAGGTGGTTTGCTGACAATACAATACAATGAGCGATGCGACCTGCGCAGCACGCCGTCGACGGCGCCATGGCACGACCTTTACACGGCCTTGTATCTCTTAAAACTAGCTAGACAGAAAATGTCGAAAACTGCCCATTTATTTCTAGATTTCCGGCTAGCGTTACGTTTATCATTATTTTTCATTCCTCTGGGTGACGAGGAGGTTTTGAGCCATAATCCACAAAGCTGGCCCAGTGCTGGTTGGTGGATGGCAGAACTGCCAGGGCCTCATAACTCTTTAAATACACCCTAACGACTACTGTATACAAGAATACAGCACCCGGGACCAACTGCTTAACGATCTCTCCGAAGCACGGAAGAGATCGTGAGAAATTATTGATATATGCAAATGGGTACGTTTGCAACGTTACCCGAACTATTATAAAAAAGTTACCTTGCTAATTCCGCGACTTGCACTTGCACTAGTGATGCAGGATTTTCGTGCGTTGGTTCACCGCCCTCCCTTCCTCAAGCAAGAAGCAAGCAATGCAATGAACACACACTTGGAATACTGTAACCCATACCACTAGCTATCACCGGCACGTGTTTCGCTTCAACCAGAAGTTCGGTGGTGGTCGTTGCGCCCTGAAGATGCTGCATCACTAGTGCAAGTACAAGTCGCGGAATTAACAAGGTAACTTTTTTATAATAGTTGTCATGGATTTCCGCAAAGTAACGCCTGATTCAATCAATTAACGTTACCCTAGTTGAATTAATGCGAATCTTGAAATGAATTTAACATAAACGTTCAGTTCAAATGTCATTCAAGACAACTTCCACTGCGCAACGAGTTGGTCGAGACCCTATTTCATCAACATCCACTATACAACTCGACCTCGTAAAATGTATGGACTATCAAGGTTGAGCCTATGAAGGCTGCACTAGCTGTCACAAAGAGGAGTTAGATGACTTCTTTTGCACAAGTTACAATGTCAAACAGGTAATTCCGGAGTAATTGCGCCTTTGACCCGTTCTCCCATACTATTCTATAGGACGTTTGTCTTCCATGCCATCTGATGAAAAGTGCGCATGAAGACTACGGTAGTACACGTCCATCCAAGAGAAACCTATTCACTCAACACTTTAAAGTATCGGGACGGTAGTGGTCAGGAAAAACAGACGCAGGCACATTGTTCCACACTTGGCAATCCGTACCAAAAAGGAAAAAAAAACACTATATAGGGATGGAATTTCGGTCTGCGTCTGGTAGTTCGGTGGCAAAAAAGAGGAGGTTCAATTTGGTCCAAAAAAGTACTCGTACCCTCTTCAAAATTGAGCCGATAAATACTGTCAAACATGCAACCTTACGACGATGCTCTAGAGCTAACTTATATTTTATCAAAAATCACTACAGGATCAATAATTACGAAAATAAAACCTCACTTAGCTGCTAATTGTTAAGTAAAACTTAGCATGTCGCAAGTATACAAACAACAACGTTAAGTATAGCTTTCACAAAAAACCGATCATCTGTTGCGTAACACGAGACCAGCTTGAATGGCATGACTTTGACTTTGCTTGTGGACTCAATTTTAAATTCTACTTACGTCAATGTGTGACTTGTTATAAACTTTGTAGCACACAAACCTGACCCGGTGGGGAAAATTGGAACTAAGGTGTATCCTTACAAAAACTGGAGTTGTGGACTCAACAGCAAAGACACTAGCGCCGCAGTTTTTGGGTCAGATATTTTTTTTATACTACAAACACTTTTTAACTGGTAATGTTTTTAAGTTTTTGCATTTAAAATGCTCAATTATTCTTAAATAAATGAAAAATGTGATAAATAAAAATTACCCGACCTGGATTCGAACCTGGGACCTCTCGTTTGCCGGACGAGTGCTCTTCCACTGAGCTTTTTTTTTATTTATCACATTTTTGATTTTTTTAACTTTTTAACTGGATTTATCTTGATTATTTAACCGACTTTCAAAAGTAGGAGGTTCTCAATTCATGTGTATTTTTTTGTGTCTTTAATACCCGACTTTTTCTATAATTATGAATCGATTTTGAAGATTCTTATTTCGTATGATAGAGGATACTGTAGAGGTGGCCCAATACAAATCGCATCGAAATAGATTTAGTATTTTTTTTTTAATGGAAATTTTCGAAAAAAAAATATGCGTAAAAATGGTGAATATGATAGTGCAGTCGGTTTTTTCGCTCTGAATTCGTTAATTATAAAGATAATAATAATAATAGTAGTTTATTTGCAAAAAAGTGTGTTTAACTTCACTGTTTGCCGTATATAGGCGCGCAAATATTAATATATTTCAAATTGTTACATTACTGTAAAGTTATTAAATAAATAAAAAAAAAAACTTAAAAGTTTAGTCATAGTTCATTATAAAATAAAATCATGTCAATACGAATTTATACAAATTATATGGAAATTATAAGAATATTTCAGTGACACGGACTCAGGGACTTGCCCACAAAAAGCCAATAAAACCTTTATCCCTTAAATGACTCTTACAGTATGACCGGGAAGAGAAGCAGCTGGTACATTCTTTGATTTTCTGTTGCACCTAGTCCAGCATAGAAGCAACGAACGAAAAGTTTTTTTGATATCGAAATGTGGCATTAGTAGTTTAGAGGTGAAAGCGGTTAGATAGCCAGAAAAAAAAACTGAACTATATTAAAAACAAATATGGGAATAGGAATTCTACGTAAATGCTCCTGGTAAAAGAACTGGGGTTTATAAAAGGTGGGACTTAAATAATAAATCCGAAAGATAGTTAGTATGTAGCAGAAAAGTTTGCTATGTTGATAGGGCTAAATCATTATTGAAGCTTCTTGCGCGATTCAATATAGGTAGGTAGATACAAAGATGGAAAATCAAAAACAGTTCCGTTTCATCGTTCGCGCGCAGTGGTCGTGTTTATCGTGCTCTCAGTGCTCTCCGTTTCGTTCGATAAGGGACTTGTCGACTTCGCAGGACCCTTATCGTTATCGTTCCGTTTTACCGCTTATCGACTCCGAGGCTCTCCGGTCGGTATTGCCGCGTATTAGTGCCGTTTTGCGACAGTGGCGCCACTTGCGTGCTAACGACGCATTCGCGAACTTCGCTACCCTACTACTTGGAAGTTTGAGTGATTTTCGTGCTGAAAAGGACGAACTTTAAACAAACTTCCAAGTTCCGCGTTTGAACGAGTTGATACCTTACGGTGACAACGAAGCTCGTTAGCGTGGCCCCGGAACGATATTAGCTCTCCAGGGCTAACAAATCCGGCAGACCCGAACCCATTGCACTGGGCCTTTCCCCGGGGGACGGTTAGGTGCCTGCTCGAGTTAGGAGCACGCACCTCTTCTTTTCGGTTTCCGCGCCGTTCATCGGCATCGGTTTTTCGCTAGTTAGTTCGCTCGCCGTTCATCGGCACGGTCAACTTCTTTCAGGGGGTACTCCATCATGGAGCCCTCTAAGCAAGCTAGGTTTGATGCAGCAGTTGAGGCCCGCGTGGCCGAAGCTGTTCAGGCCACTGAGGCCCGTCTCTTTGCCACTTATCACGTGCATGAAGCACGCCTCATTGATCAAATAACGCAGCTTCAAAGCTTGCTGAAAGCCTCCCATCTGGAAGCCGCCCAGGCTCGAATGTCGGCCACTGCGGCTGCCTCTGCGGCTGTCCGAGCTCTGACCCCTCAGGTCCCCCCGGGTTTTGATGCCCAGTCCCAACGCTCTACGGTGTCTCCTGGCCCCTCAGAGTACATGGACGGCATCTCCGAATCGGAATCTTCCGTTTCCGAGTCTGCCGAGTCCTCCGCCCAATCCGCTGCGTCTAAACGCAAGGCTTCGCCCGTCAGTGCGTCCCACTCGGATGACACTGTTACGGATGATACTCAATTCACCCCAGTCCGAGGTAAAAAGTCCTCTAATAGGAAAAAGAAGAATACCGCTTCTTCCGCTCCTCCCACGCCCTCTCCAGCGGCGGCTCCCGAGGCGGTAGCGGCCCCTAAGGCGGCTGATGCCCCTATGGCGGCAACGCGCCCCAAGGTTGCCCCGCGTTCCAAGCCCGAGGGTCCTCCCCCGAGCTCTAAGCCCCCTCCCCCTGTCTTCCTTCGGGATAAACATCTTTGGGGACAGGTGTCGACCCTCTGTTCGGGGGGTCTGACTGCCCCCAAGATCAATTACAAGAAGGCAACCAACACCGGTGCCTTCATTAAGATCGAGCCATGTACTCTGATCGACTTCAGGAATCTGACTTCCCTACTAACTCAAAAGCAATTCGCCTATCACACTTACGCTCTCCCGGAAGAGCGTAAAGCCCGCGTTATCCTTAGGGGCGTGCCGTTCGAGCTATCGAACGATCTTATCGCCGAGGATCTTAAATCTCAAGGCTTCCCCGTTGAGTCCGTGCACAAGTTGCACAGCAAACGGGGCAAACAGTTTCCCCTTGCGCTTGTTATTCTCACGAATAACACAGCTGGGAACTCCCTAATTCGCAATGGGGCCCGCACTGTATGCGGCCTCTCGCAAATCCGAGTCGAAAAGCCTCACAACAGAGGTCACTCCGGTCAATGTCACCGCTGCCAACTTTATGGTCATGCGGCACATAACTGCTTCGCCAAACCTAGGTGCGTTAAGTGCCTAGAGGATCATTCCACCAAGGAGTGCTCCCGCACCCTTGAGTCCCCGACAGATCCGTCTTGCGTCCTGTGCGGCCAGTCCGGCCACACGGCGAACTATCGCGGGTGCTTTAAGGCGCCGCGCTCGGTCCGTTCCAAAGCGGCGGCCGATCCCCTTAATTGGAGACACCGCCCCCAGCCCCCTAAGGGCTCCCCTCAAGCTAAGGCCCCTCAGGCCGTGGAATGCGCATCGAAACCCGTTTCGAACGTCACTCCTACCGCTTGGGCTGGGCGGTACAGAACGCGAAGGTCAGTTTTGATCGCTTGGCGTTCTGGGTCACCGTCGCTCCTATCGACGAGATTCTTGAGCTCGGCGTTGCACTCAACGCCGGCCAGGACTCTCTCGCCGATGCTCTCCCCATCCTATCCAAGCACGCCTCCCTCGTGAGGAAGCTTCAACAAGCCAACCGGTTCTAGGTTGTTCTTAACAATTAATTCACACAACATGTGTTTATAACTCTTACGACGTCGTTTCCAATTTTTTATTGTTACAGATTCGGTCCTGCGATAAGCTTTCGTGACGGGTTGTCTCTTGAGACGCCCGGTACGCAGCCTCTGACTCCAATTGGCTGTCGTTCAGATGATGAGATTAACCCAACTCGGGACAACTCAGCAAAGGGGGTGTTTAGCGGGTAACGCTGGGTTCGGTGAGTCCCGCACTGTTAGGGATTGGCTGGCGGGGTAGTCCCCCAAAGGTCCCCTCTTCGTGCATCAATCATTCACCTCCTCTCCTTCTGTGGCTCCCTTAGGGGCGTCAAGTCGGTAGTAAAGCTTTCTGTGGCGGGAAAAAAAAAAAAAAAAAGATGGAAAATGAAAAATTATTTGAAGTTTTAACTTTATTACATATATTGTAAGTCAGAAACCGAAGGAAAACCGAAGGCGTACTAACTGTTTGCGACCTGTCGATTTGGCGCCATTACTGAGAGAGAGAAAGAGAGGAGTATACAAAATACGAAATGACGACGATGACACGGCCGCTACTTAGCTTCCACTCGACACTTAAAAGTTCCAGGACTGTAGTGGTCAGGAAAAACAGACGCGGGCAGATTGTTGACTGAGCTTGGCAATCTGTACCGAAAAGGAACTATCGAAGCGTTTTGTTCGACTTCTTGGTAAATCCACTATATAGGGATGGAAGTTCTGTCTGCGTCTGGTAGTCCGGTGGTAAAAAGGGGTGGGTTCAATTTGGTCAAAAACAGCACTCGCACACTCACCAAAATGTAGCCGATAAAATACTGTCAAACAACCAACCTTACGACGATGCTCCAGCGTCATTTTTTATTTGTAAAGTTGTTGTTATTTATGAGTTTACGGGCTCTTCGGTCAACAGAGTCCAGCGTTTCGAGCTGGTATTTGGCAGAACCATCCCAAATGTGACTACAGTACTCCATGAACGACCTCAGTTTTGATGTGTATAAGTTGAGCAGCCGTTCAGGGCTGAAGTACCGCCGGACCTTCGAGATGATACCCAATTTTTTGGAAGCCGTTTTAGCCATAGACTAAATTTTTTGTCCGAAGTTTAATTTCGACGTTATAGTGACGCCCTAGTTGGTCGGTGATGGGAAAAGATACATTCTGGAAAGTGGGCGTAAAAGTAAAGGTGCTCTTAATTGCGGAGAATAGACACGCTTGTATTTTGGAGGCGTTGAATTTGACCAGGTTAGATTCGCCCCAATCGGACACATTCCGCAAGGTCGAATCAACGCGCTCAATCATAGACTCTCTCAAAACCTAGATTTCATGGGCGCTCGTTCGCGCTTTGGATATATATCTCTCAACAACAGTGCTGTCATCAGCATATCCAATAATGCCTGGTGTTAGGAGGTCATTAATGTGCAGCAAGAATAAAGTTCAGAGAGAACAGATCCCTGAGGTACCCCGGAATTAATTGCCATTAGGTCAGAGGAGTAGCCGTCTAAGACTACTCGAATCGACCATTCCCTCAGAAAATCAGATATACAGTCGCAGAGCCCGGTCGGTATGCCATACGCTGGAAGCTTGCTTAAGAGACCATCATGCCAGACCCTGTCAAAGGCCTTGGAGATGTCTAAGAATACAGCTATTGCTTCACCATGACCCTCCAAGGCCTCACTCCATAAGTGTGTGGCATACACGAGAAGATCGCCGGTCGAGCGTCCACTGCGGAAACCATATTGGCTATCGCTTAGGAGCTCGTTGGTCTCAAGGTATGCCAGGATTCGATTGTTCAATACACGTTCCATGACTTTGCAAGGAAGGAGTGATTGAAATTGGTCGATAGTTTACAGGATCAGCACGACTTCCCTTCTTTGGTACTGGTTGTACGTTAGCCAGCTTCCAGGATTTAGGGATTTTACCAGATTCCAAAGAAAGTCTATAGAGACGCGTCAAAACGGGAGAAACTTAGATGCGCAGCCATAACCACAGCAGGAATACCATCTGGACCGCTAGCTTTATCTCGTCTAGGTGCAGCAAGCATTTAAGAAGCTCCTTTTGGCGAATATGAACGGTACCCATTGTAGGACCGAACTGAGGTAATTGGGGTGTGATTTTTCCTTGGCTATCTAGACGAAAATGATCCGCAAAGATACTGGCAAATAAATCCGCCTTTTCTTTAGCGGTGTGGGCCAGAGAACCGTTAGGTTTCCGCAGAGGTGGCAGTGACGGGCGACAAAAGTTCGTTTCGACCGACTTGGCGAGGGACCAGAAAGCTTTCCTTCCCGAGGGGTATGAGGCTATTCTATCTCCGATACAGCCGATGTGGACAAAACGAGCTCTTTTGATCACCTTTTTGCAGGACTTGGCGGCAGCATTGTACCTTTTCTTGTGTTCATGCGAATCCACGGCTTTGCTTCTGCGAGCGGTTGCCCAGGCTTTGTACGCTTCTCGCTTACACTTTTCAGCGGAAACGCATTCAGCACTAAACCATGGGCGACCTTTGGTTTCAAGGGATAGATCAACGTATTAGACCAGAAGTATTAGACCAGGTCGTAAGGTTGGAGATCAACATGTCGTTGATATTAGGGCTATAAAATATGAAAATATTACAATTGAAATAAAATAAAATTTCGATCAAGACTGGATGCCTTTACCACAGCGGACCAAAAATATGAATGATGAAGTAATCTATAATCGATTACATTCCAATAGACTACCAATAAAAGCCACTAAATTTAACCATTTACAACAACTAAAATCAGTTATTCCTAGTGATTGTCATCCCTATTATGATTCTTTGCCTTTTGAATAAGTATTCCTATCTTGATCAATATTTCGTATAACTGATCCGAGTTTTTCTTTGTCTAAGTTTTGACTTGATTATTGTTTTTACTTGTTGCGTGTACTTTTAAGCAATTAATGTGCCATTTTAATTATAATAAGTTCATTCATAGCGAAATGTCTACTACAAGTTGATTTACTTTTTTGATCTCATTTACTACCTACCCTAAAGAGTTAAAAAAGGTTGTTAATTTTTCTACGTAATTTAAGTTTTACTTTTATATTTTTGCATGTTTAATTTTATTTTTCAAAAGCACCGTTGGTGTTTTTATTATCTTGATTTTATAATTAAGATAAATAACGCAAATTTACTTTGCGATACTGTTACACAGTGCAAATAACTGCTCATTTAAGTGATTTTATTTAAATATTTATCTTTTATTTCTACTTCACTGTTTTTGTAAATATACCCTTTATTTTTTAAATAAAATTTTAGAAAAATGACATGAAAATACAAGCAGCATTTGTGTTTTCTTCCTGGTATTTTAATATTTTTGTGTAAATTTAGAAGCAATTTCTTCTATCTGCACTAGCAATACCGAATATCTTCAAATTCCAACATTATATTTCATTCGAGGAAACAATTTTCAAATATTCTGCAATTTATTTAAAAACCAGAAATAATTTAATAAAAATTTTAATGTCGTTATACGGTAGTTGGCTTAAATGAACATTTTAAATTATAATATATAAGAGAAAACCTTTGTAACGGACGTGGTACGTTTTTTTCGCCTCCTGAAAAGTTGCGTTTTTGTAGTTATTATTTATTGCATATTCATCGGCGATATGTGTTAACACTGGACTTTATTAACTACCATACCAAATCACATTAAAATTGGCTAAGCCGTTTGACCTTGAAAAACAGCCAAACATATAGGTAGATAGATACACATTAAACACTGATAATGGCTGTATGTATAAAATTTTACTACTCTTTCACACAAAAACCTCCGAATGATTTTTTCTGAAACTTTACAGTCATAAAGCTTTACCTAGAAGAAAATACATATAAGCTACAATGGGGTAGAAAACTGCCTACTTTTTCCACTAGAGGCGCTAATTACGCTTGACTCATAACAACTGTCAAATACCATAGAAAAACTTATAAAAGTACTGTTTTTTATCAAAAAATAGAAATGCATCATTGCGTAGTCTTAAGTTTTATAGAAAACTAGCTGACCCGGGAAACGTTGTTTTGACAAATAAAAAAAAAATAGATGTTGGCCGATTCTCATAGATACCGGATAAGCACAAAAAATTTCATCAAAATCGGTCAAGCCGTTTCGGAGGAGTATGGCAACGAAAACTGTGACACGAGAATTTTATATATAAGAGAAGATGGATACCACAGTTTTTCTGAGATTATACACATGTGGAAGTTGTGGATGTACTTGATTTAAACTTTTATGGAAATTCACAAAGTACGGTCCATATTTTCCACATTTTCATAAGGAAAAACAAATGATCATATAGATGTACCACAAAAAAGAACAGTTAACAAGCAATTTCGATTACAACTAGTTCATTTAATAGTTTGTTATGTGTCAAGCGTATGAAGCGACATCTATTGAGAGCTTTCCGTTTTCTTCTTCATTTAAGGAAGATATCGTGAAAATTAAAACATATTTGAGGCTCTATCGATTTATTAATAACGCAATGTGACTTTCTTATGTAGGTTATAGATAGGTATTTACTTAGTTATGTTTGTGGTTAGGAGTTATGCATATAAAGATAGATAATACCTTGGAGATGAAAATAACCTTCTCGAAATACTAATTCAATGCAGACGAAGTCGCAGGCACCATCTATGTAATATACCTACCTACCTATGGCTACCCTTATACATACCCCCATTACTTTTACCCAGTGTGCCTTTCGTAGATATTCCTGTCTGATATTTACTTTTTGTAGGTTACTTTTTCTGATTTATTTGTTGTAGGTCTTTTTCACAAAACCTATGTGAAACTGCCGATCACATTGCTTTGTTGTAACAGTTTTTGAAGTAACTCTGTCTGTTTATCTATCAGTAACGCTTTCACAGCTAAACTAATGAATCGATTTCGACGAAATTTAGAATAGTGTAAGTTTGAACATCAAGGAGGATATTATAATAAAATCTAATTTCGATAACCAGTATTCACGCGGATGAAGTCGCGGGCAATAGCTAGTAGATATTATAATAGACATACATATTAATCATACATATACAGGCTAGGATGAGCAGAGTTTCACGAGGTTATGACGTTTCAGCATCCATTTAAAGATGTAAGCAAGGGGTACGGGCTGAGCGGATCTCTATCTATAATAGTGACACTGATCGAATAAAAAAAGGATTTGCTTAAAAATGTGAATGTATGTATGTGATAGCATTAGTAGTCAGTCAGTGGAGCTAGCATGCGACCATCGACTACGATAAATCGGGACTTTTATCGATATATTTTCCTAGAATATGGAAATATATCGATAAAAGTCTAACTTAGAGTATGTATTTTTTTAAGAAATTGGCATTTTTGCTTCTGTGGTCTTAGTCATGGTATCAAATCGTGTAATTCTATCTATTATAGTGCGCATGTTAGCCAAAATTATAAAGTATAAAATAACAAAATAATATTTACATACATACATGCATAACGTCAGGCCTGTATCCCTAATGGGGTAGACAGAAAACCAGAGGTTATAGGACCATCTGATGTTGCATTTGACAAATTTGAAGGTATTATAAAGATGGAGAAAGACTATTGTAGTGACAGGGGTCAGTCTATCGCCCACAAAAACGTCTTTAAACCCTCCGCCCCTTAACTGACTTTTACAGTATGCCCGGGAAGAGAAGCATCTAGCACGTTCTACGTTTTTCTTTTGCTCCCAGTCCAGCATTATTAGCATTTTATTTCGAGTCTTATATAATAACTGACGCCGGCAGTTTATTCCACACCTTGTCGACACCTACCAAAAAGGAATCCTTAAAGCTCTTTATTAAACTTTTCGGTATATTCGCAATATTCTTAATTCATCCCACTTAAAATATAATAAACCGACTCGAATTTTGCTTATGGATTCAATTTTCAAATCTACTTACATGACTTTTTTGATGTTCTTCAACTTAAAATTTAAAACGATTGCAACCAATCACGAAAATTATAGACATCGTGCACAAGTTTTGTATCAGACAATTACCATGCAGGAACTCATATTCAAAACTGTACGAATTTTTAGTTTATCCATGGTGACAAAAACAACCACAATGTTGCAAAAAACTAATGACTGAACTTGAAATAAGAACTCGTAGGCTTTCGAATATTCATTTGAATTTCGAATTGCACGCCAATCCACAGATAATGAAATCTCATAGTAGTATTATATTAATTGTTTTAAACTATCGCGGTTATGTTCTCTATGATTTAATGTATTTACGGGATTCTTACCACGATTTTCGATTTTATTTTCGCACGTCCGATATTTCGATGCTGTTACAAGCACCATTTATCTGCCTCTAACTGTCATCGCCACCTGCCTACATCTGCCAGTCCGCGATCATGGTGCTTGTAACAGCATCGAAATATCGAACGTGCGAAAATAAAATCGAAAATCGTGGTAAGAATCCCGTAAATACATTAAATCATAGTATTAGATTGTTATTGCCTTAATTATAATAAACTATGAACCCTAATATTTTTTGAGAATATATTCTAATAAGATAATCAACGAATGCAGAGCAATAAAAAGGCCGACTTCACTAAGATCATCAACGTACAATTGATATACGTACCGTATTGATATACAGGGTTAATTTTAATTAGCGCATCAATCACCTCATGCAGGCAGCCTCTCCACATTAATCCCAAAAACATTTGTTCTACAACTCATAGTTGGTACCATTTAAATTTCATCGAAATCGGTTGAGTCCTTCATTGAAAATTTCATACTTTTGAAAAGAATTGTATGATTTCGGAGAATGTTTACGTTGATGACATTCTCAACTCAGCCAAAGTTTGACGTGAAGTCAGTTTTTTTAATGCTTTGCATTCATTTCATTTTATTTATTTCATAACAATCATTACAATCGTGTGGAAAATTTATAAATTATTATTATTATAAAATTATATATAGATGTATTAAATTTGAAATTAACTGAATTTTCTAACTTAAACATAACAGTTGTCAAATCCTAACCTTACATATTATTATAATTATATTAATTTAACAAATGTATTCATAAAATAGTCCAAACAAAATTAGTACATATTAATATGTCAAATAATTAAAAAATCTAACACATAAAATTAGACAAAAACCTCACCTAAGCACATAATAAAGTATCAAATTAACAAGTGTATTCATATAATAATAGCCAATACAAAATTAGAATATATTATTATGTCAAAAAATTGTAACGTTCTATTTTTCATTCAAGTATTGATCTACAGAATAATAACACTTTTCCAATAAAAATTGCCTTAGTTTGCTTTTGAACTCTTTAGTGTAAAAATATTTTTTAAATCCATTGGTAATTTATTAAATATTCGCAATGACTGGAAACGCACGCCATGTTTTACAACGGCCAGATGAGGAACGATATCCAACATTATATCTTGCCTCCGGGTTTTTTCCCGGCTTTTTCTTTGGTCTTCCGTTTCGTACTCATAAATATTTTTTGGTTAAGTGAGAAAGTAAAACATGAATATACAAAATGGTGCAGTAAGAATACCTAGTCTCACAAAATGTACGTTGTTTATATTCGTTGATTATATTTCACAATAAACTGACTTAGTAGGAATTGCAAAACAACTTGAATACAGTTTGGATGTCAATAAGTAAACAAAATATACTTATATCACCAGTTTTCTCCTACTTTCATTCTGTCTGTTTATGAGTTTCGATGTTAAGTTTGACTGACATGGCCTTAAACTTTGTTAGTTTGAACGCGATTATGTCCAAAACAAATTGTCGGATTAAAAAAAAAGTATTCTGCCAGCCCAACTCTTTTTGATTGGCCGCGAGTTGATTTTACGATACTTTTGACCCGTAGGAATTACTAAAAAAAAAAACAAATTTGAACTGTCTTGAAAAAGACATAAAAAGCGTTATGAATTATTAATAGTGCGACTGAATCTGGGACTGCATAGCGGTATAATTTTTTTAAATAGTATATAATAGTAACATTTCCGTAGATACCCTTGTTAGTGTATACGGCTTGCCACAAGGCAGCATTCTCGCCCCCACTCTTTTCTTAGTCTACTTGAACGATATTCAGTCACTGGATCTTCTTAATGCTAAACTTTACTGTTACGCTGACGATACTGCGGTGGTTTTTTGGGGACGTACTTGGAATGAAGTTAAACGTCACGCCGAGAGTGGAATGGCCCAGGTTCAGCACTGGTTAAACGCTAATCTTTTAACTCTAAACACCGACAAAACTAAATTTATACCATTTTCCAAAACTATATCTTCAGCACCACCTAATTCTTTTAGTTTAGTTATTCATTCATCAACAAATTGTCTCAGTTCAGGTTCAACTTGCATTTGTACTGGTATTGATCGTTCTGCTGATATTAAATACCTCGGTGTCTTCTTAGATGAAAGGCTATCCTTTAAAGCCCATATTGATCATGTGTCGGGAGGAATACGCAAGTTGTGTAACATCATGAGAAAACTGAGACACTGTGTCGAAAGAAGGCTGATTATTAATATCTACATCTCATTATGCCAATCTTTAATTTTATATTGCCTCCCGGTATGGGGTGGTGCAGCGAAAACAGTCATGTTGAAAGTCGAAAGAAGTCAACGGGCGGTTTTGAAAACGATATTCGGTTTCAAATATAAATACCCTACGGCTCTCCTTTACAAACAAAGTCAATTACTCAGTGTTCGACGCCTTTATATTTTCAGAAGTGTGCTATCATACCACAACTTAGTTGTTAAGCTACCTAACTATTCCTCGATACTGAAAAAAAGAGTTTATAAGGCCCCAACCCCCAAAATATATTCTGCTTTCGCAAAAAGGCACAGCACTTTTTTACATCCGCATTTATATAACGTTGTTGCATCAAAATGCAATATTCGGAATCATCCGATAAATGAAATAAAGAGAAGAGTCTTTGACTGGTTGGTTTGCCTCGATTATGAATACACAGAAACGTTACTCTCATCCACCCTATAATCTTCATCTTGTTATTTACCGGAATTAAAATTTAGAAGCAATATTAAGTCATCATTTCATTCCGTAAAAGTTATTTAAATAATTCAAATTATTTAATTTTACCTAAACTTATATCGAACACTCATGATTAATTTTATAATTTTCAAATATTTAAACTCGAGAAAAATAATATATCAATACAATAACTTAACTAATTCTAATTTTAACTTAATTAATTTTATTTTTATCAATACACTCACAAAAAAAAAAAATACTTCACCTAATAATTATTTATTTTTTACTTTGTAACTGTACAATTAGTGGATTGAATTTATAAGGAAACAATAAACATATATATTCAATGCAAACCTAATTAAGTATTTTATCACTGTACTTACTGTAAAATAAAATACATCGCTACCCGCTATCGCGACAGTATAGCTTGCAATGGTAAACGTACCGGGTCCCCGCGATACAGGTTCGCCTAGTGCGGGGTCCGCTAGTCAATGCATGGTACTGCAAACTACCCTCATCTTATATT
Organism: Stenoptilia bipunctidactyla; assembly: GCA_944452665.1. Lineage (NCBI taxonomy): Eukaryota > Metazoa > Arthropoda > Insecta > Lepidoptera > Pterophoridae > Stenoptilia > Stenoptilia bipunctidactyla. The sequence goes on from OX101750.1 coordinate 15,421,354, forward strand.
TAGTCTGTATTTACACTAAGTTAAATATTGTAGCACTTAAATATGTAATTAATTGTATTAGTAAGTTAAGTTTGCGATGTACAGTTTGCTTTTTGGTAAATAAAGAATTTTTGATTTTTTGATTTTGAGTGTACTGCTTCATCAAACACAATAACTGTACAAGTTATTAAAATCTAATCTAATTATAATATCAGTACCCAAATAATGTATACCGGATTAATTTCTGTACCGAAATGTATAGGTCAGCATATGTCCCTACGCTTCATAGGCTTCAACTAAACTATCAAACATTCTACAGTTATTGAAAAATAAAGTTTTAATATTCATATTTGTGGCGTACTTACTTAGTCTCTAATTTAAATTAATTATTTTCTATTTTAATAAAATTGTAATTCACTAAACAAAAGTCATAAAATTAAAACTAAAACCTAACTAATACCTAAAATATAATCTAGTAACTAAACATAATCTTGTAATGTTAAATAATTCATTTCCATACTTTCATATAAAATAATCTCAATTAAATATCTGTTAAATCTGTAAGAAAAATGTCACTACTTCATTTATTCACGTGAACCGTCTTCTATTGTATTGCGTTTACGCAGCAGGATCGCGTTCGATGAGCGATCCTAATTCAGTCGAAATTAGATGTTTGGCGGAGAACCTGTGTCTCTTTGCTCTTGAATTAATTTACGTAAATCTTTTGTTTATCATTATAATTATAGTTCTACAGTGTTTTAATACTTTGTAGTGATATACGAAACTGAGTGTACAGTGTGAAAACTAATTAATTTGTGTATTACCATCTTATTGAAGAACTAGAAATTAAACCTATTGTGATAGTGCTTACGTGTTTCCTTTAAACTCTGGACTAAAAGGTACTATCACTATATGAACTATTTATTCAAATCTATAAACTCTTTTTAAATATTATAGTCAAAGCACTATATATTAATACCGGAAAATTTCAGTTAACTAAAAAAATTCAGTTATGCTACAATAAAAAAAGGTACGCGAATTATTTGATTGAATTATTTGTATGAATTCCTGTACGGTTATTTTTAAATACACCTAATTTAACGGTATGACGTGATAGAGAAAAAAAATACAGAAATTCATACCGGTATGCAGTCCTTGGACTGAATTACTAAGTGAGCAACTTAAACAGACACAGGTTCGGTGCATATTATTGAATATCATATATTTATTTTGTACATTATCATTATCATTTTGATGAAAAAGATCAAAATGATTTGATGAAGGGAGACGGAAGACGTAGTCGGTACGATTAGGCACGATGCAGTAAAGCTCACAAGCTTACACATGCTCATTTCAAGAACGAAAGCATGCTTAAATTGAGCTTTTGTGTCGGAATTTTGCTCAAAATCAGCATGCGCAGTTCGATCGAGCATGCTCGTGAATTGGCAATCTTGTGCCATTTTCGAGCATACTTCTAGCGGCGCGTGTGGAAGGGCGTGTGCTTTGTGCGCGTCAAAACAGGTCTGCTTCTTATTTATTTATTTTTATTTATTTATTCTTCATTGTACACATGGAGTAAGACATAACTTTATTAAAAATATTATAGGTACAGTGCACAATAGGTGGCCTTATCATCTACAGACAATCTCTTCCAGACAACCCTGCATATTAGTTTCAAACGCGTCTAATAAGTTTCAAACGGCGATTCAGCTAAACTTTGGAAATTTCTTAGAACTTTGGGTATTGGTAAATCTAAGATTAATAGCTCTCTGAAAAATGTCAACCTCAACTCATTAAATGGTCATTTCACTTCTTCTAGCTCTATAGACGATGCTACAAAACCTTTGAATCATATTATCATATATTGTCAAAAGGACTATGCTCTCCATTGCTTCCAATGCTTTTTTTTTCCAGTGCCAGACCCGATTGCATTCTGGCACTAGGAAGCCAATTTGGCAGCGGGTTGCGATTGAGTAGCAACCCGGCTGCTCTGACCTGAAACGGAAGTAGAAAAGTCCTTGGGGGCCTTATCTGGCTGGAGGAACATTCGAGCCAGGCTGAAGTCGCTCTCTCCAGTTATCGATGGGCTTCACGGTAGCCCTGGCAGCACGCGGTGCCTTGGGGCAACCGCGAAAGTTTGCTGTGTGGCCTGACTGGCCGCACAAGACGCAGGACGAAGCAGTGGGCGATTCAGGAGTGCGAGAGCATTCCTTAGTCCCATGCGGCTCTAGGCACTTGACGCACCTATACAGTTTGCCGCCGTACATTTGGCAGCGGTTGCACTGACCGGGGAAACCACGTTTGTGTGGTATCTCGACACGAATGTTAGAGAGACCGCACACAGTGCGATGGCCTCTGAAGATGGACCGCCCTTGAGGGCTGTTTATCTAGGATTACTAGCGCAAGTGGGAACTGCTTGACCCGGCGGCTGTGCATTTTGTGCACAGGGGAAACCTTGAGACGACAAGTCCTCTTGAACTTGCTCGTTCGATAACTCAAACGTCATGTATTGGATACGTATCTGAAAGACCGTTTAAACTACCGTAATACCAATAACGACCGTAACTTGCTTTCCTCATCAAATTTACTCCTGGCGATATATTATTCATTTATATACCTAGTACATAAGTATTTATGTAAATGTTTATGTAGGTGTATGTTATTATTTGTATGTAGTTTATTTTTACGAGCCGTACACCTTGCCCACATTCATTGTGATAGATGCTCACAGTTAAAAATCGTCCGGCAAACGAGAGGTCCCACGTTCGAATCCTGGTCGGGTGATTTTTACTAAGCACATTTTTTCAGTTATTTAAGTATAATTGATCATTTTAAATGCAAATATAGATTATTGATTATTTGCTCTTCATTTTTGATGCTACAAGTATTAGTTTGAAATTACTACCATTTCCATTTCATTAGTTCGTATAGATATACAAAAGAAATTATACACATTCCGTTTCCTATCTATTAATTAACTAGCTCCTTAAACGTAGGTTATACTGAATAATAGATCATTTCAGTCATGTTTAAGGGCAATTTGTTCTATTTGTTTCATAGACACGTGGAAGTTATTAAAACTCAATTTGTAGGTTTTGGTCAATATTTAACTGCTGTCTTCTACAGGTTCAAACCCACGCTATGTTATTAGCTTTACGCTCAGTAATCCCTATTATTACTATTTTTTCACCAGTAATCCCTATTATTATTATTTTTTCACTTAACAAAGTAACAAATTGTTATTTTAAAGTATTTTTCATTTGTTAGTAACGCCAAGGTAATACGGGTCTTTCAATAAGGACGGGTAGATTTCAAAATAGTATAAAACAGTTTGACGACCGGCTGGTGTAGCGGTAACATACATTGCCTTCTATGCCAGAGGTCCTGGGTTCCAATCCCGGCGGCGGCGGATATTTGTGTGATGAACACAGATATTAGTCGTCAAGTCATGGATGTTTATATGTTTATTTAAGTTTATATTCCATATGTATGTTTATATATTTCTTAAGTATATCAGTTATCTAGTATCCATAACACAAGTTCTTTAAGAAACTTAATTTGGGCTAGATCATGTTGTGTGAGTGTCAGAAATATTTATTATTTTATTTATTACTAGCCACCGCACGCGGTTTAACTGCGTAACTTTTGATCCCGTAGGAATTTCGGGATAAAATATAGCCTCAAGAGTTGGGCTATCAAATGCAAAAAGAATTTTTCAAATCCCACTTGTAGTTTGTGAGATTAGCGTGTTCAAACAAACAAACAAACAAACTCTTCAGCTTTATATATTAGTATATATGTGTGCGAGCATTTATTTGAAAGACCTATTCATGCCATTTCGTTTTGATTATGACATCATTCAAATGCGCACCGCGTCGTTGAAAAGTGGCCCAAATCTGTGAGGGCCAATTTTCAGCAGATTCAAATCGCCCAAACTTGCTAACCAACTCACCCACTCACGTTTGCATGAAATAACCCTATGTTCAAAAAGTTCATGCAAAATGACCATTGTTTTAGCCAAACACATTCATCCACGACCATATCGTTCAATTTAGGCTAAAAAATGATTAAAATCTGCCTGTTGATTGCTGTCTGTCTGCTGAAAATTGGACCTCTCCGATTTGTGTCACTGTTTGAAGACACGGTGGGAAGTTGAACGATGTCATAATCATAACATAATGGCATGAATAGTTCTTTCAAATAAATGCTCGCACACATCTATACTAATATATAAAGCTGAAGAGTTTGTTTGTTTGAACGCGCTAATCTCAGAAACTACAAGTGGGATTTGAAAAATTCTTTTTGCATTTGATAGCCCTACTCTTGAGGAAGGTTATAGATTATATTTTATCCCGAAATTCCTATTATAATTTACTATACCTACTATTATTCGACAGAATAACTACGGTAATATCTCGCACACAGCCTGTTTGATTCCATTTTGAATACGACCCTTCCTTATTGAAATATCCTTTATATGACCTGTACCATGGTAACGCCGCGCCAATAGTCCAGCGTTTCGGAAAAGGCGACTATCCGAGTGGTCCCCGCTTCGAGGTAGGACTTTCAGGGTCCGCCTGGCTAGCAACCACCCTTCATAAAAATTCTGCCGCCAAATATCACAGCTCCGGCGGTGATGTGTTCCGGCAATATTTTATGAAGAGCCAAGTCTTTCCTAAGCCCGTGTGATGGCATCTTCGACCTCGTTTTCACTTACCATCAAACGAAGAATCAGTCATCGATTTAATTTATAATCAACGAATGCAGAGCATTAACAAAACGACTTCGTGTCAAAATTTTGGCTGAAGTAAGGTCGTCAAGGTAAACGATCTCCGAATTCATACATATTTGAATTTTTTCATGAAGAACTCGATCGATTTCGATGAAATTTATATGGGACCAATTGGAAGTACTCTCTGTTACATGAAACCAGAATCATCAAAATCAGTTCACCCAGTCAAAAGTTATGAGGTAACAAATATAAAAAAAAATACAGACGCTCAATACGTCTGTATTTTTTTTTCCTTCTTCTTTTTTTGAAGTCAGTTGAAAATCTCACCTGACGATGCCTGGAGATGAGGAAGATGGTAGCACACCAGCTTGGGAAGGAACTGGCTTTTCATAAAACATTAACGGAACCACAGACATACGTCTACATAGACAACGCAAATGCATATACTTCGCGTGTCCGAACCCCGACCAAGATAAAGACCAAGACCTCTAGATTTAATCCGCGCGTATGTATGTCTGTTAGAAAACCGATATAATAATATCGATATCGTTTATAATAATCAATTTCAGTGACAGCGGTGTCTTTGAATCGGTTTGTATTTCCCAGCAATCAATATCAGCTGTGACGTCACAGAAAGTCATAATATCCCACCAAAACATATGTGTAAAAAAGGAGAGCCAAGTTCAATACAAAAATTATGCTTGGCGAGAAAATGAGTGCCAAGTTCTATGCAAAATCGAAATATGTATTTATAGGAACAAATGAACATTATGAACAAGTATAAAACTCTATTTCTTTACTTTATTGAATACCTATAACAATTGCATCTTATTTGAAAATGTAATATCTTAAACTGGGTAAGAATTGATTTGGCCAGTTTTTATCAGAATTCATCATCGTTATAACTTCACGCCTGTATCCCTTACGGGGTAGGCAGAACACCAGAGGTTATAAAACCATCTGATGTCGCATTTGACAAATTTGGAAGCATTATAATGATGGAGAGAGACTATTGCAGTGACAGGGTGTCAGCCTATCGCCCACAAAAAAAGCCTCCAATAAAACCTCTGTCCCTCAACTGACTATTACAGTATGCCCGGGAAGAGAAGCAGCTGGCACATTCTATGTTTTTGTTCGCTCCCAGCCCAGCATGGAAGGAATCAGAATTAAATGTTGAATAATTTTGTGAAATAACTGATGTAATAAAAACAGAACAAGTCAAATCTTCCCAACTTTAAGATATCACATTTAATGACACATCTAACTAGCTGGCCAGGCCTAGTTTTTACATAAAAAGTCACTTAAGGGATGTTCCACTTTCTTGATATTAAAAGTGAAAACTTAAGCCTTTATTATGTTTCAACTTACTCAAACTTGATCTAAATAATAAATATTTAAATAATAAATAAATATTTCTGACACTCACACAACATTATCTAGCCCAAATTAAGTTTCTTAAAGAACTTGTGTTATGGATACTAGTTAACTGATACTGAAGAAATATATAAACATACATATTGAATAAATACATATTTTTTTATTAGATAATGAACTTAAATAAACATATAAACATCCATGACTTGACGCCTAATATCTGTGTTCATCACACAAATATCCGTCGCCGCCGGGACTCGAACCCAGGACCTCTGGCATAGAAGGCAATGTACGTTACCCCTACAACAGCCGGTCGTCAGTGATCTCTACTTAAACATCGTATACATACATACATAACCTCACGCCTGTCTCCCTTTATGGTAGGCAGAGACAAGGGAACGCCAATCGCTTCGATCCAGACATATCTCTTTCGCTTCCTCCACGTTCATTAAACGTTTCATACACGATCGCCGGTTACGGGTACTTTTAACTAGGCCCTTTTTAAGATTGTTTTACAGTTCTTTGTGAATAATTTTACAACAAATTTATGAATGAGACATAATCAATGTTTAAGAAAATTAACATTACTATACTTTAGTAAGTAGGTACCTATCTAATTAAATGAAGCCTGATCTCTTCATTTAAAACACTCCAAAACCTAAAACATTGTTTTTACGAGATTTTAATTTTTTGATTGTACGCAAAACTTGTAAGTCTTAAAAAGGATTAAAAATTTAATTTGAATATTAAAGATAATAATAATGTAGGTTGAAAATAAGTGAAACAGATTAAATTTTATTTTTCAGTTCCTTAAGATTCAAGAATAATCCTCATTTATTCATAAAGCTCCTTTTAAACTTTCTAATTAGTACCTTTAGTAAGTACAGAAGGCAGCAGATCAAGCGGTACATTACCTGTCCAACTTCCCCAACCAATTTTAACTTAATGTCGAGGGCATAGAGTGTAATGCAAGTAAATGTTTTCGAACGATTTTTAACGATAACTTCTCTATACAACTAAAAATAGCTTAAAAAACACAAACAACAACGCTCACCTTTCAAAAAAAAGCACAAACAAAAAAAACAGTGTTGCCAACTCAAAAAAGAAAAACTCGCGGAAACTCACCCCGAAATACAGGGAAGCGGCGTGTCACACTTTTTTTATAATTACGAAAATCCAGTCGTAGTTTTAATCAGTAACACTTGGGCATTTTTCTCGTATTTTGCACACGACCGGGCCTGAACTAAGTCAGGCTTTCACTGGCCGCTGTCCACGTAACGAGTGATGAAATTATTTGGAAACACACGCGTTGCTATTTGGCGCGTGTGTACTTAATGTTTCGTGTTTTAGAAAATGAGCATGACAAAATTGTTGAATAAATACGATTTTATTACGTTTTTGGTATTCATTATAACAAATAAAAGTATGCTTAAGGTATTTTTTTTATATTTTAACTCAAAGTTTCGGTGTTTTTACAAACCTTGTTGACACTACTCTAAAATTTATCATTAAGTAATTGTAGTTTATTTGTAACTGAAACGACAATATGGGTGAAAAGAAACTTTAGTTTTACTTTAAAATTATAATAATTGCCAATTAATAAATATTATTATATGAAATTTGCGAATGTTTTCTTATTTAAAAAGCAATAACAGTTTTGTAACGATTATTTTAAGTTTTTTATTCAATTTGTAAATTTACTTTGGTGTGACCAAATATAAATTTATCTAATATATAAAATTCTCGTGTCACAGTTTTCGTTGCCATACTCCTCCGAAACAGCTTGACCGATTTTGATGATTTTTTTTGTGCTTATCCGGTATCTATGAGAATCGGCCAACATCTATTTTTTTTTATTTATATGGCAAAACAACGTTTGCCGGGTCAGCTAGTAATTTTTATAAAATTAGTAGTCATGACAACACATTACAAATTATAACTACAAAAAAATTAGCAAGGGTGAGTTAAAATAATCTTATTAATGTGTTGACGGAAATCCAAATGTGTGCGCGATGTAGTGAAAAATTCATTTATACAACGTGTAACATAATGAAGAGATAATACTTAAGGCGATTGTATGTTTGGTGGTGTAGTTTATAAGTAACAGTAACATAAACTTGTAATCCTTATGGTTGGTTCGGAAAACAAGTTCAAAGTTTAGATCAAAATATCTAAGTGTCAACCCTAAAAACAGCTGTTACCTTTTGATAAAATCTATTCGATAACAGATGGCGTTAAAATAAAGCGATAAGTAACCAAGAGAGATACTACAAAGTGTAATTTTGTGCCTACTAAATTAGACGACAACAACGTCTCGAGAATGTTTTTTTTCGGTGGTATCTAAGTGCAGAATGTTTTTAAAACTACCTTTTCACTACAATATTCTTACTCTCACTCCACTCTGCACTGAGTTTCCTTTTTGGTTAAATGATTATTACTATAGAAGCACTGCCAATTGATCGTCAAAAAGCTTTCTTCTATTTTTACACTGACTATTTATGATCGCTATCTAAACTGCAATAAACTGATTTGTTTTAATTTTCCTTGTTTATTGTGTACAGTGAAGTATAAATATATATATATATCTCTACATTTTGAGATGTCTGTGTCTATATATGTAGGAGGTAATGTTAGGGACTACTGAATAGATTTTGTTCTGAATTAACGGTAGTACAGGGGCTCATTATACAGGGTGATTAGTAATTAGTGGTGGTTCCGTTAAGGACTAATAGTAAAAGCTAATTCCAGTCGAAATTATTGTAGGAACTACCGTCCTAAAGTTAAGCCCTTCCAAGATATACCTACATAAAGATTTTTGCAAAAAAAATCCTACTTAAAATCTTGAACTATTAATAAAATCTTAAAGATTGGTATTTCTTATCAATTTTGATCTCTCTCTACCTTGGTTTTTTCCATTGGTCATGACTTGATTTTCGCATACGATAACGATAATTATGAAGATTTGAATATCAATATCATTTACTTAGAATATCTTTGTGCTCAAACATAAGAAAAATTGATAAGAAATACTAATCTTTAAGATTTATTAATAGTTAAAGATCTTGAGTAGGTTTTTTTTGTAAAAATCTTTAACTAGGCATTTCTTGGAAAGGATTAAGTTTAGGGCAGTAGGTCCTATAATTATTTCGACTGGAATTATCCTATACTATCACTCCTTAACGGCTCCACCACTAATTACTAATGACCCTGTATAGAAAGAAAGAAATAATTTATTACTACAAAGATAACACAATAAGTAAATAGTAAAAAAGATAAACAGTAGGTAGGTAATTATAATATAAGTAATATAAAAAGTAAATAGAGTAACGCCCGGTTAGAGGTAAGAAATAATTTTTCATTTTAAAAAGTCGTAGTACAAATGTTGTTGGGATTGATGTGGAGAGGCTGCCTGCAAGAAATGATGTGCTGATTAAAATTAACTCTGTTTAGTATAACCCGAATACCGTATCAATTTGAACCATAATAGTAGGGAATGTGTGAAAACGCTCGTTAAAATTGTATAGTGGGTATATAATTATAGAGGATTTATTGCGGTTTTTGCGAGGATAGGCTGACTCCCTGTCACTGCAATAGTCCTTTTCCATTATTATAATACCTCCGTATTTGTCAAACGTGACATCAGATGGTTTTATAACCTCTGGTGTTCTGCCTACCCCATGAGGGATACAGGCGTGAAGCTATGTATGAATGTATATGATTTAGTTTTAATATTAATAAATATACATCTTGAGAAAGGTTACAAGATATATTTTAACAATAGCTTTATTCTTAAGGGGTCACAGTTAAAAACAAATTGAGAAGATGTATTAAAAATATACCAATAAAAGAACACATACGAGTAATACATCACACTCTGTATATTTTTAACAATTTTCCTTATAACATCAAAAGAAGCAGAATAGCACATATCGAAATTTACTAATTACAACCATCATGAAACTGAAACAAAAGAAAACTCTACACATTTCAAACCAGCCTAAATTTTACAGTTCACTAGCTGCAATGCAACTGAACTACTAACACGCGGTTCCGATCCAAATACCTGACCCTGTGTTTTCACCGATGCCTTGCAGTTACGTTATGAGTATTCACTATTTCATAGCCATGTCAATATGCCACCGACCGAATCGATATAATATCGATTTTTATTGAAAAAATAATGATCTGAGGCAAAATCAAATCAAAAAAAAAATAAAGACTTTTTTGACACGTGTATCTAATTTTAACTCCACTCGGCGTTTCAGTGCTTTTACAGACATTAGTGACTATCTTTTTTTAACTAAAAATAATAATAATAAAACTCTTTTACAAAGATTAAATTATGCTGGACTGGGAGCAAAGGAAAAACATAGAATGTGCCAACTGCTTCTCTTCCTGTAAAAGTCAGTAAAGGGACAGAGGTTTTACTAAAGATTTTTTCGAAAATGAAAGCACACGGGCTGAGGAAAGAACAGGCTCTTCATAAAATATTGCCGGAACAAATCACCGCCGGAGCGGTCATATTTGGCCGCAGATTCTATATGAAGGATGGTCGCTAGCCAGCCGGACTATGAAAGTCAATCTTGAGAAATTAACAATTTAGAAAATCAATTAAATTTAAGTTTATGTTTACCTTATAATCAAATATCTCGGCTTTAAAAATCGTGACAAAAGGAGACCAACGGTGTATAAAACTCTTGATACAATAATTGTAATTCGATGGCGTTCTGTCAAAAATAATGGGGTAGAAAACTGCCTTCTTATTCCACTAGAGGCGCTGATTACGCTTGACCCATAACAACTATCAAATACCATAGTTAAAGTTAATTTTATAGTGATTTTGATAACAAAATTCGAAATGCATCATTGCGTAGTCATAAGTTTTATAGAAAATGGATACCACAGTTTCTCTAAGGATATACACATGCGGAACTTGTGGATGTTAATTTATTTAAACTTTTGTGGAAATGTACATATTACGGTCCACATTTTTCATGTTTTTTTAAATGTGCTTACATAATTTTATAGGTTTACCCCAAAATAGAACACAGAACAAGCAATTTCGATTACAACTTGTTCATTTGATAGTTTGTTATGTGTCAAGCGTATGAAGCGTCTACATACATCTATTTGGAGCTTTTCGTTTTCTTCTCCATTGCTTGTTTTTGAAATGATGTTCTTGTCTTTTCTTTTTTTAAGTTACAAAAGATTGCCTTCTAATTATTATCTCTGATTTTAACTAGCTCTACTTAAGTGGCTTTATATTTTCTGACAGTTACCTAAGACCAATTAAATAAAATAATAAATAAAACATCCAGACAATCGCACAACTACATGGCCCCAAACTAAGCGGAGCTTGTATGGGATACCATGTAGCGAACTACGGGGAACCTACAATATAAATACATAAATAGATAAACGCCCAGACCCAGATATTTTTTTTCTTGTTCCGTGCGGGAATTGAACCCGCGACCACTAGCGTCTGAGGCAGAAAATATTGCTCAGTCATGATCAATGCTTAGATTAAGTAATTTTTTCACTTGATGTTACTTGTTGGTAAGTGCAGATGATATGCAATTTTAGACATACATAACTTCACGCCTGTATCCTTTATGGGATACGCAAAACACTAGAGGTTATAAGACCATGTGATGTCACGTTTGACTTTGGAGGTATTTTTTTTTATAAATTATAGATGGGACGTTTGTCTTCCATGCCACCTGATGTTAAGTGAACATGAAGACTAAGGTTGTACACGTCCATCCACGAGAAACCTATTCACTCGACGCTTAAAAGTACTAGGACTATACTGGTCAGGGAAAATAGACGCAGGCAGTTCATTCCAAACCTTGGCGACCCGTATCAAAAAGGAACTGTCAAAGCGCTTAGTCCGACTTTTCGGAATATCTACCACATACGGATGGAAGTTCTGTCTGCGTCTAGTATTCCGATGGTAAAAGGGTGAGGGTTCAATTTGTTCAAACAGAGCACTGGCGCACTCACCAAAATGTATCCTGTAGTACACGGTTAAACACGCAACCTTACGACGATGCTCTATGTATTATAATGATGGATAGATACTATTGTAGTGAGAGGGTGTCAGCCTATCGCCCACAAAACACGCCAATAAAACCTCTGTCCCTTAACATGACTTTTCAGCACATTCTATGTTGTTCCTTTGCTTCCAGTCCAGCATGGAAAGATACTATGTTTTATTTATTCAGCTTGTGCATGTTATATACTTGAAATATTCTTATAATCTTAGAATAAGAGTTCTGACGCGTAAGGTACGCAGAATATCCACGTGGACGACCACCTACAAGGATGAATATTGCTGAATTGAGAAGACGGTGTAAGCTGATCCGAGTCAAACCACCCCAGAGGGGGGCACTCGGATTAATTGGCTTCCATCCTTGAGGTGATTGCTACCGAGCTAGTCTTAAGATGGCGCTAAGTGACGCTGTGTGAATAAATGTCTAACAAATATAATTACCTGTCTACAGTGACTGGTGACAAATTTTAGATACTGTAGGAGAGCACTCTGTACTCGATTCTGGTCATAATTATGTATTAAATGTAGGTACTTAATTATTCACTCCCCCGCAAGTAAATAAAAAAAGTTTCGTTACTAATGATGTTTTTTTTAAAGTTTTTTTTTGCATTTAAAATGCTCAATTATTCTTAAATAAATGATATAAATAGGGATGCAACGATACGGCTATTACGATACCAATACAAATGACGAATACATCGTAATGGCCAAATACGATAACGAATTACGATACGAATGCATAACGATATTTGTTTAATACTATTTTGATGAATTTATTGGATGCTTTGTTGTATCATTATCTTATTGTATGTAAGACTAAGTCAAGTAAAAGTATTTTCAACACACTTGCTCGTAAAGTGAGCGTTATTCTATTGAGTTTAGAACTATAAACTGGGCTATAAGTCACACGTGCATTAATATATTATACCCTAGTGCATAATATAATGAATCCTACAAAGTTGAATTGTAACTTTGTGCAAATAACATGCGAGAAAACAGAGCATATTTTATTGGTCCGGGTTATACACTAAATATTTTCAGAAACAACAAAGAGGTTTTATACCACTTCAAATCCATATAAATGTTTGCGCCTTATATTAGTAAAATAAATTTGTATATTAAACAAATTATTCACAATTTACAATCATTTGTTATAAAATATAAAAATATTTGCATTTACCACTCCAAATTAAACATTTTCACTTAAAATAGGCTGTATATGCTATACAGACATTGACACATTTGACGGAAAAAAAAACCTAAGCGCATGCGCGAGGTTCGGCGCCATTTTTCAATCACAATTCACAGCTTTGTTATCAAGTGTGTTTGTTATTTTATGATCACGTATGTCTGTCTTTTACTCACAAGTGTGTTGAAAAACGTCGTATGTAACTCGTGAGCGTTGCTAATTACAGTCTCGGCTCATTATTAAGCCCTCGCCTGCGGCTCGGGCTCAAATCACAGCCTCGACTGTAATTAGCAACTTCGCTCACGTGTTACATAATATACTATTAATAGTTATATACGACGTTTTTCAACACACTTGTGAGTAAAAGAAAGACATACGTGGTCATAAAATAACAAACACACTTGATAACAAAGCTGTGAATTGTGAATAAATTAAATATTTTACATGAAAATATTAAATCCAAATATTTTAATATTTTGTAACAAATTATTGTAAATTGTGAATAATTTGTTTGATTTATAATTTTGTTTAACTAATATAAGGCGTAAACATTTAAAAATGTATATGGATTTGAAGTGGTATAAAACCTCTTTGTTGTTTCTGAAAAAAATTAATGTATAACCCGGATCAATAAAATATGCTCTGTTTACTCGCATTTAATTTGCACAAAGGTACAATTCAACTTTGTAGGATTCATTATATTATGCACTAGGGTATAATATATTATGCACGCGTGACTTATAGCCCAGTTTATAGTTCTAAATTCAATAGAATTAGGCTCACTTTACGAGCAAGTGTGTTGAAAAAAAAGTTATGCATGTTTTATTTTAAATGGCTACATTTACTGACTATAAATTAATTTTAATTGTAGTCCTAATTAATTACTGGCAAATTCTTATGCAGAAAACACAATATTTTTGGGTTTTTTGCCTTAAACTTAAATTAAACTTTTTGTGTGGGGATTTTATTATAGATTTTTATTATTACTTTTACGTTTTTGTGCACCATTAATTAAGCTTATTGTAATTTTTCGATATTTTTATCGATTCCAGCATAATTTTAGGTACGTTCTGGTCTAGTGTTTATTAAATATTCCGATTTGGAAACATAACCTTTAAAAAATTTGAAATAAATGTATCGTAAAAATATCGTATCGTAATATTTACGATAATGAATGATCGTAAAGGTTTACGATAATCGCCGATATACGATTATCGTATCGGTATCGTTGCATCCCTAGATATAAATGAATTTATTTATCACATCTTTCATTTATTTAAGAAGTTTCGTTACTATTTACTTTCCTTACGCCTGAGTACGCGAACACCAGAGGTTTTAAGACCATCTGATGTAAGTTCACATTTTGAAAGTGCACTTTTAGACATACATAACTTCAAGCCCGTATCCCATATGGGGTAGGCAGAACATCAGAAGTTATAAGACTATCTGATGTAATGTTTGACTTTCGAGGTATTATAATGATGGATAGATACTATTGCAGTGACAGGGTGTCAGCCTATCGCCCACAAAACACGCCAATAAAGCTCTGTCCCATAACTGACTTTACGGTATGCCCGGTAAGAGAAGCAGCTGGCACATTCTATGTTTTTCTTTCACTCCCAGTCCAGTATGGAAGGTTGAGAATAAAAAATTAAACAAATGTAGGTAAAAATACGTGATTTTGAGGTGCGTACTTTATATTTACAGTAACTTTAACAGAAATAATTTACCAAATATACAATGTGCTTTGAAACGGTCACAGTAGAAGTTAAATTTGTTGTCTGAATTTTTTTATAGACAATGAAAAAGTAAGTGCCGTGAAGCATCTCCACTTTAGTAATAAGAAAATGAAATTATAAAATATTTTGTGAGTCAATATTTTTTTCTATATCTTTAAGATATTATATTTAAAAAATAATTCATTCACTTAAACCTCGTCACTATTTTTTTTCTTCTCTAAAGTGGGCACACTGGAACTGCCATTTTACTGCATTGAATTATTTGCCAGCGTATACATTGCCGGTTTTATTATGGAACTAAACGCTGGTTTAGAGCAAAGTCAGCGATGTAACGAAAAGGGGCGAAGCCCCGCGCGTCGTGCCGTCTGTGCTTAAACGTGCCCTTATCCAGAGTTGGTGGGCAAAAAAAAACAAAAATTGAAAATGTTTTATTCATCTTAGGAATTTCACAAAACACTTGATGAAGTCAGTCATCACATACTTCGGCTTTTAACTAGTTGTTGATAGTTGTTCCATAAGATATTACTGTAGACCAAGAGACAAAAAAAGCCGGCGGAAAAAACTCTTGGCACACTTTTTCAGTCAGAATTATCAAATTAATACAAATAGGTACAGTACAAATTGACCATGACATGAAAAAAAACAAGCACAAGACAGCTAATTGTGAGAGCCAATGTCATGCCACAACCAAATTGCTTACATAGTTGGTGCAATGAGCAATGGATGCACAATACGAACATGACAAACTGGGACCAGAGTATTTGAACAAGAATGGAATAAAATAGTCATTGTATCATCAGCAAAACGACCTGGCCTATTCAAAACTAACTCTAAACAGCAAAAAGCAACAAAACCAAACACCGATCATGACATTTTGTAGCATAATAACCTATGACCTAAAGATATAGAGTCGTAAAAATAAATAACTGTAACGAAAATAATAAAATAATGAAATGGTCTTATAAAACACTATAACGCATACACGTATTGATATGCATTGTTATCATTGATACGTAAGTGTGATATACTATGATTTTTTATGAACAAGCTGTTCACCGCTGCTTCACTTTCGCACCTTCGGTAAGACAAGGGCACAATTGCACTTTTCATAATTTTACAGGAGAGTAATTTTAAGTTTTTTTTTGCATTTAATGTCTGATTTCTCACTGTATATATTAACTTTTACTCATTTAACTTCCACAGTAACATCCTACGATTATTAAGAAATAGAATAATGTCATTTGAGTAGTTTAAAAACTTTATATTTATTTTATTTAAATTATTTTGAAATTTTCTCTCCATACATATTTAAAATTAAAGGGCATAAGTATACTAAAAGAGGCTTTGTCCTTCCAGGAATGAAAATATTAAAACGCGTATTTACCTTAATGACTTTGGCAGTCCAGAAGACTATTAAATCAGTCTGGTTCCACGAGCGCAACTGACCAATGCGTACTTGTCGCGCCAGAATTATCAAAAAATCTAATAATTCGACAAGGGTATTTACGTTATCTAGAGTAAATGTAATAAATTAATGGGTGTCTTTGTCTGTCCAGCGATGGTACTACTATTTATATACCTTTTGGCATATTAAACTCATTTTCACAAAATTTGGAAGTTATGCCCTTGTCTTACCGAAGGTGCGTTATGTAATAGGCGTGATTTATAGGCCGATCACTTTGGCGATGGGTAAACCTATCTGCCTCTGACGCCAGTGGTTGCGGGTTCAATTCCCGCTCGGAGCAGGAAACAAAATGTTCAAAATTCAAAAAGTTTTATTCATCTTAGGAATTTCACAAAACACTTGATGAAGTCAGTCATCACATACTTCGGCATTAACTAGTTGTTGATAGTTGTTAAATAAGATATTACAGTAGACCAAGAAAAAAGCCGGCGGAAAAAAACTCTTGGCACTCTTTTTCAGTCAGAATTATCAAATTAATACAAATAGGTACAGTACAAATTGACCATGACATGAAAAAAAAACAAACACAAGACAGCTAATTGTGAGAGCCAATGTCATGCCACAACCAATTGTTCCGGCTATGTACTTTATATTCTAGGTTTCCCCTAGTTCGCTAGATGGTATCTCATTACTGCTTTGCTTATTTTGAGGCCATGTAGTTTGTGTCAGTGTCTGGGGATTATATTATTTTATTTATTTATTATATCATGGAATAAAGTTGAAGATTGTTATAGCGTGATAGATTAACGGACATCCATTCATCCGTCCAATAACCTTAAAAATGGAATAGCTTTCTGGCAGATTTACCCTTCAACAGATTTAAGGATACAGTAAAACGAGTGTTGTGTGAAAAAGACTACTATAAGATATCCAGATGCAAAAAGATGACGTTCCCTGGCTGTAAACTGTTATTGTGTATTTTTAAAAGATGATTGCTGTTGAGTTTCTTGCCACTTCTTCTCAACAGATTGACTTCCCGAAGTGGTGTTAGATTCAGTTCAATTTGTAAATAGTTTGACCTAATTGTAACTTACGCAATACATAATTTTTCACTTTTGCCATTTGTATTTGAGAATAGTATATTATGTAACAAGTGAGCTAAGTTGCTAATTACAGTCGAGGCTGTGATTTGAGCCCGAGCCGCAGGCGAGGGCTTAATAATGAGCCGAGACTGTAATTAGCAACGCTCACGAGTTACATACGACGTTTTTCAACACACTTGTGAGTAAAAGACAGACATACGTGGTCATAAAATTTATTTGAAGCAGCTGTTAGCTGCTGCGCGTCAGTAGCCCTGTCCCATTACACGTACACACGCCATTGTTGCTTGGAGGCGCTGTGCGGCGACCGCGGGCCGCTGCTGCTGCACGTGCGCCGCCTGTCCGCGCGCCGCCTGGACGCGCGCGCTCATATATTTAATGTTTAACCCGGATCAATAAAATATGCTCTGTTTACTCGCATGTAATTTGCACTTAGGTACAATTCAACTTTGTAGGAGTCATTATATTATGCACTAGGGTATAATATATTATGCACGCGTGACTTATATCCCAGTTTATAGTTCTAAATTCAATAGAATAAGGCTCACTTTACGAGCAAGTGTGTTGAAAAATAATTTATAGTTTATGCATCAATACATATTTATTTATCCTACCAAACTTTTTAAACTTTTAACTGGGTCACACGTGATCACGGTATCTTTAAGACGCCGAAATGTCTACTCAAGTATTACAAATGTCAAAGTCAAATGTGAATAGTAATTGATTGTGGTATTACATTCTTTGCAGGTTATTTCTTAAAAATAAATGCAAATCACCGTGTTACCAACTGGACTGTGACATGACATTAGCACACACGGATACCTGTCGTGTTTCTTTCATACCTATCGAGTACTAAATTAACTTAATTATAAAATGAGAAAGCGCTGTATTTTTATATTTTTTGAGTGTCTAGAGATTATTTTCCTTTCGGTCTACCTATTGATATTTTAAATTATGATACGGTAATGCACGCTTCTTAAAGTTTATGTGAAGTGAAACGGTACGGGGCGAATGTGGAACTACTTTTAAGTTTAATAGGTAACTTGACATAGATTAGTTATATCATCAAGATGTAAGGGATGTTAATTTATGACTGAGAAAACTATTAATAAAAGTCGAGTCGAGTCGAGGTATCTTTGTGTAGTTAACCCACGTAATTCATCATCCCTTGGAATATCTTGACGAAATACAGCTTTTAACATACATTATGGACCCTGTTGGGCATAGCAAATTGAAAGATTTTGTAATGAGCCCACTGCAGGGTTATTAGTCTCTCCCCTTGTCAACGAAGAGGTTTAGGCCATAATCCACCAAGCTGGATCAGGTGGTGGATGACAGAATTTTCAAGGCGCCGAAATGGCTTCTGACAAACCCTAACCTAAACCTAAACCTTATCGGCGGTCACCCATCCTAATAAACTGTATGAATTCGGAGATCGTTTACCTTAACAACCTTATACTTCAGCCAAAGTTTTGACGTGAAGTCGGTTTTTTTAATGCTCTGCATTCGTTGATTATCAATGTTTTTTTTTTAAAATCACATATTTTACCTAATAAAATATCTTTATACAATTTTATGAAATTTAAGAGTATGGAATCACCTGTTAAGTCATTAGAAATATAAGAGATGAGAAAAAAAATCCATTGAGGGTTGAACGTGGATTGAAAACAAGTAAAAAAAATTGTCCGTATTCAACTCCCGAGGGTTGAATGTGGACAACGTTTAGGGGTTGAACGGAGACGGGGTTAGAGTCAAGTAACAAACATACAAAACTTGTCTGTAAACATTCTACAGTTAAGTTGAGAACCTCTTTTTTTGAAGTCGGGTTAAAAGATAATCTTATTGCACTTTTTAATGTAATGAGGAATTATGCAACCTTGAAAACGTTAAAATGAAGTAAAGATTGTTGGATACTCCACGTGACCATCGGGGCTAGCATGCTACCGCGGACAACGATAAATCGGGTCTTTTATCGATATTTTCTTAGAATATGGTATTTAGTGTACTCATGTAATTTATTCAGATTATGAAATATTTGGTTCTGTGGTCTTAATCATGGTATCAAATCGAGTAATTCTATCTATTATGGTGCGCATATTAGCTTACATAATAGGATAAAATAACAAAATAATATTTATCTTGTTAATTCGACTATTTATCGATGGTTGCATGCTAGCCTTGCATATGGTTTTCGGGCCAGAGCGAGACATCTACAGTATACAAGGTGGAATTTTTGAATGCCCCCTGGAGGGAAAGTACTCTAAATAATAGAGATAGCTAATTTTACACTAAAGAAACATTCAGACTTCCAAATAAGGAGGAGGTTCTCAATTCGTCTGTATTTTTTTGTGTGTATTTGTTACACGATATTTCGGACAATTATGTTGCAAAAAATTGTTGTTTCATATGATAGAGGATACTTCATAGTTGGTCCCATTTAAATTTCATCGATCTCGGTTGAGTACTTCATTGAAAATTTCAAACTTTTGAAAAAATATGTATGATTTCGGAGAATGCTTACGTTGATGACATTCTCAACTCAGCCAAAGTTTTGACGTGGAGTCGGTTTTTTTAATGCTCTGCATTCGTTGATTATTTAGGAATAAATAGGTCATATAAAATCTGCCATTACCGCTTAGAAGGAGATGTGTTCCGGTAATATTTTATGAATACTCTTTATTGAAGAGTACGGTCTATCTTAAATAGTGTGCTGTCATCTTCATGAGGTCGAAGAACATGAACATGAGGTGAGATAACGATCATACGCTGGTTTAGTCACGTATAAAAAATATGTCTCAGGTAAGACATATAAAACGCCACTTTACAGTAAGTACAATTAGCTGTCTTGTGTTTGTTTTTTTTTCATGTCACGGTCAATTTTTACTGTACCTATTTGTATTAATTTGATAATTCTAACTGAAAAAGAGTGCCAAGAGTTTTTTCCGCCGGCTTTTTTTTTCTCTTGGTCTACTGTAATATCTTATTTAACAACTATCAACAACTAGTTAAAGCCGAAGTATGTGATGACTGACTTCATCAAGTGTTTTGTGAAATTCTTAAGATGAATAAATCTTTTTGAATTTTGAGTAAATGGATCTTTATTACCTCTTTTTTACGGGAACTTTGAACATTTTTTGATATTTTTTTCGTATTTTGACTCCGATATCTTGCCTTTCATTATTATTAAGTTCTCAGTAAATATTCGTAATAATAATATTAAAAACCTAATTGTTATGTTCCAAATACTTTGTAATAAGTACCTTGTAAAACTGGTAGTTACCCAAAAAGCAGGGATCAAAAACAGACTGGTTGTTTCAAAGATTATCGCTTCATCATCATCATCATCACAACTCTTTGTAATGAGCCCACTGCAGGGCATGAGTCTCTCCCCTGGGTGACGAGGAGGTAAAGGCCATTATCCACCAAGCTGGCCCAGTGCTGGGTGGTGGATGCCAGAATTTTCAGGGCGCCGAAATGTCTTCTGATAAACCCTAACGACTACTGTATACAAGTATACAGCACCCGGACCGACTGCTTAACGTGCCCTCCGAAGCACGGAAGTCGTCGTGAGAAATTAATGGTCGGCGGTCACCCATCCAAGTACCGACCACGCCGAACGTTGCTTAACATGTGATATCGTATGATACACACATTGACCATGGCACCACGACGACTTACAAACATGCAAACAAATAAATTTCTACAGCTTTACTATATTAGTCAGATCATTATGATGATATTTCTATGATATAACAAAATAATCCAATTTTACTTTTCTCACGGATTTAAAACTGTGTCAAACTCTTAATTATAACCTACTTTTGATTCAAATTTTATGTAAATTTTAAATATTATAGCCGATTACGTAGTCGTTATTTATATATAGAAGTTTTCAAGCAGATTAAATTTGATAGACTTCAAATGTGACGACATCTCGGTCATAAGTTAGCAATCGTTGATGTTTGGATTGTAATTATTCGCTCCTTTCATGGTGGACTGGGAGCGAAAGAAAAACATAAAATGTGCCAACTGTTAAGAGATTAAGAGATGGGGGTATTATTGGCGTTTTTGCGGGCGATAGGCTAACCCCCTGTCACTGTAATAGTCTCTCTCCATCATTAGATTACCTCAAAATTGGTCACACATTTGGTTTTATAGCCTCTGGTGTTCTGCCTACCCCAGAAGGGATACAGGCGTGATGTTATGTATGTATGTAATTATGAATGCTTTATTTGTATGTTGTAGTACCTGTCTCCGCTCGGAGTTAGTTTGGCTTTAAGTTTTGCTGTATTTTTATTTTTACTCTGTATGTCCGACAAAATTGATTGTGTGGGTTATGAATAAATGATTATTATTATTATTATTTCTAAATATTCATACGTCAAACAGTCCGACAAGGCTTTTTTGGCGCTAAGATGATGACGTGAGGGTGAAATAAGGGTTACAATTCAGTATATTTTCCCTCTTCTCAGGGAAAAATATGAATGCATAAATTTCTAGTTTTTTTCATGTTTGAAAACAGAAATTATTTCATTTTATGTAATACAAAAAGGCAAGTCGCGTAAACTTTGAGAAAAACGTTAGTGGTACAAAAACACAGGGTTGAAGATATACATAGAAGATTAAGCTAGAAAATATAAGTATTAAAAATAGAATAACATGAAAATAATATATTTTTATGATAAATCGTTTTCCTCGTTATCCTCGTCGCCACTACTTTTTTTATTAGGTACCTACTCGTATCTAGAATTGCTCGTATTTTGAAAGGTTTGTAAAAGATCTGCTTATCTTCACTTTTCATACAGTTTTTCTAAAGAGACAATTCTCCTGAAAACGTAATTTTTATTGAGATTTAAAAAATTAAATAAATTATGTTCTGAAATGTATTTTTCAAAGTATAGCAATATGTAAACTCTAGTTCCAATTTTTGCCACGCGCCAAAAGATCCTTATCGGACTTGTCGGAATATAGATCACTACTATAGATCACTTTTAAGTGCATAACATTTTAACCTCCATCATAAATGATCAATTTATGAACATCCAAATTCTACTTTATTGTAAAACTGACAATTGACATGTTGTCGAACTAAATTAATCGTTATCACCCATGAATCTGCAAGTTGCAATCAACCTTATTAATAATGTGGTATACCACTCTTTTGGCCCATTGTACTACCACTTCATAAGGTCGACATTTTTTTCAATCAAGAATTTTTATCGTCAATGTATTGTGATATTTTATAGTAAGTTTTTTTAAATACATAACTTTTGTTCAACTGGAGTTATAAAAAACGTGTACATTGACCCAGATTAATTAATTAATTTGGATTTCAAAGGATATTTTTAATAATAAATAATAAAATCCCCTGACAATCCTAACTACTAAGCAGCGGTGCAAGCTCAGAACTTTATCGACTCGTATGTTTACGAATGTTCGTATAGTATGGAGAAGGTTTGTAAGCAATCATTGAAATGTATCCATTGCCGCACGACCAGCTTAAATAAATGTGTGCCTTGTTAATTTTGAATGTTTATAAATATGTTGTACTCTTAAATAACTGACTAAAAGAAAAATTACATTGTTACTAAAAATTGGCAACCGACTCCATACTATACGAACATTCGTAACTATACGAGTCGACAAAGTTCTGTGCTCGGACCGTAGAGCTGTGATATGGGATACCATGTAGCGAATTAGGGGGGAATCTAGAATACCTATAAATACATTATAAATAAACACCCAGACCCGGAACTTTATTTTTTTTGTTCCGTGCGGGAGTCGAACATGCGACCACTGACGTCTGAGGCAGACAGTGTTACCCCATCGAGAAAGTATGGTTTCTTGCTTAACCGTGTACTACAGGATACATTTTGGTGTGTGCGCGAGTGCTCTGTTTGAACAAATTGAACCCTCACCCTTTTACCATCGGACTACTAGACGCAGACAGAACTTCCATCCGTATGTGGTAGATATTCCGAAAAGTCGAACTAAGCGCTTTGACAGTTCCTTTTTGATACGGGTCGCCAAGGTTTGGAATGAACTGCCTGCGTCTATTTTCCCTAACCAGTATAGTCCTAGTACTTTTAAGCGTCGATTGAATAGTTTTCTCGTGGATAGACGTGTACCACCTTAGTCTTCATGTTCACGGTGTCATGAAAGACAAACGTCCCATCCATATTTTATAAAAAATAAAAAATAAAACTAATGAAGAATTGAGCTCAGTTTAGATTCAATAGAGAAATCTCCTAGTAACACGAACTCCGTATAAACAAAGTGATTTATTGAATATGCATATGTAAGAACAAAATACGCATTATTTTGACTAAAACTTTGAATTTTGGCACGAGTTACAAGCATTTTTAGTTCCTTGTTTATAGCTCTTGTAAATGTTCAGATAGAAAGTTATCGCAGAGTTCACAGACAGACAGAGTGGCGCCTTGAAAACTACTTTTGTAGGTATATTTTTTGGCTGTCTTTTTTTTATAAATAAATATTTCTGACAGTCACAGCATTATCTAGCCCAAATTAAGTTTCGTAAAGAACTTGTGCTATGGATACTAGATAACTGATATACTTATGAAATATATAAACATACGTATTGAAAAAATACATATTTTTATTACAATAAACTTAAATAAACATATAAACATCCATGACTTGACGGCTAATATCTGTGTTCACCACACCGATATACGCCACGGCCGGGATTCGAACCCAGGACCTCTGGCATAGAAGGCAATGTATGTGACCACTACACCAGCCGGTCGTCTTTATACAGAGGTAAAAGAGATTACCAGAGAGCATAGGGTTCAATCCTGATAGTAAATGTTTGTGTGAGAATAGGGATATTTGCTATCAAGTACCTAATGGACGTTTTGCGCTGTCATCTTCGACCTCATCTTCACTTATCATCAGGTGAGATTGAGGTTCAACGCGGGTTTAGTCAACAATAAAAAAAACTACTGATTAATGACATATTTTTTTTTAATTATTGATAAAACACAAAAACATTTTACAACCAAAATTAAAATTAAATGTTAAACAAAAAGTAGGTATATATTTTTTTTACTGGGTTGAAACTCAAAATATTTGTGTCTACAGAAATACATAGTAAGGAACTCTTAAAAAAATAGGATAAATTAATTAATACAAGTCTAGAAATAATTGAAGTTAATTTCACAATAAAATAATCTAAAGAGCTATAATAAATGGAGAACTTAGTTAATATAAGTGTCAGAAAAAATATATGTAAACTAAAGTAATAAGATTAAGTATTGAGATCAAAAGTAAAAATTGATTAATGTCAAATTAATACGTGTCAAAATCAAATGTCGGGTTTTAACTTCTCTAGGGCCTTTTAATATGCTATATTATAAGGATATCTTTTATTTATTAAGACATTCTTATTGTATCGCTATTTGCGTGAGTAAAACTGTGTTATCATTTTAATCTTGGCATTGACTTATTTTGGTGCCGAATTTCAGCTCGCCACTTTGGCGTTGGGATAAACCTATCTGCCTCTGACACCAGTGGTTGCGGGTTCGATCCCCGCACGGAACAAGAAAAAAAAATGTTCCGTGTCTGGGTGTTTATCTATTTATGGATTTATATTCTAGGTTCCCCCCTAGTTCGCTATATGGTATTCCATAACACAAGCTATGCTTACTTTGGGTCCATTTAGTTGGTGTGATTGTCTGGGGATTTTATTTATTTATTTATTTATACCGTTTCAGAGTAAAAACCTAATAAATAAACGTGGTAAATCGTTTGTAAGTTTATACGAAGGAGCAACTCTATATCAAACGGCACGCCGTTAGCATAATAAGAAATCATATTTTTGTTTGAATTATTCTGCATTTATTAAAAATCATATGTTAGATAACTAGTTGAAAGAAATCTATTTGACTTAAAGTTAACATTGAGGTGAAACACGAGTTTAAATTAATAAAATATACTTACATACATACAAACATAGCTTCACGCCTGTATCTCTTATGGGGTAGGCAGAACACCAGAGGCTATAAAGCCATCCGATAGCACGTTTGATAAATTTGGAGGTATTATAATGATGGATAGAGACTATTGCAGTGACAGGGGGTCAGCCTATCGCCCGCAAAAACGCCAATCAAACCTCTGTCCCTTAACTGATTTTTACAGTACGCTCGGGAAGAGAAGCAGCTGGCACATTCTAAGTTTTTCTTTCACTCCCAGTCGAGCGTGGAAGCGTGAAAATATACTTGCTCCTTTGAAATGGCTTATCAAAATAAATAAATATAAACTAGTTTATTTGACCTCAAAGTAAGCTTATATAAGCTTATATTACTGAGAGCTCTTAGCGGAGCTAGGGGTAACCCTGGTATGTACTATCAAACCAATTAAATCATGACCCACAACAAGCTCATTTTGGCAAAGCGTCTTAATGCTAGTAGGTCGAAATAAATAATAATAAATAAATATTTCTGACACTCACACAACATTATCAAGCCCAAATTAAGTTTCTTAAAGAACATGTGCTATGGATACTAGATAACTGATATACTTAAGAAATATATAAACATACATATTAAATAAATACATATTTTTTAATAGAATAAACATATAAACATCCATGACTTGACGACAAATATCTGTGTTCATCACACCGATATCCGCCGCCGCCGGGATTCGAACCCAGGACCTCTGGCACAGAAGGCAATGTATGTTACCACTACACCAGCTCGTCGTCAAATGGTATTGAAGATAGGTTTCCTTGGTGACGAACTTGTTATCATTTCCTTCGACACTGACATTTACTGAGTACAGAATTCGTACAGTATCTAAAATATCCTAAGTGCATTATACGCGATAGACCTTACAAGTTTGACAGTTTCAAACGAATTTTCAGCAAAGTGGGTCATGACTCATGACCGTCTTTGACGACCGGCTGGTGTTGCGTTAACATACATTGCCTTCTATGCCAGAGGGCCTGGGTTCGAATCCCGGCGGCGGCAGATATTTGTGTGATGAACACAGATTTTAGTCGTCAAGTCATGGATGTTTATATGTTTATTTAAGTTTATTCTAATAAAAAATATGTATTTATTCAATATGTATGTTTATACATTTCTTAAGTATATCAGTTATCTAGTATCCATAACACAAGTTCTTTAAGAAACTTAATTTGAACTAGATAATGTGTGA
Source organism: Stenoptilia bipunctidactyla (assembly GCA_944452665.1). Classification (NCBI taxonomy): domain Eukaryota; kingdom Metazoa; phylum Arthropoda; class Insecta; order Lepidoptera; family Pterophoridae; genus Stenoptilia; species Stenoptilia bipunctidactyla. The sequence continues at coordinate 15,448,107 of OX101750.1, forward strand.
GTGTCAGAAATATTTATTTATTCTATGAAAAAAATAGGTCATGCCTCCATTCACCCAATGGTTTTCAACCCGTGAGAAAGATGCTTTTGGCGGGTCGATACTACAGCTTATGAAGAAAATAAATAGTTTACTAGTTTATAAACACAAATTTAGTAACTTCAACAAAACCGTGTAACGAATAAAAGCAGGAAACATAATTAACATATTAACCCGGACCAGTGAAAGTGGTCAAGCATCATTGCCTTGCGCTAGTGAGGTGATGACGGTTGTCGATATTCGATGTCGATGAAATAAGTCGGTGTATTTTGAGTAAGTTGTTGAATCATTTTATAACGATTAAGTTGCGTGATAATGACCGGTTGATATATGTTTGATTTAATATTTTTGATCTTTATTACATAACAATAGTGTTAAAAGCAGGCATGGTCGGAGGCTAAAATTTTGGGGGGGTCACAGCTGAATTTTAGGGGGGTTACAATGAAATTTTTAATCACAGCTATCTTTTTCTAGCTTCTTTTCTTCTAAGAGGTTCATGTTTTCATGATTTCGAGGGCATGACATAAAAGTATGACTATTCATAATTTCCCTGTATGAAAAGATAGAACTGCGACCATAACTTATTTTCAGGTGCAAGAATTTATGCATTTAAATAAACCGCTCTTGTCTGCGTAATTGCCAAACAGGCTTATTTTTACTGCCATATAAAAATAGTTGGTATAAGAAAGGAAAGGAAACGTCAACATCTAGTTAGACACTGTTTCATCAAACACTGTTTTTTATATTATTTGTATGTTAAACAAGCTATATTGTGAACTTTAAACTGTTGCGTATTTGGTTTTGACAGTTTAAAATGTTTTTTTTATTATGCATGTATTCCTTATAATAAAACAATAATCAGTCACGCAATAATCAGTAAAAACACATTTTACGCTATAAATTTGCTTTAAAAAGTTTATTATTCTACTAATTACCTACTATAAATGCGAAAATAATAAATTCTGGTAAAAAGCTTTTTATTTAAAAATGTTGAATAATGAAAACTTAAAATAACAGATGTTCGAAAAACAAAAGACTTCTTTTGTTTATAAAAGCCCAATTTTTTATTTATAACATTTCTAACGCTTAACAATATTTTACATTTAAACAGCATGTCTTTATTTAATTTTATCGATAGCTTTAATCGACTCGTCCCTCCCTAGAGACCGGTCCGCGTTACGCGCTAAGTAGGTAACGTTACGTCACTATTCTGAATGAAGTAACAGTATCGGTAGGTGTGCTTAGCAAACACGTGGTCTCGTGTATGCTTCATTTCGCATGTAGGTATGAATGTTAGTGGTCTATAATTGTAATGTTTTTGTTGAAACGTAAATAACACGTTTCATTTTAGTATGGACGTCTGGCCAGCATCTGTGCCAAAGAAAATAGTTGTGGAATACCATTATGAAAACACTTAAAAAAACTGTTAACTCAATTGTTAGTTACTTTTCGTGTACATTAAGAAAAACTTCTTGAATCGACAATGACCACAGGTGACTGACGACGCCATATTGAAGTCATCAGATCATCTCTAACTAACCGTTTTCTAACTTTTTATTTTAAAACTCGTATGCTTCGAAGTAATAATATATTTTTTAAGATTTTCTTATTTTTTATACATTCTAAGAACAAAAGACAAATCTCTATAAGTTTTTAACACATTTTATTGAAAGATTGAGTACGTACATACAGTAAGTATCGGCCATTTTGGATAACTGTGGAGATTTATGGCAATACCGTCGTTTTGTTTCTTCGTTTGTACACCTAAATTTTTTGTTTGATTTGTGAATAATTTCCAAGATTTTAAAATTTGGCACAGGTTGCGGCCAGGAATGCAACGGAACCTTTATGAAAGTCGTGGCATAGTGCATATAAGTTATCCAATTTACTCCCGCGTAGCGTTGACTTAGAACATCCCTACTGAACCTGATAAGCGTATCAAAAAAGGCGACTAATCCGTGTGACCCCAGCAGTAGTTGGATCCCGTCAGGGTCCGACTGGCTAGCGACCACCCTTATAATTAGAATAATAAGTTTTTATTTCAGACCCATGATCCATATAACAAAATATAACAAATTTATTTTACATTACTCTGCAAGTGTATTTTATTCCAATGTTTTATTATTGGGCAATCCACCTTCTCTTTCATTATTTGTAAGATACTGTTGGGGCTATCGCAGTTCCGGCGCATCAAGGAAGCAGCCCTTTTACGAATGATCACAAAAAATCGACGTGTGCCTCTGCAAACATGGCTGACGCGCTACAGTACCGCGGCAACCCCAACAGCATTCTGAAACCTCCTAGGCATCTGCCAAACATGGTATAATTTGCAAAATGGTGGCTGCCATAGTCAGCCTTTTGTTTTCCCTCCCGGAGCGGGACAGGTGCCAGATGCGCGTAAATGATTTAAATCGCGCCAGCAGACGAAGGGATATTGGACACGCAGGGCACTGTAACATTTCTTTGTGTGGGTGATCCAAAGGCTGCACGTGTAAAAGGATTGACAGTATGCTCTAAGTAGAGTCCTATGCCCGTGTGCTTTCTTCTTCGACCTCATCTACACCTACCATCGGGTGTGATTGAAAATAAAAAAGAGGGCAAAACACCATGGCGCAGTTGTCTAAGACTAATACGCAAATCTTGAGGTCCCGGATACGATTCTCGTACGGAACAAAAAAAAAAATGTTCCGGGTCTGAGTTTTTATCTAAATGGTCTTTGTGTCCGAGATTTTAACGAAATTATTATTTCACGACCGGCTGGTGTAGCGGTAACATACATTGCCTTCTATCCCAGAGGTCCTGGGTTCGAATCCCGGCGGCGGCTGATATTTGTGTGATGAACACAGATCTTAGCCGTCAAGTCATGGATGTTTATATGTTTATTTAAGTTTATTCTAATAAAAATATGTATTTCATCAATATGTATGTTTATATATTTCTTAAGTATATCAGTTGTCTAGTATCCATAACACAAGTTCTTTAAGAAACTTAATTTGGGCTAGATAATGTTGTGTGAGTTTCAGAAATATTTATATTTATTATTATTTTATCTGAAATATTTATTCATGCCATTTTGTTTTGATTATGACATCATTCAACTTGGAACAGTGGCACAAATCTGAGAGGTCCAAAGTTCAATACAAACCGTTAGAGTGCATCAAAGTCAAAGTCAAAAGATTATTTATTTCTTAGGTATACACTAAATATTTAAATAAGTCAAACTATTTAGAATTGAACTGCATCTACCACCACTTCAGAAAGTCGATCTGTTGAGAAGAAGAGGCAAGAAACTCAACAGCAATCATCTTTTAAAACTACACAATAAGATGTTACACATAATAATTCTTGATCGATAATGCCAACTTCTTTAAAATTTTCGAAGCTGTTGTAAACAAGTAGGTATAGGTAGGTAGGTACTCGACAATGAAACGTAATAACTATAACGACAGGTAATCTTTATTTATTTATTTTAATCAAAATCTGATGAACTAATTTTAAGTGTAAAAATATGATTGTTGTATGCAACAAATGACTTTAATGGTAAACTTGACATAAAACAAAGATATTTATCAATGTTTTAATAATGTAATAATAAATAAATTAACCTGTAGGGAACTATTTACTTAAAATACTAATATTGCATGCTGTGATACAGTGAAATATGTGCTCAATGAATTATGTACAAGACCAACAAATGTTACCATATTTATAGCAATAAAATGATTTGATTTGATTTGAAGGTGAATCTCAAATTCTATGGATATATTTCAATTTCGAACTTAGAGTTCCAGAATTATTGTATTTTTAAAATCAAAATTGGTTAGTTATACGGACTTAATAAATTATGCGTAGGTAAGTAGAGATAATCAACGAATGCAGTAGTGCCATCACAGAGTTTTATTGATTTGTGTGTTCACGAAAGTTCGTATAATACCTATGAAGTTAGTTTCGAAAAAACAATTAAAGGCGCGAGTTAAGTGGCATAGTCCTCTAACCATCTTTGTCATGGCCTGGAATTCCGAAGTATATTGAAGAATGGGTGTGGCAGAAGAGACATGAAAGTAGGATTAATGCTGTGGAGATGAGAGCGTTGAGAAGCATGTGTGGAGTGAAATTGAGTGATAGGGTGCGCAACAGTGAAATAAGAAAGAGATGCGGATTGAAAGAGGATGTAGTGACTAAAAACGAAAAGGGTTATTTGGATGGTGTTGTTGGAAGGGGCCGGCCTAGGCGAACGTATGCCGATCAAATTGGTGACATTTTGAAAAAGGGCCTAGTCAAAAGTACCCGTAACCGGCGATCATGTATGAAAAGATTGATGAACGTGGAAGAAGCGAAAGAGGTATGTTTGGATCGCAGCAATTGGTGTTCCCTTGTCTCTGCCTACCCCAAGGGGAGACAGGCGTGAGGTTGTGTATGTGTGTATGTATTGAAGAATGTACATAAAAGAATATTAATAAATAAAGCCCCCATACAATCAAAAATAAATAAATAAAATAAAATAACACGGACACGAAACATTTTTTTTTCTTGTTCCGTGCGGGAATCGAACCCGCAACCCCTAGCGTCTGAGGAAGACAGGTTTACCCCATCACCAAAGTGGTCGTCGATAATATGTTGACACGATACTTACCTACTAGATATTTATAAATGATATTCTTTTTTAGGGAAACAAACAGAACAATTATAACTATTATTAGCTTATTAAAAGTAATACAGTATCCAATCAAGTTTCCACTATTAGTTAAACATAATAAGAAAATTAAAATAAAGTTGCTATGAAATTTTATACTAAACAATAAAAGTATAATTAGGTAAAGAAACTATATAAGAAAAGTATGTATATAAATATAAAAGTTTAAAATTTAAAAGTTAACACAACATTTAAAACACAGGTAGGCAGAACACCAGAGGCTTTTGAGATAGGCAGATAGCATCTGATGTCACATTTGACACGTTTGGAGGAATTATAAAGACGGTGAGAGAATATTGCAGTGACAGGGGTCAGCCTATCGCCCACAAAAACGCCAATAAAAACTCTGTTCCTTAGCTGACTTTTACAGTATGCCCGGGAAGAGAAACAGCGGTACATTCTATGTTTTTCTTTCTATGTGGGTAAGCGTGTCGGAATAATGAAATGAATGAAAATGAAAAATGAAATGAAAATTTTTATTCATCCCCATCGAATGACCATCGAATGGCCGCTTAATGACGTCACAATTTTGTAATTCGGCTTTAACAAGGTGTTGAAAAGTTATTGATTAAGATATTACAGTAGACGAAGAGACAAAAAAAGCCGTCGGAAAAAACTCTTGGCACTCTTTTCCAGTCAAGATTATACGAATTAATACAAATAGGTACAGTACCAATTGATCATGACATGAAAAAAAAAAACAAACACACGACAGCTAATTGTGAGAGCCAATGTCATGCCACAACCAAATTGCTTACATAGTAGGTGCATTCAGCTATGGATGCACAACACGAACATGACAAACTAGGACCAGAGTATTTAAACAAGAATGGAATAAAATAAAATAGTCGTAGTATCATCAGCAAAACGACCTGACTGAAACCTCTGCTTCTATTGAGCAGCCACTTATATTTATTAAACCGGTGGAATATAACATTCCAAGTAATAGTATTAGGACTACTCTAGTTAATTTAAACTAGAGGCGACGACAATAGATAATAAGACTTCTAGCTATAATCAAAATGTTATTAGCACATATGCCCCAGCTGCAAAATTAAAATGTAGTAAAAATGTATTAAATGTAGCCCACCAAAATATTGAAGGCATGCTGGGTAAGGATTTACAAATTGAACTTTTTATGAATCAAGAAAATTTAGATATTTTGTGTGTTACGGAGCACTGGCTAAAAGACCATCAAATGATATTTTCGTTCAATAATCATCAAATAGCCAGTTCATACAGCAGAATCCAGGCTAATTGTGGCGGCTCCTTGATTATTACACACAAAGGAATGAAATTTAAAGAACGAAAGGATATTATTAGTCTTTCTGTTGAGCAAACCATTGAAATGGCATGTATAGAACTAGGGAAAGTTATTATAATAAGCGTATACAGGCGACCAGCTTCATCCTTTGATTTGTTTGAAAAAATCATGGAGGAAGCTTTACTTAAACTTAGTGATACTAAAAAAAATATCATTGTCTGTGGTGATTTTAATATTGATTTATTAATCCAATCATCCCTTAGCCAAAGGTTAACTAATTTGTTTCTTTGTTATGGACTTAAAAATCTCTTTTTAGAGCCTACACGTGTTACAGCCACTTCAGCAACATGTATTGATAACATTTTCACTGATGCATCACCCAACAGTCAATACATATTTAATAAGTTAAAATCGGATCACAGTGGACAATTAGCATCTTTTAACATTAACACAAACAAGGCATTAAGAAGAGAGATTAAATTTGTACCCATGAACGAGGGTCGGCTGGAGAGATTCAGAAGTAATGTCTTGGATAAGTTGTGGGAACTTAAATGTTATGATGATCCTGTTAAGGAGTATAATTGTATTTTTAATTTAATTAAATGTGAGTATGATACAGTATTTAAATCAAAAACAATTAAAATAGATGATAACTCATTTAAGTTTAGTGACTGGGCAACAGTAGGAATATTCAAAAGCAGAGACAGATTATATGAATTATATGATGAAAAATCATATAATCATAGCGAAACCTTTAAGGAATATGTTAAAAAATACTCCAAAATGTTCACAAATGTGTGTAGTATTGCGAAATCAAATTTTATTAATAATAAATTCAAAATAGTGTAAATATACCTAAAACTACTTGGCAAATTATAAACAGCGAAACTGGAAAGTCTAACATTAGAAACGCGGAACATAAACTGAAAATTGGTGATCGACTGTTGACATCAGATACAGAAGTTGCTGAAGCTTTTGAAAAATTATTTGCAGACATTCCAGTTTCGACTACGAAGACATTAAATTCATCAGTTAAAGCTGCACAGTCTTTTCTTGAAAATAATGTAAATAAGTGCAAAACTAACTTTACTTTCAGGCATGTTACTGAAAGTGAGGTATTGAAAGCTTTTAAAAGTATAACAATTAAGAACACTGCTGATCTGGATGGTATTTCTGTTAAAATCATCCAATCTATCATTGACGGTATTGCACCTTATTTAGCCAGAATCTATACATATAATAAAATGGTAGGAAAGTCAAAACTGTACATTGAATATTTTTTTAAAAGAATACTTGGGGTATGATCTACAATCGAAACAGAAACAAAAAATATAGTTTTTAGAATTTTTGTCTGTTTGTCTGTTTGTCTGTTTGTCTTTCCGGGATAAACTCAAAAAGAACTGCATGGATTTACTTCAAATTTGGCATGAAGATAGTTAAGAAGTCGGGTCAACATATAGGCTACATATTATCACGCTAGCAGTGTTATAATCGTAGGTGCGTTTGGTGCAGCATAGCGTTCACGCAGACGACGTCGCGGGCAGCAGCTAGTATTTAATAATTGTGTTGATAATGGTGTGTTTCCGGACTTAATGAAACTTAGTAAAATTATTCCCGTATTTAAAGCAGGAAGCATAACCGACCCCAGTAACTTTAGACCAATCTCTATATTACCAACACTTAGTAAAATTTTTGAAAAGCTTATTTTAAACCAACTAGTGGTACACTTCTTTAGCAATAATTTAATGAATTCAAATCAATTTGGTTTCACACGGGGTCGCTCAACAACTGATGCCAGTGTTGAGCTTATCAAACATATATTTGATGCCTGGGAGGAGTCACGTGATGCCTTCGGTGTCTTTTGTGATCTGTCCAAGGCTTTTGACTGTGTTCACTACGATACACTCCTCATGAAGCTACACCACTATGGAATCAATGATAGGGCACTTGATTTTATGAAATCCTATTTATGCAATAGAATTCAAAGAGTTGATATTAATGGAAAGAGATCATCGGGATCAGCAGTTCATATGGGAGTGCCCCAGGGCTCGATTCTTGGGCCTTTCTTATTCTTAGTTTATATAAATGATTTGCCATTTTTAGTGAAAGACAAGTGTGAGGTCATATTATTTGCTGATGATACCTCTTTTCTATTTAAAGTGAGTAGGCAATTGAAGCATTGCTTTGAAATAAACTGTTGTATTGAAACTGTGGAGAAATGGTTTTCAGCCAATAACCTACTACTTAATGAAAATAAAACTAAATTTTTAAAATTCTCTTTGCCTAATGTCCGGCATGTAAATACTAACTTAATTGTAAAAGGTCAAGAATTGAGCCCTGTAAATTCAACAGTGTTCCTTTGCATAACCCTAGATGCACAACTACAATGGGGACCACATATAGAAAGGTTGGCGAAGAGACTTAGTTCTGCAGCATATGCCGTCAAAAAGATGCGAAATATCTCTAATGAAGCTACTGCGCGGTTGGTTTATTTTGGTTATTTTCATAGCCTAATGACATACGGCATTCTCCTGTGGCGAAATGCTGCCGATATTAAAACCATCTTTGTGCTGCAGAAACGGGCTATTCGCTCAATCTACAAACTTAATTCCAGGGCGTCACTTAGAAATAAGTTTAAAGAAATTAATATTCTTACCTTTGCCTCACAATATATCTTTGAAAATCTTATGTTCGTAAAAAAGAACTTAAACATGTTCCATAGAAAATGTGACTTGCATAATGTTAACACTAGAAATAAGTACAAGCTAGCCGGCTATGATAGTAGACTTCATAAAGTCACTAACTCATTTATGGGTCAATGCATACGTTTTTATAATAAGGTTCCCACAAATATTCAAGACTTACCACTTGATAAATTTAAAGAAACTATTAAACAAAAATTGTGTAGTAAAGGCTTTTATACAATTTCTGAATATATGGACGATAAAAGTCCTTGGTTGTAAATTGTTTTTCAAATATTCTCAATCTCCAACTCCATCTCCAACACCATCTCCATTTCCTTCTCATCCAACGCCATCTCCATCTCCTTCTTATCCATACAACAGCAAGAACGTCATGCTCCCTCAGGCGGCATGGCTAGCGGTAGCGTCGGGTGTCGGGTCACCCTCTTCCCTAAAATATGGTTGAGGAGAGTGATGGTGCTTGCGTTATACTCGTGAACGGGTGCTGCTAGCGGTGCCAGGTCGTTTTGCTGAAGACTTTATGACTATGTTACTTTTTTGAATTTGACTCTGACTTCCCCATATCCATCCCATTCCCCCATGTTCACGTCCGTGTTAGTGTCAAGTCTCTGTCCACGACTATCCTCATCTCCATCCACATTATCTGTAATATCTCTCACCTCTATCGCTACATCTATCTACTTCTATCTTTACCTCTATATCTATGTCTACGTTTCTGTCTAGTACTTGATTGCCTAATGTATAAATATAATAGTAGACTCCAGAAGATCACCAACTCGTTCATGGGTCAATGTGTAGGCTTTTATAATAAAACTCCAAAATATTTAAGATCAACCCTTCGATAGATTTAAGGATAAGCATAAAGTTTTATTATAAGATATCCGGATGCAAGAAGATTGTAAATTGTTGTTGTTGTTATTGTTATTGTGTATTTTTAAAAGATGATTGCTGTTGAGTTTCTTGCCACTTCTTCTCAACAGATCGACTTTCCGAAGTGGTGGTAGATTCAGTTCAATTTGTAAATTGTGACTTATTTCAAATGTATTTAAATACTTACGAAATAAAGATTCTTTTGACTTTGACTTTGACCTGGCACCGCGAGCAAGCACCAGCCATCATCCTCCTCAACCATATTTTAGGGAAGAGGGTGACCCGATACCCGACGCTGCCACTAGCCATGCCGCCTGAGGGAGCATGACGTTCTTGCTGTTGTCTTGAAAATAAATGAGTGGAACAGTCACCAGTATGCCACATGTCATACTGCACAGCCATGCCGTAAACAAAATTAATAAGTAATTAGACACTTTTTGAAATATCCTGTAGTGTGCTAATCCCATGCCTTTTTATCATCTAAAAAATCTTTAGCTTAAATAAAACACTTTTAACCGGACATGCCACATTAGTCGCTCTTGACCACGGGGTCTGCAAAGACACCGAAACGTCGAGTTAAAATTTAAAATGTAAATAATAGGTTGGGGAAAAAGTCTTTTCGCATTATAGTATGTATGAACTTGTAATAAAATCTCTTTGGCTATACTATTTGTATCTGGCTGGTTTTGGTATCATTGAAAGTTAAAATTTTAAAACACATAATTCCAAATTCAAATTAGGAAAATGTGCGATTTTCATTTGTTGTTCGTACTGTCAAGATGAGTGAATGTAATGAAGAAATTCGATACATTTTAAAATTTTACTACAAAAAAGGTAAAAATGCAACGCAAGCCGCGAAAAAAATTTGCGATTTTTATGGATCTAGTGCAGTATCTGCGAGAGTAGCACAAATTTGGTTTAAGCGTTTTCAATCCGGAAATTTTGATGTCAAACATGCACCTCGCTCTGGTCTGGTGGTATTACGGATAAAATGGATGCCATTTTTGAAAAAGTGGAGCAAGATCGACATATCAGTAGTTACGACGGAGCTGAAGAACTGAGAATTGACCACAAAACAGTTTTGGCGCATTTGAAAAAAGCTGGGTACACAAAAAAGCTCGATATTTGGGTACCTCACGAGATCATTGAAAGAAACCTATTGAACCGTGTACTCATTTGTGATTCTTTATTATGACGTAACGAAACCGAATCATTTTTGAAGAAGCTGATAACTGGTGATGAAAAGTGGATCACGTACGACAAGAACGTGCGAAAAAGGTCGTGGTCAAAGGCCGGTCAGGCTTCACAGACTGTGGCGAAACCCGGGTTAACTCGCAATAAGGTGATGTTGTGTGTGTGGTGGGATTTGAAGGGCATTATTCATTATGAGCTGTTACCACCAGGCAGGACTATCGATTCTGAACTCTACTGCGAACAACTTATGAGATTAAAACAAGAAGTTGAGAGAAAGCGGCCGGAATTGATCAACAGAAGGGGTGTGGTGTTTCATCATGATAACGCTAGACCTCACACATCTATAGCCACCCAGCAAAAATTAAGAGAGTTTGGCTGAGAGATGTTAATGCATCCGCCGTATAGTCCTGAACTTGCACCTTCAGATTTCCACCTGTTTCGGTCTCTTCAGAAATCTTGTTAGGTTAACATCACGAGAGGACTGCCAAATCCACTTGTCACGGTATTTTGATGAGAGCTCCCAAAATTTTTATAGCAATGGGATCATGTCCCTACCTACAAGATGGCAAAAGGTTATCGAACAAAATGGTACATACATACTTTAGTTAAATGTCAATAAACCATATTAAAAAATGTTTTGAATTTTCTTAAAAAATGCGAAGAAACTTTTTCCCCAACCCAATATACGCGATAAATCCGGTTATAAAGTGTTTTATTTAAAAATATGAATCGCGAATACTTAAGACAATATTAATCTTTAGCTTTTCGAGATAGAGTGTCTTTAAAATCAATAGGTGACTTTTCCGAGTGACACCATCCTTTATGTCCCTTTATGTCCCCTAGCAATGTCAGAAAATATACAATAAACTATGTAAATATACACATCATCACAAACACCAAACATTTTTTAGAAACAATGAAAAAAATATTCATCATGAAACGATACTACACTAACCGATAAACTACTGAAATAGATCAGAGATATCTTTTATTTGTATTTTTAAATTTACTGTATATAAAATTAAAATACAATTAGTCATGCTAATTCCTCCTCTCTCAAATTTGCAGCGCCCAACAAGGCCCTTTATTGTCATTTTATGGTTAATTATAAAAAAATGAAGAATTAAGTATTGATTCAGTCGCCAAATATCACATCTTCAGCGATGCTGTGTTCTGACAAAAAAAATATAGCGATCCAGTTTCTCCCCAATCCCGTGTGCTGTCATCTTCTCATCTTCATTTTCTGGTGAAATTGACATAAGGCGGGCATCGTATCAAAAAAAAAATTAACACCTGTATTTACTGTCGTAAGTAAGTACCTATAAATTTATATACCTATAAAATTGTATTTACACGTCTAAAAACTCTGCCTTTTATGTACAATCCTTAGGTTTTCAAAATTGTAAATACGGTTGTCTGGATGAAATCACTTAGAACTATGCGGCTGCCTTAATTCATCATCATCACAATTCCGTGTAACTCTCCCACTGCAGGGCTATGAGTCTCTCCTCTGGGTGACGAGGAGGTTTAGGCCGTAGTCCACACCAAGCTGGCCCAGTGATGGTCGGTGGACGTCAGACATTTCAGGGTGCCTAAATGGCTACTGACAAACCCTAACGACAACTGTATACAAGTATAGGGCACCCGGAACCGACTGCTTAACGTGCCCTTTGAAGCACGGAGAAATAAATTATCGGCGGTCACCTATCCTAATACCGGCCGCGCCGAGTGCCCTTAAGCCCCGGATACACTAGGGAACATTTGGTCCCGCAACATGACGCGAAACACAAAATTTACGTGACGCTGCAACGTTGCATAGTGTCCCGCAACATGACCCGCAACATTTTACGTGACGCGGGCATGTTGCTTGGTCCCTCCTCGAGAGCGGGCGCACGTGTCCCGCGTCAGTGTTGCGTCATTTGTCGCCAAGTGTAGTCGCGTACGCAACGTGCCTTTTAAAATGTCTATAGTGTGGGGAAATGAAACCGTGCTTTTGCTTATAGAGCTTTTTGAAAGTCATAACTTGTTGTGGGATACTTCACATAGTGACTATCGAAATAAAATAAAGAAGAATGATGCATGGGAGGATATTGCCAAGGCGCTATTTTTCTATATCAAAAAATGTATCCTGTTTGGCTATGAAAGGTGCGATCATTTGCAATAAAGTTTCAAAATCAGATGATGACATGCGAGTAAAATTCACAAACAATCACTTAGAACTATGCGGCTGCCTTAATTCATCATCATCACAATTCCGTGTAACTCTCCCACTGCAGGGCTATGAGTCTCTCCTCTGGGTGACGAGGAGGTTTAGGCCGTAGTCCACACCAAGCTGGCCCAGTGATGGTCGGTGGACGTCAGACATTTCAGGGTGCCTAAATGGCTACTGACAAACCCTAACGACAACTGTATACAAGTATAGGGCACCCGGAACCGACTGCTTAACGTGCCCTTTGAAGCACGGAGAAATAAATTATCGGCGGTCACCTATCCTAATACCGGCCGCGCCGAGTCGTTTGATATGCACAGTAACCACGGCGCCACAGACGCCTTAATTATCTTTTGCAAATTTTAATATTCGTTTGTCTCTGCAATCTGCAAACGCATCTGTGCGACAATATTAATCACTTCAGGGTCCGACTGGCTAGCATGTCTGGATCGAAGCAATTGGTGTTCCCTTGGCTCTGCCTACCCCAAAGGGAGACAGGCGTGAGGTTAAGTATGTATGTAATTTTATTAGAATTGCAACAATTAAAATCGCGTTAGTTACTGAGTTCAGTTGTCATCCAGATAATACTTAAAAACAATCTTTATCTTAAAAAAATATTTTTAAGTTTAATAATTTCAATAGAAAACAATAGCCTTTACTTTATTGAAATAGCAATCATAACTGACATCTATTGTCAAATAGCAGAACTTTTTCGAATCGAATCTTATGCCCATACAAACATGTAAATATTCTTTTTTTCCTGTTCGAGTCATCATCAGCCTTCATGATGGTGATTAATATACATGGAGATTGATTTCCACCATTATCCAACTTTACGCACGAACCAATATTGACTCATAAAACTAGGCTTTTGCATATGCCTTGAGTAAAATTTAAGATTAATCTACATTTTATGACTGCATACAATTAGATGGAAACGTTTTTATTACTTGCTGTATAGCCATAAACTACAGATCAAGCTTAAATTTTGATCACTTAGAAGAATTTTGAATTTTTAGTTTTATGAAAAATATTTAAAAAAAAACGAATTTATGACCCACTCGTCAGTCTTAATCTGCTATTAAAATCTTATTGACTATTATTAGGCGACCCTATACCTATATGTATGTATGAATAAACAAGATTTAATGTAGGTAATGCAACAAAGTACTTACTTGAAAATTAACATCAAGAAAAATACGACCTCGTAATATCTTAAGTTTCTATTGATTTACTCGATATACATTAAAAAAAGATGGTTCAGTGCGTTGTCGCTGATGTGTCATTTCTGCCAGACAACCTTGTTTGTGGAAGAAAAGCAATAGGTATGTTACCCAAACATATGAACAAAAAAGTAAGCAAAACACAAACAATTTTTACAAACTATCACATTTTTTTTAGATTGTAAGGATAGGAAGTTTGTTTTCCATGCCACCTGATGGAATGTGCGCATGAAGACTATGGTGTTACACGTCCATCCACGAGAAACCTATACACTCGACACTTAAAAGTTCCAGGACTGTAGTGGTCAGGAAAAACAGACGCAGGCAGATTGTTCTACAACTTGGCAATCCGTAGCAAAAAGGAACTATTGAAGCGTTTTGTTCGACTTCTTGTTCGTAATTTGGCCAAAAAGAGCACTCGCACACTCACCAAAATGTAGCCTATAAAATACTGTCAAACAAGCAACCTTACGGCGATGCTCCAGCATCGGCAATTTTTTATTTGTAAGGTTGTTGTTATTTATGAGTATAAATGAACATAGTACAGAAATTTTTTATTAACATATTACAGAAAGACACTAATTATAAAAATAACTTTGAAAAAATATCTTCACAGAAAGTTAGTTCATATGGATGTAAAGCGTATATTGACACCTAACGTCGAATAGCTGAACTAAAGTATGATTTGATTTACCACTGAAAACTAGATGTCGCTATGCAACTAAAATTTGTTTTGATATTGAAGCAATAAAAAAGCCATTTAAGATTTTTACATGAGTAAATATTTAATGAGACCAATTAACCAATTCTGGAAATTCTCCATATTTGTAATGGAAAAGAAATTAAGATAAGCAAAATGTTTCTATTTAGTTAAACTATCATTCATTATACTTACGGTTAATTTGATTACAATGGAATATTCTTCGAATCGACACAATAGTGTAATGCGTCATTTAAAAAAACATTACCATTCGTACGAGAAACATCTTTTAGGTTATGTTTCATAATTTGTGTATCTCCAAAGTTGTTTTACCTTTCCGGGCATTGCCATGAGGTCCAAAATCACATATGAAGCTACGATTTATAACCCTTACGTCCTTTTAAGGGTCATACGACCTTTTGCCTTGGCTATTTCGCAGAGCTTATAAGCGGAACTACTTTATAAATATAACACTTAAATTTAAGAAGTTCATTAATAATAATAGTGTTTATTTCCTTGTTTTCACCTGCTCGACGCTAAAGAGATGTACGTATAATAAAGTTGACATGTTTGTGTATCTGCCTGTAAAAAAATATACGAAGCGAATGGAGTGTACTTTTTAGCTATGTTTAAACCGACGAAGTCGTCGTGGCGCCGTGTTTACTGTGTGTATCATACGATATCGCAGGTTAAGCAACGTTTGGCGCGGTCGGAACTTGGACGGGTGACCGCCGACCATTAATTTCTCACGGCGAATTCCGTGCTTCAGAGGGCGCGTTCAGCAGTCGATCCCGGGTGCTGTATACTTGTATACAGTAGTCGTTAGGGTTTGTCGGATCGGAAGCCATTTCGGTACCCTGAAAATTCGGACATCTATCAACCAGCATTGGGCCAGCTTGGTGGGTTATGGCCTAAACCTCCTCGTCACCCAGGGGAGAGACTCATTCCCTGCAGTGGGATCATTACAAAGAGTTGTGATGATGATGATGAAACCCACGTTTCATCTCAAACTCACTTGTCAGCCGTGTAGAGTCTGCTTGACTTGCGTGTCGTAAAAGGCGACTAACTGATTCGAATGAACCCCGCTTTGTAGTAGAATTCCGTCAGGCAAATTAAAATCGACGTCAACTGATTGGTCTCGTAATAGGTACCTATACGCGGCCTATTATTAATAAAAAGTGTTTAGGGAATTCATGGCCTGAAAGTTAGCTCAATTGATAGTGTATTTATATTAACCTACCTGTATATTTATGTCGAAGTAGGTTCATTATGATACTGTTTAAATAATCAATTGTATTTTAATTGTAAATCCTTCATTCAAATCAAACTCAAATATTCTTTATTCCGTAAGTATTTAAATACATTTGAAATAAGTCAAACAATTTACAAATTGAACTGAATCTACCACCACTTCGGAAAGTCGATCTGTTGAGAAGAAGTGGCAAGAAACTCAACAGCAATCATCTTTCAAAAATAAGAAAAAAATACACAATAACAATTTACAGCCAGGGAATCCCATCTTCTTGCATCCGGATACCTTATAGTAAACCTTTTCACATAACACTTATTCATAAATCTATCGAAGGTTTAATCTTAAATATTTTGAAATCTTCTAATATATAAAATTCTCGTGTCACAGTTTTCGTTGCCATACTCCTACGAAACGGCTTGACCGATTTTGATGAAATTTTTTGTGCTTATCCGGTATCTATGAGAATCGGCCAACATCTATTTTTTTTTATTTATATCGTAAAACAACGTTTGCCGGGTCAGCTAGTTTTATTATAAAATAAAGCGTACACATTGACCCATGAACGAGTTGGTGATCTTCTGGAGTCTATTATTATATTTCTTTCTTTCATTTTTTCATTCTTAAGGTCTGCTGGAAAAATGATGTAAAATATATTTGTACTTATGACTTAGGTTTATTTTAGCTAGTGTGTACAAGAATTGATAAGACCAATTCCAATTTGATAGGCACTCTAATGGTGGCTTCTCACTGCGCGTGTTATAGCCCGCAGCCGCGCCGCAGCCGCGCAGTATGAAAAGCGTAGTAGCACGCGCAGGGAGAAGCCACCTTAGCCCGCGCCGCGCCGCGCCCCGCGCAGTGTGAAGAGCTAGGGGAGGCGCGGCGCGGCGCGTTTGAAGCTACCGACTTTTAGCGGATAGGGCGCGCCGCGACGCGCCTAACTCTTCACACTGCGCGGGGCGCGGCGCGGCGCGGGCTAAGGTGGCTTCTCCCTGCGCGTGCTACTACGCTTTTCATACTGCGCGGGGCGCGGCGCGGCGCGGGCTAACACGCACAGTGAGAAGCCACCATAACACGTACCTTAGAATTGGAGCCTTTACAGACAAAAAGATGACATACAAGTATGGATTCGGGAGCCAAATAAGACACGTGTAGTTTGGTCTAATGTTAACTGTATATTAATGTTATAATGAATACATAACGAGGAGGTGCGTCACACACCACAGACAACAAAATCATCGGAACAAGTAAAACTGTTTTCAAAAATGAACTTAAATTTCATCCTACAACACCAAAAACGCTTCGAAAATGTAACTTGCATCGAGTCTTTTATATGTATAATGAAGTTATATCTATCTGGTTGACTATTTTGCGCCCTAATTTGTTAATAAATGATATATGTATATTTATTTATTAGATAATCATATCACATCATAGATTGCTTCTAATATTAAATAAAATATATCATGAATACTGCAATAGCCTCTATCCATCATAATAATACCTCCAAATTTGTCAAACGTGACATCAGAAGGTTTTATAGCCTCTGGTGTTCTGCCTACCCCATTAGGGATACAGGCGTGAAGTTATGTATGTATGTATGTATATATCATGAATATTTATTTATTTTATATATTTAATAATACTTATTCATTTACACTTGTACCTGCCATTAATTAATTTTCTTTATCTTTAGTGCATGCACAAGCTTCCTAGATTTCGAAACTAGTTTAAACTTAGTGTTTTTGTTTCTTAACTTATTTTTGTATAAATTCCCTACTCTCCAGGATTACCAGAATACCAGCCCCTCGAGCCCTACCGGACTCCTGGCATATGCTGAGTTAGTCCTTTTCACATGATTATGTACCTACAAATTCTATAAAATTGCGTTATGAGTAATTGTATTGTCTTTCATGCCAATAAATGTTTTTCTTTTTCTATTTCTATTTCATCGTAGATAGTTTCCTGTTTTATTTTCTAGCACGACACCCTAATAAAGATAATTTAAGTTTTTTCCGGATGCGGATGTAGCTGACACAATCAATGCACATAATCCGCATTGCAGATGCGTGCACCAAATATCCGCAACAAGTTAAGATTGGGGCTGAAAAAACGTCCAAAAAATAACTGGTTTTGTTGTATTAAGGGCTCATTTTTTTATCGTCAAATAAAGTATACATAACTCGGCGTAATAAAGTTGTGTACGAATTTTTATAATTGTATGACAATGCAGTGAACGATTCGTTCACTTATGACAATGACATAGAATGACAATAAACTGTGAAGCCATACCTGCTTTATTCATAAGATAACTTTTGTCTGACCATTGAAAAATGAACCCCTAATTGAACTACGAGTATATCGAAGATTAAGCTCGCTCGGCGCGGCCGGTATTAGTACCAACGCTGCGTTACGCGTTCGAACGCGCATACCGTACGTCCGTATCATACGCGTAACGCGGCATTAATAGTATGATTTCATAAGTGTGCTTGCACAGTCGTACGTCGAACGTCGAACGGACGTTGCAGTTTTGTATGAAACGCGCGTTCGAACGTGTGATGCAGCGTTGGCACTTGAATGAGTGACCGCCGATCATTTAATTCTCACGATGACTTCCGTGCTTCGGAATGCACGATAAGCAGTCGGTCCCTGGTGCTGTATACTTGTATACAGTAGTCGTTTCGTTAGGGTTTGTCAGAAGCCATTTTGGAACCCGGAATTCTGACATCCACCGACCAGCACTGGGCCAGCTTGGTGGATTAAGGACTGAAAACCTCCTGGTCATGGAGAGAGACTCATAGCCTTGCAGTGGGCTCATTACAAATTGTTGTGATGATGTATTTCAAAAGCTTGAAGTACTGCCATTTCCATCGCCATACAGTTTCGAAGTTTGTTGCTTTGTGAAGAGAAATGATCATCTTTTCAAAAGTAGTGGTCCAGTAAATACCGTATGTATATTCATAATATGCATGTAGTAAAAAACGGTTATTTCAATTACAAACAGACACTCTAATTTTATTTATATGTATAGATTTTCAAAATTCTTTATAAGTGAGTGGCCCACCCGACCCGTTTTTAACAGCCGCACTCGGTTAACCTTTGATCCCGTACCAGTTTTTCAATTCTTACACATCCCATGATCATAAGTAAAAAGTAGGTAGCTATATTGACGGAGAATGGGCGATCATCATCTTTGTAAGGCGAGAGACGCACACTGCTGGACAGAGGCCTCCCCCAAATAAATTCTCCACGTTGCGCAGTCTTCATCTACTGTTTGACATTCATAAAGTGTTTCTTTTGTAATACCTATAACGAATAAAACTTTTTGAAAAAATAACAGAAAAAGTGTGATAAATAAAAATTACCCGACCGTGCTCTTCCACTGAGCTACCGGGGCCCGGCGGCGGTACGCCTCGAAATTACTTACCACATTTTTGTTTTTACGTTATATTGCTAACGTAGCTCCATCTAATAGTATATCTTTGCAGCTAAGACCACCCGAGACCAATTTCTTTTCAGAAATTGTGAATCCCAGTTCAAGTGAAGCATTGCAATGTTTAATAATGTTTTCAAGTTTATAATAATGCTCAATTTTAAGAATGATTGAGCATTATGAATGCAAAAACTTAAAAACATTATAAAACTTTTTGAATTTTAGTTGGACCTTGCTTTTTTAGCAGGACCTAGAATCTACGTGTTTGCGTTTAGTAGTGTAAATATTATGATGAATTTTTAAGTTTTTTTCCTTGTAAGTTAAGAGTTCGCCTATTTTTTTTTGTTTTTCCGCCAAGGCAAGTCTTTGGCACCCACTAAAGCAAGCTCTAGCAGGCTGAGGATGAAAATGGTACTCTTTGTTTTCTATGCTAGAGGTCCTCGGTTCGAAGTCTGGTTACGGTGGAACTTCATCTGCCCACTCACTGTAATGAGCCCACTGCAAGTCTGTGACTTTCTCCCCAGGGTGACAAGGTATAGGCCATAATGAACCGAGCCGGCCCAGTACTGGTTTGTGGATGTCGGAATTTTAAGGGCTCCGACATGACTTCTGACAAACCGTAATGACTACAGTGTACAAGAACACAGCACTCGGGAACGACTGCTTTACGTGCACTGCAAAGCACGGAAGTCGCCGAAGAAATTAATGGATGGGCGGTCACCCATCCAAGTACCGACCGCCTCGTAACCACACACAGTAACCACTTTTTTTTTTGTTTTTCCGCCACAGAACACAACCCCTCAGAACACCCGCAGGCCTATTAACCGTACGAGTGCTCACTGAGAGGAGGAAGAGAATATGTCAGAAGTACGAAAGGGCACTTGCCAGGGGGTTTAGTCCCCGGCCAGATGACACCCAACAGTGTGAGACTTCTACCCACTAAACTCCCCCTTAATGATCTTTTGTCTTTCTACAGACAATCGACCGAAGAAATGAGCGACAGCCAGTTGGTGGTGCAGGCTGCGTGGCAGTAACCACGGCACCGCGACGAACTTTATCCTCATTTAATTATTTATTGGAATCAATTGTTCTTAATTGTGTATCTGTGGTTGAGGGGGCTTGTTGGTAAACTGAGGTCGCTCGAAGTTATCCCGCGGGATGAGTTAAGATGAAACTTTTTATGATTTGTATATTTATGAAGAAAACTGTTTAACATTATATTTAGATTTAGATAAAGTATATTTTACATGTGGATGGATGGATGTATGGATCTTTGTTCCTCAATCTCGATAGAACTGCTCAACGGATTTGAATGAAATTTTGCATAGTGATAGTGTACAGTCTGGAATAGCACATCACGACTCTTTGTAATGAGCACACTGAAGGGCTATGAGTCTCTCCCCTGGGTGACGAGGAGGTATAGGCCATAATCCACCAAGCTGGCCCAATGCTGGGTGGTGGATGCCAGAATTTACAGGGCGCCGAAAATGGCTTCTGACAAACCCTAACGACTACTGTATACAAGTATACAGCACCTGGGACCGACTGCTTAACGTGCCCTCCGAAGCACGGAAGTCGCCGTGAGAAATGAATGTTCGGCTGTCACCCATCCAAGTACCGGCCGCGCCGAACGTTGCTTGATCTGTGATATCGTTTGTTACACCCAGTAACCACGGCGCCGCCACGGCGACTTCTTGGAATAGCACATAGGCTACTTTTTATCTCGATATTCTTGCGGGATTCGAAATTGCGCGGGTAAAACCGCGCGCAACAGCTAAAGTAAATAAATGCTAATTCCGATTGACGAAACATACATAACTTCACGCCTGTATCACTTATGGGATAGGCAGGACACCAGAGGCTATAAAACCATCTGATGTCACGTTTGACAGGTTTGGAGGAATCATAATGATGCAGAGAGACTATTGCAGTGACAGGGTGTCAGCCTGTCACCCACAAAAACGTCAATAAAACCTCTGTCCCTTAACTGAATTTTACAGTATGCCCGGGAAGAGAAGCAGCCGGCACATTCTATGTTTTTCTTTCGCTCTCAGTGCAGCATGAAAGAAAACATTATATTTCATAATGTAAAACATATATGTACCCTAATCTTGTGGAATATATGTAGGTAAGTATAATATATTAGGTGCTCATTAAGCAACCATTGAGAAACAAACGTCTTTACATCCATCCATCCAAACTTCCACATTTATAGTATAATAAAAATAAAAATGAGAATAAGATTGAATCACATGATAGAACTAAAACTAAACTCCGAAAGCTTATTTTTATTTAAAAAAATGTGCACTATATGGCTATCAGGCTGTATAATAAATTACTTAGTCCTGGACATATACAGGGTGACCGGTGACAAAATTTAGATACTGAAAGAGAGCACTCTGAACGCGATTCTTATCATAATCATGTACTTAATAAAAGTAGGTATTTAATTTTTCACCAGAAATCCCTATGAATAAATAAAGAGACCTAACTACACTTTTCCCGACGCGCTGCCTCAGTCAACACGCACACAGCAGTGTTCCCGCCACACGCACACCACCACCCGCTAAGTATCTATTGTATTACCGTAACCATGCGTTGCGTAATGAATTCTTTAATTTCGGTTAAGTTTACTCAGTAAATAATTAATATTTATTGTTTATTTTATTATTTCTCTTCATGTATGATCTTAAACTATCACGTCCTGGCATTTGGAAAATGACCCACCGTCACGCTGTAGAGAAAACTTGAAAAAAAAGCAACGTTCTGTTGTTTACAAGATATAAAAAATGGACTATAATATACCTATGACATTAGGCCTGTTTTCAAATGATAGAATATGAATTCTTATTTATAAAATGTTTTTTTTTTCTTTCATTTTATTGTAAGTTTGATATAATTTAATTACTGTTAACTTTGACAATTTGATATATTTTTTAAATTAGTTTGAACATTAAAAGCTACTTACTATTTAAGTATTTTTTTCGGTTTACCTTGGGACATAACTTATTTATTTAATTAATTAATTTTTATTTAACGATTGTATTTCAATTGTTAATTTAATTCATGTAATAATAACTAATTCGATTGTATTTAATGATTTCCTTAAACATTTCCTATTTTATAAATTAAAACCCTGAATATATATGATACAAAACATATACCTATGATAGGAACTGCAAAATAAATGATTTAATTTGACTATATTTTAGATCTAACTTACTGTTCATGATGGCAAATAATAATTTTATTATTTACGTTGATTAAAAACGTATTTAATCACTACTTATCTAGCTGGATCTTAGATTAAATACATTATAGTAGGTATTTACATACATACATACATAACTTCACGCCTGTATCCCTTATGGTTTAGACAGAACACCAGAGGCTATAAAACCATCTGATGTCACGTTTGACAAATTTGTAGGTATTATAATGATGGAGAGAGACTATTGTAGTGACAGGGGGTCAGCCTATCGCCGCAAAAACGCCAATAAAACCTCCGTCTGACTTTTACAGTATGCCCGGGAAGAGAAGCAGCTGGCACATTCCATTGTTTTTCTTTCGCTCCCAGTCCAGCATGGAAGGAGTAGTAGGTATATAGAAGAATACTAGGTATAATATACAGTATGTCTTGTCACCGGTCTGTCGCCGATTGGCGAAGTAACATGATAAATTTTATCGATAAAACCACAATAAAAAGGCATTCTGTCCCTACTGTTTAGAAATGGCGGCCATTTTAATTTTCGCTTTACTGAGTTCGGATGAGTTTATTTATTTAGCAATATTTTCCGATGTAAAGGTCCTACATATATAAAAATAAATTTCGTTTGACAGCTAAAAAAGTTGGCAATAAGATAACACTAAAAAAGATATCAAAAACTCACATTAAAACCTTTAAAAATACTTGAAACGTAAAAATTGTAAAAGGCTTTGGCTCTTTTTATGACTGTTGAAATGTTTTGAAAAAAATTAGACCATTAACGTAACTTTTTTATTTACTTACTAGCCACCACGCGCGGTTTTACCCGCGTAACTTTTGATCCCGTGGGAATTTCGGGATAAAATATAGCCTTTAACCTTTCTCAAGAGTTGGGCTATCAAATGCAAAAATAATTTTTCAAATCCCACTTGTAGTTTCTGAGATTAGCGCGTTCAAACAAACAAACAAACAAAAAAACAAACTCTTCAGCTTTATATATTAGTATAGATTTTTTGAAGCACTAGGATAGCACCTAAAAACTAATGTCAAGACCTAAGCTTCAAATCAACCAGTTTAGGAGTTGTGACTATTTGAATATGTACTTTTATGTCTATAGAACCTTTAAATCAATAAATATTGCTAAATAAATAAACTAACCCGAACCCAGAAAAGCAAAAATTAAAATGGCTGCCGTTTCTAAACGGTACCTACAGGAAAAATGCCTTTTTACTGTGGTTTGTTCGATAAAATTTATCATAATGCTTCGCCTTAACGGGTCGGACACCGGTCACAAGACACACTGTATAGTTCTTAATTTTTTGTATCATAAACCTTGAGTTGTTCCAAACAATTTCTATAACGACATGAAAAATTTGTTTACTAAAAAGGTCTAGAGTTTTGACGAATTCACTACAATAATTGATAAAAAAGAACGTTTCAACACTAAGTTAATTCATACATACATACGTAATTAGAGTTAATTAAAATATAATTAATCTTATTTTTAAAAAAGATGCGACCATAAATATCAACTAACCTCTATAAGACAAAAAAACTTCAATAAGTTTTTAGCTTACTTGTGATTTTGACCAAAACAAACAGATACGAAAAAACGCCTTTAAAATACTTACCAAAAAGTATGTAGGTACTACGTAGGCTGTCTGTATAGAATACTTATTACTTTTAAAAAAAAACGAAAAGTATTTAATTATGACGTATGTATACGCACGTATTTAAAACGTATGTACATACTTAAGTTTAAGCTAATTGAAGCTTATAAATAATAAGTGATCATCCTTTTCTCACAAAGTCACTTGCAAATCGAATCATTTGTGCAACCGACTCGCGCCGATTCGGTCGCCTAACCGAATTAAACCGATCTGACTCGAATCACGTAATTCGCGCTCTCAGTACTTTTTTTAATTTTAAATTTCGAATTTGTGTCAATGATTTAATAGTGAGTGAGTGGGACATTAGTTTGTTTTTTTTTTGTGATCGAAAACTTTTAAATTGGTGAGTGTTCTTTTTTCATTTTTTTTTAATTCTAGGGTTATTCTGATGTAATGTTTGTAGGATCTTAGACTAAGAACTATTTCTTACAGTTTATTTTTTTGTTATGAATTTAAAAAGACGTTTGAAAATGGAACTTCCTTAGAAATTTATAGTCACTTATCTTTTAGTTCAAAGAATAAAAAGATCCTAATCAAAATGTTATAACTAAGGGAGGGTATTCATAAAATCTATAATAAGTGTTTCAATAAACCAAACTAAATTAAGATAAATATGAATGCATTCTATCGAAACAACCAATATTATAAAAAAGTGGAACAGTTTCATAACATAACCGTATTATTTAATCTATAGTCAAATTAATATTTATAAATTCACTGATGTAAGTATAAAATTCGCGTCATATAAAAAAACAAATCCTTTCATTGTGTCTGTTTGTTTAAAAGCGACAAACTTTACTTTATTAGTATTTTTAATTGCTTTTACCAATAAACATAGAAATTGATGAGGAAAACTTCAAGTGAAATTTATTAAAGATTTCGACGTAATTACTAAAATATTGTTACTGACGGAAAAACCATACTGACATTTAACTTCTACTCGTAATCGAGAATATTTATTTATTTATTTACTCTTTATTGCAAACAATTACAAAATGAGTTACAAACAAGAAGAATTATTTATTATTGTATAAAAATTGGTGGTCTTATCGCTAGCAAGCGATTTCTTCCAGACAACCCGGGTTAAATACGAGTTGGGATAAGGCATACATAATTTAACTATAAATACACTAAATAAGAATATACACAAATAATGTGCTATGATAGACATACATACATAAATATATAAACGCTACATATATATGTATATGAAGTTATAGGTTAAATGACTTCATATGCTGACTGAAAATGCAGTTTTTAATGTTTTTTGAAGTTTAGAAGAGAACTTGCAGATTTTATGGAATTTTTCTTAATATTGTATTAATTTTTCACGATTCAATATCTATCTATGCTATTAAGTGCTTGGTTTTTGGCTGACCTAATCTCTAAAGATATTTAATCAACGAATGCAGAGCATTAAAAAAACCGACTTCACGTCACAACTTTGGCTGAAGTATCAGGTCGTCAATGTAAATATACACATTTTTTTATATATTTTTTTTTATGAAGTACCTACTCTATCGATTTCGATGAAATTTGTATGGGACCACATCTGAAGTATCCTCTATAATATGAAACTCAAAACATTCAAAATCGATTTATAACTGTCCAAAAAATTGTGTAACAAAGACACAAAAAAAACATACACAAAAATTGAGCCTCTTTTTGGAAGTCGGTTGAAAAAGTCGAATTAGATTTTTTTTTGTATTCAAAAGTTCTTGGGCAAGGTTTTATTAATTATTTAAGATACTCCTTTCTCCTAACTGTGATCTTTTAAATCTAATATATAAAATTCTCGTGTCACAGTTTTCGTTGCCATACTCCTCCGAAACGGCTTGACCGATTTTGATGAAATTTTTTGTGCTTATCCGGTATCTATGAGAATCGGCCAATATCTATTTTTTTTTTATTTATATGGTAAAACAACGTTTGCCGGGTCAGCTAGTATTTTTATATTTTTAAACTTCGAACCCAATTTTTATTTAATTTAATTTTTATCACTAACCAATTTTGTCAAAAAACTAAGTAAAACGTCGATTTAACATTACTTCAACTGCAACAGCTACAACTTAAAGCCTTATAACATAAATTATATCCTCAAAATATAAAAAAAAAAGTTCAAAAACTAAAACCCGACTATAAATAATCGGGTTTAAATATTTCAGCGGAGACTATTACTTGTTTCCTAATTTTTAGAGCGTGTTTTTAGTAGTCGGGTTTTAGTTTTTGAACTTATTTTTTTTTCACTCGTTATGGAGTAATGGTGTTTACATATTAGAAATGTGCTAACAAAGTTCTTTTATTTGATATACCACACGATTACGTCAAGAAAAAAAATTTTTTAGTTCTTTACAGGGTTCGAAAAAATCCGATTTTTATAATAAATATCAATAACCCGATTTTTTTATATATATATCCGATGTATATCCTGGCTAAGAAAAAGAATCTAATTTAATTCTGTTAGGGGATTACACGCTTAAAAATGTAAAAGGCATTTATTACATAAAATGAGTATCAAATTATTACTTCATTTATTATTTAAAAAAACTTTTAACAATTAACAAAATAATTACTTAGTGTTTATTTGAGAAATATTATTTAAATGAATAATTTCTCCAACTTTAAATGAGGTTGCCATTTTGGGAAACAATCTAAATATTCTGAATTGTAGCTTTTCGCTACGTGTTGCCAGGGTAAACTTTAATCTTCAAAATTTTTGGGTTTAGAAGACAGGAAAAAATTTATTGATAATAATTTTGATTCTAATAATCGACTTAATATAAAAAATATATCCCCTGATATATAAGCGAACCCTTTACTGTAATTATTATTTCACTTATTTTGGAGTAATAATTTATACATATTTGAGCTGTGCTAACAAAGTGCTTTCATTTCCCACAAGAAACCGAAAAGAAATTTTTGTTTTTAGTTCTTCACTTTAAGTCTCCTAGAGGGCGCTGTCGTCAATTTAACATAACTTTATGTATGTAACCTATAACCAGCGGACAGTGAAGAGGCTTCCAACGACACCTCATTTGTCCAATTATGACTAGTAGTTTAGAAGTTCTGAGGGAACAGATGAACATCCATACCCACATACACACATACATACACGTCAAAATCATAACCCTCCTTTTTGCTTCGCCATAGTCGGGTAATAATCAACGAATGAAGAGAAGTAAACAATATCCGAATTCTTACATATTTGAAAAGAAAACTGCAAGCCAAGCGGAGCCGAGTACCAAGACTAGTATTCAACAAAAAACGTTATTTTATTTGCGTTTTATTTTACGATTCTTTTTAACTCGACATCTATTATGCATATGTCTGAGACAAAACACAAAGTCACTTTTACTTTGGATAATTTGTCTTCATTAAAGTTTATATAATGTTTATTCTCACTAGCCAAGTCGTGCGGGTTTCCCCGCGTTTCATTTCATCACGTAGGAATTGTTTGATTCAATATAACCTTTATTATAAGTTGCGCTATTAAAACTAAGGTTTTTTTTTAAGTTTTAATAGTAATAGTTTATCATGACACAAATTGATCAACGAAGAGCATTAAAAAACCGACTCCACGTAAAAACTTTGGCTGAGTCAAGGTAAAAAAAAATTCATGAAGTACTCAATCGATTTCGATGAAATTTACATGGGACCAACTTTTAAGTACTCTCTATCATATTAAATAAGAATCATCAAAATCGGTTCACCCAGTCAAACGTTGTGAGGTAACAAACATAAAAAAAAAATCATTCCTTCCTCCATTTGGAATTTGGTAGACAATGTAAATACACAGAAGTTTAATACCGGGCATACTGTAAAGTCAGTTGAGGGACAGAGGTTTTATTGGAGACTGTCCCCCTATCACTGCAATAGTCTGTCTCCACCAATATAATACTTCCAGATTTGTCAAACGTAACATCATATAGTTTTATAACCTCTAGTGGTCTGCCTACCCTATAAGGGATACAGCCGTCAAGTTATGTATGTATGTATGTACGTACAGAAGTTAAAGATGAAATGGTTTGAATATCAGTTTGAATATCGGAAGTTTTATTGGCGATAGGCTGACCCCTTGTCACTGCAATAGTCTCTCTCCAACATAATAATACCTCCAAATTTGTCAAACGTGACAACAGATGGTTTTATAGCCTCTGGTGTTCTGCCTACCCCATAAGGGATACAGGCGTGAAGTTATGTATGTATGTATGTATTTGAAGATCACTTTAAGCAGTCGGTCCCGTGTTCTTGTACTTTTTTTTTCATTATTGTGAACTAATAGTTATTACTGGCCAGTTACATGTATTTGCAATGAATAATAAATAAATGACCAAAATGAACATAAAATAAAGAAAAAAGGGAACTTGTATGTATTTGTTACTGGCCAGTTATTTTTTATTTTTGATTACTAAACTCTATTTAACTAACATTTACATGAACAAAACTGCATTATTAAACTAAAACTTGAAATACTTTTTGTTGTTCAAGGTTTTAGTTTTTGTTTATCTAATAAATTGCAATAATTGAAATTAATGAAGATACTAGTTTTTTTTTTTAATTCAAAATCTATGTTTTTTCCTAAAAATGGTTGTTATTGTTGTCGATATTGTCGAAGATTAAAGTTTTAGTATATTTCTAGACCTGCAGGGCTAGCATGCAACCATCGATAAATAGTCGAGTCGACAAAATAAATATTATTTTGTTATTTTATCCTATTATGTAAGCTAATATGCGCACCATAATAGAGAGAATTACTCGATTTGATACCATGATTAAGACCACAGAACCATATATGTCATAATCTTAATAAATTACATACACTAAATACCATATTCTAAGAAAATATCGATAAAAGGCCCGTTTTATCGTTGTCGACGGTAGCATGCTAGCCCCGCTGATATGCAAATGGTCGTATCTAGACATCCACAAAAACTATGCAAGTAGCTATTCCCTATTCCATATTGGTCCCGGTTTATTCAAACATGCGGGGACAAAAGAAATGTTGATGTTTTTAATATTACACTTGCATATTTTAAGGATTTTTATATAAAAATAATGAAACCTCAGTACAGCAAAATAAGAACTTAGAAGGAATTGAGTTCAAAAATCAGATTTTGTGAGCTTGCAGTTAAGACAGCAGCAACCGGGTGTACTTTCTTATATAAAAAAACTTTTCAGATGAATTTTCTATAATATCTTTAGTACGAAATGCTTCTAGAGGACTAAAGTTGCTGGCTGACCTACCGTGTTTAAGAAAGGAAGAAACATCAATGTCTTCTGGGAAATATAAAGATTTAATTGCCCTTTTGCAATGGGTGCCGAAAGTTAATAAAGCACATTACAAATGAGTCTGCAGTGCGAGCACAGAACTTTATCGAATCGTTTGATATCGAATGTTCGTATAGTATGGAGACGGTTTTTGGGAAAAAAATTAAATCTATCCATTGCCGCACGGCCAGCTTAAATAAATGTGTGCCTTGTTAATTTTGAATGTTTGTAAACATGTTGTAATCATAAATATCTGTAAAATAAAAAATTACAATATTACTCAAAACTTGCAACCGACTCCATACTATACGAGCATTCGTAAACATTTGTTAATATACGATTCGATAAAGTTCTGTGCTTGCACTGCTGATTTTCCTGAGGCTGACTAGATAAAGATTTGCTAGGTTATGTTTTTGATTTTAAATAAAATAAATAAATAAAATAAATATTTCTGACACTCACACAATATTAAATAGCCCAAATTAAGTTTCTTAAAGAACTTGTGTTATCAATCAATGAGGGCATCAATCAATATAACTGATATATTTAAGAAATATATAAACATACATATTGAATAAATACATATTTTTATTAGAATAAACTTAAATAAATATATAAACATCCATGACTTGACGACTAATATCTGTGTTCATCACACAAATATCCGCCGCCGCCGGGTTTCGAACCCAGGACCTCTGGCATAGAAGGCAATGTATGTTACCGCTACACCAATAATTTTATTTGAAGATATTTCTGTGATTTTAGATAAAAAATTCAGATTACCTAATTATAATACAAAATTTAATAACCGTATGAAAGATTCTGCTTAACAGAGATTTTTTTTATAATTGAATGAATGAATGAATGAATGAATGAATGAATGAGAAATTTATTGACACACACACAACAAAAAAATAGAAAAATTACAAATTAAAATTGCTGATTGTCAATTAAGTAAAAATATAACGAGCAATTACCACAACGAATTATTCGTGATAAGGCACCCACCACACACCAGCACTTATGTACAACCTTATGCCTGAATTTATTTATTTGTCAGTGGCCAGGATTTAACGAACGTCAGAAGATGATCATTGTTTCTAGGTTTAATTACAGTTGAATCATAAACATTGCTAACATTTGTTATTATATTTGCGAAAAGCAATTATAATATCATTCGTTAATGAACGATTTATTTCAGGCATATACCTAGTCGGTAGGAGCGAAAAATTAAAAAAAAAAATATTTACCGTTGTATTTTAACATTAAGATTTTTAGAATTGTAGCATAATAAAACGTACAACTGTTATTCATAAATATAATTAAAAACATTGCCTAAGTATGCTGGTATTTCTTAAATATTTCTTAAAATAGTTTCGAAATTTATTCTTGCTCTCCTGAAAACCTCACTGTTCTTAGATCCGACCTCAGGTCCAGATTTGCATCCGTAACTGGTAGTTTCACTTTCACGCAGTTTTACTTGCGTCAATGGAAACTCAGCCTTACTCCTGATCCCGTAAAAATCTTTATCTTTAGGTAGGTACTCGAATAATAAAGAGTTTGGTTGATCGCAATCTCAATATCATCCGGTCCGATTTGAAAAAATCTTTTTGCATACATCTTACTAATAGATGAATGTTTGGATAGATGGATGTTTGTTCCTCAGTCACGGCAGAACGGCCCAACAGATTTAGATGAAATTCGGAATTCGAAATAGCGCGGGTAAAAGCAAGCGAAACAGGTAGTTGAAAATAAGTTGGGATATTTTGACGATATATTGTAAATGCAGGCGCGGTCGCAGACTGAAATTTTGGGGGGTCACAACAAAAATTGTAATCACAAGTACCTTTTTCTAGCCTTCCAATGTTTTAAGGGGCTCATCTTTTCATGATTTTAGGGGTGTCATGCCCCCCCCCCCCCCCGGCACCGCGCCTTTGTGAATGTCTATCCATCATGACGTATGTTGCTGAGGAATTCGTAATGACATAGCTAGTGTTAATATTATCCGTATTTTTGTATGTCTCAATTACTTAGTCGGTTTTGCCTTTGTGATGTCACTTTGTAAATCAACTTAGTTATTTAAATTTAGTGAAACTATTATTTATTTCTCCTTAATGTAAGTTTGTTCAAAATACTGTTTCTGAAATCTACATAAAATATACATGAGTGAATAACATTGATTGGCAAAGTCAAAGTTGAATATTCTTTATTTGGTAGTCACTTTTATATACTTACACGTGAAATAAGTCACAATTTACAAATTGAACTAAATCTACCACAACTTCGGAAAGTCGATCTGCTGAGAAGAAGTGGCAAGAAACTCAACAGCAATCATCTTTTCAAAATATTTCACAAACATAGACTATTATCGTTCATCAATTTAAATATTTAACTCACCTTAATTTTCATAATACTTATATATTTTTATGAAGATCAAAATATTTTAGGAGAAGGTTAAGGATGACGCGTGGATTCAATTTACGAACAAAAAATATTTGTGTTAGGTAAATAAGGTTTTACAACATTTTAGTTTAATCTGTTATTTACGACTAAATAGCAAGAAATAAAAGCGTTTGTCCAACTATTTCTATGAAGAAATACGTTAAGCCCCGATTTTTCAATAGTCACAAAAATTTGGTCACTTAAAAGAATTGTAAAATTTCAATTAAAAGAATATATATATATATTTTTTGTCATAATCTAGTAATAAATTAGGGTAACTAGTCCATAAATTTAGCCCTAAAAAAACTTGTATGCAGATACCACCAACGATCATATGTTCTTTCGATACTACACACTCGAAGGATCTTTCACTCGAAGGATATCTTTGTATACACCCATATAACCAAAAAGGAATTATCGAACAAAACGTTTCGATAGTTCCTTTTTTTACGGATTGCCAAGGTTTGGAACAATCTGCTTGCGTCTGTTTTTCCTGACCACTACAGTCTTGGTACTTTTAAGTGTCGAGTGAACAGGTTTCTCGTGGATGGACGTGTACAACCCGAGTCTTCATGCGCACTGTCCATCAGGTGGCATGAAAGAAAAAGTCCTATCCTTATAACATAATAAAAACAAAGTCAGCTTAGAATAGTTCGATTCATAAAACTCTGCTGGGACTCGAACCATGGTATTTTGGCATAAAAGATACTTTGGAGCTTGAGACTATTCCTGAGCGGGCCCTGTCGAGGCGGCCCGCTCCCTCCGGCCTGACTGTGGCCGTGTAAGAGGTATCGCTGTCTCCCAACTGCCCTCTCAAAGATCCGGCTCGAAGGACCAAAATGTGTGGGATAGCTCGAGTAAACTGTATAGTATATTATAGTATACATCTTTACCGTTACATCAGGGGTTAATTTATTTAGTAAAACTGTGATTATAACAGCCAATATTACAATACCTTGATAGTTCTTTTTCGGTACGGATCGCCGAGGAGTAGAACGATCTGCCGGCGTCTGTTTTTCCTGACCACTACAGTCCTGTTACTATAGAACCAAATGGAGCATGACCCATTTTGATGATAATTCGTTGGAAACTGTCCAATTTGTAAGGTCTATCGCGTATAATGCACTGAGGATATTTTTCTGTTGAGAAGAAGTGGCAAGAAACTCAACAGCAATCAGCTTTTAAAAATACACAATAACAATTAACAATCTTCTTGCATCCGGATAACTTATAGTAAAACTTTATATAACGTATATGGACGTGTACCACCTTCGTGTTCATGATCACTTTAAAACATGTGGTACATATATACATAACTTCACGCCTATGTCCCATACGGGGTAAGCAGAACACCAGAGGTTATAAAACCATCTGCTACTCCTCAGAACACCCATAGGCCTATTGACCGTACAAGTGCTCAATGAGGAGAGGAGGAGAATACTCAGAAGTACGAAGGGGCACTTGCCGGGGGGGTAAGTCCCCGGCCAGATGACACCCAATAGTGCGAGACTTTTACTCACTAAATTCCCCCCTGAATCGACAAGATAAATATTAATATTATTTTGTTATTTTATCCTATTTTGTTAGCTTACATTACATGATAGATAGAATTACTCGGTTTGATACCATGATTAAGCTTACAGAACCAAAGATGCTATATTAAGTAAGACCCTTTGTAAAGCTAATTCCCCTTTGTTAAGCGTGCGTGCAAAATTTTTAATGAAAGTAAAAAATTAACTAATGTGGAGTGGACATATTTTTCGATAAATTATATAATATGAAAAAATGTTGTAGGATAAATGATTGAATTAAACACTATATGTTAATTTAAAAAATATATACAGGGTGTCCCATAACTTGCACGACAAACTAAAATGGAAGAAAGATTGAGGTGTGCTCTACCAGATAAAAAAAAATTACCTTAGTAAAAGTGTCACCCACCTTTGGCACAAAACTGGCAATTTTTTATTTTTCTACAAAAATATGGCCATTATTATACCTTTCTGAAATCTTTATTAGATGCGTAATTTATTTGTTAAATGTGCAGAGATAGTCCAGTACTTTTTTTTTCACCACCGAATGCCTAAGCTTAGGTTAATATTTTTTGAACAAAAACATCATGAGAATAATATTTTTTTCTCAGAGATACCTAATGGAATTTAACAAAATGATATTTGAATATGATAGATCTACTATTCTAAAATATTTACAAAAAAAAAATAAAGAGATATCTGTTTGTTTGTACACACAGCAACAAAAAATCTGACCAAAAGCGGCATTTTTAGAAAAAAATTAAAGTCGGGAATATCTCGAAAACGGTGACACTTTTACTGAGGTAATTTTTTTTTATCTGGTAGAGCACACCTCAATCTTTCTTCCATTTTAGTTTGTCGTGCAAGTTATGGGACACCCTGTATATGTATATTCTAATTGTTCTATAACTTTATTTTAACGTATCGTTTTATGTATTGTATATTGTGTAAATCTGTAAGTACATGTATGCTGTGAATACTAACGTAAGTAAACTACTTGAACTGCAAAATAAAATTTTCCTTGTTTGTTAGATAGTAAGCGTTTAGAATTACTTTGTATTTTTAAGGAAACTGTCGGTCAATTCTAAGAAAATGTTTGCTATTAATTACTGTGAAAGACCGTTTGTTTCTATTATAAATAAATAAATATTCTTAAAAAAACTACATACTACATAAGTGCCAAATTTTAAGTAAATAGGTACCACCTCCCCACCTCAGGAAATCACACTTCTCATCCTTATTACGTAACCTATAAAAGAACTATATTGAGTGTGCGAACTGTAAATGTTTAACTAACATTTAATTGTATTTGCATACGAGTAAATTACTGTTTCATTTGTATATGGTAATTAACTATTTATTACATACTAAGGTCACGATTTATTAACTAGTGCCTGTAAGTGGAATATAAGCGATTCATTATAGCTATTACTAAGTTTCGCGATGATTTTTAAATTGTAGTGAATCAAAATTGAAAACTT
The DNA here is from genome assembly GCA_944452665.1 of Stenoptilia bipunctidactyla. Classification (NCBI taxonomy): domain Eukaryota; kingdom Metazoa; phylum Arthropoda; class Insecta; order Lepidoptera; family Pterophoridae; genus Stenoptilia; species Stenoptilia bipunctidactyla. Next base: position 15,483,278 of record OX101750.1, read on the forward strand.
AGCTAGACCACTTCGACGATGGGGTAACACTGTCTGCCTTAAGTCGCCAGTGCTCGCGGGTTCGATTCCCGCACGGAACAAGAAAATAAAATGTTCCGGGTCTGGGCGTTTATCTATATATATGTATTTATATTCTTGGTTCCCCCTAGTTCGCCGCATGGTTTGGGGCCATGTAGTTGGTGTGGTTGTCTAGGGATTTTATTTATTTGTTTTATATTATTTTTGAGGCCAGCTGGTGTAGTGGTATAGTACAATGACAGAAAGTCCTGGTTTTGAATCTCGGTAGGGGAGGATATTAGCCGTCCAGGTTTGGATGTTGATATAAGCTTATTTCTAGTACTTATGAACATACATACATAACTTCACGCCTGTATCTCTTATGGGGTAGGCAGAATATCAGAAGTCATTAAACCATCTGATATCACCTTTGAAAAATTTGTAGGCTTTGTTATAGTGGCGAGAGACTATTGCAGAGACAGGGGTTCAGCCTATCACCCTAAAAACCCCCAATAAAACCTCGGTTCCTTAACTGACTTTTACAGTATGCCCGGGAAGAGAAGCAGCTGGCACATTCTATGTTTTTCCTTTGCTCCTAGATCAGCATAGAAGCGTAAATACTTATATATCCTATATATATTTATATATGTGTATTTTGATTTTATTATCCGTTATTTAGTAAATTTCCATAACATAAAATTTCCTTCGAGATGCTTAATTTGGGCTATAGAATGGTGGTGAGAATGTAAGAAATGTTTGTTTTATTAAAAGTATTTGTTAATTTAATTTTCTTTGAATTACATTTATTAGGTAAATTAATATTATATACCTAATGTTATATAATTGAATATTATATAATTATTTAATAAAAGACATTTTAAAGGACCAAGTGATCAGTTGATAGAATCAGGGCTTGGCGTAAACCTCTTAAGTAAGGGAGTTCTGAAAAGCGATTAATTTAAACAACCCCATAACTGGCTGTTCCAAAACCCGGATGCTGTCATCTCTAGACTTCACTCACTCCAAGGTTGAACGCAAGTTTAGTCTTGTTAAAAAATCGATTTCGCCCACATTGTCTAGTCCAAAACATTGACATAACCTTGGTCATCTATGTGTGCCAATATATATTTTGTTTTCATTGTATTTTTTTTTCGAAAAATTTTGCATGAGGATCGTCAAAATCGATCGACGAAAAACCTCTTTTTAAAAGTTAACAGCTTATAGAATGCCCATCCGTCCGTAATAGGATTCATCCTCCTCCCGCTAAAGCTTGCTTTACTGGTTAAAGCTTGTTTTAGGGGGCGCCAAAATTTTCTGTGGCGGAAAAACAAAAAAAAAAAGTTGGTTAAAGATTTACTTTTGCCAAAAGTTTCATAGTTACGTCATAATACTTTTGTGACATATTGACGTCATTTTCGGTACACTAAATTTAGGTCTCTTTTATGTCAATTAGGGGACATATTATTAGCAACTCAAAAGCACTCAATAATTATCGAATGCAGAGTAAAACCGACCTTATTAACATGTTTTAATCCTTGTCAAAACTTGCCTGAAGTATAAGTTAATTCATGTAAATACGAATTTGCATATTTTTTTTCAAAAATTAGAATAGAATAGAATATATTATAGAATAGAATTCATTTATTCGCTGAATATGGTTCAAAAAATAGCTTAAAGCTAGGTAAGTACATCATACTTAACCGCTGGGAGCGGCGTGCGAATTTTCATTCAATTAATTTAAATTATAACATACAAAATTATGAATTTCACAACGATTCAATAAATTAAGATTTAAAAACAACATAAAATTAAATAAAACAATGTCTCTTTAGTAAAATAATGTAGAGCAAAAATTTAATAAGTGAATGTCAATTTTATAAAATTCTTTCAAAGTCATAAAAACAATATGGACTGGGAGCGAAAGAAAAACATAGAATGTACCAGCTGCTTCTCTTCCCGGGCATACTGTAAAAGTCAATAAGGGACGGAGGTTTTATTGGTGTTTTTGCGCGCGATAGGCTGACTCCCTGTCACTGCAATAGTTTCTCACCATCATTATAATACCTCCAAATTTGTCAAATGTGACATCAGATGGTTTTATAGGTGTTCTGCCTAATACAGGCGTGTAGTTATGTATGTATGTTTGAATGACTCTCTATCACATGATACAAGAATATTAATAATAGATTCATAATTCAAAATCGCGTAATAAAGATGCAAAAAAACATACACACGAATTCAGAACCTCTTCCTTTTGGAAGTCGGTTGAAAACTAATTTTGAAGCGTCTTAATTCAACATTACCAAGTGAAATTTTAAATTTGATGATATTGTCAAAATATACGACCTATTGTATACCTATTTTATGTAAGAAATGTTAACAGAAAAATCACCAAATACAAAAGCTTAATTTACTGTATAAAGTAACTTGCTAATCGTTATTTAATACTTAAAATAAAATTGCGATTTAATCTGCCATTAATTATTAATGAAGTCAAATTAAAATCACCTGTCATTAATTATTTCGATATTTGAATAACAACAATACTAATACGTCATACTGACAGTTCTAGCGCGAATGTCTTTAGCTAATTTAGGTATGCAAGTCATGGTTGACAATTAAATAATTATTTAGGTATATAATTTTTTCTAGTTGTTTTTTGAACTTGTTAATTTCTTTGACCTTACCGGACTCGTGGTAAATATTAGGCACGCTTTTAAATTAATTTTGGGTCACAAAGGCCGGATTTTTCAATGGTCAAAGTTCTGAAATGAATACAGTATTCCTCGACCACTTCAACTTAGTCTCAAGTTCATTTTAATTCTATGTCATTGTCAAACAATTGCACAAAATCCATAAAGAACATTATCCCGTCTGAAATACCTACTTTATTCGCTAGATAACTTACCTATATCCGATGATTGAAAAATCAGGACTAAGAGAAATAAAGTTAGAAATGTAGCTTCCATGCTGGACTGGGAGCGAAAGAAAAACGTAGAATGTGCCAGATGCTTCTCTTCCCGGGCATACTGTAAAAGTCAGTTAAGCGACGGATGGTTTAAAGGCGTTTTTGTGGGCGATAGACTAACCCCCTGTCACTACAATAGTCTTTCTCCATCCTTATAATATCTTCAAATTTGTCAAACGTGAGATCAGATGGTCCTATAACCTCTGGTGTTCTGTCTACCCATTAGGGATACAGGCGTGACGTTATGTATGTATGTAAATGTACCTAACAATGTAAAAATATTCATTATCATACTACCTTTAATGAGCCCACTGCAGGGCTATGAGTCTCTCCCCTGGGTGACGAGGAAGTATAGGCCATTATCCACCAAGCTGGCCCAGTGCTGGTTGATAGTTGTCAAAATTATTAGGACGCCAAAATTCTGACAAACCTTAACTTCCACTGTATACAAGTATACAGCACCCGGGACCGACTGCTTAACGTGTACAAAGCACGGAAGTCGTCGTGAGAAGTAATCGGCGGTCACCCATCCTAATACCGGCCGCGCCGAGCGTTGCTTCACTTGCGATATCGTTTGGTACACTGCGTCACAGCGACTGCAATTAAAAAAAAGCATATCTTTAAAGTGAACGTAGTATCTAATTAAAACCTAAATCTGGATTTCGCAATTTATGTTAATTATTCTGTTTATTTGTACGCTAATATTTCGTTTCATGCTTTCTAGTGATGACACAACGATTTTAACACAGCCTTCTTTCTGAAAAACGCGTAAGACGTGCAATATCTGTGAATTGCGAAAATAAATTAAGCTATTTTTAGATTTTTTGGTAATGTTTTATCTAGATAAACAACTCATTTGGTTTTACACGCGTTAAATTTTCGCGATCTTATAAGAATACCTTCAACCCAGACGTTAGCCGTCAAATCAAGGATGTTTAAGAAACTAAGTTTATTTATTATTTGTTATCCATTTCGAAGATTAAAAGCAAACCTGCTGTAACTAGGGTTTCCAACTTTACTGATTTTAGCAGTATTATACTGTTTTTCACATCATTATACTGTTTACTGTTCAACAAAAAAAGTATACCAAATACTGTTTTCAGCATAAAAAGCTAAACACTTTATATATGCTAGATCTTAATTGATAATTTATGCAAGAAGCTCTAAAAATATGTATTTATAATATTTAATAAATTGAATACTGTATTTTCACAAAAAAAGTTGGCTACCCTAACTGTAACCCACACATATTGGGGCATTATTTAAGAAATTTAATTTGGGCTAGATAACGTCATGTGAGTGTCCAAAATATTTCTTTATTCATTTATCATTTAGTATTGATTTTCTGCTTTTCTTGTTTCATGATCGAATCCTAACATTGATTAGATGGCAATTTTTTTAACGTTCACTCATTTTATTGAAAAAAAAAAAACTTTTTACAAAATCGTCGTTATTTCAAAAACATCTGTCAAAACCATTTCTGATCTATAATTCCATTATTATAAGTTAAACGAAACACCTAGATATTCTCATTAAGTCTTCAATATAAAAATTAATAGCCAGCAATTGTCTAGTTTTTCCCGACCAAGTATCAAGAGTAGTTGCGTTATTGTTCAAGTATCAAGGTTATGTATGGCATTGTAAGATGGCGGTTGATTGTATAAAGATTTCTTCATGCTACTGTCTACGTTACGATGACGTTTTATGTTCTTTCTCTTTTATCATAACAAATACGTATGTTATTAACTATTTTAAACTAGAGCGGTTATTTTTACTATAATTTAATGAATTTACGGGATTCTTGCCACGATTTCCGATTTTTATTTCGCGCGTCTGATATTTCGACGCTGTTGCAAGCACCACAGAGTATAATGTTCCTTGAAGCACCATGATTGCGGGCATTATTGCCGGCCGCTGCTCGACCAGCAGGGCTAGCATGCAACCATCGATAAATATAGTCGAATCGACAAGCTAAATATTATTTTGTTATTTTATCCTATTATGTTAGCTAATATGCGCACCATAATAGATAGAATTACTCGATTTGATACCATGATTAAGACCACAGAACCAAATATGTCATAATCTTAATAAATTACATACACTAAATACCATATTCTAAGAAAATATCGATAAAAGGCCCGATTTACCTATAGTTGTCGACGGTAGCATGCTAGCCCCGCAGCGCAGTACAGCAAGTTCGATTTATCTCGACGATGTTGTCAAAATAATGCTCCCATGCATGTTTGAGAAGAGATTTTGTTTGTAGTTACATCCATGTTTTTTTTCCATTCACTGTTTATTATTCAGAGCGTGAATTTTAATTACTTACACTTAGTTAAGTAAGTACTTAATTGTTTTTTAGTTCATCTTACGGAGTCGTGATGCAGCAATCTAAACTAATATATAAAGCTGAAGAGTATGTTTTTTTGTTTGTTTGAACGCGCTAATCTCAGAAACTACAAGTGGGATTTGAAAAATTCTTTTTGCATTTGATAGCCCAACTCTTGAGGAAGGTTATATTTTATCCCGAAATTCCCACGGGATCAAAAGTTACGCGGGTAAAACCGCGCGCGGTGGCTAGTAATAAATAAGGATATTATATTTTGACCGCTTTGGCGATGGGGTAACACTGTCTGCCTTAGACGCCAGTGGTTGCGGGTTCGACTCCCGCACAGAAAAAGAAAAAAAATGTTCCGGGTCAGGGCGTTTATCTATTTATGTAGGTATTTATATTCTAGCTTCCGCCTTATTCGCTACATGGTATCCCATAACACAAGCTCTGCTTAGTTTGGGGCCATGTAGTTGGTGTGATTGTCTGGGGACTTTATATATTTATTTAAATGTGTTTATTTGGCGACTGACTAAATATCACTTTTAAAATTTTTCCAGAGGTATTCTAAGTCAACCCTATGATGAAAATATTTTGCTTGTATCGTACGACCTCGTCGAGTATTGTTAAAACCACAGACATGTTAAAATAAAACATTAATCTTCTATTTTAGAGGCCCCATTATAGAATTTAAAGGTTAGGTTATATCCTCTTTTCAATAGTCTTTTTCAACCGATTTCCAAAAAAGGAGGAGGTTCTCAATTCGTCTGTATGTTTTTTTGTGTCTTTGTTACAAGATATTTCGGACAATTATGAATTGATTTTGAAAATTGTTGTTTCATATGATAGAGGATACCTCATAGTTGGTCCCAATAAAATTGCATCGAAATCGGTTGAGTACTTCATTGAAAATTTCAAACTTTTGAAAAAATATGTATGATTTCGGAGAATGTTTACGTTGATGACATTCTCAACTCAGCCAAAGTTTTGACGTGAAGTCGGTTTTTTTAATGCTCTGCGTTCGTCTGTAGGTATGTTTTTCTTTTGTATGTTTGTTTCGTATTTCGTCAATTATTAATTAAACTTTATAGTTAGTGTATAATTTGGTAGTAAATAATTCAGAGGTTATCCCATCTAAAACTTATTGTACTAATATTATAAATGTGAAAGTGTGGATGGATTGTTCCTCTTTCACGGGAGAACGGCTCAACAGATTTGGATGAAATTTGACATAGTGGTAGTGTACAGTCTAGAATAGCACATAGACTACTTTTTATCCCGAAATTCCCGCGGGATTCAAAATTGTGCGGGTAAAACCGCGCGCAACAGCTAGTTAAATAATAATTGAAAGGGTCTTTTTAGAAAAAAAAAAATGTTTTTTGACATTTTGGCTTGTAATCCATTAGAACGAGTTTTCGTAAACTTAAAACTTCAAAATATCGATGAGTTAGTGATTATTTTACAGTCATTGATAATATTATAATTATTATGTGCGATAAATAAAAAGTGTCAAGATATAATTTTATTAAATTAGCACAGTTCCCAGGAAACCAAACATTAAATTTATATCGAAATCACTTTTGTAATATCATTGTTCGATTTTGTGTTCTATTGTTTAAGAGAAAAACTCGCACGGTCAGACAGACACGGGAATAAATGACAATAGGAAGTAATTGATTACGATGTAAGTTTGTTTATACGTAAAATATACTTACGGAATAAAAAACATACACTTTTAGTAAATTTGTTTGTAAACAAAATTTTGATTTTAAAACATAGGTATTTAAAATAAGAAAGGAGAAAATTTATCGAAATAAGCTCAGTTCTTGTTGTATAAAAGTGTTCCAAGCATTTACACATTCAAACAAACTTTCCCGTGTGTAATAATAGCTATTGTTCCAGCTTTTCCCATGTACCTATATTCTTATGTAGTAAGAATATCACGGTAAAAGTTCTCTAATTCAAAGATTTATATGGCAATTGGGCCGTGTTAGACACTATAGGTCCCTGCTTCGGAGGGCACTTTAAGCAGTCGGTCCCGAATGCTGTATACTTGTATACAGTCGTCGTTATGTCAGAAGCCATTTCGGCGCCTGGAAACATCCACCACCCATCACTGGGCCAGCTTGGTGGATTATGGCCTATACCTCCTCGTTACCCAGGGGAGAGACTCATAGCTCTGCAGTGGGCTCATTAAGGGTAGTGATGATGTGGCAGAATAGATACTCTAATCTCTCTAATATCAAACTATATCTCTCTCAGTCTTCTTTTTATTTCACTTTAATCTCCAGACAATCACATCAACTACATGGCCCCAAAGTAAGCATAGCTTGTGTTATGGGATACCATGTAGCGAACTAGGGGGGAACCTAGAATATAAATAAGACTCATAAGATTCTGTCACTTAAAGATAGAAGAGTTTTAAACGACACGATGTTCTTGCACAGTGTTGTACATGGTGCAATCGATTGCTCCGAGCCCCTCACGCCGTACAAGACACACAGCCTTGTTCGACCTGCCCAGCGCACGTACAAATTATAATCAGAACGCAATTATCTATCGAACGCAAAAAACTTATAATAAATACTTTAATTCTACTGATATACTTAATACTGTCAAAAATCAATTTAGGAGACAGTTAACAGAAGTGATCTCTAACTCAACAGAAAAGAATAACAATAAAATCCAAACTTACCCATATCTTTACACCCATGCAGATACACGTACACACACACACACTCACACACACACTCATTCTGACTCAATAATTCATATAAAATTGTTACTTAGCTACTTACGACATTTTTTTAACAAATTGTATCAAACCATCTTTCTTTTTTTAGAACTAATTACTTAATTAAAAACCAAAATTGTATAAAATTCTTTATGATAAAATACATTAGGCTCTCAAGTTTTCCAAGTGAACTATTTAACTATACTTAAGGTCTGTGGATTTTGTTATTGAAAATAAATCAAAAAATACCTATAAATAGATAAATACCAAGACACGGGACATTTTTTTTGTTGTTCCGTGCGGGAATCGAATCTGCAACCACTGGCGTCTGAGGCAGACAGGTTTATCCCATCGCCAAAGTGGTCGTCAAATAAAGCATTGTATAATTATGTTTTTTGTTCATTGTAAGCATGTTGAGCAATCCATTTTGATAACATAAGCTTTGCATAAGTTGTGCTTAAGTATATTAATTGTATACTTCAACACAACTTATATTACTCATTAAATAAAATTGAGAAATTATTCTTCTCATAGTTAATACTTTTATTCCAAAACCGACTCTGTACATTCACAGTTAAAGCTCAATATCCTAAGATGAGAAGAGTCACAGATATTTAACGAAAAAACCGGATTGCAAATAAGAAATTTTGCCTTCACCTTAACTCGAGGAATAATGAAATTGGCTGTGAAGATAATTGAACTGAGTTTACATTGCAAGGACCTACCTTTATCCTATGGAAGATTTTCTTATGACTTGGACACAGTACAGATATTTACAGTAATTCAACTTCATACAAACGGACGAAACGCGAGTTACACCTACGCTGCTCGATCTCGGCATGCGGTCAGTCGCGAGTGTCTGCATAAAGAAACAATTGTTGATTGAGATTTACGTTAATATGAGGAGTATTTAATAATACATCTTTTCGTGCGTCTTAGTCGAGGCGCAAGTATTTTTCGGTCGCTTATTTATGAGACCGATTTGTTATTCAAACATAAACATGGTTTTTTGACACAAAACGTATTTTTGTTCAACACTTCCTATTCAGTTTACAAAGTATTTTAATTGTTTATATAAAAAAGTATATTTTCGGTCACAAAACTAAATGTAAGTAAACACAAAGTAGGCAAATGTAATTTGAACGCTGAAGGCGGGCAGCCCTATCACATGTGAACGGACCGCGGCGCTATAGGCATTTACTTCAAAGATGCGGCAGAGTTGAATTACTGTAGATATCTGTACTGTGACTTGGATAAGAAAATATTACAAAAAAATAACAAAAGTTTAAGTAAATGGCTCCGATCGGATGCAGTTAGGCTTTAAGTTATTGCCATCTTTAATCACACCACAACTCTTTGAAATGAGCCCACTGCAGGGCTATGAGTCTCTCCCCTGGGTGATGAGGAGGTATAGGCCATAATCCACCAAGCTGGCCCAGTAGTTAATAGTAACATGGATGTATTTATTTAAAGGGAATTCTGGTGAAAAATAAAGTACCAAGTTTAATTGCATGATTATGACCAGAATCGAGTACAGAGTGCTCTCCTTCAGTATCTAAAATTTGTCACCAGTCAACCTGTAGGTTAACTGGTGACAAATTTACTATTCATATTTTTTCTTCACTTACCAGGTAAGATTGAGGTCAAACGCGGTTCTAGTCAACTATAAAAAAGCTAGACAGCGGAGTCTTCATAATAGGGTTCCGTTTTACCCACAGACATACATCTACATAGATAACGCGTCACGATTTATATTGAAACCAAGCGAACTGAGTTTTTACTGTGTGGTTACTGTGTGTATCAAACGATATCACCAGGTGAAGCAACGTTCGGCGCGGCCGGTGCTTGGATGGGTGACCGCCGACCATTAATTTCTCACGGCGACTTCCGTGCTTCGGAGGGCACGTTGAGCAGTCGGTGTCGGGTGCTCTATACTTCTATACAGTAGTCGTTAGGTAGGGTTTGTCAGAAGCCATTTTCGGTGCCCTGAAAATTCTGACATCCACCACCCACCACTGGGACAGCTTGGTGGATTATTATGGCCTATACCTCCTCGTCACCCAGGGGAGAGACTCATAGCCCTGCAGTGGGCTCATTACAAAGAGTTGTGATGATGATACTTACGTAGGGATTGAGTACCAACGCTGCGTCTTGCGTTCGAACGCGCGTTTCATACAAAACTGCAACGTCCGTACCATACGCGCGTTCGATACGGACGTTCGGAATGCGCCAAGCGCCGCGTATGATACGCGCGTACGATACGGAAAATGTAGCGAAAGTTTGTATGTTAGAATCTCTCTTAGCAAGTGTTATATAAATCTATGGGTAGGTGTGCCTATTTGAAGATACAGACGTACGGTACGCGCGTGCGTTGGCAATGAATCTAGCGGCGACCTACCTTGACGCTTGTGGTTATACCAATTTGGTAAAGAACCCTAAAAATGGCGACCGGTCAGCCTACACAGTTTGGCAACAAAGTTACATAGAGGTATTAAATAAATCGAAGGTTATAGCTAGTGCCGTTTGGAAACACTTTCATAATTAAATAGAATTACGACTTTGTTTAAGCTGTGAGATTAAAAGGATACTATAATATGTAGTGAAGTAAGGTTTTTTTGTTTGTTTGTGTAGAATAATCTTGACAATAACTTAACTATTTATTTACCATTAGATTAGTTATCTGGTAGTGAATCTTGGGTGTGGCAGAAGAGGCATGAAAGAAGGATAAATGCTGTGGAGATGAGAGCTTTGAGGAGTATGTGTGGACTAAAATTGAGTGATAGGGTGCGCAACAGTGAAATAAGAAAGAAATGCGGACTGAAAGAAGATGTAGTGAGTAAGATTGAAAAGGGTAGGCTACGGTGGTTTGGACATTTGGAAAGGATGAGTGAAAGTTTATTTACGAAAGAGGTGTACAGAGCAAGAATGGATGGTGTTGTCGGAAGGGGCCGCCCTAGGCGAACGTACGCCGATCAAATTGGCGACGTTCTTAAAAAGGGCCTAGTTAAAAGTACCCGTAACCGGCGCGGCGATCATGTATGAAAAGATTAATGAGCGTGGAGGAAGCGAAAGGGGTATGTCTGGATCGAAGCAATTGGTGTTCCCTTGTCTGCCTACCACAAAGGGAGACAGGCGTGAGGTTGTGTCTATATGTATGTGTGTATGTATTTGTTTGTTTGGTTGAGCGCGCCAATGTAACTAACGGTCTAAGAAAAAGTGTTTTTGACTTTGATAGCCTGATTCTCGTGAAAATCTGTAGGCTACATTTTATCCAGAAATTCCCACAGGATCAGAAGCTTATCGGGTAATGCCACGTGAAGTCATAGTTCAGCGGGGCTATCATGCGAACATCGACATCGATAAATCTGGCCTCTATATCGATATTTTCCTAGAATACTAGCTGTTTCACACGGTTTTACCCGCGCAATTTCTAATCCCGCGGAATATCGGGATAAAAAGTAGCCTTTGTGCTATTCCAGGCCGTACACTGTCACTATGCCAAATTTCATCAAGATCTGTGTAGCCATTCTGCCGTGATTGAGGAACAAACATCCATAAATCCATCCAAACTTTAACATCTATACACTTTGCTAGTTTATAATATTACTAGCCACCACACGCGGTTTTACCCGCGTAACTTTTGATCCCGTGGGAATTTCGGGACAAAATATAACCTATAACCTTCCTCAAGAGTTGGGCTATCAAATGCAAAAAGAATTTTTCAAATCCCTTTTGTAGTTTCTGAGATTAGCGCGTTCAAACAAACAAACAAAAAAACAAACTCTTCAGCTTTATATATTAGTATAGATTAGTAATATGGCAGCTTTAGTTCTGTGGGCTTAATCATTGTATTGAATAGAGTAATTCTATCTATCATGGTGAGCATGCTAGCTAACATGATAGGATAAAATAATTCGGTGATATTTATCTTGTCGATTCGAGTCTTTATACAGCCTTGAATACATACATAACATACATAACGTCACGCCTGTATCCCTTATGGGGTAGGCAGAACACCAGAGGCTACAAGACCATCTGATGTCACGTTTGACAAATTTGTAGGTAGTATAAAGATGGAGAGATACTTTTGTAGTTACAGGGGGTCAGCCTATCGCCCACAAAACCGCCTTTAAAACCTCTGTCCCTTAACTGACTTTTACAGTATGCCCAGGAAGAGAAGCAGCTGGCACATTCTACGTTTTTCTTTCGCTCCCAGTCCAGCATGGAAGCTAGCCTTGAACGATTGCGATAACTGCACTACGGCGACGGGTTAACACTGCCGGGTTATCTATTTACGCTTTAAAACTTCAGTGGTCCCAGGTTCGATCCCAGCATAATGTGAATTTAATTGTATTTGTTTGCATTGGTTTGTGTGTAATACGCTTGTCACGTATCTATTTACGATAATAATAGAATAAGACCGTATTAACTTGCCTGGAAGAGATTGTCTTTAGATGATAAGGCCGCCTATTATTAAACTATTATTAGACAACAACTTTGGCGATGGGGTAACACTGTCTGCCTCAGAGACCATTGGTCATGTGTTCGATTCCCGCAAGGAACAAGAAAAAAATGTTCCGTGTCTGGGCGTTTATCTATTTATGTATTTACTAGCTGCTGCTCGCGACGTCGTCTGCGTGAACGCTATGCAGCACCAAACGCACCTACGATTATAACACTGCTAGCGTGATAATATGTACCTAGCCTATATGTTGACCCGACTTCTTAACTATCTTCATGCCAAATTTGAAGTAAATCCATGCAGTACTTTTTGAGTTTATCCCGGAAAGACAAACAGACAAACAGACAAAAATTCTAAAAACTATATTTTTTGTTAATGTTTCGATTGTAGATCATACCCCAAGTATTCTTTTAAAAAAATATTCAATGTACAGTTTTGACTTTCCTACCATTTTATTATATGTATATAGATATTCTAGACTAGCTGCTGCCCGCGACGTCGTCTGCGTGAACGCTATGCAGCACCAAACGCACCTACGATTATAACACTGCTAGCGTGATAATATGTAGCCTATATGTTGACCCGACTTCTTAACTATCTTCAAGCCAAATTTGAAGTAAATCCATGCAGTACTTTTTGAGTTTATCCCGGAAAGACAAACAGACAAACAGACAAACAGACAAAAATTCTAAAAACTATATTTTTTGTTTCTGTTTCGATTGTAGATCATACCCCAAGTATTCTTTTAAAAAAATATTCAATGTACAGTTTTGACTTTCCTACCATTTTATTATATGTATAGATTCCCCCTAGTTCGCCACATAGTGACCCATATCACAAGCTCCGTACAATCACACCATGTAGTTGGTGTGATTGTCTGAGGATTTTATTATTATTATTTTATTTATTGTGCACTGTACCCATAACATAAATTATTTCTTACTCCATGTCTACAATGAAGGATAAATAAATAAAAATGACTTATAGCTAGTAAGTAGGTCGCGTTACTACGTACTTAGTTTGTTATTTGAAGAACCATGACCAAGCATGACTTTGCTAGTATGCAACAATGTAGATGGCTGTTTGCAACCAAATTTTGCTTGACCTTGGCGATTTAGCGTGACCTTGGTTGGCGTCCTTGGTTGGAAGCTTGTTTGAAACTCCGTTTACAACAATGTGGATGAAACTCTTCGTTGCTTGTTAACAAAAGTCGCCTTGCTTTGTTGAATCCTTGTCTATACTAATATTATAAAGAGGAAACCTTTGTATTTTTGTATGTTTGTATTGAATAGGCTCAAAAACTACGGGACCGATTCAAAATTTCTTTTACCATTACTTAGAGGGATTCTTCCGAATCCGTATAGGCTACTTTTTATCCCGAAAATCCCGCGGGAATCGAAATTGCGCGGGTAGAAATTGCGCGGGTAAAACCGCGCGCAACAGCTAGTTTTAAATAATCTAACAGTAGCTCATACACAACGAAACTTAGACTTGAAGTCGCGGGCAATAGCTAGCATCATACAAACAAATTGAATGTTACAGGGTGTCCTTGGAGGTATGTCAAATAACCTAAAAAAGTCTTTTAACGTTGTCCATTCAAATAATTTTCCATACAAACTTCCAACCCCATAGCTTAATTATTTGGCAAATACAAAAAAAGTATGAAATCGCTTTGCTTCTTTGATATTCAACCTTATTTGTAATCGGCATAATGTCAACAGAAAACATTACTAAATGATAGTCCTTGAAAAATTCATATTGCTAACTCAATTTCAGCACAACTTTTTGGGCGTAAATAATTCATATTAGTACCTAATACAATATTAATAATTTTATATGAATATAGAAAAAGTATATTGAAAAAATTGATCTGTGGTGATCTGTTCTTCCTAAACCTGTTGTACGCTGTCATCTTCGACCTCATCTTCGCTTATCATCAGGTAAGATTGAGGTCAGACGCTGAGGTCAAAGTGCAATGTTATATTTGACGACCATTTTGGCGATGGGGTAAACCTGTCTGCCTCAGACGCCAGTGGTCGCGGGTTCGATTCCCGCACGGAACAAGGAAAAAAAATGTTCCGTGTCTGGGTGTTTATCTATTTATGTATTTATATTCTAGATTCCCCCCTAGTTCGTTTCATGGTATTCCATAACACAAGCTATGCTTAGGTACTTTGAGGCCATGTAGTTGGTGTGATTGTCTGGGGATTTTATTTATTTTATTAATAATTTCTATTAAGTCTCTCTTATTTCAAACTTAGAGACTACAAATCAGGTTTGTTAGAAAAATATGAGTTTAATAAAAGTCCTCTTATTTGATTTTAATAATGAATAAAATTAGAGAGTTTTATGTCGAATAAGATACGACGCATTGCCGCGCAAATTTTAGGTAATTTTTTTGCCACGCCCACCAACGAGTTTGCTTAAGATGCATGAATACTCTTTGACAATTAAAATCTATCTTGTCTTTGACATTTAAAATCATAAAGCGAGTGCCGTTTGTTTGGTAATACTTTCATTATATTATTACGACATGTGTGTAGGTAGTCTGTCATATTAAAAGATTGCTAATTTTTGTCACGTGACTTGTTTTGTTACATAATTATTAGAAGATGGCAGTATTTTATTGGTGACTAAGCCCTTGTTTCACCTTAATCTCACGTGATGGTAAGTCAAACGTGACAGCACACGTGCTTAGAAAAGAACTGACTCTTCATAAAATATTACCAGAAGCGGTCATATTTGGTGGCAGATTTTATGTGTAGGGTTTTCGTTAGCAGGCGGTCCTACCATAGGGCTCATTGGGATTATTCTCTTTTAACGACAAGCTTATTTATCAAGGGCTATTCTAAGACGACCCTACACTAAGTATATCTGTATCTGTACTACCTAGTACAGATACAGATATACTTAGTGTAGGGCCTAGGTTGTTTCAAGGCTGAAGTTTGTTTCAACGCGCTTGATATCTAAAACAACCAGTCACTTTGAAAAAATCCTTTTCATTTGTTACCTCAGCTCTTAAGTGAGGTTACATCTTACTTGTTATATTATAAACTAGCCACCGCGCGCGGTTTTACCCGCGTAACTTTTGATTAATGGATGTATGGATGTTTGTTCCTCTATCACGGTAGAACGAATCAACGGATTTGAATGAAATTTGGTATTGTGATAGTGTACAGTTGGGAATAGCGTATAGACTACTTTTCATCCCGAATGTCTTGCAATGGATAGTCTACTTAAGGGTTTTATCTTACAGGTCACAGGGTTTACCGTCTACCTTAAGGTTATACTTTCTTCAAGGGCTGAGCTTTTAATTGCAAATACGACTATGAGTTTTGAAGATTACCGTTCGAAAAAAACATTCCAGCATTATTAAATCAGTAAAGATACATACATACATAACTTCACGCCTGTATCCCTTATGGCTACAGAACACCAGAGGCTATAAATCCATCTGATTTCACGTTTGAGAGATTCGGAGGTATTATAATGATGGAGGAAGACTTTTGCCATGACAGGAGGTCTGCTTGTCGCCCACAAAAACGCCAATAATACCTCTGTCCCTTAACTGACTTTTACAGTATGCCCGAGAAGAGAGCAGCTGGTTCATTTTATGTTTTTCTTTTGCTCCCAGTCCAGCATGGAAGATTAGTATACATAAATACTTTTAAATTGAGACAATTTAGATTTTTTTTTAATCAAAAAAACCCAAATAAACTTGACCTTACACTAATCATATGTTAACGTGTTACGTAAGATGTCACTCAACAACGACTGAACCGTAATTGATAGGTAACATAATAGATGGTAGAGGAAAACGGTGCTTTGTTATAGATGTTACATTGGTATTACCGTTACCTGGTATTTAAATAAATATTTCTGACATCCACACAACATTATCTAGCCCAAATTAAGTTTCTTAAAGTACTTGTGTTATGGATACTAGATAACTGATATACTTAAGAAATATATAAACATACATATTGAATAAATATATATTTTTTATTAGGATAAACTTAAATAAACATATAAACATCCATGGCTTGACGGCTAATATCTGTGTTCATCACACAAATATCCGCCGCCGCCGGGATTCGAACCCAGGACCTCTGGTATAGAAGGCAATGTATGTTACCACTACACCACACACTATAAATTAAATGCCGGTACACCAGCCGGTAATTAAATGACGATGACATCGTCATTTAATTAATAATTACTTAGGTACTTTATTAATATGTTAAGTAAGCTCTTTCCATCAAACAGTATTTTTCTCTTGAAAAAGATATTTTTAGTGCCATTACATAGTTACCTAAATATTATTTAGAATAAAGGGTCCAAATTTTTTTTGTATTGCAGTCGGTTTTAAGTAGACCCCTTATTCACCTGATATTGATTTTTCGATTTAGCCTACGTCCTACAACTTACACGATTTAATACACAGATGTAAAATTTTAAATAAAAAAACTAAAATCCCCAGTCTATCACACCAACTACATGACCCCAAACTAAGCAGAGCTTGTAATATGGAAGACCATGTAGCGAACTAGGGGGGAACCTAGAATATAAATACATATGACGACCGGCTGGTGTATCGGTAACATACATTGCCTTCTATGCCAGAGATCCTGGGTTCGAATCCCGGCGGCGACAGATATTTGTGTGATGAACACAGATATTAGTCGTCAAGTCATGGATGTTTATGTTTGTTTAAGTTTATTCTAATAAAAAATATGTATTTATTCAATATGTATGTTTATATATTTCTTAAGTATATCAGTTATCTAGTATCCATAACACAAGTTCTTTAAGAAACTTAATTTGGGCTAGATAATGTTGTGTGAGTGTCAGAAATATTTATTTATTTATTATATATAGATAAACCGCCCAGACCCGGAACATATTTTTTCCTTGTTCCGTGCGGGAATCGAACCCGCGACCACTGGCGTCTGAGGCAGACAGTGTTACCCCATCGCCAAAGTGGTCGTCAATTATTTTCAATTCATAGTCAGGTTAGTACCTACCTTTATAAATAATTTACATCTTCTAATATATAAAATTCTCGTGTCACAGTTTTCGTTGCCATACTTCTCCGAAACGGCTTGACTTTTTTTTTATATGGCAAAACAACGTTTGCCGGGTCAGCTAGTTATATTATAAGATAACAAAATGTCAGTAAATAGGTATTATCAGTTTCTGTTGAGATCTAGTATCATGAACCCCTGTTTTCATTCCACGTAGCCCCCAATTTTTTTTTCACTGAAGCAAACCCCTTGCACGTTGTTATAGATCCCAGAAGATCCCAGCAGGGCATGCAACCATCGATAAAAACTCGAATCGGCAAGATAAATATTATTTTGTTATTTTATCCTATTCCGTAAGCTAATATGCGCACCGTAATAGATAGAATTACTCGATTTGATACCATGATTAAGCCCAAAGAACTAAAGATGACATTTTCTAAAAAAATACATACTCTTAGTGCTATATTCTAAGAAAATATCGATAAAAGGCCCGAATTATCGTTGTCGACGGTTGCATGCTAGCTGTAGGTCGATAAAAAACACTTTGAAAATCACTGTTTTAGACTTTGACGCTAATAACATGTTTATGTATGTACCTATGGTATGTACCTATGTACCCATTATTATGGTATAAATAATAATGTAATACTGTTTTAAGCTTCCACGATTTATTATATTAAATTAAACACTTTCTAACTGGACTTTTATGGCGTTTATTTATAATTCTTTTACATTTTAACTCATATCATATCAATCTGTAAAGAAACCAATTAAATATCAAATTTGTGTAATACACATGTCCACTCTTCCATGCTGGACTGGAAGCGAAGTAAAAACATAGAATGTGCCAGCTGCTTCTCTTCCCGGGCATACTGTAAAAGTCAGTTATGGGACGGATATTGGCGTTTTTGCGGGCGACAGGCTGACCCCCTGTCACTGCAATAGTCTCTCTCCATCATTATAATACGTCCAAATTTGACAAACGTGACAAAAGATGGTTTGATAGCCTCTGGTGTTCTGCCTATCCCATAAGGGATACAGGCGTGAAGTTATGCAGGTATGTTTTTCACATGTCTATATGAATGGGTTCCATCTAAATCACGTATATTTCACACTAATATTAAAACGATTTCCTTCTAATACCCAAACAGTATTATTGATTAAGACATTAAATTCAGGGCCCAAACAAAATATTTCAATGTCAAGTCAAAGTTATTCCGAGTCAATAAAGCACAAAATAAATATTTGCGCTTCTTACACACTTGCGGTTGATTTTAATTAACGCATCACATCTTGCGGCGTGATCATCTTGAGGGCGGCGCGGGACCGAGCGACGTGGAAGACCTTGGGGGAGGCCTATGTCCAGCAGTGGACGTCTACAGGCTGTGGATGATGATGATGATGATGATCACATCTTGCAGGCAGCCTCTCCACATCAATCCCAACAACATTTAATCTACAACTTATCAAAATTAATAATTTTTAAAATTTTCCATGAAAAACCTTCCATGCTGGACTGGGAGCGAAAGAAAACTTAGAATGTGCCAGCTGCTTCTCTTCCCGGGCACACTGTAAAAGCCAGTTAAGGGACACAGGTTTTATTGGCGTTTTGGCGGGCGATAGGCTGACTCCCTGTCACTGCAATAGTCTCTCACTATCATTATAATACCTCCAGATTTGTCAAATGTGACATCAGATGGTTTCACAGCCTTTGGTGTTCTGCCTACCCCATAAGGGATGCAGGCGTGAAGTTATGTATGTTATGTAAAATTTTTGTTTTCCCATACAAAAAATATTTATAGCAGAGGCTAAGCAGAGGTTTAGAGGCACAGCTCTGTTTACTCTGAGCGTAGGTATGCCACGCACCTTGCGCAGTAAAATATCGCTTCATAACACTAATTGCTTCTACAAAATGTAGAGTTAGGAGCAAACAATTTTTTATTTTTTGTGTTATTTATCACGCTTTGTAAAAAGTCGTAGACCAATGTTGTTGGGATTGATGTGGAGAGGATCCGCAAGAGGTGATGTGTTAATTAAAATTAAACCTGTATATTATCCAGCCTCAAATAAGTAACAAAAAGAACTTGTGTTATAAATACTAGAAAACGGATGAATAAACTTTAGAAATGTGTTTTTTTTTTCTGACACTCACACAACATTATCTAGCCCAAATTAAGTTTCTTAAAGAACTTGTGTTATGGATACTAGACAACTGATATACTTAAGAAACATATAAACATACATATTAAATAAATACATATTTTTTATAAGAATAAACTTAAATAAACGACTAATATCTGTGTTCATCACACAAATATCCGCCGCCGCCGGGATTCGAACCCAGGACCTCTGGCATAGAAGGCAATTTATATTACCGCTACACCAGCCGGTCGTATTAAACTTATATAATATTTTACGGCATTAGTGGCGCAGAAGCCGAGTGTGCGCCTGCGCCGGGAGAGGTACTGGGTTAACGAAATTATTAGATTTATACAGGGTGACTGCTGGGTCACTTTTGAAATTCGAGGATGTGATTGTATACTCTGTAAGGCCAATAGTTATAGCTGTGCGTTGTCTGTCAGTCACTCAGTCAGTAACGGAAGAGTTTTATATATTAAGATTATGACCAGAATCGAGTTCAGCTACAGCATGCTCTTCTTCAGTATCTAAAATTATTCGCCAGTCACCCTGTATAATCACACAGTGGAAGGTATATCCAAGAATACATGTCTACATCAAGACACGAGACAGTTAAGAAAACTTTCACGGTTGGGACTCGAACCTAGTACCTCTCACACCGCAAGCGAGTTCTTGTCCACTACACCATAAAGGCCGTTTATGACGTCTTATTTACGATGATGATTTAACCTTGTACGTATACTTAAATCAACACACAATGGATATTGATTGGTACTTGTAAAACAAGTTAGGGTTCTCTGTCAAAATGGTATAATACCATTTATAATTTTGAGAATCATGTCATGATTTTGATAAATTATGATGAATACAAATCAATTAGGTAAGTACCTAATAGTTTTTATCTAAGATGTCAAAAGAAACTTGAAAACATCCAAAACTAACTTTGTCTGATACTATCCTACATTACGTACAGGCAGCTACAAAAGTTGATTAACACATTAAAATTTTCAAAGTCTAAACATAGAAGTTAGTCAATGTAAGCAGTTATTTAGGCACAATATGGTGAAAAGCGACTTTGAAAATTTCAATGTGTTAGTCAACTTTTGTAGCTGATTGTACCTATCCCTTCTAACCGCAACGAGTATTAATTTATACTAGTACAATAAAACTGAATGATTAATTGTTTTATTATAACGTGTTTATCTCTTATATCACATTGTTAGAAGCCATTTCGGTGTCCAGAAAATTCTGACATCGACCTACTAGCACTGCCTCAACCTCCTCGTCACCCACAGGAGAGACTCATAGCTTTGCAGTGGGCTTTTTACAAAGAATTGTTAAAATGTATACAATGGATTTAAAATAGTAGTTTATGAAACTGTCACATAATACCTAGTTATGTGCAGTTTCATACACTACTTTATCTAATCTCATACACTGAAGATATTTATTCCCGCCATTATCGCGCATGCGCCAAAACGCGCCGCGCGGCCACAGAATGTAACGTAGCGCGGCGCTCGCAGGACACAGATAAAAAAATGAAATCTATGGTCTGTTATCTGTATCGAAATGAAAAAAAAAAAAATTATAACATTGTATTGTTCGAGGTAGTGTGTTATAATTTAATTTTTTATTTTCATTTCGTTATACTATTTTAAAAAGTATGTCAATATAAATTCGTTCTGAGTTTTATATTTTGAATATTATGATATGAGAGTAGATAAAAAGTATTTGTGTTTTGTCCAGCAGACCATAAAACAACGCTGGTTTCCAAAATACTCGTTAATCTAAGCTGCATTAAAAACTTTCACTGGATAAAATTCTACTAAAAGCTAATTAATTTATAATATATTTGACGACCGACTGGTGTAGGGGTAACGTACATTGCCTTCTATGCCAGAGGTCCTGGGTTCGAATCCCGGTGGCGACGGATATTAGTCATCAAGTCATGGACGTTGATGTGTTTATTTAAGTTTATTTTCTAATAAAAATAAGTATTTATTCAATACGTATGTTTATATATTTGTTAAGTATATCAGTTAACTAGTATCCATAACACAAGTTCTTTAAGAAACTTAATTTGGGCTAGATAATGTTGTGTGAGTTTCAGAAATATTTAAATATTTTATTATTTAATTATGTCTGACAATAATTTATTTTATTATATCAAAGTAAGCTATGAAAGTCTGTCAACGATAGACCGACCCACACTTGGCCAGACTTTTGAAATTACAGAATTCGTAGTACAAACATGAATGCGATTAAACAGAAAAACTTCCATAAAGATATCCTCATTTATTATTATTCACTTTTTGTACTTCAATTAGATACTCAATAAACATAAGTTCGACAATAGTAGTTGAAAAAAATATATGCGTCTATTTTACTATAAATTTATCTAACATAAAAACACTATAGTGTAATGCGATTTTTTTTATTGATTGATTTAGAATGAGTAGTTTTCTAACAGTTCATAAAGATTAGTTCAAAAAACCTCTAGGTATAGATGGCACTTTTAAACAGCCAAAGGCGTTGAGTCTGTATACTATAATGTAGGTAAGTGGTATCTATCATCTGTGGTTATTTATAAGTTCAAGTTCTGATACAGACGTCAATCAATTTATTTTACTTTTAAAAACGCAGTGTGGAATAAATGGCTATATGACAGACAAGAGTTCGGTTTTTGTAAAGCGCCATCTATCGAAGCCTTTTGTACCAAAGATTTAAATCTTTGTTTTGTACCATTTTTGTACCGTTTTGTTTTTTTCATGAGCTGTCAAAAAACCTCTCATTGGCGGCAGATTTTGAATGAATGAAGGGTGGTCGGTCGGTTAGCGGATATATTAATTTCCTTGTAAAAAAATACTTTTTTTCTACAAAAATCGTTTCTATAAATGATAGTTATTGTGTAAAAAAATTGGCCGGTGACCACAAATCAACCCTGTCCGATTTTTCTGAAACAAATCGACTACCGTGCTTCGAAGGGAACGTTAAGCAGTCTGTCCCGGGCGCTTTATACTTGTAGTCATTAGCGTTTCATAGAAGTCATTTTGTCGCCCTGAAGAAGCTTACATCCACCATTGGCAAGCTTGGTGGATTATGGCCTTAACCTCCTAGTCACCTAGTTGAGAGACTACAGTGAGCTCACTACAAAGAGTTATGATGATGATGATGATGAAAGTTTTCGAAATAGGTAGCGTTTATTCGATCAGAGGTTTTAAAGGCGTTTTTGTGGGCGATAGACTGAACACCTGGCACTACACAGTCTCTCTCCATCTTTATCATACCTCCAAATTTGTCAAACGTGACATCAGATGGTCTTGTAACCTCTGGTGTTCTGTCTATCCTATAAAGGATTCAGGCGTGACGTTATGTATGTATGTATGTATTTGATCATTCTTTGTTTGTATAAACAATAATTATATTTTGTCAGTTTTTCTTGTTTAATAATTTACATAAGTCTACTGCGAAGGTCTCACACGCATACAGTAGACTTACGATCATACAAATGTCGTTATTATAAACTATTTTATATTGCTGATGCGTCTGCGCATACTGATTTAAAAGTTAAGTCAAACTGTAATTCTGACACGTAGAGTAATTATAGATTAGTGAAGGTGTCATTAAGAAAGTTAATTGTTTTGCTACGTTTTAACCGTGACTTTGGCTGTACTTTTCAACCGACTTCTCGACTTGAGAACCGAGGTGGTTCTCAATTAATTCGTCTGAATATTTTTTTTTGCTTTTTTGTGTCTTTGTTACAGAATATTTCGGACAATTACGAATTGATTTAAAAAATTGTCCCATTTAAATTTCATCGAAATCGGTTGAGTACTTCATTGAAAATTTCAAAATTTTGAAAAAATATGTATGATTTCGGAGAATGTTTACGTTGACGACATTCTCAACTCAGCCAAAGTTTTGACGTGAAGTCGGTTGTTTTAATGTTCTGCATTCGTTGATTATTATTCATATACGTTTAGATATAGGTTCATATTGGTGAGGACCTATAATTGGCCCACTATTACTACTGTATTTTTATTATTGTTATAATGGCCGTTGGTCTTCCTAAAAATAAATAAATAAATAGCTCTTAAGTGGGTTTTCTGAAAAAGTCGATCAAAATGCTGTGATAGTTTCTTTTTGGTTCGGATTGCCAAGGTGTGGAATGAACCTCTATTGCTCCTAATCCCCACTGCAGTCCTGGTACTTTCAAGCGTCAAGTGAATAGATTTCTCGTAGATGGACGTGTAATACGTTAGTTTTTATGATCAGTTCCCACTAGGTATTAAAGAAGAAAAACAATTTCAAGAAATATACAGGGTTAATTTTAATTAGCTCATCACCTCTTGCCACAGGCAGCCTCTTCACATCAATCCCAACAACATTTGTTTTACAACTTTTTACAAATCTACACAACGATCACAGAACTTTATCGAATCGTTTGTTAACGAAAGTTCGTATAGTATGGAGACGGTTTTTAAGAAAAAATTTTAATCTATCCATTGCCGCACGGCCAGCTTAAATAAATGTGTGCCTTGTTAATTTTGAATGTTTGTAAATAAGTTGTACTCATAAATATCTGTAAAAAAAAAATTAAAATGTTACTCAAAACTTGCAACCGACTCCATACTATACGAGCATTCGTAAACATTCGTTAATATACGATTCGATAGAGTTCTGTGATCGCACTGCTATACAGGCACAAAATTATAAGCAACAAAATGTTTGCTTTTTACTCTATATTTCGTGAGAAGGGCCTATTGTTGTTGAAGCGTTGTTTTGCCTATGCACGGTGCGTGGTAGTAGGTATACCTACGCTCAGAGTAAATAGAGTTACGATGCTAAATAGAGGTAATAAATAATTTTTTTATTGGAAAAGTTAAAGCATATGTTTTCGTTTCTTTTTGTTTCTGGGGCTAGAATGTGAGCACAAGGATATATTGAAGAGTATTAAAACAAATATTAATCACTCAATTTCAAATAGACAGCGTATTATAAAAGTACAAGATTGATTTAAAATCGCTTCTCCGTACATAGATATTCCATTCCCTCTTACTTCGAGTAACAGATCTGTACCAAATGACAAGACAGATGACATGACAATGACATTTTTGATTGTAAAAAAACTAACAAAAATGGCGAAATGTAGGGACGACTAAGCATGGCGCTTGCTTTAACTTTAACATTTTTGTGCGCCACTAGTTAAGCTTATTGTAATTTTACGATATTTTTATCGATATCAGCATAATTTCAGCTACGTTGTGGTCTAGTGTATATTAAATATTCCAATTTGGAATAATTACCTTTAAAATATTTGAATTTTGCAAGAGGTGATGCGCTTATTAAAATTGACCCTGTATATATTCATATATTGAATGAGCTTTTGCCCTGGACATCATAGGCGCATAACCTAAGAAGTCCAATATTACAGGAATTCCTTCCTTAAGGCAATATAAAGAAGGTACATTTTAAGCTCTTCTCAAATTTAAGCTCTCTAAGGACAGCACTTATGGCTGTACGTTGTCTCTCAGTCACTCAGTAATAGTTTTATTTCTGTATTATTAGTTCATTTCCATATTCATCACACAAATATCCAGGCTAACTCTAAATCTAACAGGAAAAACCGCCAAAATTCCTCATAATCTTTACGCAACTTAACACATGCAGGTTGGTTCTAAGTCCAACTAAAAATATTGACCCTGGGATGTCCAAAAATTAATTTCTTACTGACAATAATAGACTATTGAATATCGATGATTAATGATGGAGGCACGTTTTTTTATCAAAATAAATCTGAAGACTCAATGGTTATTTAATTGAAGCCCTAATTGGACAAATACATCAATAGTAAACATCCCAAAATACTCTATACATACATTTTAATTTGACAAAGGCGCCTTTATTAGAAAACGACATCGTGCAAAAACCGTTTCAATTGTCGGCGTGACGCTCAATGTTTGTCTGACTGAACAAACTGTAAGCTAATCAACTATGTATTTTTTTTCTGGACATGAAAAGTAACTGTCTTTTTTTATATGCAATTAATCACGCATTTGATCTTTATCTCATCTGATGGTAATTTAAGTGAAGATGAGATTTAAAATCACAACACACGGGCTTAGGGAAGACGACCAATCTGGCGATGGTGTAAACCTATCTGCCTCAGACGCCAGGGAACAATCGATTCCCGCACGGAGCAAGAAAAAATATGTTCCGTGTCTGGGCGTTTATCTACATATGTATTTATATTCTAGGTTCCCCCCTAGTTCGCTACATGGTATCTCATGACACAAGCTATGCTTACTTTGGGGCCATGTAGTTGGTGTGATTGTCTGGGGAGTTTATTTAGTGTTTTAGGAAAGAACTGGCTCTGCATAAAATATTGGCGAATGAAATCACATTGGACATTTTTCGGCCAGACGAACCCTGAAAAAGTCCTTCCACCAAGCAAGGATCAGTCGTATTAGTCGCATCCTACGTCGCACTTATCCGGGGACGGTAGGACTATTTTAAGCCGCCTCCACAAGGCTGCTTCCATGCTGGACTGGGAGCGAAAGCTGCCTCTCTTCCCGGGCATACTGTTAAACTCAGTCAAGGGACAGAGGTTTTATTTTTATTTTTGTGAGCGATAAGCAGACGTCACTGCAATAGCCTCTCTCCATCATTATCATACCTCATTTTTCAAACGTGACATCAGATGGTCTTATAACTTCTGGTGTTCTGCTTACCCCATAAGAGATACAGGCGTGAAGTTATGTACGTATGTATGTATCTACGCGGCTAAAAAAAGTGGGTGATAAGGAAAAATGCGATATAAAACTTAGTTTTTTATAATTCTCATGTTATAAAGCAAATGACTTTGTTTGTACAAGCGTGCTCATCTCGAAAACGACCTGTCTGATTTGATTAGATATATTTAATAGCCCAGTTCTTTAGGAAGCTTATGAGCCATATCCTATCGGCAAATTCCTTCTGGATCAAAACTAATACGTATAAAACGACGTTCGACTGTAAGTACTGAAAAAATCTCAAGAACGACTGGACCGATTCCAAAAATCAATCAATCAAAAATCAATCATCACTCATTGATACTTTCGGTCATAGGTACATTAAATAAATAAATAAAAGCCCCAGACAATCACACCAACTACATGGCCTCAAAGTACATGAAGCTCGTGTTATGAGATACCTAGAATGAACTAGGGGGGAACCTAGAATATAAATACATATGTAGATTATACATTCATTTATCTCCGATGGAATCAAGAACAATCAATATACTTATACAAAAACTGTTCCGTTACTGACTGAGTGACTGACAGACAATGTACAGCCGTAACTACAGGGCGTAGAGATCTGATATTTGGAACATACATTCCATAGGGGGTGTATGGGTGCACTAAGGAAGGAATTCCCAAAATTCCTACGGGGACAGGAAATATAGCACTTTTTATAATCTTATTCCTTGAGTGCATCCATGTGAAACTTGGTACACAGGTTTTTCAATTAGTATCTGGTTTTTCAATTAGTAGAAGTCGTCGTGGCGCCATGGTTAATGTGTGTATCACACGATATCACATGTTAAGCAACGTTCGGCGTGGTCGGTACTTGGATGGGTGACCGCCGACCATTCATTTCTCTCGACGACTTCCGTGCTTCGGAGGGTACGATAAGCAGTCGGTCCCGGGTGCTGTATACTTGTATGCAGTAGTCGTTAGGGTTTGTCAGAAGCCATTTCGGCGCCCTGAAAATTCTGGCATCCACCACCCAGCACTTGGCCAGCTTGGTGGATTATGGCCTATAACCTCCTCGTCACCCAGGGGAGAGACTCATGCCCTGCAGTGGGCTCATGACTAAGAGTTGTGATGATGATGATGATCTGGTTGCATCATGGAAGAAATTCCCTCAATTCTCACGAAAATGGGAAATGAAGGACTTTTAGTTTGTATGAGTAATCTTAGTCCTTGAGTGCACCACCGATGTGAAACTTTTATTACTTGGTAAAAAGGTTCTTCAATATATGTCTGCAAATGCTCGTAGTACATAAAACTGTTCGTTTTGAGTAGAATGTGTAGATCTTAACGTTTTAGAATTACGTTTAAAAATGTAACCTTTGCAAATATTTAAGCTTTACGAATAATAGCTTAAGGTAACTAGAAATAATGGCTAATTTCCGAGGAAGCTGGCACTAAGGTCAAGGTTCATATTTGAAAACTTTGATTGGACAATTACTGGCCAGATAATTCATGTTTTGTTTCAAATTGAAGTAACGAAAAATAAAAACAAAATAATATAGTTGATTATACGGTGTTACTGCTTTTATGTTGGACTGGGGCGAAAGAAAAACATAGAATGAACCAGCTGCTTCTCATCGTGGGCATACTGTAAAAGTCAGTTAAGGGACAGAGGTTTCACTGGCGTTTTTGTGGGTGATAGGCTGAGCCCCTGTCACTGCAATAGCCTTTCTCCATCATTATAATACCTCCTTAAAACGCCAATAAAACCGCAGCTGATACATTCTAGGTTTTTCTTTTGCTCCCAGTCCAGCATGGAAGATGATTATAAACATTCAAAATTAACAAGGCACACATATATTTAAGCTGTGCGGCAATGGATAGATTTCTATTGCTAACAAACCGTCTCCATACTATACGAACATTCGTAACAATACGAGTCGATGAAGTCCTGTGCTCGCCCTGGCGTTCCATATCTTGAATTTCTTAAAAGCACTATTTCTTGCACTCTATCTCTAGACATACGTACATTACATAACTTCACGTCTATCTCCTTTTGGTGTAGGCAGAGACAGGGGAACACCAATTGCTACGATCCAGACATACCTTTTTCGCTTCCTGCACGTTCATTAATCTTTTCATACACGATAGTTCATTGTTTATTACTGTCTTTGTACTCCCACTTTGACGGAGGGAGGGCGGAGTCATGCATCACTAGTATCATGGAGTCGAAAGCTTGTGATATGGGACACCATGTGGCTTACTAAAGAGGACCTTGAATACAAATTCGTATAATATAGATAAACACTCAGACCCGAATTTTTTTTCCTACTACCACCGTGAAGGGTTCGAACCTGCAAACTCACTACTGCGCCACAGGTCTTCGGTCGTACATACATACATAACTTCACGCCCGTATCCCTAATGGAGTACAGAACACTTGAGGCTATAAAAACCATCTGATGTCACGTTTGACAAATTTTGAGGTATTTAATGATGGAGAGAGACTATCTAAGGTCTTCGGTCGTATAATATTCTTATACGTATCATAGGAGCCCATTAAAACGCGGTCAAATTTTCGCTAAATATATAAAACTGTGTCATGCCACGGCCAAATTGTAATACTAATTTTGTAACTTTTTCGCATATCTTTCTAATATCAGAATGACTACGCAGTTTTATGTATTATGCATTTAAATATGCAAATTAACCTTAATTTAAAAATACTAACCGTATATAATAAATTGACAAATGACAACTCCATGGCCAGTACTGACCGGACATTTTAGGATATGGCTAAATCTAAAACCCGGCCACAGAGTAAAGCTAGCCAAAAAAGTGCTGTACTAGTTATTTCATTTCTTACGACTTGGTTTACCAATCATCGAAATTTATAACAACTTTCAAACTAGATATCACAGACAGATATGCATAATCCTGACGTAGATCTAATTCATTAAAAATCATAAGCCATTGGCCACTTATATGTGTAGGTATGAAATTTCACCTTCAATGCTGGACTGTGAGCGAAAGAAAAACATAGAATGTGCCAGCTGCTTCTCTTCCCGGGCATACTGTAAAAGCCAGTTAAGGGACAGAGGTTTTATTGGCGTTTTTGCGGGCGATAGGCTGATTCCCTGTCACTGCAATACCTCCAAATTTGTCAAATGTGACATCAGATGGTTTTGCAGCCTTTGGTGTTCTGCCTACCCCATAAGGGATGCAGGCGTGAAGTTATGTATGTATGTATGAAATTTTAAACCTTTATCTTACTACTTAAAATAATCAACGAATGCAGAGCATTAAAAAAACCGACTTCACGTCAAAACTTTGGCTGAAGTATAAGGTCGTCAAGGTAAACGATTTCCGAATTCATGCATATTAGAAAAAAAATATTGAATTTTTTTAGTACCTACTCAATCGATTTTGATGAATAAATGAAAAATGTGATAAATAAAAATTATCCGACCAGGATTCGAACCTGGGACCTCTCGTTTGCCGGTCGAGTGCTCTTCCACTAAGCTACCGGGGCCTGGCGGTACGCCTCGAAATTACTTACCACATTTTTGTTTTTACGTTATATTGCTAGCGTAGCTCCATCTCATGGTACAGTTTTGCAGCTAAGAGCACCGAGAAATAAAAAATGAGATAATTTTTTTATTTATCACATTTTTCATTTATTTAAGAATAATTGAGCATTTTAAATGCAAAAAATTAAAAACGATTTTGATGAAATTTTTAGGACCAAATGACGTAATATGAAGCATCCTCGATCATATAAAATAAGAATCATTAAAATCAGTTCACCCAGTCCAAAGTTATGAGGTAACAAACAAAAAAAAACATACAGACGCATTGAGGACCTCCTTCTGTCGATTGAAAAGTGAAAGTTTGAATGGATTTATGGACGTCTGGATGTTTGTTCCTCAATCGTTATAGTTATGAAGTAGCAAATAAAATGAATAAGACATTAATTTTAGCTAAAACCATTTAAATGTTTCTAAGCAAAGCAGTAAAATACTCTACGAACAAGCCAAATCTATTTTATAAAGAAAAATTTTCATTTTGTTAATTGGATTGAAATTAAGATCAACTTAACAAAAAAAAATCTTCAAAAAATGGCAAAAGAAATTGTCAGATCGGTCCGCAAACAAAACTAATCTTTCATCATCATCACCACTCCGTGTAATGAGCCCACTGCAGGGCTATGAGTAATCCATCAAGCTGGCCCAGTACTGGTTGGTGGATGCCAGAATTTTCAGTATACAGCACCCGGGACTGACTGCTTAACGTGCATGAAGCACGGAAGTCGTCGTGAAAAATAAATGTTCGGCGGTCACCCATCTTTATTCCAACCGCGCCGAGCGCGCTTAACCTGCGATATCGTTTGATATGCACAGTAACCACGGCGCTACGACGACTTCGAAACAAATTTTCATGATCTACAAATCAAACTTAGGGTAATCAAACCTAGACTAATTTTTTGGCTCAGTGTAAACATATTTCCAAGGCGCTCAAGTTTATTTATTTTTTATTTTATTTTAAACATGGTAAACCAGAACTAAATACATTTATCTTAATACATAAATAGTGTAGGTGAAATATGTTTACACTTATAGAAATAATGTAACATAAACATGTAAGCACTCACTGAAGCAATAACAAAAATTGAAAAAAAAGGAAACAAATTAAATTAATTAAGTACTTAAGTTACTTAACTTTCGTAATACAAAAAAAAAATATTCCTATGTATTAAACAAAAAATCGCTGAGTAGCTTTCTCGCTGTGGCAGCCTTAGTATTGAAAATATCAATGTCTACTTTATTGACAAGTCTGTTGATGTTGTTGCAAGCTCATCTTTTATGATGTAACATCAAATTGGACCTAATCTTTTTAGATTATCTATAAAACTTATCAACGTTAAGCAATAGCGTCCTTGTAGAATAAAACATCACCTACCTATTACATTTAACAACCAACGGTTAACCAAAACGGTTAAAAACAACCGCGATCTCAACCTATGGTTAAAACATTAACGCAAGTAACTGCAGACAAGTTCAACTTAAATAATAGCTTAGATTAAGCGATTGCTTAGAACAGACCACAATAGTTATCTGGCACTAAATAGCAGGTTTTAACGACCTTAATTTATATGTCGTAAGAGATATAATGTAATATCCTTGCGTTTCTTAATGTGTCACCATCTGTTTTTAGTTGTTTGACATGAGATGAAGATGTTTAATAATTTAACGAGATAGGTAACAACAGTTTTAATATCACGTTTTAAGGATAAAAAGCTGTTTTAATTTAATTTAAAATTCTTAAATTGCGTAAACTTGAATTCGCTTCGATAGTTCCTTTTTGGTAGGTACGCCTAGTCAAGGTACAGAACGAACTGCCTGCCTCTGATATTCCTGACAACTTCTACAGTCCTGGTACTTTCAAGCGTCAAGTGAATGGGTTTCTCGTGGATATAGCCGTCATAATCACTTATTACCAGATTTAATGTAAGATGTCTCATAAACAATACATAAAAAACTTATCTGAGATACTGTCACTTAGTAATTCAATTCAATTCTTGACAATTTGGCAACCAGCCGTCGATATAAGGCGAGAAGCTATTACTGCCAGTATCATGTGATGGGATAGACACGGTATTAAGAGTTAAGGTCAAAATGGAATCAACACTACAAGTGATGCGCGACGTAGACCGGACATTGAGTTACCTAAAACAATAAGACAACACAGTTAGTACATCACCAACAAAAAAACAAGGTTTAACCTACTAGAGTTAGTAACTGTCATACATACATACATACATAACGTCACGCCTGTATCCCCTATGGGGTAGGCAGAACACCAGAGAGGCAGACCATCTGATGTCACGTTTGACAAATTTTGAGGTATTATCAAGGTGGAGAGAGACTCTTGTAGTGACAGGGGGTCAGCCTATCGCCTACAAAAACGTCTTTAAAACCTCTGTCCCTTAACTGACTTTTACAGTATGCCCGGGAAGAGAAGCAGCTGGCACATTCTATGTTTTTCTTTCGCTCCCAGTCCAGCATGGAAGCAAGTAGTAACTGTCACTTAGTAATTTTTTTGTTTATTACAAAGTATTGACATCTCTATGATTAATTTGCTAAAACTATGTCGTCAGACGAGACTTTCGCTAAAAATGCCGCACCCAAACCAGATCACCAGTTGAGGAGTTATGACTACATAGACAGACGCAAAAGACATATCAAACTTACATAATCCGTTTATTTTAGCAGTTCAAAAAAAAAACAACAGAATGTACAGGACTGGTGGGCCACTTTTCAAATTCAAGGACGTGATAGTTTGAGATCATACATGGAGAAAATAAACATTGATTATTGGCTGAGTAAACGTAACCAAAATTTAAAGAATTGATTACGCAACGAAAGGAGGCGGCAACCAATAGAAACAACTGTCATCGAGTATAGTATGTTTATTACTGAGTTAAAATAGGTTTGATTAATACATTAATACACATAAGGAATCACACACCTACATGCATGGTACATACATTATATATTACACTACACCACCGGGGTAATATTATAAAAAAAAAAATATATATAAATGCAAATTATTATTATTTTTTCCGAAATAAGTAATTATACAAAACAAAATGTATTACATTTATTGATTATACAATTTTGTTCGATTCTTATGAACTACGTCAACTTTATTGTTATTTAAAATTTTTACATTAACACCCATGTCTTCTATAACGACATATGGACCGAGATACTTACTGTCTAATTTTGTGCCAGTTTCATTCTTAACAAGAATTAATTGATCCGGTACATATTGTACATGATTAGTTTTATTATCATAGTTACATTTTCGTTTTATTTTGCTTATAATTAAATTATTACGAGCGTCTTGTTGGGCTACTTGTAACCTATATCGTAAGTCTAATGGATAACTATCTGGGTTATATAAAGGTTCAACAATATTACTTATTCTACAGGGTATTTTACTTTCTTTTCCAAAAACAAGTTCATATGGAGTATATTTGGTTTCAGTATGGACAGTATTGTTAAAACTATAACACCAAAATGGAAGCCAATGACTCCAGTTTTCTTTTTGACCATCACATTGTATTCTCAAAAATGCACCTAAGTTCTTATGAGAATTTTCTAAAGCTCCTATCGACTCATGATGATAAGCCGTTGAGTTTAATTTTTCGATTTCTAACAGTTTACAAACTTGTTCCATTACTGATGACATAAATTCGCTACCACGATCCGTTGCGGTAGTATTTGGCACCCCAAATCTTAGAATAAAATTATTAACTAATTCCTTAGCAATACTAATAGTTTCTTTATTTTTTAGAGGATAAGCCTCTACAAACTTTGTTAGTTCACACTGGATAGTCAAAATATATCTATTATCTTCTATATCTCTATCCAATGGACCTACAATATCAAGAAAAATTTTATCGAATGCGTGAGCTGCAGTCGTAGTTATCTGCATGGGCTCTCTAATATGTTTAACTTCTTTCATTTTCTGACATTTCGTGCACTTACTTACAAATTCTCTAATGTCTTTATCTATTCCTGGCCAATAAAACTTCCTTTTTATATTATTAGTCATCCTACGCACACCAGCATGACCACTGGTTGGCAATAAATGAAAGTCATGTAAAATAAAATCTTTGTCTTCTCTACTTTCGATTTTCGTCACACCTCTTATTATACAAATTCGTGGACCGGTCCAATCCTTTATACTTTGTATTTCAAGTAATAACTCTTTGATGAAAATATTATTATTCTCATTCTTAACTATGCATAGTTCATTTATATTTATTTGATTACAAAATTTTCTTAACTTTATCACAAATTTGGCTCGCGTATATTGTGCCCTAAAGTTAAGATTTATGTAAATTCTACGTTTATTTTTATCATAAATAAAACAATCATATTCAAGGTATACCTTATATTGTTGTCTAAGCCGAGTTAATTCGTCATTTCCGATTAAAGTTAATTCAACAGAGTTGCTAGGCGTTTTTAATAACTCTACGACTTTTGGCTGATCAGACCAATCGTAGTTAGATTTACTAAAAACTTCTGCATTTTTGTCGTCTAGTTGTTTTCTTTGCGCTCTTGTCATTACTAACATAATTTCCTCATTTATTTCCCTAAGCATATCTGATGTTATGCAGACTCGAGACAAAGCGTCAGCTACACTATTATCTTTACCTTTTACATATAAAATTTTAAAATTATATTCTTCTAATAATAACCTAAACTTTAATAGTCTACTTGAAGGATCTTTCATTGAAAATAAATACACCAAAGGTTTATGGTCAGTCATAATTGAAAAAGTTCTACCATACACATAAGGCCTAAAATACTTAATAGCCCACACTATCGCTACTAATTCTTTTTGAATCGTAGGATAATTTCTTTCAGCTTTGTTAAGGGGTCTACTAGCATAGGCTACTGGTTTAAAATTTTTATTACACAATACAGCACCGATTGCAAAACCTGATGCATCTGTTTGGATTATGAATTCATTATTTTCTGAAAAATCAGGAAATTCAAGTATTGGAGGAGTAGTTAACTTCTGTTTTAGGGTTTCAAAAGATGTTTGACATTCATCTGTCCAAATAAAAGATTCATTTTTCCTAGTTAATTTATTTAAGGGTGATGTGATTTCGGCAAAATTTCGGCAAAATTTCCTATAATAATTACAAAAAGCTACAAAGCGTTTTACATCATCTACATTTATAGGTTGTGGATATTTTTGTAATACTTCAATTTTAGCAGGATCTGGTAAAACACCTTTTGAACTAACAATATGCCCCAAATAGAGTATTTCTTTCTGTAAAAAGTTACACTTTTCAGGATTTAATTTTAAATTTACCTTTTTTAACCTTTCCAAAACGTTAATTAGATGTTTATTATGTATCCCAAGGGATCTTCCGAACACTATAAGGTCATCTAAGTAAATAAAACACTGTTCATAATTCAGTCCAGACATAGCAACTGACATAACACGACTAAATGCACTTGGACTAGTTTTAAGTCCTATTGGCAGTCGTTTCATTTGATATTGTCCTGTGTTTGTAGTAAAAGCTGTATATTTTCTACTGTTTGTATCCAAATCTAGTTGGAAATAACCTTGATTTAGGTCTAAATGGGTGAAATAGATAGAACCCGAGAGTGAATCTAATATTTCAGAAATATTGGGCAAAGGAAATTTATCATTCTCTATACAATCATTCAATTTTCTATAATCTACCACTAATCTCCATTTATTTTCTTGATTCGAACTTTTCTTAGGCACTAATAGAACAGGACTTGACCATTCGCTCTTTGCTTCCTCTATGATGTCATTTTGAATTAATTTCCTAATTTGATTATCTACTTCCTTCTTTAATGATTGTGGCAGTCTGTACTGCTTCACGTAAACAGGACTTGTATTAGGCTTTAGTGTTATCGACTGTTGATAAATATTCGTAGTAGTTAATTTATCTCCTGGCAAAAAGAATACATCAACGTATTTAGAACAAATTTCCTTTATAGAACTAGCTTCCTCAGAATTCAAATGATTTAATTTCAGTATATTAAATAACTTATTAGCTCTATGTACATTTTTTGTACTTGGTTCAAAATTGCAAATATCGTAATGCCGAATCGAATGTAATTCAGGATGAAAATATGGTAATGTGACGTCACGGTCACTGGTATTCAAAATTTTAACTGGTACCCTATTGTTTCTTATTTTTACTAAAGATCCGGCAAGAAAAATATCCTCCGTTAATTGTTTAGGTAATATTAAACTATCTTCGTATGATTCTGAACAAATATGTAAGTAATGAATCGATTCACTTCGAGCAGGAATACATAACATTTCCCTGGAATAATCAATAGTATCACTTATTGGAATAAAATATTCCATTCCATTTTTGTAAAGTGTAATAATATTTAAGCTTAAGTCGATATTCGAGCCATAATGACACAGAAAATCTAAACCTAAGATTCCATCAGCCTTTAAAGGAACATGATCGAAAACATAGAAAGGATGACTAAATTCTGTCCTAGATTGGTTGCTGTGGATCAACTTTAAGTTGACATAACCCGATGACTGTATTTGACCACCTATACCGTTGACCGTAGTCTCGTCTCTAAATATGGTAATGTTTGTCGGTAAAGCCTCCCGTTTAATTACACTTAATGAGGCTCCTGTATCTATCAACCAAAAATATTTTTTATTACCTACGTAAAAGGATATAAACTTACTTTTACCACTTAGCGATAAAATGCTATTCTTAAGAACGAAAAAACTTATTTTCTTCTAAATTTGAATTCATAGGTGAGCTATCTAAATGATTAGAATTTGGCTCTGAATAACATACACGATGTTGAGAATTATTACCTCTACCATTTGTATTACGATAATTCGATCGAGTAAAATTTTTCGATCGAGAACCCGTACTACGATTTGTATAGTTACGAGTATGTGGAAAACGAGTATTATTGTCTGATGCATATTGGAAATTTCCTCTAGCATACTGGTGTCGCGGATAGAAAGAACCTTGACGATTTTGAGCTTGGCCACGGTAATGTCCACGAGAACTATTAAAAGGCTTACCTCTACCACGACGTGAAAAATATAAGACACCTTCTCCTTTGGACGTGGATGCTCCATAAAGCTCCTCGTCTTTCGCAGCTTGGATGGCATCCTTCAGAAATTCATAATTTCGCGCTGAAAGGATTGTGCTCAGCCGCGAGTCCTGGAGACCGTCTGAAAAACGTTTTACGGCAAATTTTTCATTTAAGGGTTTTAAAATGGCATACTTTTCCTTATCGTCATCTGCTTGCGCTATAGTTAATTCCGAAAATAATCTTTCTATTTCTGTACCGAACTGATCGATTGTACGATATCCTTGAGTTGCATTTTGTAAACGTTGTTGTATAGCGGTAAACGACTTTTTAGTGATCAAAGTTCTTTTTAAATCTTTCACCAACTCGCTTACTGATGAGTACTCTGATCCTAACCGTAACTTCGCATTTTCAGATAACCTACTTTTCAACACAAATTTAATCAGTAATTTATTACCATTTTCCGAAAGCATTTCGGAATACATCTCAATAGAATCGATTATAGTTTTAACAGACTTTTCCTTACTGTCCATTACTGGAATTAAATTACAAGCTGTTTTTAAATCGAACTCCATTTTCGAAGAGAAATATTCACTCGTTTCACTATAATCGCTTAAACTACTGCTACTAGAATGTATTTTACTAATCGTACATAATTGAATAATATTGTTATAAATTAATTTTATACTATCCCAATTAGTATTTACTACATGCAATAAACTGGATTCTACCTTTTTTTGGTTAAGAAAACTGTGAATAATTATTTCACTTTTATTATAAATATTTTCAGCTTCAGTTAACTTATTTTGACTTATTTTACCTGAAAATCTCAATTTTCCCTTTTTTACTAGATATTTCTTAATTTTTGTGAGTTCAGATAAATTTTCTAGTAATTCTTTTTCCATATGTACTTTGAAATATAAATTAATTAAATGAAACTCACCATTTTCGAGTTACCAGTAGTAGGGGACAAGATGCTCGTAACAGTATCCAACACCACGGCCTATACATTGGCATTTACCTAGTTTCCTTATATGTCATCTACATAAAGTTAAAATCAAATTGGAGTGATAACTAAAATCATAGAGTGATAAAATAAAATTCACTTAATGTCTCTAAATATAAGTATTTTGTTTATTTTAGTCCGCAATTCTACTATTAGATAGCTATAACATCTCTGAAATTATATTATATATATATTTTTGTAATGTAATCATGTATTTACGCACTTTTGCACTGACACATTTTTTTTTTTTTCTTCCGCTTTCACAGTCACTGCACTACACTTTATCGATTCTGGCTGCTGCTGCTGCTGAAGTCATCCCGGGCAGGTCTCGAGGCAAGTATCCTGCTGCCGACCGACGTCGAAGAGATCCACGGAGATTATTTAGGGTGATTTCCCGACGTATCCAATTTTGATGCCCCTTTTTATAGTATTTGTAGAACATAAGAAGGCCAAATAATAACAGCAGGGTAACAACAACGATCAGTAGAATGTTTGTTTGACTCATATGTTTCTCTATGTTTTCCGTATGGGCTGTGTTACTACCCCCAGAGGCAGTTTGAGCGATGATAACATCTTCATATTTTGAACTTGATTTTCCCATATTTATTTTATTGCATAAAAGTACGCGTGCAGTGGTAAAGACGACGCCCGCTACAAATCATTTTTACTAATATTTAATTCGTGCAGTTGTAATTTGAAGCGCTAGCCACGTTTGGCAGGGTCGCCATGAAAGGAGGCGGCAACCAATAGAAACAACTGTCATCGAGTATAGTATGTTTATTACTGAGTTAAAATAGGTTTGATTAATACATTAATACACATAAGGAATCACACACCTACATGCATGGTACATACATTATATATTACACTACAATAGTTACTCTAGCATTGGCAGCGATCCGCGTGCCAGGTCTTGTGCCGCGACTGACTCAGGCGTAAGTTAAGTAAATAGGAACAAAACTATCATTTATTTGGAATTGTAGTGAAAAATTAAGTACTTACCTACTTTTATCACATAATTATGTCCAGAATCGAGTAAACAGTGCTCTCCTTCAGTATCTAAAAGTGACCAGTCATCCTGTAAATATAGTACTACGAGCGTTTGCCCGCGACTTCGTGCACGCATAAACTCAAAAGTCCTATTTTCCGTTCCCGTGGGAATTCCGGGAATTCCTTCCATTATACAAACAGACACTTATTGAGGAACCTTTATACCAAGTATCACATCCGTGCACTCTAAGAATAAGATTTTATAATACAAACTAAAATATCATATATTTCCCGTTCCCGTGGGAATTTCGGGAATTTCTTTCATAACACAACCAGTCTCTTTTTGAAGAACTTTTATGCCAAGTATCATATCCGTGCATT
The DNA here is from genome assembly GCA_944452665.1 of Stenoptilia bipunctidactyla. Lineage (NCBI taxonomy): Eukaryota > Metazoa > Arthropoda > Insecta > Lepidoptera > Pterophoridae > Stenoptilia > Stenoptilia bipunctidactyla. Next base: position 15,522,685 of record OX101750.1, read on the forward strand.
CAAGGAATAAGATTTTTCATACAAACTAAAAAGTCCAATAATTCCCGTTCCCGTGGGAATTTCGAGAATTCCTTCGTTAGTGCACCCCTACATCCCCTAAAGAATGTATGCTCCAAATTTTAGCTCTCTACGTCCAGTAGTTAAGGCTGTACGTTGTCTGTCAGTCACTCAGTAACTCAATTAGTAACGGAACAGTTTTATATAATACTAGCTTTACCCCGCAACTTCGTATGCGCTTAACTACCCTTCTCGTGGAAATTTCAGAAACTATACAACCAGACACCCACTGATAGAACCTTTATACCAAGTATCACGCCCATGCACTCAAGGAATATTTATTTATTTATTTATTCTTCATTGTACACAAAAATAAGGAAAATTTATACAGAACAATTTTTAAGATACAGAGCACAATAGGCGGCCTTATCATCGAAAGATGATCTCTTACAGGCAACCCTGGGTTGTTTGTGATACATGGTAATTTATAATAGTGATATACCTAATTTAAAAGATGCTAAGTCTTAAATTATATACATAACAATACTACATAAATACATGTACATAAACTACATAGAAATAAATATAATATATACATACACACTACATATACTAAATACTCTGTACTATGAGATAGATTTTCCGAGAAAGTGTGTCTTAACCTGTCTTTTGAATTGGTGAATTGTTTGAGCCTTTTTGATCTCAAGAGGCAGTTCGTTCCACAGTGACACGGCTGAAACCGTAAAGGATTTTTTGTAAAATTCGGTTTTATGTAGAGGTGTGGCCAGCATATAGTTATCACTGGATCGTAGTTGTCTGTTGTGGTGAGTGTGGCGATATGAATAAGTTTTTTTCATACAAACTAAAAATCATATATTTCCCGTGCCCGTGGGAATTTTGGGAATTTTTTTCGTAGCACAACCAGTCACTCTTTGAAGAACCTTCATGTCAAGTATCACATCCGTACACTCAAGGAATAAGATTTCTCATACAAACTAAAAAGTCCAACCTCTTCCCGTGGGAATTTCGGGAATTCCTTCCATAATACAAACAGACACTTATTGAGGAACCTTTATATCAAGTATCACATCCGTGCACTCAAGGCATGGGATTTTTTCATACAAACTAAACATCATATATTTCCCGTTTAAATAAAACACTTTTTAACCGGATTTATCATATATTTCCCGTTTCCGTGGGAATTTCGGGAATTCCTTTCATAACACAACCAGACACACATTGAAAAACCTTTACACCAAGTTTCACATCGGTGCACTCAAGGAATAAGATTTTTCATACAAACTAAAAAGTCCTATATTTCCCGTTCCCGTGGGAATTACGGGAATTCCTTCCTTAGTGCACCCCTACATCCCCTAAAGAATGTATGTTCCAAATTTCAGCTCTCTACGCCCAGTAGTTACGGCTGTACGTTGTCTGTCAGTCACTCAGTACCTCAGTCACTCAGTACCTCAGTCACTCAGTCAGTAACGGAGCAGTTTTATATATATTGATGATATTGATTGGTTCGTGTCTGTTATTTCTTACGACTACTGTCTTTTTATTTTTAAGTGTCGAGTAAATAGTTATCTGGTAGATGGTACCTACCATAGTCTTCATGCGCACTTTCCATCAGGTGGCATAAGAGACAGACTTCCTTTCATAATACAAAAACTAAACGCCTGTATTTCTTATCAACCGACTTCCATAAAAGGAGGAAGTTCTAAATTCGTCTGTATGTTTTTTTTTGTGTGTCTTTGTTACACGATATTTCTGACAATTATGAATTGATTTTGAAAATTGTTGTTTCATATGATAGAAGATACTTCATAGTAGGTCCCATTTAAATTTCATCGAAATCGGTTGAGTTCTTCATTGAAAATTTCAAAATTTTGAAAAAAATATATGTATATATACATATATTGTTTACGTTGATGAAATTCTCAACTCAATCAAAGTTTTGACGTGAAGTCGGTTTTTTTAATGTTCTGCAATCGTTGATTACGGGGTAGACAGAATACCAGAGGTTATAAAACCATCTGATACAGGAGGTCATCCGACCGCCCATAAAAATCTCTGTCTCTTAACTGACTTTTACAGTAAGTAAAAAATAAATAAAGGTTACCAGGAAGAGATCGCTCATGAGTAATAATGCCGCCTAAATTGTCTTGAATCCAGTTTTCATTCTATGTATATACAATATTTTAATATGTTTGTATCCTGTTGATTCTGGCAACAAAGTGTTTTTGTATGGTATTGTATTGTAAGCCCGGGAAGAGAAGAAGGAACAAACTATTTTTTCCTTTTCCCAATCCGGCACAGAAGTGCCTTATGCAGTTCCTATTCTAACTATAAAAAAGGTAGTCTTATTGTCAAGTTATTCACGATAATCTTTTAAGGAGAAATTGGCGAAGAGAGCGACTTGACTTTCTTTACAATCATTTTATTTACATAAAATACTACTCAATCATTATCGCAACAACCAACTCGTATCAATAAGCATTCCACGGCTAGCACATCCCTCCCCTACCTAAAGAGAGACTTAACTTTATGATTTAATACTTAAAAACTCCACACACACCCAAAAATGGCACTTGTTAAATAATTTGAAGCTTGAAGTTACTAAAATGAAAGGTTGGTTAAGTGTGATTTGCTATTTGTTGTCGGTTCCGTAGGTAATTTTATAAACGTGCGTTTTTGTTATTTTTTCCTTGCATTTACGAATAAAATGATTTTTTATCTGTGATTAAACACGTGTTTGACCTAAATCTCATCTAATGAAGAGTGAATATGAGGTCGAAGATGACAGCGCATGGTTTAAGGAAGACACTGGATCCTTATAAAATATTGCCAGAATATACTCTTGCTGCATATAATAAGAGCACCTTTACATTAACGCCCACTTTCCAAAATGTATCTGTCCCCATCACTGACCATCTAGTGCTTTTAGGCGTAACTGTAACATCCAGTTTAAACTTCGGTCAAAAAATTGTGTCCATGGCTCAAGTAGCTTCGAAAAAGTTGAGAATCATCTCGAAGGTACAGCGGTACTTCGGCCCTACACAACTTCTTAACTTATACACAGCTCAAGTGCGATCATGCATGGAGTACTGCAGTCATCTTTGGGATGGTTCAGCCAAATATCAACTAGAAGCGCTGGACTCCGTTGACCGAAGAGCCCGTAAAATAATTAACGACGTCGACCTTACAACCAAAAAACTGCAGACCTTAGAGCATCGTCGTAAGGTTGCTTGTTTAACCGTGTACTACAGGATACATTTTGGTGAGTGCGTGCTCTGTTTGAACAAATTGAACCCTCACCCTTTTACCATCGGACAACTAGACGCAGACAGAACTTCCATCCGTATGTGGTAGATATTCCGAAAAGTCGAACTAAGCGCTTTGACATTTCCTTTTTGATACGGGTCGCCAAGGTTTGGAATGAACTGCCTGCGTCTATTGTCCCTGACCAGTATAGTCCTAGTATTACTAAGCGTCGAGTGAATAGGTTTCTCGTGGATGGACGTGTACCACCTTAGTCTTCATGTTCACTTAACATCAGGTGTCATGGAAGACAAACGTCCCATCCATATTTTATAAAAAAATAAAACTCTATCCAAAGGGTACCAAACACTTGGCAAAAGCGTGTGATGGTTTTAAAATACGTCATTGATTTGCATATAAAAGATGTTCAAGCGAGATAACTTAAACGAATTTAAGTTTTAAGTGACAGTTTGTTTGCAAAAATGAGCAAATAGACAAAATCGCGTTGTTAAGTATGCTAAGTAATACATAGTTTTGATTGTATGAATCGCTATTACATTATTTTAGTAATTTATTTCATAAGTTTGACAAATTCGCTCTTCTTCAACAAGAAGAGCGAATTTGTTTTTTTTTGTGAATAAGACATCTTATGTAGCAACATTAAAAGTAAGTACAAAGTAAGTAGGCGTATAATTAGAATAAAAATATGTTCCTAATTGCAATAAGTTTGCAACGATATGATTAAAATTTATTGCACTATACACACTTTCATTTTATATTTTTTACAACAAGTACTTATCTGCGAGTAGTACTTGTTGTTGTGCAGTAAAGGTTTTCTTATTCAACTAACGGACCTCTAAAATGAAATTGTGTCGAACTGACCGCACAAAAGTAGGCTCGTGTAATGTCTGTGATGTAACTTTCAAAGTGCCCTTGACACATTTTTCAGTTTCTTTTTGTGATTATTACATTCCGATGTAAGTATAAGTATACAGAATGGTTATAAGCAAGATGAATAAAATGAATTAAAAATGGAGAAAACCTATAATGTAAAATGTTTAAGGAACTACTACGTATAGAACACAGACATACATCTACGTGAATTTGTACTAAAACCAAGCGTACCGACTTTTCAACACCAACTGTGACGTCACAGCTGATATTTTGTGATATAAAATACAAACCGATTCAAAAACACCGATGCCGCCGATTAAATCGGTTATTAAGAACGATAACTATATTCTGATATCGATTTTCTAAGAGACATACATACGCGCGACTGAATCTTGCGGCGACCTACCTTGACGCTTGCTCGGGTTTCGGACACGCAAAGTACCTGCATTTGCGTTGTCTATGTCGATGTATATACATTTATTTATATAAACATTGTCCTTATTTTATATCCGTGTGTGCCAATGCCAAGGCTTTATGCCAAGGCTGAGAATAGCCATATCGCTTATAGATAAGCGTGTCGTAACAGGCGACTAATCAGAGTGATAGGTTATCCCGCTGGGTAGGTTACGCGGTGACCGAGAGGACCTACCGCAGCTAGAGAGGTTATGAGAGGGGAAATAGCCGCGAGTACTGGGCAATTTCCTACGTGCGCCCCCGTAGGAAATTGGCTCAGGCTAAGCGCAATCCGCCGGGGCTCGCGGGCAATGCCACTGGCGATACCGTTGGCCCCAATTATGACGGGGGAGGTACACCTGAAGGTTTTTAGTCGATCAATTCCGTTTTCCCTTGGGTGGTCGGGGAGGTAATAGCTCGTTTTCCACAAGACAAAAAAAAAGGGTAACCTGGTAGGTAAGATCAGACACGATCCGACTGTCTAGCGACCAGCCCTCAGATAAAATCTGCGGCCACTTATTACAGCTCCGGCGGTGATGTGTTCCGGCAATATTTTATAATGAGTAGGTCTTTCCTAAGCCTGTGTGTTTTCTTTGACCTCATCTTCAGCTACCATCAGGTGAGAATGGTGAGATTGAGGTCCAACATGGGGTATGATTAATAAAAAATCTGCGATCCCGGGTGCTGTATATCAAATTATAAAAATTACTCTCTAGGGCTTAAAAATTATAAAATACAGCAACCAGCATTGAGCCAGCCTGGTGGTTTTTAACCAAAAAAAAGGAGGAGGTTCTCAATTCGTCTGTATGTTTTTTTATGTTTGTTGCCTCATAACTTTTTACTGGGTGAACCGATTTTGATGATTCGTTTTTTTATTAGAAAGCTGTAGACTTTTGGTCTAGTTCTGACGTGAAATTGTTTTTTTTAAGGCTCTGCATTCGTTAATTCGTTTTAAACATTCATGTCACCCAGGGAAGAGGCATGGCCCTACAGTAAGTTCTAAAATAAAAAGGTTGCACATATTTTATTTGGCAAAATTTGTTTATTTTTATCTTGAATTTTTAGAGCCATAGATAACGATATTAAAATGTTTGTATGACTTGATGGTAGCAAAAGTTAAACTGTCATAGAGGGCGCTAAATGCAATTAATGACTGATTGTTCTCAAACTGATGGTAAATAGGGGCTCAGTATTAGGCAATTGGGTTGTAGCATTGGGTGTTAGCATTGTAATTGTAACTGAGGCTGGGATTATACCCAAACCCATACTCTCAGTATTAAGTAATTACCCAGTTATTCATTCTATTGTGTTTCTAAACCTAATTTTTTGCACAACCTCATGACTTATCATTCGATGAAATTGGGATGAATCACGGATTTTATATTTGGTCATCTTTTAACAAAAACTTAGTAAGACTTGTGAGATAACATCTGTAGTTGTTGAGTAAGTAATTAAGGCGCTATTTTGACGTACGTGATGGTATGTCATTGCCTTTTGACGTCGTTAGACGCACGGTGATTTCACTAAATTTCGTTAGTATCACTAAGATATAGATGGCGCTGTTTATAATTTATAAAATTAGAAAAATGCCATAGACAATATCTCTTTCATCCTACTTTTCATTCTTCGGTTCATTCAATCAATCACCTAACCGACTCAGTAGATCTATCTTTCATTCGTTACCTGTGTTCGTTACTGCGCACCCGTCTTCGAATGTTGTTTTTATCGCTTTTTTCTTGGATTCCTTTTACCCACAACCCGGCCACCATTTGGACTGTGACGCTCCCTTTTTTAAATCTGACCCGGCAATTCTACTGGATTTCGGAAACAACGCTGCAATTCGACCTGTACATGTTTATTGGAATTTTGATCGTGATGACGATTTTCTGATATATACATATTTCTTATAATCATAATAATATACATATTTGAGGAATCTTAAATATTCTTAGAGAAAAATACAGGGAAAGTTCCCGACTGGTTCTAGTAAAAGTTTCCGTCACTAAGTTCTAGATGGCGCTAGAGCTCCGTTTTAGCTGATATCTCTATCTCAACCTATAAAAGTTACTTTATGGTTAAACGTAATGGCCGCTCGGTAATAATGGCTGATAATGGCTCGTTGTTCAATCTTTCAGTTTGGAGGTGAGAACGAAAGATAATGGAGCAAATTTGATATGATGTTGTCTTAATTCAAGGGTCAATTCAATTTGATCTCTACATAAACACAGCAAAGAATCTTTTTGAGAAAGATTCTTTGCTTGAATGAACATCGTAAATGAAATGAAAATGAAAACTTTTTTATTCGTAGTAGGTCTTTTTATACACTTTACGAACGTCAAATGCTGGATGAGGACGGCGTGGGTCCGGACGATATGACGAATCCTGCGGGGCTAACATCGACAACGATAAATCGGGCCTTTTATCGATATTTTCTTAGAATATGGTATTTAGAGTATGTAATTTAATAAGATTATGACATATTTGGCTCTGTGGTCTTAATCATGGAATCAAATCGAGTAATTCTATCTATTATGGTGCGCATATTAGCTTACATAATAGGATAAAATAACAAAATAATATTTATCTTGTCGATTGGACTTTTTATCGATGTTTGCATGCAAAGGCTAGGCTGGGGAAGGCCTCCGTCGAGAAGTGTGCATCAATGCTTAAAACTCTTAAACATATTGGCCTATTGTCTTATTTTTATTTTTGAGCCTTTTATTAGTTTTACCTTTGTAACTAACTAGGATCATGTGACTGCACTCATCCCTAAATAAGCACTCCATATCAGCCCGTAACAAGTCAAAAGGCGCTTAAAAATAAGGATATTACAAATGTTTATCCCACTATACTTTAAATTATGAAAAGTTATAATTATGTATGGGTGTTAGTTACTATTTCACACAAAAACTACCTATTTACCTAAAACTTTACAATAATATCGGAACAACATACTTATAGGTTATAAAAGAAGATATTTGATACATACTAATCCTGTGCAAGCCAAGTCGCGGGCATCAGCTAGTATTTTCAACTGAATTAAAAAAAAGAAGGTAGTTCTCAATTTGTCTATTTGTTTTTTTTTGTGTCTTTGTTACACGATAATCGGACAATTATGAATTGATTGTGAAAATTATTAAGCTATTGCATAGCTTCTATCGCGGGCCTTGAGCGTGGGGACCGAATCCAGAAATTCCGTAACGAAAAAAACACCCCCCACTCCGACCGGCACAGAGGTGATACTTTGATTTCATAACTTTACATGCGGGCTTTAATAAAGAATCAGTGCCATCTACTGGGAACTTGTGGAACTTCATATTAGATCAAACATTACTGTATTGATGAAATAAATAAATAATTATAATTGCATACGTTGATAAAAATGCTATGCAATAGCTTTACCGCGGCAGTCTCCGAGTGCCACACGTCTTTTTATTTCATATGATAGAGGATACTTCATAGTTGGTCCCATATAAATTTCATCGAAATTCGTTGAGTACTTCATTGAAAATTAATGCTATGCATTCGTTGATTATAATATACAGGGTTAATTTTAATTAGCTCATCACCTCTTGCAGGCAACCTCTCCACATCAATCCCAACAACATTTGTTCTACGACTCTTTCAAATTAAAGTTTTTTAAATATTTGTTTTTCCCATACAAAAAATATTTATAGCCTCTGTTTAGAGCCGTAACTGTATTTACTTTGAGCGTAGGTATGCCACGCTCCATGTGCAGTAAAATATCGCTTCAAAATAATAATAGGTACTTCTTAGAAAATGTAGAGGAAGGAGCCAAAATGTTTTTGTTTTTATTTTTTGTGTTATTTATCAAGATTTGTAAAAAGTCGTGGAACAAATGATATGACGACCGGCTGGTGTAGCGGTAACATACATTGCCTTCTATGTCAGAGGTCCTGGGTTCGAATCCCGGCGGCGCGCGGCGGCGGATATCGGTGTGATGAACACAGATATTAGCCGTCAAGTCATGGATGTTTATATGTTTATTTAAGTTTATTCTAATAAAAAAATATGTATTTATTCAATATGTATGTTTATGTATTTCTTAAGGATATCAGTTATCTAGTATCCATAGCACAAGTTCTTTAAGAAACTTAATTTGGGCTAGATAATGTTGTGTGAGTGTCAGAAATATTTATTTATATTTATTATTTATTTATTGACATTTATGTGGAGAGGCTGCCCACAAGAGGTGATGCGTTAATTAAAATTTACCCTGTATACATTTATACTCTACTCTAAAACATTTATACAGAGTGTTCTAGCAAAATCAAACCAATCGCAAACCATAGGAAAAGTACTTGATGTACCTATTTATAGTCTACTTACTTACTAATAGGTTTTTCCTGAGTCGATCACGAATTAAATGGAATATTATTAAACGTCCATTCAGATAATGGCGTCATAATAACAACAAGCATCGAACCGAATAAGAATGAATGTAAACAAGAATGAGCGTTGTGTGCGAGTGAAGTACCTACTATTTGTTGATGGAGGATTTGTAAATACGCATTAAGTCAAAAAATTCTTTATTTAAATACACTTGAAATATGTCAAATTATGTACAAATTGAACTGAATCTACCACCACTTCGGAAAATCTGTTGAGAAGAAGTGGCAAGAAACTCAACAGCAATCATCTTTTAAAATATACAATAACAGTTTACAGCCAGGGAATCCCATCTTCATGCATCCAGATATCTTATTAGATGAGGCGGATACGAAAAGTAGTGTATTTATGCCAAAAAAAGTTCACAAAGGCGATCTTTTGTAAGTCTCCCACTGCAGGGCTGTAAGTCTCTCCCCTAGATGACGAGGAGGTTTAGACCTTAAGGTATCTGTAATATGAAGATAGGCGATAATATTAGTAAAATTAATAAATTATTTTTGAATTAAATCGAATTATCTAGCTTTTTACTAGATAACGGATAAAAATAGTTAAGAAATTAATGAACAAATATATCGAATAAAATATGATTGAACAAGTTTTTAAAATTTTGTTTTCTTGAGGGAACAAACAGATAAATGCAGTTTTTTACGAATGACATTAAAAATATCACTTAGTCCAATCAAGTTTTTACTTATTCATGCAGGTAATATAAAACTTAATTAATAAAAAAACATATACAAACAATAAATAAATTAAACTGTTATAAACGTTTTAAACATGAAACATAAAGTTCAGTAATTACCTAAACATAATATTTAGTAATATGATTTAACAATAACATTTATATATTTATCATTTACAAAATCCACTTTAGCAGTAACTTAAAAGAAACTTATCTTGTAATAAACATGACTTCCATGCTGGACTGGGAGCGAAAGAAAAACGTAGAATGTACCAGCTGCTTCTCATCCCGGGCATACTGTAAAACTCAGTTAAGGGACAGAGGTTTTATTGGCGTTTTTGTGGGTGATAGGTTGACACCCTGTCACTGCAATAGCTTCTCTCCATCATTATAATACCTCCTTTTCAAATGTGACATCAGATGGTCTTATAGCCTCTGGTGTTCTGCCTACCCCATAAGGGATACAGGCGTGAAGTTATGGTTCTCAATTCGTGAGCATGTTTTCGTTTTTGCATCTTTGCGACGCGATTTTTAGACTATTTTCCACCTATTTTGAATATTATTAGTTCCAAAGATTCTTCAGAAGTAGTCCTACATAAATTTCATCGAACTCGATTTGTAATTTTAGAAAACTTTTAATATTTCGAAAAAATATGGATGAAAACGGAGAATGTTTACGTTGATAACCTTATAAGTACTTCAGCCAAAGTTTTGACAAAGATTTAATAATGTCCGGATTTTTGTGAAGTCGGATTTCTTAATGCTTTGCATTCGTTGATTATGTGTTACTTTAGGTATTTCACATGAACTGTATAGGTCCTATTTCTTTTATACTTATTTTAATTTTAAGTTCTTTTTAAAAAGGTAACCGTCTCAGCGTAGTATTCTATTCATAGCTAAGCTATGAGGCTTTTCTACCCGCCCTGCCTTTTTTGAAGGATGTACTTTAATGTTGTATATACCTAAAGAAAAAATATCAAAGCTTTATGAACATAATTTGATAATGCATAATTAGATGTACAACGTAATGTGAGAACATGAAAATATACTTAAACAAATAACCTATCTACTTCAAATCTGTTAATTTAGATTTGTTAGTAAAATCGAGAGAATTTGATATTCTTGTAATGTTACATATTTATTGTTAATGTTTTAATAAAAGAAACTTCAACCTAAGGCCGACTTAATAATTTATATTTAATCTTACTGTATCATTGTTTAAGCTAGAAAACTAACTCGAAAAATATCGATTGTTACAGTCACAATGGCGCCATCTATATCTGTAGCTGAGTACTACGCCAACAAGACGTTATTCATCACTGGTGCCACTGGGTTCCTCGGTAAAGTCCTGATCGAGAAACTTCTAAGATCATGTCCTGATATAAAGAGGATTTATATTCTTATCAGGGCTAAGAAAGGACAGGGATGCAGAGAAAGACTGGACGATTTTATGAATTGTAGGGTAAGTAGCGCCATCTGTTGTCGAGTAGTGGAACTAAAATATGAATTATATTTTTGAACTGATTTTATGAATTTATTGAATAAATGTGTTGAGCCCTATCAAAAAATGGAAAATTTTGTTTATTAGAGAAATGAGATTATTATAGGATATTTTGTGTGTTTGTTTATAGCAAAATCTATGTGTCTTCTAACTTGTTTAATTCTGCTAGGATCATTTTCTTTTTTCATTTAATTTTGCCTCCGCTCTGACGGTGGTGTTCCGACATTGTTTTATGAACCAAGAGCCAGTTTCATACCAACCTCGTATCTTCGACCTCGTCTTCACTTGCCTTTAGATGAGATTGAGGTTAACGAGGGTTTAATAAAAACTTACATAATTACTTAAATAAATAAGCCTTATCAAAACTTTGACTTTAGGAACAGAGTCTCATAAATATAAATAATTTCCAAAAAGATGTTAGAATTATAATTTAATTACCTACCTAAAGACTGCAAAATAAAAAATAATTTTAGCTAAATTTTCTTTGTTATTTTCCATTTTTAATGTTAATTTTATTTCTTTGTTATTACGGTCATTGATTTGAATTCAATGTCAAAAATCTGACTTTAAATTTAAAGCGTTTGATACTGTGGGAATTTTGATGTTTTTTTTATTTGAATATAATTAAGCGCATCCAAAAAAAAACATATGGAAGGTATCTCAATTCAAATTCAAAATAATTTTGTTTCGAAAAAATGTGAACAAATAGTTCGTTATAATGCATAAAGTTTACATTTTTTGTTGTTATATAGTGTGCAAATATTTATTATATTAAGCATAAAAGAATTCACTGTCTTAAAGTCTATTATTATGAATATAAATAACGTTTTTACAATATAATATTATAAAAACAAAATGTTTTATTTAAATTCGATAATTAGGTATACATAGAGAGAAAAATAATAGTTAATTATAATAGTTAACTATTATTTTCTCTAATAATAATCGGGTATTTTTCGCCGAAAGGCGTGTAGTTATAAGTATGCGAAATAATAATAGTAAAGCGTGAGCGTATAGCTTTGAAGATGTCCAATAATAATAAATATGCAAAAATCTGTAATTTTCAACACCTGCAGACTGGTCCGCAAATTTTTGAGCAATGCCGAAGATTCTTCACATCACAATACCCCTTTTAGTACCTTGCTACCCAAGGTGCATACTTGGTTTAGGCCCGTGTACACTTTTATCCCGGTGCTTGCCTACATATATACATACATAACTTCACACCTGTATCCCTTATGGGGTAGGCAGAACACCAGAGGTTATAATCTGATGTCACGTTTGACAAATGAGGTATTATAATGATGGAGAGAGGCTATTAATATAAAATGAATATAAATGACGACCACTTTGGCGATGGGGTTAGCCTGTGTCACCTCAGACGCCAGTGGTTGCGGGTTCGATTCCCGCACGGAACAAGAAAAACTAAATTTTCCGTGTCTGAGTGTTTATCTATTTATGTATTTTTATTCTAGGTTTATCCTAGTTTGCTACATGGCAATAACACAAGCTATGCTTACTTTGGGGCCGTGTGTGATTTTCTGGGGATTTTATTTTATCAATTGAGTAGTATAATTTATGTATTAACTCACATTAGGGTGTATTTTATATTAGCAGCCACCTTTTGATTTATCCGCTTTACGTAATTGTGACTCCCACCATGGCGCAGATGCTTAAATTGTGAGGTTGCGGGATCGAATCCAAAATGAGAAAGAAAAATAAATGCTCTTGGTCTGGGCTTATCTATATCATCATCATTCAGCCAGGAGACGTCCACAGCTGGACATATGCCTCCCCCAAGGTTTTCTACGTCGCTCGGTCCTGTGCCGCCCTCATCCAGCGTTTACCGGTGACTTTGACCAGATCGTCGGTCCACCTTGCGTCAGTCCTACCTATTTATCTATACAGTGTGACTAGTGGGTCACTTGCAAAATGCGAGGACGTGATAGTTTGAGATCATACATGAAGAGAAAACCTAAAATAAAAAAAATATTATTAATTATTTACTGAGTTTTAATCGAAAGTTTAAGAATTCAGTACGCAACGCATGGTTACATAAGCGTAATACAATAAATACTTAGCGGGCGGTCATATGTGTGTGGCGGGAACACAGCTGTGTGCATGTTGATGGAGCCGGCGCGTCGGGAAAATGTAGTAAGGTCTCTTTATTTATTTAAAGGGAATTCTGGTGAAAAATTTAGTACCTAATTTTATTACGTAATTATGATCAGAATCGAGTACAGAGTGCTCTCCTTCAATATTGTCACCCTGTATACCCACCTCAATAAAATTATGAAAGTCAAAGTTTTGATGGATAGTTTGCTTCAACTAGAATCGCTGGACTCCGTTGACCGAAGAGCCCGTAGGCTAATAAACAACGTCGACCTTACAACCATAAACTGCAGACCCTAGAGCATCGTCGAGGTTGCTTGTTTATCCGTGTACCACTTAGCACAGGATACATTTTGGTGAGTGCGCGAGTGCTCTGTTTGAACAAATTGAACCCTCACCCTTTTACCATCGGATTACTAGACGCAGACAGAAGTTCCATCCGGATATGATAGATATTCTGAAAAGTCGAACTAAGCGCTTGGACAGTTTCTTTTTGATACAGGTCGCCAAGGATCTGCTTGCGTCTATTGTCCCTGACCAGTATAGTCCTGGTACTTTTAAGCATCGAGTGAATAGGTTACTCGTGGATAGACCTGTAGCACCTTAGTCTTCAAGTTCACTTACCATCAGGTGTCATGGAAGACAAACGTCCCATCTTTACAATGATTTGATGTATTTACGGGATTCTTACCACGATTTTTAATTTTATTTTCGCACGTCCGATATTTCGATGCTGTTACAAGCACCATGATCGCGGACTGGCAGATGTAGGTAGGTGGCGATGACAGTTAGAGGCCACTGACCTCTATATTTACCACTGGACTGGCTGTTCCGTAAGTTTGACAGCTATTTTTTTGTGCCTATTTGAAGCGCCACTAGCGAGTAGCGAGTGTCCACAGAACTAATTTTGACGTATATTGCAAGTGGCCGCCAGAGAAGTGCTTGCTTATTGTTAAGTGATTTTATATTATTTAAATATTAATTCGAATTTTATGTTGTTATTGTTATAAGCATTAGATAAAAGTTATCAAGAATGAGGACATGTGTATATTGTAAGCGACTAGTTTTAGTACCACGGACACTCGCTACGTCCGACAGCGCCAAAATGGCGATTATCAAACGGGCACAAAAGCACTTTGACAGCCGCCAGTCCAGTGGTAAATATAGAGGTCAGTGGTTAGAGGCAGATAAATCGATCTACCCCCTTTCTTATTAGTTTTGATCTGCTACTACTGGAACTCACATTAATGTCACTTTTGCAAAACACGCTCACGGTATCACTGGGTTTTTGACCGGACACACCACTTTCGCTGTTTTTTGGTTTAGTAAAAGTCCCACCTAACCACTGGGTTCCACGTACTAGATAATTTAAAACCGTCTTCTCGATTAAAGTTATTTTCGCATTTTTTTATTTCTAACGCTTCTTTGACGAGTCGCGGTATGTAGTGTCGTTCCGTAGATAAGATCCGAGTATTATAGAACTCAACTCAATGATTAAGGCCCGATTCTAACAGATGTTCGGCGATGGCTGATTTGTTTGTGTCTGAGTTTTTTATGGCTCTGATGTGTTCCTTAAGACGGCATGAAATAGTTCTCTTCGTTTGGCCAATGTAGGAGCTGCCACAACTGCAGTAAATTTTATAAACACCCGGTGTCTCAAGCGGTATGTGATCTTTTGGTGAGCGCAGACACTGATTGATTTTCTTGTAGGGAGTGAAAATCGTGTCGATAGAGTACTTATTTAATATCCTTCCTATTTTACATGTGACACCTTGTAAGTATGGCATGAAGGAGAGCTGCCGCTTCACGCGGTTATTTTCACATTAAATCATTGTGAAAATAACCGCGATAGTTTAAAACAATTGTCCCATCTTTACTTTATAAAAAAAAAAGATGTATGGATTTATTTCCCCAATCACGGCAGAACGACCCAACGGATTTGGATGGCATAGTGATAATGTACAGCCTTAAATAACACATAGGCTTTTCTTCTATAACTTATTGTCCTTTATTTATTTTTATTCCAGATTTTCGACAAACTCCAAGACGAGCATCCGAAACGCCTGGACAAGCTGCAAGTCATCTCAGGTGATATCCTCAAGGAGGACTTGGGGATCAGCCTCGAAGACATGGAGATACTGCAGCGGGAGACTCAGATCCTGTTCCACTGCGCTGCTTGTGTCAGGTAATGACGATGATGACCAGGTTATGGAAGAAGTAGAGGAGTTTAATCTTTTAAAGTTGCCCATTCTCTTCAGTTTTAGATATAAACTGGGGCGCCTCATAATGGAAATATTTGGTTTCAAATACCAAAAACCAAAAAATTAGTACTTACCTAAGATTTTATTTATTTATTTATACTTTATTGCACACAATTACAATAGGAAAACTTATAATATAACAAAGAACGTATGGGCAACGGCGGCCTTATCGCTGCAAAGCGATCTCGTTCAGGCAATCTTAATATAATTTTTTCTCTTCAATATAAGCTTAGATATTGGTAGTCAAAGTTAATAGAATACAAATGTAAATGATGATGATGATGATGTGATAGTATATTATGTAACAAATTAGCAACGCTCACGAGTTGCATACGACGTTTTTCAACACACTTGTGAGTAAAAGACAGACATACGTGGTCATAAAATAACAAACACACTTGATAACAAAGCTGTGAATTGTGATTGAAAAATGGCGCCGAACCTCCACCCGCCAAATGTGTCAATGTCTGTATAGCATATACATACAGCCTATCTAATGTATATGGATTTGAAGTGGTATAAAATCTCTTTGTTGTTTCTGAAAATATTTAATGTATAACCCGGACCAATAAAATATGCTCTGTTTACTCGCATGTAATTTGCACAAAAGTACAATTCAACTTTGTAGGATTCATTATATTATGCACGCGTGACTTATAGCCCAGTTTATAGTTCTAAATTCAATAGAATAACGCTCACTTTACGAGCAAGTGTGTTGAAAATAATGATATCTTATTTTATTTTGTACCCTTTATGTATGTATTTTGTGCATCGATTCATTCTAAGCTTCTGTTATGTGTTGAAAGCAAATTTAAAAATGTTTGGAATGAACTGCCTATGTCTATTAATCCTGACCAGTATAGTCCTGGTACTTTTAAGCGTCGAGTGAATAGGTTTCACATAGATGAACGTATACCATCTTAGTCTTCAAGATCATTCACTATCAGGTGTCATGTAAGACAATCGTTCTATCCTTAGTTTAACGACCACTTTGGCGATGGGGTAAACCTGTCTGCTTCAGACGCCAGTGGTTGCGGGTTCGATACCCGCACTGAACAAGAAAAAAAAATGTTCCGGGTCTGGGTGTTTATCTATATTTATATTATAGGTTCCCCCTAGTTCGCTACATAGTATCTCATAACACTAGCTTGGCTTACTTTGAGGCCATGTAGTTGGTGTGATTGTCTGGGCATTTTATTATTTATTATTATTTTTGATATAAAGTGTTTTTGAGAATGTGAGAGCGATAGGGGAACTTTCCAATGTACACCCATTGGAAAGTTCCCCTATTATTATTGGTGTCTATTATTACCAATATTTGGCACTTGTTGATAATAACCTGTGAATAATATTTGTTTTATGTTTTCCTCTTAGTTTCAATTTGTTATTATTTCCACATTTGATCTAGTACTTTTTGCTTTGATCTAGTACTTATTGGTGCATTTATGATAATGACCCTTTAACCTATAAGGTTGTTACACCAATCGATCGACGTAGGAATGGAACAGTTGAAGTTGATCAGCAGGTTGATAAGACGCGCCGCCGCCGTTTCAAATTGTCAACCAAACTTTTTCGAAGGAAATTAACCTTTTTGGAGCAATAATCATTTTATTTTCATGTTTTTATTTCATTATTTCCACACTATTCGATCCACCGTTAGTTCAGTGATTTTCACTTTATATATTTAAACAGTTATGAATAAAAAATACGAAGCTAAAACACGATGCACTTTCGTGGTCCAAGGGGAAGGTTTAAAACGATGCACACACACACTTCATACTTTATTAGATAAGTTTATAAAATAATTATATTTACTTGATTTTATATTCAATTTCATCTTGTCTACGTTTGTACTACCTAGATTTTGACGTTTATTCGATGGAGCGGCGTAGTGGGAAGCGGTGTAGTGGGAAGCGGCGTAGTGGGAAGCGGCGTAGTGGGAATAATTCCGTCGATCGACGGTCGGTCGAACGGTATGCATGGATCGTTTAAAGCTACCAGACCTATCGACCGACGTGGATCGATGGAATTGATTGATTGGTTAGTCGAACGGTATCCGTCGATCCACGAAAGCTACCAGAAAAGCCGCCCGTGCCGTTGATAGACACCTTAAATAATATTTGTTTATTTTTTCCATAAAGCAATTTGAAGCTATATCCCAAATTAGACTTGATAATATATCCATTTTAACGTGCTTTAGTTTTGTGATTATTTTTTCCTTATTTCTTTTATCACCTGTAATTTTATACAATAAGTGTTAATTGACAATCCTATTCTGATCTCGTCTGTAAGTTTTCTGAAAAATAAATTGAAGACGCTGGAGCACCAAGGTTGCTTGTTTGAAGTATTTTATCGGCTACATTTTGGTGAGTGTGCGAGTGCTGTTTTTGACCAAATTGAACCCACCCCTTTTTACCACCGGACTACTAGACGCAGACAGAACTTCCATCCCTATATAGTGGATTTAACAAAACAAATTCAAAACGCTTCGATAGTTCCTTTTTGGTATGGATTGCCAGGGTTTGGTACAATCTGCCTGCGTCTGTTTTTCCTGACCACTACAGTCCTGGAACTTTTAAGTGTCGAGTGAATAGGTTTCTCGTGGATGGACGTGTAACGCCATAGTCTTCATGCGCACTTTCCATCAGGTGACATGGAAAACAAACGTCCTATCCTTACAATATAAAAAAACTGAATGTCGATGATTTTCCCAGGTTCGACATGCCTCTTCGTGATGCTATCAATCTGAACACCGTAGCGACTAAACGACTCCTAGCTCTGGCAGAAGGCATGAAAGTATTGGAGGTAAGATCTATTTAGTTGGTCTTATTTAGTTTAAACATAAAAAGGTCTTAATTTATAAAGTTAATACATACATACATAACTTCACGCCTGTATCCCTTATGGGGCAGGCAGAACACCAGAGGTTATAAAACCATCTGATGTCACGTTTTAGTTTGGAGGTATTTTAATTATGGATAGATACTATTTCAGTGACAGGTCAGCCCATCGCCCACACAAAATGCCAATAAAACCTCTGTCCCGTAACTGACTTTTACAGTATGCTCGGGAGGAGAAGCAGCTGGCACATTCTATGTTTTTCTTTCCCTCCCAATCCAACAACTTGTAACTTACAAAGGAATTACCTTAAAATCATCAAGGTGCAATGATAAATAAAATAAAGTACTTAATACATCCTGAATAACACACTCAATTTGGTAGATATCAGACTTTTTTTAAATACGTATGATAATCGACGAATGCAGAGCATTCAAAAAACCGACTTTACTAACAGTCACCAAGATGCAATACTCCGTATTGATACATATTTTTTCAAACGTTTAAAATTAGTCAAAAGTAACCAATCGTTTTCGGTGAAATTTATATGGGATCACTGAAGTATTACTCTATCATATGAAATAAAAATACTTTAAATTGATTCATAATTGTCCACAAAATCGTGAAACAAAGACACAAAATTAAAAAAGATACACACGAATTTAAAACCTCCTTCTTTTGGAAGTCGGTTAAAAACTATGTATGAAAACGGAAATATACCCATACGTTTCACTTCAGCCAAAGCGTTGACAAGGTCTTAAAAAGTTAAAAGTGTTTATAAAGTCAGTTTTTTATGCTCTACATTTGTCTATTATTAATTTAAACAAGGACTGCATAACGGTATGAATTTCTGTAAAAAAAAAAACCGTATGACGTCATACCATTAAAATTAATGTATTTAAAAATAACAGAAGAGGAATTCATACTGAAATAATTCGTGTACCTTTTTTATTACTGTAACATAACTGTTTTTTTCAGATAACTGAAAGTTTCCGGTATTAATATTAATATTAAAATTTTATTTTTAAATAACTGTTGAATGTTCGATAGTTTAGTTGCAAGCCTATGAAGCGTAGGAACATAATGCTGACCTAAAATGAAATATGCTAAAATATTTCTGTACTATAAACATCTACAGAAATTAATCCGGTATACATAATTGGGGTACTGATATAATTAAGTTAGATTTTAATAACTTGTACAGGTATTGTGTTTGACGAAGCAGTACACTAACAAGGGTACTGAAATTATACCGATATGCAGTCCCTGATTTTAACTGTTTGTCTCCCCAGTCGTTGCTCCACGTCTCAACGGCGTACTGTCGTTGCGAACTGGCAGTTTTGGAAGAGAAGGTGTACCCTTCCAAACATCGACCTCATGACGTCATGGAAATTACCAAGTGGATGGACGACGAGCTGATCACTCATCTTGAGCCGAAGTAAGTCAATGTCAAAGTCAAATTTAAAATATTCTTTATACTCGTACAGGGTGTGGCAGAAAAAAATTCTTGAAAGAGAGGCATTAAGACTGACCAGAAAATTGTTAGGTTTGGTTAATTTAGCTCGTGGCTGGTCATCTAGCTCTATATCTTCTGGCATGGCATGTTGTAAAAATGTGAATAATTCACTATTCGAAATCCGCCTGGCTCACGATTACTCTTCATTCATTTTTTTTGGATTGTATGAAATGCCAGTCTTTTCCTAAACCCGTGTATTACAATTTTCAACCTAGTCTTTATTTACCATCAATATCCAGTCCCCTCTGAAGTCGTTGCAAGACGCGTTTTTTATTTATTTATTTTTTTTATTTTACTTTATTCAGGAAACAAACAGTCATTATAGGTACTTATAGTTAAAATATATAATTTATACAGAGACCAGTGAAGTTTCCATACCAAAAATTATAAATTTAAACGAAAAACACGGTCACACAATACATTAGTAGGTACAATAATGAAATTAAAATAAATAACTATACATACAATATAATACCACAGAATAAGTAATATTGATAATACCTACAATAAACCTGCGCAAACGCATTGCATCGACTTCAGAGGGGGACTTGATGTTTCGCGCGATCTATCATTGCGAAAATAAGGTAAAAGCAGCACGGTTTTTGATATACCTCTTTCATATTTCTTATCTTTTCTACAGGTGAAGTATTATGCATTGTGTATATATACACAACTAGCCACCGCGCGCGGTTTTACCCGCGTAACTTTTGATCCCGTGGGAATTTCGGGATAAAATATAGCCTATAACCTTCCTCAAGAGTTGGGCTATCAAATTCAAAAAGATTTTTTCAAATCCCACTTGTAGTTTCTGAGATAAGCGCGTTCAAACAAACAAACAAACAAACAAACAAAAAAACAAATTCTTCAGCTTTAGTATAGTAGTAGTATAGATATTCGGCGGTCATATTATATCTCCTTGTTGTTATAACGACCGCACTGAAAAAAAATACACATACAAGCCACGACGGACGACTTAGTCAAATGAAAAGTTCATTAAGTACCTAAATTTCGTTTTAATTATATGATGAATTAATTAATTAATTGTAATTTAAATTAGCGCTTGATAATAATTATAAGTGTACGTATACCTAAGTTTGTTTTTGCTTCGCCTATTTCGTCAGTCTCTTTATTGAATCTCTGAATATTTTAAACAAGTACCTACTTAAACAGTATCGTATGGTAGCTCTGAATTGAATGCTTAAATTAACAAAGGATACTGTTGGGATGATTTAATTAAAAATCAGAGATCATAAAATACAAAAAAAAAATACAAAAAACTATATTAATACTATAGCCGCATTTGCTCGCAAAACTTAGTAAGCGCTTGTTAAATTTGTTAGCATTAAAAGTGGTAGGTACCTATATAAATGAATGATCGGCAGTAACCCATTTTATCACGCAAACATGCATTGCAAAAACGGAATGATCGACGGTAACCCACTTTATGCCGCATACATGCATTGCAAAAACGGAATGATCGACGGTAACCCACTTTATGCCGCATACATGCATTGCAAAAACGGAATGATCGACGGTAACCCACTTTATGACGCATACATGCATTGCAAAAACGGAATGATCGACGGTAACCCACTTTATGACGCATACATGCATTGCAAAAACGGAATGATCGACGGTAACCCACTTTATGACGCATACATGCATTGCAAAAACGGATTGATCGGCGGCAACCCATTTTATCACGCAAACATTCATTGCAAAAACAGCCTTTGGAGTGTTCAGGTTCGCTTAGGAAAAGAAAATTTCGGTGTAGCCTCCATAACACAAGCCTACACCAGCTTACTTTGGGGCCTTATAGTTGGTTTGCAAGTACATACATACATGAATTCATGCCTGTATCCCTTATGGTGTAGGCAGAACACCAGAGGCTATAAAACCATCTGATGTCATGTTTGACTTTAGAGGTATTATAATGATGGAAAGAGACTATTGCAGTGACAGGAGGTCAGCCTATCGCCCGCAAAAACGCCAATAAAGCCTCTATCCCTTGATTGACTTTTACAGTATTCTCCGGAAGAGAAGCAGCTGGTACATTATATGTTTTTCTTGCGCTCCCAGTCCAGCATGGCAGGTGTGGTGATGTGTCCAGTGTGCAAGTTTGGGAAATTTATTGAACTACTGTATTTCTCGTTACAGGATAATTGAGCCACAACCCAACACATACGCTTACACGAAGTCTTTGACTGAGGACATGGTGCTGCAGCACACGGGCAAACTGCCTATCGCTATAGCCCGACCTTCTATTGGTAAGTAATTGTAAAGTGGTGCCCTGAGCGAGAAATGAAAGCCAAGACTTCTGAGTAAATACTGCATAAATTTCCAATAGATCAGACATTAAATAAGTACAAATTAGGTTGCATAGTGCATAAATACGTAATATTTTCAGTAAACATAATCTATTTATTACGTCTCATCTCCACCGCAATAAAAAAATAAAAAAGTACTAAGTATTTATTTTATTAGTACATTCTTATTGATGAATAAATAAATTTCATCATCATCACAACTCCGTGTAATGAGCCCACTGCATGGCTCCTCTGGGTGATGAGGAGGTTTAGGCCGTAATCCACCAAGCTGGCCCGGTGCTAGTCGGTGGATATCAGATACTAGCCACCGCGCGCGGTTTTACCCGCGTAAATTTTGATCCCGTGGGAATTTTGGGACAAAATATAGCCTATAACCTTCCTCAAGAGTTAGGCTATCAAATGCAAAAAAAAAAAATTCTAATCCCACTTGTACTTTCTGAGATTAGCGCGTTCAAACAAACAAAAAACAAACTCTTCAGCTTTATATATTAGTATAGAAGTATAGATAGTATAGATTTCATGGTGCCGAAATGGCTTCCGACAAACCCTAACGACTACTGTATACAAGTATACAGCACCCGGGACCGACTGCTTAACGTGCCCTCCGAAGCACGGAAGTCGTCGTGAGAAATGAATGGTCGGAGGTCACCCATCCTAATACAGACCGCACCGAGCGCGCTTAACCTGCGATATTGTTTGATATGCACAGTAACCACGGCGCCACGATGACTTCACTAAATAAAATTTACTTATTATTATTTATTTGGAATAAGATTCAATGGGAAAGATATTAATAGAAACGCGGCAGAAAATCGTACTAAATTAGGAGAATAATTAACTGGCTATGCTGAGTTGCGCTGTACTCGAAGAATTTTGTGTATGCTATTGACACCTCGATATATCCTCCCGCCTCTTCAAAACGCGGTCGAAAGCAGCAGTTCTTAAGAATGGAGTATGATAAAATACAATTAAAGTAGGTATGTACACAATAAAGCCCCAGCTAGACTGTTGAAAACAAAACATCAAACCAAGGTGAATGACCTTGGCGGATTGTAAACGGCGCGGCGGTGTTTAGAAACACAGACATACATCTACATAGACAACGCAAGTGTCACGATTTGTATGGAAACGAAGCGTGCCGACTTTATAAGACCTATTTTGACGTCACAGCTGATATTTATTACTGGGAAATACAAAGAGATGCCGCCGATGAAATCGATTATTAAGAATGATATCGATATTGTGGAATCGACTTCTAACAGACATACATACACACGGATTAAATCTAGAGGGGACCAACCTTGACGTTTGGTCGAACACGCAAAGTACATGCATTTGCGTTATCCATTTAGATGTATGTTTGTGTTTTGGACAGTATGTACGCTTCTTATTGTATATTTTACTATGTAACTATACTATAAATGAAACGAGTTTTGTAGCTATTAGCCTGGGTTTCAACCTTTCCTTCTTTATATCCTCAATTGCATACAAAACTGCCATCGCGAAGATGTTGCCAACGCGAGAGATCAAAGCGCACTGACGATTTGGGGCGTGGCTTAGCGTGACCTTGGTTCGTGTTCTTTTTTGGAGGCTTGTTTACAACCACCGTTCATAATGGCTCGGCTACACTACCGTGATATGCCAGTAATTATTGCCATAATTTAAACAACACCTAGGTGTAACCACGATTTACGGCCATAATTTTACAATGCCAATCAATATGGCATATGGCGGTAGGCAATAGCTCCGGCGGCGGTCTTTTTTCGCACATCAAAGAAGATTACCGCAGTAATTATAGCGTTTGTGGCCACACTACCGTTTGTCCAGTGTGCAATATGAGCTCACCGGCGACGCACGTATCGACCGACATGGAGTGGTCAAATGAAAAAGCGCTCGAGTTTTTAGAATTATTCCAATCCGAACCGTCTCTTTGGGATACCCTGTTTTGTCTTCTTTTAGCTTTGTTGAAATTTAAAAGATTCATGTAAAAATAATTGGCACTCATAAAACACAACGCCGCTGCAGCTTCGACCTCCATCTTGAAAAAGTCATATTTACCGCCGAATTTAATGCCATAATTATTGCCGGTAGACGGTAAGGTAGTGTGGCCACACCAGTTCATGCAGTAATTTAAACGGTAATTTAATGCCATAATTATGGCGGTAACAGCCCGGTAGACGGTAAGGTAGTGTGGCCGTAGTATAACAGTGTGGATGATACTTAAAACCAAGCAGGTTTGGTATACATACATACATAATTTCACGCCTGTATCCCTTACGGGGTAGGCAGAAACTTAGAGTCTATGAAACCATCTATCTGATGTCACGTTTGTCAAATTTGGAGGTATCATAATGATGGAGAGAGACTATTGCAGTGTAAAGGGGTCAGGTTTTATATATAAAATAATAATAAACAGTCATACAGGTATTCGGGAATATGATACATTCCTTGATGATATAACTAAAGTAAAACTTATTTGTGGCCAATTTAGGCTCATGGCTTGCGAAACCTAGTCATTTTTGAGATAATCAAGATTTAAGACATACAAAATAAATTATCTTTTACATAATTGCTATATTGCTGCCGACTTTTTCCTATGAATTTTAGTCCTATCCATAACCTATTTTTTATCTTATTTTAGTGACTGCCGCTCTGAATGAGCCGATGCCTGGTTGGGTGGACAATTTGAATGGACCAACTGGCCTGCTAGTTGGAGCTGGAAAAGGTAAGAACTTCTCATTTTTATTTACCTCCGTTATTTGTAACTTTACTAGCCGATTCATGCGGTTTACCCATGCCACGTATTACCTAACAGTATTTCAACTCGGCCGCATCTTTGAAATAAATGCCTATGGCAGCGCCGCGGTCCGCTCACATACGATAGGGCTGCCCGCCATCATTACATTTGCCTAGTTTGTGTTTATTTATTACTATTTAGTTCTGTGATTGGAAATATACTTTTTTAATAAAAAAATTAAATACTTTGTGAATTGAATAGGAAGTGTTCAAGAAAAATGCGTATTGTATCAAAAAACTATGTATACGTTTGAGTAACAAATCGGTCGTATAAATTAGCGACCAAAAAATACTTGCACCTCGACTGAGACGTAAGAAATTATTTATTATTCCATTTTAAAGAATAAAATATCCGCATTTTTTATTCTTTAAAATTAAAAGTTCAATCAAAATTTGTTTCGGCATGCAGACTGAGCGCATGCCGAGATCGAGCCACGCAGGTATAGATCGCGCTGCGACCGTTTTCTTTGAAGTTGAAATATTTTATATATTATAACCGGTGAAGCGGTGCAACACATACCCTTAGGTATATCCATTTTTACTCCAGCAACTAGGTCCCGGAGATATTTTATTTTAAGAAAATCTTAAGATCAGTTTCATCACGGGCTATATCACGAGGGAGTATGTTATTCAAAAATAAACTCGTTTTTTTTTTGATAATTTTTGACACTACTTATTTTTATTGAACACTTCTTATTCAACTCAAAAAGTATTTTTTTTTATTAAAAAAGGATATTTATAATCACAAAATTAAATGAAAGTAATTCAAATATAACAACTTTTTAACCGGATTAATCGCGTCTAATTTATATGTCACATTTTAACTCGACGTTTCGGTCTTTGCAGACCCCGTGGTCACGAGAGACTCAGACTCAATATAAATTAGACAAGGTTAATCCGGTTAAAAAGTTGTTTTATTTAAATTATGAATCATGAAAACTTAAGAAATTTTTAAATGAAAGTAAACACAAACAAGGCAAATGTCATTATTAAAATGTTCGAGGCGTTAAATGCAATTCTAAGCATTCATTTCAAATATTCGGCCGAGTTGAAATACTGTACAGGTATTATTACCGTGACCTCTTCATGATACTTCTGTGCAATACAGGGTGAAAAGTAAAGTACTTTTTAAGATATTAAGTCATATCAAAGATGAGAATTTATAATTCTGTTTATCTCTTTTATCGTAGTACCATGTTCACCAAAATTAACGGACGGTGGTCATATAATTTACTATTTTGTTTCAGGCGTAATTCGTTCCATGCATTGCAACGAGACGTACTTAGCTGACATCATCCCAGTGGACATGGCTGTAAACAGCTGTATACTGATAGCTTACCTGACAGGTGTTGAGAAGTAAGTGTACTCTGCCTATAATAGTTTTAGCAGGATTCTTCGTGAACGGGCAATAAGTATTGTTATGCCCATACGCAGCGAAAGGTCACTGGCTCACTGCTTTTAAAATAAATAAATAAAGACTTACCAAAATCCAGCAAACCCGCACAAACAACGCCGTTCAAGGCGGCGTGGCGGCAAGTATATATTAGATATGTAATTAGGAGGGGAATCAATTATATAGGTAGGAATGGGGATATATTTATAGTACATAAATGTAATAACATAGATTGCACTACTTTTCACAAATTTGATTTCCAAAGCACGGTTAACCGGCACAAAATATCAATAACAATGTGTTTTCGAGGCGCCAAGTCACCAGAGAGTCAATCTACAATATCACTTTGTTTTTTGACAGAGGTCAAAACCTCTGTCAAAAAACAATTCGTCTTCGTTCATTGAAGCAAAACCACAGACTAGCGCCACCTATGGTAACTGGCGCGAACACTTCGTGTGTTTTAATATCGTTTGTGGCCATGATTTCTGTAGAGATACCGAAATGTCAAGTTAATAAGGAAAATACGAGTACAGTTATAAAGCTCATTTGTAATATAGAAATTACTTCAAATAGGTTTTCAGTTATTTCGCCTATTGAATACATAATATGTAGATGTTTCTCTATAAATAACAGCTTATACAGGGTTGATTTTTAGTCAACAGCCAAATTTAAATGTTAGTTTCTGTGATACAATATAAACGTAGCTGCGTATTTGCTTTGGCACCGTTCAGTACAAAAAAGTAGAAATATGGAACCACAAACGTTTTGAAAAATAGTCGCTGTTCATGAACAAAACTACTACGACGCGGCATTTATTTGATAATACTACGTCTTAGTACTACAAGATGTTTTGTAGTAGCGCGTAGTTATCTTTATTTTAATGGAAATATAGAGTGACCATGCCTTGGTTAATATGCTAGCGGATATATTATTATCCTTGTAAAAAAATTAAATACTTTGTTGTTGCAAAAATCGTTTCTATTAATGATAATTATTGTGTAAAAAAAAATTGGGCGATGACTATAAATCAACCTTGTAGAGACCTATTAGATAAAGAAATAATAAAATCATATGTTTTTGCATTATCTATAAGTCCAAAAAACGTGTGAATTGAGTCATAAATTAAAATTATCCTCCACACTTCTTGATTGCATGATTATTTCAGATCTTTAAACTTAAAGATTTTTTTATTGTTGCCTACAAATTGTTTGTTGTAATTACTGAAGTTTTTCTTCTTTTTCAGACCGAAAGAAATTAAAGTCTACAATGTGACACAATCAGGCATAAACCCTCTCACCTGGGGATATGCTTTAGATTTAGGTAAGTTTTCATTTTGCAATGTCATTTTAATTTATTTTATACGAAATATTTACCTCATCACCATCCTTAAAACTCTTTGTAATGACGGGCCACGTGAATGTAGCCACTAACGGGCTCTCAGTCGCACGTTCAGTAGTCAGTTCCGAATGTTATGTATTTGACGACCACTTTGGCGATGCAGTAACACTGCCTCAGAAGCCAGTGGTCGCAGGTTCAATTCCCGCAAGAAACAAGAAAAAAAATGATCCGGGTCTGGGTGTTTATTTATATATTATGTATTTATATTCTAGGTTCCCCCCTAGTTCGCTACATGGTATCCCATAACACAAGCTATGCTTAGTTTGGGGCCATGTAGTTGCTGTGATTGTCTAGGGTTTTTTTTTTTTAACGTTAGGGTAAGTCAGAAGCTATTTTAGCACTCTGCAAATTCTGACATCCACCAACCAACACTGCGCCAGCTTGGTGGATTACGGCCTAAACCGCCTCATCACCCAGAGAAAAAACTTATAGCCCTGCAGTGTGGGTTTATTGAAAGGAGTAGGGATGATGATTACAATAGAGTGATTCCAATTTTCCAAATCAATTGGTATTTAATAAACGCCATGGTTTTGCATTCTATCTTAACTTTGTGGTCACATTAATGCAAATTAATCACCTAAAGTCAGATTGATAAGCTTCAATTTTCTTTCTCAGGTCGTGTCCACGTGGACGAATATCCATTCTCAGTGTGCCTTTGGTACCCAGGGGGGTCGTACAAGTCTTCGAGGATCCACCACTTGATCGCAGTGTTCCTGACACATTACTTGCCAGCATATATCGTCGACTTTTTACTGTTTTTGACTGGGAATAAGACTTTGTAAGTATTTTTTTTATTCTATTTTAACTGATTGTCTTGAACTGATGCAAAAAACAAGGGAAACAATTAAAATGAAATAAGCACACGTGTCTGCTTTGATAGTGATAGTGATATTTTTGGAGTTACATACCATATAGTCACAAATCACATACCATCAGATAAGCGTCTAAATCGTTTTTATATCGCTTGAGATCGACAAACAGCCGTGGGCTGTCTTGTGATCTTCAATCTCATCTTCACTTTATATCTAGGTGCTATCTAGGTCAGGGTGCGGTCTATCGATTTGAAAAAGGAGGAAACTTTGAACTAAGGTATTTATTTTAGGGCTTTGCCTATTATCATGGAAACTAGTACACCTAGGGGAAGCAAAACAGTTTGCCGCCGCATGACCGTACAATTGGCAGCGGTGATACTGACCTGGAAAACCACGCTTGTGTGGTACTTCGACGCGGATGTTGGAGAGACCGCACACGGTGGGCTTGCCTCTGAAAATAGACTGCCCTTGCGGGCTCTTCGCTAGGATCACTAGCGCAAGTGGGAACTGCTTGCCTCGGCGGCTGTGCATTTTGTGCACAGATTCGACGGGGAAGCCTTGAGAAGACAAGTCCTCTTGGATTTGCTCGTTCGAGAGCTCGAACGGCACGTTCCTGAGGACGGCACGAATCTTACGCTCCTCAGGGAGGGCGTAAGTGTGGTAATCGAGCTTTTGATCAGCAAGAAGCCGAGTAAGATTCCTGAAATCGGGAATGGAATTGACAACGACCTTAATAGAGTCACCCACGTTGGATGCCTTACTATACTGGATCTTGGGATTGTGTCTACCGCAGAGAGCTGAGACCTCGGTCCAGCGGCTCTTGTCCCGTAGAAAGACAGGGGGCGGAGACTTGACTTTCGGCGGAGCCGAATCTGATTGTGACGCAGGCTGTGATGCCGGGATCGCTGAAACGAAGGGCGCAGGAGCAGACGCCGGTGCGACATTTTGCGGAGCAGGAACAGCGGCTGGAGCAGCTGAAACGGATGGAGGTAAAGTCGAAGTAGCAGATTGCTTCTTCTTCTTCGATTTTTACTTTTTGCGAACCTCTGTGGACGGAGTAGGAGATTCTGGAACAATAGGAGTGGAGTCAGAGTCACTACCCGGCGGGGTAGTTTTGCGTTTGCACGCGGAAGAGTCTACCAACATACTACTACCGGCTTGCTCAGAAGGGTCTGGCGACGCCGGAGAGTCTGTTGGGAAGGTTTGACCTACGAGCGCTGACAAAGCGCGCTTTGGGTCGAAGTCTGGAGGAACTAAGACTGAAAGAAGATCAGGAGGGAGTTGGATGCCCCGCATGTTTGCGTGGGCAAGAGTCTGAACTGTTTGCTGCAGTTTATCAACAAAAAAGAGCTGCTCGTGGTTGAGCGTTGCTATCACAGGATGCATTATGCGGGAGTAGGAGAGTGCTGTAAGAAAGGATCTAGATGAGACAATTGCGTGCCGTTATACGGCGAAATGGTTGCACAAACTGCGCTGAAAAAGAGAACGACCTAGTACGGACCTATTGCCGGTGAACGGCGGACGATCAGGCTTCGTTGGCACGGTTACGTATCCACCTGACCAGCGATGCTTCGGCCGGCAGCAGTCGGGTCCGCCCTGAAAAGGGCAGATGAATTAGCCCCGACACCACACAACCCCCACAAGAGAAAACTTTCCGAAAGAGCTTAACTTGGCACAAGGGCAGCGCAATACGAACACTCGGGAGCGGCCGCAGACACGACCGTTCGGGAGCGAACGCAAACGGGAAGTGGTTTTTAGACTCATGCCCTGCAGTGGGCTCGATATAAAGAGTTGAGATGATGATGATGATAGGTGAGATAGAAGATAAACGCGGGCTTAGTCTCCTCACATTAGTTCCACTGTGTAGTCTTCATTTATATTCAGGTCATATAAAAGCTTAATGCTTCCGAGCTGGACTGGGAGCGAAAGAAAAAACATAGAATAAACTCGTACCAGCTGATTCTCTTACCGGGTATACTGTAAACGCAGTTAAGGGACTGAGGTTGTATTGGCGTTTTTGTGGGCGATAGGTTTACCTCCTGTCACTGCAATAGTCTCTCTCCATCATTATAATGCCTCCAAATTTGTCAAATGTGACATCACATGGTTTTATACCCTCTGGTGTTCTGCCTACCCCATAAGGGATACAGGCGTGCATGAATGTATGTATAAAAGCTTGCTTTAGACCCACATAGTCGGTGTGTCAGTTTCAGTAATTGATTTATATTAATTACAATTTATTCTCACAGTATGGTGAAAATGCAGAAACGAGTCAACTACGGGCTTGAGGTACTTCAGTACTACACAACGAAGGAATGGAACTTCAAGAATGACAACTACCTCGCTTTGAAAAACACTGTCTCCGAAGAGGACAATAAGACGTACTACACGGATATGATGGTAAGAAAATGTTTTGTTTTTAACAGTTCATAACGGCTTAGAATATCCATAGCATCCCTGGATAAACATGTCATACACGGTGACTGGTGGGTCACTTTCGGAATTCGAGTACGTGATAGTTTGAGATCATACACGAAGACAAAAATTAAATAAAAAAACAAATATTAATTATTTACTGAGTTAACTTAACTGAAAGTTAAAGAATTCATTACCAAACGCATGGTTACCCTGGTAACTACTTACCACGGACGTACGCACGACGCTATCAACACAGAGTAGGTACGTAGGTATAGACGACTACACGAATGGTCGTCGAGCCGTGAAGCATACGCTTTATTTATTCTTAGGGAATTCTGCTGAAAAATTAAGTACCTACTTTTATTACATAATTATGATCAGCATCGAGTACAGAGTGCTCTCCTTCAATATTTAAAATTAGTCACCAGTAAGAATCCCTTAAATTCATTAAAAATTGCCTTAATGTTTCGCGATTCATAATTTAAAAAAACTGAATCTACCACCACTGCGGAAAGTCGATTTGTTGAGAAGAAGTGGCAAGAAACTCAATAGCAATCATCTTTAAAAAAAAAACAATAACAGTATATATCCAGGGAATCCCGTCTTCTTGCATCCAGATATCTTATAGTCGTCATTTTTACATAACACTTGTTTTACCATATCCTTAAATCTATCAAAGGGTAAATCTTAAATATTTTTGGGATTTTATTATAAAAGCGTACACATTGACCCATGAACGAGTTAGTGACTTTGCGGAGCTACTCTAGTTTAACACTCTATTTCATCTGCTTCGTGTTTTATTTTCTAGTCCCTATTATTTGACAGAATACTGTCTTAATTCATTATTACGTCCACAGGTCATCGACTGGAGTGATTACATCAAAAACTACATAAAGGGTGCCCGTGAATACGTCTGTAAAGAAGACCCCGCCACATTACCTCAAGCTAGAAAACTAAATAGACAGTAAGTAACGATCATCAATAATACCTATACTAATAAGATGGAAAGACCAATCGTAGAAAGTATATAAAATTATATTTAGGCTTTACACATTGTTGATACACAGATAAAGGATAAAAAAAATACAATAAATATTTCTGACACTCACACAACATTATCTAGTTCAAATTAACCCACCCAAAATCATGGATACTGATAAACTTAAAAAATATATAAAATATATATTTTTTTAATAGAATATAAATTTAAATAAACATATTAACATCCATGACTTGAAGATTTATATTTGTGTTCATCGAACAAATATCCGCCGCCTCCGCCTGGATTCGATAGGACCACTGGCATAAAATTCAATTTACGTTACCATATAATAAAAATAAAAACAGTTGTAGTAAAGTGAAACTTCTCCTACGCCCATTTTGCGGCAGAGTTTAAGAGGCACCCTGTATATGGTAACAACATAAGTCGTAAAAACAAATGTGTATTTCTTACTGTTTAGCTTTAGTTTAAACATGTAGAGATGTGACAACAGGCAAAAATAAACATACGAACGATATTTGATAATTTCCTTAAAAAATATATTTAAATTTACTGAGTGCCATGGTCATCCTATTTGCTTTGTTTAACTATCATACACCCATAGCACGGTAAATTTATCTGTACAGTATTTCAAATCAGCCGCATCTTTGAAATAAATGCCAACAGCGCCGCGAACATGCGATAGGGCTGCCCGCCGTTAGCATTTTATTTACATTTGCCTACTTTGTGTTTACTTCCATTTAGTTTTGTGAAAGACAAATAAAATAATATGTGAATTGAATAGATTTCCTACAAACAAGAACAGTTCAACAATAATGCGTTTTGTGTCAAAAAAAACATGTTTGCGTTTGAATAACAAATCGGTCTTATAAATTAGCGACCGAAAAATACTAGCGCCTGAGACTTGCGAAAGGGTTTATTGTCAAATTTTTAAGTATAATAAATCTGCATTCTAATGTAAAGTCCAATCAAAAATTGTTTCGGCATGCAGACAGTCGAGACTGGCCGCATGCTGAGATCGAGGCGCGCATGACTCGAGTTTCGTCCGTTTGTATGAAATTGAAATACTGTATACAATATTATCGTGCCTAAGACTATTCAACCTTAGAGTGACCATAAGGTAGGTGTTTTTTTTTCTCCAAAATCATTATCATTATAACTAGGTTGATTGTTTGCTTTTAGAGTTATGCAATAATTTGTCTTGAATGAAATACTATGGAAACCAGCGGGAATTTAAAACCCTACCTTTACCCTATTTAAACGATGTTGATACTATTAATATACACATCGAATACATAACGTCCTCCTTTTTTAAAGGCGATAAATAAGTAGTATCAACTTCATCTAAGCAGCCTTAGGTTGCCCGATCTTGAAGTTTTTAAATTCCCGCCTTTTTCCTTGGATAGCTTTAATTGGTCAGACTCTAGAAACAGTACAGATATCTACAGTAATTCAAATTCATACAAACGAACGAAAACGCGAGCTATACCTACGCGCCTTGATCTCGGCTTGCGCTCGGCATGCGGCCAGTCGCAACTGTCTGCATGCCGAAACAATTTTTGATTGAGCTTTATATAACAATGGGGATTCTTTATTTTATTTTCAATATTAAACATGGTATTTTGACACAAAACGCATTTTTGTTTAACACTGCCTATTCAATTCACAAAGTAATTTATTTGTTTATAAAAAAGTATATTTGCAAAAATACTAAATGAAAGTAAACACAAAGTAGGCAAATGTAATTTAAATACTGAAGGCGGGCAGCCCTATCACATGTGAACGGACCACGGCGCTGTAGGCATTCATTTCAAAGATGAGGCCGAGTTGAATTACTGATACATAACATTACCATGATAACGTCCTCCATTTTTGATGGCGATAAATAATTAGCATCAACTTCATTTAAGCAGCGTAAAGCTTTGCCTAAGCTTGACTTTTTACATTCCCGCCTTTTTTCTTGGACTGCTTACATTAGGCAGACCTTAAATATTTTATTCACATATTTATTAATGATCTTTTCTCTTTCTTTACAGATTATATTACCTGAACATAGTAACCCAGGTCATGATCTACGCTCTCTGTTTCTATTTCATCTATTACTATGTTAAACTATTTTTATCTTTCATACATTAAGAAAATACTCTGTTTAAACCATTTTGGTTGCACAGTAAACAACTGAAAGTGACGTATTTGTTAACAAAAAATGGCGACTCTCTAAGGTGCAGCGCAGACGGCACACTTTTTGTGCGATCGAGTCTGCGGCGCCGGACCGCAGACTCGATCGCACAAAAAGATTTTAGTTATTAGTAAAAATCGGTGGTTAACTATTTTTCTTTTTATTCTCAAATTTTATAACTGGATGTCAATTTGCAACCGAAAGGAGCCGGAAACTAGTGCTAATTATTTAGTTTGTAAGCCTTTTATACAAAAGTTTGTCAAATTGTTGTGCGCCGGACTTTTTGCGCGTCGTGTGCGTTACTGCATATATTTGCATAGGTTCTATTTTCACAGACTAAAAAGTGCGTCACGGATAGTCTGTCGTCTGCGCAGCGCCTAAGAGAATCTGTCTGCGGCAATTTGTGGAACTAACACAGAAAAGAAATCAAATGTAATGAATATTAATTTAAAGTTTGCATCCATATTTATTCATCAAAAACTTCCCTAGTTATCAAACCAAAAATTAAAAATTGCTCCTTGACTTACTTACATAGTAAGTTTTTCACAAGGAATATTTATTGATAAAAATATGTTTTTAGATACGCAATCTTCCTTTTCTAATAATAACAAACTAACGCAGTAAACTAAACCAATTCATTGCAGTGGATTTTTTCAATGCTTTCTCTTTTATTACAATCCGTGTCTCAGCTATCTTATACAATTTCTTTTTCTTCTTAAATCGATAAAATCTATAAATCTTTTTCACAAAAATATCGTACTAAACAATTGGTAAAAAAATAATGATATAACATGGGCATGGACTCAAGCCGTACAGCCTAGAAAAAAAAATGTAAAAATTTTAATTATTGAAAAAAGTTCCGCGTTTTGCCGCTAGGGGTAGATCGTTGACAGAAAAATCCGTACCAAAGTTGTTTACTGTTTATTTAATAGCTTTGAATATAATGATTAGTTTAAGATTTTAAACTGTGACAAGTACAATAAGTAGATAAGTTGATTTGTATCGTTTTCTTACCCTATTTTGTGTTCACTTAGTGGAGTAAACTACTAATTAGGGAACTAATCGATAATTTCATGAAAATCGAATATACAACGTTATTTTTTGGGGTGCGGTCTATTTGGTAGAAACTTGATACTCCGAAACCTATTTGGGATAACTGACTTCGCAGAAACTTCTTTAGTCGATCATTAATTAGGCATAAAAAATATTTGACATAAATATTTTTAGGCATAATGTGCTTATGACCGAATTTAGAATGGCATACATTTAAGATAGTAGAATTTTTATTGGCATATTTACCTTTGGCATAGTTAAAATTTTGTATAATATCATTTAGCATAACGTTCATTTAGAGTACAGATTATTTGGCATACTTTGACTAGGCATACTATGAAGATAAACCTAGGTGTAGCCTAATCACAACCCCCTTAACCACGACCCCTTAACCTGGCTTTGCCATAGTTACCATCGACTCAAGAGTGTATATAAAAAGCCGAGCGTAGCGAGGCGACGATCATCCGAGCGCAGCGAGGTGATCGGCCACCACAACCCCGAAATGGATACACCTAGGTTTAACCACATGTGGCCGGCTGCACCTAGTTTTAGCCGGCTAAAAGTATAAAAGATGATTCTTGCTGTAAGCATTATGCGAAATGATGGTTCTACTTTTAAATTGTTATGGATAAGAAATATATGCCATAAGATGAATCTGGTTTTGAACTTTCTGCGATGTGATGATTATACATTGTGATTATTATGGATACCAAAATTATGCGTACAGATAATTCTGACTTACAGAATTATGGGTTTCAATGTATGCTAAATGAGTTAATGCCCAACGATATTCTGCGAAAAGAGGTTTATGCTATTAGTTGTTATGCAATAAAAAATTATTACTTAAAAAGTTCTACTATAATAGGTGTACCCTATTTTTTGTTCATGCGAAACCTGGTAACAGTTTTTTTCAGAATTGTTAGAAAAATCAAATGCAATAGTTTTTACTCTTCTGTTCAAACGAAAGAATGAGTGAAATGAAATGTTTGTAAAAACGATATTTAGCACGATTGCTTTCATTCGCTCATTTTAGAAAGCATTTGTGAGAAGTACTTAATTAATTGTAGTTAGAAGTAAAATGTGTATTTTAATTTAGTCATTATACAATACAGACAATACCTCCTTTTAAAAGAATTTCTTATTATTTTTAAATCAAATATTTAGAATGTTGGGTAATATTTTTAATTTATATCTATAGATATTTTTTTTTTTGTAAATTTGGTGTCACTAGCTTTCTGTGTGCATATTAAAATGTATAATGAAAATAAAATAAAATCCCCAGATATATTTTTTGACAAATATTATATTACTTATACATATAATTTTTAACTTGTTTTTTTTTATATCTTATTATTTCTATTGATTAAACGATATTGTAAATAAACGATAAAAGACGAGGCAGTTTATTTTATTTTTCTTAACGCCCCTTCTTATACAGGGTGATTGGTGATTAGACCAGAATCTTTTGAGGTGACATAGCAGAGATTACTTCCTGTCATTTAAGCCCAAATCACGTGATCTGAAAGTTTTTAAAATACTTGGGTTTTTCTGTTTTATAGCTACAACGGGTAAAGAGAGCGTCTCAAAAATACAAATCGTACAATAAGACCAGTTTATCTTCTCCTCTCTTTGGAATTCATCAAAATATCTGTAGAGAACTCTAATTTACAAAAGAATACAATCGCATGCATCAACTGTGCCACATAAATGAATGCAGCATAAGACAGGCCAAAACTTTAGTAGTCAATCTGTTGCTCCATCGTTCTTACCTGCCTACAGAGAGTTTGGTCACAGATTCGGAATTGAGCATTCGCCATTTCATATCTAACATAAAATTCCCAACAGCTACTACATAATGCCCTTCACGCACACAAAAACATACCTGCGCAAACACTGGTAACTTTCAACACACACTGACAGATACACACACACTACATACAAACACACACGCGCACTCAAGAGATCCGCCGTATGTAATAATCTCCATACAAAAAAAAGGTTTGTAACTTTATTAGCTCCTCTGTTGAAAATTTTATATTAATTTTGTAAATAATCATAATTATGGACTCCGGAGATACAGGACAAGTTCCTAGTTCAGGGTCTATTGTATTAAAAAAAAGAATATACATAAAGTTATCATCTTAATGATAGGAACACTTTGATTTAAAAAAGCAGGTTTTGGATTTTATTTTGATTTTTTTTCTGCAATTGTACAATTAAATGCCGATTGTTGTAGATGTTTTTTTAGAAAAAGTGCACGACAAATTCATCAGCACTATTTTTGAGAGAAAAGAAAACTGTTTGTGCGGGCGTTTCTCCAAATAATAATAATTTTATTCTATAAAAATTCCACATAGAAATAATTTTATTGATGTTTATTAATCTAAAATAAACACTACTCTAAAACTGTAGAGAATTGAAATTGCACCATTATATTGAAGGAGTAAGACCGGATTTTCAGAAAAAAACAGAGAAACCGAAATATTTGAAAAATGGATCACGTGATTTGGGCTCAAATGATTGGTAATTACCTCCCTTATACCACCTTAAAAGATTCCGGTCTGATCACCAATTACCCTGTGTTATAGCGCTTAATTTCAGTCGACTTAAGGGTTAAGAAAGAAAACTTTGTTATATGTAGCGAACTAGTGAAGGAATCTTAAAATTAAAATACATCTTACTTGTATGCTTCCATGCTGGACTGGGAGCGAAAGAAAAACGTAGAATGTGCCAGCTGCTTCTCTTCCCGGGCATACTGTAAAAGTCAGTTAAGGGACAGAGGTTTTAAAGGCGTTTTTGTGGGCGATAGGCTGACCCCCTGTCACTACAGTAGTCTCTTTCCATCTTTATAATACCTCCAAATTTGTCAGACGTGACATCAGATGGTCTTGTAACCTCTGGTGTTCTGCCTACCCCATAAGGGATACAGGCGCGACGTTATGTATGTATGTATGTATCTTACTTATATTAAGAATGTGAATGTTTGGATGTATGGATGTTTGTTCCTTAATCACGGCAAAACGGCTTAACGGATTTTAATGAAATTTGGTATAGTAATAGAGTACAATCTAGAATATCACATAGGCTTTTTTATCCCGGGCAACAGCTAGTATAAAGATAAACAAAGAGACCCCCAACATTTGATTTTCTTGCTCCGTGCGGGAATCAAACCTGCGACCTCGCGATTTAGCTAGTAGCGTATTAGGTCATGTTTGGATGGATGGATGTATGTTCAATCACGGCAGAACGGCTTAACTGTAGCCTATATGCTATTCCAGATTGTACACTATCACTATGCGAAATTTCATAGAAATCCGTTGAGCCGTTCTCACGTGATTGAGGAACAAACATCCAAACATCCATACATCCAAACTTTCACATTTATGATTAGGGATGCAACGATACCGATACGATAATCGTATATCGGCAATTATCGTAAACCTTTACGATCATTCGTTATCGTAAATATTACGATACGATATTTTTACGATACATTTATTTCAAATTTTTTAAAGTTTATGTTTCCAAATTGGAATATTTAATAAGCACTAGACCACAACGTAGCTAAAATTATGTTGGTATCGATAAAAATATCGAAAAATTACAAAAAGCTTAATTAATGGCGCACAAAAATGTAAAAGTTTAATTTAAGTTTAAGGAAAAAACTTAAAAATGTTGTGTTTTCTGTGTAAGAATTTGCCAGTAATAAATTACGATTACAATTAAAATTAATTAATAGTTAGTAAATGTAACAATTTAAAATAAAATATAAGTTAATGATTGATGAAATAAAAATGCATAACTTTTTTTTATATACTTTTACTTTACTTAGTATTACATCAATTACAACAAAGCTTCCAATAAATTCATCAAAATGGTAAACAAATATCGTAATGCATTCGTATCGTAAATTGTTATCGTAATAGCCGTATCGTTGCATCCCTATTTATGATATTAGTAAGACTAGCTGTTTCGCGCGGTTTTACCCGCACAATTTGTGATCCCGCGCCAATGACTATGCCAAATTTCA
Organism: Stenoptilia bipunctidactyla; assembly: GCA_944452665.1. NCBI lineage: Eukaryota > Metazoa > Arthropoda > Insecta > Lepidoptera > Pterophoridae > Stenoptilia > Stenoptilia bipunctidactyla. Next base: position 15,562,016 of record OX101750.1, read on the forward strand.
TCCGTATCTGTTGAGGCGATCTGCCGTGATAGAGGAACAAACACACAGACATCCATCCTACCATACAAACTTTCACATTTATATTATTAGTAAATAATAATAAATGGTACGGTAAGATTTTTGGTGATATTGTCAAAAAAGTTGATTACCTAGAAATACCTAACTTTGAGTATTTTTCTTATTTGTATTGAAAATTGTTGTTTTTTGTTTTTAGTAAAGTTGAATTAAAAAATATCTTAAATTAGTAGGGCTTGTAATGATACACTAACAAGTAACGGAATAATTACCAAAAATGTAAATTCTCACTTTATGCCAAAAAGTCAGGACAGCGGAAAGTACTTTCTTGGAATACAGAAATGTGAAGTTTGTGAAAATTGGTGTGGTGCTCCCCAGCACGACCTCGGTTCATTATTATACTTATATGTTCTGATGGTAGTAAATAGATTTGAATTATTACTATTTATTACACCTATTTTACAATTTTCTATCTAATTTTCTATCTCAGTTTTGGACATACGATGGTCGCGCTATTCCATTTAGCAAGACCGTACCGAAAAAATGAAAAATTTAAGATTTAAAAACGTTATTTATACAGGGTCCGCATATAATAGTCAATTATATTTTAATAGCAGATTAGGATTAAAGAAGGTCCTGAATTTCGAAAAAAAAATTTTTTTTTTTCTATATTTTTCGTAAATTAAAATTTCAAAATTCTTCTCTGTGAGTAAAATTTAAGATTAATCTATATTTTATGATTCACACAATTAGATGAGACGTTTTCATTACTTTTTGTGTAGTCATAAACTACAGATCAAACTTAAATTTTGACCACTTAGAAGAATTTTGAAATTTAAATTTAAGAAAAATATTAAAAAAAAAATTTTTTTTTTCATAATTATGACTCACTCATTAGTCTTGATTTGTGTGGGGTATTGCATAGGTGTGCGAATGATGACGCACGCGCAGTGTATTTGTGTGTGTAATATAAGTTTGAATTTTATGATGTGATTTATATAATACAGTTGGTTTCTAACATCCGAGTGTTTCACTTGTCTCCCAACATCCTGCTCCCACTTGATACTTACGTGCCTAATACGAGCACATAACAGTGGTGACCCCGACGTATCACTATATTGATACCACGGGTCCACCTGTCTTTTGTAAGCCTAGACCTTTAGCTCCGCAGCGCTATAAAATTGCTAAAGAGGAATTCAGTAATATGTTAGAAGCAGGTATATGTAGGCCATCGAAGTCGGCCTGGGCAAGTCCACTACATTTGGTACCCAAAAAAGATGGTCAAGTTCGTCCTTGTGGCGATTACAGAGCCTTAAATGCCGTTACCAAGCCTGACCGGTACCCTATCCCACGTGTGCAAGATTTTACGTATCTAATAGCTGGTAAAACAATATTCTCTAAAATTGACATAAAAAAGGCATACCATAATATTTTAATAAATCCAGACGATATTTGTAAGACCGCAATTACAACGCCATTTGGTTTATATGAATTCGAACGCATGACCTTCGGATTGAGAAACGCAGCACAAACGTTTCAACGTTTCATGACAAATACTGTGCTATCAGGTTTAGACTTCCTATACTGTTACTGTGATGATATATTAATAGGATCCTCTAGTATAAGTCAGCATAATGAACATTTAGAACAAGTATTTCAGCGTTTAGACAGTTACGGAATAACAATAAATTTAGAGAAATGTACTTTTAGGTCCACTAGTATAGAATTTTTAGGCTACAAAGTCACTACAATCGGTATCAAACCATTACAAGCTAAAGTACAGGCAATTATAGATTATCCTAAACCGCAAAATGTGAGTCAGTTAAGAAAGTTTCTAGGCATGGTAAATTTCTATCGAAATCATTTACCTAAAGCAATACAATATTTAGAAATATTAAATAAATATATTCATAAGGCCAAAAAGAACGACAAAACATTGATACATTGGACACCGGATGCTGACAAAGCATTCGCAACATGCAAAAACAGTCTCGAGAAGGCAGTCACGTTAGCGTTTCCAGTAAATAACGCGCCACTCGCAATTTTTGCAGACGCATCAAATAGTTGCGTAGGTGCTGTTTTGCAGCAATACGTTGAAGGTACGTGGAATCCATTAGGTTACTTCTCTAGAAAGTTAACGGAAACACAACAAAATTATAGCACGTATGACCGCGAGTTACTTGCTATATTTTTAGGTGTAGAACATTTTAGAAGTTTATTTGAAGGCCGCGACTTAATCATTTTCACAGACCATAAGCCTCTGACATTTGCTTTTTCAAAATTGTGTAAAAATAATAAGAAAGAAAGCCCTAGGCGCATTAGGCAACTAAGTTTTATTAGTGAATTTACAACGGACATACGTCATGTGTGTGGACGGGATAATATTGTAGCAGACGTGTTATCACGTATACAGACCATAGAATGCACATCGAACATAATAGACTACGAGAAATTAGCTTTAGAACAAAGTCAGGATATTGAATTAAAAAATATTTTAAGCAACCCCAAATTCAGTTTTAAGAAAATTTGTATTCCGAATACTAATCAGTCTATTTACTGTGAAATATCGAATAAAAGTGCAAGGCCATATTTAACAGATGTTTTTAGAAAAAATGCATTTAACGCTATACATAATCTTAGCCACCCAGGTCTACGATCATCGTGTCGTATGATTAAAGATAAATTTTTTTGGCCAAATATGAATCGAGACATAAAGTTATGGACAAAAACATGTATAAGGTGTCAAAGGTCCAAGGTAAATAGACATATTCTAGCTATGGTAGTTATCCACAGGTTGACAGATTCGACCATATACATATCGATTTAGTAGGCCCTCTCCCTATTACAACAGATGATTACAAGTACTGTTTAACGATTATTGACAGAGGTACAGGTTGGCCGGAAGCGTACCCATTAAAAGATATTTCAGCCGAAACCGACTCCATATCACCCGCAGAGCAACGGAGCCGTTGAACGGTGGCATAGGTGTATGAAAGCATCATTAATGGCAAGACTTAATGGTAGTAAAAATTGGAATCACGAACTCCCTAGCGTAATGTTAGGACTTCGAGCAGCCATCAAAAACGACACAGGCGTAAGTGCCGCGCAAATGGTTTACGGTAGGTCATTGCGATTGCAAGGCGAATATTTTGTAGAAAGTACTGATAGTTATGATCCGCATACCGTAATACAAAACATTAGAGAAACCATTAAACAATATAAGCCTACCAGTACTAAGTGTCATAGTTCACAATCATTTTTCGTACATCCGGATCTTAAAGATTGTTCATACGTATTTTTAAGAATCGACAGAAATAAAAAGTCCTTAGTTTGTCCATATGAAGGTCCGTACAAGGTAATAAAAAAATCGGAAAAGATATTTGAAATTCAATTGGAAAATAGAGTTACTTCAGTATCGATAGACAGATTAAAACCAGCATATTTATTAGAAAAAAATATTTCAATACAGGATAGTCAGGATAGCGAGGTAAAAAATAATATGAAGTTCACGAAATCTGGTAGAATAATAAAAACCCCTGTTAGATTCATAAATGCTTAAAATAATAAAATATCGACAGGCAAATCCTGGTAACTCAATTACTTAGCTTATAAAGTATACAGCGTATCATAATGGTATGATTAAGTAAGTTAGTTCAAAGGTTGTCACAATGTAGGTGATTGCTGAGTAAACATGAACGTACGAATTAGATTTGCAATATGTAATGTAATTAGGTTTTTAACATTTCATTGTAACACTTGTATTAATAATCATATATCATATACAGATAATTAAAAGTACGTATACCATTATAACGTAAAAAGTTACTATTTTAGCGGTCAAGCTGTAAATTATAAATTTTCAAAATGGGCAAATCATACAGTGTTGAGAAAAAGTCGGAAGAAATTATTATTGCTCAAAATGGAGCGAATGACGCAACTACTTCGCATTTTGAACAAAACTTGGAAAAGTATGGCAAGATAGCTATAATCTTTGTAGTACTGGATAGCATTTATATAGCATATAAACTGTATAAAAAATTTAAACAGGATACCAGAAAGACATTGCAAAAGGAAATATCAGTATGGTATAGCGCAACTGGATCGCAAATGGCACCGCAACAGGCGCAGCCGCGTCATAACATTGTATAAGTAGGTGCTAAAGTGATATATAAAAAAAAAAAAAGTTTTTTTTAGAGAAAGGAGTTTGTTGGCTATTGCCGCGAGAGGAGGCTAGGTGGGTCCCAAGGGAATCCTAAGGGACGTTATTTTTGTATTGCAGACCGGCCTCTCGGGCAATACACCCTTGATTTTTGTGTTTATAAAAACATATTTCAGTAGGTTAAGTACATTAAGTCGGCCCTTGAAAAATAGGTGTCCGCGAAATTTAGAGTACAATATAAATATAAAAAATGAATATTTTATTTCTTATTGTATTTTCTTTTCCAAAATAATTTATATAAATATGTAAAGTAATGATCGATTGATAATCTATAAAACATCAAATACTTAGTGTTTTCTTTAATATAAAACTGTTCCGTTACTGACTGAGTGACTGAGGTACTGAGTGACTGACAGACAACGTACAGCCGTAACTACTGGGCGTAGAGAGCTGAAATTTGGTACATACATTCTTTAGGGGATGTAGGGGTGCACTAAGGAAGGAATTCCCGAAATTCCCACGGGAACGGGAATAATTGGACTTTTTAGTTTGTATGAAAAATCTTATTCCTTGAGCGCACTGATGTGAAACTTGGTGTAAAGGTTTTTCAATATGTGTCGGGTTGTGTTATGAAAGGAATTCCCGAAATTCCCACGGGAACGGGAAATATATGATGTTTAATTTGTATGAAAAAATCCCATCCCTTGAGTGCACGGATGTGATACTTGATATTAAAGGTTCCTCAATAAGTCTCTGTTTGTATTATGGAAGGAATTCCCGAAATTCCCACGGGAAGGGGTTGGACTTTTTAGTTTGTATGAAAAATCTTATTCCTTGAGTGTACGGATGTGATACTTGGCATGAAGGTTCTTCAAAGAGTGACTGGTTGTGCTACGAAAAAAATTCTCAAAATTCCCACGGGCACGGGAAATATATGATTTTTAGTTTGTATGAAAAAAACTTATTCCTTGAGTGCATGGGTGTGATACTTGGTATAAAGGTTCTTTCAGTGGGTGTCTGGTTGCATGGTTTCCGAAATTTCCACGAGAAGGGTAGTTAAGCGCATACGAAGTTGCGGGATAAAGCTAGTATTCTATAAATAGATTGTAAGAGCCTTGGTATGCGATGCAAGTACCTATTGACCCGCATTGTAGACATAGAGTCAGCATTTCCGACGAATCAACGTCGTTTTGTACACTCTTATAATAAGTTTAGTTTTGACAATATTATATGGGTCACAGATTTTAGTATTGATTTTTTTCTCTCTTGGTTTTATTGTTATCTCCCCAATTGTACCATTCTTAAGTTTGTCTTTACATTGTTTTTTTTATTTCTCCTTTTGTAATGTGTACAATAAAGTGTTAATAAATAAATAAATAAATAAATGTAAGTTAAAGTTAATGCCAATTACGTAAGAGAGATAGAATATATTTTGCTTACGAATTTTATTTGAATCTTAGTAAAAAGTTATAACAGAGCATTGAACGTAATTTTTGGATCAAACCGACAAATTTTAATGTTTGTAAATTAGTCTTTTGTGAAACTTACAATGTAATAAATGTATCTGAAATAAATTATCATTGTTGAAGTAGATTCATTATATTCAGGCGTTTGAGAACCTGGATCAGGATCGAATTCAAATCTAATTGTAATAATTCTTGAAATGATTTTTGTATGTAAGGAATGACAAAATTTCATCTTCAGAGTTTTCGGAAGTTTATTTTTGACTACCAGCAGCGGTTTCTTGCGATTTAACAGGAATAGCTAAACTTTCCTAAAGTATTATTGTAAAGAAACGGTATAAATTAAGAACAGATGTAAAAATAAGATTTTTTTTAAAAAGGGGGGAATATTGTGGGGTATTGCATAGGTGTGCGAATGATGACGCACGCGCAGTGTATTTGTGTGTGTAATATAAGTTTGAATTTTATGATGTGATTTATATAATACAGTTGGTTTCTAACATCCGAGTGTTTCACTTGTCTCCCAACATCCTGCTCCCACTTGATACTTACGTGCCTAATACGAGCACATAACAATTTGCTATTAAAATATTATTGACTATTTATTATGTGGCGACCCTATATAGCCTTGAATTTATACTTTTTTAAGTAGAACTTTTTCATTACTAACTAATTTATTTCTGACAATATGACGCCATGCTAGGAAGTACGTACTTTCTGGCAGGACCAACTTAAAACGCATTCTGTTTTTGGATTTTAAAAAGTTACTTTGTTCATAGATAATTGGATAAATACATATTATTATTGATTCTCCCTCGCAGCTAAAATCTAGACACGCGGCAGTGTGTCAAGCCAAGTTCAAGCAAAAGAACTGGCCAGCCAGCGCCAAGTGTAATATAACACGAACCACTTGGTGCCACTTTTGACCCTTCTGTTACTCGAAACCTCTTTAACGTAAACACATCAAACTACGTCTGTTTAATTATATCTGTCGTAGCCAACTGGTTAAATTAGCCACTCAATTGGACGCCTAGGCCGTTTCAACTGGCTTAAGGACAATTAGTCAAGTCGTTGATCGCAACGTTAAACCAGTTGGCTAAACGTTGTTTAGCCATTTAGTTAAATTGGATATTGTTAAATTTATGATGTTTGGTTAGGGTGTTGTGATTGTATTGAATAGTCGTCCATAAAAGAAGATACTTAATAGTTTTTATATAAAAACCGATATATATTTTTTTTAATATTAAAACATTAAAACGGAACTTATTTTATTATATTTATGATATTTATATTTACGCCACAATGGATTTTATTTCCTTGTGATTGAAATAAACAAAAAAAAAATTCTAATAAAAAAAAATTTGCTTGACTGGTTTTTCCGTCATGACAGATAATTTTACCATGACCTACTTGTTTTATTACTTTATCCAAAAATTTAAATCACTTCTTCAAAGGGCTAACTTTCAACCCGCCAAGTTGTTAAACGTTGAGTGTTTCGTGTTCAATCAACTATCGGCCTAGGCCGTTGATTCGGCCTAGGCGTCCAATTGAGTGGCTAATTCAACCAGATGACTGCGACATATCCATTAGTTAGAACATATGTTTCATAGAAAATGTGACTTACAAAATGTTAATGCTAGAAATAAGTGTAAGCTAGCCGGCTATGATAGTAGACTTCATAAAGTCACTAACTCATTTATGGGTCAATGCATAAACAGGCACAACAGGCGGCCTTATCGCTATAAAGCGATTTCTTACAGACAACCTTACAAATGTATGAAGACATAAGCAGGCTAAACAGAACACATGTAGTTATTTTATTAATACGGGTACTTACTACATATTCAAATAAGATATATTAGTAGACTCCAGAAGATCGCCAACTCGTTCATGAGTCAATGTGTACGCTTTTATAATAAAATTCCAAAATATTTAAGAGTAACTCTTCGATAGATTAAAGGATAAAAAGATTTACTAGAGTCTGGCCAACGAAAGTACACAATGGAGGTTTTTCACAAAAATCTTTTATCATGTTTGTTTAATCCACATGTGTCGTCCTATAGTTAGGGTTACAATGATGGGATTTTTTTAAATTCGCCAGATTTTTTCATTCTCTACTTTCATTAGCCCGACTATGTAAGATATCCGGATGCAAGAAGATGGGATTCCCTGGTTGTAAATTGTTGTTGTGTATTTTTAAAAGATGATTGCTGTTGAGTTCCTTGCCACTTCTGGCCACCGACGACCACTTTGGCGATGGGGTAAACCTATCTGCCTCAGACGCCAGTGGTTGCGGGTTCGATCCCCGCACGGAACAAGAAAAAAAAAATGTTCCGTGTCTGGGTGTTTATCTATTTATGTATTTATATTCTAGGTTCCCCATAGTTCGCTATATGGTATCCCATAACGCAAGCTAATGTTTACTTTGGGGCCATGTAGTTGGTGTGATTGTCTGGGGAATTAAAAAAAAACAGATTGACTTTCCGAAGTGGTGGTAGAGTTTGAGAATTGTTTGACTTACTTCAAATGTATTTAAATACTTAAGAAATAAAGAATATTTTGACTCTGACTTTTTTTTTTTTTATATTGTAAGGATAGGACGTTTGTCTTCCATGCCACCTGATGGAAAGTGCGCATGAAGACTATGGTGTTACACGTCCATCCACGAGAAACCTATTCACTCGACACTTAAAAGTTCCAGGACTGTAGTGGTCAGGAAAAACAGACGCAGGCAGATTGTTCCACACCTTGGCAATCCGTACCAAAAAGGAAGTATCGACCAAACTCAACTCATCTCAATAGTTCAATAGTTGTTTTGAACAAGTACCGATTTTATCTCGCAGGTAAAATTCACCACGAGAGCACCTGGGCATTTATTAAAAAAAAATAAAAACGTGCGAACCTCGTATACGACTGGCAACACTTTATAATAAATCGAGATGATTAATAGATAAAAAATCAAATTGGCGAGAGAGCGTGTTCCCAATGATTTAGTACTATTACATTTGAGCTTGGATCTGGATCACATTAGCCGAGCAGAAATAATAGAAAGAAACCGTATTGATCCAACTACATCTTTGGGAATGATCTATCGACAAAGGCTTTAATATTATGTGATAGAAGTTAATTTTTTATACAAAAACGTCTGACTTTCTCTTACAAAAAGAAAGTTACAGGCTACATATATTTAAACCTTATAAAACGTTTTATGTTGGTCTGCGGCGATGGACATATTTTAAAGGTCCAAATATAGTCAAAGCCTTAGACGCTGTAATCATGGAGCAGATTTTAGAAAATCCTGACGGCTCGCTGAGGTGGCTCTTATTAATTATAACCTCACAGAAGGCGATACAATAGTCGAGAATTTCATGATGTGGTTGCTCTACTTGAGATGCACGGCTATTAAGTCCATGAGTCCCTAAACAAAAAGTTCTGTGAAACACAACTGTCATGCGAAGAAACAAATATATCTTGTTTAGTAACTCTGTGCAGGTGGGTTCTGAAAACCATATATGGTAGATTCAAACGTGATTTTAAAATGTTCATGATATTATTAAATGAAATACACGGATTTCTACGGTTAAATTAGAACTATAATTAAATATAAACTACAAGGTGTCTGTTGCTAGTAATGACCACAGAGTAGAGAGATTCTAGTATCTGTATTACAGAGTATGATATAAGAGTGAACACAGATTAACAGGAAGGCGACAATTTATTATTACAAAAGTTTAGATACCGGGTTCTACTATCCATAACGACTGATTACAGAAGAGCCGCGGCACACATAAACGTGTTTCAACAGCCCTATGAGGCTAATATTATAGCAGCTTCAGACGTAGGCATGGCTACCATACTTGTCCTACTTGATTTTAGTAGAGCCTTTGACTGCTTAAATGTAGAGTTGTTGTTAAGTAAAATGACTTATTACGGCTTCACAGACGCGACTTGCAAATGGTTCAGATCTTTTCTCTATGGACGTCAACAATTTGTATCGTTAGAGGTGGATAATCAAATAGTAGAGTCGAACACTAAAGAATTATTAAGGGGAACGCCGCAAGGCTCTGTACTCAGCCCGATTTTATTCTCTATGTTCACCGCAGATCTCAGCCAACGGCTACAACATTGCAAAGTACATTTGTATGCTGACGATACACAACTTTATCTATCATTTGACCCAAATTCAACCGCAGTCGCAACCGATAAAATCAACTACGATCTTGATATAATCAATAAATGGTCTCATGAAAACACATTGGTTTTAAACCCGTTAAAATCAAAGTATATGGTCTTAGGCACAAAGAACCAGTGTGATGTTATGAAAACCAGAAGCCCAAAATTAGAAGTAAACTCAATTTCTATTGATAGAGTCGATAGAGCAAGAAATTTGGGACTGCTATTAGATGAGCAATTGCGCTACGAAGACCTTATAAATGGAGTCATAAAAAACGCATTTTTTAGGTTAAAAGTCTTATACGAATTTCATCGCTATCTCTCTTTGAAAGTAAGGATAACCCTGACTGAGTCTCTAGTCTTATCAAACTTCAATTATTGTGACATTGTTTATGGGCCTAGAATTTTCAAGAAAACAGCGAATGCCATTCAAAGAGTACAAAATGCATGTATGCGGTTTTGCTATAATATTTCTAAACGCGAACATATCACACCACATTTGATTAATTATAAAATTCTGAACATGGAGCACAGGAGAAAGTTACATTTAGGAAGTTTCGTGTCTAAACTAGTTAAAGTAAGAAGTCCTTCTTATTTATACAAAAAATTACTTTGGAAAAAAGATTCACACCAAGTAAATACCAGGTCTAAACATCAAAATAAACTTTCTGTACCTACTAAACACCACACTGCGAATCTCAGAGGCAGTTTCAAATTTTCGGCTTCGAAAATTTGGAACGATCTGCCTCCTCTATTGAGAAAAAATATATGGAAACAAACTTTTAAGATTAAATATCGAGCATTACTTTTATTAAATTAATATTTCTACTTGTTATATTGTTATTATTACGTATAACCTTGATATTTTTATGAATGATTTTTGATCTTTTTTTTTGTAATATGTTTGCTTTGTTAACTGTATTTAACTATTTTAATTATTTAAATGTTTGTCATATTTATTGTTGTATTTTTTTACCATTACTATAGCCATAAATTATAACATAAATATTTTACTTGAATATTAAAACGAATGCTGTAAATTGAACCTTCGACTACTTACCTATATTAATTTGCTAAGTTTATATACAAGGCTGGGCCTGAAAACCAGTGTAATGTTTAAGCAGCATAATGCTGAGGTCAAGCCTATTATCACAAAATGTATACCCATGTAATGTGTAATACCATATTTACCGTGATTATGAACCTAAGTTCAAAATCACATAAAACCGTCTTCCTTTAAATTGTATTGATTTGTATTCTTTTTTATTTTTAAGTTATTTGTGATAATAAAATTATTTTCTTTCTTTCTTTCTTTCTTTCTTTCTTTCTTTCTAATACTCCGAACAGTTTATTGGGATCATCAATAGAAATACACACAAGTCCAATCTTTTAGCGGACTACCTTGTTGAGCACAATTCGTGACTTAACAACCAGAGTAGCGTATGGCAAAAATTAAAAAAAAAACTCGCCATTCGGTTTTTTTAATCCCCATATTTTTATGTGCCAAAAAATTGGATTGATAATATATTTAGATTGATTAATACAAAAAAAAAGACGAGTGGCACTCGGAGACTGCCGCGGTAAAGCTATTGCATAGCATTTTTTATCAACTTATGCAATTATAATTATTTATTTATTTTATTAATGCAGTAATGTTTGATCTAATAGGAAGTTCCACAAGTTCCTAGTAGATGGCGCTGATTGTTTATTAAAGCCCGCATGTAAAGTTATGAAATCAAAGTATCACCGCTGTGCCGGTAGGAGTGGGGGGTGTTAGGTTTTTTCGTTACGGAATTTCTGGATTCGGTCCCCACGCTCCAGACCCGCGATAGAAGCTATGCAATAGCTTAATAAATATAAAGAAAAATGAGTTTTGTTTACTGCCACAATGAAGTCTCTCTACTTACAATACCCTTGACATTATCAGTTTTGTAAAGTTATGAGCGCAGCAAGCGTAGGTACCTCTACTTACAGAGCAAATAGGACGCCGATAATATCTTGTATGTAATCGTTCAAACAACGATAATCAATCAATATTTTAAATTTCAATATAAAACTACAAAACGAATTCATTCAATGGCAGCCCCAGACGGATTTTCTTGCTCTTCTTATAAAGATCATAGGGAGTTGAATACCTATGTTATTGCGACATCTACATCTTCGAGAACCGAATAGGTAAGCGTAGGGAAGTGCTATGAAAACGAATAGTATGTTTTAAATAAAACTACTTTTTAACCGGATTAATCGCGTATAATTTATATTTTACATTTTAACTCGACGTTTCGGTGTCTTTGCAGACCCCGTGGTCACGAGCGACTGATATGTTGTTATGTTGAATAGTATGTTGTTCATAATATGACCGACTCTGTGTGAGATCAAGTGAACTTTAAAAAAGCTTTTCACGTTAATTATCTCTCGTCACATAAATCATTTCAGTCTGGGGATTTTAAATTATTTTATTCTTTTTCAACTACTTTTTAACCGTTTTATTTTTATTTTGTTTTTTATTTCAAACTTTTTAAAGAGCATAATATAGGTACCATACATTACATTACACAACACCTCGTTCCTCATTAGCCCTCTCATCAGCCCTCTAATGACCACCGCTGGAAAACCCATGTAGTAAGTATTAGCTTTGGAAAACCCGAGTGAAAAACCCACATAATAACATAGCATTGGAAGAATTAGAGCGATTGAGAAGCATTTTACGCCAGTCGCGAACCAAGGAAACAGAAGAAAGCCCACAAAAATTTATTTATAATCAAAACCCATCACTGGTTAATTTTTTTCTATAATTTTTAGTTTCTATATCACCCAACATAATCTGCAGGAGTTGTTACCTTAACACCTATCTAAGAACATGCACCAATCAAATCCAACTAAACCCATCACTGAAAACCGCATTAAAATCGGACCAGCGGTTTTAAAGATTAATGGTAACATGCAGCGCCCCCTGGCGAGTTGTTACAGTAACACCTATCTAAGAACATGCACCAATCAAACCCAAAGCGATCACTGAAAGCCACATTTAAATCGGACCAATGGTTTTGCAGAATTAATGGTTGTTATTACAAACAAATGTTTACTGCAGCGCTCCCTGATGAGTTGTTACCGTTAAACCTATTTAAGAACATTATACCAATCAAATCCAAAGCGATAATTGAAAACGGCATTCAAATCGGACCAATGATTTGCAAATAAATATTTACGCAGCGCCCCCTGGTGAGTTGTTACCGTAACACCTATCTCAGAACATGCGCTAATCAAATCCAAAGCGATCACTGAAAACAGCATTTAAATCGGACCAATGCTTTTGCAGATTAACGGTAACATTGGCTTTTACAAACAAATGTTTACTGCAGCGCCCCCTGGTGAGTTGTTACCGCTACACCTATCTAAGAACATGCACCAATCAAATCCAAAGCGATTACTGAAAACCGCATTAAAATCGGACCAGTGGTTCTGGAGATAAATGGTAACATTGGTTTGCACAAACACACAAACACCCTCTCACCCCAAACGCATATACCGTATCCGTTCCGTCGTGGGTAACAAAACCGATTTCACGTCAAAACTTCGGCTGAGTTGAGAATGGCATCAACCTAAACATTTTCCGAAATCATACATATTTTTTCAAAAGTTTGAAAGGCTTTGCGTCATATTTTATATATCTGCCGGCTACCAAGTGTACAGTTAGCTACACCACTCAAAATAAAGTTATGGTAATAATGAAATAATGTTATAACCAGCCTATAACATGCTTTTGTACAAAAATAAGTCATGTTGCATGAAAAATAACACCTGCCTACCACCAAGTAATACCTACCTTATATAACATTTTTCAATAGGAGCTTTCTTAAAATACGTAATACTAGGTAATTAAAAGGCTTTTTTTATACTTAAGATCAAGATTCAAAGGATAGATCGTGCAAGGTTATACCCAATATATTTAACAAAAAATATACATATACACACACAGCTTACCTTAATAATATGCCTTATATATCTATGAATTTATAGGCTGACAAGGGTCTTTTGGCAAAAAAATTAACTAACCGCGATCTTATAAAGTGTCACTTCATGACTTTTGCCGTCTCATATTTATTGTTGTACTTTAAATTTAAAAAAAAATGTTAAAAAAAAAGTTTTTTGGTGTGGTGGTAACAGTAAAGAAGTTGTTTTAGGGAAGAAAAACAATTTAAAGTCCCTATAAATCCATAAACAGAGTAAACAAGAAAGTTGCCTCTGCAATCATATTTATATATTGCCATAATTTAAAAGTTGTATTTATGAAACGTAATTTTGTTTTATGTTAAACTACGAAACTACGATTCCGGGAGATGAGCCACTGCTGTAAAGACTTTATGAAAAGTGGATTAAACTCAACAGATATTTAAGTAAGTATTATTTTATTCTGAAGAAAGAAATGGTAACGATGATTAAGAATAACAGAAGATTTTTGATAGGGCACTTGATATAGGTAGTCAATTATTGTAAAATATTCTGGCCGTTTCTAATATACAATTTATTATGGAATTAAAAAACACTAGGAAACAGTATTTCTGTTGTTTCTTACGGGTTCTTTGTTTTGCATCTTAGTTTAATTCAGCTAACTTTACAGATATTGCGTTTACCGCCATATCAATGTGATCTTAACATGTTCGTAATGATCAGAGTTTCCATGAAACGAAAATTACCAAAAGTCAAACTTGGAAAGCAACCCTGTGAAATCCCAAAAATGTTTGAAAATGCATTAAATGCCATTAGAGCTATTGAAAGCGCAGTCGTTGTTCACATGTAAATAAATTACATGACGGATTTCGCAAGAACGACAGATACTTAGAAAAGCCTTTCATCATTGAACTATTTTCAAAGATCGAAGAAAGTAGTAATGACGAAGTTGACGAAATTAAAAATTGATATTTTTATCTCGTTATCTATTTAAATGATATTTGCCGAACCCAATTACAGTCAAAGACTTTGATACTTTTATTTATTATTTATTAAAAAAAATATTTTTAATGTCTGATCATCAGTTTTAACTTTTCAGATCTAACTTTTTACTTGAAAATAAATAATTTATATTTTTAAACATGTTCATGCATTTATGTTTTTCCCTGAGAATATGGTGATTTTACAGAATGGGAACCCTTATTTCACCCTCATGCTAACAACGTCAAGCGCCAAAAATGTCTTGTCGGACATGACGAAACAGATAAATTAAATTCAGTTAAATAGCTTTATTATTCATTATTAAGATTTGTACAAACTTATTTACAGAATAATTCTGATAAAACGCATAATAAATTTTAGTTCATGTTTTCGGGCCCTCCTATTCTGGACAAAAAGCATGTAATTCTATAGAATGGTAGGAATGGTAGCCGTCATTGGCGGGGTCTCGAACTCAACCGAAATGGGACCAACTATGAGGTACCTTCTATCATATGAAATAACAATTTTCAAAATCAATTCATAATTGTCTGAAATATCGCGTAACAAAGACACAAAAATACATACTGACGAATTGAGAACCTCCTCCTTTTTGGAAGTCGGTTGAAAAACTGACTAAAATGATAAACACACTCAACGTTCAAATATGTGATGCTATATTTGGCGTAACCTTCAGATATACGTGGACAATAGTGGGATATAGGTACCTAAATATTATAAAACATTAACGGTAATTAAAAATAATTTAATTGAATAGCTCTCTTTCTCTCATATGACAAAAGGGAGAGAAAAAATGCCCTTGAAATATTTGTGTATTATTACTAAAACTAGTTTTATGTTGTTTGGCTTTTTTTGTAAACAACAATGGTTGTAAATGCACAATCATGGTTAGAAATCGTTTATACAAATATGGCGATTATCAGTCTTGCGATTATCTTATCATATTTATCTTACCTTAATATGTTTGTTTCAATTGTGATTAGAGTTCTTAAATATAAAAATAACGGTTATACAGATTTTTTACTTATTAGATAGACACAATAAATTTTGGTGTTTGAAAAATATACAAAAACAGGAATTAATAAACTAACTTAATGTTTTAGTAAATAACCACAGTCTGAAACGAACTCGGATCCGGTGATACCGATGGCTTTTTCACTGGCAAGGAAAAGGATAAGGTCTCCGATTTCATGAGGTTGTGCCACTCTCTTCAAGGGCATGCCCACTGCCATATCGTCGATCTTGACACTGAGGTTCGCATTTTCACCGAAATCGGTGGAAACTGGTCCAGGACTAATAGTGTTGACTCTCACTCCATGCTCAGCAAGCTCCAAGGCAGCTCCTCTTGTGAAATGATTCATAGCAGCTTTAGATACTCCGTAAATTTTAAACGTGGGGCTGCTAAGTGAAGCGGTACCGGCAACACTGGAAATATTTATGATGTTTCCTTTTGTTTTGATCAAATGAGGAGCAACTAGGCTTGTCAGGTGCACTACTGCTCGGATATTCGTTGGCATAATTTCATCATAAGACTGCAACAGACTTCCATCTAAAATGGAACCTGTACGGGCGAATCCAGCATTGTTTACAAGTATGTCGATTCTTCCAAATTTCGCCACAGTATCATTGATGAGCCTCTTTGCATCGTCGTCCTTAGAAACATCAGCATTGACAACTAAAGGAGCCTTTCCAAGTTTGGAAACCTCTGAGGTCACTGCGGCTAATTTCTTTTCATTTCTTCCATTGATGACCACTTGCGCTCCTTCTGAAGCAAATAACTTTGCTGTGGCTGCTCCAATTCCAGAGCTAGCGCCAGTTACGATAACGACTTTCCCGGAAAAACTCATTTTGTTTATCACAAGTATCTTTTACGAACGCAAAAAGTATACTGAGCTACGGCTAAAATGTTCGGTCGTTTTATATGATACGAGCTTGTTAATGCTTTTATCTGTGTTACAAAATATTGCGTAATAGTGTTTTTTGTTACAATGATTCCCACACCAATGATTTTTTTTACAGGGGGTATCTATTTTACAAAATTTTACAATTTGTTGAAATTAAAGTAATAACTTAATCTTTTTTTTCGTGTATAATTATTTACCTATCTATTTTTTTTAAATAGAAAACTGTTAAAAACAACAGATACGGGTTCAAATTATAAATTTTGGAAAACTATCTTTAAATTAGAGTATTTTGTGTATTTTTGCAATAAATCGGCCCTCTTTTAAAATCGATATAGTTACTGTACACATCAATACAAGGTTGCGATTTGGCGATCGTGGCGAATCATCTTTATTAATTGATTTCAATTAAATGAGTGATACAGCAGTTTTATCTAGTAACTTCATTTCTATTAAAATGGTACTACATTGGTTGAAAAGTTCGCGGCCTGGCCATTAAAAAAAAAACTTTTGTTATTTTTTCTGCCGTCATTTTGAACTGTCATTATTCAATTGTCAGCCCGCGAATTTTCAATTTGATATCTTGTTTAAATAAAATTTTACGAACAATATAAATACGTGTGTAGAACAAATTTTCACTAATGGAGAAATTTGAACAACGTGCTGTGATTAAATATTTGTTTAAAAAAAGATTAACACCAAAGTAGATCCATGATGACATGCAAACAACATTAGGGGAATCTGCCACGTCTTATACCACTGTGAAAAATGGGTTGCAGAATTTAAACGTGGACGAGAGAACATCGAAGATGACCCTCGCTCCGGCAGGCCAATGACGTCTACGACCGAAGAAAACATCAATAAAGTGTGTGATCTCATATTGAAAGACCGTAGATTGACTATCAGAGAAATTGCAGACACTATAGGCATCTCATATGAATGAACGCAAAACATCATTGTCCATGAACTCGGCTTTTCTAAGGTTTCGGCTAGGTGGGTCCCCAGATTGCTTTCAGTAGAGCAAAAGCGAATTCGACTCACGATTTCTCGCGACTGTTTGGAGATGTTCGAGGCTGATCCACAAGGTTTTCTTGACAGATTTGTGACAATGGATGAAACCTGGGTTCACCACTATACCCCAGAATCAAAACAACAATCCAAACAATGGAAAAAATCAGGTGAACCAACTCCGAAAAAAGCAAAGGCAATTCTGTCGGCTGGCAAGGTGATGGCATCGGTTTTTTGTGATGCTAAGGGTGTCATTATGGTGGACTACCTTCCAAAAGGCGAAACAATAAACTCTGCGTACTATAGCACCCTTCTGCGCCGTTTACGTGAAGAAATTAAACAGAAACGCCCAGGATTACTGAGAAAGAAAGTGTTGTTTCACCAAAACAACGCCCGAGTCCACACGTCTGTCGAGTCTATGGCTCAAATTCGTGATTGTTGTTTCGAATTGTTGCCACATCCAGCTTATTCTCCTGATTTGGCACCTTCAGACTTTCATCTATTTCCAAACCTGAAAAAACACCTCGGTGGGCAGAAATTTTTAACGAATGAAGAGGTCGAAGCCGCTGATAACCTGTATTTTGAAGACCTTGAGGAATCTTTTTTTAAAACAGGTATGGAAGCTCTGGAAAGCAGATGGAAGAAGTGCATAGAGCTAAATAGAGATTACGTCGAAAAATAAAAATATTTTTGTATGTACTTTATTCTGTTTTCTTGACTAGGCCGCGAACTTTTCAATCCACCCTCGTATTGTCATTGTTGTCAATCAAAGGGTTTTAAGGGTTTTAAGCAATCCGATCAAAGTCAAAAACCTTTACCAATTTTTTTAAATTAATAAATATGTCTTACATATACACCACATTATCTATCCCAAATTATTCTCATCTATTATTTCTTCTCTTTTTATTCTTGTTTCTACTACATCAGAATTTTCCGGGCGCCGAAAGGGTTTCTTATGAACACTACTGTACATAAGTATATAGCAACCGGACCGACTGCTCAAGTGCCCTCCGAAGCACAGAAGTCACCGTGAGGCTGTAAACTGAACGGCAGCGACAGCGACAGCGACAGCGGCGCGGGCATCGTGATGTCCTGTGATGTCGCGGAAATCGCTGCCCGCGCTGCTGTCGCTGCCGTCCAGTTTGCAGCCTGAGAAACGAATGTTTGGCGGTCACCCATCTTGGTACCGACCGCGTCGAGCATTGCTAAAGCTGCGATATCGATCGATAGCACAGGAGCCACTGCGATAATACGACTTCATTATCCTAAGGAATCGCAATTCAAACTTTGTTTAGTACTTAGTGATTACTTCCGCGAGTGTCCACGTTTGCTCAAATATCTTGAATCGTACCTTTTAAACGCAACAATATAAGTTATTTTTCGTATCATGACAGTTATCTTGTCCTAATTTTTACGAATATAGTTGTTGATTTATTATTACCCCTTGCTCTGAAGTCGTAAATGAAAACCAGCCAGTTTTGCTTCTAGCACCCTTAGATTGCTGAAAACCCTTACATAAACTTTTCATTTTGTTATAAGGAGCAAATATGTATTACCAGGTACCGCAGAACGATGAACGCATCTATACCCCAAGGAAGTGTACTAGGATGCCTACTATTTCTAGTTTATATTAAAGACCTTCCAAAGGACATTAATACGCCGTGTCTCTTGTTTGCGGACGACATTTCTCTTCTAACTTCCTGCGAAACTAGCTCGGGCCTAAACGAAACGCTACATTCGGTTTTTGAACAAGTTGTGACATGGTTACATAACCATAGCTTAGACATAAATTTTGTAAAAAATTAAAATAATGACATTTAATCCGTACCAGAGGATCCCAATTAATATCGATTTCGAATATCAAACCACCAAAATTGAAACAGTTAAACAATATACTTTACTTGGATTAAATATAGATTCCAACCTAAATTGGAAAAGTCACATCAACTTGCTAAGATTAAAATTAGCTAGGTTTTCTTACGCACTTTATGAAGTCAAAAAAACCACAGACTTTAAAACGGCCCTAACTACCTACTATGCATATTCCTGGCTCAGCTATGGAGTGATCTTGTGGGGAAGCAGCGTAGACGCGCCTACTGTTTTTACAACCCAGAAAAAGCTTATAAGGATTTTAGCAAACATAGACAACACCAACAGCTGTAAGCCTTTTTTTAGAAATAGTAAAATCCTCACTCTTACATGCATATATATTTTGGAAATTTGCAAATTTGTAAGAAAACATCCCGAATTATATCAAATACGCGAAGAAATAACATCAAAGTACGTTCTCAGGCCATCTCGGAAGAAACGCCTAATACCTCCCTCTTCCCGGTTACCTATACACTCGTCCGGCCCTCAAGCTGTGTCCACAAAATTATATAACCACCTGCCGCAAAAAATTAAAAAAACGAAAATAGCGATAAAATGTTTTTATCAGCTCTAAAACAATTCCTGATAAAGAAATGCTATTACAGTGTTAACGAACTCTTAAATGACAAATTCTAAAATAAATATAAATGCTAAGCTATACTATAATATTTTAACAAACTCAAATCAATCAAATACAATTACAATAGGTACTTTAATATAATAATCAAATCGATAAAAAGGTAAACCTAACTACACTCGCGTATATCTTTTAAACGCTAAGACAGTTTTCCCTTAACTAGTTAAATAATTTTAAATTTCTTTAATAATTCACATTCAAGCTCAAATCATTTATTTTAATTTTGAATTTCAATTTTAATATCCAACAATAAATAATAATAACATTATGAATATATTATCAAATTGAAGTTAAATTAAATGTTAATAGTAAAAATTCAATAATGATTTATTTAAAATGAAAAATAAATACATGAGTACAAATATACAATTACTTATATTATATATTAAATAAAATATTACTTGAATAAAATATCAATAAATATAATACATATAAGGATTAATCTACAATATTTATTGAACAAAAATTCTCAGTTTGCTTTTGTGTGTACATTTGTTTCATTTGCTCATTTAAAATTTTGATTGTTTATTTAATAAGATTAAATAAATACCAAAGGAATCCTCCTCTCTCATTGCCATGCCTAAACTAGGTTCAGAATTTTACATGTTACATAAACTCCACAAATCGTATTTTTTTACCATCTGTATTATTATGGATAAATAAAATAAATATGAAAGATGAAAATAAGAAAATAAAAAACTATCACCACAGCCAATGAACAAGATGCCTTGAGGACCTTGAGTCATCCTGACCATTTATCTGAAAAACCACAAAGTATGGCGGCGGTGGAAATAAAGTATTTTAACAAGGCTTACATCGACTAACTTATGTTTTATTCCTTAAAATGCATCAATGACACATACATTGGTTAAATGTACTTAATCGTTAAAAGGTAATCGTTATTACCATTCAACTACTTACTTTCCATTTAACTCAGTTTACTCCAACCATTCAAATTGCACCAACTCTTCTCTCGGATGTCATAGTCTTCTACGGGATAAGCAAACAAATGGTGAGCATCCAACTACTTAAAAAAAAGGAGGGAGGGCGGTGAACCTACGCATTAAAATCCTGCATCACTAGTGCAAATACAAGTGGCAGAATTAGCAAAGTAACTTGTTATAGTAGTTGTCATAAATTTCCGCAAAGTAACGCCTGATTCAATCAATTAGATGAGCATCCACTTTCCACTGCGTTGATGACTGCTGCGATCACCCACGACCTCATCATAGTTGCAATTTGTGGTACGAGCGTTCTACTTGCAGTAGAAATCTGTACTGACGAAGAAGTATTTCAAGCATTATGATGATAACCACGGAGAGTGAATCCTTATTTTCATAGAAGAAACTGCGTTATTGAAGCTCTCAAATCAGTAATCTGTAACCATGGATTTATTAAACTCGGTCACGCAAATGGATGCGAAATATAATCGAGAATATGCCTACGTCTCTGTGGCGCTTTATTTCGAAACCTAAAGACAATTTGTAAAAAATGAGCTTCTAAAAGTGTTCTTTTACTATTGTAAACTTCAAAATACGTTTAAAGTTTTGAAAAAAACTGCCCTTCCAAGATTTCTTCCACCATGAAAACTCCAAACCAATACAAATCACCAAAGCTACTTAATTAACAAACAACTCACAACTAACCAAAAAAAACCGAATTAAATTTAAAAATGTCATCTAGTAACCCTTGCAAATTGTCATCGCCGAAATATCCAAGCGAATACTGGCTCATCTTATCTTACTTAATATAATACTTATTATAAAGACTAAAGTTTTAGGTCGTTTGGCTTTTTTTTTATAAACAACACCGGTTGTAAATGCACAATCATGGTAAGAAATCGTTTATACAAATATTGCGAATATCAGTCTTGCGATTACGTTATCATATTTATCTTACCTTAATAGTTCTTAAATATAAAAATTAACGGTTATAGAGATTTGTTACTTATTAGATAGATACAATAAGTTTTGGTGTTTAAAAAATATACAAACACAGGAATTAATAAACTTACTTAATGTTTAAGTAAATAACCACAGTCTGAAACGAACTCGGATCCGGTGATACCGATGGCTTTTTCACTGGCAAGGAAAAGGATAAGGTCTCCGATTTCATGAGGTTGTGCCACTCTCTTCAAGGGCATGCTTGCTGCCATATCGTCGATCTTGAAACTGAGGTTCGCGTTTTCAGCGAAATCGGTGGAAACTGGTCCAGGACTAACAGTGTTGACTCTCACTCCATGCTCAGCAAGCTCCAAGGCAGCTCCTCTTGTGAAATGATTCATAGCAGCTTTAGATACTGCGTAAATATTAAACTTGGCGCTAGATTCGGTACCCCCAACACTGGAAATATTTATGATGTTTCCTTTTGTTTTGATCAAATGAGGAGCAACTAGGCTTGTCAAGTGCACTACTGCTCGGATATTCGTTGGCATAATTTCATCATAAGACTGCAACAGTCTTCCATCTAAAATGGTACCTGTACGGGCGAATCCAGCGTTGTTTACAAGTATGTCGACTCTTCCGAATTTCGCCACAGTGTCATTGATGAGCCTCTTTGCATCGTCGTCCTTAGAAACATCAGCATTGACAACTAAAGGAGCCTTTCCAAGTTTGGAGACCTCTGAGGTCACTGCAGCTAATTTCTTTTCATTTCTTCCATTGATGACCACTTGCGCTCCTTCTGAAGCAAATAACTTTGCTGTGGCTGCTCCGATTCCGGAGCTAGCGCCAGTTACGATAACGACTTTCCCGGAAAAACTCATTTTGTTTATCACTAGTATCTTTGACGAACGCAAAAAGTATACTGAGCTACGGCTAATATGTTCGGTCGTTTTATAAGATACGAGCTTGTTAATGCTTTTATCTGTGTTACAAAATATTGCGTAATAGTGTTTTTTGTTACTATGATTCCCACACAAATGGTTTTTTACAGGGGGTATCTATTTTACAAAATTTCACAATTTGTTGAAATTAAAGTAATAACTTAATCTTTTTTTTCTTGTATTATCTATCATTATCTACCCATTTAAAAAAAAAGAAAACTGTTAAAAACAACAGATACGGGTTAAAATTATAAACTTTGGAAAACTATCTTTAATTAGAGTATTTCGTGTATTTTTGCAATAAATCGGCCCTCTAGTTTTAAAATCGATGTAGTTACTGTATACATCAATACAAGGTTCATGAGTCTCTCCCCTCAATGATGATTGGAGAGCAGATTGGAGAATTTTTTTTACACTGACACACACCAGTCTACTTGTACTCAACTTAAAACCTACTTTGTGCCTGTGCACATTGGTTGTTTACCAGACGTGTAGTTGAATTTTAGGTATTCTTGATTACATCAAAGAAGTTTTTTCTGAAAAATTGCAGTGGAAGATTAACCTCTTAATAATTATTATATTTAAACTTTCTTAGAATTAAGGTGTCGCTATGTCGAGGTCAGGAAAATGTAGTCTTTAATGAATATTTTTTATTTAATGCTCTATTAAATTTACTTTACGTCAATAAAAGAACGGTTAGGAAAACAACCAATAAATTATTTATGGTAGTATATACAACGTTATTTGTTGTTCATACGAAACCTTTTTTTTCTGGAGGAATACGTGCAATCACGTCCCCGACCTCTCAAGGGGGAACGGCGGGGTATGTGGGGATGATACGGCAGAAGGCCGAACCGACTCACTAAAAACCTCCAGTTGTACCTCATCCGCCATAGATGGAGCTCACGGTACCGCCATTGGCATTACCCGCGAGCCCCGAAGGATTGCGCTCAGCCTTAGCTGAGTGCAAGTAGGAAATGGTCCAGTACATGAGACCATTTCCACACACATAGCCCTAATAGCCGCAGCAAGTCCCCTCACCCGCTACGGCTGGCTATCAGGAGGAAGAAGGTGAGCGTATCTCCTTCTCCATCCCCCCCTCCGCTGGTTCATACGAAACCTGACAACAGTTTTTTAAGATTCGGTAACTGTATCGATTGCAATAGTTTTTGTACCATGTTATATTTTAACTCATCTTACAGATCCATACTTACACAATCCCAGGATGTAAGTAGGTACATAACCAACGTCGCATGAAGCGGTAGCGGGCGAGCGCCGGGCGCC
Source organism: Stenoptilia bipunctidactyla (assembly GCA_944452665.1). NCBI lineage: Eukaryota > Metazoa > Arthropoda > Insecta > Lepidoptera > Pterophoridae > Stenoptilia > Stenoptilia bipunctidactyla. The sequence continues at coordinate 15,586,299 of OX101750.1, forward strand.
CTGTGTCCTCAGTCGCGCGGCAAAACAAGACACCACAAGAGGCTTAGAACTTGCCGAGTTTCTAAGATAATATGTATTATAATTTTTTGTATACCGATTTTTTAACGAAAATATTTGACCCCAGTGCTAGGTTTCGCATGAACAAAAATTGACGTTGTACAACTTATTAAATAGATTTAGCAAAAATCTGTGATGTTCGCTTTAGTGCCATGGATGTCCTCCTAGTTTCCGGCTATCTGAGGAGTCTTTTACAAGATGTAAGTGCAGTCACGGTTGATTGATATCTCCGATACTAAGGTATGAGTAAAAACAGCTTAATAAATAATAGTTATGGGTCACTTCTTCTTTTCTCCCCTGGCTGTTCTACTAGATCAAAGTTAAGGTTGAATCATAGTGATATAATAGTGACCTGTGTATCATACAGACAACAACGCAAGTTACACCCTGCACACCCTGCATACTAGTGAGTCTAGGACTAATCTATTATTAATATTATCTATAAACACTCACCGGCATCATTCGCCTGAGTCTGCAGGGTGCACACACACCATAAACACTGTAACTGTTGCTGTTATAAAAACTTAACTTCAATCCAGTTAATTGATGAAAAATGTGATAAATAAAAATTACCCGACCACGATTCGAACCTGGGACCTCTCGTTTGCAGGACGAGTGCTCTTCCACTGAGCTACCGGGGCCTGGCGGTACGCCTCGAAATTACCACATTTTTTTGTTTTTACGTTATATTGCTAACGTAGCTCCATCTTATGGTATACCTTTGCAGCTAAGACCACCCGAGACCAATTTCTTTACAGAAATTGTGAATCCCAGTTAAAGTGATGTAAAGAAAATAAAATGTTAAAATGAATAGATTCGTCCCAGGTTCGAATCCTGGTCGGGTAATTTTTATTTATCACATATTTCATTTATTTAAAAATAATTGAGCATTTTAAATGCAAAAACTTAAAAACATTATTGAATCCAGTTGTTCAGTTGTTCAATAAACATTATATAACAATCTTATCAAGAAATATACTAAATATTTAACTGGAACCACACTGAATTATTGAGCACAACAACATTTACTAACAATTATTCAACGGTTAACTTCTGAGACCATCGCCCGATTTAACGTATCTAAAATTGAAAGTTTGTGTTGGAAGTTCTTTTGAAACCTAATTTTAAACAAACCATGTCAACTCAACGTACACCACCTAAATCGAAAGCCTCGAAGTCTACTCTGAAACCCATGGACTCAAAAAGCAATGAACTACAAGTAAAATATGATTCTGAGTATTAGCAATGAGTCTGAAATGGAGAGTTGCTCAGACAGAAGTATAAGGCGCACAAAACGTAGGCATGATGAAGATTCATGAACGAAATGAAAGCCATGCCACAGAACTTGAAACAAATGATTGGATCACTGTTTCATGCCCTGAATTTAGTGTTTTGTTTCAATTATCACAATTGTATTCAGAAAAGTGTAAACGAGTTAAAAGAACAAAACCGGGAGTGCATTAAAACTTTGAAATTTCTTAGAACACAATATGACAAATTGTTAAAAAAAATTGAACATACACAAAGAAATAAAATCAATTAACACTAAAATAGACTCTCTTGAAAAACTGCTCAGGGACTCTTCCATAGAAATAAAAAATATTCCTACAAAATGCTCCAAAAATAAGATGGATTTGCTAAACGTCATAAAAAAGAAATTGGATATCAGGGATGTTTTTCGCGTTTAAAGAAGAGGTATTAAAAACCAATCCAACGAAATTATTGCCGAATTTTCTAGTGTTCTCCTGAAATAGTCGAATTTTCTAGTGTTCTTCCTTGATTGAATGAAAAATTTTAACAACCAAAGCGATTACTGAAAACCGCATTAAAATCGGACCAGTGGTTCTATAGATAAATGGTAACATTGTTTTGCACAAACACACAAACAGGGTGCGGTCTATTTGGTAGAAACTTGATACTCCGAAACCTATTTGGGATAACTGACTTCGCAGAAACTTCTTTAGTCGATCATTAATTAGGCATAAAAAATATTTGACATAAATATTTTTAGGCATAATGTGCTTATGACCGAATTTAGAATGGCATACATTTAAGATAGTAGAATTTTTATTGGCATATTTACCTTTGGCATAGTTAAAATTTTGTATAATATCATTTAGCATAACGTTCATTTAGAGTACAGATTATTTGGCATACTTTGACTAGGCATACTTTTCAAACAAATAGCAATAGTAAAAATGATAACGCCTGATTAGAAAAGTGTTGCAATAATCATAAAAGGGTTACGTATTGCATTATTATAAATTGCATTTGTATAAAATTGCATATTGTAAAGCTTCCAATAACTAAAATCTTGATTTAAATAAACTAATAACTAAAGTTAAATAACACCCTTAGAACTAGGTTTAGCCTTCATCATAGCGGCTAGAACTAGGTGCAGCCGCACACCGGTGGCTAAACCTAGGTGTAGCCTAATCACAACCCCCTTAACCACGACCCCTTAACCTGGCTTTGCCATAGTTACCATCGACTCAAGAGTGTATATAAAAAGCCGAGCGTAGCGAGGCGACGATCATCCGAGCGCAGCGAGGTGATCGGCCACCACAACCCCGAAATGGATACACCTAGGTTTAACCACATGTGGCCGGCTGCACCTAGTTTTAGCCGGCTAAAAGTATAAAAGATGATTCTTGCTGTAAGCATTATGCGAAATGATGGTTCTACTTTTAAATTGTTATGGATAAGAAATATATGCCATAAGATGAATCTGGTTTTGAACTTTCTGCGATGTGATGATTATACATTGTGATTATTATGGATACCAAAATTATGCGTACAGATAATTCTGACTTACAGAATTATGGGTTTCAATGTATGCTAAATGAGTTAATGCCCAACGATATTCTGCGAAAAGAGGTTTATGCTATTAGTTGTTATGCAATAAAAAAATATTACTTAAAAAGTTCTACTATAATAGGTGTACCCACACAAACACCCTCTCACCCCAAACGCATATACCGTCTCCGTTCCGTCGTGGGTAAAAATAATACTGAGCGTCTCAACGGTTCACATCTTCAACTCAAGCGCACCAGTAAGACTAAACATATTTATAACTTATCACGACAATTGGCATAAGATATTAACTACAAGTACTATGGGACAACAAACGGCACAATTTACTTAAGGCAGAATGAAGGTACCTCGGCCTTGCGTATCAAAAAAGAAAGCGATTTAAACCATTTAAGAAATTCCAAGTTAATATCTGTTGTTATAATAATAGCATATACTCGTATACTAAAAATATCTATAAGCTTTGATTTTTATCCTCATAAAAAAATAAAACAGATATCATTGCACAGGCGTTTCAGCTTTATTTTCATTTCTTTTTCTGTAGTAAGTTGTACATATTTCTGGGTATAATTCTATTAGGATATTTTAGTTCAAACAGGCACTTAGATTTTAAGTGTAAGGTATTTAAATAGTTTGCGTTAAGAAATGAACATGATGAAGTTACTAGATTTCAGTTAGGCAGATATATCAGCTCTTCAGAAGCTGTGTGGCGGATCTTAAGTTTTAACATTTACGAAAGATATCCGCCTGTGACCCATCTGGATGTTAATCTCGAAGGCGGTCAACGTATATATTTCAACGCGTTCCATAGATACTTAAGCCTCATGTGAAAGTGATCTAAACAATTAATTGTCAAATATTATAAAATGTCAATCCTTATCCTTACTAATATTATAAATGTGAAAGCGTGGGTATTTGTTCAGCTTTCACGCAAAAACTACTTAACGAATCATCAGAGGTACTAGGAGTAACATAGGATACTTTTTATCCCGAAATTATCGCGAGCGGAGCCGCGGGCACAGCTAGTAAATAATAAATATAAATATATACATTACATTATTAAGTTCAAACTCCGTTTTTTTAAATATTTTAGTAACTATGTATAAGTAATGCCATTAAATTCAACATAAATATCAGACGTAAATATAACAAATTATTAAAGTCGATCAAATTATAATAAAGGAACAACAATTACAATTAATCACATTAAAAAAATACAAAAATATAACACGTTAGGTACTTACAATTAATGAAACACTGACATTCAAACATTTAACATTTTTTCACTAAACAATATTAAGAGATTATAAAAATACTTTTAATAACAGTTGTTGCGACTCCGTAGATTTCTTGTTCCTTAACATTGAACGCTGTTGACCTGCGATGGCGCCATTGGCGCGAAATTCAAATCTTAAATGTTTAATGACGAGTGTAGCGTGAGGGGCGCGTGAGGGGCGCGCGGAAAAGGGCAGTGCGTTATGAAGTTATATTTTCTGACAGTGGGATCTTAATTATATATAACTCACAGAAGGCGATACAATAGTCGAGAATTTCATGATGCGGTTGCTCTACTTGAGATGAACGGCTATATAGTCCATGTGTCCCCAAACAAAAAAGTTCTGTGAAACACAACTGTCATGCGAAGAAACAAATACATCTTGTTAAGTAATGTTGTGAAAACCATAAATGGTAGATTCAAACGTGATTTTAAAATGTTTATGATATTATTAAACGAAATACCTACACGGATTTCTACGGTTAAATTAGAACTATAATTAAATAGAAACTACAATGTGTCTGACGCTGTCTGACGCTAGTAATGACCACAGAGTAGAGAGATTCTAGTATCTGTATTACAGAGTATGATATAAGAGTGAACACAGATTAACAGGAAGGCGACAATTTGTTATTACCTGCAACAGTTTAGATACCGGGTATTCAATAGAGCTCTACCATCTATAACTACTGATTACAGAACCGCCGCGGCACACATAAACGTGTTTCAACAGCCCTATCATCATCATCATCATCATCATCTCAGCCCGCGCTAGTCCACTGCTGGACGTAGGCCTCTCCCAACAGCCCTATGAGGAGAGCTAATTCTCCGAGCAGTTTATTGGGACCATCAATAGATATACACACAAGTCCAATCTTTTAGCGGACTACGTTGTTGAGCACAATTCGCGACTTAAAAACAGTAGCGTATGGCAAAAATTAAAAAAAACCATTCGGTTTTTTAATCCCCATATTTTTATGTGCCAAAAAATTGGAATGATTATATGTGTAGATTGATTGATACAAAAATAAATATAAAGAAAAGTGAGTTTTGTTTACTGCCAAAATGAAGTCTCTTTACTTACATTATCAGTTTTGTAAAGTTACGAGCGCAGCCAGAGTACCTCTACTTACAGAGCGAATAAGACGCTGATAATATCTTGGATGTAATCGCTCAAACAACGTATCTTGTCATACGTTTTGAGCACTGAAATGTTGATTACATAGGCTAGGTTTTTTTGTGCCAAAGAAGCGTAAAGTATCGTTACTGCTTGTCATCTTAATTTTTAAAGTCATTTAAATGGAAGTTCTGTTGTTAATTTATGTAACATCCAAAATGACGCATGTCGACCATTTTTTCATTAATAAACAAACCTATCGAGTTTTACTATTCTGCAGCCAATAAATAAAGCTTTATTTGATTACTACTAATCAGATATCTAACTACTATACATTTTGCCATAAAATTGTTTTAAGATGACGATAAGTAAACAGTAGTTTTTCGGCTCTCTTATTAAGTAGTTATTTTACCTTACGCTCCTTTAACCTGCGAATTATACGCGTTAAATCCGGTTAGAATGTGTTTTGTTTATGTGGTGTGCAATAATTTCGTATTGTATTGTATCAAGAACTTTAAAAATATAATTCATCAAAACAAATGTTTGGTAAATCCATTTTAAGAGATTAGATCTGATAATCAACGAATGCAGAGCATTAAAAAAACCGATTTCACGTCAAAACTTTGGCTGAGTTAAGAATGGCATCAACCTAAACGTTCTCCGCAATCATACATATTTTTCAAAAGTTTGAAATTTTCAATGAAGTACTCAACCGATTTCAATGAAATTAAATAGGATCAACTATGAGGTACCTTCTATAATATGAAACAACAATTTTCAAAATCAATTCATAATTGTCTGAAATATCGTGTAACGAAGATACAAAAAAAAACATACAGACGAATTGAGAACCTCCTCCTTTTTGGAAGTCGGTTGTAAAACTGACTATTAAAATGATAAACACACTCAACGTTCAAATATGTGATGCTATATTTGGCGTGACCTTCCGATATATTTGACTGAGTTAACTCATTGGACAAGGTCACTTGATATCAATACAACAATAGCAACTAAATGACTTCGTCAGTTCGAATAAAATTAGAGTGATGTATTCAATGGCGATTAAAAAGCTACTCTATGGAACATGTTTTTATATACCTACTTCATTAATATTAGGAATTAAAAAGATTTTTAACGACTTATATGATTTTCTTTCATACGGCTTAAATGATCTATCAGTGTCATTCAACTGAAGGCTGCGACGTTTCTCCTTCATGGCACATCTATGGCAATGTCCATGCAAATGGGGATACAGGAAAATATTATAAAACAATAGCGGTAATTAAAAATAATTTAATTTAATAGCTCTCTTTCTCTCATATGACAAAAGGGAGAGAAAAAATGCCCTTAAAATATTTGTGTATTATAAAGACTAAAGTTGTAGGTCGTTTGGCTTTTTTCTTATAAACAACAACGGTTGTAAATGCACAATCATGGTAAGAAATCGTTTAATACAAATATTGCGATTATCAGTCTTGCGATTACGTTATCATATTTATCTTACCTTAGTATGTTTGTTTCAATTGTGCTAAGAGTTCTTAAATAGAAAAATTAACGGTTATACAGATTTTTTACTTATCAGATAGATACAATGAATTGTGCTTAAAAAATATACAAAAACAGGAATTAATAAACTTACTTAATGTTTTAGTAAATAACCACAGTCTGAAACGAACTCGGATCCGGTGATACCGATGGCTTTTTCACTGGCAAGGAATAGGATAAGGTCTCCGATTTCTTGAGGTTGTGCCACTCTCTTCAAGGGCATGCCCACTGCCATATCGTCTATCTTGAAACTGATGTTTGCGTTTTCAGCGAAATCGGTGGAAACTGGTCCAGGACTAACAGTGTTGACTCTCACTCCATGCTCAGCAAGCTCCAAGGCAGCTCCTCTTGTGAAATGATTCAGAGCAGCTTTAGATACTGCGTAAATATTAAACGTGGGGCTGCTAGGTGGAGCGGTACCGGCAACACTGGAAATATTTATGATGTTTCCTTTTGTTTTGATCAAATGAGGAGCAACTAGGCTTGTCAGGTGCACTACTGCTCGGATATTCGTTGGCATAATTTCATCATAAGACTGCAACAGATTTCCATCTAAAATGGAACCTGTACGGGCGAATCCAGCGTTGTTTACAAGTATGTCGACTCTTCCGAATTTCGCCACAGTATCATTGATGAGCCTCTTTGCATCGTCGTCCTTAGAAACATCAGCATTGACAACTAAAGGAGCCTTTCCAAGTTTGGAGACCTCTGAGGTTACTGCGGCTAATTTCTTTTCATTTCTTCCATTGATGACCACTTGCGCTCCTTCTGAAGCAAATAACTTTGCTGTGGCTGCTCCGATTCCGGAGCTAGCGCCAGTTACGATAACGACTTTCCCGGAAAAACTCATTTTGTTTATCACAAGTATCTTTTACGAACGCAAAAAGTATACTGAGCTACGGCTAAAATGTTCAGTCGTTTTATAAGATACGAGCTTGTTAATGCTTTTATCTGTGTTACAAAATATTGCGTAATAGTGTTTTTTGTTACTTAGATTCCCACACCAATGTATCTATTTTACAAAATTTCGCAATTTGTTGAAATTAAAGTAATAACTTAATCTTTTTTTTCGTGTATAGTTGTTTACCTACCTATTTTTTTTAAATAGAAAACTGTTAAATTTAAATATTTTTTTTAAATAGATACGGGTTCAAATTATAAATTTTGGTAAACTATCTTTAAATTAGAGTATTTCGTGTATTTTTGTAATAAATCGGCCGTCTACTTTTAAAACCAATTACTGTACATATCAATACAAGACCAGGGTTACGATTTGGCGTTTACATAAATCTTCATTACTTGATTTCAATTAAATGATACAGCAGTTTTAACTAGTAACTTTATTTCTATTAAAATGGTAATATTCATAAATTCATAGTTCAGCGTTGTCATTCCAAAGTTCCTTTATGGGTTTTAAGCAATCCGATCTTTTAATTAAAATATTTTTTAATTTTCTCAAATTAATAAAAAATTCTTAAATTATCAAATTATCCTAATCTATTACTCCTCTTTTCCTTCTTTTTAGTGGGTCGGAACCGGGAGAGATAAAATGTTTTTATCAGCTCTAAAACAATTCCTGATAAAGAAATGCTATTACAGTATTAACGAATTCTTAAATGACAAATTCTAAAATTCTAAAATAAATATAAATGCTTAGCTATACTATAATATTTTAACAAACTCAAATCAATCAAATACAATTACAATAGGTACTTTAATATAATAATCAAATCGATAAAAAGGTAAACCTAACTACACTCGCGTTTATCTTATAAACGCTAAGACATTTTTCCCTTACCTAGTTAAATAATTTTAAATTTCTTCAATAATTCACATTCAAGCTCAAATCATTTATTTTAATTTTTAATTTCAATTTTAATATCCAAAAATAAATAATAATAACATTATGAATATAGTATCAAATTGAAGTTTAATTAAATGCTTATTGTAAAAATTCAATAATGATTTATTTACAATAAAAAATAAATACATGAGTACAAATATACAATTACTAAACTATATTATATTATATATTAAACTAGCTGTTGCGCGCGGTTTTACCCGCGCAATTTCGATTCCCGCGGGATTTCCGGGATAAAACGTAGCCTATACGGATTCGGAAGAATCCCTCTAAGCAATGGTAAAAGAAATTTTGAAATCGGTCCAGTGGTTTTTGAGCCTATTCAATACAAACATACAAAAATACAAAGGTTTCCTCTTTATAATATTAGTATAGATAAAATATTACTTAAATATAATATCAATAAATATAATACGTATAAGGATTAATCAACAATATCTATAAAACAAAAATTCTAAGTTTGCTTTTGTGTGTACATTTGTTTCATTTGCTCATTTAAAATTTTGATTTTTTATTTAATAAGATTAAATAAATACCAAAGGAATCCTCCTCTCTCATTGCCATGCGTAAACTAGGTTCATAATTTTACATGTTACATAAACTCCACAAATTGTATTTTTTTACCATCTGTATTATTATGGAAAGCAATAAATAAATATGAATAAAAAACAAAATAAAAAATTTTAAAAACCCATGACGCGACGGTTAAAAAGTAATTGAAAAAGAATAAAATCATTTAAAATCCCCCGACTGAAATGATTTATGTGACGAGAGATAATAACGTGAAAATCTTTTTTAAAAGTTCACTTGATCTCACACAGAGTCGGTCATATTATGAACAACATACTATTCGTTTTCATAGCACATAAATCATTTCAGTCGGGGGATTTTAAATTATTTTATTCTTTTTCAATTACTTTTTAACCGTCGCGTCGTGGGTTTTTCAAAATTTTTATTTTGTTTTTTATTTCAAACTTTTTAAAGAGCATAATATAGGTACCAGACATTAAATTACACAACACCTCGTTCCTCATCAGCCCTCTAATGTCCCCACCACCGCTGGAAAACCCATGTAGTTTATTTAAATACATAGTGAAGTATTATAATAAGTATTTACAACTCAACTTTGCTGGGGCTTAGTTGTAACGTAATTCGATATCATATTACGTAGAATGGTTTGTGCAAAGAAAAGTTACCATTCTTCAAAACCACTGGTCCGATTACAAACAAACGTTTACTGCAGCGCCCCCTGATGAGTTGTTACCGTTAAACCTATTTAAGAACATTATACCAATCAAATCCAAAGCGATAATTGAAAACGGCATTCAAATCGGACCAATGGTTTGCAAACAAATATTTACTGCAGCTCCCCCTGGTGAGTTGTTACCGTAAAACCTATCTCAGAACATGCGCTAATCAAATCCAAAGCGATCACTGAAAACAGCATTTAAATCGGACCAATGATTTTGCAGATAAACGGTAACATTGGCTTTTACAAACAAATGTTTACTGCAGCGCCCCCCTGGTGAGTTGTTACCGCTACACCTATCTAAGAACATGCACCAATCAAATCCAAAGCGATTACTGAAAACCGAATTAAAATCGGACTAGTGGTTCTGGATATAAATGGTAACATTGGTTTGCACAAACACCCTCTCACCCCAAACGCATATACCGTCTCCGTTCCGTCGTGGGTAAAAATTAAAATATGAAAATAAAAAACTAACACCACAGCCAATGAACAAGATGCCTTGAGGGCCTTGAGTCATCCTGACCATTTATCTGAAAAACCACAAAGTATGGCGGCGGTGGAAATAAAGTATTTTAACAAGGCTTACATCGACTAACTTATGTTTTATTCTTTAAAATGCATCAATGACACATACATTGGTTAAATGTACCTAATCGTTAAAAGATAATCGTTATTACCATTCAACTACTTACTTTCCATTTAACTCAGTTTACTCCAACCATTCAAATTGCACCAACTATTCTCTCGGAAGTCATAGTCTACTACGGTATAATTTTCAATTTTTGTTTTTTTTATTTAATATTTTGCTGTTTTATTTAATCAACTAGCTTTATCCCGCAACTTCGTATGCGCTTAACTACCCTTCTCGTGGAAATTTCAGAAACAATACAACCAGACACCCACTGAAAGAACCTTTATACCAAGTAATATAAGATTTCTCGTACAAACTAAAAAGTCCAACCCCTTCCCGTGGGAATTTCGGGAATTCCTTCCATAATACAAACAGGCACTTATTGAGGAACCTTTATATCAGGTATCACATCCGTGCACTCAAGGGATGGGATTTTTTCATACAAACTAAAACATCATATATTTCCCGTTTCCGTGGGAATTTCGGGAATTCCTGTCATAACACAACCAGAAACCCACTGAAAGAACCTTTATACCAAGTATCACGCCCATGCACTCAAGGAATAAGTTTGTTTCATACAAACTAAAAATCATATATTTCCCGTGCCCGTGGGAATTTTGGGAATTTTTTTCGTAGCACAACCAGTCACTCTTTGAAGAACCTTCATGCCAAGTATCACATCCGTACACTCAAGGAATAAGATTTCTCGTACAATCTAAAAAGTTCAACCCCTTCCCGTGGGAATTTCGGGAATTCCTTCCATAATCCAAACAGACACTTATTGAGGAACCTTTATATCAAGTATCACATCCGTGCACTCAAAGGATGAGATTTTTTCATACAAACTAAAACATCATATATTTCCCGTTTCCGTGGGAATTTCGGGAATTCCTTTCATAACACAACCACACACACATTGAAAAACCTTTACACCAAGTTTCACATCGGTGCACTCAAGGAATAAGATTTTTCATACAAACTAAAAAGTCCTATATTTCCCGTTCCCGTGGGAATTTCGGGAATTCCTTCCTTAGTGCACCCCTACATCCCCTAAAGAATGTATGTTCCAAATTTCAGCTCTCTACGCCCAGTAGTTACGGCTGTACGTTGTCTGTCAGTCACTCAGTCACTCAGTACCTCAGTACCTCAGTCACTCAGTCAGTAACGGAACAGTTTTATATATATTGATAATCATTAACATTATTATATTAATGCTGTGCGTAACTATCATCTGGTTACAAACTTAAACCCTTGCATTTAACATTTAATTAGAATAAGAAAATAGTTTGTAATCTGTTGTTATGCCTTATAAATAAATAAATAAATAACCAAACAAATGATGAGTATCATTTGTTTGGTTATTTATTTATTTTTTATGCGTAGGTTCACCGCCCTCCCTCCTTTTTATAGTAGTAAAGGAGGGAGGGCGGTGAACCTACGCATAAAAATCCTGCATCACTAGTGCAAGTACAAGTGGCGGAATTAGCATAGTAACTTTTTGTAGTAGTTGTCATGAATTTCCGCAAAGTAGCGCCTGATTCAATCAAATCAAATCAAATCAAATATATTTATTGCCATATAGTACGGTACATAAAGTTGTTACATATAAATTAGGTTCTACATACTATGCTGTATGTCAGCATGCAATTGGTACAACATTAAGGTCATATTTCATGAACATTGGTTTTTAATCATAGAGTCATTTTTAAATCTTAAGCCACCACCAATACAATGTTTTATAAAATTATTACAATTAAATATTCCATTACAAGTACATTTATTACAATTAAATTAATTCTACCTATTATTTTTGTCAAAATATTCATTTATCGAATAAAAACATTTTTTACTTAACCATTCATGAAATAATTTTTTAAATTTAATTTGAGGCAATGGTTTTATTTCGTTTGGGACAGCATTATATATTTTGATGCACATAGCGTAACACTGCCTGTTAAACAGTTCTAAGCGTGGTATTAAATTGTATACAAGACGATTTCCATGTCGTGTTGCTCTGGTAATGTCCTTAGCTTTAGTAAAATAATGAGCATTGTTTTTAACGAACATAGCAACTTCTAAAATGTACATACAAGGCAATGTTAGTAATTTATTCAATCTAAATAAGGGCTTAGCTGATTCGTCCGGTGCTTTTCCAAAAATTGCCCGAACACATTTTTTTTGTGCAATAAATGCTTTGCTTAAATCTGTAGAATTCCCCCAAGTGATGAGACCGTATCTTAGGGTAGACGCGACATAACCATGGTAAGCAGTGATTACGGTTGAAAGTGCACAGGTTTTCCGCAGTCTGCTTAGAACATACACATAACTGTTTAATTTATTTGTAACATTATTTATGTGCTGTTTCCAATTCAATTTATTGTCAATATGACACCCGAGAAATTTTGTGCTTTCTACTTCTTTAATCTTGTCATTTTTATAATGTATTTCAATAGGATTGAGAACTTTATTTGTATTAAATCTTATATAATTAGTTTTTATTAAGTTAATATTTAAATTATTACATGTCAACCAATTTATAATTAATTTTATAGTGTTATTAATGTCATATTCAAAGTTATTATTATTCTTAGTCAAAATTAAAGATATGTCATCTGCAAATAGAAAATATTTATGAGATGTCAAGTTTGGTAGGTCATTTACATATAATAGAAATAAAAGAGGTCCGAGAACACTGCCTTGTGGCACCCCAGTCATTATGTTTTTAAAGTTTGACCTACAGTTTACTACTTCTTTTTTGTCATTCATATATTGCGTTTCCACACTTTGCTGTCTGTCAGATAAGTATGTTTTAAACCAACTTAGCACTGTCCCTCGAATGCCATAATTTTCTAATTTTTGAAGCAACAGGCTATGAGACACAAAGTCGAAAGCACGGGTCATATCAAAGAAGACGCCTATTGTTTCCTTCCCTGAGTTTATACTATTAGTGACTTCATTAACCAATTCGAATATAGCAGTAGATGTTGATTTTCCCTTCTGGAATCCCGATTGTTGTTTACAAATTATATCAAATTTATGAACAAAATTATGAAGTCTTTTCTTCATTGCTTTTTCAAATATCTTTGAAAATACCGGGATTAACGAGGTAGGACGATAGTTGGAAAGATTGCTTTTTTCTCCCTTTTTAAAAATTGGTCTTATAATAGATTTTTTCAATAAATCTGGAAATCGACCAACGGTAAACGATAAATTTATCAGAAACGCTAAAGGTGTTGCCAGTTGTGAGCCACAAAACTTAATAACTTTAGTGCAAAAACCATCGTAGCCAACTGCGTATGTATTTTTGAGTGTCTTTATAATCGAGATCACTTCATCGTCCGTTACTGGTTCCAGAAACATTGTATTATTTACGCGTTTTTGGTTGGTATTTCGGCATTCTTTCTTATTACTCTCAATGCTTAAATCAATTAAATATTGATTTAGTTCTTCAGCAATATGTTGTGGATCTTTGACTATCTTTCCATCTTTTATTATTTGGTCTATTTGGTTGTCAAAGTAATCCAAAGTTTTATTATTAATTATCTTCCAGCAAGTTTTACTTTTATTTTTGGAATTAAAAATTAGTTTATTATAATGGAGTTTTTGTGACTGAGTCATGCATTTCCGTAATAACTTTGAATAACTTTCATACTTATTTTTTATAATAACTGATTTATATTTATAAAATTGGTATCTTAAATGCCGTCTTGTCTTACATGATTGTTTTAACCCTTTTGTGATCCACTTTGGTGTCTTATATTTATTGGATATTTTAACCCGTATTGTTGGAAAGCATAGATCGTAAAAAATGTTAAAAATGTCATAAATTAGATGAGTATCCACTTTCCACTGCGTTGATGACTGCTGCAATCACCCACGACCTCATCATTGTTGCAATTTGTGGTACGAGCGTTCTACTTGCAGTAGAAATCTGTACTGACGAAGAAGTATTTCAAGCATTATGATGATAACCACGGAGAGTGAATCCTTATTTTCATAGAAGAAACTGCGTACTAATATATAACAAACAACTCACAACTAAACAAAACAAAAACTACAAAAATTTAAAAATATCACTAGTAACCCTTGCAAATTGTCATCGCCGAAATATACAAGCGAATGCTGGCTTATCTTATCTTACTTAATATAATATTATAAATGTGAAAGTTAGGATGTATGGATGTCTGGATGTCTGTTCCTCAATCCTGGGAGTTCTTTATTTAAGTCGTCGCGGCTCATGTTTTTGTACCATGTTCTTAAACTCAATAATCTTTACAGATCCATACTTACGCATTCCCAGGATGTAAGTACATAACCTACGTCGCATGAAGCGATAGCGAGCGAGCGCTGGGCGCCCTGTGTCCTCACTCGCGCAAAACAAGACACCACAAGAGGCTTAGAACTTGCCGAGTTTCTAAGATAATATGTATTATAATTTTTTGTATACCGATTTTTTAACGAAAATATTTGACCCCTGTGCTAGGTTTCGCATGAACAAAAATTGACGTTGTACAACTTATTAAATAGATTTAGCAAAAATCTGTGATGTTCGCTTTAGTGCCATGGATGTCCTCCTAGTTTCCGGCTATCTGAGGAGTCTTTTACAAGATGTAAGTGCAGTCACGGTTGATTGATATCTCCGATACTAAGGTATGAGTAAAAACAGCTTAATAAATAATAGTTATGGGTCACTTCTTTTTTTCTCCCCTGGCTGTTCTACTAGATCAAAGTTAAGGTCGAATCATAGTGATTATAATAGTGACCTGTGTATCATACAGACAACAACGTTAAGTTACACCCTGCATACTAGTGACTCTAGGACTAATCTATTATTAATATTATCTGTAAACACTCACCGGCATCATTCGCCCGAGTCTGCAGGGTGCACACACACCATAAACACTGTAACTGTTGCTGTTATAAAAACTTAACTTCAATCCAGTTGTTCAGTTGTTCAATAAACATCCTTTAACAATCTTATCAAGAAATATACTAAATATTTAACTGGAACGACACTGAATTATTGAGCACAACAACATTTACTAACAATTATTCAACGAGTTAACTTCTGAGAGTATCGCCCGATTTAAAGTATCTAAAATTGAAAGTTTGTGTTTGAAGTTCTTTTGAAACCTATTTTAAACAAACCATGTCAACTCAACGTACACCACCTAAATCGAAATCCTCAAAGTCTACTCTGAAACCCATGGACTCAAAAAGCAATGAACTACAAGTAAAATATGATTCTGAGTATTAGCAATGAGTCTGAAATGGAGAGTTGCTCAGACAGAAGTATAAGGCGCACAAAACGTAGGCATGATGAAGATTCATGAACGAAATGAAAGCCACATCAAACAAATGATTGGATCATAACAATTGAAACAAAACACTAAATTTGAATATATTGAGAAAAGTGTAAACGAGTGCAATAAAAGTTTGAAATTTCTTAGAAGACAATATGACAAAGTGTTAAAAAAAATGAACATACAAAGAGTGACTTAAATGTAAAATCCAAAGAAATAAAATCAATGAATACTAAAATAGACTCTCTTGAAAAACTGCTCAGGGACTCTTCCATAGAAATAAAAAATATTCCTAAATATGCTCCAAAAATAAGATGGATTTGCTAAACGTCATAAAAAAGAAATTGGATATCAGGGATGTTTTTCGCGTTTATAGAAGAGGTATTAAAAACCAATCCAACGAAATTATTGCCGAATCTTCTAGTGTTCTCCTCTAATAGTCCTTCCTTGATTGAATGAAATTTTTTAACAAAAATAATACTGAGCGTCTCAACGGTTCACATCTTCAACTCAAGCGCACCAGTAAGACTAAACCCTTATTTATATATTTGCAAACATACTTTATCGATTTTACTGAGTGACTGAATGTGCGCGTTAAATGTTCTTAAAAGAACATAGTTGTAAGGAACTACCCAGCGGTTATCAAGTTTAAGTCCATTTATTTCAACTGTGAAGCCACCTTCGTTTGGAGCACGTCTTCTATATTTTGGGTAGCCGTCATCACCGGTCAATGTTTCATTGTGTAGAGGTCTCGGATACCTTTTGCTGCAAGCGTTGTCTTTCATGCATGGTGATCTCAAATTAACGGTTTCACAAGGCCCATGTATCATATTAGATTTGACGATATCAAAAAGCTTGGGATCTTTTTCTGGACCGGGTATTTCAGCACAAATAACTTTGTCTATTAAATCTGGAGTAATATGGTCAATAAGCCAAAGCAAAATGTGCACATGAGGAAGACCACGTTTTTGCCACTCGACGGAATACATGTAACATCTCACTTCACCGAATAGTTTACCTTTTATAAGTAGATCCATCATTTTTTTTAATTTAAGATAAAAAACTCTAGCTATCAAATCATGACGATCTTGTGATTTCTGACCAGGAAACAAATTTTTTGCTATATCTTCCCACCGCGGATTACACGTGAATGTTATAAAAAGATCAGTCGCCCATAGTTACGAACATAAGTCATGACATCTTGGGTTCGTTCATGCATATATCGTGGTCCACCAGTGAATGATGATGGCAGTATTACCATTTGACCTAATTGATCAGCATCGGCATCTTGTTTGCAAACGGCATCTTTGCATCAACGGCAACAGATGAATGTAACTGTCAACGCGTAACTTTGATTGATGTCTTCTTATAAAATTAAGGCGCTCCGTCTCTATTTTTGCATATACGTCTACTAAATACTGACTAAACAAAGCACGAAAATATAATTGGTTGTTTATTTCCCCTTCCCTTATCATTATACGGTGGGAGTAAAAGTTCGCTGCAGAAACTGTCTTTTTCAAAGGCAATTTCGTTTTAGGAGCAAGCTGTGGTACAGAAATAGAGTAACCATCCTCCCCATGGCACAACATCAAAGGGTATTGTAGAGCATCGTAAGACCTATGAATTTCACTAATTCTCTGCAAAGAGCTGCTGCGACTTTCTAATATAATGTCTCTTTTTTGAAACTCCTGTCCCACCTTCACCAGAGCAACTTCATTTGTAACTGGAGCATTATACCTGCCTACCGGTTGTTTTTCAGCATGAGTAATGATTTTAAACATTTCACATGATGGGGGTATTATGTCTATAGTACTCTATAATTCTTTAATGTAGGGGTTTGTGTCATGGAGCATTTTTTGTAATTGCCTATTCAAACTTGGTTTCAAATCTTTATAGTGGGAGCATCTTAAATTAGTTTCAGTTTCGTCATCGCCGACAAAATAAATTTGAAGAAACTGTGCTTCTCGTCCACTTTCTGGTAATAAACTTCCAAGTAAATGGTAGATCTGTCCTTGAACCTTAAAAGTTGGCATGTAATTATCTTCTGCCACTTTTTTAGCACTAAAAGACGTCATTTGAAGGCAGTTGTTATAACTACGTATTTTAGTCTTAAAATGTGTATCGTGGGGTAATTTAAACATTCATCCCCTATATTATCTTCTTAGGGGTTGAATTTTGGAAAACACTGATATAAGTAACTCAATAAGTTCCCTACGGGGGAGATCGCTGACTCCTAAGACACAGAGTATTCTAGTTTAGGAGTCAGAGTCTTCGAAATGATCTTTGTATATCTTTTTCTGGAAAATAAAATTTATTATTATTATTATTATTATTAATACTTTTGCCGTACTCAATTCATACGAAATTTCATGCAAATATGACCAAGGAATAAAAAGTTTCATACAAACTTTTATTCCCTATTTCACCGCCTTGGGGGTTGAATTTCGAAAAATCCTTCCTTGGTGAATGTCTACGTGATAAGAGAAATTAGTGTGCGAAATTTCAATGTTATAGCCTTGAGGTTTCATTTTAAGGCCTGTGCGCTAATTTAAACTTTCATCCCCTATTTCACCTTTTTACGGGTGGAATTTTGGAAATCGCTGACATAAGTAACTCATTATTTTTGCCGTACTCGATCCATACGAAATTTCAATGTTATAGCCTTGAGGGTTAATTTTAAGGCCTGTGCGCTAATTTAAACTTTCATCCCCTATTTTACCCTTTTAGGGGTTGAATTTTGGAAATCACTGACATAAGTAACTCATAATTTTTGCCGTACTCGATCCATACGAAATTTCATGCAAATATGTCCAAGGAATAAAAAGTTTCATACAAACTTTCATCCCCTATTTCACCCCCTAGGGGGTTGAATTTAAAAAAATCCTTTCTTAATAGATGCTGTCGTCATAAGAGGAATACGTTTACGAAATTTCCACTTTCTAGCCCTAAATCAAATCAAATATATTTATTGCCATTTAGTACGGTACATAAAGTTCTTACATATAAATTAGGTTCTACATACTATGCTGTATGTCAGCATGCAATTGGTACAACATTAAGGTCATATTTCATGAACATTGGTTTTTAATCATAGAGTCATTTTTAAATCTTAAGCCACCACCAATACAATGTTTTATATAATTATTACAATTAAATATTCCATTACAAGTACATTTATTACAATTAAATTAATTCTACCTATTATTTTTGTCAAAATATTCATTTATCGAATAAAAACATTTTTTACTTAACCATTCATGAAATATTTTTTTAAATTTAATTTGAGGCAATGGTTTTATTTCGTTTGGGACAGCATTATATATTTTGATGCACATAGCGTAACACTGCCTGTTAAACAGTTCTAAGCGTGGTATTAAATTGTATACAAGACGATTTCCATGTCGTGTTGCTCTGGTAATGTCCTTAGCTTTAGTAAAATAATGAGCATTGTTTTTAACGAACATAGCAACTTCTAAAATGTACATACAAGGCAATGTTAGTAATTTATTCAATCTAAATAAGGGCTTAGCTGATTCGTCCGGTGCTTTTCCAAAAATTGCCCGAACACATTTTTTTTGTGCAATAAATGCTTTGTTTAAATCTGTAGAATTCCCCCAAGTGATGAGACCGTATCTTAGGGTAGACGCGACATAACCATGGTAAGCAGTGATTACGGTTGAAAGTGCACAGGTTTTCCGCAGTCTGCTTAGAACATACACATAACTGTTTAATTTATTTGTAACATTATTTATGTGCTGTTTCCAATTCAATTTATTGTCAATATGACACCCGAGAAATTTTGTGCTTTCTACTTCTTTAATCTTGTCATTTTTATAATGTATTTCAATAGGATTGAGAACTTTATTTGTATTAAATCTTATATAATTAGTTTTTATTAAGTTAATATTTAAATTATTACATGTCAACCAATTTATAATTAATTTTATAGTGTTATTAATGTCATATTCAAAGTTATTATTATTCTTAGTCAAAATTAAAGATATGTCATCTGCAAATAGAAAATATTTATGAGATGTCAAGTTGGGTAGGTCATTTACATATAATAGAAATAAAAGAGGTCCGAGAACACTGCCTTGTGGCACCCCAGTCATTATGTTTTTAAAGTTTGACCTACAGTTTACTACTTCTTTTTTGTCATTCATATATTGCGTTTCTACACTTTGCTGTCTGTCAGATAAGTATGTTTTAAACCAACTTAGTACTGTCCCTCGAATGCCATAATTTTCTAATTTTTTAAGCAACAGGCTATGAGACACAAAGTCGAAAGCACGGGTCATATCAAAGAAGACGCCTATTGTTTCCTTCCCTGAGTTTATACTATTAGTGACTTCATTAACCAATTCGAATATAGCAGTAGATGTTGATTTTCCCTTCTGGAATCCCGATTGTTGTTTACAAATTATATCAAATTTATGAACAAAATTATGAAGTCTTTTCTTCATTGCTTTTTCAAATATCTTTGAAAATACCGGGATTAACGAGATAGGACGATAGTTGGAAAGATTGCTTTTTTCTCCCTTTTTAAAAATTGGTCTTATAATAGATTTTTTCAATAAATCTGGAAATCGACCAACGGTAAACGATAAATTTATCAGAAACGCTAAAGGTGTTGCCAGTTGTGAGCCACAAAACTTAATAACTTTAGTGCAAAAACCATCGTAGCCAACTGCGTATGTATTTTTGAGTGTCTTTATAATCGAGATCACTTCATCGTCCGTTACTGGTTCCAGAAACATTGTATTATTTACGCGTTTTTGGTTGGTATTTCGGCATTCTTTCTTATTACTGTCAATGCTTAAATCAATTAAATATTGATTTAGTTCTTCAGCAATATGTTGTGGATCTTTGATTATCTTTCCATCTTTTATTATTTGGTCTATTTGGTTGTCAAAGTAATCCAAAGTTTTATTATTAATTATCTTCCAGCAAGTTTTACTTTTATTTTTGGAATTAAAAATTAGTTTATTATAATGGAGTTTTTGTGACTGAGTCATGCATTTCCGTAATAACTTTGAATAACTTTCATACTTATTTTTTATAATAACTGATTTATATTTATAAAATTGGTATCTTAAATGCCGTCTTGTCTTACATGATTGTTTTAACCCTTTTGTGATCCACTTTGGTGTCTTATATTTATTGGATATTTTAACCCGTATTGTTGGAAAGCATAGATCGTAAAAAATGTTAAAAATGTCATAAAATAATGTTATTGCCGAATTTATGTCTTGTTGTTCATAAATATCTTTAAACGAAAAGCGTGACATACATTCTCGAAATTTAATCAAGTTTTCTTCCGAGTAGTCCCTTATAAATTTGTAATACTCTACTGGAGTTTCTTTTAGGTTTTCAACGCTGACATTTAATATTTGAGCCGTATTGTGGTCTGATAGCTGTAAAGAGAGTACTTCCTCTCGAGCTTCTTTAATGTTGCTAATTATTAGGTCAATACACGATTTTTGTCTAGTTGGAACGGTTATATGTGAAATCAAATTATAGTTATTTATAAACTCCTGCAATCGCTTTTTGCATTTTGAATTTTCTAGTGTATTTATATTTAAATCACCTGTCAGAATAATTTTTTGTTTTTTTTTATTACATAAAGTAGTTTATGTAAGCGGTCAAAAAATTAGTTTATGTCAGAATTTGGGGTACGATAAATACACAAAACAAGTATATTACAACCAAGAACTTTTATACCGCAACACTCGAAAAATTTATCTTGAGCCAGACTATTCACTGTATCTAGTTCCTTGAACTGCAACGTGTTTTTTAATAAAATGCAAACCCCACCACGCTTTTTACCGTCCTGTCTGCAGTATACTGTAGCCAGTTTATATCCTGAGAGTTTGATGTTATGCTGATTGTTTTTATTAATAAAAGTCTCAGAGAAACAGAGTACATCCGGCATTTTATTTCCTTGATATAAATTATTTAAGGTCACTTCTAAAAGATTTGTTTTTGATAAAAATCCGGCAATATTTTGGTGAAATATTTTTAACTGTTTAAGGTACCTAAGGGTTTGGCCTGTGCGTTGATACCCAATCAATCAGTTTTGCCTTTTATATATATATATATATAGATTATTAAGGAGCCACCATGTATTGCTGTCTTTCTATTGAATAAACTAGCAACTTATTTTTATTGTATGCATTTGACATATTGCTCCAGCATCTGTTGTCTTAGTATCTAATTTAAAGATTTTGGAATATCCAAATTTGTCAACATAGTGGAACCATATGTTTCACTATGGCCCGAAAATACAGAAGACAGCTCAATAAAAGCAGAGTCATTAGCTATTTTAAAAATAAAAAGTTTAATAGCACTTTTGCTACCTGTTTTAAAAAGTAACTGCTCTACTGTTACAGACCAGATTAAAATGTGTACTTTAAGTTTGTGCACATAACTTCAAGTCTGCATTCCCTACGGGGTAGGCAGAACACCGGAGGTTATAACACCATCTGATGTCACGTTTGACAAATTTGGAGGTATTATAATGATGGAGAGAGACTACTGCAGTGACAGGGGGACAGCCTATGGCAAAAAACCTCTGCCCCTTAACTGACTTTTACAGTATGCCCGGGAAGAGAAGCAGCTGGCACATTTTATCTTTTTCTGTCGCTCCCAATCCAGCATGGAAGAAATAAATTTGTAGATTAACTTCAATTTAACGGCAAATTACAAAGACAGGAACTCCTTTTTATAATATATGAGGGACTAGCTGTTTCAATTTACCCGTGCAGTTTCGTATTCCGTGGAAATATCGGGATAAATATACTATTCCAGGCAGTACACTATCACTATGCCAAACTTCTTCCCAATTCCTTGAGCCGTTCTGCCGTGATCGAGAAACAAACATCTATACTTAAATTCATCCAAACTTTCACATTTTTGATAAGTTTTGTTTGTATAAACTCGCAAATCTCAAAAACTTTACATTTAAAAAGCCGTATCATCACAATTTATTTAAATTTTGGTGAACATAATTTGAAATGTAAATTTCAGTCAAAAATATAAAAATACATAGTTTTTAGCAATTAAGCATTGCAGGTTAATGCCGGTTGAGCATACAGGGCGCCTGAAAGGTTACGTTTGCACTGTGCGTGTTTAAAACCGCGCGGTTATTATACTAGGTAATATATAAAGCTGAAGAGTTTGTTTTTTTTGTTTGTTTATTTGTTTGTTTGAACGCGCTAATCTCAGAAACTACAAGTGGAATATAAAAAATTCTTGAATTTGATAGCCCAACTCTTGAGGAAGGTTATAGGCTATATTTTATCCCGAAATTCCTACGGGATCAAAAGTTACGCGTGTTTAAAACCGCGCGGTTATAAATTTTATAAAACCTCACAGTTTAACGCATACAAACACCTTTCAATTTTATTGTGTTTTACACGTTCTTGAGATCAGTAGGATTCTTACTATCACTTTTACTCAGCTCAATGCAAAACATCATATATTCTTCATATTTCTAAAAACTTTAAGTAATTCCTATCGAATCAAAAATTTTCAGGCAGCCCGTTCGTCCCTCTGAAATTATAGCAAGTACTTATAGACTACAGGTAAGTTATTTAGTTGGAAACGTTATAAGCTCTGAAATTTGAAAATAAAAATCATAATATTTCCTCAACGAATGTGTTTAAATATAAAAACACAGATGCAGAAAGCGGTATTGCTCGATACTGCCCGAATCGTTCGCCGGTTTCTTTCTCTCTTGCCCTGATACCCGACCGACTGGTCCGATTGTCGGGTCTTATCCGCCGAAAGGCGAATAGTTATAAGTAATAATAATAATAAATACTCTTTATTGTCAATAGAAATCGAATACATAACAAAATTTTATAAAACAAATATGGACAATGTGGGCGGCCTTATCGCTCCAAGCAGCTATTGACATGACAAATTGGCAGCTAAAAATCAATTAAAATATAATTATTATGTTTCATTTTTAGTTATAGTCTAACAACGATTTACTTTGTTTGTACACTTTTTAGAGCTTAACCTGCCACGGGTACAGAATAAAAAATAATTCATTTATGTAAAATACAGTGATATAATAAAAGTTTGCTTAAGCAACATTAAATTAAATTTAACAAAATTAAGATTAAAAAAAAAATTAGTAAAGCATTAAAGTAGATAAATTATATAGTTAAATTTATTTTAAAAAGTCATTTACAACTAAAATACTTACTATTGTGCTGTAAGAAATATTATTTTTTAATGTACAAACAATAACATTAGGGTGTTACTACACCAACCGATCGACCGTCGATCGACACACGAACTGAACGGAAGATAGATCGATAGATTCATTTATTCATTGCCACAAACACACACATATTACAAAAGATAATTTAGCCAAAATAATAATAATAATGAAGTGTGTGTTGTAGCAGTGCAAAAAGCCGTAGCTCAGCGTTATTTTTGCTGGTATTCTGCTACAGCTTAGGAGTAGAGAAGCGTTATTGAATGTTATATACATATACCTTATAAAAATCAATATTATGAAATAATTCTTAAAATGAATTCAAATGTTTAAAATAATAAATAAATAATAATTAATTAAATTGTGTAAAAAAACATTGATTTAATTTATAAAAAGAAATAAAATTAAAAATGTGAAAAGATATTGGAATAAAATGATAATAAAATTTAATTCTGATGTAATAATCAAAATCAAGAAAAAAAAATGTTATTAATGTCAAAAATATTAATGTCAAAGGTAATAATGTAATATAATATGTCATTGATATTGTATCGGTTACGTGCGGGCTAAGTGGTTGGGAATCGAAGACATCGATTGATAAATTTTACTATGCCAATAAATCCGCTCAACGTCGACCGACGTAGATCAATTGGTGTAAATAACAATGAGATGAGATAGTAATAATAAGTTCTCATTTTTATTATTATTGTCCAAAACGGTTATTTAAATCTTTAAATAACCGCGCGGTTTTTCCTCGCGTTTCTAAATCACTGTGCGTTTATAAAAATCACTGAAATGCAATGCATAAGTATTGTAATGAATTATGCGTGCACTCGTCGTCTTATATGCACCATTTAACATTTGTAATTATTTTGTGCACTTCTGCACCTGCGATACGTTCGGGAGGTACTCTGTTGTGATTTTTTTATCAGGTATGTACTTTTTAATTTTATTTTGTGGGTTTCTCAATATTTTTAACCGACCTTAAAAAAGGAGGAGGTCTATATTCGTCTTTTTTTTTTTTACCTCATATTTTTTGACTGGGTAAACCGATTTTGATAATTTGTATCTCATGTGATAGAGGATACTTAATATTGGTCCCATATTAATTGGTCCCATATAAATTTAATCGAAATCGGTTGAGTACATATGATTTAAATTTGAAATTTTTGAAAAAATATGTATGATTTCGGAGAATGTTTACGTTGATGACATTATAACTCAGCCAAAGTTCTGACGTGAAGTCGGTTTTTTAATGCTCTGCATTCGTTGATTATTTTGTTTGCTTTCAATATAATCTGAAGTTAAGAAACGGTGAGATCAAAGAATTTGGAAAAGAAAGGATTTAGAATTTCGAAAAGAATTGTCTTTGTTTAAATTCATAGATAACTATATAACTTCACGCCTGTATCCCTTAGGCATGGGGTAGGCAGAACACCAGAGACTTTTGAGGTAGGACCAGAAACCATCTGATGTCACGATTGACACGTTTGGAGGAATTATAAACAAATTGCAGTTACAGAGAGTCAGCCTATTTACTATAAAACATCGATCAAACTGACTTTTACACTCCATGTTTTCTTTCGCAGCCAGGCCAGTTTTTTTTTAAATTTTTGTATATAATAACAGAAGCAGTGATAATTGGCGGCAGATTTTCTAATTATATAGTTTTGGACATAATGTACTATAATTATTCACAAAGCACCATAAAGTAAACACACACTTTGTGTTAAAGGTACGAAGTTTACCTATTTACATACATACACCTATACAAACATACATAACTTCACGCCTGTATCCCTTATGGGGTAGGCAGAACACTAGAGGTTACAAGACCATCTGATATCACGTTTGACATATTTGGAGGTATTATAAAGATGGAGAGAGACTATTGTAGTGACAGGGGGTCAGCCTATCGGCCACAAAAACGCCTTTAAAACCTCTGTCCCTTAACTGACTTTTACAGCATGCCCGGGAAGAGAAGCAGCTGGCACATTCTACGTTTTTCTTTCGCTCCCAGTCCAGCATGGACTTTTTCCTGATATTCGACATTGCACGGGTAAAACCATGTGAAAAAGCTAGTCGTTCAATATAGTAGGTTAAGCAACATTAGGTCCGGTCGGTCGGTACAAGGGTTGGTGACCGCCGCTCGTTCATCTATCACGGCGACGAATTCCGTGCTTCGAAGGGCACGTTAAGCAAGAATGTTAAGCAGTCGGGCCCGGGTTTATTAAAAGCAAATTTGCATTGTGAAAATTTTTATTCTTCAACCGACTTTCAAAAGGAGGAGGTGCTCTATTCCTGTGTATGTTTTTTTGTGTCTTTCTTACACGATTTTTTGGACAACTATGAATTGATTTTAAATATTCTTGTTTCATATGATAGTGGAATATTCCGAGGTGGTCCCGTCTCGCATAAATTTCTTCGAAATCGAAGGAGTATAAAATGAAAAATTTTAATATTTTGTAAAAATATGTAGGTATGAGTAGGTACGGAGAATAAAACACTTTTTAACCGGACTAGCTCAGTCGCTCGTGACCACGGGGTCTGCAAAGACACCGAAACGTCGAGTAAAATTTAAAATGTAAATATACGCGATAAATCCGGTTAAAAAGTGTTTTATTTAATAGAATGAATCGCGAAAACTTAAGACAATATTATTAGGTACGGAAAATATTTACATTGGCAACCAACTTTAGCCAAAGTTAAGTTCGTGAATTCTCTTGTTTAATGCTCTGCATTCGTTGATAATTATCAGTGACTAAGCGCTCCACCTCAATCTCACCTGCTATACATGAGCTCTGCTATACAATATTGCCGGAACACATCACCGCTGGAGCAGTCATTTTTGGCGGCAAATTTTATATGATACAGTGGAATCCGTTTATAATGACATCGAAGGAAATAAGAAACAAGTCATTCTAAACAGACGTCACACAAAGCATAGGTACTGCAAGAATAAATAAACTGTTTAAGTTTGTATGTGATTTATTTTAATAGAGAGGAATAAAATAGAGATAAATCAAATTAGATATTAATAAGTAGACTCAATATGTAAATCTACTGTCTGAGGCTCAAATCAAAAAAGCCTTTCACGCGCCGAAAGTCATTGGTTATAACGTGACTCTCCCGAACACTGCCAAAGATGTTAGAAATCATACGGTCGGTCACTATAAGCGGACAAATTTTGATAAAAAAAGGTCACAATAAGCGATATGTCACTATAGGCGAAGTCATTATATCCGACTTAGTTACTGGACTAGTCCATGCTGGACTGGGAGCGAAAGCAAAACATAGAATGTGCCAGCTGCTTCTCTTCCCGGGTATACTGTAAAAATCAGTTAAGGGACGAAGGTTTGATTGGCGTTTTTGCGGGCGATAGGCTGACCACCTGTCACTGCAATAGCCTCTCTCCATCATAATAATACCTCCAAATTTGTTAAACGTGACATCAGATGATTTCATAGCTTCTGGTGTTCTGCCTACCCCATTAGGGATACAGGCGTGAAGTTATGTATGTATGTAGTTATATAATTTATATGAAAACCAAACTTCACTGTGTAAACACGTCATAATGAGCGGTTGCTCAATATAAGCGGAGTCATAATAATCGGATTCTACTGTATATGGTCGCTAGCAAAGCAGACCTAGAAGGGGTCTAAAAACCAAGCGGGGCGCACTCGGATTAGTCGTTTTTTAAAAAACTTTTATCCAAGGGCGGTAGGACTATTCTATGCCGCCTCTACAGGGTCAAAAAATTCTGACGTCTCCGGCACTGGGCTTGGCTTGGCTTGCTTGTTTGTCGTCCACAGCTGGTGACTCATGCGGGACCCTGCAGTGAGCTCACTACAAATAGCTGCGACTACTTGTACAGCCACTTTGGATCCGTTATTTTGAAAAATCGGCAAGAAATTCAACGGCCATCACCTTTCTTTTAATAACAGTCATAACTTTTAGCGTCGATGTACCTGTTCAAATATCTTTAAGTAATTACCATAACTTTTTGTGTAACAGTATCTTTAAAGTTAATTTGAGTAAGCTAAGGGACAATATTGATAATTTTTACCTAGATACATCGACCCAAGAATGAGTCATTGACTTTATGAAGTATAGCTTGGAGAAAGACTAGTTGAACTATCTTCTAGTAAGTTAATGTGAATCACTGTGAATGCTTTGTATTTAATATTCTTTCAGTTGCATTGTGTGTGGCAATTTACGGGTATTACTGAAAATGTCGTTGTGGTGCCGCCGTGGTTACAGTGCATATCAAACGATATCGCAGGTTAAGCGCGCACAGCGCGGCCGGTATTAGGATGGGTAACCGCCGCCGATCATAACGCCATCGGTCGCGGCTGCTGTATACCTGTATGCAGTAGTCGTCAGAGTTTGTCAGAAGCCATTTCGGCGCCCTGAAAATTCTGACATCCATCTACCATCTACTCCTCGTCAGCCCAGAGGAGAGACACATGGCGCAGTGGGCGAGTTACAAAGAGTTCTGATGATGACTTATTTTGACGACCTTCTTGGTATAGAGGTGATAAGTCTGCCTTCTTATCTAGAAGTCCCGGGTTTGAATCCGGTAGGGAGGCACGGATCTTTGTGTGATATTTACTATCAAGTAAAGATTTATGACTGTTTACATGATTTTATTCCTAACACATACACAACTTCACGCCTTTTTCATCCCTTATGGAGTACGCAGAACAACAGGGGCTATAAAACCATTTGATGTCACGTTTTACAAATTGGGAGCTATTATAATGATGGAGAGAGACTATTGCAGTGACAGGGAGTCAGCCTATCGCACGCAAAAACGCCAATAAAACATCTGTCCTTAAACTGTATTTTACAGTACCTATGCCTGGGAATGTAAGGTATTGTAGGTATTTATAATATATTTTAACTATTATAGTTTATAAGCTATGTCGTATCCTTAAAACAATTTCTTAAATAAACCTAATTCGTTATAGATAAAATGGTGAATATTAGAAATATTTAATATTTAACGTCATCATTCAACTATGACCGCCATGCTAAAAATATAAACACATCAATATAACTTTCAGAATCAATCAAACTACAACTTCAGTTCCGTTGATTTCAAGACTATAATTACCGATTACAATTCTTACACAAAGTGTTCAGCAGTTCCGTAGCTAGCCAACCGTGAGGTATTAACAAACATACAGCTGTATGACTACATTTTTCATAGGTTTACGGTTTATGCTTGCATGTTTTTATTTGGATTTCGTTTTGTTTTCAGTTCTTTTATGATTTAGTTTATCGATATACAGGGTCGCTGGTTAAATCGACCTAGATCCGTTAAGGGTCTGTAGTACCCGTCTTTTCTAACTGATTTCACTACGACACACCCTACCCAAAACCTAATCGTTTTCGAGATAGTCAACTTTTCGTTTTCTTTTATAAAACACGTTCACACTAAATTTTCATGTGGGCCTTCGTTTATTTTACTTATTTTACTATTTTTTTTTTATGAATTTAAAAAAGCCTAGTTTGTTACACCTTGTTGGGTAGCTGACAAAACGTTAATGTTTTTAATTTTAAGCAGATCTGGCGAACGTCTGCTATAATGCCTTTTTTTAGGTTTTCTTAAAAAAAAGTAAACTGTAAAAAAAATAATTACTTGAAATTTCAATCGCTCAGAAATATGTCTTTAGTAATCTTACAAATAATGTTGGTTATTAAGATCATAGAACATCTTAATATACATGTTATAAATAAATAATAATGATAAAAAACTGCACCAATTTCAAAAAATTATGTCATTTAATGGCTAAACATCGGCAATTTTTATAAAAAAATTTAAGAGTCGATTATCTCGAAAACGTTTAGGTTTGGTGTAGGATGTTTCATAGTTAGAAAAGACGAGTGCTACACGCCCTTAACAAATCTAGGTTGACTTAACCAGTAACCCTGTATATAAAACTGTTCTGTCACTGACTGACTGACAGCCAACATAAAGCCATAACTACTGGGCGTATAGAGCTGAAATTTGGAATATGCTTTCTCTAAAGTGAGTAGGGATGAACTAAGCAAGGAATTCCCGAAATTCTCACAAGAGCGGGCAACATAAGACTTTTTAATTTGTATGAAAAAACTTATTCCTTGAGTGCACGAATATGATACTTGGTATAAAGGTTCTTCAATGAGAGACTATATTATGAAAAGAATTCTCAAAATCGCTTCTATGCTGGACCGGGAGCGATAGAAAAACATAGAATGTGCCAGCTGCTTCTCTTCCCGGGCATACTGTAAAAGTCAGTTAAGGGATAGAGGTTTTATTGGCATTTTTGTGGGTGATAGGCTGATATCACTGCAATAGTCTCTCCATTATTATAATGCCTCCGAATATGTCAAACGTGACATCAGATGGTTTTACAGCCTTTGGTATTCAGCCTACCTCATAAGGGTACAGGCGTGAAGTTATGTATGTATGTAATTCCCAAAATCCTCACAGGAACGGGAACTATAAGACTATTTAGTTTGTAAAATCTAAATAGTCTTATAGTTGAAAATCTTATTCCTTGAGTTCGCGGATGCGGGAAAAAGCTTGTTTATAGTTATTAAATAAAACAGTAGGTTTTGTTTGTTTGTTTGATCTCGCTTGTAAAAGAAACTACCGTTCGGGAGAAGTTTCTTATTATGAGACAACTAATATATAAAGCTGAAGAGTTTGTTTGTTCGAACGCGCTAATCTAAACTACAAGTGGGATTTGAAAAATTCTTTTTGCATTTGATAGCCCAACTCTTGAGGAAGGTTATAGGCTATATTTTATCCCGAAATTCTCACGGGATCAAAAGTTACGCGGGTAAAACCGCGCGCCGTGGCTAGTCAATAATAAACGAATGCAGAGCATTAAAAAACCGAATTCACGACCAAAACTTTGCTTGAAGTATAAGGTCGTCAAGGTAAACGTTCTCCGTAGGTACTCATACATATTTTTTTTTTTCAAAATTTTAAATATTTTCATGAAGTACTCAATCGATTTCGATGAAATTTATATGGTAGTATCCTCTATCATATGAAACAAGAATATTTAAAATGGGTTCATAATTGACAGAACGATCTTGTAACAAAGACACAAAAAAAAACAACATACACACGAATTGAAAATCTTTTAGAAGTTGGTTGGCAACCAAAATTCAAATGGTATTGAATTTATTTGTATTAAATTCAAATTCAACTTTGTGTAATAATAATAATAAGTATAAATAATAATAATAAAATAATAATAATAAATAATAAGTGGGTAATAAAAAATATTTAATATACACAGGGTGACTGGTGGATCACTTTCGAAATTCAAGGACGTGATAGTTTGAGATCGTACATGAAGAGAAAAAATAAAATTGAAATAAACTTACATACACAACTTCACGTATCCCTTACGAGGTATGAAGAACGCCAGAGGTTATAAAAACCATCTATTGTCACGTTTGACAAATTCCGAGGCATTATAGACTATTGCAGTGACAGTGGGTCAGCCTATCGCCCACATAAAAAACCTCCAATAAAATTTCTGTTTCTTAACTGACTTTTTTTTTTTTTTTTTTTTTTATAGTTGACTAAACCCGCGTTTGACCTCAATCTCACCTGATGGTAAGTGACGATGAGGTCGAAGATGAAAGCACACGGGTTTAGGAAGGAACTGGCTCTTTATACAATATTGCCGGAACACATTACCGCCGGAGCGGTAACATTTGGCGGCAGACTTTATATAAAGGGTGGTTGCTAGCCAGACGGACCCAGAAGGGATCCTACCACCAAGCAAAAAACTTTTACGGTATGCCCGGGAAAAGAAGCAGCTGGCACATTGTATGTTTTTTTCATCGCTCTCTTTTTTTTCTAAAATAACTCAGTAAATAATAAAAATAAATATTAATGATTTACTAAGTAAACTTAACCGAAAGTTAAAGAATTCATTACGCGACGCATGGTTACACTGGTACGGACGTACGCACGGCACTGTCAACACAGAATAGGTAGGTAGGTATAGACGGCTTCAGAGTATAGACGTCGACGACCTTGAAAAATTAAACTGCTGAAAAATTAAGTACCTAGTAGATACTTTCTTATGATCAGAATCGAGAACAGAGTGCTCTCCTTTAATTTCTAAAATTTGTCACTATTCACCCTGTATATTGCTTTTTCTTTTAAACAGGTTATTTAATCATGCAATATTCTAGTAAATTAATTAATTTCATCGCAGAATTCCTTGAACGTAAAGTTGTGTTTGTAGAGTTTTTTTTTTACAAAATTTATTAAAGAATGATTCTAAGTAAGTATTGGAATATAAAAGGCCACAATTTTGAAAGTAGTTTAGCAGCGAAAAGAAGAAGATTGTGTTTAAAATTTCCTTTTGTGAAACAATAAAACCACCACTAAAACTTGTGCATTTAAAAACTAAAACCACATTCAAACCAAATCAAATACTTATATTTGTTGCTATATAGTATGATACATAAAGATGTTATACATAAATCAAGCTCGACATACTATGCTGTATGACAGCATGTAATCGGTATTATAATCATAACTAATCCATAAACATTGGTTTTTGTACATAGTCATTATTAATTTAACCCACCACCAATACAAGGTTTTTAAAATATTATTATTACACAAAATTATTACAATTCAATTAATTCTATCTGTTATTTTTGTCAAAATATTCATTTATAGAATAAAAAGATTTTTCACTTATCCATTCTCTAAATGATTTTTTTAATTTGATTTGAGGCAACGATTTAATTTCCGTTGGGACAGCATTATATATTTTGACGCACACGGCGTAGCACTGCCTGCTATAATTTTCTAGGCGTGGTATTAAGTTATATACGAAACTATTTCCATGTCGTGTTGTTCTGGTAATGTCCTTAGCTTTAGTTAAATAATGAACATTACTTACAACGAACATAACATTCAAATACGATTAGTAGTAGAGTTTTAAGAAAAAGTGTAACAATGCCAAAATTACCCAGAAAGACAAACCATATGGCCCCTAAGTAAGATTCAATTTAAGCTTGTTCTATGGAGAACACACAACAGTCGCGTAGTGTCGTCTTAAAATAGTTCTACCGCTCTAGAAGTCTGTCCCAAAAAGTGACTAATCCAAATGACCTTAACAAATAATAAAATAAAATCCCCAGACAATCACACCAACTACATGGCCCCAAAGTAAGCATAGCTTGTGTTATGGGATACCATGTAGCGAACTAGGGGGGAACCTAGAATATGAATACAAACATAAATAGAACATTTTTTTTTCTTGTTTCGTTCGGGAATCGAACCTGCAACCACTAGCGTCTGAGGCAGACAGGTTTACCCCATCGCCAAAGTGGTCGTCAATGGTGTTTTAACCAATTCAAGGTTCACGTGGCTAGCGAGCACCCTTTATATAAACTCTGCCGCTAAATATCTCCGCTTTGGTAGCATTTTTTCTCTAAACCAGTATACTTTCATCTTATCATCAAGTGACATCGAAGATCAAGTCGTGTTTAGTCATCACAAAAAATATATTTTTAAATACTTTTACAATATTTATAAATAAGCAAAAAGAAACTGTATTTTTTGGGTTCACTATCAATTTAACCATAAAATATTTTGGCATATTGTAATTTAGAGTAATAATATTAATGCGCCATTTTTTTTTAATACATAATAAGCGTTACCAAATCATAGATATATTTAATCCCGAAAATCCCGCGCAATTTCGATTCCCGCGGGATTTTCGGGATAAAAAGTAGCCTATACGGATTCGGAGGAATCCCTCTAAGTAATGGTAAAAGAAATTTTGAAATCGGTCCAGTAGTTTTTGAGCCTATTCAATACAAACATACAAAAATACAAAGGTTTCCTCTTTATAATATTAAGTATAGACTAATTTAAACGGCTTCATTAAATCTGTAAAAAAAATATTGTAACTCTCACTTAAGTAATACGACATGATTTATTCTTTAAAATAATTTTAAATTTGGTTTATTAATTTAAATTTTAGTTTCTCAATTTAAAATTTGGTTTAGTAATTTAAAATTTAGTAGAGTTAAAAGATCTCCTTTATTGTCAGAGCTAAATTGAAATTGTATCAGATTAGGTACTATTAATATTATCTCATTACGACTTTTACATTAAAATTGGGAACTATTTTGGCTAATGAAATATTTATTGCTAATTCTGTTTATTAAGTAATATTTTAAGCTGTTTGTTCCTTTAATAAATAAATAAATAAAAGTCAGATTTAAATAAATAATTGTCTTAATGCTATATGAAACCTAACATGCTCCTCATCGCTGCGCTCGTCGTCTGACCTAACCGTACCGACTCCATCTTCCGGTGCGGGAGCCCTTCTTGTAGATAATTATTCCACAGCACATATGCCAAAAAAATTATGCCAAAACATTCTAAAAATGCATATTTAGAGTGACCGCTGGGTCACTATTGAAATTCGAGAAGTGATAGTTTGAGATCATACATGAATAAAAAAATAATATTAATTATTTACTGAGTAAACTTAACCGAAAGTTACAGAATTGATTACATAACGCATGGTTACGCTAGCGTTGGCAGCGATACGCGTGCCAGGTCATGTGCCGCGATCGACTCAGTTGTATGTAAAGTAAATAGTAACATAGTAGTATTTTTTATAGGGAATTCTAGTGAAAAGTTAAGTAACTACTTTTATTACATAATTATGATCAGAATCGAGTACAGAGTGCTCTCCTTCAGTATCTAAAATTTGTCATCAGTCACCCTGTTAACGAAAGGGATACCGTTTTTTTGTTGAATTTTTTGTTGTGTCGAACTAATCTTGGTGGCAGCAAGTGAAGATGACAGCGGGTTCAAGAAGAAAACTGGCTTTTCACAAATCATTTTCGGAACACATTAGGTATAGTTCAGTTATGAATGAATAGTTTAAAGATGTTCAAAGTTTTTATTAATAATCAAAGAATGCAGAACATTAAAAAAACCGACTTCACGTCAAAACTTTGGCTGAGTTGAGAATGGCTTCAACTTAAACATTCTCCGAAGTCATATATATTTTTTCAAAAGTTTGAAATTTTTGAAGTACTCAACCATAATTAGCATCCATATTTAACATTAATTCATAATTGTCTGAAACATTGTGTAACAAAAAAAACATACAGATGAATTGAGAACATCCTCCTTTTTTGGAAGTCGGTTGAAAAACTATAAAACTAAATAAATTACAGAGGCAACTCTTGCACCACTCCCCCTAGATCACACAGAAATGCTTTTTATACATCTAATATAATCTATTAGGGTGTTTTTACTAGGCCAAAAAACCTTTGATCGATTGTTCTTCAATATGACCCCTGGGAATCATATTGAAAATGCTGTTATATTTTTTTTTTATACAAAAAATCCCCAGACAATCACACCAACTACATGGCCCCAAAGTAAGCATAAGCTTGTGTTATGGGATACCATGTAGCGAACTAGGGGGGACCTAGAATATAAATACATAAATAGATAAACACCCAGATATGGAACTTTTTTTTTCTTATTCCATACGGAAATCGAACCCGCAACCACTGGCGTCTGAGGCAGATAGGTTTACCTCTTCGTTTTATATGAACGGTAATTTCTAGAAAGGCAAAACCTGAAAATCATCAATTACTCCACTCGACTTTTTTTATATCGTTTTAAATAATATATTATACGAGCGTTGGCCTGCGCCTTCGTACGCGCATAAACTTAAACATCCTATATTTCCCACACCCGTGGGAGTTTCGGGAATTCCTTTCACAATGCTATCAGACACCCATTGAAGAATCTTTTATCCAAGTTTCAC
This sequence comes from Stenoptilia bipunctidactyla, assembly GCA_944452665.1. Taxonomy (NCBI): domain Eukaryota; kingdom Metazoa; phylum Arthropoda; class Insecta; order Lepidoptera; family Pterophoridae; genus Stenoptilia; species Stenoptilia bipunctidactyla. The sequence goes on from OX101750.1 coordinate 15,622,213, forward strand.
ATCGGTGCACTTAATGAATAAGATTTTATATAAAAACTAAAAAGTCTTATAGTTCTCGTTTCCGTGGAAATTTCGGGACTTCGGGAAGTTATGGCTGTACGATGTGGTCACTTACTCAGTATTTCAATCTGTGACGGAACAGTTGTATATAGGTATTATTGAACCAACTGAATCCCTGACCCATTTTGCGTATAATTTGTTTGAAACTGTCAAACTTGTAATGTCTATCGCGTATGATGCACTAATTCTGTACTCAGTAAATGTCAGTGTCGAATGAAATGATAACAAGTTCGTCACCAAGGAAACCTGTCTTGAGCTTAAAAGGTATTATTGTTTTAGGTAACTCAACGTCCGGTCTGCGTCGCGCACCACTTGTAGTGTTAATTCCATTTTGACCTTAACTCTTAATATCGTGTCTATTCCATCACATGATACTGGCAGTAATAGCTTGTCGCCTCATTTCGACGGCTTGTTGCCAAATTGTCAAGAATTGAATTGAATTGAGCTTCACGTGGGTCAAGATTCAATTGGTTGGATAGTGTACTACAATGAGTGAAAGTGTCCTTAAATGTTCACCCAACTCAGGACATTGATTTTAGCAAATCATTTTGTTAACATGACTGTGTTAATCAATGTTGTTTATACATATTTGTGACCCTTATTGTTGTCGGGGTCAAGATTTTCATTATTAAGCGAAATTTAATTAAATTACAGTTGGAAGTGTCATAATTGTGCATTATTTAGAAGTAATGGTTTTTATGGAGTCAGAATTTAAGTGCAGAAATTCGGAAAACTTCTGAATAAGTATTACAATGCTACTTAAAATAAAAGTTAGTGACAAGAATTTAAAATTACTTCAAAATAGTCTCTCAACTGTCGCGGTAAAACAGCAGGAATTCTGGCTGCCTAAATTGCCTTCTTTGCCAGAGGTCCTGAGTTCAAATCTCGGCGGGAACAGATATTTGTGTGATAAACACAGACATTAGATATTATAAAGATATTAGCAGATATTAGCCTTATAACATACATATATGATTGTTTTTTGGTCACCAGCCAAATTTTTTTTACACAATAAGTATCATGTATAGAAACGATTTTTGAAAAAAAAGGTATGTATTTTTTTGCAAGTATATTAATATGTTCGCTAACATATTAAACAAAGCATGGTCACTCTAAATTATGAATGAAAACCATTAAGAATAAAGACGACTACGAGCTACTACGAAACATCTTGTAGTACTACGTCGTAATAATTTCAATGAAATGCCGCGTCGTAGCAGTTGTGTTCATCAACAGCTACTATTTGTAAAAAATAATGTAATAATAATCAACTCTTTATTGTACACCAACAGCATAAAAACAAAGTAAAGAAAATGGTACATTTTAATTTCATATTGGCACAAAGGCGGCCTTATCGCCGTAGAGCGATATCTTCCAGGCAACCGAGTCTTGACAGGATTAGGTAGTGGACAATTAGGATGGGCGTTGGAACACAGGCTATAAAATAGACTTCATACAAATAATTACACAGTCATACCTAAATATCAATAAGTAATACATATAAATTCTAATAATACATACACATACATTCTAATAATACATATATACATACACATATATTCTTACATATGACAATATACAGGGTGACTGGTACCAAACCCGCCATAGCAAATTAGCATATAGAGGAGGTCATTTGCTAATTATTGGACCTTACTTTCCCTAACTAAAGTTTTATACTTTAGGAGATATGTCAATTTTTATACATTATTGAGATTTTTCCAAAATTTGACCTTAAAGCATTCGTAACTTTATTTTTCGTCATTAGTTTAGAGTTTTTTTATTATTTCTTGGTAGTCATTAACATTTGTGAATAAAATACGTCGGAACTTCCCTCAAACTAGGGTTAAAAAATAAGACGCTTATGCTTTTAAAAAAAATCAATAAAGAAAAATTACTTTGCGATCAAATTCAACCGGAAATAATAAAAAAACTACGGCGTTTTAATAATTTATTCTACTCTAAATTAGTTCTCTAGTTTGTCACCTTACCAACGGTACTAAATTTGCAACGGAAAGTTTGATTCGCTAAACATCGGTAGGATTTTCAGGTCAACCAGTCATTTTGATCAAAAATAGTGAAGGTCCCAACGACAGGATAAAGCTAATTTAGCAAAGTAGTTTTTGCAAATTTATGAGTAGGTATTAGATAATAGAAATTGAGTGCTTAGTGTACTTAATTTTTTTTTTTACTTTTACCATGTAAAGCAAGAAATCAGGAAAAGATATCGAGCATCAAAAGAAAAATTTAAATAGAGTTAAAACTAAAAATTCTGCTCGAATTGCTGCCCGCGATTTCTGATACATGCCCGATATCTTTTCCTAATTTCCGTGGTGGTAAGACTGAATCTAATTTCTTGTTTCATAACAGAAAATGCATTATTAATTTTTTGAATTAACTCATCTTTTGTGGTTACTTCTTCATTGTAGACCAACTCTTTGGCCCGGCCCCAAACGTAGAAATCGAGAGGTGTCAAGTCTGGCGACCGAGCTGGCCATTCAATTAGCCCACCTCTACCGATCCATGAATCGGGGAATGAACTATTTAAAAGTTCTCGGACGTCCAGCCTGAAATGCGCCGGGCACCCATCGTGTTGAAACACAATGGGCGTGTCGTCGGTTATTCCATCCAACAGCAGATCAGGCAAGACGTCCCTTAAAAATTCTAAATAATTTCCCCCATTTAAAATGTCTGGTAGGAAATAGGGTCCAAAGATATTACGACCAATAACGCAGGCCCACACATTAACAGAAAATTTCCGCTGGACCGATGTAACCCTCTTTTTATGGGGGTTATCATGGGACCAGTGGTGCAGATTGTGGAAATTGGTGATGCCTTCTCGGGTGAACTGTGACTCGTCGGTCCAAAGGATACGCTCCAGAAATGTTGGGTCGTCGACATCGGTGTGAAGAACGAGGCGACAGAAATTCAACCTCCTTTCGTAGTCGCCATTTTCAAGCCCTGCCAACACTCCATTTGTTAATTATTTACGTAAATGTTATTCTAAAGACAAAATTTGATTTGGATTATGTTACATCGAAGCTCGTCGTAATATTAATAATTTCTTTAATTCTAAAGATAACACTGGTCGCTTTAGTGTAAGTAGGTACATAAATAAACTCAAAATTACCTTGAACTGGCGTGTAATGATACGGGTGTTGATGGTCCCCATGCATCACTGACCAGACTTTCCACTGGCTGACGCCCAAAGCGGCAGCTACCACTCTGGTGCTAGTCGTGGGATCTTCTTCAAAAGCTGCCAAAATCTGCTGATCAATTTCAACAGGTAATTGTCGCACAGCTGCTTGGGGTACCCTGACGTTCAAGTTACCCGTTTCTCTAAACCGACGATATGTGGTAGGAAATGTGTCACGGTCAGGTAAGCGTCTATTTGGATATCGCTCCTGGTAAATTCGCCGCGCTTTGCGGGCGTTACTGTGTGCAGCACCATACGCCAGCAGCATGTCGGCGTATTCTTCCCTTGTGTATCCCGGCATTTTAAAACGAAATGTCTTATTTATTTATACCTGTGTCTACTCAACTATTTGTGAAAGCACACGAAACGGAAAGGAAAAGCATATATGACAACAACTTAAATGTCATAGAGATGGGTCCGACCTCATCTTTTTCATTTGACGTCTAAAATTCATTGAAACTGTCATTGCAAATGAAAAGAGTTGGTCTACAATGAAGAAGTAACTACAAAAGATGAGTTAATTCAAAAAATTAATAATGCGTTTTCTGTTATGAAAGAAGAAATTAGGCTCAGTCTTACCACCACAGAAATTAGGAAAAGATATCGGGCATGTATCAGAAATTGCGGGCAGCAATTCGAGCAGAATTTTTAGTTTCAACTCTATTTAAATTTTTCTTTTGATGCTCGATATCTTTTCCTGATTTCTTGCTTTACATGGTAAAAGTAAAAAAAAAAATTAAGTACACTAAGCACTCAATTTCTATTATCTAATACCTACTCATAAATTTGCAAAAACTACTTTGCTAAATTAGCTTTATCCTGTCGTTGGGACCTTCACTATTTTTGATCAAAATGACTGGTTGACCTGAAAATCCTACCGATGTTTAGCGAATCAAACTTTCCGTTGCAAATTTAGTACCGTTGGTAAGGTGACGAACTAGAGAACTAATTTAGAGTAGAATAAATTATTAAAACGCCGTAGTTTTTTTATTATTTCCGGTTGAATTTGATCGCAAAGTAATTTTTCTTTATTGATTTTTTTTAAAAGCATAAGCGTCTTATTTTTTAACCCTAGTTTGAGGGAAGTTCCGACGTATTTTATTCACAAATGTTAATGACTACCAAGAAATAATAAAAAAACTCTAAACTAATGACGAAAAATAAAGTTACGAATGCTTTAAGGTCAAATTTTGGAAAAATCTCAATAATGTATAAAAATTGACATATCTCCTAAAGTATAAAACTTTAGTTAGGGAAAGTAAGGTCCAATAATTAGCAAATGACCTCCTCTATATGCTAATTTGCTATGGCGGGTTTGGTACCAGTCACCCTGTATACATACTGATAATCAAAATATATATACAATGAGAGAGCTAAGATGAACAATGTTTCATAAGATAATGTTGTTTAAGCATTCTTTTAAAGCTGTACGGATTGCGAGCTAAGCGGATCTTTAACGGTAGTTCGTTCCATAATGACACCGATCTGACAAGAAACGATTTGCCCAAAAATGTGGATGTATGTGATGGTGTCGCGCCATATGTAATGTAGTGCCATATCTTTATTATTTTCTACTGAGCGATACAAAAATAAATATGCAAGTACGTTTATATTGTGTAAAAGAACATAATTATATTTAAATTAAATTTAAATTTGGCTGGTTACTAAGAAACAACCCTGTAGATATGTCTGCATGTCTTAGGATTATTTATCCGTTTTACATACATACATACATAACTTCACGCCTGTATCTCGTATGGGGTAGGCGGAACACCATCTAATGTCACGTTTGACAAATTTGGAGGCATTATAATAGTGGAGAGAGACTATTACAGTGACAGGGGGTCAGCCTATCGCCCACAAAAAAGCCTCCTATAACACCTCGGTCCCTTAACTGACTTTTACAGTTTGCCCGGGATGAGAAGCAGCTGGCACATTCTACGTTTTTCTTTGCTGTTTCTTTGCTGGACTGGGAGCGATTTATCCGTTTTCTAGTATCCATAAATGATGTTCCTTAAGAAACTTAACTTCGACTAAATAATGCGGTGTGATTGTTAGAAATATTTATATTTATTTCTTCTCATACCTCAATTTTATGGTGAGAGCTATATAGAATAACTAGCTTTATCCCGCAACTTCGTATGCGCCTAACTACCCTTCTCTTGGAAATTTCAGAAACTGTACAACCAGACACCCACTGAAAGAACCTTTATACCAAGTATCACACCCATGCACTCAAGGAATAAGTTTTTTTCATAAAAACTAAAAATCATATATTTCCCGTGCCCGTGGGAATATTGGGAATTTTTTCGTAGCACAACCAGTCACTCTTTGAAGAACCTTCATGCCAAGTATCACATCCGTACACTCAAGGAATAAGATTTTTCATACAAACTAAAAAGTCCAACCACTTCCCGTGGGAATTTTGGGAATTCCTTCCATAATACAAACAGACACTTATTGAGGAACCTTTATATCAAGTATTACATCCGTGCACTTAAGGGATGGGATTTTTTCATACAAACTAAAAAGTCCTATATTTCCCGTTCCCGTGGGAATTTCTGAAATTCCTTTCTTAGTGCACCCCTACATAAAGAACGTATGTTCCAAATTTCAGCTCTCTACGCCCAGTAGTTACGGCTATACGTTGTCTGTCAGTCACTCAGTTACTCAGTACCTCAGTCACTCAGTCAGTAACGGAACAGTTTTATATATATTGATGAGTACTAATACTTAGTATATAAGGAATGTTTTACTTCTCTTACGTCAAATAGTTCTTATAAAAAGCGAAATGAATATCTTCAAGAACACTGCAGTTGTCGCCAAAAAAGGTTAGGTTAAAAACTTTTAAATTAAAGTTCAGATCAAAACTAATTTCGTATGTAAAACCTTGAATTTATAATACAAAACGTAATGTTCGATGTTAATTGTTTATTAATATGATACAATGAAATACAGGTGGTTGAACTTAAAGTCAATACCTACAGGTTTTTGTCTTCACCGAGTTCAACACTCCCTAAAAGTAGGGCAGAGCCCTGTGACCACAGACATACATCTACATAAATAACGCAAATGCATGTACTTCGCGTGTCTGAACCCCGACCAAGCGACAAGGTTGGTCGCCGATAGATTCAGTCCGAGCGTATGTATGTCTGTTAAAAAAATCGATATCATAATATCGATATCATTCTTCATAATCGCTTTCATCGGCAGCTTGGGTGTCTTTGAATCCGTTTGTATTTCCTATCACTAAATAGGATCAGCTGTGTTGTCACGGTAGATGATAAAAATTCGGCACGCTTAGTTTTGTATAAATCGTGACACTTGCGTTATCTATGTAGATGTATGTCTGTGCTTGTGGCCATAAGATGTGTAGTTGTATCCTCATCCAATATTTTTTTTAAATATAAACATTATACATAAATTATTATGTTGTGTACGTTTATTTTTGATTTATTAATAAAAAAAATCCATTTCTTACTTGTCTGTCTGCTTATTACAGTTTTCAAAATTTATAAAGATAGATAAGTTATTCAAGCTACATGAAATGATAAAAAAGTGTCCTTATTGTGGCGATTCCGATCGTTTTCATACAAACTTATTAGTTCCATAACTTAAGTATTTGGTGCCTAATGCCAAAGACTAGTAAAGACTTACAATCACGGTGTTTTCACTAAATTTCGTTAGTGTCACTAAGATATAGATGGCGCTGTTTATAATTTATCAACAGAAAAACAGAAAACCGTTTAATTTATATATTTATTAATTTAATTCTTAATAAAACAAAATTAATTATAAGAACTAATCGAGACTTAATATTTATCAAAATTTATAAAATTAGAAAAATGCCATAGACAATGTCTCTTTCATCCTACTTTTCATTCTTCGGTTCATTCAATCAATCACCTAACCGACTCATTAAATCTATCTTTCATTCGTTACCTGCGTTCGTTACTGCGCACCCGTTTTCGAATGTTGTTTTTATCGCTTTTTTCTTGGATTCCTTTTACCCACAACCCGGCCACCATTTGGACTCTGACCCTCCCTTTTTTAATTCTGACCCGAAAATTCTACTGGATTTCGGAAACAACGCTGCAATACCTTTGCATGTTTATTGGAATTTTGATCGTGATAACGGTTTTCTGATATATTCATATTTCATATAATCATGATAATATACATATTTGAGGTGTCTTAAATATTCTTAAAGAAAAATACAGGGAAAGTTCCCGACTGGTTCTAGTAAAAGTTTCAGTCACTAAGTTCTAGATGGCACTAGAGTTCCGTTTTAGCTAATATCTCTATCTCAACCTATAAAAGTTACTTTATGCTTACAATACCGAACAAATATTATGCTTCGCTATTTGGTGCCTACTAAGATACAAGATGGCGCTAGGTGTTACGAATCATGAAATAAAATTGAAAATGAAAATACCACCACGTAGTTGTACAATTTAAAACTATAGGTGGCACTATTTTGAATTTCAATGAGCCAAAACAAATCTAGTTCGACGCGTCGCACAGTGAGCTAAAAATGAGTTTTGGAATAATGCTTCTATAGCTATATTATGTAGAGTATTATTAATGATATAAAAATCAAATGTAATGATATCCTAAAATGTAATTATTAAGTTCCTAGAAAAACATATAATGTACCATCTCCTTCTCTTCCCGGGTAAAAAACTGTAAAAGTCAGTTACGGGACACAGGTTTTATTAGCATTTCGGTGGGCGATAGGCTGACTCCCTGTCACTGCAATAGTCTCCTCATCATTACAATACCTCCCAATATGTCAAAGATGACTTTAGATGCTTTTATAGTCTCTGGTGTTTTGCCTACCCCATTAGGGATACAGGTGTGAAGATGTGTATGTAAAACACAATATAATAGAATAAATATTTTTATTCGTACATCAAATAACCGTTATGTTTCTGCATTTTTTAATTATTCAAACATTAACGTTCATTTATTTTAACAAAAAATATTTCCGATCGGTGTTCAAATTGAGAACGTCAATAATGTTTTTGGGTAAATATTGAGAAATATGAAATGCTAAAAATATATTAAAATGATGATCGTTTTGGTTGTTATTTAAAAAAAACTACAAGAACAATAAATTGTACAATTATTTTATTTATTTATTTATTTGTTTATTATTCAACATCTTTTTGTTTCAGGAGCAGTTAGTGAAATTCCAAGATGGCGCCCTCGGTTGCCGAATTTTACGCGGGAAAAAACATATTAATTTCCGGAGCTACTGGCTTTCTCGGCAAGGTAACAACAATCAAGTATCCTACCTTTTTACATTAATATAATGAAAAGTGTTTTTGAATGTAGGTTTGGGGTACCTAATCCTAATCTTCGAAATGACAAAACAGAACTTAAGGTCTCGAGGCTGTGATACATTACCTACTTACGAGTACTTAAAAGCCGAGTCTTCACGTTGTTTGTCAAACAATTCGGTGAAATTATTAGTAAATATATACCTACTAAGATAAAGACAACAGAAGCCATTAAAAAAATATTACAATTAATTAATCATTTATTTCATATACCTTTTTTGGGTAATTTTACTGGAAACACCTATTTTTCACTAGCTTTTGTAAGAAATAAAAAAAATCTTCGCTATCTAACTGCTTTTATTGACGTAATTATGTAACTGATTAATGATTTAATGAGATGAAGAAAAAAACTCTAAAACAACGTCAAAGAAGCACATGTTATGGTCTTTCAAGCACTGTTCTCTTCTTAATATAAACCAAAACGTCGCACTTAAATAACGTCTCCTATAAAAACATTAGTTTACTGTGTATATCTTTGCTAGACTCATCCCTTGGCGCCTGCCTACTGTAAATTTTTTACATAATGGTTGCATTATCTTTAAAATTTTACCTAGGAGTTTTAAAAAGTCTACCTTTGTATTATACCTATTTGGATAGCTTAAACAATTTACTTTATTATGATGTAAACTGCACAGTAATTTAGTAGGAGTTTTTTTTACAGGAGATGCATTTTAAGTGCGATCTTTTGGTTTAACTTAAGAAGAGAGTGCTTGAAAGACCATAACATGTGCTCCTTTGACATTATATAACAGTTTTTAAGCTATTCATAGCTTCTATCGCGGGCCTTGAGCGTGGGGACCGAATCCAGAAATTCCGTAACGAAAAAAACCTAACACCCCTCACTCCGACCGGTACAGGGGTGATACTTTGATATCATAACTTTACATGCGGGCTTTAATAAACAATCAGCGCCATCTACTAGGAACTTGTGGAACTTCATATTAGATCAAACATTACTACATTAATAAAATAAATAAATAATTATAATTGCATAAGTTGATAAAAAATGCTATGCAATAGCTTTACCGCGGCAGTCTCCGAGTGCCACACGTCTTTTTTTCCTTCAACTCATTAAATCATTAATCATTTACATGATAACGTCAAAAAAAGCAGTTGGCTAGCGAAGATTTATTTAGTGAAAAATGGGAGTTTACAGTAAAATCCTAAAAAGTGAAATAACTCAAAAACGGTAAATTTTAGGATGTGTGGTTTGTTTTGACCTACTCTATAAACTCTCAACAGATGCGTGTCCAATAAAAATTAACTCTGTATATGAAACTGCGCCCATGTAAAGCATGTTGGCCCTAAGGTTAATAATAGATATAAGAAAATGAAACATCTCATCATCTCCTTCTCTTAAAGATGCTGGTAGAGAAACTCCTCCGCAGCTGTTCTGACCTGGACACCATCTACCTTCTGCTCCGACAGAAGAAGGGGCTCAGCAGTGAAGAGAGACTTCGAGATCTTTGCAATAATAAGGTACTCATCTCAACTCTTTGTAAGTAGCTCACTGTAGGGCATGAGTCTTTCCCCAGGGTGACGAGTTGATATAGGCCATTATCCACCAAGCTGGCCCAGTGCTTTGTGATGGGTATCAGAATTTTCAGGGCGCTGAAATGACTTCTGACAAACACTTACGACTACTGTGTACAGCACCCGGGACTGACTGCTTAACGTGCCCTGTGAAGCACGGAAGTTGTAGTGAGAAATGAAAGGTACGCGGTCACTTATCAACGTACCAATTGCGCTGAGCGTTGGTTAACCTGTGATATCGTATGTAACCACGGCGCGGCGCCACGACGATTTCATATTGCGCAACCTTACCACGTACCACATTGGACGAGTGTTCGACTGATAGGCGTAAAAGGTCTTAGGTTCGAGTCCTAGCAGGGCAAGTTTAGTGTGTCAGTGTCTAGGTTTATACTAGGATACCTAATTGTTTCTAGTTCCGCTGTGTGATCTCCGAAACACAAGCGTATATAAGGTCCGCTTATAATAGTCAATTATATTTTAATAGCAGATTAGGAATGATGAGTGGGTCAGAATTTCCATTTTTTTTTTAAATATTTTTCATAAATTATAGTTGCAAAATTCTTCTCTGTGAGTAAAATTTAAGATTTATCTACATTTTATGACTACATGCAATTAGATGGAAACGCTTTTATTACTTGCTGTGTAGTCATAAACTACAGATCAAACTTAAATTTTGATCACTTTGAAGAATTTTGAAATTTTAATTTCATCATCATCATCACACCTCCGTGTAATGGGCCCACTGCAGGGCATGAGTCTCTCCTCTGGGTGACGAGAAGGTTTAGGCCATAATCCACCGAGCTAGCCCAGTGCTGGGTGGTGGATGTCAGAATTTTCAGGGTGCCGATATGGCTTCTGACAAACCCTAACGACTACTGTATACAAGTATACAGCACCCGGGACCGGCAGCTTAACGTGCCCTCCGAAGCACGGAAGTCGCCGTGAGAAACGAATGGTTGGCGGTCACCCATCCAAGTACCGACCGCGCCGAACGTTGCTTAACCTGTGATATCGTAAGATACACACAGTAACCACGGCGCCACGACGACTTTTGAAGTCGTCGTGAAATTTTAATTTATGAAAAATATTAAAAAATATATTATTATCGTATTTATGACCCACTCATCAGTCCTAATCTGCTATTAAAATATTATTGACTATTATATGGCGACCTTTAAAGCTTAATTTTTAATAGTTTGAGTAATTTATTACTATTTTATTAATCTTCATGTCTCCACATTCCAGCTGTTCGACCCTCTTCGTCAAAAAGACCCGACAATCTTCAGGAAGTTGAAGCTAGTCGCTGGAGACATATTGGAGAAAGATCTAGGTCTCTCAGATCAGGACAGACATGAACTAAAGCATCGAGTGAATATTGTTTTCCACAGTGCTGCATGTGTCAGGTAATCGTCATCATTAGCCTGGTTAAGCCCACAGCTTTACAAATGTCTCCCCGTAGGTTCTCCAAGTCGCTCGGTCCCTCGCCACCCTCATCCAGCGCTTACCGGTGACCGCCACCAGATCGTCGGTCCACTATCAGGTAATGAAATCTGGTAATGCAAGTGTTAAAAGCTGACAATAAGTACGGAAAAAATATCGGTACTAACTTAGCGAATACAAAATCAAAAGAAATAGAAGAAAATAAAACATTTACCTCATGCAAAGTCACAAAAATTGAGGACATGCTAGTTTGTTTTTCATACAATTGGGAAATTCTGATATAAACTAACGCCACCATACCCTTGGGCTCGGAACTATTACGAATAGAAAAAATGCGTTCTATAATAATGTAACTACACACACACGTCTTTTATCAAATTCAGGTAAAACAATTTGGAAATAGTTGACAAAAAATATGAATAATTTCGCGAGTACAACTGTTTCTTTTATCATTAATAATTTGTTTTATATTTTTTGTACAAACTGAACGTTTCCTTAAGAAATACTTGCGATAATAGAGCTGCCACTCAAAAAAAGTAACAATTAATAGTAGATTTAATAACACACTATTAAGCTATTCACTTTAATTCAAATAAACCTATTGTAGGTTAATGCAAAACACGTATTATTACTCACCTTTTTTATTGAGTAGGTAATATTTGTTTTATTAAATCTTGAATAAGCATATCTATGGCTACAATTTCACAGATCAACATGGTCTGAGTTGTCCCTTAGAAATTCAAACTTTGGTGTTTTTTCATATGTACCCTGTAACAACTTCTGTGAGCAAATAAAAAAAAAACTACTAAACTGAATGAGTATAAATAGCTGGGAGGAATATTTATTTAAATCCTGGCAACACAAATTTTGTGTTGTAGGTACGTACTATGCGATTCAAAAATGTTGTATCACTAAGAATACGTTGGTTTTCAAGTGAAATACGTTTGCGTTTCTGAAGTTCTGCAAGTAGTTCTAAAACTTTCTTCAATATTTTCATCACTGCCTATGGATACCCCAAATTCCAGTGTAACTACTAATGTACAGTCAGCATCTAAAGTTGATGAACACATTGAAATTTTCAAAGTCACTTTTCACCATATTGTCCCTATATAACTATGTTATATAGTTATAATAATAAAATATATAATTAAGTCAATATAAGTCGTTATTTAGGCACAATATGATGGATAGGCACTTTGAAAATTTTAATGTGTTCATCAACTTTTTATGCTGACTGTGCCAATCCTGGATAAAGTTTTAAAATACATCTTGTTATCTAAATAATCATCTTCACTGCGAAACTCTTCTATCAGAAATCTGGTAGAAATTTGGTAATATACTTATGAGCAGTTGATGAAATCTGATGCAACTTTCCTAAAATCGTAAATAAAATAATCTGTAATTTTTTATTGATTTGCAGGTTCGATCAGAAACTTAAAGATGCTGTAAACCTGAATACAGTAGGCACTCTGCGGATGTTGAAGCTAGCTGAAACGATGGAACATTTAGAGGTAAAATAACCAGAATCAAAGCAAATAAACAACTTACTAACAAAAATTACTGGAAGATACTATAGGTGGTATTCATTTTCTTTAGTTAAGTAGATAGGTATTGTTTATTTCGTAACACAAACAGAAAGTCGACTTTACTTTATAATCATAAACATGCGAATTTAGAGGTCAAACCATTGTTTTTCCTGACTACTATTACCCCAGTTCTTTAAAGCATCGAGAGAAAGTTACTGTGTCTTTTTTCTGGCTATTATTGGAAAACCAGATCAGCAGCGTCGAGTTCATGGAAGCTACAGCGACCAATGACATAATTATAACCTATATCATGACGGTGGCTTGTGTAAGAACTTTTATTCGTCTGTTTAATAACTCTGTTCAGGTTTATGTATTCGCTAAACGTAACCATCATCTGTGAGCTCAACGACGACATCTTTGCCATAGCGTCGACGAGCTCGTCGTCCAGCACAGGGCTGTTATTTTAATAACCCGAATAGCCCTGCTACTCGTCACTCTCTAGAGAGAAACTTTTGACTTTAAATTACTTAGGCTCATATAAAAGGGTTCTTATGATGAATTAAAGCAACTGCCTCCATGTTGCATTGGTGGAGTGTTCAGCTGCTGAGTGAAAAGTCCTGGGTTCATGTCCCAGGCTGGCCAGCGGTGTGAGCACAGAACTTTATCGAGTCGTTTGTCTACGAATGTCCGTATAGTATGGAGACGGTTTGTAAGCAATAATTGAAATCTATCCATTGCCGCACGGCATGTGCCTTGTTCATTTTGAATGTTTGTAAACATGTTGTACTCTAAAATAACTGTAAATCAAAAAATTACAATGTTTATTTATTTTACTTATGTTACTAAAAACTTGCAACCGACTTCATACCATACGAACATTCGTGTTATACTAGTCGACAAAGTTCTGTCAGGCCTGGCTCACTCCGCGCGGTACATCCGTTATTTACCTACAGCGAAGCGCTCCGCCGGCGCAACTCGAATGGGTCGTGTATCACGCGCGCGCCCATCGGGACGTTGTAGATACCTACCTACCTAATAGCACTCACAGTAATTCTATGATCGAGGTCGCAAATAGTATTTAAAAATGGACATAAAAAGAAACAAATATTCAATTAGATTATGTTTGGATTTGATTATGTTCAATTTAGCAAACAAAACATATGTAGTATATCTAATTATTCGTCGTCACTTTTTTTTCATTTTGTACTGTAGGTAAGTTTAAACAATATTTTTTACAAAGGTAGAATAACAGTAATACCTACATCGGTAGATACTTAATTACAAATAAGGAGATTAATTATTCTTCACTAGGCAGCAACCCTAACAGCGTAAGAAAAGATAAGAGGCATGCGATAGAAAGAGACAAAACTTCTAGGTATATAAATTTGCAGGTACGTAATGCTGTGCGAGCTGAATTCCACCGTATCGCGTCGTAGCAAGACTCGAATTTATTTAGATCTTCTTGCGGAGTAATTCTTCTGTACCAACTATTACTTATTCTGTGGTTCTGTGCAGACACCGCAGTTTTGGAAACAATATTTTTATGCTGACTGGAGTTTGGGTGTATACTGGGAAATCCCCTAGTATTGCTGTGTGATCCCCATAGTGCAATTCATAATGAAAACTGACAATGGAAAGGGCTATGCTCGGAATTCCGAATAAGAAATGAAAGTATTCGCAGGCGAACCAAAGAATGCAGGACACATAGCTCGTAGGGCAGATAGGCTTTGGGGCAGTAAAAAACTTTAGATTTATTACCTACATACACACATAACCTCTCGCCAGAATCCCTTCTGAGGTAGGCAGAACAACAGAAGATATAAAATCATCTCATGTCACGTTTGACAAGTATGGAGTCATTATCATGATGGAGAGAGACTATTGCAGTGACAGGGGGTCAGATTATCGCCCACGAAAATCCCAATTATAATTCCCTTAACTGACTTTAACAGTATGCCCGGAAAAGAGAAGTAGCTGGCACATTATATGTTTTTCCTATGCTCCCAGTCCAGCATGGGAGAAAACACTGCTTACATACATTGACTACATTGCTTTCGTTTGTAACCGTTAAACTTCCTCTTCTTTCCAGGCCTTCGTCCATCTCTCAACAGCATACTGTCGTTGTGAGCTCCATGTGTTGGAGGAGAAGCTGTACCCCGCTATGCATAAGCCTGGGCATATCATGGACCTGGTGGAGTGGATGGATGATAAGCTGCTGGAGTATTTGGAACCGAAGTAAGGGTTTTTATGATTAAGGATAAGATATTTCGTGGATACTTTTTTAAAGCAAAATAAAAAAGTTAGGAAGTTAATAAGTAACGTAAAAATGAGCTTAACTTGTGCTAATCTTATTTAAAAAGGGCACGGAGGGCGAAATGAAAGAAATGTAGATAATTAATAGATATTTATTTATTTATTTATTTACTCTTCATTGTAAAAACACAAAATAGAAAATAAAGGACAGTAAAAAAAGAAAACACAATCGGCGGCCTTATCGCTAGAAAGCGATCTCTACCAGGCAACCAAAATAACATGATAAAGTAAATTAGAACAAATGGGGTTTACTTACAAAACAAAAAAGAACTAAAAAAAATAACAAAAAAAAACAAAAACATGTCGACTATATGTTATCTACATTTAGACATTCATAATTTATAGGTATATAAACATACATACATACGAATACAAGATATACATACATATACTACACATTGACTTCTTCAGTTAAGGATAAGTAGTGTTTTTTTAAAAGCTTTTTAAATGTGACGATGGTCTTAGCTGACTTAATACAAAGTGGTAACTGATTCCATAAGGATACTGCGCGAATTTTAAATGCATCGCCGAAAAGATCGGTTGAATGAGCCGGTGTACTGAGCATTAAATTGTCAGAAGATCGTAAATCACGACTATGTTGCTCATGACGATAGCTAAAGTAATTTTGAAAATAGCTAGGGACAGTAGGATTGAACAGTATTCGGTACAGTAGACAAAGAACGTGAATATTCCGGCGAAAGCGAATTGGAAGCCACTTGAGCTTAGTGCGATACTCAGAGATATGATCATATTTCCGCAAACCATATATAAATCGTATGCAGAGATTTTGGAGGCGCTCAAGTTTATTAAGTTGGTCAACAGTGATATCCAAATAGCACGCATCCGCATAATCAAGTAATGGGAGAAAGAGAGAATGGGCAATGGAAATTTTGGTAGGCAAAGGCAATAGATTGCGCAAGCGTTTTAGAGAATCCGTAGCGGCAAACATCTTCCTGCTCACTTCATCAATTTGTGGCTTCCAGCTAAAAGTGCGGTCGAAAATGACACCGAGGTTTTTAACAGTCTCCCGGAATTGTATTTTGACACCGTCGAAAGTTAAATTTGGAAGATTAGTCAGTTCAATTCTGTTAATCATTGTTGTGCTACCAATAATAATGCCTTGTGTTTTGGCCGGGTTGACAAGTAGACCGTGACTTTTGCTCCAATCGAGTATTTTAGACAAGTTGCTGTTAACTACGTCAATGGTCTTTGCTAAATCTTCCAGCCTAGATTGAGAGAAAATTTGCAAGTCGAAGACGAGAAGCACGAGAAATAGTATTGATAAAAATCGAAAACAGTAGAGGGGACAACACGCCACCTTGCGGGACGCCAGCTTTGATATCAGCCCAGGTTGAGGTGGAACCATCCAGGATTATGCGCTGCCGGCGACCGTACAAGTAACTTTGAAACCAGTCAACCACTGATGGAGATATGTTAAGAGAGCTGAGGAGTTGTAGGAGAATATCAAAATCTACGGTATTGAAGGCGTTACTAAAATCAAGCAATATCAGGATGGTAAGTTGTTTATTTTCCATGCCCATTCTAATACTATCAGTAATGTTGACCAATGCAGTGACGGTGCTATGTCCGGGTCGAAAACCTGATTGATATGGATTGAGTATATTGTTTTTGTGGAGAAATTCGCTAAGTTGTTGTTGGACAAGACGCTCGAGAGTTTTAGACATGAAAGGGAGAATAGAAATGGGTCGGATATCTTTGAAAGAAGCAGGAGTTTTGGTTTTTGGCAACGGAATAACCTCGGCATCCTTCCATAAAGTTGGAAACTTTTTAGAACTTATTGAATTATTAAGAATAATAGTGATTAAAGGGAGAAGGAAATCAAGGAGAATTAAAATCATTTTCCGACTTACGTAATCCGTTCCGATAGCATTAGAGGCAATGGATTCAATTGCTTTCTTAACACCACATTCAGTGAATTGACTAAAAGTGAACGATTCATACGTAGGTGTAGGCAAAGAAGAAACTTGTTTAATCGTCTTGGATTTAATTGAAGCTTCGAGTGAGCTTGATGTAGAGAAATGGAGATTCATCTGATGAATGTCGAAGGTATCTTTTGGAAAATTACTTTTGTTTTTGCCCACACCTAAAGTTTTTAGGAAATTCCACACTTTAGCGGGATTCCCATTTGTGACTGAGTTATGGATATGGCGTCGTTGTGCATCCCTACACATAGTACTGCAGCGATTGCGAAGTTGGCGATATCTCTCAAGGTTTTCTGTATTAGGCAATTTTCTATACTTAACTCGTGCCCTATTTCTTTTTCTCATAACAGCTTTAATTTGTTCGGTGAGCCATGGAGCTGGAAGATGTTTGATTTTAACTGGTCGAACTGGGGCGTGACGGTCATATAGCTGAATCAGCAAGGAGTTAAAAATGGAAATCTGTTCGTCAACGTCATCAGTATCTATTACCGCATACCAGTCAACCTCACGCGCGTCTTTCAGTAGGTCGTTAAAGTTAATGCTACCAAAATTTCGTTGCAGAAGTGTTTTCGGCTTAATTTTAGGAATTTTTAACTTGTATAGTACGATAAGTACATTTTGATTATTCAAAGCATATTTTGATAAGGAATTTTTTTAATTAAAATTTGTTTTCTCATAGAAATTATTCGTTAAAAAGTTCACTTTCCAAAAACCTATTTTTATGTTAACTGACACCTCTTAAGCCCTCGTCATACTGGGACCCAAAATATTGAGGAGCAAAGCTCGTCCATTTAACAACTCATAACACTTCGTGAAACCGGGGTCCAAAATGCGATAAACAAAAACGTGTCCTTTCTTATTCTTCTATCAAACTCTCAATTATCTAACCTAAGATCGAAGTTCTCATCAATATCCCAAGATGTAGCTACATGTACTATCGAAAAATGTTCCGGTGTTCCACCTTTAAGGCTAAATTCAGTTGCACTTTAATAACTAGGCAGTTCGGTTAGCTCCTTTTATTATCATATTATTTTAACTAGGTAAATAAGCCAGTCAGTAATATTATGATAAATTACGCTTATATTATATTGATGATAGATATGAGATCTATATTGTTTCATTGGCTGCAGAGAAAAGCAGGCGGAGCTTCAATCCAAAAGCCGTTCTAGGGAAAATTTTCTTAACTGGAACACCGGGACGGGAGGCGATTGTACATTTTGTTTCTCAATTTACAGAATAATCAGCAAGGAGCCAAATACCTACTCGTATACAAAAGCCATCACCGAAGATCTGGTTGATGAATACAGCAAAAAGTTCCCCATTGCCATTGCTAGGCCATCTATTGGTAAGTTTAGGAACTATTGTACAATGTCCATTTAATAATTTCTTTTAATTTTTTTTTTTTTATAAGTGACTAAACCCGCGTTTGACCTCAATCTCACCTGATGGTAAGTGACGATGAGGTCGAAGATGAAAGCACACAGGTTTAGGAAGGAACTGGCTCTTTATACAATATTGCCGGAACACATTACCGCCGGAGCGGTAACATTTGGCGGCAGAATTTATATAAAGGGTGGTCGCTAGCCAGGCGGACCCAGAAGGGATCCTACCACCAAGCAAAAATATAGGAATGGTAGTATAGGAATATAGGAATGGTAGTTCTATTGCAATGTTAAAAGGGTGCGTATTCAACTTGTCCAAAAAGAGCACTCCAAAAAGTCCAAAAAATCAGACTAAAAAAGGGATATACCTACATACTTCTATATGTACTGGGTAATTTATTGTCAAACTGTACAATAAATTACCCAGTACTTACATACAGAAATTTCCCTGAAAAAAAAGTTTAAAACTACATTGTATAAACTATTAGAATAAATGTACTATTACATAAATACCTATTTAAATGATAAAATATGAATTTTTCAATTTTTAATTGTAATTTGACTTAATTTTTAAATAATGTTTACTTCTGACATCTTTTAACATTAGTTAGGTCATTTAATTTTGTCTAGTATTATTTTTAATGTTAAATTTGATGTGCTCTTTATTTAATTGTGTTGTATATTAATTTAAATGTCAATTAAAAGCAATTGCTTTGTAACTGTTCTTTCCTATAATTTTATAATTTTGCACGCTGAACTGCATGATTTATAAGTATATGCTGGACCTAATTTATAAGTATGAACTGACTGTACCTACCATATATTGGCAAAATAAAGATTTATTATTATTACGCATACTTATAACTACTCGCCTTTCGGCGGAAAAGACCCGACAATCGGACCAGTCGGTCGGGGATCAGGGCAAGAGAGACAGAAACCGGCGAACGATTCGGGCAGTCTCGAGCAAAACCGCTTTTTGCATGCTTGCTGGAAGCGAACTATTATTATTATTATAACTTAGTAATAGTTTACACAGTATAAAAATGAGAATCTTTAATAATCATGTTTATTACTTAGTGCACATACAGATTATTCATTTTAATTTAAAAATGATAGCCAAGTTACATATAGTTAATTAAGTGGCTTTTGCTCAATCGATTAGTTCCTGAGATGTCTGACCACTTTCAGGCTCTTATTATGCCTTCTTCAGCAATAAGTTGTCGCAGCTGCACCTCTCCTCATATGTGTACATACCTATTCTTGTTTTATTTTTAAAGGCGAATATTTTCATCTCATATTATTGTTTATTACAGTAATTGCAGCGTGGAAGGAGCCTATTCCTGGATGGGTGGACAATCTCAATGGCCCAACTGGACTTATCATCGGAAGTGCTAAAGGTAAGGGGTTTCATAACTATGTGATAGTCTTGTTCTTTAAAAGCTGTTTTAAATAGCTAAAAGATATATCAATAGCAGCTTCGTCCTGTCTTTTCCAATAAAATAATGAAACAGTCATTTTGCACAATAAAGAAATTCACAGTCACTTTCGCACAATAAAAATCTCCAGATGACCTAAAGTTGACCTGATGGCACCTAAATTAGACAATGGTTACTTTCTAATGAGATGTTAAATGAAGCAAGAACTTACTCTCAGCCTTTTTAATATTACTACATGGATTTTTTACGGCAACATGCCTTCTAAGGCAGAATGACCCGACAAATTGATCATTCGGTCCGGTATCACGGCAGGAGAAACGGAATTAGTAATTTTTTTTTAAATGGGAGCAAAAGAAAAACATGGAATGTGCCAGCTGCTTCTCTTCCCGGGCATACTGTAAAACTCAGTTAAGGGACAGAGGTTTTAATGGAGGTTTTTTTGTGGGCGATAGGCTTCACCATAATAATGCCTCCAAATTAGTCAAAAGTTGCATCAGATGGTTTTATAACCTCTGGTCTTCTGCCTACTCTATATGGAATACAGGCGTGCAGTTACGTATGTATGTATTATTGTGTATTCTCCCAAACTCTAATGATGGTGAATACTCCCCAGGTGTAATCCGCACGATGCACTGCGAATCCACCTTTCACGCTGATGCAGTACCGGTGGATGTCTGCGTCAACGCTTGCATCCTGATCGCTCAGGCTACTGCTTTGGATAAGTAAGCCTTAATTAAACTTGTTTTTTAATTCAAATTCAATTTTTGCTGCATAGTATGGTACTTTCGACGACCACTTCGGCGATGGGGTAAACCTATCTGCCTCAAACGCCAGTGGTTGCGGGTTCGATTCCCGCACGGAATAAGAAAAAAGAAAATGTTCCGAGTCTGTGTGTTTGTCTATATATGTATTTATAGTCTCTCTCCAACATAATAATACCTCCAAATTCGTCAAACGAGACATCAGGTTTTATAGCCTCTGGTGTTCTGCCTACCCCAGTAGGGATACAGGCGTGAAGTTATGAATGAATGAATATTCTGGGTTCGCCCCTAGCTCGCTGCGTGGTATCTCAAAGCACAGGCTTTGCTTACTTTGAGGCCATGTAGTTGGTGCGATTGTTTGGGGATTTTATTTTTTAGATTTTATCGAAACAATTGAATCATAAAACACTATAAGCTCATTTTGTTAAATCGTCTTTCCTAGTTTCTTTGGTGACGAACTGGTTATCATTTCATTCGACACTGACATTTACTGAGTACAGAATTCGTACAGTATCTAAAATGACCTAAGTGCAGTTTAACAGTTTCAAACGAATTGATTCAGTTGGTTCGATAGTACACATAGGAAATAAATATAATTATGAAAATGGTTCTACATTCTGTTTGGTGCAACAACATGCAATGTAAATGAATCCACCATTAACAATCAATTACTTACTTATGAAAGTACACGAACTCTGTGCCGGGACGTATCGCAGCGGAAAAATCCGACTGCGAGCCCCTCGTACATTTTATATGAACTATCGCATACTGTGCCGGGGCGGGACATGTCGCATTTCATATAAAAATATAAAATGTAAAATTCTTCCATGCTGGACTGGGAGTGAAAGAAAAACATAGAATGTGCCAGTTGCTTCTCTTCCCGGGCATACCGTAAGTCAGTTAAGGGACAGAGGTTTTACTGACAGTTTAGCGGGCGATAGGCTGACCCCCTGTCACTGCAATAGCCTCTCTCCATCATTACCTCTAAATTTGTCAAACAAGACCTCAGATGGTTTCATAGCCTCTGGTGTTCTGCCTACCCCGTAAAGGATACAGGCGTGAAGTTATGTATGTGTTAAATGTATGAGAATGACGCAGGCTGATTATTGCGCTGCGATGCGCCCCGGCACAGTGTGCGGTGCGGGTACCTTTAATATGAAATGCGGCCCGCTGCGCCCCCAGAGTGGGCGATGGTTTATATAAAATGTATACGAGTGACACAGGTGGATTTTGCGGCTCGGCATTTTCTGCGTGTATCTTTATAGGGATCCATTTTAAAACTAAAACACAATCAAAATCATTAACCTGAGGATTAGATACGTACCTAATAGTTAACATAAAATGTTGTTTTCAGACCCAAGGAAACAGAGGTCTACAACATAACGTTATCCAGAGTGATCAAGTTATCTTGGGGAGAAATCATCGAGATGGGTAAGAAATAACTAAAATGTATATGGAGTAAAAAAGAGTTGACTCATTCATTTATTATCTTAAAATCGGATAAGAATGGCCATATGGAAAGACACATGTTTGATATTACGGTTTTTAGGCTACTTTTTTTTACACAGGATGTCCCAAAACTCGACGTCAACCCGACACGGGGTGAAAATGCAAGTTATGCTGGTTGTCAGAAAAATATAAAAAAAATATACACAGGTATAAGAGGGTTAAAATTATTCAGTGTGTGCATTGAAATCGGCTCCATTTTAAAAAGCAATAAGTTTTGCCATAGTAAGAAAAATTTATTAAAACTGGGTTTTTACTAAAAAAAAAAAAAAATCTGTCCATGATAGCAGCTATAATTTACCAAGTATTATATTTTGGAATCCTTACTAAATGCGCCAACTTTTGACATAACTTGCCAAACTTGCGTAGTACATTTTTTTTCAATACAGTCAGTTAAAACTAGGCAATTTTTTATTTTGTTTTTTTTTCTAAGAGGAAAGTCCTATTTTTATGAAACCTAGAGCAGCTGGTATCAAAATTTTGATTACAGTTTACAGAAGAATTATTCAGGGTTACACAGCAAAAAAAAGCAAGAAAAAGTTAATATTTGTGGCAACAGGAGTTTTTTTTATATTTTTCTGACAGCCAGCATAACTTGTCTTTTCACCCAGTGCCAGGTTGACGTCGAATTTTGGGACACCTTGTTTACAGGGTGTCCAAAAAGTACTTTGGAGAAAAATATCCTGGATAAGGCTAGTCTTTTTTATTCAACTACAAAAAACTGTATTTTATTTGGACTTATAGTTTTTCCATACAAAATCTTAACATTTCAAGGAAAGCGCTCGAGCGGGAACTTTCACCTATACAGCGTGCCTTAAGATCAGTTGGGAGGTATTTACATAATAGATAAAAAATTATAAAAATTTAGAACATACATTCTTTTAAGGGTGCAGGGTTGCACTAAGAAAGGAATTTTCGAAAATCCCACGGGAACGGAAAATATAGAACTTTAACATACATTGCCTTCTATGCCAGAGGTCCTGGGTTCGAATCCCGGCGACGGCGAATATTTGTGTGATGAACACAGATATTAGTCGTCAAGTCATGGATGTTTACATGTTTATTTAAGTTTATTCTAATAAAGCTATGAATTTATTCAATATGTATGTTTATATATTTCATAAGTATATCAGTTATCTAGTATGCATAACACAAGTTCTTTAAGAAACTTAATTTGGGCTAGATAAGGTTGTGTAAGTGTCTGAAAAAAAAAATTTAGGCACGTGCTTAGTCGTGGGCATTGCTCGTTAGGAATATTTTGATAAAAAAATAGCCTTTCTCGTGTGCATTTAAACAATCAGACTTCTAGTTTCAAATACTTGGAGTTGCCTGATAGCAATCGCTTCCTGGCGATAAGGCCGCCCTTTATACATTGTTTTCTTTTTATTTGTTCTTTGTTCTGTATTTTTTATTGTGTATAATAAAGGGTAAATAAATAAATACTAGTTTATAACAATTTACTCATAACCATCAAACTGAATTTCAGGCAAGAAATGGGTTGACAGGTATCCTCCATCAGTAGCTCTATGGTACCCTGGCGGCAACATCAAGTCCTACTGGATCACTCATCAGATCTGTCTGATGCTGTTCCATATCATACCTGCGTACCTCCTGGATGCATTGCTCTTTGTGCTGGGGAGGAAGACTTTGTAAGTATTTGTATTAGGTGACAGAAAGATATTGGAGTTTTCATGATCCATAATCCTAAATGAAGGGAACCTTCGAAGTCATGTTTAAGAGTCACCGCAGTCACCGTTTAAGATGTGTGAGAAATGTTTTTTCTTGAAATCTTAGCACCTTAACACGCCGACATAAGGATTGCATAACTACGTAGTAATTTTAACAAAAGTATGTTTTTAGACGTGTTTTCGAAAAATAAAACTATCGAGTCAAAATCATCAAATCATGTTTTTGAGCAGGCAAAGTATAGATAAAGGTATGAATTTACACATATCAAAATGTCAGATCCACTCGTCATGTCGTATTCTCATAGTTTGCGATGAAAGTCAATGCAGTTTTTCAATATGTCGCCTTAAGATATCAACTTTTCGTGTAGAAGGGCCCGAAAGGGTGACAATATCAAGCGAACCTCATTTGGTTGTTAAGACTACTTCAGAGTTCGCCTGTGACCACAGTTCATGTAAAATTTATCGCCAAATATCACCACGGTAACGCTAACGAAATACAGCATTTTTTGTACTATCCCAAACTACTGTTCTATAGTCTTCGACCCCATCTTCACTTGCCATCAGGTGAGATTGAGGTCAAATAGGTCAATGAGCGTTACAATAAAATCTTTTTTTAACTATAAATGAGCTGCAGCATCACGAACCTTTTATCGATATCGATACTTCTAGCATAAAAATCTTATGATTTAGCTTTAATTTAGCTTCACATCCAGTACCCACAAAAAATAACTGTACATAATTAAAGAATGCAGAGCATTAAAAAACCGACTTCACGTCAAAACTTTGGCTGAGTTATAATGTCATCCACGTAAACATTCTCCAAAATCATACATATTTGCAAAAATTGTAAATGTTCAATGAAGTATTCAACCGATTTCAATAAAATTTATATGGGACTAACTTTGAAGTATCTTCTATCATATGAAACAAGAATTTTCAAAATCGAATTATAATTTTATTGTCCGAAATATCGTGTAATAAGACACAAGAAAAAACATGAGAGGTTTTATGACAGCTCATTAAAAATACAAAACGGTATAAAAATGGTACAAAAGGCTTCGATAGATGGCGCTTTACAAAAGCTGAAGTTTTGTCTGCCATATAGCCATTTATTCCACGCAGTGTGCGTTTTTAAAAGTAAAATAAATTAATTGACGTCTGTATCAGAAATTGAACTTATAAATAACCTTAGATGGTAGATACCACTTACCTACATTATAGTATACAGACTTAACGCCTTCGGCTTTTTAAAAGTACCATCTATAGAGGTTTTTTGAACTTATCTTTATGAGCTGTCAGAAAACTTCTCATTGAGAACCTCCTCCACACGCGCCCACGCCCACACACACACGCCCTATGGACGCTTAGCCTAACATCTTTTTACTACTATAATTATGTTAACTATATTAGTGATGTAGGGTTGCGGACGTACACCACCGTACCCTGAGGATGCTTCTGGTTGAAGCGAAACACATGTCTGTGGTAGCTTGTGGTGTGGGTTATAGTGTCCCAAGTGTGTGTTCAATGCATTCCTTGCTTCTTGAGGTAGGTAAGGCGGTGAACCAACGCACAAAAATCCTGCATCACTAATGCTCTGGAGTCGCAGAATTAGCAAGTTAACTGAGTTATAGTAGTTGTCATGGATTTCCGCAAAGTAATGCCGGATTCAATCAATCAAAGCAACTTTTTTTCAGCATGGTCAACGTTCAAAAACGGATCAGCAATGGGCTCAACGTCCTCCAATACTACACGACCAAGGAATGGAACTTCGAGAACTCCAAATTCCAAGCCTTAAGAAACCGAATCAGTAAGAAAGATGATGAAATCTTCTTCACTGATGTCAAGGACTTGGATCCTGAGGATTATTTGAAGAATTATATCCTTGGGTCTAGGGAGTATGTTTGCAAGGAGGATCCGTCAACTTTGCCGAGAGCTAGGAAACTTCATAGAATGTAAGTTTTTTTTTAATAGTGGCCAGTGTCTTATGAATATACCCTCATAATATAATAACGAGTAAAGTCAACAAAGGCTTACTAAGTGTTTTGTTTCTTTCACTCCTATGCAAAAAAACAAGTGGAAATGATAATATTTAAATGACACACAAAGTTTGTACCACCAAAGTATGCTTTGTAAATTATAACTGTTTTACGGAGACCACACATCTGAACAAGGGGTATCCCTACACAATTATTCCAGCTAGTTTAGAAAACTCCGTTTTCCTAAACCGGCTCGTCTGGGACTCGAACCTAGGACCGCCCCGCTGCCGAAAAACCTGCACAAAGGCTGTGTTTCGTTTATTTGACTCTTTTACTGAGCGAAGTTGACGATGCCGACGACTCATTAATACTCTTATTACAATACATACACAGCTACATAATTTCACGCCTGTATCCCGGCGCATTTTCATTGGTTGTTTATAACCGCATGCGGCGGTCGATACATTTCCAAAACGCATGCCATAGCGCCCGCACGTTGGGATACGTTTTCATTGGTCGTTTATAACCGCATGCGGGAGATTTTAGAAACGCATGCCATAGGGCCGTAAGTCAGTCTAGAGAAAGCATTTGCATAGTAAAGGAGATTTTAGTAAGGGGTAATAGTAGAGGGAAGTTATGATTGTTTATAAAGGTCTGTGGTTTTAGTTCTAATCCTAATGAGTACTAGTTGAACGTATTAGGTAATTATTAATTCCATGAGCGTTCCGTTTCAAGTAGCTTTTATGTAAGAAATAACCAGTAAATAACCAAAAAATCACCAAAACCTTTTAATTAGAATAACTTTGGAGTCCCCGCATGCTTTGTATCGACCGACTTATCGACCGAGGTAATTTCATTGAGCTAACAACCGAGTTATCGACTAATGAAAATGCGCCATTATAGGGTAGACAGAACACCAGAGGCTATAAAACCATCTGATGTCACCTTTGACTTTGAAGGTATAATGACGGATTGAGAGGGGTCAGCCTGTCGCCCACAAAAATCGCCAACAAAACCTCTGTCCCTTAACTGAGTCTTACAGTATACCCAGGAAGAGAAACAGTTTTTATATTCTGTTTTTCTTTTACTCCCAGTTCAGCAACAATACTTATGTACAAAGTACATGGTTTTAAGGTAAATTGATGTGCTCACACAGCAATCGTGACATCGCATCGATAGATTCGCTGATATAGCAATCGATAGCGTATTATGTGAAGGTCGTACGCACCTTTACTTACATTTTACTTCCTAGCTTTACTTTCCTTATTTAAGATAGAATAAGATCATTATTACATGTTCAACTTTACAACAGTTTACTTGTCTTTCTTTTACATTTGACATCCTAGTTTAAGTTTACGTAGTTTTAATTCTATATGTTGGATTAACCCCCAACAACTTAAATAGGTTTAATTTAAGTTTTCTTTTCTGTTTCAGTCGCTACATCGTAGACGTGGTTGTGAAAATCCTCTTCTTCTACTTCTT
The DNA here is from genome assembly GCA_944452665.1 of Stenoptilia bipunctidactyla. Lineage (NCBI taxonomy): Eukaryota > Metazoa > Arthropoda > Insecta > Lepidoptera > Pterophoridae > Stenoptilia > Stenoptilia bipunctidactyla. The sequence goes on from OX101750.1 coordinate 15,649,794, forward strand.
GTTCTGCTTCTTCTACTCACGTTCTCACATCTTAACAAGCGCTATTGCATATTTGGATACATTTCTGAGGAACTTCTCACCATTCGAACATCCCTCCTTAGAAATTGAAGAATTAGAGGTCAATTGATTAAGTGTTCTTTAAAAATCGTTTTATTTTTTTGTTTTCAATGATTGATGACTACTTAGTAAAGAACTTTAGTAATTTTCATGCAGAATTTACGTACAGACAACTTATTCTATTCTAAGCTTTTGCTGTTATTATTCTCCATTCTGAAACGGCAAAGGAACTAGCTAGACCATGCAGCCTTGCACTTTCATTGTTTTTGTGCCAAATTTTACTGAAATATTCTGTTTTTGTTTACATATAAAATTAGCGCGCTTTTTCAGGTTCTTTTTTTAAAATAGAAGACAAAACCAATGGACAAAACAAAAAAACTTAGTCTATGCCCTGTTAGCGTTAGGTATGGCTTCGATTTTTGAACTATTTAAAGATAAAAGGTACATAATTAATATTACGAGTATGAACTAAGGTGATTTGAAATTGTAATATTTGAATGGTGTGGTCAACAAGCGATTTTTGTAATATTATAGTAAAGTTAAGTATAAACACTATTTTCCGTTGTTTTATTTTAATACTAAATTTACTTTCATTCTTATTCGAATACGGAGGTATGTTATGTAAGTATATATTTATGTGGGAAAGATGTTCATCTGATCCCCCATAATTTCTAAACTAATTAATAATATTAGTTTTTGCATTTAAATTGCTTAATTACACTTAAATAAATGAAACAATATGTTAAATAAAAATCACCCGACTAGGACTCGAACCTGGGACCTCTCGTTTGTCGGACGAGTGCCCTCCTACTGAGCTACCGGGGGCTGGCGGTACGCCTCGAAATTACATAACACATTTTTGTTTTGACGGTACATTGCCAACGTAGCTCCATCTAATGGTATAACTTTGCAGCTAAGACTTTTTTATTTAAAACATTTTTTTCATTTATTGAAAAATAATTTAGCAATTTAAATGCAAAAACTTTTAATTATTATTAAACATTGCAATGCTTCACTGTAACTCAGATTCACAATTTCTGTAAAGAAGTTGGTCGTGGTCTTAGCTGAAAAGCTATACAATTAGATGGAGCTACGTTAGCAATATAACGTAAAAACAAAAATGTGTTATGTAATTTCTTCTTACTTTTTGATATATAACGTATATAATTAAAATGATAGGCAACTAATCAAGCTTAAAAATAAAACAATAACCTATAATAATTATTATTATTCATTGCAAACAAAATCTGAATCCAGCAATTTTATATGGAATGAATCGTCAGAGTCTCTGGTATCGCTGTTTCCTACATTGGTTATGAAACTATCAAATTTTTTATTTTTTTATTCATTTTCAAATATGAAAATTCCAAAATCTCAATTACCAAAACCACCAACAACCGTTCGATTGACAACAGTGACACCAGAATAAGTTGCCATATAAAAAGTTTGCAAAAACCCCCATTGTCTACTTTCGTTAGCCAGACTCTAAACAGTAAACATATACTATTACTCCAAAATAAGAGAAAAAAAAAAAATGTTTAAAAAATAAAATCCGGCAGCTTAAAACACGCTCTAGTACTCAAAGTACGAAACAAGAGAATAGTCAATTCCCGATTTCGGTATGGGTTTAATTGCGACAGCATCGTTCTAATATAATATACAGGGTGTTTAGTACACAGTTGGCCAAATTGAAATGGGAGGTAGGTGGGCCTATTCGGAACATACTTTCTTCAATTACTACAAGCCTATCTCTTTAGTAAATAAGGTTGTTTTTCATAATTTTCAAAAAAAAAATCCCAAATTTTCACCTTCTTATCTAAATATTTTTTTTTTCGTGTTTTCGATACAGTTTTACTATAGCTTAGAAGATACTCATACAAGAAAAAAAGTTATTTAGATTAGAAGGTGAAAATTTGGGTTTTTTTTTTAAATTATGAAAAACAACCATATTTACTAAACTATAAGAGATAGGCTAGTAGTACTTGAAGAAAGTATGTTTAGAATAGGCCCACCTACCCCACATTTCAATTTGGCCAACTGTATAGCAAACACCCTGTATAACAGTATAGTACCTATTTTAAAAGGAACATTGCATCTGTTCCATTCCACTACAATAACACGACTTCACGCCTGTCTCCTTATTGGGTAGGCCAAGACTAGGGAACGCCAATTGCAGCGATCCAGATCCAGATAGGTACCTCTTTCACTTCCTCCAACTTTTTAAGCTATTGCATAGCTTCTATCGCGGGCCTTGAGCGTGGGGACCGAATCCAGAAATTCCGTAACGAAAAAAACCTAACACCCCCCACTCCGACCGGCACAGCAGTGATACTTTGATTTCATAACTTTACATGCGGGCTTTAATAAACAATCAGCGCCATCTACTAGGAACTTGTGGAACTTCATATTAGATCAAACATTACTGCATTAATAAAATAAATAAATAATTATAATTGCATAAGTTGATAAAAAATGCTATGCAGTAGCTTTACCGCGGCAGTCTCCGAGTGCCACACGTCTTTTTTTTATGAAAGACTAAGCCCGCGTTTCTCTTCTATCTCACCTGATGGTAAGTAAAGGTGAGGTCGAAGATGATAGCACACGGGTTAAGGAAAGAACTGGTTCCTCATAAAAATATTGCCAGAACAAATCGCCGCCGGAGCGGTTATATTTGGAGGCAGATGTTATATAAAGGGTGAGCTAGATAGTTACACCCAGACGGAATCCTACCACCAAGCTTATCCATAAGCGGTAGGGCTATTCTAAGCCGACTCTACACCTCCATTAATCATCATCAATCAATATATATAAAACTGTTCCGTTACTGACTGAGTTACTGAGTGACTGAGTGACTGACAGACAACGTACAGCCGTAACTACTGGGCGTAGAGAGCTGAAATTTGGAACATACATTCTTTACGGGATGTAGGGGTGCACTAAGGAAGGAATTTCCGAAATTCCCACGGGAACGGGAATTATTGGACTTTTTAGTTTGTATGAAAAATCTTATTCCTTGAGTGCACGGATATGATACTTGGCATAAAAGTTCTTCAAAAAGAGACTGGTTTATTATGAAAGGAATTCCCGAAATTTTCACGGGAACGGGAAATGTATGATGTTTTATTTTGTATGATAAAATCTTATTCTTTGAGTGCACGGATGTGATGCTTGGTGTAAAGGTTCCTCAATAAGTAACTGTTTGTATAATGGAAGGAATTCCCGGCATTTCAACGGGAACGGAAAATAGGACTTTTGAGTTTATGCGTGTACGAAGTCGCGGGCAATCGCTCGTATATTATATCACGATACATTACGTGCGCTGCCTCAGCCGTTATTGGTAAGTGTATATTTGACAATGAAAAATATACATAAATACATACATACATAACTTCACGCCTGTATCCCTTTTATGGGGTAGGCAGAACAGCAGAGCTCATAAGACCATCTGATGTCACGTTTGACTTAGGAGGTATTATAATGATCGATAGAGACTATTGCAGTGACAGGGGGTCAGCCTATCGCCTACAAAACACGCCAATAAAACCTCTATTCGGGAAGAGAAGCACTTGGTACATTCTATGTTTTTCTTTCGCTCCCAGTCCAGCGTGGAAGCTTATGAGTGAAAAATATGTGGACCCAAAAAGATATATAAAATATTCCGAGAGAAAATACATTGATGTTTTACAGTTGAGATATCAAACACATTTATAGGTTTAATCTGGAGGTCGCTAAACCAATATTACAGTACTTAAAAAATTAAAGTTAACCCAACTGCCTTCAGGGGCTTGCCTTAAAGTAGACAGCCTGAAAAACTTATAATAATAATCCATACAGTTACAGGTTGCCATCGAATTCCCGGAACTCTTATGATTTCCTCTGACAGATGTCTTCGTTTCAATTTAAACCTTTGCTATTCCCAATGGGGAGTTTTCTGACAGCTCATTAAAAAAACAAAACTGTACAAACTTGGTACAAAAGGCTTCGATAGATGGCGCTTTACAAAAGGCGAAGGCGAAGAATTTATTCCACACTGCGTTTTTAAAAGTAAAATAAATTAATTGACGTCTGTATCAGAAATTGAACGTATAAATAACCATAGATGGTAGATACCACTTACGTACATTATAGTTTACAGACTTAACGCCTTCGGCTTTTTAAAAGTGCCATCTATAGAGGTTTTTTTGAACTATTTTTTATGAGCTGTCAGAAAACTCCCCATTAATATGGCAAGCTCTAAACCAGCTAGGAATATACAGGGTTGATTTGTAGTCACCAGCCAAATTTAAATGTTAGTTTCTTTGATACGATATAAACGTACCTACATTTTTTTTTAGTATAGCTCAGTAAAAAAAAATAAAGATATGGCACCACAAACTTTTATGTAAATAGTCGCTGTTGATGAACAAAGCTACTACGACGCGGCATTTCTTTGATTATACTACGACGTAGTACTACAAGATACTTAGTAGATGCGCGTAGTTGTCTTTATTTTAATGTTAATTTAGAGTGACCATGGTTTGCTTAATATGTAAGCGGATATATTTATTTCCTTGTAAAAAAATACATTTTTTTTGTAAAAATTGTTTCTTTAAATGATACCTATTGTGTAAAAAAATGATACCTATTGTGTTTGGCCGGTGACTACAAAACAGCCCTTTATAGCGATTATATAGCTCATTAAAACGATATATTTTAGCAGCATAGCGAGAGTACGCCTAGAAATAAGGGGACCGACGTTCCGAGTAGAGAGAGGTGTAATGCAAGGTGATCCGCTCTCTCCGAAACTTTTTATCGCAGTTCTAGAATGCATCTTCCAAAAGCTCGAGTGGAACGAACTAGGTATAGAAATCAATGGAAATAGTCTTGATGTCAGACAACACTTATTAAATTCAATCCATGATAGAGGCACTTAGCCAAGAAAGCGCAGAAGTTGGCCTAGAGATAAACTGGGAGAAAACTAAAATTATAACAAACCGCGAACAAACAAATAAATACAAATATTATAAAGGGAGTAGCTGTGTATATTACACCAGTACTAACCCACATTATTAATTTATGCATACAAAATGGCACGTATCGTGATAAATTAAAGATTACTATTATTAAACCCATGTACAAAAAATCTGACCGGGACAACATGTCGTCATACAGACCATTGGCTTTCATTCCAGTTTTCTCTAAAATATTCGAGAAGGTTATTTTCAAAACGATCTATAGTTTCTTTGAAAGTCAAAATTTACTAGCAGAAGAGCAAGTTGGTTTTAGACAAAATAGGGGAATAAATCTAGCATTCTATAATTTTCTAAAAGTGGTGATAAAAAATGTAGATGAGAGAACACCTGTTTGTGCTCTAATGATGGATCTCTCTAAGGCTTTTGATTACGTTGACCACAAGATTTTAATAAACAAACTTTGTGCATATGGTGTACGAGGTGTGCCTCTTAACCTCATCAAATCTTACCTGACTGACAGAATTCAAGCAACGCAAACCACAAAAATTTGCACTGACTCTAAAACGGAAATAAACTATCTTTCGAGCTTTAGAACAGTTAAGTATGGGGTTCCACAAGGCAGTATATTAGGTCCCTTACTTTTCTTGATATATATCAATGACTTCCCACAAATAACTTCTAACTCTATGGTATTATTTGCTGACGATAGTACACTAATATGTCATGATAAAGACATCAATAAACTTCAAACGGACATTAAAAATACAATGGACATTATTCTAGACTGGTTGAAAACTAATAACCTTAAAATAAAAAAAAAATAAAAAAAATAAAAAAATGTTTATTAATTTCAGAAAAGCATGAATTACAAATATTGGCTTAAATATACAAGGAAGGATAGAACATTGGTGCCTGAACTAGGATAATCCTGTTTTTCAGGCTGGAGCGTGCTAAAATAACATTTAAAAATCATTCAAATTAAATATAACTTCAATAAAATAAAATAAAATATGGATCTTATACTTATACAAACATAGTAGAATCTATTTAACTATTCTTAAGAAATAAAAATAAAATAGGAAATTGTGACAATTTTAAATTTAAGAGATTTACCTACATAATTATTTCATTTATTAAACCTAATTACACATTTATGTAAACATTACCCAAAATTAACTTATAACAGTCAGTAGCATCTCGGTTTCATCGTACGACAATTCCTGGAGAACTGTTTTTAAAGCCTTTTTACAATTTCTTACGTTTAAGGGATATATATACACTTTGGCGTTTATTTTGTTATACAATAATGGCCCTAGGAATTTATAAAATCGTGTAGTCAGAGTGTATTTTACCCGCGTGCGATTGGAGCATACAATATCCTTGCGTCTTTTGTTAGTAGAACTGGTGCTGTATTGAAGTGCTGTGTGCTGTTTAAGTACTGTATTAGTTATAAATAATTGTCGGACTGTTAGTACATTGCATGATTTATATAAAAGGTTAGTAGGGTAGAGGTATGGCCTAAAAGTAGCTACCTTAAGAATTGCTCTTTGAGCTCTTTCTACAATAAGCAGAGAGGTTTTAGGAGCTCCGCCCCAGATCGTAATACAATATGTTATCACAGATTGACACAGGGCGCTGTATAATAGCATGATAAGTTTTGAATCCGCAATTGACCTGATTTTCTTAAAAACGAAAATCAGTTTACGGATTCTATTACTAAGAGCTTCAATGTGATATCTGAAGGAAAGAGTTTCATCAATAATCACACCGAGATATTTTATTTTATCTGTTACTGTGATTCTAGGACACTCACATGCAGTGTCAGCAACGTTATTGCAGCAATGTGCATACAGGGGTCTATTAGTTCGTGCTGCGTGAGATTTCCGCATTGTGAACATAATATATTTTGTTTTGTCTGCATTTAATGTCAGTAGGTGAAGTTTAAGCCAGTTATTCACAATATTGAGGCCATTCTGAGTAAGTTTAAAAATGTCTTGTTCAGAGTCAGCTGAAAAAATTAAAACAGTGTCGTCAGCGTATGAAATTATTTTACCTTGTACTAGTTGTAGATTACAAAGGTCATTTACGTATATTAAAAATAATGTGGGGCCTAAAATACTACCCTGGGGGATACCGAAAGGGGTGGTTTTTTGTTCAGAACTAACTATATTGCCTAGTTTGACGCATTGACTTCGATTACTAAGGTAACTAGTTAAAATATTTAGCTGATTTCCTCTTATACCTACATTTTCTTATTTATTTAACAGGATGGGAATAGAGACGGAGTCAAAAGCCTTGGCTAGATCAAGGAACACCCCTATAGTCTGGTTTCCCTTATCTAGTTCCTGTGCAATATAATCTACTAAGCCGTGCATAGCATCAGAAGTCGATAAGTTTGGTCTAAAGCCAAATTGTGACTTAGAGATGATAGACTTATTTTCCAAATATCGTACTAGCTGGTTGTTTATTATTTTCTCTAATATTTTAGATATTGAGGGTAGTATGGAAATAGGTCTATAGTTCGTTATTAGGTCTTTATTACCAGATTTAAAGACAGGAACTACGAGGGCTTTTTTAAGACAAGAAGGAAAAATTCCTTCTGAGAGACATTTTTGAAATATAAAAGTTAAAGGAGGGATGAAGAAATGCTTGAACTTTTTCAATAATTTGCTAGGTATATTATCACAGCCAACAGCACAGTCATCCCTTAACCCCATTATTAGTTTTTCGACCTCTGCTGCGTCTGTATTTAATAATACAAAAGAATTCAAAGATGAGTTATTGTAGGTATTAATAGTTTCATGTGTGATGAATTAATTTGAATAAGACGTATATTATAAATTTTTCTAATAGATCCCAAAACCTAACATCTTTTAATATTAATTATTGGGGAAATCAAATAATCGATGTAAAGAAAACTAAATTCTTAGGCTTGACGATAGACAGTAATCTCAACTGGAAAGACCACATAGATGACACATGCAGCAAACTAAACAAATGCTCTTACGCTTTGCGCATGTTATCCAAAACGGTCAACCAATCAGCAGTTTTATCTGCATACTATGCATACGCGGAATCAATATTAAGATACGGGATTATACTCTGGGGAAATTCCAAGGACAGAACAAAAATTTTTAAAGCTCAAAAAAGATGCATCAGGTCAATGTTCAGTTTAAAAAGCAGGGATTCGTGTAAACCATACTTTAAAAATTTTAAAATTCTCACTTTCCCAAGTCTCTATATTTTAGAGACGGTTATTTTTGTAAAAAAGAACTTTGCCCTATTTGAAAAAATGAAAGGTAGAAGGCACATTAATTATATTTGCGCCCAGTCCCGCAGTACGACGTTATACACTGAAAGTTTCTTCGGTATGGCTCCTAGACTATACAATAAATTACACAAAACAATTAAAGATGTAAATAACCTATATAGTTTTAAAACTAAATGCAAGGAATATTTAATTGACAAATGCTTTTATACAGTTTATGATTATTTAAATGACCGGTAGATTAAGGAAAATGATAAATGACATTTGTATTTTTACTTTAATATTATATTGTGCATGCCTTTTGGTAGAATATGGCCCGAACTATGTTTACAAAATTGACAACTCTATATGTACCTATATTCGTGCAAATAGATGATTAGATTTGATTTGATTTGAACATCCATCAACATACAGAGAGAACCTTTATTTTGTAGAATATTATAGTTGAAGATTATACGTACCTTGGTCATCTCATCTCGTTTAAATCCTGTACAGTCAAAGAAATAGACCGTAGAGTAAAAACTACTTGGAATAAATACTGATCCTTAAAATACATTTTTAAAAGTTCCATTCCCGCTTATTTAGAAACCAAAGCGATGTACATCTGTCTTACTCCAGTTCTAACCTATGCATGTCAAACTTGGCCACTCAAGCTTTCACACCAGAATAAGTTTGTCCAAGAGGAGTAGAACGGAGCTACATGAACTTAAATCTTAAAGATAGAGTAAGAAATTCAGACATAAGTAAAAGAAACAAAGCACGAGACGTGGTAAAACAAGTGCTATGAAATGGAAATAGTCCGGCCACGTTCAAAGAGTAACCGACGGAAGATGGTTGCAGATTCACTCATTGGTACCCACGAGACAAAAAAGAAGGAAAGACAGACCATTTCTAAGATGGAGTGACGACATTGTTGAAACTACAGGCCACTTATGGTATAGACTAGCACAAGATAGAGCCACTTGGCAATGTTTGGAGGAGGCTTATACACCGCAAAAGGCGATCCCTACTACAAACAATACGAAACTTAACAAGATATTTGTAAATAAATATACACTAACCAAACTAAAAACTATTAGATAAGATTAAATATAATGTAAACATGTATACAGGGTGACTTTCTGTTTCAGAGTTATGTTCAGATTCACCCTGTTATTGGACTAAAAGTTTCTAGTATCATCACTGTTCTTTATGTGTTATTTACCTACCTGATCGTTTAAAACCATATACGCAGTCTTTTTGATTTACTGCATAGACCAAAATCGATAGTTTTTAAAAAAATATAAATTGATTGGGTTTTTCTAGCTTTATATCTTTGTTCTCTGCCTTTAAAAAACAAAATGTCTCTGGTCTGATAGTGTAGTTCAAAGATGTAGTGGCATTGACTGGGAATGGTTTTGAACGATTTTTCTTTCAGAACAATATCGAACATTTATTCATACAAATATTTTGATATCAAGATATTAACTACCATTTTTTTAAGGGTTTTTTCACATTGCACTTTTCATATTAAGTGCCTTTGTATTGAAAGAGTGTGTGAAGTTCTAAAATATACTGAAATATACCATTTAGCGATGTTTTTGCAGTCACATAGGTAACACATATTTCATGGCTGTTAAAATATAGAACATATGTTTTTGTGGTGAATTTAAATTAGTTGTTTCTTGTGAAAACAACTCAAGTAAAGATCGTTATATTTTTTGCTAGCGAATAATGTTCGATTAAAATTACGATTGAAAACATTGTTCACAACACTAATCTATGTCGACCTTGTGGTTTTCCCGAACGAACGAGTCACCTGTTGTTTATCATCTGTCATGTCATCCATCTTTATCAAAATGGCTGAACTGTAAAGACGTATTTTTGTGAATATTTGTCATAATGGAGCTAACCAAAGTTAAAAATTACGAAATAATTGATTCAGCAAGTTACCCTATTGCTGCAAACATTTCAACTTGTGGTGATACATTGTGCGGTCGAAAATACGGAGTATTACAATCGAAGTACCATTCTAGTGATTTACCATCCAACAGTTTTAGAGAATCTTGTAGATTTTCATACTACAAGCCTTATCCTGACATTTTCAAGTGTAGTATCAGTGTTAAGACAATGTGTGCGTGAGTGAAAATGGCTTAGCATCCTCTTTTCCAAGTCGTGATATTAGTGATAAAAACATGAATTTCCGTAGTGTAAATGACTTTCGCGATAAGCGAAATCAATTTGTAAACATGCCCTATGTGCCTATGCACTATTCCATAGCTAGCTATTGTACAGATAGTCACAAAGAAGAGATGAGAGCTACATTTGGTGACGAGTTCCTTACAACTCTCCCAATGGTACCCGATCCATTAAAGAAGAATTTGGCTGATTCCATCATAACAACTGAAGCCTCCGTTAATCGCAAAACAAAGAATAGTCTTGAACAGAACAACATGGGTAGATCTATATCACTTGATCGACCTGACGGCCAAATGGTCGAAAGATCGGAGTCGTACGCCTTTTCGGGAATAACAAATTTTATATCTGGCGTTTTCAATGTTATATCCGGGGCGATGTTTCAGAAGCGTCCCAAATCTCCCGCGAATCAACACTACGATAACTTTAATTACGCCGACGATCGAAAGAGGTCGCCAGGCGACGGCTGGCAAGCATCCAAGATAGAGGACCAAAATATTAGCAGACGGGCTCAAGAGCAGAATGGTGAGAAAGAAATGTACAAAACAAATATGATGAATAATGATTATGGATCAACTGTTACAACATGTAGAGAGAAACTTAATCAAGTACGTATGCTGTTGAAGCCCGTTCCAAAAGTGAATAAATACCGATCCAATCGCCCTAAAAAGAAGTTTGTAGAGCCAGGTTCTTATGAAGAGGTTTTCGAAGATGCATTTACCCCTGAAGACTTTGTTGCTCTTGCTAATCAATCAATATTGAAACATAGAAGCCCTGTTACCCATCACAAACCAGTGTTATTAGAAACTGCAGCACCAAAATTGAGGACTTACCTAACACCTGTAGGATCTAAATTTTCAAAAGGAACACAGAAAGGACAAAAGAATGGCAACAAAGGCGATGCAAAGGTTAGTGGGAAGACTGCTCCGGAAGTTGTAGTTAAAAAACCTTTAAAGTCAATACTTAAAAATGGACCAAAACCTAAACCTGATATCCAAGAAGCTAATGTTCCAAAGGTGCATGATAAACACCATAAAAACCCTCACAGAACGACTGTAAAACGGAAAAAGATTCACCAAAAACAAAGAATACAGGAAGATCTATTGTTTGCTGACGAAATCGAATCTGACTGTATATCAAGTGTTGAAAGCTCTCCAAAAATCAAACGTGGAGTTCAAAGTGATCTTGAATCAACTACAGACAGTTTTGATGAAGTTTCAGGTAGATTTCGTAATGTCTCGACCACTGAGAGTGATGATTCTTTCCAAATCGTTTTTACGGAAGATACTCCACCTACAAGATCAAGAAAAGTATCTGAATGTGACTCTGAAGACTCTTTTATTGTTTTTGAAGATCCACCTGGAAGCTGCTACACATCAACAGATGTTTTTGGGGACGATGGCAGTGACAGTGGATCTGAATCTGACTGCGAATCGGACTTAAGTGATTCAGGATGCAGTGTATCAAAATTATGTAAACTCAAAGCTAACCTATCCAGAACTATTAGTGATCTAACTGATGACAGTTTGTATGAAAATGTGTGCAAGTGTACAAGTGAGGATGAAGTAGATTGTGCGTTTAAATCTGTGGTGGAGTTATCAAGTGAGCAGATTCAAGGGGACCAGAAGGCGACAGTCACACCGGAGCCTGTTGCAGAAGAAAAAGTTGTCAAAAGGGTAAGTTATTTTTGATTATTCAAATACCGAATAGATTCTCGATTCTATGTTTCTCAGGTCTTGCTAGTGATCAATGTTAATAAATAGTACATATTTTACGATTTCTTAGTTTAAACGAACTGTGGTAAAGATAAAGCTAGTTAAAATGTTATTCTAACTACCTATAATTAAAAAGTCATTTAAATATCATTAACTTGGAATCACCAAAAATCTTTGGCATACTAAAGTGGAAAAATCTATTCTGGAATACCATTAAATGCAACAGATTGTTTACTAATCAAATTCATTTGTCACAACTTCCGATGATTGGTTAATTGTGGAGAAGTGACAAAGCTTAACTCAAAGACTTCTACTGTTTATATTTCAGGTATTTTTCATAATACCACTTCATATTCAATTTCAGCTTAAAATATCATCTTGAATATTTTAAGAAGCCTTATTATAAACAACATTAACCTACTAATGAGTTATTGACATAATATTCTTGTTTACTATGAGCTCATAATGAAAGGTGTAATTGTTAGTCATCTGTAAATTGTATTCAGTGTTTAAGGTTAATTACTTATTTTAGGTGTATGTACTAAGACTATTTTTTTTTAAAATGAGTGATTACAAGAATAAGCTATAAAAAAACAAAATATTTAAAACCATTTAAAATTTACTTGAAGTCTAATGATTTGAAATGAGACAACAAACTATAAATAGAATAGGATTAGATGACATATTCATTTTATTACTTTATAAATTGATTTAAACGCACATTCTGTGAGTATCTTCATGAGATATAAAATAATAATTAAATGAAGATTTTCTTTGTTCACATTTTAACTTTACAACTTTGTCATGAAGTAACAGCACATAAGAACAAAGGCAATGTATTCCAAAAGTAATGTTGCATAAATAACCAAAATACAGCTAAAAACACACTCTTATCTGTAAAGTATTGAGAAATTATGATAAGGCACAATAAAGTGTATGTGTATGGAAATGGCATCCAGCATACAAGGTCTTTGGCATGTTTCACCAATATGAATTTTTTTCTACTGTCAAAAAGCAGCTGTCATTATTATTGACATTTATTTGTATGTCAACGGCTGGTCATTTAGTCCAAAGAATGGAATTGATTTTTTTTTTTAAATTGAGCAGAAATGCGTAGGTACACTCAACATTTATAGTTCTTCATCATAAAATAATGTTACTTTGTAAAAGAATCTACTGGGTATGGTATGTAATAAATAAATGAATGGAGATAATTTTGTGCATATCATTTGTTTCCAAAATTGTTCTCCTTTTTATGAGTTTGCTATTGAACCAACTGCATCATGACCCATTTTGCTGATAATTTGTTTGTAAGTGTCAAACTTTTAAGGCCTTTCGCGTATAACGCACTTAGGGCATTTTATGTATGAATTCTGTACTCCGTAAATGTCACTGTCTAATAAAATGATAACAAGTTTGTCACCAAGGAAACCTACTACATATTAACTTATCAGTTACAAAGAAAATAATATCAATATTTGATATTATTATTTATATTTTTAAATAAAGAAAATTGAGGTATGCAATCAACATTATCCTCAAATATTTAAGTATTCTTATGTATTAAGAGTGAATGTGCATGGTCTACTTTCCTATCACATATCGATGGCTAAAGCAGCATTCAACTTCAATTCCACCTGATGGTAAATGACAATGTGTTTGAGCAACAGAGAAACTAGTTCTCACACTAACTGAATCCTTTAAAGAAATACCTAATTTAATTTTGATATAATACAGCGTAAGCAATAATAATAGCCTCTCGTAAGTACTGGGATGTAACTGAAACCATGTTTTTTTTTTCAAATCAATCCTCTAGTTAAAGAGCACACTCAAAATACAAATATTTTGTACCTAAAAAACAAGTAAACATAATTACTTAGTTTAGGTATGCCTGTGTTACCCTAGGTCATGATAAACAGATGATATGACGTTTTATTGTAACATATTTTTTGCTTATTTTTGTAATTTAGTTAATATTGATGTTATTCTTAGATATAAGTTTTTATTTTTGTGTAGTAATTTATTACTCCACTTTCATGGGTTTTAATGAACTTGCAGGCTTTTGGTCAAACAAGAACAAGTTTTATCAAATGCTAGGATATTTGGACATGTATTTATAATCATATACATTTACTAGTAATAGGAATTTCTTTATAAAATACAGCCTTCCTTCCTGCCTACCATATTAATCTTATTTACAAACTGAAGAACTTTGAGCGTATACCCTGGCAAATAATTCAATGCAGGAAAATGACAGTTCCAGTGTGCACTTTAGGGGAAAAAAAAATAGTGATCATAAGATATTTTTTTTATAAGGTTCTGTTAGCAAAGGGCAACTGTTCGTAAAATTTATTTTTTAACGACAAAATGAGTTTAAAAATAAAGAAGTTATCAAGTAGATATTACTTCTACTGTAACCGTTTTAAAGCAGTAGGTATGTTTGGTAATCAATTATTTTGATTAAAGTTAAGTACTTTTAAGATAAAGTACATGCCTCAAATTCAATCTAATAAAATTCTAGTGTCACAGTTTTCGTTGCCATACTCCTCCGAAACGGCTTGACCGATTTTGATGAAATTTTTTGTGCTTATCCAGTATCTATGAGAATCGGCCAACATCTATTTTTTTTTTTATATGGCAAAACAACGTTTGCCGGGTCAGCTAGTTATTTATAAATTGCTTTACAGTTTTATGCAAAACTAATGACAAAGGCTCCTTTATTTTTAATCATTCTCATCATTTTACCTGGTATCATTAATTTTCTATTTGACATTTCGAACAGTCAGCTTACTGCATTGAATTATTTGCCAGAGTATAGATAGATATATGTGCATAGATGATACGCGTTGCGTAATCAATTCTTAAACTTTCGGTTAACTTTACGCACTTAATAATTAAAATTTACTTTTTATTATATTTTTTTCTCGTCATATATGATCTCAAACTATCACGTCCTTGAATTTCAAAAGTGACCCACCAGTCACCCTGTATAAGCTTACTTCGTTGTCACATACCAACCAAGGCTTGCTTAATTTGTCCTGCAGTCATTCTATCACAGTTGTATCACGTAACGCTAAAACGTAATGGCACTTAACAACTTAAATTGTGAAATGTGAAGTTCGATGGTCAAAGCCTTGTGAAGTCGTCTTGGCACTCGATGTACCTACCTACTAATAGGGTTGCCAACTTTATTTTCTAGAAATAAAGTATATTTGAGTCTGAACAGTATTTAAAAAAAACCGACTTCACGTCAAAACTTTGGCCGACTTATAATGTCATCCACGTACCTAAACATTCTCCGAAATCATACATATTTTTTTTTATTTGTAAGGATCGTTTGTCTTCCTTGCCACCTGATGGAAAGTGCGCATGAAGACTATGGTGGTACACGTCCATCCACGAGAAACCCATTCACTCGACACTTAAAAGTTCCAAGACTGTCGTGGTCATGAAAAACAGACGCAGGCAGATTGTTCCACAGCTTGGCAATCCGTACGACTTCTTGGTAAATCCACTATATAGGGATGGAAGTTCTGTCTGCGTCTGGTAGTCCGGTGGTAAAAAGAAGTGGGTTCAATTTGGTCAAAAAGAACACTCGGACACTCACCAAAATGTTGCCGATAAAATACTGTCAAACAAGCAATCGTTGAAATTCAAATTGTTAATTATTTTATCTTTTTGTGAATTCATTTCCATAACAACGCACAAAGGATTATGGATAAAGAAGCATTGTCCTTTCATTATTATGAATACCATTGAACTCTGTTTCGCATAATAATTGAATGAATATACTTTAAAATACGTACATACGGAGTTTATATAATTACCTTTCATTGTTCAAAATATAATAAGGAGAAAGACATGTTTCCGTTTCTTTGTATCTGGGGCTAGAATGTGAGCACAAGGAGAAATTGAAGAGTATATTATATGTATACAAACGAACAGTAACCCAGGGGGGGGGGGACAAAAGCTTATTAGCTCGGTTTCTTCAAAGACAGTGACTCTATCTAACGGCGGGTCCTGAACTTTTATAGTAATACTACTTGACGTTAGATGACGCTACTTCTCACCTTCATTATGTTATGAAAAAAAAAAAATTATTTTGCTTTGTAAATAAATGCAAACTGGTTTTGTATAGTACATAGTCAAGATCTCGGGAGCGGGAAATAAGTTTTTAAAAACTAATTTAAATATAAAAACTACTTTATTGAGACGTGTAGTCAGAGGCTTATGTCTAACACGAATGATTCTAATATTAGGTTTTACAATGAAGCTTAAAACTAGTGCTTATCTCTAAATTCGCAACGCACCGGACGTCAGCGTCTGGACGGCAGACGCTGCGTTAGCATTTTCATGAGAAACAGTAATAACGCGTCCCGGTGGCCGTTGCATAACTCCTCCCTCATCAAGCGCGAAATTATCGGGTTCCACTGAGATTTCGATCGGGTTCCGATGATTTCGCCCTTTAAGTATATATCTAATACATGAGTAAAATACTATGCTTAACACTAGTACATACAAGAAAAGGGTAGGTGCACTGACACTTTTTGTATCGATAATATTATAATCGATATTATCACTTTCACTGTTTTCACTACCACTATTTAAGATCCATGAGAAACGTCGTAATTCTTCCAAGTTCATGCTTTTGATGTTGATTGGTTGTTGGAGGCTGAAGTTCTGGTAATTAAGATCAGGTAAGGTAATAATAGGTGTAACTCTGAACTGGATACTTTCAGCAAATGAGCGCTGGTAGTTTAGCTTCACACCGTGCAGGAATAGGGAACAGTTTTCCGTTGTAGACACCATGTAAGTACCATGTAGAGATTCTTTGGTTTCATCATGGCCGCAGGTCTCAGTAATTAGTATAGGGTTCTGAGAGAATACAATCCAGGTTCCAAGACTGATTCGCTGGATCTTGACATCTTCGATGTCGACAGGGAATGCTACGCATCTGCTTGTATCTGGCTGGAACTCCAGGAGCTGCTGCACGCAACTAGGTGGCTGGAACTGTACCACGTGGTCGTCGGTACACAGGACGTTGTCTGCATCGATTCGGTCGCAAGGCTTACGAACTGGCAGGTATTTAACATTTTTCACCAAGAGGTAGGGGAATTCAGGGAGAAGAACTATAGTTTTATTAATCGCGTTTTTATATATCGGAAGAGAATAGATTTTGAAATAATTAAACACGGTTTTCTCGACAAGTGGTATTTCCAAAATAAACGTTATCTGGTTTTCCTTTACAAAGGATTTAACTGTAATACTCTTTTCAAATTTAAATAAGTTTTCCTCCTTAACTTCATACATTAAATTATAATTTTGACTAATTTCCTTTAAATAGTTTAACATTTCACTAGAGTTAACAATAGACTGATGAAGTACAGATACTTTGGTGAAGGCTAAGGCAGTTTCTATTTCATTGAGGTTAGTGTAAATAGTTCTAAAAGTGTTCATAAATATTTCAAAAATTTTAAATGTATGGATCAGATATAGATATTTGTTTTCTGCATTTGCACTAGATTTTATAAGCTGTTCGATATATCTTAGGCGTCTGTCGATGATAAGGCTGTTGTTATTTAATGTCTCCGTACTGTTCACAAAACCATCCAACATTTTCGTTACCAATGTCATTTTATTTTCTAATTTAACCGTATTAGTGCCAATTTTAGATAAAACAGTATCATAATGAATCGCGTCTTCGTGATCTAGGTTACCAGTAATTGCTTTGATAAATGAGCCAAGAGGATTAAACAAACTACGTCTCGATCTCTGCATAGGAACTAGCTGCCTTAACTTGAAAATAGTAATATTATTTAAATACTCGACTTGCAATTGCACATCTGTAAGCTCTTGAATTTTATGCGAGGTTACAATATTAATGAATTCCCTAAACTTAAGAGTGTTGCTTTCTAGGTCAGTTACTAACCCATTAAGGTCAAGTCTTTTTACTATAGTCCATCTATCTTCCTGCCTATGTGCTTGTCCAACCTTGATCGGTAGTAATCCAGGATTCTTTCCGAGGTTCTGTAGGTGTAAGGCCTTACCGTGAGCTAGAAGGCTCATTAGGGCCAAGCTCCACCTGTGGAGGGCGTTTAATATTTTTAATCGCTACATTAGTATCTCGCTTTCCTACTTGTAACGGGACTACATTTCTAACGGCTTTTCCTTTAACTATTGCTTTTCGATACCTGGGTTTATCCTTACTTTTCCTTGTGTTCACATCTTTAGAGAAAACTATGTCACCTTCTATTAAGTCTACGTTTTCGCCTAATCGCTTTTGTCTAATCTTTTCTTTATGTAGTACGATTTTGTCTGCTATATACTTATATAGATAACGTGTCCGCTTTGCATGATCTTTCATAAGCTGTTGCATGTATGATTTTTCGAATTCGCCATCAAAAATATTGCTGCTATCTGTATGACCGAAAACTATTTCGAAGGGGGTTAAACCAGTAGTTGAATGTATGGTGCTATTGTATGCCATAATTGAATAGGTCATAATAGATGCGGCATCAGTGCATTTTTGTTCGTATTTTGCTAATCTGTATATTTCTATAAGTGTAGAGTGGAAACGCTCAACGATACCTGTAGAGTTGGGGTTGTGTGGCGTGCAAATGTGTAGTTCAATTTTGTACATAGATGTTAACTCTCGCATGAGCTCGTTGTTAAATTCCGTACCAGGGTCGCAGTTTATTTTCCTAGGTACACCGTACATAGAAAAGTATTTAATTAAGGCTCGTACAACCTCTGCTGTTGATTTATTATTAATCTCTATGGTCTGTGCTAATTTACTGAATGCATCGACTATGCTTAAATAGTAGCGGTTTTCTATTGTAAATATATCTATAAAAACTTCTTGAAAAGGGGAAAGTTGAGTCTGCGTTAACTGTAAAGAGGGTTTAAGTGGTTTCCTATCATATTTCATTATTCTACACGCTTCGCAACTGTTAATGATAGCTGATATTAATTCGTGCATATTATTCCAGAAATACGTTCTTTTTATTCTAAGCATGGTTTCTTTGATACCCCTATGGCATGTCTTTCCTTCATGGTATTTTAACACAATAGCCTTTTGCTCATTTTCGTCTTCAACGTACACGACTCTTTCCGTGCATTCATAGAATTCTACCATACCTTCTTTAAACAATTGTATAATGATCATGTTAAAGTCTTTTCTATGTTGCTCGTCTTCAAAGTAAATAAAATATTTAATTTTGGGTCGAATATATTCTTTTAAAAATTGCTTTATTATATCTGAATTATTTATTGGCATGAAAACTTCTAAAACCTTCTGTTTGTCCCTAGATATATCTTTAACCTGTAATTCATTTTTGAGCCATGTAAACACTAGGATTTGATTAGGTTTGGTATCAATAGCTTCATTTAAAATTGGTATGCCTTTGGTTTCTAAATCAACTGCTGAATGTATTGTTTCAGTGCTACTAGATTGTGGTGGAAGAGGATAAGAACGTTCTAAGTCAGATGCATCGCTTATAGTCAATGTTTCAGAGCTGTCAGCTATGGTTATGGTCTCTTCACTGTCTCTTTGTCGTTTAGCTAATTCCGTTATTTTGTCAGTTAGTTCCGTTACGTAGTCTTGAATTTTCTGTTCAGATTTGTCAACGTTTACCTTCGTGGATTCTTTGTCTAAGTTATCTATTGCGTTAAGTTTTATTCTAGAAAGAGCGTCAGCGTTAGTATTTTGTTTTCCGTTTTTGTAAATAATCTTAAAATCGTATTCTTGTAAGCGTAATCTCCATCGAGTTAGTTTACTATTGGGTTCTTTAAGAGAATAAAGCCAAGCAAGAGGTCTATGGTCTGTAAATATTGTAAAGTTAACACCATATAGGTACGGTCTGAAATGTTTAACAGCCCAAATTATGGCTAAAAGTTCGCGTTCGATGGTACTATATCGCATTTCAGTTTCGCTTAGTGTTCTGCTAGCGTAAGCAACAGGTTTGTCGTTTCCTATACTGCCTTGGGATAAAACGGCACCTAAAGCTACTGAAGAAGCGTCAGTGGTCAAAATGTATGGTTTGGATGGGTCTGGATATTGAAGAAAGGGTGAATTTGTTAAAAGTGTCTTACATCGTTCAAATGCGTCCATGTATTCCTGATTGATTATAATTTTGTTACGTTTCTTTAGGCATGATGTCAATGGTTGGGTTATTTTAGCGAAGTCTTTGATGAAGCGTCTGTAGTATCCTATGAGTCCGAGAAAGCTCTTGATTTCTGTCACAGTTTTAGGTAAGGGGTAATTAAGTATTGCTTTAATTTTGTCGTCATTTGGTTTCAGTCCTTGGTCAGTAATTGTGTGCCCTAGGTATAAAACTTCCTTTCGGAGAAATTCGGATTTGTCTAACTGGACCTTGAGATTAGTTGCCCTGAGTCTGTCAAATACGGATCGTAAATCATTTATATGTTCTTGTAAGCTAGTACTATAGATTATCATGTCATCCATGTAGACAAGTGTGTGGTTTCCCTGTAATCCTCTCAAAATATTGTCCATGAGACGCTGAAATGTTGCCGGAGCGGTTTTTAGACCGAACGGCATCCTAAGGAACTCGTAATGTCCATCTGCGCTAAAGGCTGTCTTTTGTTGGTCGTTTTCATCGATTTCTATTTGATGAAAACCGTTTGCAAGGTCAAGAGTAGTGAAATACTTGCTTCTGCCTAGTTTGTCGAATAGGTCTGTTATGTTGGGCAATGGGTATTTGTCATCTATTGTTATGTCATTGAGTCGTCTGTAGTCAACTACCATCCTAAATTTCTTTTCACCTGATGCATCGGCCTTCTTTGGCACTAGGTGCACTGGAGCATTCCAGGGTGAATAGGATTCTTTAATAATATTGTTTTTTAAAAGTTTTTGGACTTGAGCTTTAATTTCGTCTATCTGAGCAGGGGGTTGTCTATACGGTCTAACATAAATAGGGTCTTCGTTTTTTGTTCTAATTTTATGTTTGATCTGATTTGTAAAAGTTAATGGTATTTTATCACAATAAAAGATGTCTTTGTATTCTCTACATAAGTTACTAATTAGTCGCTTTTCTTCTTCGTTCATGTGATCTAGTCTAAGTCTTGTCAAGTTTTCGTTAAGTGCGTCATCAATTTCGAGGTCTTTCATCTCTACATCTGCGCAGTTAACGTTCTGATTGTCATATTCCGTAACTTTAAATGGTTTTGTAATTGATAATTTCATAGGAACATCCGAAACATTTTGAATAACTGTTGAAGCATAACCGTTAACACAACTAACTATGGCTGATGGCATTCTAACGCCGTCACAAAATTTTGTAAAGTTGATGATAGCTTCGCCTGAGTATTGGTCTATTGGTATCTTTACTAGCTGTTCCATTCTGGGTTCTAGTTCTATAACATAATTAGTTTCATTTATTATCGGTAAGGTTGTCGATTTAGTAACAAGTTGTTGATTTTTAAGGTCTATTACGGCTTCTAGTTGTATCAAAAGGTCGTTACCAATTAGTCCGTCATATTTATGATCAACGTCATAGACATAGAACTTATGGTAATTGTTACTGTTAAATGTTGGCATTAGTGGTATTTGAATAACTTTGTCATGAGTACTTGAAGCATGGGTGCTTATAACTGTAAAAGGTTCGTGAAAGGTATATGATCTAAAATACTGTTTAGCTTTATAAGGGCTTATGAACGATCTAGTACTGCCAGTATCGATCATAAACTTTGAGTCTATTTCAGGTACATATATATAAGGTAGCTTAAGTTTTGTGTCACAATTAAGGTATACTATTTTTGGCTTTTCTTTGAGGCCTGGATGTGAAAATTTTCTACTTGTTCTTTTGGCTCCCTATCTTCGTTATCTAATTCATCGGGTTGTTCAATTATGCAGTTCTGTTCAAAATAGTCACTTATTTCTACGTCATCCGAATTTTGATAGTAATATTGTTCATCGTAATTATTATAGTTATAGTCGTAATAGTCATGGTCTAAGTCTGTTTCATTCAATCGGAATCCTTGTTGCGGTAATGCTGATTGATTTTTCGAAGGTTGAGCAGTTCTCATAGATACGTCATTATCATATTTATTCATGACCTGGTTTGGTCTGTAGCCAAATCGTTGGGGTGAATTGAACTGATGGGGTTGCATATTATTATTTTTTGTACCGAATTGTTGGGGTCCTAACTGAGGTCTATAGCCTATTTGGTTTCCAAACTGAGGTCTATAACCGAACTGCGTACCAAGTTGAGGTCTATAACCAAACTGAGGTTTATAACCGAACTGAGGGTTGTTGTTATTAGGCTTAAAGTTAAATGGGGCTTGAGAATTATTAAATCTGTAACCTAACTGGGGCTGAGGGCCATTGAATTTATATCCGAATTGTGGCTGCATATTTTGGGGTGATTTAGCCTGATTTTGAAGTCCAAAATTAAATTTAGGTATACTAGGTAAAACCGGATGTAAACTTGAGTTACCAAATTTAAATTGTTGAAGTGTACTAGGTGTTTGAATTTTAGGCACATTATTGGACTTGTTCTTTAAATTATATTGTTCGTAGAAATTAACTTCCTCTAAAACGTATTCTAGGGCTTTTTCTAACGTGTCTGGGTTCTTAAGCCTTACTATTCTAATATAATTTTCGGTTAAATTGTAGAGAAAAACGTTTAATGCTGTTTTATTATAAATTATAATTTTTACCCTTCTAGTTTCGTCGTCGGATATTTCGTTTACTTTACAGATTAAACAAGATCGAACGGTCTGAATTCTATTGCAAAACTCTAAGTAACTTTCACCATGTTTAATTTTTAATCCTTCTAACTCTATGGCTATACACTCTTCACTCCTAGGATCACCAAAATGTTGGATAAGTAACTCCTTAAATTGCATCCACGTAATAATATCATCGCGCTCGCTCATTAAAGCGGCAGCTTCGTCTACTAATCTACTAGTTATAGTATGCATTACGTATATATTCTGTTCCTCACTGCCATGATATTTATTAATTAAGTATTCGCAATTTCTTATAAATAAGTTTAACTGCCTTTTATCGCCATTAAAAAGAGGTATAAGTTTTAGCATTTCGTTGGGAATAACTTGAATAGTGGTTGTAGCCATTTTGAGAATATAAAATTAACTAACACACAAGTAAAAATCAAAATAAAATCTCGCAAAATAAAAAGTATATAAAAAAAACACACAATAAAAATCACACAAAATCAAAAATAACACAAAATAAAGTTCAGTAAAATAATAAAATCAATTTATAAAATTCAACACTAAAAATATAGAGTTTTACGATGTTTAGAAAAACCAGATAATTATTATTATGGAAAAATTCGATTCCAAAATTTACGATTTAATATTTTAAAACAAAGTTTTTCGATTTTGAGAAAAACAGTTAAAGTTATGATGGAAAAGGTTCGATTCCAAAAATAACAAAAATTAACACTTAAAAATAAAGTTTTTCGATGTTTAGAAAAACGGTTTTAACGTTATGATGGAAGAAGTTTGATTCCAAAAATAACAAAGAAAAAGAGGTTGGGAAAGGATGGTGAAAAATTGCACTCACCAGCCAGCCGCCAGCACGCTCTCCTTGGATTTGACGAATTTATTTGGTTCGAGGATCGTTCGCTTGCACCGAACAGTCGCGTAAACGCACGTTTGTAATTGCGTTTATTTTAATACTTGCTAAGTACGATGCTTCCTTCAAACGATCCTACCGGCTGCGCCAGTCAAGATCTCGGGAGCGGGAAATAAGTTTTTAAAAACTAATTTAAATATAAAAACTACTTTATTGAGACGTGTAGTCAGAGGCTTATGTCTAACACGAATGATTCTAATATTAGGTTTTACAATGAAGCTTAAAACTAGTGCTTATCTCTAAATTCGCAACGCACCGGACGTCAGCGTCTGGACGGCAGACGCTGCGTTAGCATTTTCATGAGAAACAGTAATAACGCGTCCCGGTGGCCGTTGCATAACTACATATTCAAATGTGGTGTTTGTTTATTTTAGTGTACTGGTGAAATTTCGTGTATTTTTCATTTCAAAACAAAATTTGAATTAATTTTAAGATATGAATGAAGCCTTGTCACCGTCAGGTGTGTTTGTTTGATTTCAAAACACCACCACAACACAATATGGCGACTGCTATCTGCGTACGCGCGTGTCTGTAGTTTCTGTTGCTGTTTTGTGTTTATTCCTGAGTTTAATAGTGATGTGAAAACCGTAAAGTCGAATCAATATTTCTTAGAAAATTTTGAGTTTGAAGTCTTCAAATTGGACTTTAGAGGGACTTAAAATTAGAGAATGCAATGTCGAATACGGCGCATTGCCTACATATATGTACGTATTTATACGGAGATCTACATATAGGTACATTAGTTTGGGGCCGATTTATAGGTAGCATTAGTAGCAAATGGGATCCCAAAAAATCTGCTAGAAGGCTCTCTAATCCGAAGTATAATATTTCTCTATGCAGTAACCACTCAATTTCAGATAGACATCATATAAAAAAAGCACAAGATTTATTAAAAATAGGTTCACCGAACATAGCAATTCCATTCCTTCCAATTTCAAGTGACAGGTTTCTACGAAATGACAAGACAGATGACATGACAATGAAAATGGCGAATGTAAAGACGACCTTGCATGCCGGTTGCCATTTACATTAAACTTTAAAATTTTTGTGCGCCATTAATGAAGCTTATTGCAATTTTTCGATATTTTTATCGATACCAGCATAATTTTAGCTACGTTTTGGTCAAGCGTTCATTACTTAAATATTCCAATTTGGAAACGATGCCTTTCCAAATATGGTAGGTACAAATAGGCTGCCTTGTCGCTAGTGATTTACTTAATCTATCTATTCTTTCGTTCTTCATCTTCTTCAATCTCGACGCGTTCAATCATGTCAATCAATTCAATCCTTTCTACATTTGAAACCCTGAGGCCTCACTCTCGAAGTAATAACCTTGGCAATAATTTATCTAGCATAACCAGGCCTGGCTCACTCCGCGCGGAACATCCGTTATTTACCTACAGCGAAGCGCACCGCCGGCGCTACTCGAATGGGTCGTGTATCACGCGCGCGCCCATCGGGACGTTGTAGATACCTACCTACCTAATAGCACTCACAGTAATTCTATGATCGAGGTCGCAAATAGTATTTAAAAATGGACATAAAAATAAACAAATATTCAATTAGATTATGTTTGGATTTGATTATGTTCAATTTAGCAAACAAAACATATGTAGTATTACTAATTATTCGTCGTCACTTTTTTTTCATTTTGTACAGCCTGCAACAGAATAATGTATACCACCATCTGACGTCGCACGCACACGCGCGTTCATCCATACTCACTCACACCACGAAAGTCACCCAATCCAAGCATAATAAGTGGACGTGCTTACGCACACACGCACACTGTGAAAATACTTCACTTCTGCTGATTCATTAATTTGTTAAACTCGTTCTTAGCTACTCTCAAGTCTCACATGACGAGCTATATGGATGAATAGCAGGCAGACAAGATAATATGATGCTAATTTCACAACTTCAAGTCATAGCGTCCATGGCCTAGCGGTTTAAGTGTCTAGGTATTAGATCTGGACAGGTCAGGTATCGAATCCCACAAAAAACTGTGATTTCATATTCATTTTTAGAGATTGAAAGAAGAAATATATTACAACTTTTTTGATGTTTTTTATTAAGTTTGAATTTGAAGTAGGTTGCTATAGGAGGAGGCATCGTTGTTATTTCGAATAGTTACGCTATTATTAGACATTTCTCATTTCTTAAGACAAAATAAGTGGAAGACCCCGATTATCTTTTATTGTGTTGCTAGATTTATTTTTAGCTTGTCATATCTTTAGAAAAAAAAAGTTAAATCTACCCTCTATTATTTAATATTGTGTAGTCGTTTCTAGACGGTTTGCATTCCTCGTTACTTGTTACTACTATCAGTGTTGTATTGTTGTGCCCAAATGAAATTAAAAATGAATTATCATTTAACATTGCTGCAGAGAGCTGAAATCATTGTTTCATTCAATCAATACTTTTCTGTCAGGGGAATTGCACGTCGATTGATGATATTTGTAAGTTTTAAGTTAATTATTATTCTGACTTAATCCTTGTATTAAACGTGATCGTTATTTCTATGTTGATAATTTTATTTTCAGAGAAAAACAGTGCAACTATCTGTTCGTCGTTAAGAGGAACCGGGGGATAGGTATATCCATTTTTACCCACTCGTTCGACGGCCACCACATATGATGTGAGTTTGCAAACTGTGTGACGACATTTGAAAGCAAGCAACATATATTGTTACAGGTAAATAAAGAAGTATATAATCCGACGTTAGATATACAATAATATTATAACTTAAAATGAATTAACTTTCTTATGCATGCAATATAATTTGTTTAAACTTCAAGAGAACTTAAGTTTATTTATTCATTTACAGGCTAGCAAAAGAGATATTGATGAACGAAAGCAATATTTGGAATTTGATTCGTCTAGCAATGTTGTTATTTTTACGGATAAACGACATTCAAGTCGGACAAAGATGGCCGTAAAACATTATGGAGGAGAAAATGCCAACGTTATGATGCTCGAAACACCCTACCTGTTAGTTTAAGCGGCCGCATTAAACGCCATCGAGAATTTGTGGGGTCAAATGATTTTAAATTGGGATTCATCACAAGTGAGGTCCAGAGCCAAATTAGAAGGGCGGGTTATTTCGACTTGGGAGATGATGAGAGGATCAGCCTTGTGCTGGAAATTAGTTGACAGTATGAGATCTCGGTTGCAGCAGGTCATAGACTCCGACGGCGCTCAAATTAGCTATTATTAAAATAGTGAGGTAATAGTTGTCTTTTAAAAAGTAGATAATCCAGAGTGAATGATGTTATTGTTGATTAGCTTAGAAATAAGCTTAGCTTAGCTTATTTATAGTTTCTGGCTAATAACATGTTGATTCATATTTACAATGGAATTATTACTTCAATTATATAATAAGTTCATACGCCAAGTGACAGAAAAATTAAAGTGAGAACTGTCATTCAAATCTTTCAAATAACAACTATTACCTAAACTATCATTGTTTTTAAAATTAATCGTTTAATAAATTTGTGAAATAAAAATTCCTAGTCAGACGCAACATATTGTGAAATGCAAAAAATAAATAATTATCTGGAAAAGATTGTGTTGTTTTAATTAGTAGTTTTTACCTGCACCTTATTTTTCGATTGCTTGCACTATATTTAATTTATTGATTAATAAGAATATAAATATAATTAGAATATAGAACATAAAAATTATATTTATATCATTTTAAATCATAATAATAATTTAAATATTTCTTAATTTAAATGAATACTTATAGGTATATTAAGGTTTATTGATAAATATATCTTTATTAAATTTGAACAAAAAAAAGATATTGAAGATATATCTTTAAACATTATTAATTTAACAATCAATCAATAATTCAACAATAAAAAAGACATATTAATATAGCAACGGAGAAAAAAAAATGCAGACCTTTCAGAGTTCTATAATATAAAACAATAATCTGCACATTATACGGCTGACATAGGCTCGTCGAAGTACTGAAACTAAAGATCTATACATCCGTGTAGTTATATTATTTCTTGTTGTGACACGATGTAGTTGGTTAGCTTAGTTAGAATTGATCTTTAGTTGTGTGCGTCCGACTGGTGGTCAACGTTATTCTGAGTCTTCCGCACACATACAACGCGAATGCATATTGTATGTGTGCGTGCGTCTGGGGTGGTATACATTATTCTGTTGCAGAGTGTACTGTAGGTAAGTTTAAACAATATTTTTTACAAAGGTAGAATAACAGTAATACCTACATCGGTAGATACTTAATTACAAATAAGGAGATTAATTATTCTTCACTAGGCAGCAACCCTAACAGCGTAAGAAAAGATAAGAGGCATGCGATAGAAAGAGACAAAACTTCTAGGTATATAAATTTGCAGGTACGTAATGCTGTGCGAGCTGAATTCCACCGTATCGCGTCGTAGCAAGACTCGAATTTATTTAGATCTTCTTGCGGAGTAATTCTTCTGTACCAACTATTACTTATTCTGTGGCATAACTGCGCCGCTGCTAGTACCAGGATAAAAAGTATCTTCTCTGTTATCTAGGTTATGCCGATACCTGTGTGCAGAATTTTAAAGCAATCTGTTTAGCCATTTAAACTTGAAAGAGTATCTAACAAATATCCATCTACCCTCACTTCCCATCAGACTACTAGAAGCAGACAGAACTTCCATCTCTTCATACTTCAAATTCCAAATAATCAACGAATGTAGAGCATTAAAAAACTGACTTCACGTCAAAGCTTTGGCTGAAGTATAAGATCGTCAAGGTAAACGATCTCCAAATTTTCGAAAATTCATACATATTTGAATTTTTTTAATGAAGCACTCAATCGATTTCGATGAAATTTATATGGGACCAAATGGGAAGTATACTCTATCACATGAAACAAGAATCATAAAAATCGGTTCACCCAGTCAAAAGTTATGAGGTAACAAAAAAAACATAGTCGAATTGAGTAGTAATAGTTCTTTTTTTGAAGTCGGTTGAAAAGTCAAACATATCGCTTCGATAGTACCTTTTCGGTACGCGTCACCAAGGTATCGCAAAAACTGTCTGTCTGTTTTTCCTGACCACTATAGCACAGGACAGATATTTACAGTAATTCAACTTCATACAAACGGACGAAACGCGAGCTATACCTAGGTGGCTCGATCTCGGCATGCGGCCAGTCGCGAGTGTCTGCATACCGAAACAATTGTTGATTGAGCTTTAAGTTAACATGCAGATTGTTTATACTTTAAAATTTAATAATACATCTTTTCGTGCGTCTCAGTCGAAGCGCAAGTATTTTTCGGTCGCTAATTTATAAGACCTATTTGTTATTCTAACGTAAACATGTTTTTTTGACACAAAACGTAATTTTGTGGAACACTTACTATTCAATTTACAAAGTATTTTGTTTGTTTATATAAAAAAGTACTATATTTGCTGTCACAAAATGAAATGGAAGTAAACACAACGTGAACGGACCGCGACGTTGTAGGTATTTATTTCATAGGTGCGGCCGAGTTGAATTACTGTAGATATCAGTACTGTGACTATAGGCTTGGTTCTTTCTAGCGTCGTCACCTAAGTAAGTTTCTCGTGGTAGGACGAGTACCACCCTCGTCTTCTTGATTCCTTTCCACCTAGCATGCGACTATCGACAAAGATAAATCGGGCCTTTTATCGATATTTACTTAGAATTTGGCGCTTACAGTATGTATTTTTTTAAGAATATGGCATCTTTGGTTCTGTGGGCTTAATCATGGTATCGAAATCTATTAAGGTGCGCATATTAGCTAACATGATAGGATAAATCAAAGGGTATTATTTATCTTGTCGATTCGGGTATTTATCGATGGTCACATGCTAGCCCTGCAAGTGATATAAAGGATAGACTGCAAACTTGCATCATCCAATTCGTTTTCGTTTAGCTGGTACGATTGTCTGGGGACTTTATTCATTATTTGTTTATTATTCTATATTCTGGCTGGTCGGTAGGCGACCTGAATACCATAAATATGTAGAATGTGTATGGTAAATAAGAGCAGATACTACGTAACCCAATTCAGTATATTTGCCATTCGTATATTCCTGTAGGAAATCATGAGCGGTACGACAGCGAGAAAATTTCGGAAATGGGCATTTTTTCTGACAGACGTAAAGTTTCTTTAAATATTCGTCCAATTTTTAACGTTTGAGTAATTAGAGGAAACCAGTTCCTGTTGAAGTAGGTAATACTAGGTACTCGATAGATTTTTAAAATATAATGAAATTGTTCATAAAATTATAAAAATATTTAGTAGGTATTAATATTTAGATGCATAATTATCTCCTCTATTCAGGGTAAAAATGTTCTCATAAAATTGTCTTAATAGGTTTGATACTTAAAATATTATAAACTCCTAAGACTGTTAAAAATTTGACACATCTACACTTATATATAAAGCTGAAGAGTTTGTTTGTTTCTTTGAACGCGCTAATCTCAGAAACTACAAGTGGGATTTGAAAAATTCTTTTTGCATTTGATAGCCCAACTCTTGAGGAAGGTTATAGGCTATATTTTATCCCGAAATTCCCACGGGATCAAAAGTTACGCGGGTAAAACCGCGCGCGGTGGCTAGTATCAGGATAAAAATGCCCCTTGCCAAACTCAAAGCTTTGCCCTACCCTATATTTACGAAATTCAACTTGGGACCGCGCAGCCGTTAGGTACAGAACTACAAACAACCAGACATTTTCACAAACTTTCAGTCATAATAGGATAGTACAGTTTATAAATACACTTCTGAAACATCTTAAACAATGAATCTTGTTACACGGCTATTTAATAAAGTAAGTACTATAGTAAGATGGTTTAGGGATTTCCAACCTTATTGTAAACAAGTTAAACAATGGTTTGATTCAAATGACTCATGGGTCGTTTTATATTATGGATAATTTATTTTGAATGTTGGCACGTTGAGACAGACACATACTATTGTGTTCAAGAGATATATCTTTAGGTGCTGACAGATACAGATATAATATTTTATAATTATAAGAATTTTCCATCTTTATTAACTTGTGTAACAAGTCGTCATGGCGCCGTGGCTACTGTGTGTATCATACGATATCACAGGTTAAGCAAAGTTCGGCGCGCTCGGAACTTGGATGGGTGACCATTTATTTCTCACGGCAACTTCGGAGGGCACGTTAAGCAGTCGGCCCCGGGTGCTGTATACGGTACTCGTTAGGGTTTGAAAATTCTGACATCCACCAACCAGCACTGGGCCAGCTTGGTGGATTACGGCTTATACCCTGTCGTCACCCTGGGGAGAGCTCATAGCACTGCAGTGGGCTCACTACTAATACTGAGGCCACACTACCTTTCCGTCTACCGGCAATAATTATGGCATTAAATTACCGTTTAAATTACTGCATGAACTGGTGTGGTTATACTACGGCCACACTACCTTGCCGTCTACCGGCAATAATTATGGCATTAAATTACCGTTTAAACTGCATGATATGTCATTAAATTTGGCGGAAAATATCACTTTTTCAAGATGGAGGTCGAAGCTGCAGCGGTGTTGTGTTTTATGAGTGCCAATTATTTTTACATGAATCTTTTAAATTTCAAAGCTAAAAGAAGCCAAAAAAGGGTATCCCAAAGAGACGGTTCGGATTGGAATAATTCTAAAAACTCGAGCGCTTTTTCATTTGACCTCTCCATGTCGGTCGATACGTGCGTCGCCGGTGATTGCACACTGGACAAACGGTAGTGTGGCCACAAACGCAATGTAATCTTCTTTGATATGCGAAAAAAGACCGCCGCCGGAGCTATTGCCTACCGCCATTTGCCATATTGATTGGCATTGTAAAATTATGGCCGTAAATCGTGGTTACACCTAGGTGTTGTTTAAGTTATGGCAATAATTATTGGCATATCACGGTAGTGTAGCCTAAGCATAAGAGATAGGATAATAACACAGATAGGAAAAGTAGTATGGTACGGCATTTTATAGATAGTTCAACTCAGTTATGCTTGCGGCTCTATGTGTGGGTAAACCTACCTGCATATTTTTTTGTAATCGCTCAAGGCAAAAAAATAAAAGTATGGCACTGTAAACTATTTTTCAAATAGTCGCTGTTGATGAACACAGCTACTACCACGCGGCATTTCATTGATAATACTACGACGTAGTTCTACAAGACGTTTTGTAGTAGCGCTTAGTCGTCTTTATTTTAATTCATTCATACTTTAGAATGACCATGCTGTCCTCAGTATGTTAGCGAATAATTTTAATTTCCTTGTAAACAATACCTCCCTTTTTTTTGCAAAAACAATTTCTAGTAATGATACTTATTACGTAAAAAAAATTTGACCCCGTATATTAAAAACCTACATAACAAATTTTACATACTTACCAATACATAGATAAGTAAAAAATAACACTACTTAACATAATAGAACTGCATTCAAAGATTTTTCGAAAATTTGCTTGCTTCACCCAGAAATCGAACCGTTTAGTCGGTTTGATTTCTGGGTAAAATCTTTGAATGCAGTTTTATTTCCTTTCCAAAATAAAGGAATATTACTTCGGAGTAAAATTTGCTATCTCTATTATTTAGAGTACTTTCCCTCAAAGGGGCATTCAAAAATTCAACCCTGTCTAGGTATATTATCTAAAAAAGAGGATTGTTTTTCTTTCATTAAATTAACCTAGTATGTTAGAGAGATTTCATTATTGTGATTGACCGTAACGATGGATGCAATAAAATTACAGGGTGTCATTTTATACAGATTTTAGTCGGTTCGATTCCCGGGAGAAGCGAGCGAATTTTCTAAAATCTTTGAATGTAGTTTTATTTCTTTTCCAAAACAAAGGAATGTTTCTTTGGAGTAAAATTTGCTATCTCTATTATTTAGAGTACCTACCTGCTCTCCCTCCAGGGGGCATTCAAAAATTCCCCCCTGTATATCATACATAAAAATACATACAAAATACGTACTTTTAGCATAGAGAAAGGAAGTAATCTCTTACTTTTTTTCTTGAAAATAGATATAGTTAGATTGAGACTCACGTATAATGTGAGGCAGTGAATTCCACAATCTGACCGCATGAACCGAGAAAGAGCAGGATAAATAGTCAGTTTTATGAATGGGCATCGCCACATAAAGCCGTCACAACAAGCCCATAGAACACCCTTCTTTACACAGTCGGGTAAGCCGTTACACTTGCGAAACAGTTGCAGGTCGCGTGCCGCTCACTGGCGACCTCTGCTGGTCGACCTCGAG
This sequence comes from Stenoptilia bipunctidactyla, assembly GCA_944452665.1. Lineage (NCBI taxonomy): Eukaryota > Metazoa > Arthropoda > Insecta > Lepidoptera > Pterophoridae > Stenoptilia > Stenoptilia bipunctidactyla. The sequence goes on from OX101750.1 coordinate 15,682,840, forward strand.
GTGCAACCAAGGTGCGGTATTTATATACCTACTACACGTTATCCGGTTTTGTATTACGCTGACGGAAATAAATAACTAGTGTAATCTCGCTGATCAATTGAACTATTTACTTATAAAATTTTATGTTATCAAAAAAAGGGAGACTAGACATTTTTGCGGATTTAACTTTTAGTCATGAAAAGTTTTTTTAAATTTTTAGTCATGAAAAGGAACTGACTCAACAAACGTAGATTTTTAGTCAGCTCCGCTAGATTGCCGTATTCTTGAGGAAGTTATAACCTTCCTCATATCTACCACAATCCTCGTAGCTACCTTGAATTGATTTGAATTGAAAATTACTAAAATTTAATTTACGACGCTGGACTGGGAGCAAAGAAAAACCGTAGAATGTGCCAGCTGCTTCTCAGCCCGGGCAGCGAATATACAAAGGCTATTTGAGTCACGAGTCAGACTCTAATAGAGGAGCTTTTGTTTATGCATATTACTCGACAATACCTAATCGAACTCAGTAAAAAAATTTACTGAAATGGATTAGCTTTTGCTCTTGTAATTTTCAAAGAAATGCAAAGACAAAACCTAGTACTGTATACTACATATTCACTCAAATAGATAAGCTTTTGTCAAGATGAAAAGTAGGTATATCTTTGTTTGATATACATGTAGGAACGGAACGTAAGAGTGAGTGTAGAGAGAATGATTGAGAATGAAGGATGAGAGGGAGCTAGGACGGATGTTCGAGAGAATGACAGAGCTGAGCGGAGAGACGACGGTGCGCGTGCGATTTGTTAAATAAGGTGTTTAGAGTATAGATAAAATCAGTAAATAAATAAGTGTTTGTCAAAATCCAGTTTTGTCTTTATTGCGAGATTCCTCTATCACTACAAATTTTGGGGGCTCGTCCGGGATCTCGCAAAACAAAGGCTTAACCAACGACATCCACGTGGCTGGCGGAGCTCATCATACCACAATCGCACGCAACGGAAAAGACGAAAGGTGAAAGACGATTGCTGTTCTACGGGAAAAATCAACGACGGTACGACGAATAGAACATTAAGTAGCTACAATTACGACGATTTGTAAGGCTAAATGTTCGACGGTGAAACATCATTCGTGGCAGCAATGGCGGTTACTGGTGGCGTGGCTACTCCTAATCTCGACGGATTCGGCATCTCGGTGTTCAACGGGGACGATAGAACCTATCCATCGAGCAAATGGGCTCAAGACATCGAAGATCATGCAGAAATTTTTAATTGGACGGCGCAACAAAAACTAATTGTGGCTCGACGTTCTTTGTCCGGCACAGCTGAACTGTGGCTAAGATCAGAAAAGGTATTCAAAACTTATGAAGAGCTAAAAACGGCACTGCAAAAGGAATTTCCGGATGCGCTCAACGTCAAGGAAATGCATGAAATAATGGCAAAACGAAGGAAGTTAAAAGATGAAACTTATTTTCAATACATGTTGACTATGAAAGAGCTTGGAAAACGTGCTAAATTCCCTGACTACGTAGCCATACAGTACATAATAGATGGCATTCAGGATCATGAGATGAATAAAGCAGTTTTATACGGAGCAACAACTTACGCGGCGTTAAAAGAAAAATTATCAATATACGAACGGATTAAAAGTAAGGTTGGATCGGCGCGATTATTGCAAAATGGATACGAAAAACAAGCTGTAAAAGCAGGCGGTAAGCAACGCTGCTATAATTGTGGAGAAATGGGTCATAAAGCGGGATCATGCTCAAAAGGTGTGAAATGTTTTCGCTGTAACCTGTTCGGCCATATTGGTTCGCAATGTAATGGAGCTGGCGGCGCTAGTAGCAGTAAATCAAACGCTCCTGATTTGACATATCGTCGTGAGTTTGAAGGCAAGAACCAATCAGCGGCGAGATTCAATAATTCGGGCCAATCACATTCCAGTAAACAGGTGATGTTAACTTCAGTACGAACGGATCATGATTTCATCAAGATGGCGAACTCGACAATAGCCAATGAGAACGAAGTTAGCGTTCCGAATGAACAAGTGAACGAGTTGGACTATGTGTTGACATCAACAAAGAAAGAGGTTATGTTTGATGTAAACAAAGCGCTATCTTCTGAATGTTTCGAAAAAACATCTTCACAAAAACCTATGAAGAATGTGAGTATGTGTGGAAAAACAATAGAAGCCCTGATTGACTCCGGCAGTGATGCAAATTTGATATCGGATGAGATTTACGAAGATATGTGTGTGACAACCACGAACGACAGTGTTACGTTTAGCGGCCTAGGAAAATTAGATGTGAAATCATTGGGAAAGTTTACTACTAACATTGAAATAGATGGACAGCAGTATACAAGTGTGACATTTCATGTGATACCTAGAGACTTTATTCCATTTAAAGTGATAATTGGTCAAGAATTTTTAAGATGTGTGAAAATGATTATGATTGAGGGTTCTGTGTGTTTGTTGTCGGATAAAGATGATGAGTGGATGAGATGTATGAATTGTTTTAGTTCAATGTGTTTTGATGTCTTTATAGGTACAGCTGCTGTGAAAAAAGATGTGTTGCAATGTATTGAAAATTACAAACCAATACAGACCAAGGAGGCTCCTATTGAACTTAAACTCATTCTTAAAGATGAAATGCCAATAGCACAGAGACCACGAAGGCTATCATTAGCAGAGCAACAAATTGTTGAGAGGCAAGTTGATGAATGGTTATCTAAAGGTATTATAAGGGTAAGTTACTCTGAATATTCTAGTCCTCTAGTCCTGGTGAAAAAAAAGGATGGTTCTGTTCGAGTATGCGTTGATTACAGGTTAATCAATAAGAAAATAGTCAGAGATGAATTCCCATTGCCAGTAATTGAAGATTTGATTGATAAACTTAGATATGCTAAAGTTTTTAGCGTGCTTGATTTAAAAGATGGATTTTTTCATTTAAAAATCAGTGAAGATTCTGTACACTACACTTCTTTTGTGACACACCATGGGCAATTTGAATTTTTACGTGCACCATTTGGGCTATCAGTCTGCCCCAAGTATTTTATGAGATTTGTATCAATTATATTTAGAAAGTTAATTGCTGAAGGTGTTATAGTTATTTTCATCGATGATATTTTGATTCCAGCTCAAGATGAGAACGAAGCTGTTGAGAAATTAAAACGAGTGTTACAGGTTGCATCTCAATATGGTCTCCAGATAAATTGGAAAAAAGCAAAGTTGATTTGTAGAGAAATAGAGTATTTGGGACACATTATCAAAGATGGAGAAATACGACCATCAGTAGAAAAAACTGAAGCTGTAGTTAAATATCCAGAGCCAAAAACTGTGAAGCAGCTACAAAGCTTTTTAGGATTGACTTCATATTTCCGAAAATATATTGAGAACTATGCAGAAATAGCAAGACCATTGTCTGATTTGTTAAAGAAAAACATTAACTTTGTATTTAGTGAAGAGCAGCTGCTTTCCTTTAAGAAATTAAAGCAAATCTTGGCCAGCAAGCCAGTGTTAAAGATTTTTGATCCTAAACTTAAGACTGAGCTACATACTGATGCCTCTTGTGTAGCCTATGCAGCTATTTTATTACAGTATTATCCAGATGCAGGCTTGCACCCCGTGCACTATATGAGTAGCAAGACAAGCGAAGCTCAGAGTAAGTACTCTAGTTATGAATTAGAAGCGCTAGCTGTTGTGGAAGGTGTAAGAAAATTCAGGCATTATCTATTTGGAATAAAGTTCAAGATAGTTACAGACTGCAAAGCTTTTGAGATGACTTTAAGGAAAAAAGACTTAACTGCTAAAGTTGCTAGGTGGGTACTATTACTTGATGAGTATGACTATACAGTGGAACACCGATCTGGGTCAAAATTAAGACATGTTGATGCGTTAAGCAGAAATCCTTATGTTGCAGCAGTTGTTACAACATTTATTGAACAAATTAAAATGGCCCAAGACCATGATGAAGGTACAAAGGCAATCAAAGAAATATTAAAGGAGAAATCATATAAAGACTATTGGGTTGAGAATGAAATTTTGTACAAAGGTGAACAAAAACGGCTAGTTATTCCAAGATCTTTTGAGAAGGAAATAATTTGAAAAACTCACGACATTGGTCACTTTTCTAAAAGAAAGATGAAAGAGTTAATTCTTAGAGATTATTATATCAAAGATGTTGATAGAAAGATTGAAGACTTTATAGTGGGTTGCATTCCTTGTTTATTGGCCACAAGAAAGGAAGGAAAACAGGAAGGTTTCCTAAATCCCATACAAAAGGAGAATATTCCTCTTGATACTATACATCTTGATCATGTGGGACCATTGATGGCAACGAAGAAACAATACAACTATATCCTCACTATGGTAGATGCATTTACGAAATTTGTGTGGTTATTCCCCACTAAAACTACAAGTAGTATAGAAACCTTAAATAAGTTGCGTATTCACCAGCAAACTTTTGGAAATCCAAGAAGGGTAATAACAGATCGAGGCACAGCTTTTACAAGTCACGAATTTGAAGATTATTGTAAAGAGGAATGTATACAACACATTCTGATCACTACAGGCGTGCCCAGAGGCAACGGACAGGTAGAGAGGATCCATAGAATAATTATCCCAGCTTTGACTAAGTTATGTCTGGAAAATGATTCTTTATGGTTTAAGCATGTTAGCAGAGTCCAGCGAGCACTGAACAGTACTTTTCAGAGAAGCATTGGAATGGCTCCATATGAGTCATTAACTGGTTCAAAGATGAGGAATAAAGAAGACCTAGAATTAATTAATTTAATACAGCAGGAAACAATAGACCAGTACTGTGAAAATAGAGAAAATCTTAGAAAACAAGCTAAGGAGCAAATTTTAAAGGTTCAAGAAGAAAATAAAATGACTTTCAATAAGCATAGAAAACCAAGTTCTATATATAAAGAAAATGACTTAGTAGTCATTAAGAGAACGCAGTTTGGAAGTGGTTTAAAACTGAAAGCTAAATATTTAGGACCTTATAAGGTGATAAAAGTCAAGCGGAATGATAGGTATGACTTAGAGAAAGTCAGCAATTCTACTGAGGGGCCTAATAGAACCTCCAGCTCTGCAGATCAAATGAAAAAATGGGTTGAAGAGAACCTATCAGAGTAAGTGTGGACTAAAATTTATTTATTTTAGCAAATTCTATTATAGGTGAGAGTGAATTTGAAGTATGCTAGTTTTTTTTGTACTTTATGTATGTTATGAAATTAAAATATTTGATGTAATAGGTGTTAATAAATAAGTTGAGAATTGTTCTGTATTCTAATAAGTTAAGAAGTTGCTTTGTAAACTACATACTTAAATGTAAGATAAATTTAAAAAAAAAAAACCTTGGATTGTAAAAGTATAAAGATGTAAATGCAAATAATTGTAATAACTTTTGGTTGTATACCTATATCAGTACTGTATGAGTGATTAAACTGTTAAACTATTGTTATGAGTGTATGTCAAAGTGTTAAAGCGAAGGATGACTGAGGACAGTCATGAAAGCAGGATGGCCGAATGTAGGAACGGAACGTAAGAGTGAGTGTAGAGAGAATGATTGAGAATGAAGGATGAGAGGGAGCTAGGACGGATGTTCGAGAGAATGACAGAGCTGAGCGGAGAGACGACGGTGCGCGTGCGATTTGTTAAATAAGGTGTTTAGAGTATAGATAAAATCAGTAAATAAATAAGTGTTTGTCAAAATCCAGTTTTGTCTTTATTGCGAGATTCCTCTATCACTACATACATTGCGATGAAAGAGATAAGCCACGAGAAGGGCTCCCGCACCGGAAGGCGGAGTCGGTACGGTTAGGTGCGACGACGAGCGCAGCGAGGAGGAGCATGTTAGGTTGCATATAGTTACATACGTGCGCGAGCCGAGCGAGCGAAGCGAGCGGTGCCGCGGCAGTGGCCGGCGAAGCGCCATAAACCTGGTCAGCTATTATAGTCAACCCTGGACAATCCCGACATGGTCAAAATTCAAACGTTAAGTCATCAAAAAAACGATGGTCATAATGCATGCACATTTTATTCCTATCTTTGAAAATCAGAACAATTGCCATTTAAGTATCAAATTGTAGCTAACGATCGGTAAATATCGATATCAAATGGGATAGCTTTTGTTGCTGCAATGTTAAATTGAAGTTATCTCACAAAGTCTACACGACTTCGGTCAATTTCTGTACTAGAATAGATTAGGGTTTCGGCAAGTTTTTATCATACAAAAGCTAAGCCAGTTCAGTTTACACTATCACTCTAATAGTTATAGCCTTTGTAAATACGCGCCCGGGCATACAGTAAAAGTCAGTTAAGGGATAGAGGTTTTTTTTGTGGGTATTGCCTACTGCTGACCCTGCAATAGTCTCTCTCCGCTATTATAATGCCTCTGAATTTGTCAAACGTAACCCCTGGTGTTCTGCCTACCCCATCAGGGATACAGGCATGCGTGAAGTTATGCATGTATGTATGACATGGCTCATTCTTTGTAAACAACAACAGTAAATCATTAGATAGCCTAAGTCTCGAGTAATTTATCCCGTAATTCCCACGGGATCGGAAGTTACATGGGTAAAACCGTGTGAAGTGGCTAGTATTCATCACATCTAGTAGGTACAATAGTAAACATATCGCTCATAGAGGTCATCATCATCATCATCATCATCATCATCATCACAACTCCGTATAATGAGCCTATTGCAGGGCTATGAGTCTCTCCTCTGGGTGACGAGGAGGTTTAGGCCGTTATCCACCAAGCTGGCCCAGTGCTGGTTGGTGGATGTCAGATATTTTAGGGTGCCGAAATGGCTTCTGACAAACCCTAACGACTACTGTATACAAGTATACAGCACCCGGGACCGACTGCTTAACGTGCCCTCCGAAGCACGGAAGTCGTCGTGAGAAATGAATGGTCGGCGGTCACCCATCCTAATACCGGCCGCGCCGAGCGCGCTTAACCTGCAATATCGTTTGATATGCACAGTAACCACGGCGCCACGACGATTTCAACTCATAGACATGACTCATAGAGGTCATTATGAATCAAAGCTATAATAGCAATATCTTCTGTTTGTTATGCAAATGCACTGAAACCTTTTTTTTTATCTTTATTTTTAATATAAGTAGTTAGGTCATTGATGACCAAGTCACTCCCACAGGTATTACAATTTAAATCCAATTTTACATAAACAATACATAATTTATAATAAAACACAATTAATCAAACCGCCATTGGAGTAAACAGACGACAAACAATTCATACGTTGAAACAATAATGATAGTTGAATCATTCTTCCCAAAGTAAGAAGGAGAGCGTATGCGCAGGTATTAGTAACCTTAAGATAAAGATAAGAGTTAATGAACTCTCTAGAAAAATCGTTTTTAAAACTGTCCCGGTCGTGACTTGAACTCGGGACTTGTTACAACAGATTATTGTGCAGGCGGACATTAGACTATTGTAGGCCGTTAATTGGTATCATTAAGTTTCTTTTTCTGTAACGACACTGGACCGTCGATTATTAAACTCAACATTACTTGACATAAAACCACAGTACAGATATCTACAGTAATTTAAATTCATACAAACGGACGAATCGCGAGCTATACCTACGCGGCTCGATCTCGGCATGCGGCCAGTCGCTAGTGTCTGCATACCGAAACAATTGTTGATTGAGCTTTACGTAAATATGCGGATTGTTTATACTTTAAAATTTAATAATACATCTTTTCGTGGATCTAAATCGAGGCGCAAGTATTTTTTGGTCGCTAATTTATAATACCGACTTGTTATTCAAACGTAAACATGGTTTTTTTACAAAAAAACGTATTTTTGTTGAACACTTCCTATTCAATTTACAAAGTACTTTATTTGTTTATATAAAGAAAGTATATTTGCAGTCACAAAAAATGGAAGTTAACACAAAGTAGGCAATATAATTTAAACGCTGAAGGCGTGCAGCCCTATCACGTGTGAACGGACCGCGGCGCGGCGCTGCTGTATGCATTTATTTCGAAGATGCGGCCGAGTTGAATTACTGTATTACTGTAGTTTTATGGAGTAATATAAATTGACCCATTATACTTAATAAGTGACAGATAGAGAACGTACAGCCATAACTGTTGTATAAAAAAAGAAGAATATATATAATGTACATTATCTTAATTCCTATAACTAATATATTATATTATATTATTATTATAACTATTAGGCGTAGGGTGCACATAGGAAGGCATTCCCTAAACTCTCACGTTAACGGGCAATGTAAGGCCTTTTAGTATGGGCATACGAATATGCAAGCAAAAGCTGGTTTTAGTATAATATTGAAAAAGTATTTTATTTAATACTCATATATTTAAAACGTGTCAGTAATACGCTTAATATAGGATACCGTTGATACCTGTAATATAAACTCAAAGTAATAAATAATAATAAATAAATATTTCTGACACTCACACAACATTATCTAGCCCAAATTAAGTTTCTTAAAGAACTTGTGTTATGGATACTAGTTAACTGATATACTTAAGAAATATATAAACATACATATATCTATCATTTAAATACAAAAGACCTTTCTTAGTGCCTAAATATATACAAAAATAAACCTAAGTATTTTTCTAATTGAAGAGGCCTCCCCGAGTCATACCGGGCGCAAAGATCACACCAGCCGCATTGCCTCTCTGTACGGCGATATCCGCCGCCGCACTGTGGGCTGGATTTTGGCTCCAATAGACACCCGATGCAAATTGTCAAAAGTGTTGACTTTTATACTTGAATATGTTTTGAAATGCTTTGAAAAAAAATATACTAGCAGCACTATGGCATAGAACTTTTAGAGAAGCGGCAAAAATTTTTTTTCTAAAAATTTGTATGTAGATGACTTTAAAAAAAAATATAACTCCGCTCTTGCACAATTGGCCCTAATTATTTTTGGGACAGTTAATATATGCATTATTTGAAAATTTTTGGTATACTTCATAACACGGCCCCAGCTGCGAAACTTTTTTTTAAAAATCATCGAAAAAAAAATTGCTCGTTATCAAATTTTAATTTGGTTTTGTATTGAATTTCTATAAAAAAATGTAAAAAATTACCCCCAATCAAAACTATTTTTAACAAAATTGCCATAAAAGGTACCAAACTTTAGTAATTTAGTTAAAATACTTATTTGGGTTTTCTAAGTATTTACTCAAATTTGAAGAACCTGAATTTGACTTCATCGATGTCTCACAGATAGAGTCTGACTCTGAATTGGACTCTGATACTGATTTGGATGTAGAATAAATTCTAGTATAGCATCGTAAGTAATAAGTATAGCATTTCTTGTATTAAGCATTTTCAAAGATCGTGTACCATTCTGCAATTTTTTTAATATGTAGGTAATAGTAGTAATTATATTAAAAATAATAAGTAGTAATGTATTGTGTGTAATACGTCATTAAGCTATTACAGTAATTTAAATTATACAAGCTTCTTATTATTAGCACGTAAAAAAGCAATACTCTTTCTAAATTTATGTGATTTGTTTGTAATAATGATTAATGATTTATTATAATGATGATATTTATAGGCAGTTCAAATAAATTTTAGTTTTTTAACGTTTATTTTTATTTTCTAACATTTAGAACCTGTATAAAACATTAAACTATTTTAAATAGTTCTTAGAATAACTAAAACAAAATGAGTTATTAAATGTTGTTGCTTTACTCTCAATAAGTAATTAACCTAATTATCGTTAAGAACTAATGATGCATGGCAAAGGCAAATAGACTATGAAGTTGGACGTCAAAAGTTTTTATTGTTATTCCGTTATTGTTATAAGTCATTAAATTATATGAAAAATACTTAAAAAACCCAAATAAGTTTTATTTCTTCTCGTGCAATAGTATTTGTTTGTTATTGAACCAAATAGAAAAGTAATTTTCAGTCAATTCAATTCAATTTCAAGTCAAACTAAGCTTATAAGTTTGTTATATTGCGATAATTCCATATTTATTAGCAGAGATTTTTGAACATATATTTTTAATTTCTAACATTTAGTACTTGTATCAAACATTAAAGTATTTTAAATATTTCTTAGAATAACTGAAAAAAACGTGTCATTAAATGTTGTTACTTTACTCTTAATTAGTAATTAACCTAATCATCGTTAAAAACTAATGATGCATGGCATAGGCAAATAGATTAAGGAGTTGGACGTCAAAAGTTTTTATTGTTATTCCATATAAGTCATTAAATTATAAGCAAAATACTTAGAAACCCCAAATAAGTATTTTAACTAAATTACTAAAGTTTGGTACCTTTTATGGCAATTTTGTTAAAAATAGTTTTGATTGGGGGTAATTTTTTACATTTTTTTATAGAAATTCAATACAAAACCAAATTAAAATTTGATAACGAGCAATTTTTTTTTCGATGATTTTTAAAAAAAAGTTTCGCAGCTGGGGCCGTGTTATGAAGTATACCAAAAATTTTCAAATAATGCATATATTAACTGTCCCAAAAATAATTAGGGCCAATTGTGCGAGAGCGGAGTTATATTTTTTTTTAAAGTCATCTACATACAAATTTTTAGAAAAAAAAAATTTGCCGCTTCTCTAAAAGTTCTATGCCATAGTGCTGCCAGTATATTTTTTTTCAAAGCATTTCAAAACATATTCAAGTATAAAAGTCAACACTTTTGACATTTTGCATCGAGTGTCTATTGGAGCCAAAATCCAGCCCACAGTGCGCCGCCGGGATTCGAACCCAGGACCTCTGGCATAGAAGGCAATGTATGTTACTACACCAGCCGGTCCTCATAAAGTATTATTTCGATAACCCGTCCACTAATTTGGACCTCTATGAAATGTCACGGTCTGTATCGGACTCTGTATCTCAGAGTCAGGTCTAAAATAACTATTTCAATTATCAAAACTAACACAACATACGACCACTTTGGTGGTAAACACTGTCATCGCAGAGTTCGGTCTTATTTTAACTAAGTATTTCAATTATCAAAACTAACTCAACATACGACCACTTTGGTGATGGGATACCTAACACTGTATGCCTCAAACGCCAGTGGTCGCGGGTTCGATTCTCGCACAACGCAAATATTCGTGTATTAATATAATGCATGTATGAATGGATGTTTTTAAATAAAATAAAATAAAATGCCCAGACAATCACACCAATTACATGGCCCCAAAGTAAGCATAGCTTGTGTTATGGGATATCTTGTAGCGAACTAGGGGGGAACCTAGAATGAAAATACATAAATAGATAAACACCCAGACACGGAACATTTTTTTTTCTTGTTCCGTGCGGGAATCGAACCCCTGGCGTCTGAGGCAGACAGGTTTACCCCATCGCCAAAGTGGTTGTTCCTCAAGAACGGCTCAACGGATTTAGATGAAATTTGGCCTAATTATAGTGAAATAGCGAAAAAGCTATCCAGATATTCCCGCAGGATTAGATATTGCACGGGTAAACCCGCGTGAATTAGCTAGTTTTGAAATAAGTTGAAGAAGGCAAATTAAAAGTTTTTACAAATGAAGTGATATAGTGACGGCACCTAGGGATGTCAACTTTTTTTTCTTGAAATAAATCATATTTGAGTCTGAAAAGAATATCAAACAGTGTTTTGGAAAAAGAAACAAATAAACAGTATTCATAATAGAGGTTTTAAAGGCGTTTTTGTGGGCGATAGGCTCACCCCCTGTCACTACAATAGTCTCTTTCCATCTTTATAATACCTCCAAATTTGTCAAACGTGACATCAGATGGTCTTGTAACCTCTGGTGTTCTGCCTACCCCATAAGGGATACAGGCGTGACGTTAGGTATGTATGTATGTAAACAGTATTCAATTTATTTTATAACTAGCTGCTGCCCGCGACGTCGTCTGCGTGAACGCTATGCAGCACCAAACGCACCTACGATTATAACACTGCTAGCGTGATAATATGTAGCCTATATGTTGACCCGACTTCTTAACTATCTTCATGCCAAATTTGAAGTAAATCCATGCAGTACTTTTTGAGTTTATCCCGGAAAGACAAACAGACAAAAATTCTAAAAACTATATTTTTTGTTTCTGTTTCGATTGTAGATCATACCCCAAGTATTCTTTTAAAAAAATATTCAATGTACAGTTTTGACTTTCCTACCATTTTATTATGTATAGATATTGTCTTAAGTTTCGTGCTGTTTGTTGGATGTTTGATTTAATATCTTTGAGAATAGGCACGACCTGAAACTCAAGACACTGTCAGCTCATTTTGTGTTAACCCTGAACGCTACGCTCGAAGACTGAGAAATAGAGGGAGATGATGATGTATAACTTTTTCCACTATCAATCTGACGCCTGACACCTCAGTCGCTCGTGCGTGACCACGGGGTCTGCAAAGACACCGAAACGTCGACTTAAAATGTTAATACGCGATTAATCCGGTTTAAAAGTGGTTTTATTTAAATTTATTTAATGTTTTATACACATATTTTTAGAGCTTCTTGCACAAATCATTAATTAAAGTCTAGCATATAAAGTGTTTAGCTTTTTATGCTGAAAACAGTATTTTGTATACTTTATTTCAACAGTAAACAGTATAATGTAGTGAAAAACATTATAAGTATTTGTCAGTACCTATACCTATGATTTTAATTTGCTACTAGTTTACTTTTATTAGTTTGATGTAAAATGTAAATTATGAATTGAATGTCCATATTGATCTTTGTTTTTAAAGAGATTAATCTAATGTAATTTTGAAAAATGTTATTGTGATTATTTTGCGTGTTGTTTGCGCCTGTAAGTGTGACAACACTTGGTCTTATTGTACTTTATCTATAAAACAAAATGTGAGTGTCAAGTGTTGATTTCGTTGGTGCTACTTTTATGAATAAATAAATAATTATAAACAGCTTGGTTGACAACCCTAACCACACCTCAATTGGAGCCACGTCACATATTTCCAGGAGTCATCGTCATCGTAATGGCTATGACGAATGCAATGTCTGCTGTTTGTTGTGTAAATACGTCGTAACTTCGCATGACTTGCCTAATTCGCTTGTTTATTTATTTACTAGGTGACTAATAGTGAGTTTCCAGGTTTATACTTAAGGAGAGCACTTGGTACTCGATTCTGATTATAATTATGTAATAAAAAAAGGTATTTAATACCAGAATTAAATACCTTTTTTTGAGCTTGTGATACCTATGGGATACCATGTAGCGAACTAGGGGGGAACCTAGAATATAAATACATATATGAATAAACGCCCAGACCCGGAATATTTTTTTTTCTTGTTCCCTGCAGGAATCGAACCCGCGACCACTGGCGTCTGAGGCATACAGGTTCACCCCATCGCCAATGTGGTCGTCAAAATTTATCGTCATTGTTGTCGAATCGCGTAACAACCAAAACAACAAAAAAATCATACAGACGAATTGAGAACCTCCTTTGAAGTTAGGTTAAAATATTAAAAAATGTTACAATATCGGGCAGAAAAAAATTGTTTTGAATTGCGAATGCTACACGGGTATTTATCATCGCAATGTATATTGTTTATTGTGTTAATTCTCAGTATGAACAATAATAATGAATCACTCTTTTTGAACCCACTAATGGGTAGCTAGCTAGTATCAATGACCTTACGATAAATAAATTGTAAGTACGTCTGTTCTGGTTGCGGTAGATTTTGTCAGTAGAATGATCTAGTAATTTCGGGTTGATGTACTACGTTTTTTTGAGGTGATTAATGGCGGGTTTCAATATTCAACTGACTGGTAGGTATGAGTAACCGCTATAGGTACAAAACTGGTAGAAAAAAATTGCGTTTCACAATATATTGATCATACTGAATACTGAATCATGACCCACAACAAGCTCATTTTGGCAAATCGTCTATATGCTAGTAGGTCGAAATTCGCTTGAAGACAGGTTTCCTTGGTGACGAACTTGTTATCATTACATTCGACACTGACATTTACTGAGTACAGAATTCGTACAGTATCTAAAAAGTCATAAGTGCATTATACGCGATAACGCGATAGATTTTACAAGTTGGACATTTTCAAACGAATTTTCAGCAAAATGGGTCATGGGTCGACGGTGCCTAGTGTATTTGATTGTTACTATTGGTTGTCTGTAAGAAATAGCTGCCTAGCGATGAGACCGAATTTTGTCTCGCAGTATGTATTATTAAATTCTAAACTATAGGGTCAACAAATAAGTTTAAAATTAAAATAAATAGGTAAGTGAATTGCCCTCGTAAATGAAGCAAGTCCTTATCACTGCGACCTTATTGCATTGCTAAGTATTTCATCAGAAATTGTATTAAGTGTCGACACACTTGATGATAGACGATGAAACACAATTTTCACACAGCGATATCTAGATTCTTCCATGCTGGACTGAAAGCGAAAGGAAAACGTAGAATGTACCAGCTGCTTCTCATCCCGGGCATACTGTAAAAGTCAGTTAAGGGACAGAGGTTTTATTGGCGTTTTTGTGGGCGATAGGCTGACCCCCTGTCACTGCAATAGCCTCTCTCCATTATTATAATACCTTTGTTAAACGTGACATCAGATAGTCGTATAACCTCTGGTGTTCTGCCTACCCCATAAGGGATACAGGCGTGAAGTTATGTTTGTATGTAAATATTTGTACTATGCTTAAGTAAAGTCAATTCTTTAAGAAAATTTGAGAATTCCGAGATATTAACTTTTTTTTGTTTCGCTTCATTTTTTAGTCCAAAAATTCTAAGTTATCTGAAAGACCGCCATAGTAAAAAACCTTAAGAATCAATAGATAAAATCAAAATCGTAATAAAAATATTAAAAAATAATACTTTTTTTTTTTTCAAAGCAAACGCGCGGCGGCCGGCATTTGTTGGAAAGTCGCATATAAGGTTATTAAATTTGTTGATAGCGCGGTGTAGGAAATTCGCCTAGGAATTAGTGGAATTTGATAACATAAAATAATCGTTAAAAATTCATATTTTGTAGTGTTTTTTATCTGTGACTCAGCCCGCATTCTAATCTATCTCAGCTGATGGTAAACGCAGATGGGGTCAAATATGAAAGCCCACGAGGAAGAGCCATAAAATATTGCCGGAACACATCACCGCTGCTGTGGTCATGGTAATACAATATCGCCCATATACAGTAATTCAACTTCATACAAACGGACGAAACGCGAGCTATACCTACGCGACTCGATCTCGGCATGCGGCCAGTCGCGAATGTCTGCATGCCAAAATTATTGTTGATTGAGCTTTACGTTAATATGCGGATTGTTTATACTTGAAAATTTAATAATATCTACATAATTTCGGAAGACTTAGTCGAGGCGCAAGCATTTTTCGGTTGCTAATTTATAAGACCGATTTGTTATTAAAACGTAAACATGGTTTATTGAAACAAAACGTATTTTTGTTGAACACTTCCTATTCAATTTACAAAGTATTTTTTTGTTGATTTAAAAAAAGTATATTTGCAGTGACAAAAATAAATGGAAATAAACACAAAGTAGGCAAATGTAATTTAAACGCATGTTGACGGACCGCGGCGCTGTAGGCATAGGCATAGGCGTTACGGTTAGGGTTACCAACTTTTTTTTCTAGAAATAAAGTTTATTTGAGTCTGAAAAGAATATAAAACATACATACATACATACATAACGTCACGCCTATATCCCTGATGGGGTAGGCAGAACACCAGAAGCTATAAACCATCTGATATCACATTTGACAAATTTGGAGGTATTGAAATGATGGACAGAGACTTGCAGTGATAGGGGGTCAGCCTATCGCCTACAAAAATGTCAGTAAAACCTCCATCCCTCAACTGACTTTTACAGTTTGCCCGGGAAGAGAAGCAGCTGGCACATTCTATGTTTTTCTTTCGCTCCCAGTCCAGCATGAAAGCAATATAAAACATAATATAAAACATAACATAATATAAAACAGTATTTTAGAAAAATAAACAGTGTGGAATTTATTTAATGTTCTAAACACATTTGTTTACAGTTTCTAGCACAAATTATTAATTTAAGTCTAGCATATAAAGTATTTAGCTTTTTATGCTGAAAACAGTATGGCTGGCAACCCTAGTTACGGTACAATTTTTAAAAGGGTTTTTGCTAGTCAGTTGGACCCTGAGCGAAGGTTTCTCGCATTACTCGTCTTCACAATACTTATCCAGAGATGGCAGCGTTATTCAACACACAAATGTGTAGGTATTCCTACGTAACTCACAACCGACCATTCATATTTTGATTGAACGTAGCCTTGGGAAGGTGTGATTTGGCAGAAAAAACGCTGGCAGCGGGCCGAGATGTCGAGTGCAGCGATCGTCGCTGGCATGCCGAATATTTCCAAGCGAGTTTGTCGTAGCGGAAAAACGCTTGTTGTGTGTATGTTGCATGGACGTCATATCGTTTTTTAATTGGTAAACATCGACAAATTGTTTAAATGCACTAGAAGTTTTATTTATACAAACAAACAGCCCGCCTAGACCTTTGCTTGGTGGTAGGTCCTTCTCTGAGCCCGCCTAGACCTTTGCTTGTTGGTAGGTCCTGCTCTGAGCCCGCCTAGACGTTCGCTTGTTGGTAGGTCCTGCTCTGAGCCCGCCTAGACCTTTGCTTGGAGGTAGGTCCTGCTCTGAGCCCGCCTAGACCTTTGCTTGGAGGTAGGTCCTGCTCTGAGCCCGCCTAGACCTTTGCTTGGTGGTAGGTCCTGCTCTGAGCCCGCCTAGACCTTTGCTTGGTGGTAGGTCCTGCTCTGAGCCCGCCTAGACCTTTGCTTGGTGGTAGGTCCTGCTCTGAGCCCGCCTAGACCTTTGCTTGGTGGTAGGTCTTGCTCTGAGCCCGCCTAGACCTTTGCTTGTTGGTAGGTCCTGCTCTGAGCCCGCCTAGACCTTTGCTTGGTGGTAGGTCCTGCTCTGAGCCCGCCTAGACCTTTGCTTGGTGGTAGGTTCTGCTCTGAGCCCGCCTAGCTAGCAACCACTCTTAATTAAAAACTGTCGATAAATATCCCCGCTCTTACGGTGATGTATTCCGGGAATATTTTATGTGTAATATTTTTAGTGAGATTCAGGACAAACGCGGGCAAAGTCGTCATACAAAAAAAACTTGTAGCTCAAACTAATACATATACATACATAACTTCAAGCCTGTATCCCTAATGGGGTAGGCAGAAACCAGAGGCTATAAAACTATATTATGTATTATTATGATGGAGACAGACTATTGCAGTGACAGGGGGTCAGCCTAACGCCCGCAAAAACAACAATAAAACCTCCGCCTCTTAACTGA
Source organism: Stenoptilia bipunctidactyla (assembly GCA_944452665.1). NCBI lineage: Eukaryota > Metazoa > Arthropoda > Insecta > Lepidoptera > Pterophoridae > Stenoptilia > Stenoptilia bipunctidactyla. The sequence continues at coordinate 15,700,125 of OX101750.1, forward strand.
CTTTTACAGTTTGCCCGGGAAGAGAAGCAGCTAGCACATTCTATGTTTTTCTTTCGCTCCCAGTCCAGCATGGAAGAAATACTCACACTACTTAATAGAAATATAAAAAAAGGCAATAATGCTCTTGTTAAAAGTAGTGGCGCAGTGGCTCCTGTACTTATCATCCGACATACCAAGTTAAGCAACTTTTGATCCTTTCAATCCGTTTTATTATGAAGGACTTCCGACCAGTCATAATATCTCACGACAACTTCCGTGCTTCGGCCGGCATATAATCAGTCGGTTCCGGGTGCGCTATACTTGTTTACTTGGTTACATGGTATTTCGATGACATACTAATTTATGAGATCCAGTACTAAGTCAGCTTGGTGCCTTACGTCTCAAACTCCTCGTCGTCACCCAGGAGAGAGACTGATAGCCCCTACATTGGACTTATTAAAAATGGTTGTGTTGACGAAATAGAACTTAAAATATTGAATATTTTTCAGAAGAAGTTTCTTAAAACAACATATCTTTATTTCGTATATTAACAATTATATTATTATAGATAAAAGATGACTCACAGTGTCTATAATTGTAACAATCTCGGAATTTGTGTTTTTGGAATCACGTCATCAAGTGTATTTTTATCGGCGTAGGGCAAGCGTAGAATCCGTAGATGAGGGCGTAGCAACCAGCCTTAGATAATAAGATTATGGTAAAAGGAGGCTTGTCAAAGTGATTCTAGATTTTAGTTTTGAATCTGTTTAATAGCGTGTTATCCCAAAATGTATAATCTACTATTTAATAAAAAATATAATTTTCGTTCATCCTGATTTACAACTAGTACCTACCTATTTTGCACATAAAACTCATAAATTACAGCAGTGGGAACACTGCTGTGTGCGTGTTGACAGCGCGTCGGGAAAAGTGTAGTAAGGGGACTTTCTTGTTTCATACTTTTTAGAGCGTTTCTTAGTAGTCGCGTTTTTAAACTTTATTTTTATTTAACTTATTTTGTATTAATAGTTTTTACACATTTGCACTGTGCTAACATATCTCTTTTATTTGATAGCCCGCACGAAACCGTCAAGAAAGTTTTTGTTTTTAGTCTTTACTTTATGTCCCCTAGATGGCGCTGTAGTCAATTTGACGTGACGTCATGTAGCACCTCATTTGTTTAATTAAGATAAGTAGTTTAGAAGTTTACTCCCAGCTTCCATGCTGGACTGGGAGCGAAAGAAAAGCATAGAATGTGCCAGCTGCTTCTCTTCCCGAGCATACTGTAAAAGTCGGTTGAGGGATAGAGGTTTTAATGGCGTTTTTTGCGGGCCACAGGCTGACTCCCTGTCACTGCAATGGTCTCTCTCCACCATTATAATACCTCGAAATTTGTCAAACGTGAGATCAGATGGTTTGATGGCCTCTGGTGTTCTGCCTACCCCATAAGGGATACAGGCGTGAAGTTATGTATGTATGTAGTTTAGAAGTTAGTTACACACCAGGGACCGGAACCGCTTACCCTTAAAGAGGTTTTTGATTGGGTTTTTCATAGACTTGTTTTAAAAAACCCTATCTATTTGGTAACCGTATCGAAGACTTACCCTTATTTAAGGCTTACCATATCAATAGAGTTAGCTTCATGTAAGCAGTAAGCCTATCGAAAACCCTATTGAAGGTTACCGATTCAATTGGGTTTTAAAACCTGCAGGCAAATTTAATCTCTAAGAATATCAAATTATCAAAAATATCACCATCTATTCAATCTCGCACTTCGAATTATACTTCCGAATTCAACAGCATGCGCGAAAAAGAGATAGAAATAGGCAACCCTATCACAGGGTAAGCGCATCCGAAAGTAGTTAACTTTATTCAAAGTGTTACCACGTCGATAGGCTTACCATATCAATGGTAAGATTTTGATAGGGTTACCCTATCAATAGGCTTAATCAAATAAAGGGGTTTTCCCACAAAGCAGATACATAGTAGAGCTGCTGTAAGCAAAGTTGCACAGCTTCAATTTGGGTTGTCCTGACGTCACAGCCTTTAGTGCAAGCTATTCCTCGCTAGAGGCTCTGGCGTCAGTTCGTCGCTGACTTCTGTGAAGTATGTACACGCGTAGATATTTAAAAAAATTAAATCCTCCATTTGTTTCTCGATGTAAAATTTAGTTTTCTATACTTTTATAAAGGAATTACATTGACAATCCAAATAAAATTAACTTAACACGAAGATACTTTCATTCATAATTATTTTTTACAAATTGTTTATTTTCCAATTATTTGTGTCCAAAATTTCAGATTGTTATTTGTTGCCTAGGTGATTTTTATGCCGCGAAAAAAGGTTGCGTTATCTGCCGTCAAGTAGAAATACTTTTACTTCGCGGTTTTTTCTGACAGATTTGGAACGTATGAAATTTCGTTAAAAAACTAGAGCCACCTAGTAAAGTATAGCTGAACTTTTTTGATGATCATGTGAATATTTTAACCTTATGTTTCAACCGGTTTTTACTACTCGCTACTAGGTGACTAATGCCATCGCCTGTTTGGCTGTGATTGGCCATAACCCACCGCTTACCCCTCCCGCACCCCGCGCGTAAGCTTCACTTGAGTCCCTAGAAAAAACCGGACAGGGCAGCTCCTCTATATATTTCCTCCGTGGGTTTTCCGGTCCCTGTTATACACAGGTAAAAATCATAACCTTCCTTTTTGCTTCGCCGTAGTCGGTTAATAAACAACGTCGTCATTCATGACGTGATCGAGCCTTGGTTGGAACTGCGATGTATTTTCGATAGCCTATGAGTCACAGTATCCGTACTGATCTCGCAGTACTGTGATCTTGAGCTGACGTCATCGAGTGTATTTTGGATGTTTACAGGGTAGATGTTTTTACGCTTTGAGATTTGATACTGGTTAACGATTGGAAGGGCTTGATCAGTGATTTAATTGAGATCGAATTTATTTATTTTAATCGTACCTACATTTTATTAAAATTTTATTTTGTGTAAACAAACAAACATAACTTCACGCCTGTATCCCTAAATGGGTAGGCAGAACACAAGAGTCTATAAAACCATCTGATGTCGCGTTTGACAAATGTGGAGGTCTTATTATGATGAAGAGAGAATATTTCAGTGATAGGGGGTCAGCCTATCGCCCGCAAAAACGCCAATAAAACCTCCGTCCCTTAACTGACTACAGTTTGCCTGGGAAAAGAAGCAGCTGGTACATTCTATGTTTTTCTATGGCTCCCAGTCCAGCATGGAAGAAACATTTTTTATATTTCAATCTTTTTAATTAGGAATTCAATTTCCTAGTTACTTATTGATAAGGGTGTTCCTTATCAACACCTTTATCTTACCGGGCGTCGATCGATGGTAGAATGGATTAATCGACATCGATTGAGCTACTGGAATATAGTCCCTTTTGGAATATATAACCTTGATCGACGATCGTTCGATTGGTCTAATAGCACCCTAGGTGCTTCAAAAAGACATATTTTTTTTATATTTATCGCATTAAAAAATACATAATTCAATTAAATTTAAAATCATTTATTTCAGCCAGAGCCTTATTTTACATCACAAACATACAAATAATCAACGAATGCAGAGCATTAAAAGTTGAGAATGCCATCAACGTAAACATTCTTCGAAATCATACAAAGTTTCAAAAATTTTAAATTTTCACTGAAGTATTCAATCGATTTCGATAAAATTTATATGAGACCAACTATGAAGTATCCTCTGTCATATGAAACAAGAATTTTCAAAATCGATTCATAATTGACTGAAATATCGTGTAACAAAGACACAAACAAAAACATAAGACGAATTAAGAACCTCCTCCTTTTTTGGAAGTCGGTTGATTAAATTAAAGTAACATATAATTCAAAAAAAATGAACACAATAGGTTATTACAATATACCTATAATATATATAATAATTCGTAAAGATCTCGCAGTAGGTACCTATGTGATCTTGAAGTGACGTCATCTCGTGAATATGGGACGGTGATGGGAATTCTCCTGTGAAGCCACGTCATTGTAATTTGATATCGAGATGGTTATTGAGTTACCATCTTTTATACATGATCGATATTTTTTTATTTCTCTGTATTTATACTACATGTGGTTATTATATCTACTATGAGTGTTTGCATTAATGAACGACATAACATGAACTAGGATAGGTATATGCAAGACCAGTTTATTCAAGGCGAATAATGTAATAAATAATAATATGAATATATACCATATTCATATTATTATTTGGTAATAAAGGTGAGTAGATTCTTCCATGCTGGACTGGGAGCGAAAGAAAAACATAGAATGTGCCAGCAGCTGCTTCTCCTCCCGGGCATACTGTAAAAGCCAGTTAAGTTTTTCCTGACCACTACAGTCCTGGAACTTTTAAGTGTCGAGTGAATAGGTTTCTCGTGGATGGACGTGTAACACCATAGTCTTCATGCGCACTTTCCATCAGGTGGCATGGAAGACAAACGTCGTATCCTTACAATATAAAAAAAAGGGACAGACGTTTTTACGGGCGATAGACTGACCCCCTGGCACTGTAATAGATTCTATACATCATTATAATACCTCCAAATTCGTCAAATTCATGGTTTGATATCCTCTGGTGTTCTGCCTACCCCATAAGGGATACAGGCGTGAAGTTATGTTTGTATGTTAGAATGTTTGTCTTTGATAGAATGTTGGAATGCGCTAACCTATATCTGACACTTCCATACTAATCTTAGGGCGTCTTTAAATTAGCCGCGTAATATCGGAATACAATACAAATGATTTGTGTTATAAAGACCTCTTAGTAACAGTGGTGCACGGGAAACACTATCTGCCTCAGAGGCCAGAGGTCCAGGCTTCGAGCTCCGCCCAACGCAATCATTTGTCTGCATAGAAAAGAATAAAAGAACCTTCGTTTATTTAGGGACACAATACATAACGAAAAGTAAAATACAAAGGTACACAAATTATAAATAAACATTCCTGACATTCACAGAACAATATCGAGCACAAATTACGTGTCTCAAAAGAGCTTGTGTTATGAGTAAACGTAGAAATATGTAAACATAAACATTGCATAAACGTGTTTTTTATTAGATAATAAACATAATTGACAGGACGGCTAATATCTGTGTTCAAGACAACAATATCCATCGCCAGCGGAATTCGAATCCTCTCTAAGAGTCTAATGCAGATAACAACGTATGTTACCACTACACCAGCCCTATGGGTAGAGATGAGATCATCATCATCACAAGTCTTTGTAATGAGCCCACTGCAGTGCAGGGCATGAGTCTCTCCCCCGGGTGACGAGGAGGAAGCTGGCCCAGTGCTGGGAGGTGGATGTCAGAATTTTCAGGGCGCCAAAGTGGCTTAGTGGCAGTGGACTAGCGCGGGCTGAGATGATGATGATGATGATGAAAGTGGCTTCTGACGAACCCTAACGAATACTGTATACAAGTATATAGCACCCGGTACTGACTGCATAACGTGACCTCCGAAGCACGGAAGTCGTCGTGAGAAATGAATGGTCGGCGTCCACGCACCGACCGCGCCAAACGTTGCTTAATCTGTGATACACACAGTAACCACGGCACCACGACGACTTAAGATGAGATATAGCTCCTCAAATGGTGAGAATATATTCCTTGAATAGGCCTTTGTCCAGCTCTGGACAATGATGATGCACAGAAGGCAATGTATGTTAGGTACCACTATTCCAGTTGTAGTATTCTATTCTACATAGCCTTCCTGACAAGCTAGGCCATCAAACTTCTCAAATCCAACTAATTTAATATACGTTTCAAAGATTTCCTCAGTTCAATAATATTTTCATCTTTTCATACATAGGTACATACTTATGTACCTATACATACTCATGCCTGTCTCCCATATGGGTACGTAGAGACAAGGAAACACCAAGTGCTACGATCCAGACATACCTCTTTTGCTTCCTGCACGTTCATTAATCTTTCATGTGAAATCCGTTTATGATAACATCGTAGGGAAATAAAAACAAGGGAAATAAACGGACGTCATACAAAGCATAGGTACTGCAAGAATAAATAAACTGTTTAAGTTACTATGTGATTTATTTTAATAGAGATGAATAAAATAGAGATAAATCAAAGTAGATATTAATAAGTTGACTCAATAAGTAAATCTACGCTCTGAGACTCAAATCAAAATAGTATATTATGCAACTAGTGAATAAAGGACGGATTTAAAGCGAGGGCCGTAGATGAGTCACGAGCAAGTGAAGGATTCTAACGATTTAAGATCATTGAATCACGAGCGCAGCGAGTGATTCAACTGTTAGAATCCTGAGCGATGCGACTGATACATGGCCCTCGATATAAATTCGTACTTTATTCAGGAGTTGCATACTATACTTTATACCATGACTACGAGAAAAAGACATAATTTAAGCGACAATAGAAATCTAATCAAGAAATAAAAAATGTTACATTAATTGAAAAGGACATTAAAATTAGAGCAATGACTGAAATTAAGCGTAATTTTCTTATTATTATCATTAGAGTGGTCAACTTGTGAAACAATATTCTATAATGGCAGCAAAGAACAAAAAACAGTTTTTAATCTAATGCCAAACTCTTTGTCGCAAATATCGACCAATCAAATCTCGAGAATTTATTAGCACCAAAGAGTTTGAATTTCGAATCTTAGCGCAAGGAGTTTGTGTAAGCACTGAAATGGATATTGGATATATTTTTGTGTTCCAAATTCAAAAACCAAAACATAAGCTTTTTAGAGTAGGTATGGTATAAAAGCCTTTCACACGCTGAAAGTCTTTGGGTATAACGTGACTCTCCCGAAATATGCCAAAGGTGTTAGAAATCATACGGTCGGTCACTACAAACGGACAAAATTTGATAAAAAAAGGGTCACAATATGCGATGACACTATAGGCGAAGTCATTATATCCGACTTAGTTATATAATTTATTATATATAAAATTCTCGCGTCACAGTTTTCGTTGCCATACTCCTCCGAAACGGCTTGACCGATTTTGATGAAATTTTTTGTGCTTATCCGGTATCTATGAGAATCGGCCAACATCTATTTTTTTTTTATATGGCAAAACAACGTTTGCCGGGTCCATAACTAATCTATCTTCACCTTTATTATATTTAAATCAAAGTTATTTATAAGCCTATCTCCTTGTCCTCAGGTACACTTCTCGACTGACCCGCCGAAGGTGCGCGTTATGCGGGTTTGGGCATTCGCGGCCCGTCAAGCACGAGTCGGTCGCTGGGAGCGGGACGGACTGGACCGGACTAGGTTTAAACGAAGGTAAATTAAACTATACTTATGAATTGACTATATTTCATAACTCTTTTTTAGATGTGATTTAAGAGCTTGGTTGACATGGATAAATACGAACTGGATCTAAAAGAGATCAGCAGCGCTAGCATGCGACCGTCGATGAAGACTCGAATCGACACGATAAATATTACCGAATTATTAAATATTACACAGTGAACTCGATTCGACATTAGACTTAATGTCAAATTAAGAGACTCCAAATTCAAAAGTTTCCAACAAAAAATATTTTGAAATCTCTACGTTTGATATTATTACTTTTGGATGAGGTAGGTACCTACTGGCCGTATTCGAGATTCGGCTGCAAACTGGACGGCAGCGACAGCGGCGCGGGCAGCGGTTTCCGCGACACGATAGAAAGCATTGAGTTTGTATGAAACCGCGACAAATCGCTCGAGCGTCCGCTGGCGCCGAGAACGGCCCAGATTCTCCCCGTCGCTGCCCGTACCTCTGCCGCTGCCGTCCAGTTTGCAGCCTAATATCGAATCCGTCCAGTAGGTACTTCATCCAAAAGTCATGTTCCTAAGTCATGTAGGAAGCGGTGGTCTAAACTCTCTTGAGCTACGCTAAAAAACCATGTCATAATTTGTGCTGAAGTCAACCGTAGATTATCTATCTAAATAAAATATTTAACGAAATCAGAGTATAAAAAAACCGACTTCACGTCAAAACTTTGGCTGAGTTATGATGTCATCCACGTAATCATACTCCGAATCATACATATTTATTCAAAACTTGCTCAACCGCTTCCCGCTCTATCACAAAATCAATCCATGACTGTCCGAAATATCGTGTAACAAAGACACAAAAAAAAACATACAGACGAACTGAGAACCTCCTCCTTTTTTGAAAGTCGGTTGAAAAAGAGATAAAAGCCTGTTTTCTAAAGTCGGTCTCTCAAAGGTCTCTTCCCAAACTCGTTAACAGTCACGTGCGATTAAGGTCTTCTGTAAAGGTCATCTTTACGAGAGAATATTAATTGCGCGTACTTTTAGGTCTGAAAATGGGACCTGCTCAACTATATGCAGTAATGTATAGTATTAGATAAAAATAACTATACAAGGTGTTCTTTTCTTTCCCATTATTACATGCGAAAATGTGTAAATGGTGTATAGTTTTTATTGTTGTTTTTGTTTAGTTTATTAAATCACTGTATATTTTCCGAATAAAATAAAATAAAATAATTTTTTAGTAAGGAACAAAACGTCAAAGTTAAGAGATATCAAACTGAACACCTTGTTTGTCAATAAAATAATAATGAATAAAAAGCGCAAATAAAATAGAACATTTGCTCCAACGCGCAATAACGCAGACAGCGTACTAACATTTTCGTTTTTGTGTGTCATGTACACTCAAAGTACCAGTACAGACACTTCATACAAACGGACGAAACGCGATCTATACCTATGCGGGTAGAGAAACAATTTTCGATTGAGCTTTACGATAATATACGGATTGTTTATACTTTAAAATTTTATAAAACATCTTTTCGTGCGTCTCAGTCGAGGCGCAAGTATTTTTCGGTCGCTAATTTATAAGACATTTTGTTGAACACTTCCTATTCAATTTACAAAGTAATTTATTTGTTTATATAAAAAAAAGTATATTTGCTGTCACAAAACTAAATGGAAGTAAACACAAAGTAGGCAAATGTAAATTAAACGCTGAAGGCGGGCAGCCCTATCGCATGTGAACGGACCGCGGCGCTGTTGTAGGCATTTATTTCAAAGTTGCGACCGAGTTGAATTACTGTAGATATCTGTACTGTGCCCAAAGCATACGACGCAAATATCCGTCTTGAGTGCTTATCCGGTTTTTGTGCGCTGCAGACTCGATCGAACCAAGTGTTTCTGTACTGCACTGTACCATAAGAGAAAATACAAGATCTAATGGCAGAAATGGCGAAATATACATCATTATAATTTCAAATTCAAACGTTTATTTAAGACAATACAAACAAGACAAACATCAAATCATCAAAATTAAAAGAATAACAACTAATAAACAAGAAATGTTATTGTCATATTAAAAATAAAGACAAAGATATCAATGACACGAAAATATTAATAAAAAGAACTCAAAAATTAACATAAAAATATACTATAGTGCATCTTAGCATCAATTATTAACTGAAGCCCTACGCTGGTTTTCAGATTCAGATTACAGACATGGGGTAGACAGAACACCAGAGGTTATAAAACCATCTGATGTCACTTTTGACATATTTAGAGACTTTAAATGGTGGAGACTATTGCAGTGAAAAGGGGTCGGCCTATCGCCCACAAAACAACCTTCAATAAAACCTCTTTCCCTTAACTGACTTTTATAGTATGCCTGGGAAGAGAAGCAGCTGGCTGGCACATTCTATGTGTTTCCTTTGCTCCCAGTCCAGCGAGGAAGAACATGCTGAACTGGGAGCAAAAGAAAAACTAAGAATGTTGATGTGCCCTTTGGATTTCGTCTTGGATTTAATAATTTATATACGTACTCATAATTCGCTCGCTATCAACATGGCAGAAGTAACGTATGAACGAGCAATAAATTTATTTGTGAACAACTGCTGTAACACTTACGCTCTGGCAAACAAAGGATTTATAAATAGTACGGTCTCTTATTGTACCCGTGACTGTATACTTTACTTCGTACAACGCAAAATACTAAAATGATTACCAAAATATGTTCCAAATCTGGGAAAATTTGATATTCAGCGTTTGATCATTTTGCGCGATTATGCATGTATTTCTTTCATGATACTTCATTGTTGTGGAAACGAATCGGTCATTTCGTGCCAAATAAAGCAACTGTTTCAGAGTTTCTGGCTCATATTCAAATATTTGTCGCCGAAAAAGGAAACTAAATTAACATACTCTTTTGTATTGTCATAAGTTTTCACCAGTAATAATCTTAAATGAAACAGTTTTATGTTACCAGATTTATGTGCAATAATACTTTTACATTTTAACTCGACGTTTCGGCGTCTTGGCAGACTACGTAGTCACGACTGACAGTAGTTTGACTCATCACAAGTCTTTGTTATAAGCCCGCTGTAGGTAAATGAGACTCTCCACTGCATGACGAGGAGGTTTGGGCAGGAAACCACCAAGCAAGCGCAGTGCTGGTTGGTGGATGTTAGAATGTTCTGGGTATCGAATTGCTTCTGACAAACCCTAGACTACTGTATAAAGTATTCAGCTCTCGGGATCGAATGCTTAGCATGCCCTCCGATGCACGGAAGTTGCCGTGAGAAAAGAATGTTCGGTAGTCACCCATCCTTGTCTTATCCCAACCGCGCCGAGCGTTGCTTAACCTGCTTAAAGTCAAATATATCTTTATTTCGTAGGTATTTAAATACACTTGAAATAGTCAAACTGTTTACTAATTGAACTGAATCTACCACCACTTCGGAAAGTCGATCTGTTGAGAAGAAGTGGCAAGAAACTCAAAAGCAATCATCTTTTAAAAATACACAATAACAATTTTCAGCTAGGGGATCCCATATTCGTGCATCCGGATATCCTATAGTAGACCTTTTCACACAACAGTTATCCTTAAATCTATCGAAGGGTTAATCTGAAATATTTTTGGAATTTGATTATAAAAGCGTAAATATTGACCCATGAACGAGTTAGTGACTTTCTGGAGTCTACTATTATATTTATACACTAGGCTATTATGCTATAGTGATATAAAAAGGAGTCCCTGCGCCATGACGACTTATTTTATTTAACATGTTACTATTTTAACGTTTCAGGATTGCTGATGTTGAGATGGCAGTTTCTTGGGTGCTGAAGCCCCAGCACAGATCCAGAGTAATGTTCCAAAGATTTATGCCGTGGTGGAATGCGCAGAGAAGAAAAGAGATAGCTGAGAAGAAGCAGAAAGCAGAAGAGGCGAGACTTCTTGCTGAAGAAGAACAGAGGATCAAAGAAGAATTGGAAAAGCTTGAAGCAGAAGCTGCTCTAGCTGAGAACAGTGAACTTAACGGTTTGATTAGTAATGATGAAGGTATGGATAGCAATGCTAGCGCTATAGTTGAAGAACTGTCTGTTAATGGTGTCGATAGTACTGATATAAAAGACACTATTGAAATTGCAGAACCTTTGAATAACAATGTTAATGTAACTGTAAATAATGTTGTAATAACTGTAAATGAAAATAATATTAATGATTGTCCAAAAGTTTTAGATATCGACTGTTTATCATCTAATAATAATAATGTAAATTCAATATCAACGTCCAATCCTAACACATCTCAAGATCTATCAAATGATAATACAGTTAATAATAATATCTTAAATCAAGTGAATGGATCGCTAAACGATGATGCGCACAATTCTAGTGTCACACCAAATTTGAGTATAAATAACGAGGACGCAGCTAAAAAATGTCCCGAAAAAGAAAATCCAGCTACAACCGACAAAGACTTAGTACTTTTAGACAAAGCAGAGACTAAAATTGAAAAGATATGCGATAAACTGACGGATTTAAAGATCACAAATGGCATTTCGTTGAATCTCTCGGGGACTTGACGAAATTCTAGTTTACTTTTGATAGCATAGGGTTTTTAGACTAGGTGATTTCATATATTTTGTACTCATTTCTCAATAAGAATAAACATGGTCACTGCACTTACTGTATGACTTTAAGGTTATTTTCAATTTAGAACGTCATCAAATAATTCAATTGCTAAAATTCGATTTTTTCGACACGTACATCACAAATAGAGATTTTTATGTATTTTCTACCTGAAAGTAAACATTTTAGGGAAGTTTTTTTAAATATTTTCGGGGAGAATAAATTTCTGTGAATATCAAAATGACACATTTCAAAGTAATCCTTGTGGGATAAAATCTCTAGATTACGTTAATGCTCAAGGAATCTTTGCTTTGTAACCGGACTAGAACGATGATATGGCAATTCTTGACCGACCAGCTTTTAATGATACTTTGAAAGACTAGATAAACAGAACAACAAAGGCCGAATTATAGGTTCCGTCGTTTTATTCGCTTTTAATATTAAACACTTTGTCTCTAAAAAAAAACCTTTTGTCGAACGCTGCAACTATAAACGTCCGAAATCTTTTTATAATTAATAATACAATTTGCATTATATACCTTTTACGTAGACAGAAAAAAAAATGTCATCGCAAAGCCACAACGTCTTTTCGTCCTTGCATCACTAATAATTTCAGTTATCTATATTAATAACAGTGAAATTGATATAGTATCAAATTGATTTTTCTACTGTATCTAATATCAGATAACAATGTGCGAATTTTTTTCATTGAAAATGTACCTACTTATTAGGACTTGTATTTTTGGAAGTTTTTTTTTACATCTGTTGACGTCACATGCCACGCCATTCGATCCTGTGTTTTCCTGATTTAATATTTTACTGTTGACGATGAACACATGTTCAAATCAATACTTTTTTATTCCCTGTTGTTACTTATATCACGACACTTATTGAACGTCAAAATATACATTTTTTTCGTCGAAAAACGAATGAAAAGCAGGATCTAAAGAAAACCGAGAAGAATAAAGGTGGCGGAATAAAACTCGTGTCACTCTTTTATAAAAAGAGCTCATTATAAAATTCTATCTTTTTTAAGAGGTGCGTTCCCATGTTTACAAAAATATACGCAATAATAACTGCGATTTTCAAAAAAAAATTATAAAAAAAATTACGGACGTGCCTGCGTATGAAACCTAAAAATTCAGTCACATTATCGTGTCAATGTTTTTGTAATATTCGAATGCCATAATACCTTGTTATCCACTAACAACATACCTATATCGTTGATTTCAAAATAGGCCTACCATTACATTGTGTTGTTTAAAATTGTGCAATTTGATATTTATTCACTGTAAAATCACGTTCGAATCCAGAAATATGTGTATTTCAACATTATGAAAAATATTTCCTTTGTGAAGTGATAAAAACATATCAAGGAAAAAACTTTTTTCCTTATTTCACTATAATAAACTTCTTATCAGAAGCATACTCGATGTTGAAACATAATGGCATTATACTCAAGTGTATCAAATATTCCAAATAAGAAATTAAAAATATGTATCATAATCCATACTATGGACCTATCATACTTTCCGTTCAACCGTATTGGGTTGATTTGTTATTGGTGCAATTTGTGCCTTATGTAAATAACGTTAGTCTCAAAATACAACAAAAGGACTTATTATAAAGTATATGAAAGTGTCAATTTTTTCTAAATTCATTTATTTACCTACTACATTATCTAACTTAATTGTAAATAATAGTACCTACACTTCATATCATTTTATTTTCATTTGCGACGACATCCAAAATTGCACAATGTCGTAAAATAAAAATAAATTGTGCAGTTGTCCTTCTCTATTTTAAACCCTCTCTATCTCATCATCGTCACTGACCATAGTCACCAATAAAAATAACTATTTGGAGGTTGATATTGAATTTATAAAATTATTGAAGGATTGATTGAAATAACTAGAATAATAACTCCTACAGGAAGTTGTTTATAAACGCATGCGGCGGTCGATAGATTTCTAAAACGCATGTCATAGAGCCCGCATGACGGGGACCGTGTTCATTAATTCATAGACTACGAGATTATGTGCAGAAGGCTGTTACGTTGCTGATTATATGAAAGCGTTACAAAATTGTGCTTGAATCTAAACTCAAGCATCTAAGCAAGAATCTATACATTAAGCAAAAAAAATGGGGGGGAAAATTTGAGAGGTATGTAAAGCTTGATCTATTGCCTTCTGTACATATTAAAACTAAGGCCCGTATAATGAAAGCTTAACTCAAGCTGCGATCAAGACTCAAGCATAGATACGCTGTCAATACTTCATAAAGGACTGTCAAAAAATCTAGACTTTAATCCGGATCAAGTTTGAGAAGTCTTCCATATTACGAGCCTATACAGGGTGGAATTTTTGAATACCCCCTGGAGGGAAAGTAGTCTAGATAATAGAGATGGCAAATTTTACTCCAAAGAAACATTCCTTTATTTTGGAAAAGAAATAAAACTGAATTCAAAGATATTTCGAAAATTTGCTTCCTGCTGCCAGAAATCGAACCGACTAAAATCTAAAAATGAAGATTTTTTCTCATTAAATTAACCTAGTATGTTATAGAGATTTAATTATTGTGATTGATTGTTAGATCGATGCAATAAAATTACAGGGTGTCTATTTTACAGATTTCAGTTGGTTCGTTTCCCAGGTGAAGCAAGCAAATTTTCAAAAATCTTTGAACGCAGTTTTCTTTCTTTTCCAAAATAAAGGAATGTTTCTTTGGAGTACAATTTGGTATCTCTATTATTTAGAGTACTTTCCCTCCAGGGGGCATTCAAAAATTCCACCTTGTGTATCGATTGTGGTTTCAAAGAGTTAAAAGCAGTTATACTATATTATAGATCTATCCAAATTTTTGTATAGCATAACAAAATTATCTGACCCAGTAACTGTGGCGCTAGCGTCTTTGCTATTGAGTCCACAACTCTAATTCTAGGAATGATAAAATTTAGTTCCAATTTTCCCCACCGGGTCAAATAAGTTTGTGGCGCTTTAAGTAGAACGCCAGCGCGAAACGCCTTTCTTCAACTTCAGAGGGCGCTCGATACCTAGTTCTTTCATCATGTATGAAATGCATCCGATATTTTAAGAGATGACTATTGAAAAAGACACGTAGAAGCTACAGATGAAAGGACTTGAGGTTTTTAAGCTCTTTAACAGGAACTCGACTCAATTCATACGGTTAACAACTCAATGAGTCTTTAAACCCTGAACCTTAACCCTTATTTGAGTCCAAGACTGGGGCCTCTAAGTCTACTTTATGACTTGAGTCATTTTGAAATGACTCCAAATTTTAAACGACTCGAGTCTTGACGAAAAGGTTCGAACCTTTTTAAAACGACTCGGTTCGCGGGAGTCTTAAGTCGTGAGGCGCGCTCATACATTTTATTACTAGAATAAATGTGGATATGGGATATCGTATTCCTACGCTAATTATTACGGGTAAAAGAGGTATTATACGCATATTTAGTTTCTTTTTTATTTATAGATTTGAAATAAGTTAATACAAGTTTGATACAATTAATAATAAAACAAAAAAAATATTTAAAGCTATTTTTGTCATTTTTAGTTATTTATTGATTCATTGCAATTATACTATGTTGTATATTTATAGAAAGGAAAAATATATAGTGATGCAAAATTAGAAAACTTAATTAAAATACAATGATCAAGCACTGAAGTTTATTATTTTACAATCCCACGTTAAACAGCTCATCTTATGTTAAACGACTCGAGTCCTTTACTAAAAGGTTCGCGACTAAGTCGTTATAACTGTTATTAAAAGACTCGAGTCGTTTTATTTCAGAGTTCAACTCTAAATTGAATGAAGTCTCCTACATTAGTAAGAAGCCTCAAGTCGTATTTTTGAGTCGAGTCGTAAAAATTGAGGCGAGTTTCGATTGAAAAGGTTTAAAAACCTCGAGTCCTTTCATCACTACAGAAGCTATAGAATAAGGTTCGAATTACGTTGAATATTCATAATGTTTTCACAATTATATTATAAGGGGATGCTATTAGCCTAAAACTTTAGTGTAGATACACTTTATTCTTAAAATTTATGATATTATTATTTTTATTAGATAAAAACAACGGTAATAAAAACTGAATTCGTAAAGAATTTAATATCAAGGAAATTATGTATGTCTGTTGTGTATTTGTTGAAAGGGGCATTTGTTAAAAAAAAAAACGTAAAATTAAACTAGATATTTTTAAACATAAACGAAAAGGCTATACATCTTTTGGAATTTATTAAAGTAAGTAAATAACACTTATATTTAAAAGTAAAAGTAGAAAACCAACATCTATTTAAAAGAAATTAAGAGCGTGATTGACAAATGTCATTACTTGACAGACAATAAACAAAAAAATATGTGTGTATAATCAAAAACGGCAAAATTCGGTCATCTAAACGAGTTTGTATTGAAAAAAAAAGTACGATCGTGTTAATAAGTCAAAAGAAGTGCCTATTGAAATTAAAGTTGTATTTTAAAAGCAATGACAAAAAAAAACGCCACGAAGATGTAAAAATTATTTACCCATAGACAAGCTATTGTAAAGCACTGTTTACAACAAGGTTTCAAACCCTTTGCTAGTTTACAACAGTGTAGGCCGCTGTTTGTAACCAAATTTCGTTTGACCTTGGCGACTTAGCGCTACCTTGGTTGGCGTCCGATTACATCAGTGTGCATGAAACTCTTCGTTGTTTTTAACAAAAGTCGCCTTGTTGACAGACTAGTTGGGGTTTATCAAAATTGTAATTGAATCTGAACTCTACGATCTCGACATTAAGTTAAAAAATTCGTTGGGGAAATTTGATAGGTTTGGAACACCTACATACGCGCATATATGGATAAATTATAGAATTATTAAAGACAATCTTTTTGATTTTCCGCGGGGCACCTTAATATATTTTAAAACTTTATCCCAATTAAAGATTTTATGTTTTTGGAATAAATGGGGACAAAAATAATTATTGCTGTTTTACAATGTAGGTATGTTAAATACAAAAATACTTTATTTTCTTGATTTTTTTAAAGCTAGCACAACTTGTACTCATTGATAAATTAGTGTATTCTTAAAACGGTTTTTCAAGTTTAAATATTTCCGTTTTGAACTAAGAAACATGTACTTACTTATATAATCTTAGATTCCTAACATAATTTATAGATTCATCAATCTATATTTTATACAGTTTGCAAATTTTTGCTTAAATAATATTTAAACTTGGAAAAACGTTCAATTAACTAGTATATATGCTGCATCATTTTTTCATAAAATAAGGTTACCAATTTCACAGAATAGTACCTATTTATATATTTTGGCTAGAATTTTATGACGAATTATAAAAAAAATGTAAAAACAATAAATAAAATTAAAGAAAGCTGAATAAACACTTCAAGAGGCATAGCCTATTTTAATTTTGTTAGATTCTTTGTATAATGTCTGTATATAGATGTGTATATATTATATAAAAAAAGACTTGCCACTTATATATTGATAGCAAATATTATTTTATAATGATTTAAAAGTTTGTTGGTAATATATAGGCCTTTTTTGCAAAAATGTTTAATATATAAAATTGATAGGTAAGTCTTAAACCATTTATACCTACTTTTAAAATATGTACTGTATACAGAAAATCCTTAGTAAAATAGTTTTTTTTTCCTTTTTTGCAAAATGGTCACCAATATGTTTGTTTTTTTTTTGTAGAAATTATAATAATGTTATTATATGAGTAACAGCATTTTTGTGTATATTTTTTGTGATACTTAATAAAAGTTTACTATGTATCAAATGTGTTTTTAATCAATTTATTTATTCCTTAGCAAGCAGATCAAATAATTAAACAAATGGAATATCTAAAGGGTTAAATTTAATTATCTTATCACCTCTTGCAGGCAGCCCTCAGATCATACAAACACAGAGATATGCCTTGCGCGTTAATTTGTTCCGGTCCCGATGTCTCCAAGTTTCTCCCACTTATTATACTAACACAACAATAAAAGTAAACAGTATAGCACACATATGAATATTTCTCACGCACACTATTAATTTCGTTATAACACTAACAAATCAACTAATAGTCCACATGCAGAAAAAAAGGCGGCACCCGCGCTCGTAGCTACGAATGATATGCACACACACTAATGCAGCTAGGTTTGAAATTGGTTATCCATAAAATGTCGATGAAAAATTGACGTAATTTTTTTAGCAGTTAACTTTTTTACCCGACTTATTCAAAGGAAGGCAATTTATTTAATGAGTATGTATGTGTTGTATATAAAGCACACATACAATTAATAAACGTCAAGTGAAGATAGTACTTCGCCTTTAAGTTTTACCTAGACTTGCCATAAATATTGTAATAAAGAAAAAAACAATATTTTAACTGCAAATACTTTTTTTTACTTTTACAGTGTGTTAGTTTAATACATAAATATACAACAATTAGAAATATAAAAAGCTTATTCGAAGTGGTCTCCATTGGCTGTAATACAGTCCTTTAAACGTTGAGGCCAGTTATCAATAGAAGCACGCACTCTTTCCATGGGAAAATTCTTCACTGCCAATCGTATAGATTGTTTTAGGGACTCCAAATTATCATGGCGGTTTTCCATTGGATATTTTTTAATCAAAATAGGAGATCAAAAAATAAGTAATTGTTATATTTATCAAGAACCTAACCAATTATAACAATGTAATTAATAGTATAAATACATAAATAATATTGATTAAAAGTAATCAACAAATGATTTTATTTAACAACATTATCATTTCATAATACGCCTTAATTTTATCGATAAAATGTAGACGATCACACATCCTTAAGTCACGAACGCAACCAGCGGCCGCACCACGAGTTACCGAATAAGTGAGTATTTTCGTAGGTATACTAATCCATTGCGTAGTTAAAACAACGCATGCATAAATTTGCTGTGTTACGCAAGCAATAGTGTTTGCTCTTCACAAAAGTAGTTAATTTACTATGTGATCAGGTTTTACAACTAAAGTGTTATTTCCAGTGAATGTTTTACAAGTTTTAATAAAAAAATACGCATTATTTCAGTCAGATACGTGTGAAATGAGATGCCATCTTTACTATAATTAACTTTGGCACTAGTATTTTTACAAAAAACCACTGAACAAGCCGGCATTTTGAGAGAATCGCTAGAAGTGACGCCGTTGCGAGTTGACACACGACTATTAGCAAAACTCACAATGAGGTATGTTTTTTACCTGATTCGTTCGCACGTGACACGCCCACTTAGCACATCTCTTAGTTTTTATGATCTGAGAGGCAGCCTCTCCACATCAATCCCAACAACATTTGCTCTACGACTTTTTCAAATTAATAGTTTTTTAAATTTTAGTTTTTTCAGACTTACAATATTTATAGGCTCTGTTTAGAGACGTAACTCTTTTTTTTTTATTTACCTCGAGCGTAGGTATGCCACGCACGACCCTTGCGCAGTAAAATATCGCTTCATAATAACAATAGGTAGGTACTTCTTACAAAATGTAGAGTTTTAATTTTTTGTGTTATTTATCAAGATTTGTAAAAAGTCGTAGAACAAATGTTGGGATTGATGTGGAGAGCCACGCAAGAGGTGATGCGTTAGTTAAAATTAACCCTATATATTCGCCAGAAGATGATATTTTGTAGGTCATAAAAAAATAACTGAGCTTCTCTTCAGGTATATTAATAAATAAATAAATGACATTTCACACATCATTATGTAGCCCAAATTAAGTGGGATACCAGATAAGGGGCATATCAATCTGCGTCTGTTTTTCCTGACCACTACAGTCCTGGAACTTTTAAGTGTCGAGTGAATAGGTTTCTCGTGGATGGACGTGTAACACCATAGTCTTCATGCGCACTTTCCATCAAGTGGCATGGAAGACAAACGTCCTATCCATACAATATAAAAAAAAATCCATAATTAAACGGCTAATATCAGTGTTCATCACAAAAATATCCACCTTCACCGGGTTCGAACACATGGACCTTCTGATATAGGAGCTTATGTATTTTAGCACTACACCAGCCGGCCGTTATTTTAAATTTAACCTGGAGGGCTAGCATGCAACCATCGACAACGATAAATCGGGCCTTTTTATCGATATTTTCTTAGAATATGCCACTTCCAGTATGTATTTTTTTAGAATATGGCATCTCTGGTTCTGTGGGCTTAATCATGGTGTCTAATCGAGTAATTCTATCTATCATGGTGCGCATGTTCCTTTATACAGGGTGTCCCAAAAGTCGACGATATACCGAAAGCAGGAGATACAAAAAGTAATAAAAGCTACTTACCGGAAAAATAAAAAAAAATTTTGGCCGAGTGGTTATGAAATTATAGATAAGTATCTTTATCGATGGTACCATGCTAGCACTGCAGGTATCAAAAAAATGATAGGTAGCTACAATTAGATAATACATAACTTCAAGCCTGTATCCCTTATGGGGTAGGCGGTAGGCAGAACACCGGAGGCTATAATACCATCTGATGTCACGTTTGACTTATTTGGAGGTATTATAATGATGGATAGAGAAAATATTGCAGTGACAGGGGGTCAGCCTATCGCCCAGAAAAACGCCAATATAACCTCTGTCGCTTAGATATTTTTATACTAGCAAAAAAACTGTCTCTAAAGATATCTTTTACCAAATCGAACTATGCATTTTCAGAAAAGATCTGGCAATACATAAAACTACTGGCAGCATGTGATTCTGTACTAGGATAGTCTACTTGGTGTATTTGGCGATTGTTCAAGTTGCTGGGCTTGATTAAGTAGTAAAAGACTTAGTAAAAAGAAAAGTTGAGTAAAAGACTCGAGTCTTGGAGTCCTATCTAATAAGACTTGAGTGTTTTTTAAGTCCTTCAGAATTTGGAGTCTTTTGTAAAAAGACTTGAGTCCTGCCAAACACAACTCAAAGACGACGAAGTAACAAGACAAAAACAATGTTCTGTGTCTGGGTGTTTATCTATTTATGTATTTATATTCTAGGTTCCCCCTAGTTCGCTACATGGTATCCCATAACACAAGCTATGCTTACTTTGGGGCCTTGTAGTTAGTGTGTTTGTCTGGGGATTTTATTTTATTATTATTGGACATAAATACTATAAGGGATTCCATGCTACGCTGCAGTACTCTAAACCACTTCTCACCAATGCATTGTATAGCAAGATTTTGTATAGGATTTGAAGTCCCGTGCATTGCGCAATTCAAATCCTAGCATTTGAAATCCCTTCGATACAATGTTATCTATGTGAAGATTAAATTGCAGCTTAGAGTCTAATAAAACACCAAGATCGCGAACAGAGTTAACATTACCCAGCGTTTTGCCTTCGACATGATAGGTTGGGTGGTAGACTTTTTCTTTGAGAAAAATATGGAATAGCACTTAGATACGTTCAGAGCCATGTTATTGGCAGTGCACCGATCTATCAGATTATTTAAATCTTTCTGCAAAAGAAGAACGTCTTCATCATTGTTTATAATTCTGACAATATTTCAACACAACTTTTACTTTAAGGTCAATTTAATTTCATTCTATAACCGGACTTAAGTGAGTACCGTAAATATGTAGTTTTCGCGAGTTACCTACGTACCAACAAGATGACGATAGTAAGTTGTTTTTAACAGCGGTGCAAACACCGTACCACATTGGATAATACAATAAAATATTGAAGAGTAAGTCTCCTGGACACGACAGCTTGAGCATCGAGCACTTGAGGCAGGTGGGGTCCACTTGCCTAGGGTACTCTCTATGCTATTTAACTTTTGTATACTTTAGTCACTCATATATAGCGAATGACCTCATGTATGGGGTTGTCGTACCAGTAATTAAAAACAAAGCGGTTGATGCCTCCGATGTGTCCAACTACAGGCCTATTTCACTGGCTACTATTATAGCTAAAGTGCTGGACAGTTTGCTTGACGCATTGTTAGCATTTGAAGTGGCATAACGCTCAGTTTGGCTTCAGACCGGGTTTATCAACTGAATCTGCAATACTGTGCCTCAAGCAAGCTGTTCAGTACAACACAGGGAAAAAAGCACCAGTTTAAGCCTGCTACTTGGATGTATCGAAGGCATTCGATCTTGTATCTTACGATATACTGTGGAAAAATTTGCAGACTGAAACAGACTTACCACCAAAAATAACAGCAGTTTTTGAATATTGGTACAACCACTAAAAGAAAAGTGTGAAGTGGGCTGGGGCACAGTTGGATGTAGGTATACGGGTTGGAGTGCGGGGTGAGGCAGGAAGGGTTTGAGCTCCGCCAGGCTCTTCAACTTGTATATGAACCGATTGATCGAGGAGCTTAGCAGCACCAACATCGGTTGTCACGTGGACGGTATTTGTGTGAATAATTTGAGTTACGCAGACGATATGGTGCTGCTGAGTCCGTCGATAGGAGCCCTTAAGAAATTAATTAGGATTTGTGAGTCATATGCTGAAACCCATGGACTTAAATACAATACATACAACCAAGAGTGAACTGATGATGTTCAAAGCAGGGAAAAGATGTTATAAAAATACTAGTCTATTGACTCTGAGCGGTACACCCTTGAAGTTTGTTCATCAGTTCAAGTATGTGGATCACTGGGTCACAGACGACTTGAATGATGACCTAGATTTGCAGGGTGTAGTAAGCAAGTTAAGCTGACATTGTTTAAAGCGTATTGCCAGCCGTTCTAGACATGCAGTTTATGGGTCAACTACTCGCAGCAAGTACTTATATATAGTACGATGCGAGTGCAATACAACAATGCATTTACGATGTTGTTTGGGTTGCCGCGGTATTGTAGTGCGTCGGGTATGTTAGCTGAGGCGCAGACTGATTGATTTTACGCCATCATTCGTAAGCGCCTCGCTGCTTAGTCGGGTGCGCGCCACCTCGAACAGAATCCTGGATGCCCTGGCAAACAGGTGGGATTCTCCATTGTCAAAACACTGGTTTAATCTACATTCTACTGGGAATCAGCCGGGAGTATGCCTTAATTAAAATTCTCGAATCAAAGTATGTAGATAATATTATTTTATTTTATACTTATTCTCATTGCCAAATTTAATTTAATTCAATTTCAATTTAATTTAATTTTTATTATACCTACTGATCAAAATTATAAATCATATATTTAATAAATAACTAGATAACTCGTACTAACACTAACTACATACATACATAAAGTCACGCCTGTATCCCTTATGGGGTAGGCAGAACACCAGTGGTTACAAGACCATCTGATGTCATGTTTGACAAATTTGGAAGCAACACTATCTATTAAGGTTAAAATTTGTCATCACTAACACCTATGGTATAGGTAATATCTGAAATAAATATGTATGAATTTGAATAGGATCACCGCTATACTTTCAACATAATATCTCTATCAGTATGACTCTCAATAAAATCACCTGACCAGGACTCGAACCTGGGACATCTCGCTTGCCGGAGAAGTACTCTTCCACTGGCCTCACCTGGCCCTGTAATTCGCGGCTTAGGAACCAGTGTAGCGTATGGAACACCATTCAAAAAAAAATTCTCGCCATTCGGTTTTTTTATAAAAAATTGGAACCTAGATAGATTAATGCAAAAATAACATATAAAGAAAAGTGAGTTTTGTTTACTGCCAAAATGAAGTGTATACGTATGTCGATCATTTTTTGATAAATAAACTTATTTGTAATAAACAAAAAATTATTTACCCAAAAAGTTTAACTATTCTATAGCCGATAAATAAAGCTTTATTTGAATAAAACTACTTTTTAACCGGATTAATCGCGTATAATTTATATTTTACATTTTAACTCGACGTTTCGGTGTCTTTGCAGACCCCGTGGTCACGTGCGACCACTCCACGCGATTAATCCGGTTAAAAAGTAGTTTTATTTAAATTATGAATCGTGAAAACTTAAGACAATACTAAGCTTTATTTGATTACTAGTTATCAGATATCTATAAACTATAGATTTTTCTGTTAAATGGTTTCAAGATAGCGGTAGGTAAATTTCAGTTGTTTTTCGGCTATCTTGTGAAGTAGGTTATTTTACGTGACGCTTCTCTGGTTCTTAACCCGCGAATTTCTAGTTGGGCTTTAGTTTTTAAACTTAATTTTTTTTCACTTATTTTGGAGTAATCGTGTTCACATATCTGAACTTTGCTAACATTTGTGTAATTGCGCAAAACATCTCGTACAATACAACTTCAGAGGGGCTCGATGTTTGGTGCGATCTAGGTATAGTAATAAATAGAACTTGTATTCTGAGAAATAAATAATGATTATTCGTTATTCGTATTTCAAAATCTACACACCTTTTAGCCGAAAAGGGCCCGAACATTTGACCAGTCGGTCGGGGATCAGAAAAAGAAATAAAGAATTTTATTTATCTGGTATTTTTATTATTTTCCTTACTTTCGGAAACACCACTTTATACGGAGTTTTCGCCAACTTATCCCGATTGGCCTTAATTTGCGCAGCCTTATATTCCGTGGTGAATGTGACCATCGCATTAACTCTTTGACCATCCTTTGAAGTTTTTCGTTGCAAGAACTGAATGTCAGACACAGCGCATTCGACGCCTAAATGAACCTGAATTATTTCCAGAACTTTCCGTGCGAGTTCTGCTTTGGTCTCTCCGATGGTTCCAGCCGGTATTTTGAACTTGGCCATTCGCTTCTTTCTAGTACCTTCTAGCATAGCTAAGCGTTTTTCCTGTTTATGGGTTATGTTTTGTAATTTTTCCAGAGCTATCTCCATCTGTGGAACAAAGAATGCTTAGTTGTTTTTACAGTTAACCGCATTTTCCTTTAATCTCACCTGATGGCAAGTGAAGGTGAGGTGGAAGAATCACGTGGGCTTTGGAAAGAATTGGCTGTTAATAAAATATTTTTGGAACACATCACTGCCGGTGCGGTGATATCTTTTTAGTGACACCCTTTATATGAATGAATGTATGCAAGAAGATGCTAGGACAAGTCGCCTTTTACCACACTCTTATCAAGTGGCGGCAGGGCTTATATAGGGTCTTTTTTAAGAAGATCATAATATTTTTGGAGAAGGTTTAAGAATGATATGTAGATTCAATTTATAAATTTTATTTTTTAGATAAATTGATATTTTACAGTTCTCATAAGTTATCAACATTTTAGTTTAATCTGTTATTTACGACTAAATAGCAAGAAATAAAAAAATAAAAGCGTTTTTCTAACTATTTCTATTAAGAGATACGTTAAGCCCCGAATTTTCAATAGTTAGAAAAATTTGATCACTTAAAAGAATTGTAAAATTTCAATAAAAAAAAAAATTGTCATAAATTGAATCCAAATATTATTCTTTACCTTCTCTTAAAATGTTTTCATCTTCAAAAAAAAGACCCTACGATGCTAGGGTAGGGTCTACCTACCCCCAGATGCTACGCTATAATTAAACGTATTTCAATCTCAAACCTTCGACGCGTTTTCTTATTATTGATTTGGATAATAGAAGATAGAACCTCTTAGGTAATTCTTGTAAAACATATCAATTTCTGCGGCATTTTTTATGTAACGCATGATACTACATTATTTTTTGTTTACACCAAACCTGATAACAGTTTGTTCCGAATCGGTAATAAAGACGATTGATTTTTAAAGCACGTTATATTTTAGCTCAATAGTCTTCACAGAACCCCAAATAATGTAGCCACTATTTAAATCAATCAATTCGCGAATGAGGACAGCACAGTGCCAGCCAACTTTGAGTTACGTGTTATGTCGCATCGCATGTCCCCGCGCAATCCTCTTTTTGAAATTAGTTTCTAACGGTCAATACGCTGAAATTTACACCAGCAGTGGATGATGATAATGTGTCCAAGGCAGTACAAAGTTGGAATACCATGCTGAATGCTACACAAAGGTATTACGGTTAGTTCCGTCCCCGTCCCCCACAGGCGTTGATTACACAGTTGATCGGTTAGCCACAACGGTCCTAGAAGGAACTTTGGACTTCAAAGCAGATTACCCCATGGCAGGCACAGCCTTTAATTTGAGTCAGTCATGATTGTCACACACTTCACGATAAAGGACGCTATTCTTATCATTTTCATTGGTCCCAAGAGCTGTGTGACTGGGCATATAGGTACTATAATATACTGCGCAATTACTATGATTTAAACTGTGTACTTATTATTCACTCATCAATGAGGACCACGCTCCACGCACACTGCACCTTACGAGGGTGACCATACTCGCGAGAAAATAGTATTGAGTTTGTATAAGGCGTTCTGGACGCTAGCGGGCGCTCGAGCGATTTGTCGCGGTTTAAAAGACGTACCGAACAAACGAAACGGCGTCATGAATACTTTCACGGTTCATTTATACTATAAGATTTACTATGGACAAAAGAAGACGTAAATCTGTACTTTTATCAAAGGAAGCAAAGAGGCGAGTTTCGTCGTAATTACGAAGACCAAAGACTAAATTCAATCACATTATGTGATAACACTAGAGTGTTTGTGAAAACATTTGATTATGTCCTGGAGAATATTAAATCAGAATTAGGATCCGATTATAGTCATGAACGTATAATATCTCCAGCAGAAAAATCGTTTTCTACTAACTCGCATATTTATTCTTCGATTTTTGTGATTGAAATTTTGGCTGTTTTATTTTTTAATTTATTAACTGTGTTCTATATAAGACCACCGGTCTTTCTAAAATAGCTGAAATAATCTCTTCCACCGTCATTTTACGAAGCTAATTATCGATATCAGTGGGCAACAGACGACACTATAAACGCTCGATCGCGCACTCCCCGCTAGACTGGCGCTAGTCGCTCGATGTCCGCGTCGCTGCCGTCCAGAATGCTTCATAAAAACTCAATACTTTCTATCGTGTCGCGGAAATTGCGCCCGCGCCGCTTCGCTGTCGCTGCCGTCCAGTTTGCAGCCTAAGAAGCTTACAACTTGGTGAGTTTTCATGAGAACATTTGTTTCTACTTTTTAATTGATTCTTTGAAGGAAGACATCTGACCCGTGTATAAGGTTTCGCGTAAACGAAAAATAGTGTTGTAAGTAGGTATAAGGTTCTCACTGTTCTTTTCACCCTTCTTTTATTGTCAACCTTTAAAAAAGAAAACACTATGATATCTTAATATAAGTAATCACGAGATTAAAAAGTGTAAATGCTTGTAGGAAAGTAAACGCCGTAGTGGTGATGCTTGGCGGTAGAATTGATATCAAGGGTGTGAAGTCAAGTTGGACTGGTTCCAGGACCAAGCTGGATTCACACAGATTTGTGAAATGCATAACAGGGGCGGTAGGACAATTTAAGCCGACATAATGCGTTTACTTTCCCTCACTCATCCACTTTTATATTTTCTGAGTAGGTACTTATTTAAATTGAGTATAAATAAGAATGATGCAAATTCCATTATTTATTTCATTCTTCCATATCTTTGGTGATTTAATACGAGATTATGGATTGACACAGAGTATGATAGGGCAAGGTGAGCATGAAAGAGCCATGTTTTAAAAAAGCCAACCTACATATTTCCAATTTTTTTTCAACAAAACTCCATCAGATTTTCATTCTCTGTAGCAATACTAGTTACAAATAATTAGTGTTCTACAAATAGTTAGTAGTAAATATTATGTAGATATGGCGTTTATGTGTCGTTCAAAGTAAAGGTGATTATTTCTCCTAGATATTTAATGTTATTTACCTACGGATAAGCACGGGGTTAGTTGATTTTGGCAAGATTGGGCCATTAATGACATGTCATGTTTCGTTCGCTGCGTATTGAAAGGTTATATTTTTGGTTTTAGTAGTGTTAAGGGTTAAAGTATTGGTGTTGAATTTCTTGGTGTTGAAACAGCTTTCCAAGATTGACCAGTAAACAGTGTCATCAGCGATGATTCCTCCATTTTTTATAAAGGTTTTAGACATGTCATCACAACATGTCTTCACAAGACAAAGAAGAGCGTGGGCCAAGAATACTTCCCTAGAGAATACTGAATTCCACGGGAGGTTTATCACATTAGTAATCACCTATTTTGACCTGGTGGGACCTGTGCAATACAAAAGATGCAAAAAGTTTTGGTTGAACACGTCCGATTACGAGTCCTTCAAGCTTAGTTAGAAGAGTTGGTAAATGCACCAATGGAAACTAATAACGCCTCATTAGGCTTTTGAAATTTTTCACGATATGTGTGCATAGTTTCCGTACTGCGTCAGAAGCAGACTTAGGTATTACGCCTAAAGCCAAACTGAGTTGCGGAAAGAAGGTTTCTAAGTAATTAAATAATCGTGTTTATAAAACGCTCCAATATTTTAGACAGTGAAGAAAGGTTTGGAATTGGTCTATAGTGATCGATTTAAATTTTATTTCCAAATTTAAAAATAGGGAGTACTGCAGGTTTTAAGCATTTTTTGACCAAATATTGTTTAATTTATCATTTGAGCTCTAGGAGATCCGAATTATTAAGCTTAGAGCCCTAAAAAGGTAGCTTCATTATGCCCTGGTATAGAAAGGCTCGTAAATTACGTCTAGTTAGTATTTCAATTTATAAATAGGCAGGACGGTAGGTATGTTACAGTTTCTACATCGACATCTCTTTGCAAATAACTTTTCAACTATAAGATTTTGTGAAAGTAGGTTCATTATATTAGCTAACTACTCAAATTAATATTTTAATTAATAAAATGTTAATAAATATCTAATATATCTAATCGAAGTCGTCGTGGCGCCGTGGTTACTGTGCATATCAAACGATATCGCAGGTTAAGCGCGTTCGGTGCGGCCGGTATTAGGATGGGTGAACGCCGACCATTCATTTCTCACGACGAATTCCGTGCTTCGGAGGGCACGTTAAGCAGTCGGTCCCGGGTGCTGTATACTTGTATACAGTAGTCGTTAGTATTTCGGCACCCTGAAATATCTGACATCCACCAAACAGCACTGGGCCAGCTTGGTGGATTACGGCCTATACCTCATCGTCACCCAGAGGAGAGACTCATGGCCCTGCAGCGGGCTCATTGCACGGAGTTGTGATGATGATGATGAAATATCTAATACGTTATTTCAAATAACGATGTTTCTTTTGTATACTACTTTCATACGCCATCGCCAGTAAACATATGAAAGTGGTTAATATTTCATGTAAAATAAAATCGCTGAATCTTATTTTATACGCAATATTTAAATTTTAAATAATACCTCCACATTTTCGTCGATTTACAAAAGAATTTATTTACGATTTTATGGTTTCAAATTGAAACTTTCAATAGCCTGTTAGAGAGTTTCCAGGCTATCTCCCAGCACGATCTGTTGAAAAGGGAAACACTCACAGATACCGAACTCCTTGTGTCGACTGCGCTCCTGGTACGAGCGTATAATTTACAATCATGTTATTTTATTTGAGTAAATTAAATATAATTTAAAAATAATTTGTTTAGGGTCTGCACACGACTACTAGCTTAGGCGGTTCTGGGGAAAGAGGGACGGAAATTATTTGTATTTTCTTGATTTTTTCCGTAGTTTGTTTACGTATTTCCATCTTATAGATAAAAATGCGAAATAACCCACTCGAACCCAGAGCATTTGGGGGGGGGGCAACTGAGCTACCGGTTTCTGGCTGCGGGCCATCGAAATTATTTAGTGTGTTTTTGAATTTTTTCCGATAAATGCTATAACACGGTTCATTAAAGAAAGGAATTGAAAATGGCGGCACTTATCATGTTCTCTCGCTCGCACACTAGTGCTGTCTATACTCACTCTTGCGCGTATGGTCACTAAAAAAAAATCAGTTTAATAAATTATCATACTATATTTTGTTTATTTATGTATTTTTTTAATTAATAATTAAATAAGCATTTTAAACGGTGGGTGTTTGTAAAAACGCTATGTTTCATGTTGCTATGACGATAATTCAAGAGTCATTACGAACCGTCTCGCACGCAGGTTTGACGACTTCCAGCCTCCCGAACAAGCCGGTTTCCGAAAAGGCTTTAGCACCATAGACTACATCCATACGCTGCTGCAGGCTATAGAAAAGACGGAGGAGTATAACCAGCCACTTTGTTTGGCGTTTGTGGACTATGAGAAAGCCTTTGATTCGATCGAGACCTGGGCTGTACTGCAGTCTTTGCTACATCGAAGCGTTGAAGTTTTTGTACAAAAACGCCACTATGTCAGTCCGTCTTCAGGATCAGAATTCGAAGCCTATCCAACTGCAGCGGGGCGTCTGGCAAGGCGACGTTATATCGCCTAAGCTGTTCACCGCAGCGTTGGAAGATGTCTTCAAGCTTCTGGACTGGGATGGGCTCGGC
Source organism: Stenoptilia bipunctidactyla (assembly GCA_944452665.1). NCBI lineage: Eukaryota > Metazoa > Arthropoda > Insecta > Lepidoptera > Pterophoridae > Stenoptilia > Stenoptilia bipunctidactyla. The sequence goes on from OX101750.1 coordinate 15,730,370, forward strand.
ATCAACATCAACGGCGAGTACATCACTCACCTTCGATTCGCGGATGACATCGCAGTCATGGCTGAGACCCTGCAGGACCTGAGTAAAATGCTCGATGAACTCAGTGGAGCCTCGCAGCGAGTGGGCCTTAAAATTAACATGGATAAGACGAAGATCATGTCGAACGTCCATGTTGCACCTGCTCCTGTGGTAGTTGGAGGCACCACGCTCGAAGTTGTTGACGATTATTTATACCTAGGACATAAAATCCAGTTAGGTAGGTCCAATTTTGAGAAAGAGGTCAATCGTCGGATCCAACTCGGCTGGGCAGCGTTCGGGAAGCCTAGTAAAATTTTGTCGTCGCAAATACCGCAGTGTCTGAAGACAAAGGTTTTTGACCAGTGTGTGTGCCAGTGATGACATACGGCACTGAGACGTGGTCGCTACCTATGGGCCTTATAAATAAGCTTAGAGTCGCTCAGCGGGCAATGGAAAGGGCCATGCTCGGAGTTTCCCTGCGGGATCGAATCAGGAATGAGGAGATTCGCAGGCGAACCAATGTCACCGACATAGCCAGAAGGATTGCAGAGCTTAAGTGGCAATGGGCAGGGCACATAGCTCGCAGAACAGATGGCTGGTGGGGCAGAAAAGTTCTCGAGTGGCAGCCACGTACTGGGAGACGCAGCGTAGGCAGGCCCCCCGCACGATGGACCGACGACCTGGTCAAAGTCGCCGGTAAACGCTGGATGCGGGCGGCGCGGGACCGAGCGACGTGGAAGACCTTGGGAGATGCCTATGTCCCGCAGTGGACGTCTACAGGCTGTGGATGATGGATGATGATGACGATAATGAAAGCGAGGACTCTTGGGATGCAGAATATTGGAAAACTATTCCCTTTGAGATTCCGGGGAAGGATTCTCCAGAAATTTTGTTATTTATTTTGTCAGGTACACAGAAACATAAGGTCCTTATATCCCAAAATAGCACGGTTTCCGATGAATACAATAATAAATTTAGGCGTTTCTGTCTCCACAACGGGTCCCATCTACACAATCCTACTTGAAGATAAAATTGTTAATGCCGAATGGTATTCTAGTATTTGTTTACCCAGGTTAAAAAAATGTAAAGGCGACCAAAAAGCCGTGTCATCACAACCACGCTTCTTTATACCAAAAACAAAAGTCATATTTTTGGGTTCCGAAAAAGTAGATCTTATCGCCCATCCTGTCCAAAATCAAAGATTTGATGAGAGGTTTCACTTTTACCAAATCCGAAGAGGCAGTTATAGCGATTCATCAGCACGTAAAAATCATACATTCAGATCTGTAGTCCACCTGTTTTAAAAAGTGGTACGATATCGCTTAAAAACAAAATTTGGAGGAGAGTATTTTGAAAAGCAATAACCATATTTTTCTGGTTATAACATGTTAAGTTACGCAAAACATTTAGTGTGATCTATGTATGTAAGCATTATATTAGCAAATAATCACAAAATATACAGTTTAGTACTTTATATTATGTTAGCTTGTCCCGCCTGCATCTACAATTTTTATTTAAAATATTATTTAAAGGCACTTATTTTCTTATGTGCTGCAGTCAGGACTTTATGTTATTGCTGTTTATGTAATTACAATTGTAAAATTACAATTGAAAAAGAATAAAATAATTTAAAATCCCCCGACTGAAATGATTTATGTGACGAGAGATAATTAACGTGAAAAGCTTTTTTAAAAGTTCACTTGATCTCACACAGAGTCGGCCATATTATGAACAACATACTATTCGTTTTCATAGCACTTCCCTACGCTTACCTATTCGATTCTCGAAGATGTAGATGTCGCAATAACATAGGTATTCAACTCCCTTTAAACTTTATAAATAGAGCAAGAAAATCCGTCGAGGGCTGCCATCAATATTTTAAATTTCAATATAAAACTACAAAACGAATTCATTCAATGGCAGCCCCAGACGGATTTTCTTGCTCTTCTTATAAAGTTCATAGGGAGTTGAATACCTATGTTATTGCGACATCTACATCTTTGAGAACCGAATAGGTAAGCGAAGGGAAGTGCTATGAAAACGAATAGTATGTTGTTCATAATATGGCCGACTCTGTGTGAGATCAAGTGAACTTTTAAAAAAGCTTTTCGCGTTAATTATCTCTCGTCAGATAAATCATTTCAGTCGGGGGATTTTAAATTATTTTATTCTTTTTCAATTACTTTTTAAACGTCGCGTCGTGGGTTTTTCAAAATTTTTATTTTGTTTTTTTATCTGACTACTAGTCACCGCGCGCGGTTTTACCCGCGTAATTTTTGATCCCATAAGAATTTCAGGATAAAATATACTTAAGAGTTGGGCTATCAAATGCAAAAAGAATTTTTCAAATCCCACTTGTGGTTTCTGAGATTAGCGCATTCAAATAAACAAACAAAAAAACAAACTCTTCAGCACTTCCCTACGCTTACCTATTCGATTCTCGAAGATGTAGATGTCGCAATAACATAGGTATTCAACTCCCTATAAACTTTATAAATAGAGCAAGAAAATCCGTCGAGGGCTGCCATCAATATTTTAAATTTCAATATAAAACTACAAAACGAATTCATTCAATGGCAGCCCCAGACGGATTTTCTTGCTCTTCTTATAAAGTTCATAGGGAGTTGAATACCTATGTTATTGCGACATCTACATCTTTGAGAACCGAATAGGTAAGCGTAGGGAAGTGCTATGAAAACGAATAGTATGTTGTTCATAATATGGCCGACTCTGTGTGAGATCAAGTGAACTTTTAAAAAAGCTTTTCACGTTAATTATCTCTCGTCAGATAAATCATTTCAGTCGGGGGATTTTAAATTATTTTATTCTTTTTCAATTACTTTTTAAACGTCGCGTCGTGGGTTTTTCAAAATTTTTATTTTGTTTTTTATCTGACTACTAGTCACCGCGCGCGGTTTTACCCGCGTAATTTTTGGTCCTATAAGAATTTCAGGATAAAATATACTCAAGAGTTGGGCTATCAAATGCAAAAAGAATTTTTCAAATCCCACTTGTGGTTTCTGAGATTAGCGCATTCAAATAAACAAACAAAAAAACCAACTCTTCAGCTTTATTCGTATGTAGTTTAATTTTTGTTAGTTCGACGGTCGAATAGATGAGAAAAAAGGTCCCACTAGTTTGGCCGTCAATTTACTGAGAAAAATAATTTTGCAGTAGTTCGACGATAGAACTAATGAATCGAACTAGTGAGAACTATTCTATTTTCGTTGACGACAGTTGAAGGCCGCCCTTTACGAAATTCGTCATCTAAAGAAATCCGACCTCTTTCAAATTCAGCAAACCATTGCTTCACGGTAATCAAACAAGATGCTTCTGTTCTGTCCATAAAGCATTTTGAAGACGAGCGGCACAGTCTTACGGAGAAAAAGAACTTTTAAAATCAAAAAAATCATCTATACTAATATATATAAAGCTAAAGAGTTTGTTTTTTTGTTTGTTTGTTTGTTTGAACGCGCTAATCTCAGAAACTACAAGTGAGATTTGAAAAATTCTTTTTGCATTTGATAGCCCAACTCTTGAGGAAGGTTATAGGCTATATTTTATTCCGAAATTCCTACGGGATCAAAAGTTACGCGGGTAAAACCGCGCGCGGTGGCTAGTATGAAATACGTAGGACTTAGATGTGTGATAAAAAAAACAATTCACAAATGATTTCCCGCCAATATTTTTTATTACGAAGAAGGTTGCAAGTCTTAGGATAATCGGCGCCTCATTTCAAATGGTTTGTTTTGTTTAATTTGGATTGATAGATTTTGCAAATCGTTGTGATTTAAAAATAAAGTGGAATTAATTTAAAGTTTGATAGTAAACTCCAGAAGATCAACTCGTTCATGGGTTTATAATAATATTATAAATTTATAATATTCTTGTACGCTTTATTTTATAATAAAATTCCAACATATTTAAGATTAAACCTTCGATAGATTAAAAGATAAGTGTTATGTGAAAAGGTTTAGTATAAGATATCCGGATGCAAGAAGATGGGATTCCCTAGCTGTAAATTGTTATTGTGTATATTTTTTATCTCTTATTTTTAAAAGATGATTGCTGTTGAGTTTCTTGCCACTTCTTCTCAACAGATCGACTTTCCGAAGTGGTGGTAGATATAGTTCAATTTATAAATTGTTTGACTTATTTCAAATGTATTTAAATACTTACGAAATAAATAATATTTGAGTGTGAGTCAGAGAATCATATAAAAGGTTTAAGTCTCGTAATAAAAGAGGGAACCATTGTTCGTGTGGGCTCGCGAGTGACGTCAGCGCTACTTGACGTTTGTAAGGGAGGGGGAAGTGCCTGCGGGCTACATGAGGTGATAGTCCATTGAAAAGTTACATTTGGGGTTGCGTTTTTTAGAGGAGGCAATTTTAATTTTTTGATGTGTAGGGGGGGTCAGTGTAAAGCTGAAACCAAGTTTGTGGGGTCGCCTCCCTTGTCCGACGGCCGCCATCTTGAAAATAGGGGTTGAAATGGTTTTACGATATATCTCTTACACTATTTATCTGATAAAAAAAAGATATTACCATTTTTTGTTTCAAGATGGCGGCCGTAGGACAAGGGTGGCGACCCCACAAACTTGGTTTTCGCTTTACACTTACCCCCCCTACATATCAAAAAATAAAATTGCGTCCTCTAAAAAACGGAAGGTTAGGCCTAAAAAATGTAACATTTCAATGTACTATGAGGGGTGAGGACCGATTGTAAATTGGACAGTTGATATCAGCAGTGTTTACTTGAGTCGTGGCGCTGATCGTTCACTCGCAATTCCACATACCTCGTGTTATTGTTATTTTCTTCAAGATGTACTCAGTGTTGTTGTTAAATCAATTGTGAGTAAAGTTTAATAAATTATATTCTAAAGATACGACTGTTTTATTGGCAATAATCACGCTTGTATTGAAACGACCGCTCGAAACTTGAAACTTCCACATATCATCATAATCATTACAACTCCGTGTTATGAGCCCACTGCAGGGCTATGAGTCTCTCCTTTGGGTGACGAGGAGGTATTGGCCGTAATCCACCAAGCTGTCCCGGTGCTGGTTGGTGGATGTCAGATATTTCAGGGTGCCGAAATGGCTTCTGAAAAACCCTAACGACTACTGTATACAAGTATACAGCACCCGGGACCGACTAATTACAGTGCCCTCCGAAGCACGGAAGTCGTAGTGAGAAATGAATGGTCGGCGGTCACCAATCCTAATACCGGCCGCTCCGAGCGCGCTTAACCCGCGATATCGTTTGATATGCACAGTAACCACGGCGCCACGGCCACTTCACAGATATAACATTCGAAATTCAAATAAGTAGTTCTGAGTTTTAATAGGCCCCATGTATTGTGATAAATAAGTAATACGTTATTTCATGCCTTCTTCAGCGCCATCTACTAAAACAACGATGTTTCTTATGTGTACTACTTTCATTCATCATCTGCCAGAAAAAAATATGGAAGTGGTTAATATGCCATGTAAAATATAAACGTTGAATAACTCAAAATATTTGTCGATTTTGAAAACAAAACTTGACGACCACTTTGGCGATGGGGTAAACCTGTCTGCCTCAGACGCCAGTGGTTGCGGGTTCGATTCCCGCACGGAACAAGAAAAAAAAATGTTGCGTGTCTGGGTGTTTATCTATTTATGTATTTATATTCTAGGTTCCCCCCTAGTTCGCTACATGGTATCCCATAACACAAGCTATGCTTACTTTGGGGCCATGTAGTTGGTGTGATTGTCTGGGGATTATATTATATGGATTATAATTTGATTATGATTTCATGGATTCAATGGCCTATAAGAGAGTTGCCAGACTATCTGCCAGTGCCATCAACAAATAACACGGGATTTTGAGCATTTTCTGTGAAACGATTTTCTATATGGAAATTGTCAGTCTGTTTAGTTTACTGGTAGTAATATCGAATTAACTGAATCACGACCCACACTGATAAATTATTTTAAAATTTCATCAAACTAGTGAGGTCTATCACGTATAATGCATCTGTTTAACAGTGTTAATGTCAGTGTCGAATGAAACGATAACAAGTCACCTATTTTCAAGCGAATTTCGACCTTCTTGCATTTAGACGATTTACAAAATAAGCTTATGGTGGGTCATGATTCAATTGATTCGATAGCACCTTTGTCTATAACAACATAAACAGTGGCAGGATTCAATATGAGCCGTATCTTTGAGTTAGAAAATTCTCATACACACATTTTTAACAGTTAAATAAATAATTTACTTACCTTTCTTTTAATCTGTAGCTAATTTGAAGGGATAATGTTAACTCACTATCTAAATTTGGCATTATTACTTACTTCTATTTAATTTTTTTTACGTTAATTTAACCCTCATTAAATTTGACCCCAACCTTATTTGATAATAAAGGGCCCTGCACACACGAAGATACTATTTTATCTTAAGATTTAATGTTAATACTAGCAGTTTCGATTGGTATGAAAAGTAGCACATGTGCTAATCCATACTGTACACTATCTCTATCTCAAATTTCATCCAAATCCATTGAGCCGTTCTGTCGTGATTGAGAAACAAACATTCATACATCGAAACGTCCATCCATCCATTAAAACATTCAAATTTATAATATTAGTAAGATATCACAGACTACGAAGATACGATAGTATATTTGTGTTTTCCACACGATTTTGCACAAAATTTCGTATAAATCTCGATATGCTGTAGTTATGTTTTGCATCTATGTATTTAATGACTTAAGATGTTATATTAAGTAAGGGCCTCGTGTAGTGCGGTGCGTACTTCCATACTTCCAGCCCAGATAATTTCGCTGACGTGACCAAGCGAAATTACGTTTAACTGGTTTATTTTCAAAAATTATAATTATTTAAAAATTTTGCTTTACCCATTGGTTAAGAGAAGTCTGCATTATGTTTTTATGTAACTTTTACATGAATCCTTTATGGCATTTCGTAGCAATATCCGTTTAAAATGGTAAATAAGTGTTATGTTTGTGACCTTTTTTTTTCGAACCAATGTTCATTAATCATGTTTCTATCTTTACACAACGGCACTTTAGAGTATGTATTTTTTAGAATATGGCAACTTTGGTTCTGTTGTCTTAAACAAGTAATGGAGAAGAAAACGAAAAGCTCTAAATAGATGTCGCTTCATACGCTTGACACATAACAAACTATCAAATGAACAAGTTGTAATCGAAATTGCTTGTTCTGTGTTCTATATTGGGGTAAACCTATAAAATAATGTAAGCACATGTATCAAAATATGAAAAATGTGGACCGTAATATGTATATTTCCACGAAAGTTTAAATCAAGTAACATCCACAAGTTTAGCATGTGTATATCCTCAGAGAAACTGTGGTATCCATTTTCTATAAAACTTATGACTATGCAATGATTCATTTCAATTTTTTTTATCAAAATCACTATAAAATTAACTTTTACTATGGTATTTGACAGTTGTTATGGGTCAAGCGTAATCAGCGCCTCTAGTGGAATAAGAAGGCAGTTTTCTACCCCATTGTATCTATTATGGTGCCCATGCTAGCTAACATGGTAGGGTAAAATCATTCTATAATATTTATCTAATTGATTCGAGTCTTTCTCGATGGTCGCATGCTAGCCCTGCAGGGCATTATTCTTAGTCGACCCTTTGCCTTATAAAATTTAAACAGCCTTGTCTCGCGAATATACAGGGTTGATTTGTAGTCACCGGCCAAATTTTTTTTACACAATATGTATTATTTATAAAAACGATATTTGCAAAAAAAAAAGTATTAATTTTTTTACAAGGAAATTAATTTATCCGCTTACATAATTAACCAAGGCATGGTCACTCTAAATTACCATTAAAATAAAGTCGAATACACGCTACTACACACATTTTGTAGTACTACGTCGTAGTATTATCAAGGAAATGCCGCGTCGTAATAGCTATGTTTATCAACAGCGACTATTTTTTAAAAAGTTTGTGGTTCTATATTTCTGCTTTTTTGTACTGAGCAACGCTACAATAAATATGCAGGTACGTTTATATCTTATCAAAGACACTAAAATTTCAATTTGGCTGGTGACGAAAAATCAACCCTGTATAATCTTTAGTAGTGACTAGAAATAATCATAGATTATTTAATTAACAAGTATTACTTTAATAGTTATTCAAAAGTTCGCTCCACGGCTTGACAACTCGTACCAAAAAATAACTCCAAGGCTCCAAACTAAACGGCAGCGACAGCGAGAAATACAGCGGCGCGGGCAGCGACGCGGGGAATCTGGGTCCTTTTCGACGCCGCCAGCGGGTGCTCGCGCGATTCATCGCGGTTTCATACAAACTCAATACTTTCTATCGTGTCGCGGAAATCGCTGCCCGCGCCGCTGTCGCTGTCGCTGCCGTCCAGTTTGCAGCCTAAATCGCTTTGTTCAACTACGAATCTTCTTCTTTATGATTATAGAGAACTGTCCATTGACCACATTTCTTTATAAGGCCCACATTTATTAACCAAATCTTTTCAAAGTTAATAGCGCACAGTTCAGTGTATGTTTTTTCAAATGAATAACTAAGTCTTACGTACCTCATCCTCACCTACTCGCCGCCTCTGGAATACAATAAACAAGAATTAGGTATCTGTAGATATAAGTAAAGTTTATAATTGTGGTTTACAATAGCCCTTTCGCCCCTGAACAAACGTGTCTTAAAGGGCGAGTAATTCAAGTTACCCCCACTTGGTGGTGGGATCTCGTCAGGAACCGTCTGTCTAGTGACCACCCTTCATATAAAACTTGCCGCCAAATATGACCGCTCCGGCGGTGATGTGTTCCGGCAATATAAGACCACTTTGGCGATGGATAAACCTGTCTGCCTCAGATGCCAGTGGTTGCGGGTTCGATTCCCGCACGGAACCAGAAAAAAAAAGTTCCGTGTCTGGGTGTTTATTTATGTATTTATATTCTAGGTTATCCCCTAGTTGAATGAATGAAAATAATTTATTGTAAAAAACAGTGCATAATCAGTATATACAGACCAATTAAAAATATAACAATCTTTCATATAGAGTCTGACCATTGAAAGCTGTCCAAGAAAAAAGGAGGTAATTTTGAAAATCAAGATGCGCCACCTGGCTTCACGCTGCTTAAACGAAGTTAATACCTACTATTGCACATACATCGAATAAATAACGTCCTCTTTTATCGAAGTCGATAAATAACTAGTATCAACTTCATTTGGGCAGGGTAAAACCAGCATTGCCTGATCTTGACTTTTTAAAATTCTCGCTTTTTTTCGTGTACAGCTTTCATTGGTCAGACTCTACCAGTAAAAATAAACAAAATGTGTACCAATGCATGCACTGCCGCTACAATAGGCTACAGCTCAGTATACATCTTGGTGTTGTGTGAAAACACCAAGACACTGGTTTTCAGTGTAGCCAGAGTATTTATAAAGAAAATCCCAAATTCCGAATAGACAGTTTATGACCGCTGTCTATGTATTGTGTGTTGGTGAATATTACCTGATATAAAATATTGTAATATTGTATCCCATAACACAAGCTATGCTTACTTTGGGGCCATGTATTTGGTGTGACTGTCTGGGGATTTTATTTATTTATTATTAATGTTTATAAAGAGCCAGTTCTTTTCTAGACCCGTGTGGTTTCATCTCAACCTCATTTTCAATCACCATCAGATGAGGTTGAGGTCCAAGGCGGGTTTAGTCACAAATACAATAAAAACTAGTTATGGTAATATTACTTCAAAACTCACCACATGTTTTTTTTGCTTAGACTGAATTGAAATAAAACAGTATACATGAATATTTTGTTGCTCTTATGAAATACTATTCAGCAGTGCGAGCACGGAACTTCATCGACTCGTATTGTTATGAATGTTCGTATAGTATGGAGACACTTTGTTAGCAATAATTGAAATTTATTTGTTTATTTATTTAAAGGCACAACGAACAGAGTACAATCTTAATAAATAGCACTTTACATTTTAATATTACACTTTCTAAATTGCACCCCAATAATTGTTATGCACAGCATTTAAATAATATAATTTTAATCTAGTAGGCACACACCATAATATTTACTTAAAACTAAAAACGACTTAAAAAAATAGGTAAAATAAAAAAAAAAACTCAAATAGCAATTCAATTAACTTGCGACTGAAACAAATTAAAAAAAAAGAACAAAACATTTTTACAGATTTGAAATTTTGACAAAAGAATTTAGGTTTTGAGCATAAATATCAATATTTTTACAATTTCCATTATAGGATCTGCACATGCGATACACAGCATCATTATAAGTAACATTATTATTACAAATAGGTAAATAAAACAAGGTTCTTACCCTCTGACTACCCACAACTTTTAGTGAAAACTGACTTATTTGCCGGCACGGCCAGCCTAAGTAAATATGTGCCATGTTAATTTTGAATGTTTGTAAACATGTTGTACTCATAAATAACTGTTAAATAAAAAATTACAATGTTACTAATAACTTGCAACCGACACCATACTATACGAACATTCGTAAACATACTAGTCGACAAAGTTCTGTGCTCGCACCGCTGTGAAGTAACCAACTTAAATCGATAGATGGAGCGCTACGCACAAATAATGGAATTCACAAAGCCGTGCTTTTTGATGAGCTCTATTCGTCATCACACTCTCTAATTTTCATGCAGCTGGAAAACGCCCACTGCTGGACAGAAAAAGGCCTTCCCCAAGGTTCTTCAAACCGATCGGTCGTGCGCACAGACATACATCTACATAGATGACGCAAGTGTCACGATTTGTATTGAAACTAAGCGTGCCGACTTTGTAACACATACTGTGAGGTCACAGCTGATATTTTTTGATATAAAATACAAACCGATTCACAGAAATTTACTAAGAACGATATCTACAAGGTGTTCCTGTTGATTTCCCATAACTCTAGGGTATTAATGGGACCATGTAATAGAATCGAATAACATGTAAATAATTTTTCTATTTTAATTTCTTTTTGTTTTTATCTTTCATACAAACTAATTCAATTAAGTCAAAACATCTTATGTAAAACACCTTTAATGCGAAGTATGACAACGTGGCATTTTCTATCCGTTTTTACAGGTACAGTTCGCAACGCATTGCGTTGTACATTGCATGCAACGTTCCTCAACGCTTAGAATGTTTTTGTTGTTAATTGTATGGCTTCAGTGACACGCGTCTATTGAATTAATTTTTAAGAGATTTTACAAGGGTGATAATTTATAAAATTTATGATATCTTGGAAAGAATGCACTTTTGAACCAAATATTCTTTGGCAAATGTATTGTTTTTTAGTAAGGAACAAAACCTTAAAGTTATGGGAAATCAACACGAACACCTTGTATTTGTGATATCGATTTTCTTACAGATATACGCGCGACTGAATCTAGCAGTGACCAACCTTCTCACTTGGTCGGGGTTCGGACACGCGAAGTAAATGCATTTGCGTTGTCTATGTAGATGTTTGTCTGTGGTCCTGCGGTACCCATATTCAGCATTTACCAGCAACCTTGTCCAGATCGTCAGTCCTACGCTGCGTCTCTATAATGTCAAAGTGTCTCAATTCCTAAAATCTCAATATTTGATAAGGTTCGCAATAGTGAAATTTTTTCACTATTGCGAATTGAAAAAGGTCTGCTACGGTGGTTTGGACATTTAGAAAGGTAGAGTGAAAGTAAATTTACGTAAGAGGTGTACAGAACACGAATGGATGGTGTTGACAGAAAGGGCTGCCCTAGGTATGTATGCGGTGCCATGGCTTTTTCAAATACCCCGACGTTGTTTTGTGGCACGGATTGTGGCTGACATAGTAATATAGAACACAACTTAGATTTTTTGATGTGAGTAATGCTATTTAAAAGAAGTCTGTTTAAACAGCACCCATTTAAAATTATGAAATGCAATATACGGACCAGTATGCCAACAAAATGTTGGTCCGAAATTTAAGGACTTAGAGTTAACCCAGTTGATTACCATTTTGGCTTTTTCTTTTACTTCATCCTGAAAATAAATTTATATTTTTTGAATGAATTCAATTATTGAGCATCTCTGCAATCAGCATTAAATAAACTAGTTTAAAATGATGTGCGTGATACATTTGTTTCGAATTATATTATACTTAAATAATTAACGACGAAAGTTGTTTCTACTACAATTAATATACAGTTTCATTATTGGTAATTGGACTGGAATCTTTTAAGACGATATTAACTTCTTAATCATTAAATTGTTTACATGTACTACGTTTATAATATATTAATGTACTCCAAAGACAAAGACACAACACTCCTACCAATACATATTCTCTCATTCACATACACAAATACACACACAAATAACACATACACTTATTCAATCTACACATACACATACAAACTTTTTCGCGCCTACTCTCTTATAAACTGTTTATATTTTATATGATATGTTTTCTTTCTTTTAATAAATTGTTTAAAGCTAAAATAAAAACGCTACTATTTAATTGATAATGAAACAATTTCTTTGGGTCGAGCAAACTACTCATCCTAAGTTCACAGGGCTTTGCCCTTTATTAGGGAGTAGTGCACTCAGTAAAGTCTATATAATCTATATTTAAGATAAATAACTAGAATTTAAGTACCTACTACTTGTTACTTGACGTAAACCATTTCTAAATATTTTAATTTTACCTTCAATTTTACCTTCTTCAATCTGATGGTAAATGAAGATGGGTTTGAAACTGACAGCACAAGGGTGCAGGAAGCACCTGGCTCTCCATACAATATTAGCCGAAATATTAAGTGTAAACTTATAACAAATTCTATGATTAGTGACAACTAGTTTAAAGATATCATGAGGATTAGTCGATTACTAGAATAGGAAATCCAAGTTTCTACTAATTTAAGCATATTTGACTCGGGGACGTGGCGTTTTTCGGGATAACATCTAACATATTACAGGAATAGTTTATAAAAATATATATACCAATCTAGCAGCAAGTTGTCTCTGAAAATAAATTCATGAATATTAATTTTACATACTCTGTAAAAGTGAAAAGTAACTTTTACATACATAACGTCACGCCTGTATCCCCGAGAACACCAGAAGCTATAAACCTAAACCATCTGCACATTTGACTAATTAGAAGGAATCATAATGATGGAGGGAGACTTGCTGATAAGGGGTCAGTCTATTGCCCACAAAAACGTCAATAAAACCTGACTAACTGACTTTTACAGTATGCCCGGGAAGACAAGCAGCTGGCACATTCTACGGTTTTCTTTTGCTCCCAGTCCAGCTTGAAAATTACTTTTTGCTTTAACATATTGAGGTTTATTTACTTTGATTGACTTATACACAATTTGAACTAAGATGGTAACTGTAGTTAAGGTCGATGATGACAACGCTCGGCTTAAGGACTGGAAGGGGTTCGCCGGTCGAAGTAGGAGGTCGCTTCTTACCACAAGCTTCTCCAGAGGCGGTATAGCCCATGTATAGCTATTCAATAAGGTTAACAAGAAAGGAACAAGAAAAAAAATGTTTCTTGTCTGGGAGTTTATTTATTTTTGTATTTATATTCTAGGTTCCCCCCTAGTTTGCTACATGGTATCCCATAACACAAGCTATGCTTACTTTGGGACCATGAAGTTGATGTGATTTTCTCGGGATTTTATTATTATTATTTATTTATTATTTTAAGATGGCTCCGTAGTTCAGATGGATATCGATTATTCGATCACCAAAATCATAGGGGACCACTCTACTTTTATATCAAGATAATTTTTGGAGAGCCAATCACCGATAAGCCTCTGTGTGAACTGTCATTACGTGGTAGCTTAATAATTAAAATTACTAAATAAATTTAAAAAAGGACCCAAACTGACACACCAGCATTGTGGTCTCAGAGTAAGGTGCTCGTGTTGTGGAAGCCATGGCTTGTGGCTTTGTGCCTTCATGGGGAAATCCTTGTATACACACAAAAAAAATCCCTAGCTGTAAATTTTTATTGGGTATTTTTAAAAGATGATTGCTGTTGAGTTTCTCGACACTCCTCAACAGATCGACATTCCGAAGTGGTGGTAGATTCAGTTCAATTTGCAAATAATTTGACCTATTTCAATTGTTTTTCTGCACCTACGAACTAAAGATTTTTTGAGTTTGCGTTTGAGTTCTAAACTGGCTCAAACTCGAACTCATGAGCCACTCGACCAATACACCAAGGAGGCCGAGCCCCTGTCCAACCTTTGCAAACAATTTAAATATAGGTTTAATAACCAAATACTCGGTTTATCGGCCTGATCATCATGATAACGATGGTGATAATAAAAGAATACCTAAAAGAACTTTACGATAAATACTAACGTGTCTCGCAGCAAGCTTGACCTGAAAACAAAATGTGAACAAAGCTAAGATTAACATGTTACGATATTATAGGTGGTAATTCCAATATATTATTGAAACAAAACAATGATGAGCAAAAAGTGTCCGACTACGATAATTTTAACACGTTTGAGCTTATAAGTCTTTAAGGCTGCAAACTTGACGGCAGTGATAGCGACAGCGTCGCGGGCAGCGATTTCCGCGACACGATGGAAAGTATCGAGTTTGTATGAAACCACGACGAATCGCTCTCACGCACACTGGCGTCGAGAACGGCCCAGATTCCCCGCGTGGCTGCCCGCGCTGCTGTCGCTGCCATACAGTTTGCAACCTAAATGTCAAGTATAGAAGAGATCAAATTCAAAAGTTGCTAACAAAAACTGTTTGTGAAGCTTCCGATTTTGACAGTAGAGAGACTTAAAGTTAGATGTCTTAATGTCAAATGTGACCTAATATAATAAATATCACATCCAAAAATAACTTACATGTTTATCAGCAAGCCTTATCTGTGATAAATTATAAATTATTGAAATCAAAGGGAAGATCTTCTTATTTCTATTATATCAAGTATAATCACTTGAAGGCGTTGTGGTAACGTGTATATCATACGAAATCGCAGGTGAAGCGACGTTCGGCGCGGTCGGTACTTGGATGGGTGACCGCCGATCATTTATTTCTCATGTCGACTTCCGTGCTTCGGAGGGCACGTTAAGCAGTCGCTCCCGGGTGCTGTACAATTATGTACAGTAGTCGTTAATGTTTGTCAGAAGTCATTTCGGCACCTTGATAATTCTGGCATCCACCAACAAGCACTGGGCCAGTTAGGTGGATTACTGCCTATACCTCCTCGTCAGCTAGAGGAACTCATAGCCCCGCAGTGGGCTTATTACACGGAGTTGTGATGAAAATAATCACTTCCTTCTAGTGCAGCGGCAGAAACCTGCTTTTTATGTACCCATAGTCTTGTCTGCTATTATCACTCTTGTATCGAAAACCTTGAAATCTTTTCTCTTCACTGTTAATGACACTCAGAAAGATTTAATAGCAAATATGATCCTGGAGGGTTTGGCCAGTAATTTTTTTAGTGACTCAGCCCGCGTTTGACCTTGTGCTGTCATATTTAACCTGATGGTAAGTGAAGATGAGGTTAAATATGACAGCACACGGGTTACGGAAGGACCTGGCTCTTCTTGAAATATTGCCGGGACACGGTATTGTTTGGCGGCAGATTTTCATGAAGGGTGGTCACTAGTTTAACCCTGAAAGGGTCCTACTAACAAACGGGGGTGGCTTGAATTAGTCGTCTTTTACTACTTGCTAATCAATTCAGGTTCTTAAAAATAACTATTACTTTCATTTAGCTCTGCAATTCTCATTTCGCCTCACTATAGTACCGTTACCGAAAACGCGGTTCAAAATGAAAATTTTATTTGGTTTTTAATGTCCAAAATGGACAAAGACTGTAGTAAGATTTTTTCGTAAACGCAATTAATCCAAATCTAACTTCCACTTACACCCTGCTGCTGCTGTGCGAGATACAGATCGCTTCAAACATCTAGTCAAACAAAGTGCTTCAACAGTTCCTTTTTGATAAGGGTTGCTAAAGGGTGCAACGATTGGCTTGCGTCTGTTATTCCTGACCACTACCTACACGGAACTTGCAACTGTTTTTTGAATAGGTTTCTCAAGGACGTATTCCACCTTAGTTTTCATATTCACTCCCCCAGAGGCATGGAGGACTAATGTCCCATCTTATGTAAAAATTAAGTCCTATCTGAAGTTGCTGCAAGATGTTTTGCGCAGGCAGCTTACTTACAAAGAACCTGCGCAAAACATCCCGCAACAACTTCAGAGAGGACTTTAGGCAAAGGCTGTTTTGGCTAATCATAGTGAGCCTTAATTTACGTAGGTATTTAAGTTTTAAAAACTTACGTGTTTTTGGATTTTATCCTAAATTAAGAAAAAGAAGTGTGATTAATATCAGTGCATCGTTCTGAGACCTTACCTTTCACTATTTTTAATGGCATATTCTGCAGTTTTCTCGCCAACCTATTGAATTTTGTTACCCATCATCAAACTAGACAGTTGCTTACTAAAACTTATTTTTAAGCTTCTTACTTAGTTCGACACTAGACAGACACAGACAGAATTTAATGTTTAATACAGCATAATATGTGAAGATGCCAAGATTTTAATAAAACATTTATTAACTGGTTTTATCCCATATATTTACATTTTAATTTACTGGGGAGCCCATAGCAACACCATCAATTTGGAGATAAAATACATTATTCCACATAAAGTAGCCTGATGAAAGGTGTTGCCGCCAATTATAATAAATAACGACAGTTTTCATTATCATATTTAGCCTTACTAATTTCAATAGCAATGTTCATCTTACACACAATTTTTACTAGCTCGTTCAGGTTAAAGTTATAAAGTGAGTCTATTTCTGCTTGTCTTTGAGTTAAGATCGGTGCTAATTTATATTGTACAAACAATAAACTGAAGTCTGAAGATTATCTGGGTTTCATTGTGAGGCCCCATAGTGTCCGCGGAGACACAAAGTGGTGACCCCGATGTGATCGCTGCACTTGGAGTCGAAATAAAGAAAACCAAAGACGCTGGATTCAAGAGGAAGGAAACCGACAATTTGAGCATTGAACCACCATTTGGCTGATTGAACATAAGTTAAGTGCCCTGTTTCTTCTTCCTTACATCCTTGCCAACTCAAATCTTTACGAATTTTCATCGATTTCATCAAATTCCACTTGTGCCAACTTTTTGCGAATCACCCACCGAGTATATTTTTTTTGTTAAAATTCATTAAATCCCAAGTTTTCGCAATTTATATCGTAATTAAACATTAGAAATACGAGGGTCATTTGAAAAGTTCTTAGCCTAACATTGTTAGACTCGTCGGTATATTTTATAACTACCCTCATTTTATAGCTACATTATTTAGCAACAAGTATGCACAGTTTAGTTTATTTGCAATAATTAATTGTTCGTTTACACGTGATACCGTAAGTCAAGTCAGAGCAATTTTTGAAAATGGATAAAATTGAACATCGTGCAGTGATAAAATACTTGTATTTGAAAGGTTTAACTCCAAAAGCTATACATGAAGACATGTCTGCCACTTTAGGTGAGTCCGCTCCTTCGTATGCGACTGTTAAAAATTGGGTGGCAGAGTTTAAACGTGGTCGTGAGTCCATTCAAGATGAGCCCCGTAGTGGCCGGCCCTCGACGGCTTCCACTGATGAAAACAAAGAAAAAATCTGTGATTTAATTTTATCTGACCGAAGATTGACAGTCGAGGAAATAGCTAAGACTGTAGGCATCTCTTCTGAGCGAACACATCATATAATTACTTCTGAACTTGGATTCTCTAAGGTGTCTGCGCGGTGGGTACCGCGGCTGCTTTCAGTGGAACAAAAACGCAACCGACTCACAACTTCCCGCGACTGTTTAGAGTTATATGAAGCTGATCCACAGGAATTTATTGAAAGATTTATAACCATGGATGAAACCTGGGTTCACCACAATACACCTGAGACAAAAGAACAGTCGAAACAATGGAAAAGGGCAGGATCACCCACCCCAAAGAAGGCAAAAGTGGTTTTATCGGCTGGCAAAGTCATGGCATCAGTTTTTTGGGATTCAAAGGGTATAATTCTGGTGGATTATTTAAAAAAGGGTGAAACAATAAATTCTGATTACTACTGCAACCTGCTGCGGCTTTTGAGAGAAAAAATCAAAGAAAAACGTCCAGGTTTATTGAGGAAGAAGGTCTTGTTTCATCAGGACAATGCACGCGTTCACACTTCTGTGCAATCCATGGCAGAAATCCATCGGTGTGGCTTTGAATTGTTACCTCATCCCCCATATTCACCGGATTTAGCACCGTCAGACTTCTACCTGTTCCCAAAGCTGAAAAAATTTTTAGGTGGTAAACATTTTTTTACAAATGAAGAGGTCATAGCCGCCGTAGACGCTTATTTTGAGGAGTTAGACGAAGATTTTTTTAAAATGGGTATCGAAGCCTTACCGGGTCGATGGAAAAAGTGTATTGAGCTCGGGGGAGAGTATGTTGAAAAATAAAAATATAATCAAAATCATGTGGTTTCATTAAGTACGTTAGGCTAGGAACTTTTCAAATGACCCTCGTAATT
The DNA here is from genome assembly GCA_944452665.1 of Stenoptilia bipunctidactyla. Lineage (NCBI taxonomy): Eukaryota > Metazoa > Arthropoda > Insecta > Lepidoptera > Pterophoridae > Stenoptilia > Stenoptilia bipunctidactyla. The sequence continues at coordinate 15,748,967 of OX101750.1, forward strand.
AAATTACGTGTTATTAATAAGATTTCCGTTGCCTTACACCAATTTAAGTGTGATAATCAGCACAATTCGCCGAATATATTCCAGCGCTGTCGGTCACCTTGACCTTGACGGCCGCCGAGTTGCCTGCTTCCTTGCTGCTGACGGAGCAGACCCGAGCCCAGGTATCACCGTGTGAGGAACGTGAGCCAAAATTTATATTTATTTTTCTATTCTTTTTTATTTCCGAAAACCAACAGCCATACAAAGTAGTACATGTTTCTTACATAATAATTAGTGATAGGTGCGTAATAGGTAATAGTAGCAATAGGCCAATAACAGGCTTTCTATTTTAATACATTATTGTGTGTTTTAGGAATTACAATAAAACAGTTCTAATTATTTGATTGCATTAAGAACAAGTTTAAAGTTGATTTTTTTATACAATCTAATAGAAAAGGCATCTTTATTGATTTCAGTATTTATTACTACTTATTATTACAACTATAGGTACTTATACATATATATATTTTTTATTAATTTGATAACTCTGTGGTTTTGTAAATAATCATTATTTTTACATACAATGGCCGAAAAGGAAAGTTCAGTGTCAAAGAGTAGCATGGGGATAAATCAACATAGTCAAAATTTAAAGGAATTAATTATTAAAAGAAGTTCAATTAAGGGCCAGATTACAAAATTTAAAAACTACCTTGACAGAATCACAGAGCAAGCTACACTGACATCTATCGAACTTGCGGAATTATCATTAAAATTAGGCAGGTTTGAGAGTTTGTCTACAAAATTCGATGATTTACAGACTCAGATTGAATTATTTAATTCAAACAACTTAGAATCAGAGATAGACGAGCGAGAGCGCATTGAGCAAGATATTATTTTATGTATAGCTATGTGCAAAGAATTAATCGAATCCCGTAATGCAATAAAATCAATCGAACAAGAAAAGAAAAGGCGCGAATCATTATTTCAAGAAGCTCAATGCTCTTTCGACTCCCATGATAATGGTATTAAATTGCCCCAAATACAGATTGCCAAGTTTGACGGATCATTTTTTCGTTGGCTGGAGTTTCACGACACCTTTTCAAATTTAATTCACAGTAATAATCGTATACAATCTATTCAAAAGTTTCACTATTTACTAAGTTACCTTGAGGGCGATGCAAAGCGCATAGTATCCAACATCGAAGTGTCTTCTGCTAATTATTTAAACGCGTGGCAATTGTTGTGTGACCGCTACAACAATAAACGCTTGTTGATTAATCATCACTTAAAATCACTTTTCGACACTCAACAGATGGCTCGTGAGTCTGAAGACTCACTAAGGTATTTTGTCGATCATGTTTCAAACAATTTACGAGCGCTTAACAATCTCGGTCAACCCACAAGCCACTGGGATACTTTGATAATTTTTATGTTAACTTCGAAATTACATAATACTACTTTAATGAAATGGGAAGAGCAGCGCAACAATTTGGATGACCTTCCTACTCTCGAACAATTTAATTCGTTTTTACTAAATCGCGCGCACGTACTGGAATCATTAAATCGAAGCAAGGATAACACGAGTTTGAGACAAAAATCAATAGGTGTCGCTAGTAGTAGTAAGCAAAATACTTTTACCAAATCATTTAACTCAGTTAGCCAGGAGAATGCTTACGTCATACGTTGTTTAATTTGCAACCAAGGTCACAGAATTTATGATTGTCCTATTTTTAAAGCTAAGTCGAATAAGAATAAGTTAGCTGACGTTCATAAATTAAAATTATGCCACAACTGTTTGCGACAGGGACACAATGTAAGCACCTGCCGTATGGGTCCCTGCAGGCTTTGCAAAAAACGACACAATACATTATTGCATGTCAACGAAGAAGTTAGTGTAAATGCCAGTGAACTTCAAGTACCTGAGACTACAGTAAACTTTTCAAAGGAATCTGCTGGTCAGGTGCTGCTATCTACGGCTCTAATCACGGTCATGAATCCAGCTACTAAACAAGTGTTACAAGTACGTGCCTTACTGGATTCCGGCAGTCAGTCGACTTTCATCAGTGAATCCCTACAACAGAGATTATCATTAAAGACATCTCCGATTTCTTTAAATGTAGTAGGTATAGGTAACGTTCAAACAAATACAGTCACAGAACAATGTGTCGTACAGTTACAGTCTCGCGATCCCAACAATAACTTTAAAATCACATCACACTGTCTTGTCCTAGGTAGTCTTGCCGGGAATTTGCCTAAGTTTCCTGTGGACCTAACTAAACTTAACATACCTACTGACATACATTTAGCGGATCCCTACTTTGACCGGCCAGCCCCGATAGATATTTTATTGGGTGCCGACGTTTTCTGGGATGTTCTCGGTAGCGAAGAAATAGCATTGGGCTGTCGCTATCCTAAGTTGCGGAACTCTCAATTTGGTTGGTTAATTGGAGACCCACTAACTGTACCTAATTTACAACTAAATTCTAACAGTAAAAATTCTAAAGAAAATAACAAAATATTATATACAAATACTTTTTCCGATATTTCATTCAATAATGTTCACTCTCGCCTAAGGAATAATAATTCCCTTGCAAACGTCAAAACTATTAACTTATTTAGTCAGGACTTAGCAAAACAAACTAATGTTGACTATTATTTGCCTAAGTTCTGGGAGCTGGAAGAACTCCCCAAAAGAACTATTTTAAGTGAAACTGAAAGGGAATGCGAGGAACATTTTTCATTAAACACTACTAGATTAATTACAGGTAGATTTAGCGTCAAACTTCCTTTGAGAGATTCACCTGACTGTTTAGGTGACTCCTATGTCTTAGCTAAAAAACGCTTACTCAACTTGGAAAAGCGATTTCGTAGAAATCCAATACTTAAACAACAATATGTACAGTTTATGCAGGAATATGAGACGTTGGGTCATCTTACTGAGTCTAATATTAACTTACCCAATCCAGCTTACTTTTTGTGCCATCATGCTGTTTTTCGAGATTCAAGTGAATCCACAAAAATTCGTGTGGTGTTTGACGGCTCCGCACCATCCTCTTCTGGCTATTCCATCAATGATCTACAAATGGTAGGTCCAAATATTCAGGATTCTCTCTTCGCCATTCTAATACGAGCTCGACAGCATAGGTACCTTCTCACCGGCGATATTGAGAAAATGTACCGACAAATTGAAGTGCACCCTGGAGACAGGAACCTGCAGCTCGTGCTGTGGCGAGAAGACGAGTCTCTACCTATCAAAACCATGATGTTAAATACTGTTACTTACGGAACTGCAAGTGCCAGCTATTTGAGTACGCGGTGTTTGTGGCAGCTTGGAGAGGAGTGTGACTTGAGTACGCGCGGTTTGTGGCAGCTTGGAGAGGAGTGTGACCATACTTTAATTAAAACTATAATTCAGCGCGACTTTTATTGTGATGATCTTATTACAGGATCAAATAATGAGAGCGAATTAAAATATATACATAGTCGTGTTAGCTACGAATTAAGTAAAGGTTGTTTCAAACTACGTAAATTTAAAACGAATTTAGCTTCTTTATTCAATGAGAGTTGTATCCTTCAAGATGATTTAACCATAAGTCAGTCGGAAAACACTCTCGGATTGGGTTGGAATCCCAATAGTGATATTTTGCATTTTCCTGTCCATGAGCTTCCTTCGAGTAATATAGTCACTAAAAGATACATAATGTCTAATTCAAGTAAAATCTTTGACCCACTGGGCCTACTTAGCCCTTGTACTATGCAAGCTAAACTAATGTTGCAAAACCTATGGCAACTAAAACTAGATTGGGACCAACCAGTTCCAAATGAAATAAAACACAAATGGGATAGTTTCTCTAATAACTTACCTGCACTTTCCAATATTGAAATTCCTAGGTACGTACTGTGTGATTCTCCATGTTCAGTCGAACTACATAGCTTCAGTGACGCCTCCCAGCTTGGCTACGGTGCTTGCCTTTACATGCGATCTACCAACCTCAACGGTGACGTCACATGCAATCTGTTGTGCTCGAAATCCAAGGTGGCTCCTTTGAAACCAACATCGATTCCTCGCCTAGAGCTGTGCGGAGCGCTTCTTGCTGCCAGGTTAAGTAAGGCTGTCACCGAGTCCCTCCGTTTCGTGCCTGATCAAACGTTTCATTGGTGCGATTCAAGCGTTGTACTTGGATGGCTCTCGGGAAATCCGTCTAGGTTGAAAACGTTTGTAGCCAACAGAATTGGTGAGATTCAAGAAATCACCAAGCCAGCGTCCTGGCGATATGTGCCTTCTGCCCACAACCCAGCTGATCTAATATCTCGAGGTGTAAACCCCGCTCAGTTACCTAATATGCAATTATGGTGGCACGGTCCTACCTTTCTACTAGGCGAAGCCTCTCAGTGGCCTACGCTAAAACTTAATATTTTAAATGAGCTACCTGAAACGAAACCTATAACTACATCATCACTACTAGCTACACCTATTTTTGAGCCTATAATCAACATTGAACGCTTTTCTAAACTCGATCGTCTCAAGCGAGCCTTCTGTTATGTGCATCGTTTTATTTTTAACATAAAAAATCCGAATAAAAAGGTACTCGGCCCATTAACACTTGATGAGCTAACTGATTCATTTAATTACCTATGTTTTATGTCACAACAACAGTGCTTCTTTAATGAGTTTAAATTATTATCAAACAATAAGCTGCTTAGTTCCAAATCAAGAATTCTATCACTCTCTCCATTCATTGACAAAAATAATTTAATTAGAGTTGGCGGTAGAATCGACGCCTCTGATGTATCCTATGAAAGGAAACATCCTATTCTTTTAGAGTCGTCTCATTATTTAACCAAGCTCATATTTAATTATGAACATGTCCGTAGCATGCATGCTGGTCCACAACTTCTTTTAGCCACGGTGCGAGAGTATGTGTGGCCTTTAAATGGCAGACGTCTCGCACGACGTACTGTCAACGACTGTGTAGTTTGCCGTCGCGCTCAAGGTAAAACTTTACGTCCTCAAATGGGCAATCTGCCTAATCAACGCATCACAATAGACTTTCCGTTTAATTCAGTCGGTGTTGATTACGCCGGTCCCTTTTATACTTTAAATAGAAAGGGTCGCGGTGCTAAAGTTGTAAAATCTTATTTATGCATTTTTGTATGTTTACGATACAAATGTATACATCTGGAAGCTGTCAGCGATCTTACTAAGGATGCCTTTATTATGACGCTTCGAAGATTCGCCGCGCGTCGTGGCCGGCCAACAGAAATACATTCTGATAATGGACGCAATTTTTTAGGGGCTGCTAGAGAATTAAGTTTATTTTTAAAGGAACAAAACAAATTCCTTTCTGAGTATGCAACTCAACAAGAATTTGTTTCTTTTTGTCTCCGCGGACACTATGGGGCCTCACAATGAAACCCAGATAATCTTCAGACTTCAGTTTATTGTTTGTACAATATAAATTAGCACCGATCTTAACTCAAAGACAAGCAGAAATAGACTTTCCGTTTAATTCAGTCGGTGTTGATTACGCCGGTCCCTTTTATACTTTAAATAGAAAGGGTCGCGGTGCTAAAGTTGTAAAATCTTATTTATGCATTTTTGTATGTTTACGATACAAATGTATACATCTGGAAGCTGTCAGCGATCTTACTAAGGATGCCTTTATTATGACGCTTCGAAGATTCGCCGCGCGTCGTGGCCGGCCAACAGAAATACATTCTGATAATGGACGCAATTTTTTAGGGGCTGCTAGAGAATTAAGTTTATTTTTAAAGGAACAAAACAAATTCCTTTCTGAGTATGCAACTCAACAAGAATTTAAATTTATTTTTACTCCGTCATACGCACCTCACTTCGGTGGCATCTGGGAAGCCGGCGTTAAATCCGCGAAGTATCATATAAAACGTATTATCGGTAATTCTCACCTCACTTTTGAGGAACTTACAACATTGTTTGCACAAGTGGAATCAATTCTAAACAGCCGACCTTTGTGTCCCCTGTCTCTCTCTCCTGATGACCTTCAATACCTATCCCCAGGGCACTTTCTTATAGGGAGACCACTAAATGCATTGCCTGCTGCACCTAATCTTGAAGCTAGATCTGAGAGCAGCTTCGACCGTTATTCCCGCTTGGAAAATATACGCCAACACTTCTGGAATAGATGGCAGCACGAGTATATCTCCGAGTTACAACTTCGATCAAAATGGAAGCAGAACCTAACCACTTTAAAGGTCGGGGACCTTGTTTTGCTCCTTGAAGAGTCTCTGCCCCCTCTATGCTGGCGAGTTGGAAGAGTGTCCAAGCTGTATCCCGGACTAGACAACATTCCACGCGTTGCCGACGTCTTCACTAGCAAGGGTACCTACCGACGCCCCCTCGTGCGCCTTTGTCCACTGCTTCCTGAGACCACACAGGCGGTTGAAGAGCCTACATCTTCAACGGCGGGGAGTCTATGTTGCCGCCAATTATAATAAATAACGACAGTTTTCATTATCATATTTAGCCTTACTAATTTCAATAGCAATGTTCATCTTACACACAATTTTTACTAGCTCGTTCAGGTTAAAGTTATAAAGTCAGTCTATTTCTGCTTGTCTTTGAGTTAAGATCGGTGCTAATTTATATTGTACAAACAATAAACTGAAGTCTGAAGATTATCTGGGTTTCATTGTGAGGCCCCATAGTGTCCGCGGAGACAAAAGGCATAATTCTAATAGTTCTGTCTAATGAACAGGCAAATTTGATTCAGTTAGCTTTTTCTTTACAATTTCAATGCAGTCTATGTATAACATAGTAATTCGTTTGAGGTTACAACTCGTTTGTTATTACAAGAAAAAAAACGCATCTGGCTGGGTAGTTATATTATAGGTCAGCCCCCTATTTCGCTACATGGTATTCCATACCACAAGTTTTGCTTAGTTTGGGACCATGTAGTTGGTGTGCTATAATTGTGTATTTAATTAATTACCAGTTCACTTCAGGAGCTTATTTCCTGCTTGAGTAAGGCACTTGGAAAAATTAAAGGACAAGTCTGCACTAAAGGCTTAGTTAAAAGTACCTACACGTAACCGGCGATCACACATGAAAAAATTAATGAACGGGGAGGAAGCAAAAGAGTATGTCTAGATCGTAGCAAGTGACGTTTCCTTGTCTCTGCTTATTGCAAAGGGAGATAGGCGTGAAGACGTATGTATGTAGTTTGCACTAATCTTCTGTACCACCGTCCTGAAGTTGCAACGCGCAATTGCAACGCGCACGTACCGCAGGTGCAGGCGAGACAAAAGTGTTATTGTTTTTCTCATTAAGCAACTATACGCCTCGTGTTCAGGATGGACCCGAAGTTAAAGGCGAACTGTACTGGATTCAAAATATTATTTCCTTAACAAAATCATTTCACTCACGTTACTAATAGAACGGAGGTCTACAGCATCCTGTGAAAGATTTATAATTTTACTTCTGGGGAACCATCATTGAATCGCAATTAACTTCAAATATATTCAACAGCTTCTATGCTGGACTGGTAGCAACAGAAAAACATAGAATGTGCCAGCTTCTACTCTTCCCGGGCATACTGTAAAAGTCAGTTAAGAGACCGAGGTGTTATGGGAGGCTTTTTTGTGGGCGATAGGCTGACCCCCTGTCACTGCAACAGTCTCTCTTCACTATTATGTTCTGCCTACCCCATACGGGATACAGGCGTAAAGTTATGTATGTATGTATGTATATTTAAATTCCATTAAACTATTCATATTTTATTTTATTACAGCAGCAGTAGGTAGAAGGCCCCCCGCATGGTGTACTGACGATTTGGTCAAGGTCGCCCGGTCTTCCGGTAAACAATGGAAGAGGGCGCTGCGGGACCGGGCGACGTGGAGAACTTTGGGGGAAGCCTATGTCCAGCAGGGCTATTCTCCTAAACAACACCGTTGAGTTCATTGATGCAACAGCCACGAGCGACATAATTGGTATTCACTTACATCATAACACGACACCAGCGCTCGTCGCTGATGACGGCGTGAGTAAGAACTGTTATTTGTTTTGGTATTCTGCTAAGTGTAACATCTGTGAGCTCGACGATGTAATCTTTGCCATCTCGTCTACGATCTCGTCGTTGAGCTCAGCGCTGTTGTAATTGTGAATAGCCCTGCAGCAGTGAACGCCTACAGGCTGTTGATGATGACCATGCTGATTCATATTTTTATAAAAAAATAAACATCTGTGTTCATCATACAATATCTGTGTTCATGATACAAATATCCATCGTTACCGGGATTCGAACCCAGAAACTCCGGCATAGAAGGCAATGTATGTTTTCTCAAACATGCTTGGAAATAACACGTTTCATTTTACTATGGACGTCTGGCCAGCACCTGTGCCAAAGAAAATAGTTCTGGAATACCATTATGAAAACCCTTAAAATAACTGTTAATTAAATTGTTGGTTACTTTTCGCGTACATTAAGAAAAACTACTTGAATCGACAATGATCACAGGTGACATTCCTATATTTTTTATTTCTGCCTGGACGTAAAATATGATTTCAATAAAAAAAACTAGAAAAGCAAACTGAATTCATAAAATATTGTGTATTTTTGATAGATATTAGTAGTGGTGAAATGTCACTTCTGTACATTAAGCCTTCCAAGATCATCTCTCATTAACCGTTTTCTAACATTTTGCTTTAAAACTCGTATGCTTCGAAGTAATAATATATTTTTCAAGTTTTCGTAATTTTTTTATACATTCTATGAATAAAAGACAAATCTCTATAATTTTGGAACACATTTTATTGATAGATTGAGTACGTACATACAGTAGGTACTTCCAGCCATTTTGGATAACTGTGGAGATTTATGGCAATACCGTCGTTTTGTTTTTTCGTTTGTACACCTTAATTACTGATTAAGTTGCTAACACACGGCTAAGTTGCTAGCACACGGCTAAGATATTATACCATTTTACCTATCTTAAGACTTTTTTGTTTTGAGTTTTTGGCGATAGGCTGACCCTTTGTCACTGCTATAGTCTCTGTCAATCATTACAATACCTCCAACTTTGTCAAATGTTATTAAGGCGACATATTGAAAAAATGCATTGACTTTCATCGCAAACTATGAGAATATGACATGACGAGCGGATCTGACATTTTGATATGTGTAAATTCATATCTTTATCTATACTTTGCCTGCTCAAAAACATGATTTGATGATTTTGACTCGATAGTTTTATTTTTCGAAAACACGTCTAAAAACATACTTTTGTTAAAATTACTACGTAGTTATGCAATCCATATGCTTAGAATTTACTTAAATTCAAACTTCACATTATTGTTCAGACTTTGGTTGCTCAAAATTTACATAGCATTTACCGTTATTTTTTTATCGATTTTTGAAACGATTTCAGTGTCTGAGCGGTGTCGATGGTGGCGATTTCTATGCAATACGCGACCTTATGTCCGCGTGTTAAGGTGCTAAGATTTCAAGAAAAAACATTTCGATGTGTCGTCTTAAAGCCTCAGATGATCTTATAGCCTCTGGTATTCTGCTTACCCCATAAAGGACGCAGGCGAGATGTTATGTATCATAAATTATATCACAGACAACGAAGATACAATAATATATTGTAAGTTTTCAGTTAAGAATTTGCCTCACGATTTTACACCAAACTTATCTTATCTTAAGATACAAGTAAAATATAAATATTTTAGTATCTTAGCCACGTGTAAAAAATGTTTATTCTGCAGGTATTTAAACACACTTGAAATAGTCAAACAAGAAATAGACAACTTTAGGATTAATATCTGCAAAGACTTTTTAAGTTTTCGTCATTTGAAAAGGTTGATCGGGAGAACCTACCTCTTTATCACTTTCGGAGCTACTTTTTGTTACATGTCTTTCTCGTACACTACTCTGTAAATATAATTTATACTTTAAATCTTTACATTCTAAATAAGATAAAATTTAATATTTCGTAAACATTTGTAAACATTTTGTTACCATAGTAAGTATTGAAAATGAAAACATTTCATAAAACAAAATGAAAATTATTTTAAAATCTAGCAACAAAAACATCTAGTAAGCTTCCATGTTTGACCTCAACCTCACCTCATGGCAAGTGAAGGTGAGGTTGAAGATGACATACAAGCTTAGGAAAGAACTAGCTCCTCAAAAAATATTGCCATAACTCATCGCCGCTAGAGTGATACTTGGCGTTAGATTTTTTATGAATGCTTGCCGCTAGTATATAATTACAACTTATAATTAAATAATTAAATTGTCTTAAGTTTTCACGATTCATAATTTAAATAAAACAACTTTTTAATTTTTTTTAAATTACACGCGATTAATCCGGTTAAAAAGTTGTTTTATTTAAATAATTAAATTTGTAAACAAAATCTAATTAAAAATAATAAGGCCGAAAGGCGTGTAGCTGTAAGCACACATAATAATGATAATAACAATGATAATTTTGTTTAAATCCTAATTTAATTTTAATATACTTTTCTATTTTTATATAATTTAAATTAGTTTAATATTAATGTAATTATTTCTGTCCTTATTTTTATTTTATGTTTATTTTGTTAAATGTATTTTGATTTGTGTTTTTTTGTTGTATACGTTTTAGTCTTATATCCGTTATATATTTTTATATTGTAATATCCCAAGGGAAGAAGCGGGTCATTTCCGACACGAGTGTCATTGACTACTCACTGGAAAGTCCCAGCATATCAGTGTAACTAAATTATTGAAATAAATAAAATTTCATTTTCATTAAATAAAATTTTCATTTCATTTTCATTTGCCGCTAGTCAAGCAACCTTAGATTACTCGTATTTTAAGACAACCTTGTCCAGAGCTGGTAGGCCTATTCAGCTGACTCTACACTGCAAAAATCATACTTACTTCAGCCGAAGAACTTTCAAAGTCATATTCATCCTCCGACGAAGGATATGGCAAGGATGCGTCAGAATCTAACTCAACCGATTCTTTATGCTTGTTACTTCTGCTAATTTCTTTGCTGAAGCTCTTGTCCAGAAATTGAGGCAAGTCTGTGTACTCGCTGAGACCGCGTTTGTTACGAAGTTTTGTTTGGGGCTGTAATGAAAACAATATAGAAGTTATCTCTGATATGCCGATTAATTACCACTCGATGCACCTGATGACTTATCATCAGGCTATGTCATAAATGTGGGTTAGGTTGGAGGTATTTTTTTCTTATCACTTAACCCACGTTTCAGCTCAGTCTCACCTGATAATAAGCGGTAGAAGTGGTCAAAGAAAGCTTAACACTATCTTTATTCTTTATTCCAAAAAAACAGTGAATTTACAAATTTTAAGAAAAAAATAATTAAATTAAAATGACTGCTTATTGTTAATTAAAGCTAATTTAGGGTTTTTCCTTGGTGGTAGGATCCCTTCTGGGTCCGACTGGCTAGCGACCACCCTTTATATAAAGTCTGCCGCCAAATGTTACCGCTCCGGCGGTAATGTGTTCCGGCAATATTGTATAAAGAGCCAGTTCCTTCCTAAACCCGTGTGCTTTCCTCTTCGACCTCATCGCCACTTACCATCAGGTGAGATTGAGGTCAAACGCGGGTTTAGTCACTTATAAAAAAAAATACAGATACAGGCCGAAGCCTGTGCTTAAAGAAATAAAAAAAATTTGCTTAATACTTTCTATTCCCTCTCAAAAATGCTGTGTCCCTTCTTTATAGTTCTATTTTCCTTACACAGTGTTAATTTTAACTAGCACATCACCTCTTGCAAGCAACCCAACAACATTTTACGAATTCTAACCTATCTTGATAAATAGCACCGAAGTAGTCGTGGCGCTGTGGTTACTGTGTGTAACATACGATATCACAGGTTAAGCAACGTTCGGTGGGGTCGGTACTTGGATGGGTGACCGCCGACCATTCATTTCTCACGACGACTTCCGTGCTTCGGAGGGCACGTTAAGTAGTCGGTCCCGGGTGCTGTATAATTGTATACAGTAGTCGTTAGGGTTTGTCATCTTGGCGCCATCTTGAAAATTCTGGCATCCATCACCCAGCACTGGGCCAGCTTGGTGGATAATGGCCTATACCTCGACGTCAGCCAGGGGAGAGACTCATGCCCTGTAGTGGGCTCATTACAAAGAGTTGTGATGGTGAATGATGATGATGATAAATAACACAAAAAAGAAAAACAAAAATATATTGCTCCCTCTGTTATTTGTTACTCTGTATTTTATAAGTTTCTCGCAACCCCGCGCCACGCGGTGTGATGCAAGGTGCGTGGCATCAGTTTAAATTGAGTAACAAACACCAGTTTAAAGACAGTAAATATTATTTGTATAGGAAAACATAAGTTTTTACAATTATTAATTTTCAAAGATCGTAGAAAAAATGTTGTTGGGATTGATGTGGAGAGACTGCCTGCAAGATGCGATGCGCTAATTAAAATTAACCCATACAGTTCAATAAGAAACTTTATCTTTATTTATACTTTTATATTTAACACTGTCACTCATTGAAAAACTTTTATGCCAAGTATCATATCCGTGCACTCAAGGAATAAGATTTTTCATACAAACTAGACCAATAATCCCCGTTCCCGTGGGAATTTAGTGCTCTCCCACCATCTCTAAGGATTGTATGTTCCAAATTTCAGCTCTCTACACCCAGTGGTTATGGCTGTACGTTGTCTGTCAGTCACTCATACAGTAACGCAAGAGTTTTATATATAACTAGCCACCGCGCGCGGTTTTACCCGCGTAACTTTTGATCCCGTGGAAATTTTGGGATAAAATATAGCCTATAACCTTCCTCAGCAGTTGGGCTATCAAATGTATAAAGAATTATTTAAATCCCACTTGTAGTTTCTGAGATTAGCGCGTTTAAACAAACAAACAAACTCTTCAGCTTTATATATTAGTACAGAAGAAGATAAGATAAAGTTAGCCCAAACGCATTAACACTGGGACGATAATATTATTGCAGCAGATTTTATATCAACTCTAGTCGCCAGCCTGTTCAACCAGGACGGGATTTTATTTATTTTACACTTCATTTAATGGTAAAAGGTATAAATAAAAACTTAAAAGAAAAAAAATAGAAAGTCTTATCGCTGTCGAGCGATTTTTTCTAGACCAACTAGATTGGTCGCCTTTTATACACGCTAACACACGGGTGGTAAGGCTATTCAAAGTGGGCTCATGAAGACTCAACCCATCAAGAGATTCATTGCCCTGTAGGGAGCTGAATTACAGAAGGTTGTGATGATGATAAAGATAATATTTTATCCTCTTCCCCAGGATAATTTATCCTTAGTCCGTTCTAGCTAGCAGATAACTGTAAAAAGGTATTTCTTAAGTCTCGCCTAGACTGTTTAAAACAAGTCTTCTAACCAAGGTGACTTTTGTTTATAACCAACTAGGTTTATTCATATGTAAACGGCGTTTCAAACAAGCTTCCAACCAAGGACGCCAAACAAGGTACATCTACACTGTTGTAGACTAGAAAAGTGACCTTGGTTTGAACCCTTGTTTTAAACAGTGTAGCCGATGCTTTCAATTTCTTTGACGGATGTTATTTTTAATCTATATATATATAAAACTGTTCCGTTACTGATTGAGTGACTGAGGTACTAAGTGACTGACAGACAACGTACAGCCGTAACTACTGGGCGTAGAGAGCTGAAATTTAGAACATACATTCTTTAGGGGATGTAGGGGTGTACTAAGGAAGGAATTCCTGAAATTCCCACGGGAACGGGAAATATAGGACTTTTTAGTTTGTATGAAAAATCTTATTTCTTGAGTGCACCGATGTGAAACTTGGTGTAAAAGTTTTTCAATATGTGTCTGGTTGTTTTATGAAAGGAATTCTCGAAATTTTTCGGGAACGGGAAATATATGATGTTTTAGTTTGTATGAAAAAATTCCATCCCTTGAGTGCACGGATGTGATACTTGATATAAAGGTTCCTCAATAAGTGTCTGTTTGTATTATGGAAGGAATTCCCGAAATTCCCACGGGAAGAGGTTGGACTTTTTAGTTTGTATGAAAAATGTTATTCCTTGAGTGTACGGATGTGATACTTGGCATGAAGGTTCTTCAAAGAGTGACTGGTTGTGTTACGAAAAAAATTCCCAAAATTCCCACGGGCACGGGAAATATATGATTTTTAGTTTTTGTGAAAAAACTTGAGTGCATGGGTGTGATACTTGGTATAAAGGTTCTTTGCAGTGGGTGACTGGTTGTATAGTTTCTGAAATTTTCACGAGAAGGGTAGTTAAGTGCATACGAAGTTGCGGGATAAAGCTAGTTTTTAATAAGTACTTACCTTAGTTCCCGAATTAAGACTTATAATATTTTTCAAAACATCACGTGATTCATTTATCGAATATGATTGAAAAGCAGTCAACTGTAACAATAATTAAAATGACGAAATAAAACATATATTTTGAAAACTAAAAGCAGATAGTTCCACGCACCACATACCACAAAACTTTTCAAATCACAGAACAGAATAACAAATAAAAAATAAATTTTCATTTTACATATTCGTTTTAAAAATTCACATTTGTATTTAAAATTTGATACAGAACGTATACGTTCTTTGAAATTACGATTTTTTCTTACTTAAGACATGCTCGGTCGACAAAATTAATTGCGCTTGAGATTTGTAAGTTAAAAGAAATAATCAATTATGTAAAATATTTTCAAATTATTTTCAGCTGGTTTAGTTACATTGACAATTGGATCTTTAGAATCGGATTTATCTGGTATAATTGTAGTGATATCACATTTTACCTCCATCCATGGAGTCTATAAAAACACCGAGAACGCCGACTTAAAATTCAAAATATATTAATTAATTAAAATATATAACACTAGCTTTATCCCGCAACTTCGTATGCGCTTAACTACCCTTCTCGTGGAAATGTCAGAAACTATACAACCAGACACCCACTGAAAGAACCTTTATACCAAGTACCACACCCATGCACTCAAGGAATAAGTTTTTTTCATAAAAACTAAAAATCATATATTTCCCGTGCCCGTGGGAATTTTGGGAATTTTTTTCGTAGCACAACCAGTCACTCTTTGAAGAACCTTCATGCCAAGTATCACATCCGTACACTCAAGGAATAAGATTTTTCATACAAACTAAAAAGTCCAACCCCTTCCCGTGGGAATTTCGGGAATTCCTTCCATAATACAAACAGACATTTATTGAGGAACCTTTATATCAAGTATCACATCCGTGCACTTAAGGGATGGGATTTTTTCATACAAACTAAAACATCATATATTTCTCGTTTCCGTAGGAATTTCGGGAATTCCTTTCATAGCACAACCAGACACACATTGAAAAACCTTCACACCAAGTTTCACATCGGTGCACTCAAGGAATAAGATTTTTCATACAAACTAAAAAGTCCTATATTTCCCGTTCCCGTGGGAATTTCGGGAATCCCTTCCTTAGTGTACCCCTACATCCCCTAAAGAATGTATGTTCCAAATTTCAGCTCTCTACGCCCAGTAGTTACGGCTGTACGTTGTGTGTCAGTCACTCATTCACTCAGTCACTCAGTCACTCAGTA
Organism: Stenoptilia bipunctidactyla; assembly: GCA_944452665.1. Classification (NCBI taxonomy): domain Eukaryota; kingdom Metazoa; phylum Arthropoda; class Insecta; order Lepidoptera; family Pterophoridae; genus Stenoptilia; species Stenoptilia bipunctidactyla. The sequence continues at coordinate 15,764,533 of OX101750.1, forward strand.
CCTCAGTCACTCAGTCAGTAACGGAACAGTTTTATATATATTGATGATTGTATCATCATCTTCATAGCGTCGCTATAATAATAATGTTTATTTAGATCAGATTAGCACATCCATATTAGGTTAGTAGCACTTACTTATATACTATTGTTAGTGATTAATATTATATACAAACACTAATTAAATCTAAAATTAATATCGGAATTTATAATCAACAACTAAATTAAATTTAAAATAACAATTATTATTAGAACCAAACAAAGAATAAAAATTATAAACAATATTAAAATCAGAATAAAATACGACTGGACTGGGAAAGCGAAAAGAAAAACATAGAATGTACCAGCTGCTGCTCTTCCCGGGCATACTGTAAAAGTCAGTTAAGGGACGGAGGTTTTATTGGCGTTTTTTTGCGGGCGATAGGCTGACCCCCTGTCACTGCAATAGACTCTCTCCATCATAATAATACCTCCAAATTTGTCAAACGTGACATCAGATGGTTGTATAGCCTCTGGTGTTCTGCCTACCCCATTAGGTATGTATGTATGTAATAAAATACGAGAATCAGAATTATATTTAAAATTAAAATCAGAAAATAAAAATAAAAATAAATTAGAAATCAATAAAATATACTTTAGTTCAATTTAGAGTGGATTTGTATCCATCTCTGTATAAAAGGGGAGTCCCACTGGGCCGAGAAAATCCTCAGGAAAATGTTGGAGCTGCCGCGAAGACGCATGAGAGATGACGCGTACCGTTTTCTTGTTATGGTGTACGACGACCGGCTGGAGTAGCGGTAACATACATTGCCTTCTATACCAGAGGTCCTGGGTTCAAATCCCGGCGGCGGCGGATATTTGTGTGATGAACACAGGTATTAGTCGTCAAGTCATGGATGTTTATATGTTTATTTAAGTTTATTTTAATAAAAATTATGCATTAAATGTTCAATATGTATGTTTATATATTTCTTGAGTATATCAGTCATCTAGTATCCATAACACAAGTTCTTTAAGAAACTTTATTTGGGCTAGATAATGATGTGTGAGTGTCAGAAATATTTATTTTATATTTATTTATTTATTATAGCGGCGAAATCGTCGGTCCGCGCCGCCGCGAACATTCCCGAAGCGCTGCAGTGCCACGGCAGCCCCAACAGCGCCCTCAGAGCGTTTTGTATTGCACACGTAGGTCGCTGTATGGCCGCCGACTAAAGCTCCCCACAGGCTATACGTGTAGAATGATCGACAGTAAGCTTTACAGACAAGACAACGACAGACAACGACCTCCAATCCCTTTCTATATCTAAATTGTCACTGAAGTCATCAGTGATCCAGTGACTCCACCGACTCCACCGTAAGGCCGTCCTTCCCGGGCGTACTGTAAAAGTCAGTTAAGGGACAGAGGTTCCTTTTATTGACATTTTTGCGGGCGATAAGCTGACCCCTATCACTGCAATAGTCTCTCTTTATCATTATAATATTACCTCCAAATTCGTCAAAGGTGACGTCAGATGGTTTTTATAACCTTTGATGTTCTGCCTACCCTATAGGGGATACAGGCGTGAAGGTTTGTATGTATGTATTTATAAATATATAATTTAATATTGATTAAATTAGTGAGTGTCACTGTGACGAACGCTGCGTCAGCTCTGCGAGTGTAAGAAATATAAAATGCAATGAAATTTCACCTTTCAATAACCGTGTAGCAAACTTGCCAACAAATAAAATTGCTTTAGAATTTTAAAAGGGGTAAGTTTATTGTTATAAAGTGGTCGAACTTTTCAACCTATGAAAAGTGAAAGTGACATTAAAGATATTCATCAGTTTTTTTTGGGTTACCTCTATATTTACTTCCGCTTTAACTGGGTTTATTTATTCAATAGCTCAGCGATTTGTATCAAGAAAGGCCATCAAATCTATTGGTTCACATTTAGATACGCATAAAACGTTTTTTTTTTAAATGGAATATTGAGAAGAGAATGAATGTTTACTACAAATTCAAATTCAAACACTTTATTGCCATTTGCATAGAATGGGATAGTTATAAAAATACAGTATTAACATTAAATGTACAATTTGGGCGGTACTATACTAACCTTTTTTATTGGTGACCAAACTCTTGTTAGACCCTCGCCTCACCTGGAGATGACGTGGAAGATAGCATCCCGTGTAGGGTATGTAGTATGTATGTATGTTTAGAATTGCCCCCTGGATAATCGTGTCGTAGAAGGCGACTGATCTGAGTGACCCCCGCTTGGTGGTAGGATCCTGCCAGAGTCACCCTTCATATAAAATCTGCCGCCAAATTATGACCGCCCCGGCGGTGGTGTTTACCGGCAAAATTATATGAAGAGCCAGGCCGTGTGCTTTCATCTTCGACTGCATCCTCACTTAGATAACTGAAAAAGTGAACTAAATAAAAATCTCCCGACCGGGAATCAACCGTGGGACCTCTCGTTTGCTGGACGAGTGCTCTTCCACTGAGCTACCGGGGCTTGGCGGTACGCCTCGAAATTACTTTACACATTTTTGTTTTTACGTTATATAGCTCCATCTACTGGTTAGCTAGGAGTTAGAGAATTTCAACTGACTTTTAGCCAGTCAAAGCTGGCATCATCGCGCAACTTGCGATACACATTTCAATCCGTTAGCGACATCTCGCGGTGGTATTTAACCGTAACAAGCATATAATGCATTAATTAATCGTTAATAACGAAAAGTGCATATTTAACCGCTTGTTTAAAATTGTTAATGACTTGCTTCGCATCTATTACTCGCTCTGTAACGGTGGCGAAATATCGAAGCTTAAACTAATTAAAAAACATGGATTATAACGTATATCTATTTACATACCAGGTTTTCTTCTACATTATTTACCTTTTAACATAAATATTAAATACATAACTTCACGCCTGCATCCCTTACGGGGTAGGCAGAACACCACAGGTTATAAAACCAGCCTGATGTCACATTTGACAAATTTGGAAGCATTATAATGGTGGAGAGAGACTATTGCAGTGATAAGGGGTCAGCCTATCACCCACAAAGAACCTCTAATAAAACCTCTGTCACTTAAGTGACTTGTACAGTATGCCCGGGAAGAGGAGCAGCTTTCACATTCTATGTTTTTCCTTTGCTCCCAGTCCAGCATGGACCTATTAACATTAATTACAATATTCAAAATATAAAACTTCAAAGTCAAACTCGACAATTTTTATACACATTACGATTGTTTTTACTAAACAAACAGACAAAAAATCACTTAATATTATCTTACATAACATTCTTTTTAACCAGATAAAGAGGTTTTTGACTCATCACCATATGGTCTGTAAACACACCGAAACGTGTCTAAGGCCGTATACAGAAAGAAAGCTGGAAACTTATAAGCGCTTACCGGCGCTTGACAGCGCTGGTTCGTTCTACACAAAGAAGGCAGGTTGAGGCAGACCAAGCAAAATGTCGAAAAACGGACGATGATTTCCCAGCGCTGACCAGCGCGTGTTGAAGCTTGTCGGAACTTGTCGGCACCGTTCAGTGCTTATCGGCGCGCGTTCATATGTTTTCCTGCGCGGGTCACCAGCGCTGTCAAGCGTGGTAAGCGCTTATAAGTTTCCAGTTCTTTTCTGTATACGGCCTTAGGCCTGTGTAAGGCCGGCTTAGAATAGCCTCACCACCTCTGGATGAGCTTGTCGTAAAATGCGACTAATCCGAGTGACACCCGCTTGGTGATAAGACTATTTAGGTATCTGCTTGACCAGGGAACGTCTTTATATAAAACTAGCCACCGCGCGCGGTTTTACCCGCGTATCTTTTGATCCCGTGGGAATTGCGGGATAAATTATAACTTATAACCTTCCTCAAGAGTTGGGCTATCAAATGCAACAAGAATTTTTCAAATCCCACTTGTAGTTTCTGAGATTAGCGCGTTCAAACAAACAAACAAACAAAAAAACAAACTCTTCAGCTTTATATATTAGTATAGAAGTATAGATCTGCCTCCAAATACCTATCCAAATATCTTTGAGGTGTTCCCGCAGTACTTTATTAAGAGCCAATTCTTCACTAGATCCATGTGACCTCATTTTCACTTACCATCAGGTAAAATTGAGGTCACACTCGGGCTTAGTAACCTTTAAAGAACGTTTAAGTCGAACTAAGCGCTTTGATAGTTCCTTTTTGATACGGGTCGCCAAGGTTTGGAATGAACTGCCTGCGTCTTTTTTCCCTTACCGCTAAAGTCCTGGTACTTTTAAGCGTCGAGTGAACAGGTTCCTCGTGGATGGACGTGCACCACCTTAGTCTTCATGTTCACTTAACATCAGGTGTCATGGAAGACAAACATCCCATCTTTACTTTACAGAAAAAAAAAACATTTCAATGTAATAACTCCGTGTAATTTCCCGTTTTGTTTAAAAAGTGTTTTATTTAAATAATCACTTTCTCTTCTCATCCAAAACCCATGAAATAAGTGGAGAAACAAATATCCAAGTCCTTGAACCGTGGTAAGCGCTTCTCAACTGTTTACAGTGGTGGGGCTCTACCAAATTGTCGCCGCAAAAAGTAGAGGCTCTGCCATACATAATAATTATTGGGAACCACCGCGCGCTGTAGAGCAAAGCGGACATTTGTTTTAGGATAAAGTTTTGATTTTTTAATGATCAGATAAAAGTTATCTAATAAATAAATTATTACTCGACAGCTTGAAGCTTGTCTCAAATTTATTGTCATTCTATGTTAGGTAACTTTTAGCTGCCGATTGATAAATCAGGCTTTAATTTAATTATTTATTATTAAATTAGTTTGCTGAATTTAAAGAGGTCGGGGTTCACATTGGATACCAATTTGGTGTTATACATCTTAACTTAGTTCTAAAGTAGCTTAAAAGAGAATAATAGAATTGTGAATAATATAATTATCATTCCAGAGCAGCACACAACGCAAGCACACATCTCGAAAACTATCAAGCGATGTCAAATTCAAAGTCAAAAAATATTTATTTCGTAAGTAATATTATCCGATGGGGTAAAACTGCCTTAGTTAGAAGCCAGTGGTCGCGAGTTCAATCGCCCTCTGAATGCAAATATTTGTGCTTGTCGTGATTTTGCATTGGTCTATATGATATAATTATGTAATGGATGTATTGAAGCAAAAATGTAAGTGATAACTTTATGTATCAATTTTAACACAAGCTATGAGCTTACTATGTGCTTATGTTACGTATGGCACTGTGAAAAAAAGTCTATCAATTTAAATATTAAGTATTGTTAACTTATATATGTATTTTCAATATAAAGAGCGGTCTATTCACAGACTTTCAAAATCAGAACTTTGATAACTGATGATAATTTAGTAATTAGATTGTCTTAATCATAGTAAATTAATCTTAGTAAAATATTGTCAAAACAACCAAATAACAGCACGCAAGAATCCCTTTCAAAAATGTCCGCTGCCTCTACAGTGAGTCAGAAAATCAGCCATTTTGGTGCACGAATTTTTAATTACGAATTTTTTTTGCGCGCCCTCGGCCCTGATTGGCGGAGCGGTTAGCTGCGTTCATCAACTTTGATTTTTTTCTGAGCCTCGTTTAATTTTCTAAGAATTGAATTAAACAAATTTAATTTTGAAATGTTTTAATAGTTTTAATTTTCATTGCTTGAGTATTTCGTGACATACTTCATAGTCGGGAGGTAAGGAATGTTAATATTGGAGAGAATGTTGTTGTATTTTATTAAATTTTTTTAAAGACGGGGAATTAGGATTGTATGAACACCACTTACAAGTTAGTGGTATCCATGCGAATGAACATCACTACTTAAAGCTGGTAAGATTCATAAGGCATTGCCGACACAAGAATGTAGCTAGGGAAGTTTATAATGCCTCATGTAAAAGGTAAGGGCATATTTTTAAACTTAAACCCGCATTTGACCTGCAGAATACCCGCAGAATACCTGATGGTAAGTGAGGATGAAATCGAAGATGACAGCACAAGGAGTTAGGTAAGAGCTGGTTCTTCATTAAATATTTCCGGAATATATTTGGCAGCAGTTTCATAAAAAAAATAATAATATTTTTGACACTCTCACAACATTATCTAGCCCAAATTAAGTTTCTTAAAGATACTAGTTTCTTATGGATACTAGCTAACTGATATACTTAAGAAATATATAAACATACATATTGGACAAATACATATTTTTTTATTATAAAATAAACTTAAATAAACATATAAACATCCATGACTTGACGACTAATATCTGTGTTCATCACACAAATATCCGTCGCCACCGGGATTCGAACCCAGGACCTCTGGCATAGAAGGCAATGTACGTTACCCCTACACCAAGCCGGTCGTCAAAGCAGTGTATTAACGGTTGATTGTTCCCACTCCCAAGAAAAGGAATGGCAGGCCGCGGCCCACGGCCCGATGGTTGTTTTCGGGAAGTTGTATATAAACAGATCGCTATAGAAACTGTGATAGCGCGATGTAGGTATTACGTCGTGTCCTTGTCATTCTATGAAGCGTCGCTAGATGTCGCTGCAGCAGTTTTTATATGAAGGGTGGTCAATAAACAGGCTGACCTTGAAGGAGTCCTAATATCACTTGAATTAGACCTCTTTTACGACACGGTTATTTAGGGGCGGTAAAGCCATTCTATGGTGACCCTAAAATAAAATAAAAATAAAAGACCCTAATCGAAAAAATTATGGTTTAAATCACTCTTTATCATGCAAGCATATTCATATGTCGTTAAAATAAGCCGCATGGTTAAGAAATCAGATACATCACCAGAAGGTCGATCTGTTGCGAAGATGTGGAAGAAACTCAACAATTATCTTTTCAAAGTAGTTTTTAATCAAACATATGTGTTATTATAAACTACTATATATAAATAAATAAATAAACCCCAGAAAATCACACAAAAGTCCTCAAAGTAAGCAAAGTTTTATGAGATACCATGTAGCGATCTAGGGGGGAACCTAGAATAAAAAAAACATTAACGCCCAAACACGAAACATTTTTTTTTCTTGATCTGGGTGGGAATCTAACCCGCGAACTTACGATTGGCGAAGTAGCGGCTACGCCACTGCACCACTTACACGGTCACATATATGGCTCATAATTACAATAAACAAACTTACTTTTTTACAAGCTATTTCTTGCGACTTCACTTGGATTACATATTTTTTACCATCGGGATATTCTAAACAGGGCAGTGAATATTCAGGTGGCTTTTTTTTCATGCGTAAGAGATGCGCGTCCCTAGTGCGTAGAACAAGGGGCAGTACCAACAGAATTCTGAAAATGATCGCGGAAAGGCTGGACTGCCTATACCTACATAGGTTATTGCTGTAACGTAGCGGGGGGTCGTTTTTCAGGGATCACCTAGGCTGAATTTTTCAATTATAATTATTTTCTAATTACTTACCTAAATCCTTATTTTCTAACATAGCTTAAGTGAAAGTGTACTAACAAAAATGAGTCTGTGTTACTTGCAATAAACGTTTTATTATTATTATTATGTATACTTACAGTTACACGCCTTTCGTCGGGAAAGACCCGAGAATCGGACCAATCGGTCGGGGATCAGGGCAATAGAGACATTATTATTTAGCGTAAAAGTTGAAGAAGTATCCATGTATCTCAATATGCATCCTGACAAACTTATAAAATATTCAACGAACCAGCACTGGGCAAGCTTGGAGGCTCACGGCCTTAACCTCCACTTCGACACGTCTCGGGAGCAGCGAAATAAGTTGAGAATTGCAACCCGAGATTATACACCTAATTTGTACCGCAACGATAGAGCCCATATTGCATGCAGCTAGCCTACTGTTATGAAGGTTCATGAAAACCAGAAAGAAACTGGAAGCAGTACCGAGGGGATTAAAAAAAAAATCTACGATCTGCAGCTCGTCCCTTCTTTTTTTTTTGATTGGAGGAAAACGTCCAATCAGGTGATTGGACCGCCCAAGGGGGAGCAGCGGGGTATGTGGGGATGATCCAGAAGGCCGGGCCCACCCACTAAAAACCTTCAGGTGTACCTCATCCGCTATAAGTGGAGCTCACGGTACCGCATCACCCGTGAGCCCCGGCGGGTTGCGCTCAGCCTCAGCCGAGCACCCTCCTACTACAGAAATGGTCCAGTACACAAGACCATTTCCCCACCATAGCCCTAGTAGCCGCATCAGGTGCAATCTGCTCGTCCCTAAACTATCTGCCTCGCTATACTTGTGGAATAGCGAGACTAAATCTATGGCTATAACTGTTATAAGGTTGCACGTTCTTGGAACTTTCATTAAACGAAAAAGCAACAATAGTGGGGTGAGCGTGTTTTGCAAAAATGATATTAATGTGAGTTCCACTAGTAATCAAAATCGAAATCAAAACGAGAAAGAAAAGGGGCAGATATTTTAATAATTGTCAATGCGGGCATTCCCTGCAAACAATGACGCACCTACTCACCTGCCCAGCATGTCCACATAGCTGCACACTCAAGGAATTGATGGAGGCAAGCGATGGTGCTGTAGAGGTGGCGAAATTTTGGACAAACAAAATTTGAATTTGTGTCGACTCGCAAGAAGAAGAATATACAGTACAAACATATCACCAAACTGAGAATGGGTTAGTCGACTTCAATCGATAGTTTTTACTAGGTCACGTCGATAAGCGCCGTCGGTTGACCGTCACTCGGCGTCGATCAATTGCTGTGGTGACACCTTTAACTCAGGTAGTCATGGAATCAGCAAGTTAGCTTAAGAAATTAAATGTTTCAGGTATAACAAATTTGAAGGGACATGGTGAGTTCTTTGAGTATTGAAATCGCTTCGGGCTTAAAATGAACCCATCGTGCAAATGTTATTCCAAACCAGATTCAGTAGAAATAAGGCATCTCAACGTCAAAAGTCCAGTCCGCCATACAGTCTATGCATCCGTGCGTTACGATACAGAGAAACAAATCTTTGTTGTGTTTAACATTAAAACCACGCGCCTCACCCGCATCTAACACTCGTCTAACAAGCATTACTGCGACGCGAAGCTGGGCGGAGAGCAGCGGAGAGCAAGAGAAAAGTGGTGAGCGTTTCCCCTGAAGCGGTGCGGAGTGGAGCATACTTTTGAAATTGCGCATTTTTGTGCTCATAATCATTCAATGATAACTACTATGATGCACTGCGCGCGAGTCGTTTGTACAACATAACCTAGCTGCCATCTACACCGCACCGCCCCGCTGCCCTCTGCTCCGCTGTCCTCCGCTCCGCTTCACCTCGCTGTATTTTAACTCGTAGATCTATTTTGTTTCCGACATGAAAATCACAACAGACAATTACGGTCCACAGAAAATTTGATGCTGAGCACTCCAATACATAAATCGCACTGCTTTAATCAATCCTTTTCCGTGAGAGCAGTGTCCTTGTGGAATAAACTACCATACGAGGTAAAATCAGCCCCTTCACTAAATTCATTTAAATTTAAATTGAAGAAATATTATCTCTCTTTGCTCAAAAATTAGAAGAAGTATTCTTATATGTGTATTATTATTAGCTTGTAGGATCAAGATTTGTATTTAAACCTAGGTATTTATTTATCTATATATTGTATGCGTATGTATAATATATATAATATATAATAAATATGTATTATAGTATTTTTATTTGTAGTATGTTTATTGTTAAAATGTAGTTGAACTTGTGCTTTATTAGTACCTACTGATCTGTCTAGGTTACTGTGGTATGGTTTTTATCTTTACTCAAATACAAGGTTGTCTGGTAGAGATCGCTTTACAGCGATAAGGCCGCCTGTTGCGCCTATCTGTATGTTTTTTCATTGTATTTTTCCCCCTTTTGTAATTGTGTGCAATAAAGTATAAATAAATAAATATCCGTTCAGATCTGCTTCACTCCACTCGTGCTGTTAATTAAAAATACTGTGAGAAAGACAATAGAGATAACATTAATTTCATCATTACTTCACCATCATCACTAAACTAAACCCACCATACAGATACAAATAGATCACACTAGATGGCGACAAAATTATGTGCAGACAATTTCGTTTTAGGACTAACCATGCAATTCTGTACTTGTCTGTAAATAATTTGAGTTTTGTTGCAAAGCGAGTGACGAAGTGCGAGGTTTGCGCTGCGCGGGCGCTTGTGCTTTGAACGCGCTCTTACCATACCACAGTGACCTTTAGAGGAAGTTCGTATCATTGACGGCTTTCGTGATGCAGTGTTCTAGTTCTAAGTGTTCTACCTACTATGCAAATTGTGAGGTCGCGTGTTCGATTCCCGCACGTAACTAGAAAAAAAAGTCCGGGCTTTTTCATCCCTCTGTATTTAGGTTCACAAGCTTTGGCTATATTGGGGCCATATCTTTGGTGTGCTTGTCTGGAGATTTTATTTGTGTTATTTTTCTTATTCATCTTGGGTACCGAACAAACTCTATGAAGAAGTAATCATAGTTCTGACTTGACACCTTTGTAGTAAGCCACCATGCCCTTAGAAGTTTGAAACGTCTTCAAAGTGCAGGTGGAGAAACGGGATCCCATCATCATCATCATTTAGCCAGGACACATGAACTGCAGGGTAAAGATCTCCCAAGGTTCTCCTCGTCACTTGGGTCCGCGTTGCCATCATCCAGCGTTTACCAACGACCTTGACCAGATAGACAGTCCACAGTTCGTGGCCGTCACTCGAGAACTTTACGCAGACGCCGAGACCCAGCTAGTGCGTAAGGGTGCTACTGACCAATATATCGACGTCGATCGACGGTCTACCATACATACATACATAACCTCACGCCTGTCTCCCTTTGGGGTAGGCAGAGACAAGGGAACACCAATTGCTTCGATCCATACATACCTCTTTCGCTTCCTCCACGTTCATTAATCTTTTCATACATGATCGCCGGTTACGGGTACTTTTAACTAGGCCCTTTTTAAGAACGTCGCCAATTTGATCGGCGTACGTTCGCCTAGGGCGGCCCCTTCCGACAGCACCATCCATTCTTGCTCTGTACACCTCTTTCGTAAATCTACTTTCACTCATCCTTTCCAAATGTCCAAACCACCGTAGCATACTCTTTTCAATCTTAGTCACTACATCTTCTTTCAATCCGCATCTCTTTGTTATTTCACTATTGCGCACCCTATCACTCAATTTCACTCCACACATGCTTCTCAACGCTATCATCTCCACAGCATTAATCTTGCTTTCATGTCTCTTCTGCCACACCCAAGATTCACTTCCATACATAAGCGTTGGCGCCAAAACTCCCTCAAGTACGGCAAGACGAGCCTTATTCGGTATAATTTTGCTTGCCATAACCGAGTACAAGGTCTACCAACGGTCTACCAACGGCGTCAATTCACGGATAGACGTTGACTAATCTATTCAACCATCGATCCACGGTTGTAACACCCTAAGAGCGCTTTGGTAATTACAAAAAAAATGTTTAATTCTAATATGAAAACAGTTATAAGGATGTATTGACATCTAGCGACGCTCCATTTCTTTATTTCTGTTAAAATCATCCAATCTATCATTGACGGTATTGCACCTCATTTTGTGTTGATAATGGTGTGTTTCCGGATTTAATGAAACTAAGTAAAATTATTCCCGTATTTAAAGCAGGAAGCATGACTGACCCCTGTAACTTTAGACCGATTTCTATATTACCAACACTCAGCAAAATTTTTGAAAAACTTATTTTAAATCAACTAGTTGTACATTTCTATAGCAATAATATAATGAATCCGAATCAATTTGGTTTCACACGGGGTCGCTCAACAACTGATGCCGGTGTTGAGCTTATCAAACATATATTTGATGCCTGGGAGGAGTCACAGGATGCCTTTGGTGTCTTCTGTGATCTGTCCAAGGCTTTTGACTGTGTTTACTACGATACACTCCTCATGAAGCTTCACCACTATGGAATCAATGATAGGGCACTTGATTTTATAAAATCCTATTTATGCAATAGAATGCAAAGAGTTGATATTAATGGAAAGAGATCATCGAGATCAGCAGTACATATGGGAGTGCCCCAGGGATCGATTCTTGGGCCTTTCTTATTCTTAGTTTATATAAATGATTTGCCATTTATGGTAAAAGACAAGTGTGAGGTCATATTGTTTGCTGATGATACCTCTTTTCTTTTTAAAGTTAGTAGGCAATTAAAGAATTGCTTTGAAGGAAACAATTGTATTGAAATCGTGGAGAATTGGTTTTCAGCCAATAACCTGCTCCTCAATGAAAATAAAACTAAATTTTTAAAATTCTCATTGCCTAATATCCGGCATGTAAATACTAATTTAATTGTAAAAGGACAAGAATTGAGCCCTGTAAATTCAGCAGTGTTCCTTGGCATAACCCTAGACGCTCAACTACAATGGGGACCACACATAGAAAGATTGGCGAAGAGACTTAGTTCTGCAGCATATGCCGTCAAAAAGATGCGAAATATTTCTAATGAAGCTACTGCGCGATTGGTTTATTTTGGTTATTTTCATAGCTTAATGACATACGGCATTCTCCTTTGGGGAAATGCCGCCGATATTAAAACTATCTTTGTGCTGCAGAAACGGGCTATTCGCGCAATCTACAAACTTAACTCCAGAGCGACACTTAGAAATAAGTTTAAGGTAATAAATATTCTCACGTTTGCGTCACAATATATCTTTGAAAATCTTATGTTTGTAAAAAAGAACTTAAACATGTTCCGTAGAAAATGTGACTTACATAATGTTAATACTAGAAATAAGTATAAGCTAGCCGGCTATGATAGTAGACTTCATAAAGTCACTAACTCATTTATGGGTCAATGCATACGTTTTTATAATAAGGTTCCCACAAATATTCAAGACTTACCGCTTGATAAATTTAAAGAAACTATTAAACAAAAATTGTGTAATAAAGGCTTTTATACAATATCTGAATATATGGACGATAAAAGTCCTTGGTTGTAAATTGCTTTTCTAAAGTGCTCAATCTCTAACTCCTTCTCCAACTCCATCTCCAACTCCATTTCCAACTCCATCTCCTTCTTATCCAACACCACCACCATCTCCTTCTTGTCCATACAACAGCAAGAACGTCATGCTCCCTCAGGTGGCAAGGCTAGCGGTAGCGTCGGGTGTCGGGTCACCCTCTTCCTTAAAATATGGTTGAGGAGGGTGATGGCTGGTGCTTGCGTTATACTCGTGAACGGGTGCTGCTAGTGGTGCCAGGTCGTTTTGCTGATGACTTTATGACTTTTTTCAACTTGACTCCGACTTCCCCATTTCCATGTCCACGTCCTGTCTTTGTCCACGACTATCCTCATCCCCATCCGCATTATCTGTATTCTCTCTCACCTCTATCGCTGCGTCTATCTCTGCTTCTATCTTTACCTCTATATCTAGGTCTACGTTTCTGTCTAGTACTTGATTGCCTATTGTATAAATATAATAGTAGACTCCAGAAGATCAACTCGTTCATGGGTCAATGTGTACGCTTCATTTTATAATAAAATCCTAAAATATTTAAGATTAACCCTTTGTTAGATTTATGGATAAGTGTTGATGTGAAAAGTGATATCCGGATGCAAGAAGATGATTTCTCTTATTTTTAAAAGATGATTGCTGTTGAGTTTCTTGCCACTTCTTCTCAACAGATCGACTTTCCGAAGTGGTGGTAGATTCAGTTGAATTTGTAAATTATTTGACTTATTTCAAATGTATTTAAATACTTACGAAATAAAGAATTTTTGAGTTTGAGTGTTTGAGTTCCATAGAACGATGACGACACGACGTAATTCCTACATCACGCTTTCAAAGTTTATATAGCGACTAGCTACAAGGTATCAATCGCTACAAGCTTAATTTAAAACTTCTTTCTAAAATGTCTCATGTCTGCATAGATGTAAAAATATACGATTGTAGGGCGAACTATTTGGATTTATTGTGGGCTTAGAATAGTCCTACAGCCTGGGTAAGCGAGTCGTGAAAGGCGACTAATCCCGAGTTAGGATCCTTTCATCATCCTCCTGGCTACCGACCACCCTGCATATAAAACCTGCCGCAACATACCACAGCTCCTTTCTAAACTCGTGTCGTAGATAGATAGATAGATAATTCATTTATTGACAACTACAAGCTCACATCAATACATATAAAGGAGACTCCAATCCCTAACATTATTATGCACTTTCTTTTAATAATAAAAAAAATTTGATTTTTTTTTTAAATATAAAACTGTTCCGTTACTGACTGAGTGTCTAAGTGAATGAGTGACTGACAGATAATGTACAGCCGTAACTACTGGGCGTAGAGAGCTGAAAGGAGACAGAACCTGCTCCATACATTTCTGGGCCACGGTGTTAACAACTTGACATTTGTTTTTTTTTATTTAAAATATAATCATGTTTCATCACCGAAATTTTCAAGACAAACCAGTGTTGAGGAATTGAGATATCCATAATTTTGTCTATAGGTATACACAGAAGTTAAGTGAGCTTAGAATCACTTTCGAAAGCTATTCTTTTTCTTATTGTTGAGATCTATAATATCCCAAATAGAGCGGACAGCAAAAAAGTTAATATTTCACTCAAATGATTATTTATGCAGATCAATTAACATGAAACATATTTGTCAGAGAAGAACTAAAAGATACAAACAGGAAGATACTTACCATATCGGGTGTACGCCATTGACGAATAAGATTACACGTTTCTTCATCTAAAGCTCCTTTGTCTAAAGCTGCACAGCGACCAAACGCAATGCCACAATTAATACAGCGATCCATGTCGAAATGCAAAATCAGAAGTCCAATGACAAAAACCAAAAATCGTCGTGTAATGCGGGTTCTCGGGATCCAGTAGGCAAGCACAAAATAGTCGTTTATAGAAGAATCGTGAAGTCCGTATGAATAACTGAAGTCGTTAAAAATAGAAAAACCATGAAAATACTCAAGCGCAAGGAAAGAAACCAAACAAACGAGTGAACAAATAGATCGATTGACTTACTGAACGAGTCAATTACCATAGTTTCGTTCTTCATTCACTCAGTATTGCCGATCCTAATAAAGAATTTCGCCTATTTTAATTACAAAATAATTATTTAAAATAAAACTAACGCGGTTAGTTTACATTCATTTAACCTAATAATGATTCTCATTAATATTTCATTAATTTTACTCAGCGTATTTTCAATTATATTATGAGTTATTCATCCACACTAAAAACCCATGACAGCGATTTCCATATCTTGAATTAACTTGTTTCTCCCTCACTACATTTTTAGGGGTTTTATGTATTTTGAATAAGGACAAAATAAGCTATTTTTTTAGACCAAAGTCAACCTGTTAACCCTGTGGCCCAGGCTTACTCAGTTTCCTTTGAAACATACATTCTTTAGGAGATGTAGGGTGCACTAAGGAAGGAATTCCCGAAATTCCCACGGGAACGGGAAGTATTGGACTTTTTAGTTTGTATGAAAAATCTTATTCCTCGAGTGCAGGGATGTGATACTTGGTATAAAGGTTTCTCAATAAGTATCTGTTATTGAAGGAATTCCCGAAATTCCCACGGGAACGGAATATATAGGACTTTTGAGTTTATGCGTGTACGAAGTCACGAGCAAACGCTCGTATTACAATAAAATGGAATTAATAATGAAATACAATAAAAACACAATAAAAAAATTAAATACAATTTAAAAAAATAGAAAGAAATACAATCATAAAAAATAAAAATGAGAAAAAAAAAGTATGTTGTAGCAGTGCAATAAGCCGTAGCTCAGCGTCAGTTTTGCTCAGAGAGCAAAGCGCTGATATTCTGCCACAGCTTGGAAACAGGGGAGCGTTATTTATGTTAATAAAGAATAAAAATAAACCTTTTTATGATGATACAGTGCAATTAATACTATTTTAAAATGTATAAAGTAAAATTATCAAATGTCACATATTATAAAATCAAACAATGTCAAAAATAATAGTGCTTATCAGTTACGTTACGTACGGCCAAAGTTATTTGGAATCTTTTGTTTCTGTATCTCTAAAAGCAGTGCTTTTAGTTTGGTTTTAAAGTTGAGCTTGGATACGTCATCTTCGACCTCATCTTCACCAACCATCAGGTAAGATTGAGGTCAACGCGGGTGCATACATACAGAACTTCACGCTTGTATCCCTTATGGGGTAGGCGGAACACCAGAGGCTATAAAACCATCTGATGTCACCAATTTTTAGGTATTATAATGATTGAGAGAGACTATTGCAGTGACAGGGGGTCAGCGTATCGCCCGCAAAAACGCCAATAAAACCTCGGTCCCATAACTGACTTTTATAGTATGCCCGGGAAGAGAAGCAGCTGGTACATTCTATGTTTTTCTTTCGCTCTAAGTCACAGTAAGAACACAGAGGATATTTTTCATTGTGATATTTCTGCGTCTTAAGCTTTTACGCTGAAGAAGTAAATGCCAGTTAATATTTCATTTTTACATCTGAAATACTTTAATTACTGAATCCAGAAAATTTTGAATCCTACTCTACTAATATTATTGAAAGTTTGGATGGATGTATGTCCCTGATCAAGACGGCATGGCTAAATGAATCTTGATGAATTTCACAAAGATCATCTAGAATAGCATAAGTATAGGGTACTTTCATATGGAATTGCCCTTTCAGAAACTCTTGTTTTATTACTAAGGTTTTTATTGCTCAAAAAGCATCTGTTCGTGTCATATTCCATATAGAAAACTGTGTTTTGTGTAGACCTTTATTCAAAAAACTGAATGTCTTAACAGTCCATAATTATATATTTTTAAAATATGTGAATTTGTCAACAGCCATTTAGAATTGTTTGATTTTTTATATGATATTCCTCGTACCCGCAGCTGTAGACGTCCAAACAGATTATTGCTACCAACAATGTGAACAGCAATGGAGTCTAGAAGCTGTTCCTCAATGGCGATAAGAATTTATAATAATTTTCCCAATGACATTAAAACTCTTGTATCAATTAAAACCTAGATTTAAGACGTGGCTAGTTCAACAATGTTTTTATGAAATCAACGATAATATTTTAATTACGAGTTTTAATTATTTTTTTAATTTAAATTCTACATACATACATAACGTCACGCCTGTATATATGTGGTAGGCAGAATACCAGACTTTACAAGACCATCTGATGTCACGTTTGACAAATTTGGAGGTATTATAAAGAGAGACTACTATAGTGATCAATACAATCGGACCAGTCGGTCATTATTATACTATTGCAGTGACAGGGGGTCAGCCTATCGCCCACAAAAACGCCTTTAAAACCTCTGTCCCTTAACTGACTTTTACAGTATGCCCCGGAAGAGAAGCAGCTGGCACATTCTAAGTTTTTCTTTCGCTCCCAGTTCAGTATTTAAGTTCTATTTAACATTATTGTACCTACCTAACTAATTATTGACCAAATTTTTTTTGTCAGACCTCTAGGGGTGATAAATTGACAGAATAAATGTTTCTTTCTTTCTTAGTATGCTAGTATGATTCAAGTTTATTCCTTGAAATTGTTATATACAGGGTGACTTTTACAACACTATACTTGAAAAACTAAATTTAGGTCAAGCTGTCACAAAATATATTGTTCCCGATTTAATTATCAACTTGACATAGTAACAGTAAACTTCTTAGTTCTTTATCTTGACATTTTTGTACTGGACGATACCAAAATAAAAAAAATACGTATGTTGCCTTATGCTTCATAGATATTTCAATTTGGGCATCGATTGAAAAATCACCCTGTATAAAAATAAAGGTACAAGCTCTTTGAACTTTATAAGTTATTCTTAATATTATAGTATTAATATTTAGCGCTGGTCACACAACGGAAAATAAAAGAACACAAACCTTATTTTAATCCTTAAAGCTCTATGAGGCTGGTTTGGTCAATAAATGAGTTTAAATATAAGAAATGTTACAGTTTCATGGAAAAATAGCGTCACACTGGACTGAGAATTAAATAGCGACAGTAAAATATGAGCTAGTGATGAGCGTCGTATCGAGGCTTTATCGATAAAGAATATTTAACTGTGTTTTTGAGATTTCGATACGTTGTTATGTTTTAATTTAATGAAAAGTGTCATTTTCCGCAATAAATGTTATTGGTTTGTTATTTATTGACTGCAAGGAGACAGAACAGAAACTAACGATATTATTATTTAAGAATTACATAACTAAACAATTACATTTGCTTCCTTAAACAATATAATAGCTTTGTTAATCAATATAAGGAACTTAAAACTAAAAATAGTAAACAAATTGAAGTTATTAATCATCGTAAGCAGTATTTCTAACAAGACACAAATACTAATCTAATCTTCCTTGTATGACAAAATCTATCTCCTACTTCTGGTGCCACTGAAAATCAGCGTCATAGCATCCTTGCGATGCCATGGCTACAAAGCTGAGTGGTTACCAATTGGTGGCATAGATCGGTAAATCTGTCTTTTTTATTCTGTAATTTAATCTGTAATTATTTATATTGTTCTATGTTCCAATAAATATATTCTATTCTATTCTATTCTATACTCAAACAAAAGCTGAGACATGTTAAAAGGTAAAATTTTAAAATGTGATAAATTTTAAATCGTATCATTCTAATATAATGAAACGTCTATTATTTAATATTGTAAGTAATGTATAATGAAAACGAATATGTTTTATGAATTTTCTAATAATATTCAAAGTAGGTATGTTTACCTAAATCAAATATTTTCACTCTAATAGAATAGTACAATGAAAACTGACGAAACTTTAATGACAGAGCTAAATTTAAAAAATGCAAATGATCACTAACTTAGTTACAGATTAATTAAGGTCAAGCTTTTTTATCACCAAAAGTTTGACAAGATGTAAAAAAAATTTAAACTAGAAGTAAGTGGTTTAGAGTGAATGTTGTTTATGTAATTATTGTAATTTATATGAAAAAAATTACTCTTAACTTTGAATTTACATGCAATTATTCCATTAAAATTTTTGCAACATCGCTGAACGTGCATGGTCTAGTGAAAGAATTATAACATGTCTAGTATTTTATGATGTGTGACAAACCTTCACCATGCATTCAAAACAGAACTACTGTTTATAAAACTCACAGTGAAACTTAAAACTTGATGAAAAATATTTCACAAATAAATCAAAATCACACAAAAAAGTTATAACTAAAGCCTATCTCAAAATCACTTTCACGAAACCAAACTATATCAAATTCAATATTTGGGGGAATGTGGAACTACATTTAATGTTTGTTAGTATATTAACATTATAGTTCTATTTTCTCCCAAAACAGTTTCTTTATTGAATAAATTATGTGTACACATTTTGAAAAATATAATTAAAAAAATATTGATCAAAAGTAAAGTTAAGTAAGTACAAAAGAAAAGTTCTTCCAGCAGATCCAAGAGTTTTTAGTATGAATGAAAAAATGGTTTAAGCTACGATAATATTAAAGCTCCCACAGCCATCCAGAAACCAGTTTTGAAAATATCTAATCACATACTGACTTTGTGTTGATGACTACTTTGGTGATGGGGTAAATCTATCCGCCTCAGACGCCATTGGTTGCGGGTTCGATTCCCGCACAGAACAAGAAAAAAAATATGTTCCGTGTCCGGGTGTTTATCTATTTCTGTATTTATATTCTGGGCTCCCCCCTAGTTCGCTACATGGTATCTCATATCACAAGCTCTGCTTAGTTTGGGGCCATGTAGTTGGTGTGATTGCCAGATTTTACTTTTATTTATTTATTACGAAACTATCGACAACTCTTCCCATCACTATCACCCCATGACTAAATACCATGCGAAGTTAAGCTCCACAGTATTGTGAGCCTCATAAAAGCCTCTGAAGAATGGCGCATAAGTCCGTCGCAGGGTCTTTGTGAACCCCGTATTAATGAATTTATTGTTTATTTATTGTGAACTAAAACGCGCTTTAAGTATAGAATCGTGATTCTTACAGCGGATACCTCCTGATTTATATTATTATTATGGAAAAGTAGGAATTGGGATTTAAATCTATCATGTGGTAAATGCTGAGTATAGATTTATGCTTTAAGTCGGTTGCTTACAGTTGAGTCTGCAAAAACATTACATGGGAGTTTATTTTGAGTCTCACTCAAGGTGCAGTATCGCGGGGTTAACTTCAACCTTGTAAACAACTTATTTGATTTTAAAAACTAACATAAATTGTATTAATTTATTTGCCAGTATGTATGTCAAAATTACATGTTCATTCCAAAAGAGGTTTGGACAAAAATAGTTAATTTATTCACATTAGATAGATGGTCGAGATTCGAAGTCGTCGTGGCGCCGTGGTTACTGCTCATATCAAATGATATCGCAAGTTAAGCGCGCTCGGTGCGGCCGGTATTAGGATGGGTGACCGCCGACCTTCATTTCTCACGACGACTTCCGTCCTTCGGAGGGCACGTTAAGCAGTCGGTCCCGGGTGCTGTATACTTGTATACAGCAGTCGTTAGGTTTTGTCAGAAGCCATTTCGGCACCCTGAAATATCTGACATCCACCAACCAGCACCGGGCCAGCTTGGTGGATTACGGCTCAAACCTCCTCGTCACTCAGAGGAGAGACTCATAGCCCTGCAGTGGGCTCATTACACGGAGTTGTAATGATGATGATAGATGGCAGTCATGCCTAAGTACCTATTATGTCAAAAGTCGTGAAAGAAAATAAAAGAAAAAATACATCACAATGACACTTCGCTTGTTACACTTGACTTTGACATAAGTCTTGAGTACTACGCCATCTACATAATATCGATTTTTTTTAAATCATTTCTGAAAACTCCTCATTAAATTTAATTATTTAACGAATTGGCAAGCCGTCGATATCGAGACACTAGCCAAAATTTGATTTTACTACATACGTACATAACTTCACGCCTGTATCCCTTATGGAGTAGGCAAAACACCAGAGGCTATAAAACCATCTGATGTCATGTTTGGCAAAATACGGAGGTATTATAATGGTGGAGAGAGACTATTGCAGTGACAGGGGTCAACCTATCGCCCACAAAGACGTCAACAAGATTTGTCCCTTAACTCACTTTTACAGTATGCCCGGGAAGAGTTTCATCTGGTATGTACATTATATGCTTTCTACTACTCCCAGTCCAGTTGACATACACATCACATATTGATGATGTGTATGTCAAAATTAATTCAATATTGGGCCAATAATTAAGCTACTTTGCTAATTCCGCGACTTGTACTTGCACTAGTGATGCAGGATTTTCGTGAGTTGGTTCACCGCCCTCCCTCCCTCAAGCAAGAAGCAAGACATGCAATGAACACGCACTCGGAATACTGTAACCCACACCATAAGCTACCACCGACACGTGTTTCGCTTCAACCAGAAACATCCTCAGAGTGCAACGAATTGGCAAGGTAACTTGGTTATAGTAGTTCTCGTGGATTTTCGCAAAGTAACGCCTGATTCAATCAATTATATTTACTTTTTAAATGTCGAACCAAGGGTCACCAAATCAGAGTACTGACGTACTCGTATTGAACCCATTGACTAAAATCAAATCAATACTAACAGCTATTCAGTATAAGTTTTGTATGAAAACGAAAAAAGACGTGTGGCACTCGGAGACTGCCGCGGTAAAGCTATTGCATAGCATTTTTTATCAACTTATGCAATTATAATTATTTATCTATTTTATTGATGCAGTAATGTTTGATCTAATATGAAGTTCCAGAAGTTCCTAGTAGATGGCGCTGATTGTTTAT
Organism: Stenoptilia bipunctidactyla; assembly: GCA_944452665.1. Lineage (NCBI taxonomy): Eukaryota > Metazoa > Arthropoda > Insecta > Lepidoptera > Pterophoridae > Stenoptilia > Stenoptilia bipunctidactyla. The sequence goes on from OX101750.1 coordinate 15,786,313, forward strand.
TAAAACCCGCATGTAAAGTTATGAAATCAAAGTATCACCGCTGTGCCGGTCGGAGTGGGGGGTGTTAGGTTTTTTTCGTTACGGAATTTCTGGATTCGGTCCCCACGCTCAAGGCCCGCGATAGAAGCTATGCAATAGCTTAAAAACGAAATTAATTGCTTGAATTCACTTTCTATAGAATCCAATATGAGAATATAATGAGTTCCATAGCGGTTTATTGCTATTGACCGATTTATCGTATCATAGCCACTAGTTTGTCGCGCGACCGGCGCTCAATTTAGGTAATGTTTGTCACGCAATGTCGCAACACCACCGTAGTGCACTTGACAGTTGCGTTAAAACCGTTTTGATAACCTGATCCAGTTTGCATACAACAAATGATGATATATTTCGTAAAGCTTATGGATGAAGCTATAAGAAAGAAAAAATAGAGTACCTGTATTGGCAAAATCCGCATAAAACCTAAAAATAAATATCAATCTATACTAATATATAAAGCTGAAGAGTTTGTTTTTTTGTTTGTTTGTTTGAACGCGCTAATCTCAGAAACTACAAGTGGGATTTGAAAAAATTATTTTTGCATTTGATAGCCCAACTCTTGAGGAAGGTTATAGGCTATATTTTATCCCGAAATCTATAATAATATATAAAGCTGAAGAGTTAGTTTGTTTGTTTGTTTGTTTGAACGCGCTAATCTCAGAAACTACAAGTGGGATTTGAAAAATTCTTATTGCATTTGATAGCCCAACTCTTGAGGAAGGTTATAGGCTATATTTTATCCCGAAATTTCCTCGGGATCAAAAGTTACGCGGATAAAACCGCGCGCGGTGGCTAGTACTAATATATAAAGCTGAAGAGTTTGTTTTTTTGTTTGTTTGTTTGTTTGAACGTGCTAATCTCAGAAACTACAAGTGGGATTTGAAAAATTATTTTTGCATTTGATAGCCCAACTCTTGAGAAAGGCTATATTTTATCCCTAAATTCCCACGGGATCAAAAGTTAAACGGGTAAAACCGCGCGCGGTGGCTAGTTAGTAATAATCAAAGAACGATCGGGCCGGTCCTGTAGCACCGCGCCAAACTACTGACTTTATCGCGGTACTACAGGACTGCGAAGCAAACAAGTGGAGTATTGCTCTGCGATGTGACCGAAATAGCGTGCGCATACCTTAACACACCAAAAAGTCTCCGACACACTTAAATAATACGTCACGGTACAATTTAACTTCAAGAAGACACATTGCTCTGAAACCGGTTGGCAAAAAACGATAATATTGAAAGTCACCATTTAGTCATTCATAGTTTGTCATCTATTGAAACATTTTGACAAAAAATACGATTTCCTGCGATAACAATGACATTCGGCCATTATTCGGTGCACAGTCGGGTTGCATACCAGTGTCTGCGGTGAGCTATAGATGTAAAAAAAATGTTTGGTTATTTAAATGGAAGTGTAAAAGCGTATGTATAGTACCATATTATATTTTTAAGGCAACACCAAAAACCTGGATCTGTGTGAGTTATAGTGGCTCCTTGGCTTTTAACATTATTTATGGATTCATGATGTGTCGTTTGCAAGTTCTTAATAATAATTTGTTTGTCTACTCCCGTTAATCTTACTAATTAAGTATATAGTGTTCGATAAGTACGCATTTTCTTTTTAAAGTATATTGTTTGTCCTTAATCTATACTAATAGTATAAAGCTGAAGAGTTTGTTTGTTTGTTTGGTTGATCGCGCTAATATCAGGAACTACTACATAGTTTGAATTAAAAAAATATTTTTGTGTTTGATAGTCCATTTATCAAGGAAGGCTATAGATTATACCTATTACATCACGCTGTGACTAATAGGAGCGAAGTTACAAAGGAAAATGTTATGAAAACGGGAGAAATTATTCAATTTTGAGAGCTTCCATTGCGAACGCTGCGTAAACGGTTTAAGTCACACAAAAATAATGTATGACGAAATTGTCAGGACCTTACATATTGTACGGGATAAGATTCTTCATTATTTTATTATTTTTAGTTTTGTTTGTAGATAGATAGTACATTGGAGAAGAAACGTACATACCTTCCTATAGACATACTTCCGTTACTTTTACCCAGTGTGCCTTTCGTTTTAATTACGTTAAGCCTTATTTTTCAATTTTTTTACGTCTTTTTCATAAAACCAAGGTGCAGCTGCAAAACTAGTACACAGCTTTATTTGTTCTAGTTTTTGAAGTAACTCTGTCTGTTTATCTATCAGTAACACTTTCACAACGAAACTACTGAATCAATTTTGAGGATATTAAGAATAGTGCAAGTTTGAACTTCATGAAGGACATTATAATATTATTTATCCAACTCCGATAACCGATAATCACGCGGACGAAGTCTCGGGCAACAGCTAGTTAAATACTATATAGCAAAAGCTACATGCTTACCGTAGGTCCAAATGACGATGTGGAAAGCATTTGGCGTGATTTTTTTACTTAATAGATATTGGTACTTATGTTGTAACTTCTATGGACTCTTGTCAACGGACTTTAAGTAATCCACACACGCCGCAATAATCCACACACACACAGAAGCCATCATAAGATAAATTTAAATAATCAATAATAATAAAATGCAGTGTTAGTGCCCGTGTGCTGGACTGGGGCATTCTTATTATTTTAACCGCCGTATTAACTACGTGAAAACGGAAGTGCGTTTCGGGTAAATGGGAGGGGCAGTCTGTGAATTACCAGCTGAAGCCTTGGGTCGGCAATGCATCATCAATCTGAACATCTTTAATTAATGATTTCTACTATAATTTTGTCTAGTAGTTAATGCTGTATTTTTTTTATAAATTGTGTTACTTGTTAATGTTCTTGATACTGTTTGGCAAATCAATTCTTTATCTATCTAACTGTGTCCATGGGCCTGGTAACTGTTTGTCGTCAGGTGAAATCAGTGCCTGTTGCCTGCTCATAACATGCTAAAAATATATAGATAGAAAATATATTTCGGCATATCGCTAACGCTACACCACAACCTTTACTTTACCGAAACCGTTGATTTATAGTTATACGCCCTGACCCGGATGCGGTGCCTTTTTCGATAGTTTTTATGCAAAATTCAAACATTTGTCGTATAGCACAAATCGTATCGCATACAACATAGCGCATTGTGTGTGTAGAAAGCTCTTCCATTCATGAACTTATAAGATAAATGATTTTAGTGTTATTTGTTACAAAAAAATTTGGAATATCGTTGGATTGGTTATTGAGCGCTCATATTTGGATATTTTATTTAATTTTTCGATGACTAGAATCATATTTGAATTCTCAATGAGGAGTTTTCTGACAGCTCATACAATTGGTTCAAAAAACCTCTATAGATGGCCCTTTTAAAAAGCCGAAGGCACTAAGTCTATATACTATAATGTAGTTATGTGATATTTACCATCTATGGTTTTTTTTAAATATTTTATTTAACGGGCCTGGTACTATCTATGGTATTTATAAGTTCAATTTCTGATACAGACGTCAATTAATTTATTTTACTTTTAAAAATGCAGTGTGGAATACATGGCTGTATGACAGACAAGACTTCGCCTTTTGTAAAGCGCCATCTATTGAAGCCTTTTGTGCCATTTTTGTACCGTTTTGTTTTTTAATGAGCTGTCAGAAAACCTCTCATTTCATTTGTATTCAGTAGCTGACTTCAGAGTGGCCAGACTCAAAGCTCTGCAGTGGGTTTAATACAAAGAGTGGTGATGATGATGAACGGTATAAAATTTGTGAATACAAAAAAAAAGATTAGAAAGAATTACCTAGGGCTCGTAGCAAACTCAAACTCAAATATTTTTATTTCGTAAGTATTTAAATACATTTGAAATAAGTCAAACAATTTACAAATTGAACTGAATCTACCACCACTTCGGAGACCACCACTTCCACCACTTAGCCGTATTCTTAGCCGTCCAAACGAATACGAAACTTAGTGACCTGATCATCACCATCACAACTCTTTGTAACTCATCCACTGCATGGTATGAGTCTCTCCCCTGGGTGACGAAGAGGTATAGGACATAATCCACCAAGCTGGGCCTGTGCTGAGTAGTGGATGTCAGAATTTTCAGGGCGCCGTAATGGCTTCTAACAAACTCTAACGACTACTGTATACAAGTATACAGCACCCGGGACCAACTGCTTAACGTGCCCTCCGAGACACGGAAGTCGCCGTGAGAAATGAATGGTCGGCGGTCACCCATCCGAGTACCGACCGCGCCGAACGTTGCTTTACCTGTGATATCGTATGATACACAAAGTAAACCACGGCGCCACGACGACTTCATGTGACCTGATACGATAGCGAATATAGGTACTATAGGATGAAAATAAGTCGTAAACAGCAATACTGGGTGACTGGTGGGTCACTTTTGAAATTCGAGGACGTGATTGTTTGAGATCATACATGAAGAGAAAAACTATAATAAAAAATAAATAAAAATTATTTACTGAGTAAACTTAACAGAAAGTTAAAGAATTGATTACGCAACGAGTGGTTACACTAGCGTAAGCAGCAATCCGCGTGCCAGGTCACGTGCCTCGGCTGACTCAGGCGTAAGTAAAATGAACAGTAACAAAACTTAATTTATTTACAGGGTATTATGGTAAAAAATAAGTACCTACTTTTATTAGATCATTATGATCAGAATCGAGTACAGAGTGCTTTCCTTCTGTATCTAAAATTGGTCACCAGTCCCCTGTATATTTCTTATTGTTTAACTTTAGTTTAAACACGTGGACGTGACAATAGGCAAAAACATGAAAAAGTGGCAATATGCAAACGATGTTTGATAATTTTCAACTGACTTCCAAATAAGGAGGAGGTTCTCAATTCGTCTGTATGCTTTTTTTGTGTCTTTGTTACACGATATTTCGGACAGTTATAGATCGATTTTGAAAATTCTTCTTTCATATGATAGAGCATACTTCATAGTTGGTTCCATATAAATTTCACAGGAAATCGGTTAAGCAATTCATAGAAAATTTTAGATTTTTGAAAAAAAATTTATGAGTTCGGAGAATGTTTATGCCAAAACCAAACTCAGCCAAAGTTTTGACGTGAAGTCAGTTTTTTGATGCTCTGCATTCGTTGATTATTATTTGTTTACTTTTCGTCATAATCACCCTAATTCCTACGTTAAATGTCGCCGACTCTTAGCATTTTTACTTAGATTAATCTTTCAACCTTATAACTATAATTTGCTCCCATGCTGGACTGGGAGCGAAAGAAAAACATAGAATGTGCCAGCTACTTCTCTTCCCGGGCATACTGTAAAACACAGTAAAGGGACGGAGGTTTTATTGGCGTTTTTGCGGGCAATAGGCTGACCTCCTGTCACTGCAATAGTCTCTCTCCATCAAATAATACCTCCAAATTTGTCAAATGTGTCATCAGATGGTTTTATAGCCTCTGGTGTTCTGCCTACATTAGGGATACAGGTGTGAAGTTATGTACGTCATGTGTATTAAAATATTTAATAAATCAGCAACGAAGATAAAAACTTATATTTAAATTTATCCTACGCTAGTGGCTAATAGACCAATGTTTTTATACAATTAATGATTTTTTTATAGAAAATTTGACGTATAATAAATAAATGTATCTGATTTTTTTCAAACCTAAATAGACATGATATTAAATATTTAATTAAATTGTATGGATGTATGATTTTCAATTTGATGAACTTTAATTGAATTGTATAATTGTTTATAGACTTATATTGCATTCCAGTAAAATATGAGCTTAATAACGAATATTTACCACCAAATGTATATACTACCATATTTGAAGAAATAAATTAATTTTGAATTTTGAATTATGTTATGGACGACCACTTCGGCGATGGGGTAAACCTGTCTGCCTCAGACGCCAGTGGTTGTGGGGTCGATTCCCGCACGGAACAAGACAAAAAAAAATGTTCCGTATCTGGGTGTTTATCTATTTATGCATTTAAATACTAGGTTCCCCCTAGTTCGCTAAATGGTATCCAAAAACACAAGCTATGCTTACTTTGGGGCCATGTAGTTGGTGTGATTGTCTGGGGAAAAAAAATGTGCTCCTGGTATTCATGAATATTATCAATAAATTGTTTTGCTGCTAAAATTAATGCAGTGAGTTTCCTTAAAATACTGTTATAGAAACAAAAAAGTGTGTACATTTATGTCGCCCCCTGTATAAAGTTAATTTATTTTATAACAGAAATAGATTAATAAGAGACAGTTCTCGCGAAGCTTTAATCAAGAGTTCGTTTACATTGTAAAAAGTCGGGGTCAGTTTCGGAAACGAACTTCTATCAAATGTAAACTAATAAATTAATTATGTAGTCCCATAGTAGGCTTTTTTTTAGGTATGTATTATGGGAACCATACATCGAAGGGGTGTTCTAGAAAAAACCAAGATCCAAACCAGTTTCGTTACTGAACCTAAAAGTTTTTGGAAACAAGGTGTTCGTTCCCAATCCCCAGAAAAGGGATGGCAGGCCGCGGCCCACGGCCCGACGGTTGATGTCGGGATGTTGTATATATGCTAGTCGCTATATAAACTTTAATAGCGCGATGTAGGAATTTCGTCGTGTCGTTGTCGTTCTATGTCGCTAGATGTCGCTACAAGTTCATTTCCTAATCTGGGCCTGGGTCTTTTTGTTAGTATTTTATTACCTCTAGTCTAAGATCCGAACTTGAAAAGATCTTCACCGGGCTGATAATAGAATGAAACCTGTTTTAGAACAAAATTAGTATATTAGAAAATATGTTAAGACTGGGTTGCCTAAAAAAAACCTGGACAGACTTTTTTTAAAAGTCTTTATTAAGCTTCACCTGTCCGTTATCTGTAATCAAATCTTACAAGTTAAATTTCCACTTCCCGGTTTCCGCTTGAGCTAAAATTTGGCATGCATGTATAAATCGCATGACAATGCAATATTATTATATCTGATTTGATGATGGAGATGGAAGGTGGCCATAGGAACTCTGTAATTAAACGACGCAACCCCATCGAGTTTGGGTTCGTTTCATTCGTCTTGATGAGTACTTTGATACTAGATGGTAACGACGGTCTGATGATGGAGCTAAAAAGCGGCCAAAGATGCCAGTTACCTTCACTTGCTTGATAATGGAAAAAATATATATCAATATAAGCGTTGTTTTATTGCGAACACGTTGATATCTTTTCAATTTCGGATCTCCTACTACTCTGTGTGACTCAAAACTTAAGGTTGCAGACGGCAGCGAGAGCGACTGCGCGGGCAGCAACGTGGGGAATCTGGGCCGTTCTCGACGCCAGCGGTTTCATACGGACTCAATACTTCTATCGTGTCGCGGAAATCGCTGCCCGCACCGCTGTCGCTCTCGCTGTCACCGTCGCTGCCGTCCAGTATTCAGCCTTAGTCTCAAACATATTTAGCGATGGTTTGTCGATGCGGGTAATTATGTGTCTCATTTCCCTGTTACGAAAATTAAAAATCTATACAAAAATGTTTACGATTATAGGAAAAAACTGCCCAAACAATAAACATGCCAGAGACCAATCCACACATGATTATGAATCGATACCAAAATATAGTAAAACTGAAGAATTAGTTTGTTTGGTTAAACGCGCTTATCTCTGTTACTAACGGTCTGATTTGAAAAATTCTTTTTATTTAAAAAAAATCATTTTTTTTATTCATTATAGGTTTACAAAAAAACACTGAATGAAAGTCAAACGGTAGATGAAGGCTGCGCGACGTGGAGGATCTTAGGTGAGGCACTGTCCAGCAGTGTGCGTCTCTCGGCGCACGAAGATGATAATCGCCCATTATCCTTCAATATAGCAAACTACCTACTTCTTCGACCCTAGCTAGACCGAGAGGAAAAAAGATGGCCTAATAATATTGTCTTAAGTTTTCGCGATTCATACTATTAAATAAAACACTTTTTAACCGGATGTATCGCGTATATTTACATTTTAAATCTTAACTCGACGTTTCGGTGTCTTTGCAGACCCCGCGGTCACGAGCGATTAATACTTGAAGAAGGTTACAGACTATATATTATCCAGAAATTCCCACGCGATCTTAAGTTACTCGGGTAAAACCGCACAAAGCTGCTAGTATTCGCTTTTTTATTAGAGATTAAAGCCCGATTTTTCAAAGGACACACAAAAGTTATTGAATGAATAACTTAAATTAAGTTAAGTAACTATCCTAGAGCCAAGATTAGTCATTGTCATACTATTATTTAAAATCCTAAAACGACATTATTCCGCCGAGTAGTACATAATTCGACAGATAACTTTTATTTGACGATTGAAAAATCGGGCCTTAGATTAATATAGAAAACTTTATGCGTTTTGTATAACACAAACCAACAAATAGCGCTTCACAAAACGCTTAATTTGGAGCTAGATGGCGCTGTCTGAATATTTTCAACTACTCAATATTATTATTATTACGTCTTTGACCTTCACAATCTATAAAATACCACCTATGGGGATCCATTGACAATTTTATTAAGAACGAAAAAAGCACTTGTCAAAACAATTAGGGTTGGTGGCTATTGGGTCTGCGTTCTTTTCGTATATTCGACTAGACTTTTTGAGAAGTAGGAAGGTGTAAAAAATACACATAAAGCCTTTACATTTTAAATACTTTGGGTAACATCTTCGCTCAAAAACATTCCAAAATGGACTGGGGTAACGAGCGCTGTACAGCTGTTTTGCCTCACAAGAAATAAGACTCGTTATGCAGAGATAATTGCCAACCTTCACAAATCGTAGATGCGTATTAAGAAGACGAAGATATGATGATATATTGCAATTATAGTGCATAGTTTAAGTTTGAAAATACTTAATTTCAATCTCAATTTTAACGTATTTAATTTCATTTACTAAACTGTATAAACTTAAGATAATATTACAGTAATATAAGAATAATTATAATAATAATTATTTTATCTTTGGGTTGGGTCCCTTTGTCGACTTACGTGGGTTTAATAAATACCTCGTCCTGTAACCCACAGGAAAAAAGGCATCTATTTCCTTTTTTTTAAATAATTTCTTCTCCTTCTACTCCTTCTTTGCTGATAGTTTTGTGTGCGAGATGGATACGTGTTTGTTGATGTTTGCGTATCTGGCGATATTTAATTGCGTATGAAATATTATTATATGATATACAATAATATTTCTTTGTTGTTTATTGTTAAATTTATATATTTTGTAACAAGAGTCTCAGTTACATATTTTTTTTAATTGAAGTAACTACTCTTTGAACTGAATGTATTGTAGAAGAAGAAAATAATTATGTATTTTCGTTGATGGTAGGTATTGCTTATACTACTCCCAAAGTTTTATTACTATTCACTGCATAAAAAACATATATTGTATCATTGGCGGCTAAGTCTGAGTTGCCACTATACCTTAGCTGCAGTGAACGCCTGTCGTCGTTTTTTAAAGATGGCTGCCTCATTTGCGTGTTATTGTGTGGACTAACACAATTGTTATAAGTTTTTACTGACTGTGGAGTGAAGAGGACATTCTTATATCCTCCATGTTCAATTTATTAATCGATTCGATAGTTGTTTTTATTTAAGTTGAGCATGTTGCAAATTTAGCTGTTTAAAATAAAGAATATTAATAGTATGTTACGCTGAAAATATAACTGACTGTAAATAGTCTATAATTGACTTGCTTTTATCCATATCATATAAATTATAAGTTAAATTTTATATTTTTCTTGGGTGAAAGTTAGTTAAACTTCTTTCTTTAATTCTCTCCACATTATACACATCCTTACTTCCACAGTATTTTATCAAGCCCAAATTAAGTTCCTTAGAGAACTTACTACATTGGTTGAAAAGTTCGCGGCCTGGCCATTAAAAAAAAAACTTTTGTTATTTTTTCTGCCGTCATTTTGAACTGTCATTATTCAATTGTCAGCCCGCGAATTTTCAATTTGATATCTTGTTTAAATAAAATTTTACGAACAATATAAATACGTGTGTAGAACAAATTTTCACTAATGGAGAAATTTGAACAACGTGCTGTGATTAAATATTTGTTTAAAAAAAGATTAACACCAAAGGAGATCCATGATGACATGCAAACAACATTAGGGGAATCTGCCCCGTCTTATACCACTGTGAAAAAATGGGTTGCAGAATTTAAACGTGGACGAGAGAACATCGAAGATGACCCTCGCTCCGGCAGGCCAATGACGTCTACGACCGAAGAAAACATCAATAAAGTGTGTGATCTCATATTGAAAGACCGTAGATTGACTATCAGAGAAATTGCAGACACTATAGGCATCTCATATGAACGAACGCAAAACATCATTGTCCATGAACTCGGCTTTTCTAAGGTTTCGGCTAGGTGGGTCCCCAGATTGCTTTCAGTAGAGCAAAAGCGAATTCGACTCACAATTTCTCGCGACTGTTTGGAGATGTTCAAGGCTGATCCACAAGGTTTTCTTGACAGATTTGTGACAATGGATGAAACCTGGGTTCACCACTATACCCCAGAATCAAAACAACAATCCAAACAATGGAAAAAATCAGGTGAACCAACTCCGAAAAAAGCAAAGGCAATTCTGTCGGCTGGCAAGGTGATGGCGTCGGTTTTTTGGGATGCTAAGGGTGTCATTATGGTGGACTACATTCCAAAAGGCGAAACAATACTATAGCACCCTTCTGCGCCGTTTACGTGAAGAAATTAAACACACGTTAGCCCAGGATTACTGAGAAAGAAAGTGTTGTTTCACCAGGACAATGCCCGAGTCCACACGTCTGTCGAGTCTATGGCTAAATTCGTGATTGTGGTTTTTTGATTTGGTACCTTCGGACTTTCATCTGTTTCCAAACCTGAAAAAACACCTCGGTGGGCAAAAATTTTTAACGATTGAAGAGGTCGAAGCCGCTGTTAACCTGTATTTTGAAGACCTTGAGGAATCTTTTTTTAAAACAGGTATGGAAGCTCTGGAAAGCAGATGGAAGAAGTGCATAGAGCTAAATGGAGATTACGTCGAAAAATAAAAATATTTTTGTATGTACTTTATTCTGTTTTCTTGACTAGGCCGCGAACTTTTCAATCCACCCTCGTATGTTACTGATAAACTTAAGAAAAATAATTGATTTAATTCATATATGATTAGAAAATAAACTTAAATAATCATTCACGGAGGATTAGCGTCTTGATGACTCCATGACTTATAAATGTTAATACCTTTTCGGTGCTTTGTTTAATGATTAAGTTAAAAAGTCTATGTTTTTTGTCACCAAAGCAAATTCTTTTCTTTTCTACATTTATATTAAGTCTTATTTTTATTTACTGATTATGAATGGGGAAAACCTAAGACAATTATACAGCTACATGTCCTTATCGCTCTACAGCCCACATATTGACTTAGTGCAAGTTAAACTAAATGAGATATTATTTCGTCGCCACATGTCCAAACAGTCGCCTGGCTTGGGCAGTAGGGGTCTACTGTTCGATGCCTTGTGATGTCTTCTTATGTTTTTTACACTTTTACAGTAGTAGCTGGTTTCTTCTAGTTACATTTTAAAAATACACAGTCCTTTCAACTACCGGAGTCATCCCAAAACAACTACACCAGTACCTGAAATTACAAGACTTAAACAAAAATATATACATCAGTCTTCAAAAAGCGTCTATATTAAATACTTGCAGAATACTTAGAAAATTCTTACAACTTGAAGAAAATGAAATCATTCCGTCCTCATCAACCACCTCACTGTGATTTACTTGGCGTCAGCCCGTAAACACAGTTATAACCGGCTAGTGCAGAGAATAAATAAAAATGTAGAAAAATAATAATAATATGGTGCTCTCTAGTATAGGTGTTATACCTAAAAGTTTATTCAACTCCATTAACATTTTAAACTAGCCACCGCGCGCAGTTTTACCAGCGTAACTTTTGATCCCGTGGGAATTTCAAGATAAAATATAGCCTATAACCTTCCTCAAGAGTTGGGCTATCAAATTCAAAAAGAATTTTTCAAATCCCACTTGTAGATACTGAGAAAAGTGCGTTCAAACAAACAAACTCTTCAGCTTTATATATTAGTATAGATTTACCCCAAATATATAAATCACAATGCGAAAAGCAGCCATTTTGAATACGTGCCGAATTGTACGAAAATTCCTACAGGACGATCCCACCTTTAACCTGCCGTAAGTCTGCCGTGATTGAGGATCCTAAAACCTAAAAATCTTAAAAAACGATCCTAAAAAACGAGGTGGCTCCTATTTTTTTTTGAGTAGTATATTTATTTTTTTATATGAAAAAGATAGGACGTTTGTCTTCCATGCCACCTGATGGAAAGTGCGCATGAAGACTATGGTGGTACACGTCCATCCACGAGAAACCTATTCACTTGACACTTTAAAGTGCCAGGACTGTAAGGGTAAATTCGCCATATTAGGATGGAAGTTGTGTCTGCATTTGGTAGTCCGGTGGTCAAAAGGAGTGGGTTCGATTTGGTCAAAAAGAGCACTCGCACACACCAAAAAGTAGCCGATAAAACACTGTCTAACAAGCAACCTTTCGATGATGCTTCAGCGTCTGCAATTTTTTATTTGTAAGGTTGTCGTTATTAATAAGTTTCCGGGCTCTTCGGTATTTGGCAGACATGATACCCAATTTTTTTAAGCCATTTGAGCCATAGGCTTAATTTGTTGTCCGAAGTTTAATTTGGACGTTATAGTGGCGCCCAAAAGCCGGATACATTCTGGAAATTGAGCGTAAAGGTATTTTTAGCGGAAAATAGATACGCTTGTGTTTTGGAGGCTTTGAATTTGACCAGGTTGGACTCATTCCGCAAGGTCGAATCAACGCGCTCAATCTTAGACTTTCTCAAAACCTTATTAAGATACGTGATAAAAGAGATTTATTTTTGGCCGAATTAAGTTTCATAAACAACTTATGGTATGGATAACGAAAATGAGTAATAAGCTCAAGGAATATTTAAACATACACACCTATTTGGCCGTATTCGACATTGCATTTTCTAATTTTCAAGTCTCTCCAGTGTCAAATTTTACGACGTGAAACGTGACAACCTCATACAAAAACATATTTTTCTCTTTCTGTCACGGCATTAAGAAACACTTAAAATAAGAGAATTCAATGTCGAATCAAGCCAATGGAATCATACGTAATATTTTTATTAGAAAATAAACTTATATAAACATTCATTACTGGACGGCTAATATCTGTATTCATACATACATACATACATACATAGGTACATAACTTCACGCCTGTATCTCTAATGGGGTAGGCAGAACACCAGAGGCTATAAAAACCATCTGATGTCACGCTCTGGACAAATTTGGAGGTATTTTTATGATGGAGACAGACTATAGCAGTGACAGGGGGTCATCCTGTCGCCCGCAAAATCGCCTCCGTCCCTTATATCTGTATTCATCACACATATATCCACCGCCGCCGTCACCGAGATTCAAAATCAGTGTTTCAGGCATAGAATCTTGCCAAGTCTCTTTTGAACACAATCAAGTCTGTTCCTATGCTTTAAAACAACTATAGTTATTTTTATTAATGTCGCATACATCAGAGACCACCGCCCTGCACGAAGACATAACATCACATTACATTACATTACATCGAAAAATGCCCCACACTCGCGCTAACTACCAAACAGTCATAAAACCAGTCGAAATTAAGAAGTATTATGTCAATAAAACCCGACGTAAACATATGACAGCGGCCAGAGAAACATCCAACATCAAATTATAAGTTTTTTCTCCAAAACCCAAAAAAAAATGTATATAATTACAAAAAAGTCGCATTTCTTAAAAAGATTTCACAAAAATCAATACTCGGAAAGCCTTGTTAAGCGGTGAAACATTTTCAAGCACGCCGTCGTACAAGAGGAGTACGAAAAAACCTTTTTCTCTTTCACTTATAATACTACCAAAATACTAATAAATGGAGTCACTTGAAATGTAACCTTAGAAAGATGAGCTGAAGGTTGGTTTTTTGAGTGATTGTTAATGTCGACATTTGCAAAATGAGTTTGATTCGGAGGCAGTAATTAAAAAAATCCGATGGTGAAAAAGTTTATTGTGGCACAGTTGAGGTTGTTCTGCCGGGTTCCGTATGTAATTTAATTTAGTATTTGATCTTTACTTTTACAGTTTCCAAACCTTAAGTTTGCTGAAAGTAATTTATTTGAGAATTTTATTTATTTAATGTTCACCTAGGTATGGAGTCTGCTGCAAGTTTTAAATCTACCCATTGCAGTATGACAAGTGTAAAAATTTGGGTGCCTTACCAATTTTGAAATACAATTCCAATTTGCGACGGCCTCACACTAGGCGAACATTTGAAAACATACAAAAACACGTGTGCCCCCTTAATAACACGTGTGTTTTCATTTTTAACTTCATCATACCCTAAAGGCGTGGATCTATCTCTACGGCGCCGCGCCGTGCTACGGCAACTGCCGTCTTAAGCTTTGGTCTGGTGATCATGACGCACAACGCTGCGGTATGCGGTATGCGTTGCCGGACACTTAATCATATGAAAAACGTCGAGAATGTTCTCTTGTTCCGTCGCATTATGCGTCAGCGGCGAGGGGCAAGCGCGGTGAAGTGAGGAAGTGTAGTGCCGCACAGCGCGGCGTCATTCTCGGTTCAACGCTGCGGTGTGCGGTGTGCGTCACGGGTGTGCGTCACTGAGTCAATATGGAATTTTTCGAAGACAATTTAGCTGTGGCAAAATCAACTGACCACCTCTCCGCAGGGACGCTAAATGCTGCGTTTTGCTTGGTGGTAGGATCCCTTCTGGGTCCGCCTGGCTAGCGACCACCCTTTATATAAAGTCTGCCGCCAAATGTTACCGCTCCGGCGGTAATGTGTTCCGGCAATATTGTATAAAGAGCCAGTTTCTTCCTAAACCCGTGTGCTTTCATCTTCGACCTCATCGTCACTTACCATCAGGTGAGATTGAGGTCAAACGCGGGTTTAGTCACTTATAAAAAAAAAAAAAAAAAACATGATCACCAGTCCAAAGCTTTACCGCACCGTTCCACAGCAACGGCGCCGTATCGTAGAGATGGATCCAAGTGCTTACATCAGGTGGGATGGAGGAGAAAATTAGGTCTAATCACCGTAAAAAACATTTTGCTTCCATGCTGGACTGGGAGCGAAAGAAAAACGTAGAATGTGCCAGCTGCTTCTCTTCCCGGGCATATTGTAAAAGTCAAAACTTAGAGGTTTTAAAGGCGTTTTTGTGGCTACACAATAGTCTCGTTCCATCTTTATAATACCTCCAAATTTGTCAAACGTGACATCAGATGGTCTTGTAACCTCTGTGGTTTTGCCTACCCCATAAGGGATACAGGCGTGACGTTATGTATGTATGTGTATGTAAAAACATTTTACATTCCTCGATATTACAGACTCATATTTTAAGTCTTTATAATGTCAAACTTAGCTTCCATGCTGGACTGGGAGCAAAAAAAATCACATGATGTACAGGCTGCTTCTCTTTCCGGGCATACTGTAAAAGTCAGTTAGGGGCAGAGATGATATGGGAGGTTTTATTGTGGGCGACAGGCTGATCCCCTGTCTCTCTCCATCATTATAATGTCTCTAAATTTGTCAAAAGTGACATCAGATAGTTTTATAACCTCTGGTGTTCTGCCTACCTCATAAGGGATACAAGCGTGAAGTTATGTATGTATGTAATGTCAATTTTTGAGAGTTTGAAATGAGTTAATGTTGACAACATTTGACTTTGAAATCTACTAATTTTACATAATAGAATCTTAAAGTTAGAGTTTAATGTTGTATTAAGCTCATTCTATACCTAAATAACAATTAAGAAGAGATTTCAATCTTTTCCCACGACTTTTTTGTCTATATCCAAAAAAAAGCCCTTCTGTTTTTATATTCGCCCACGGACCCCTTACCTCTTGAATTACAAGACAGCAAAGACATGAGCCGAATGCCTTCTATATGTATTTAGCAACGTTTAGCGATGTGACCGTCTGTACGTTGAGCTTTGGAACCGTGTGTCCATTTTAATTATTTGATTTGTTGGTTGAGTCGCAGAAGCTAGAGGTAAGTTTTGATTTTAGGTTAGGATAGATTTTGATAATCCTTTAAAACTAAAATGAAAATAGATTTTTTTTCTATCGGTGAGTGGAACTTTGAGCCCTATCTCTTCTGATGATAAGTGAACATGAGGTCCTAGAAGCACACGGATTTAATAGAAAATATTATGATTTTCCCTTTCTTTCAATGTAGCCAAATCTTTCAAACGAGCACTGGATATTATTTATTACTAGCCACCGTGCGCGGTTTTACCCGCGTAACTTTTGATCCCGTAAGAATTTCGGGATAAAATGTAACCTATAACCTTCCTCAGGAGTTAGGCTATCAAATTCAAAAAGAATTTTTCAAATCCCACTTGTAGTTTCTGCGATTAGCGCGTTCAAACAAACAAACAAAAAAACTAACTCTTCAGCTTTATATATTAAAGTATAGATAAGTAATACGTCAAATGACAGGAATAACTGACTAGCATGACAAATGTGTAAAACTAATACTTGTGTGCCTTACCTTCAAATGAACTTTTACCTGCCGTGTTCAAGAAATATTTTGGATTTAGTGATTTTTACGTCTTAGAATTTCGTCTACTAATGCATAGGTGTATGACAATTTTTCCTGGGAAAGTTATTGACTTTTAAAGTAAGTATTTAGTTAGTATTGACAAGTCATATTTTTCGTACTTAGTGAATTTTTCCTGACACCTAACGTTAGATGATATGATTAATTTATGCTTAGCTGATTCTTCCCTTAGCTGTTAAGCTTGAAGTCACTTAAGTAATTGAAAAACTGTGTTAAATAAAAATCACGCGACCAGGACTCGAACCGACCAGGACTGGGACCTCTCGTTTGCCGGACGAGTGCTCTTCCACTGAGCTACCGGGACCTCGCGGTACGCCTCGAAATTACTTAGCACATTTTTGTTTTTACGTTATATTGCTAACGTAGCTCCATCTAATGGTATTGCTTTGCAGCTTAGACCACCCGAGACCAATTTCGAGACAAATTCCAAATGTTTAATAATATTTTAAAGTTTTGCATTTAAAATTCTTAATTACTCTTAAATAATTGAAAAAAAACCTTGAAGTGTCTTAATTTAAGATAAGAGAAACATAAACTTAGAGAGTGTAGTGTCAATTGAGCTCATTGAATGTGTAAAAATCTATGAATTATTGATCGTCTACTACTTTTTGAAATAGCATTTTTTGAGTTATGAGAGTTCCTAAATTCGAATCCACGCCCAGACAGTTTTAAAAATAAACTTATCTTAACTTTTTTAGGTCAAGTATTAACTTCTAAATTCCGCTGTGGGATCTCAAGCTCTTTTTGACGTCACATTGTGAGCTGAGTATTTGTGAAAAATAAATAAATAATAATCCCCAGACAATCCCACAATATGGCTCAAACTAAGCAAAGTTATGTAGAGAATTAAGGAGGAACCTAGAATATAAATGAGTATATAAATAAATACCCAGACCCACAGCATTTTTACTTTTTTCCTACGGAGTTCGAACCCGCAACCTCCTTAATTACGTAAAAGCATCTTATAGCAAAGCCACGAATGTTTTTCGAATTTTGAATTCCGCGGATTATCAAAACTCGAAATAAATAGTAGCCTATGTGCTTTCTAGACTATACTATCACTATGCCAAATTTCATTTAAATCCTTTTAGCCCTGCCGTGATTGAATAACAAACATCCAGATAATATTGCCTTAAGTTTTCGCGATTCATACTATTAAATAAAACACTTTTTAACCGGATTTATCGCGTATATTTACATTTTAAATTTTAACTCGACATTTCGGTACATACATACATCCATAACTTCACGCCTCTATCCCTATTGGGGTCGGCAGAACACCAGAGGCTACAAAACCATCTGATGTCACGTTTGACACATTTGGAGGTATTATTATGACGGAGAAAGAGTATTGCAGTGACAGGGGGTCAGTCTATCGCCCGCAAAAACGCCAATAAAACCTCCGTCCCTTAACTGACTTTTACAGTTTGCTCGGGAAGAGACGCAGCTGGCATATTCTATGTTTTCCTTCCGCTCCCAGTCCAGCATGGAAGACTCGTGACCACGGGGTCTGCAAAAACACCGAAACGTCGAGTTAAAATTTAAAATATAAATATACGCGATAAATCCGGTTAAGAAGTGTTTTATTCAAAAATCCAGATATCCATCCAAACCCTCACATTTATAATATAAGTAAGTTTATTATAGTTTCCACAAACCTGAAACTGTTTTTTTTCCATATGCCTACCAAGCCCCGAAATATTGTCTAAGCCAATACACCCTTTACTAAATATTAAATCATCAGTGATGTCTTACATGAGCAGATGTTTTCATCGAGTATACAAACTCAGTCGATCGTGGATAATCGACACAGCCTCGGATACCTCAACATAACTATGAAGGCAACTAGGGACGATTTAGAGATGTACTTGTGTAAATATCGATGTCGATAATTTTTTTATCTGTTACTTTTTGTATGTAGGTATTGTATATATTTTTTTAAATAAATAAAATAGCGGTGACAGATTCCTGAAGAAGGACTTTATTCACGTGGTATTGACTTCGAACACCTCCGACAATTACGCGTGTTTAATAGCAGCTTAATAAATAATCGTTATTTGTATTAAGTAGTATTATGAAAAATGTTTGTTAATTATGCTTTTCTTCTTGGATTTTATCAAATGTTACGTTTTACATAATATAACATACGATAGTAAATATATTTCCCTCTTTTATTAATCATTGATCTATTGATTAAATCATGCGCTAGAAACTATCGATTGCACAAGATTAATTTGGGCTTGATGATGTGGTGTGACCGTTACAAATATTAATTTTTGTTACTATTTATCCAGCTTCTATGCTGGACTGGGAGCGAAAGAAAAACATAGAATGTGCCAGATGTTTCTCTTCCCGGATATACTGTAAAAGTCAGTTAAGGGACCGAGGTGTTATGGGAGGCTTTTTTGTGGGCGATAGGCTGACCCCCTGTCACTGCAATAGTCTCTCTCCACTATTATAATGCCTCCAAATTTGTCAAACGTGACATCAGATGGTTTTATTGCCTCTGGTGTTCTGCCTACCCCATACGGGATACAGGCGTGAAGTTATGTATGTATGTATGTATTTATCACACTAAAAGGTAACGTTATGAGTAGATTAAATAGCAAAAACTTTTAAAAAATTAAGATATTAGGCATGCAATGTGTCACTTTGACTCAAGACTCTATAACTTTATATCCTCCTTGTAACAAATATAGCTCAGAGAACTCTATTTTTCAACCGACTTCCAAAACAGTAGGAGGTTCTCAATTCGTCTGTATGTTTTTTTTTTGTGTGTCTTTGTTACACGATATTTCGGTCAATTATGAATTGATTTTGAAAGTTGTTATTTCATATGATAGAGGATAATTCATGGTTGTTTCCATTTAAATTTCATCGAAATCAGTTAGGTACTTCATTGAAAATTTCAAACTTTTGAAAAAATATGTATGATTTCGGAGAATGTTTACCTTGATGACATTCTCAACTCAGTCAAAGTTTTGACGTGAAGTCGGTTTTTTTGATGCTCTTCATTCGTTGATTATTCATTCTTTTCTATTTAGCAAATAATAACCACATACTAAAACCAAATCAGAAAAGTATAATTATAAAGCACATCTACAAATCGACAATTTCATCGATATACACGCATCCCTCAAAAAAACCAATAGTTGGTACGTGTGACTGGTCTTAACTAACCGAAGTCAATCTCTTTTGTCAAATATCGAACTCAAAAAAAATAACTAAATTTGAAAAGTAACCATGATTTGGAAGAACCAATTTACAGAGACACCTCTACATCTTTCCAATGCCTAGTTTATTCCAGATTTTGAAAGAGTTAGAGCGGTGGGGAAGGTCTTTGTAATTTGGACTGTCACGCACGTTCGTTCAGTTTAAATCCGAGAAATGCTTATTTAAAGCAATGCGACGATTTGATTCCTAGTGTTAAATAGATGAAACTAATATACGAGGCTCGCATGGGGTCGTTTCGTGTCATTGCAATAATGTACTTTTAATTATTGACATCTAACAAGGTAATCAGATCGGGCCAGCGAGGTTTTCTTCTTAATTTTATGCATGGACAGGTATTTTAGATTGGAGATTTTTTTGTACATAAAAAAGAACTCATGGGAGACAGCGAAATCTCTTCTTAAAACACGATAAGTTATCTCTTCTTAACACACACAAAATCATTTCTATTTATTTTTCTACACTTCTTTTCTGTATGAAAATTATTTTTGCCAAATATTATGCGTTATATAAAGGGTGGTTGCAAATCAGTTGAAGCCTGCGGCAGTTGATGCTACCGTCGACAACGATAAATCGGGCCTTTTATCAATATTTTCTTAGAATATGGTATTTAGTGTATGTAATTTATTAAGATTATGACATATTTGGTTCTGTGGTCTTAATCATGGTATCAAATCGAGTAATTCTATCTATTATGGTGCGCATATTAGCTTACATAATAGGATAAAATAACAAAATAATATTTATCTTGTCGATTCGACTATTTATCGATGGTTGCATGCTAGCCCTGCTGAACGGGTCCTGCCTGCCGTCAAGCGGGAGTCAATCGGAATAGTCGCTTGCGCTTCTAACGACACGCTTATCGAGACTTTATTCTAAGTATAGCTGACCCTTTAATAAGTAAGGAATTGTAAGTTATAAAATACAAGATTTTTGTAGTAAATACAAAAAAAAACCTTATCTATTGTAGCGCTCTGTTATCATTTGTATTAAATACAGGAAACAGTCCTAGTGCTTTAATCTAGGGGATATATTTATTTATCTATTAATAAATGTGATACTTTAGATAGATAGATGAGCGGATGCTTGTTCCTCAATAACAGCAGAACGGCTCCACGGATTTGGATGAAATTTGGAAAAGTGATAGTGTACGGTCTGGGATAGCACATGGGCTTTTTATCTCGATATTCCCAGGATTAGAACAGCTAGTATTGAGATTATAGCTAGCCAAAGATAACGTTTAATGTTGTCCTGAGTTTTCACTACACCAACATACAAATTGGCAAGTCTCTCTAATGTATAACTGAGAGGCTTTATCAGATTTTGTTTGCAACTGTTGAGTTGGAAGTCCTCTTACTTGACATAGGAGGGAACTAAAATTAGAATGTCTATTGTTCAAATGAGCTCAATATTGATAAATATCAATACAACCTATCATAAAACAAAACTTAACGAATGAATGTATCAATAATTACGGCTGGTTGCCATTAATCTAAAAGAAGAAGAAGAAGAATATTTCAATAACAAGATACTCAGATACCTCAGATAGATACTCAGATGAAGTGGAGAGGGAGCTGTCGCTCTTGAACTTCTTCGGCGCTTGTTTTATGACCTCTATGAAAACCATACCCTTTCTTTCCTATAAGATTTATATTTGATTGATGCACATTTTATCATGTGTCTCAATACCGCACAAAGCTCAAGTGGTTTCCTGTTCGGTTTCGCCGGAATATCCATATTCTCTGTCTACTGTAATCCGCGCTATTTTCATAAATATTTTAAATTCCGTCACTCCCAAAGTCCCAACATGAGCGTACTCTACGATCGATAGACAACCTCATGCTCAGTACACCTCATATACTACGGATTATCTACGCAAATCATTTATTGTTTGAGCAGTAAGTTAGTAAAACGTACTTTCTCTTAAAATAAAATCAACAAAATCACTGCCAACATTCAAAAAACTCCTGAATTCGCAATATTGGTCAGCAAGTGATGTAATCTTATCATTAATTTAGGTACTGTAGTATATTTATGACGGTACTTTTTTTTTAGAATGAATTTTGAAATAAATACTTTTATCACAAGAATTAAATCATAATCTTTCCAATAGAAGTTAAGCGACTTAAAATGTAAAATCCAGCAGAAAAAGTGTCACAATTTTAAAAACAGAACATCTTTCCTCACAATTTTGTCAATTGTTGACAGTTTGTCAACATTTTATCTCAGGCTTCATAGAACAGATGCGATATTTAATCTCAAATTTCGATTCCTGTGTTCGCATTCCGAATTAGTTTTATGAAAAGGCTCTGATGGGTTCCTTTTGTATTTAAAAGTTCATCTATAGAATTGCTACCTTGTTTAAAATTCAAGCTTAAGTCCTACTACTAAGGTTGAAAATAGAATGGCTGGTCGTCAAATATAAGCCGACCTCCTTTTAAAAGTGCTAATCCACAGACAATAAGTTTTTTTTTATAAAAATTTGGCGCAAAATCTTTTTGTCGAGCAATTCGCGTTTCCATAGAGTAATTTAATATGTTTCTTAAAACGGCTTTTGAAAAGAATTTTGCGGTATTTTTGAATAGATTTTTAAGAAATGCGTAACAACAGTAAGATTTATTATCGAAATGTGTTAGAATTATAATTGTAAGCTGAGATTTTGAGAAGGAAGTTGGGACTATTTTTAGTTAACTTTGTTTTTATCAACAGTTTTCGGTCTAGTGTCGGATTTAGGAATATTTTTTTGGATAGTTTTAGGGAGGTTTGTTTATATTATGATACAAGCAGCCACCCCTGGTTTCACTCCGTTAATTTTGGTAGGTACCGTGAAATTTCTATGTTATCAGCACCTATTGAAGAACATTTTTACCAAAATTCAAAATTTTCATATGAATAAAAAAATTCCGATATTTACCGTTCCCGTTGGAATTTCGTAGAATTGTTCCTCAATGCACCCTTGCACTGCCTAAGGAATGTATGTTTCAAATAGGGCTGCCAACAATACTGTTTTTCACTACATTATACTGTTTACTGTTGAACAAAAAAAAGTATACGAAATACTGATTTCAGCATAAAAAGCTAAACACTTTATATATGCTAGATCTTAATTAATAATTTGTGCAAGAAGCTCTAAAATTATGTATTAAAAATATTAAATAAATTGAATACTGTTTATTTTTCCAAAATACTGTTTGATATTCTTTTCAGACTTTTTTTTTATTTTATTTTTAGAAAAAAATATAATTTTTGTTTTCTAAAACCTGGTTAGTCGAACCATTTTCACTATAGGTAATATTCAATAAATGCAATCCAAATTCTATACAACATTGTTAACCTTATGACTTCGCCGAACAGAACAAAGTTTGCAATAAGCAAGACAAGCATTTGTTTATAACCCTATCTACCCTCTTCTAAAATTGGACTTTTATCAACCAACTTCCAAAAAAGGAGGAGGTTCTCAATTCGTCTGTATGTTCTTTTTTGTCTCTTTGTTACACGATATTTCGGAAAATTATGAAACGATTTTAAAAATTCTTGTGTCGTATGATAGAAGATACTTCATAATTGGTCCCATGTAAATTTCATCGAAATCGGTTGGGTACTTCAAACTTTTGAAAAAATATGTATGATTTCGGAGAATGTTTACGTTGATGACATTCTCAACTCAGCTAAAGTTTTGACGTGAAGTCGGTTTTTTTAATGCTCAGCATTCGTTGATTATTTCATTCTATACTTGTTTATATATTTATGCAGTGAACTTATTTGTTAAAAAGTAACCACAGTTGTTTCCAACCAATCGGGAAATGATTTCTGGTCGCAAGAGACATGCCGAAAAACTTTACGTACCTGCCCAAAGGTTAACATTATTCCAAAAAAATATTGTATGTATGGCAGTTAAAATTTATAATAAACTACCAACTAAAATAAAAAAAATACCATTTAATAAATTTAAATCTAGTCTGTTTGAATTCTTGCAATCTAAATTATATTGTACTAATAATGAATTTCTAAATGACAAATATAATGATTATAAAATATAACTTTATATAAAAAAATATATACTGAATATAACAATTGACTTAAACATGTATTTTGACATATTTTAAATTTAATATTTTGCACACTGACACTTGTCGGTAGGATATTGTGAAACTTTAATGTATACAATAAGACCTCCAATGTACCAATTTCTATGCAAATAAAATTTTTATTTATTATGACCATGCGCAAGCAGTATAATGACTCATTTTACCTCGAAACGATATTTACTATTTTGATCACATAATTAACATCCACCGTGGCGCATTGGCTGTGCGCATCGGCCAGGTAAAAGATGCTGCAATCTGAACGTTCACGGTTCGATCCTCAGTTGGGGCCAAAAATGTTATGTGAAATTTTTTTACTTATAAAAATTCAAACGTATCGCAAAATTAAACATGCTGTGGCAACGGAATGCGAAACGATTTATAAAATTATTGTTCGGCAAAATTCGCTCAGAAATGATTTCTTTGCGCAGTTTGCATTCGCATTTTAAAATCAACGGGGTCACTTACCCTCATTACTCTATCCCTTAGCGTACAATACATACATACATAACTTCACGCCTGTCTCTTTGCCTTTGGGGTAGGCAGAGACAGGGGAACACCAATTGCTTCGATCCAGACATACCTCTTTCGCTTCCTCCACGTTCATTAATCTTTTCATACATGATCGTCGGTTACGGGTACTTTTAACTAGGCCCTTAGTAAGGCCCAAATAAGTGACATAGCACTAAATTGGCATACGTTCCCCTAGAACGTATATTCATCATCATCCACAGCCTGTAGACGTCCACCGCTGGACATAGACCTCCCCCAAGGCTTTCCACGTCGCTCGGTCCCGCGCCGCCCGACAAATATTATCTAGCCCAAATTAAGTTTCTTGAAGAACGTGAGTTATGGACACTAATCCTAAGAAATACTTAAACAATAATACATATTGAATTTTAATTGGAAAAAAAAACAAACATACTATTAAATAAATAAAATCCCCAGACAATCACACCAACTACATGGCCCCAAAGTAAGCATAGCTTGTGTTATGGGATACCATATAGCGAACTAGGGGGAACCTAGAATATAAATACATAAATAGATAAACACCCAGACACGGAACATTTCTTTTTTCTTGTTCCGTGCGGGGATCGAACCCGCAACCACTGGCGTCTGAGGCAGATAGGTTTACCACAACGCCATAGTGGTCGTCATATATAGATAATAAATAATAATAACAATAAATCAGTTTATTGACGCTCATATCCAATTAACAAATATATAATTTTTGTGTCAAAAGGGATACTTTCAGGCTGTGTGTGGGTGGGTGAATGTTGCCTGGAGGTGGCAACGCTGTTTTTCAAAGCACCCTATTGCCAAAGTGCTGAACTGTACATTTATTAAAAAAAACCATTTCATTAAAAATAATTAAATAAAAATACATGACATTAAAATACTACATTATGTTTACAGTTTCATCAAATTTATTTAAATATTTTCAAATAGATTCAAATAGATTTAAAAAAAAAATTACAACATGTTATTCTCAAAATTAGACATTCAAAATACAAAACACAAAAACACAATACTCATAAAAAAAAACATAGAATTCTGATTACTTAAAAAAATATCTTAATATAACTTCCATGCTGGACTGAGAGCGAAAGAAAAACATAGAATGTGCCAGCTGCTTCTCTTCCCGGGCATACTGTAAAAGTTATTTAAGTTATGTATGTATGTAAACAAATATACATCCATCTTGGACTTGAGGGCTGGTAGGTGTAATTATCAAATAAATAGATGATTATTCTTGATTTTATCTTTACTTAAAAATTGACAAAACATCCTTTTAAATTAACTTGACACAACCTATAAGATTACTCTCAAGTAAAATTCAAAAAAATTCAAATTAAAAAAGTTTTATTCATCTTAGGAATTTTACCACTTGATGAAGTCAGTCATCACATACTTCGGCTTCAAGTAGAATTTTGACACAAAAAATACTAAACAATAAAAGGTAATCATTAATAATCAACGAATGCAGAGCATTAAAAAAACCGACTTCACGTCAAAACTTTGGCCGACTTAGAGTGTTGTGATGTATGTGACGTGGGTGTACGACGTCACTATCCTTAGCAAATAGGGAGTACGAGGAGACAAGTGAAATGCTCAGATGTTAAAGGCCAACTGTTTATTATTTCATTAAAACATAGTATATAATAAGAACGTGCACTCACACATAAGTACGTAGTACGCACACCTATGCAATACCCCACAGTATCATCCACGTAAACATTCTCCGAAATCATACATATTGTTTCAAATAATCAAAATTTTCCATGAAGTACTCAACCGATTTCAATGAAATTTATATTGGACCAATTTTGAAGTATTCCCTATCACATGAAATAAGAATTTTCAAAATCAATTCATAATTGTCTGAAATATCGTGTAACAAAGACACAACAAAAAACATACAGACGAATTGAGAACCTCCTCCTTTTTGGGAAGTCGGTTGAAAAGAGGCCTTTAATTCACAGAACTCATTTCGTCTAATTTAATGTCAAAATGTAAAACTTAAAAACACAGAATTCCATATTCAAACAAAACCCTAAGCTAATATTGGTTAATTTCTTTTTTTAATTGCATGCTTGTTGACTGAGAAGCGTTTTTTACATACGTCAAACATAATTTGTATAACACGGGCATTATACAACGTTATAAAACAAAAAAGACCACCCTTCACATAGATGTCAATATCTACAGGATGTTTCGAAAGTTAGCCTCATTATTTTGGAGTTTAGTTTATTGGTAAGGAAAGTAGAAGAGATAAATTATTTTAAAGTGAATAATTTCCAAAACGTGTTGTTTGAAAATCGAAGGTATCGTATCAACCAATATATTTTTTTTATATTATTTATATTTATCATCATTTAAAGTAATATGCAGTTGTATTTTAAAGCAGGATATTCATGTTTAATCATTTTATTACTTGTAACATCGACTTTTTAATAAGTAAGTGTCTTGATCACGATAATTCATCACTAAATACCATGTAAAAACCATTCTTCTTCTCATTAGCCGACACATTGTTGACACTTCGTTGTTTTTTATTCATTTAACTTATCGTTTGACAGTCTATTTACGGTATAAATATGACATAGGTTGTTTAAGGATGGACGTGTACCACGTGGTCTTTATGTTCACCTACCATCAGGTGTCATGGAAGACAAATGTCTAACCCTTTCTCAGTAAAACAATAAACGTGGCATTAAAAACCACTCAGGTGATACCACCGATACTGTACAGTATCACAAAATTTTAAAAATTCCCCGACTGACAAATCAGATTGTCGGGTCTTTCCGCCTAAGAAAGCGTGTTGCTCTACACTCTATTCCCGATAATAATTAAACCCTATATAGTACATCAATATAGTAAAACAATTAAGATAGAAGTGGTGACAATAAAATACATAAAAACGGCTTAGGTATTGTTTTGTCATCCCCCTGTATAAGGTAAAGTCGTGTTGACACGGCGCGGGACGTGCGACATTTGTCGTCAAACACTGCGTGTAAACCAGCCCGAATTCGACGCTGTAATAATTTGTTGCACACACAGACCGAGCTTAAACAGTAAACTCTCGGTTCGCTATGAAGTTCGACATTTGAATTATTTATAGGTTTTTTTGGACATAGATTATCTGTGTTTTGAGATTTGAAAAATATTAGAGCCGTATAGCGTAAATATTTGGTGTTAAATATAAGAAATAAGTATGATATAGTTTTGTCTTGTAATGGTAGTCAATATAATGGTAATTTAATAGAATTTTGAAATCTTTTTATTTTCACAGACTGTATTGACTAAAATTTTGTCATATCACTAACTGTATTAAATACCTTCCATGCCGGACTGGGAGCGAAAGAAAAACATAGAATGTGCCAGCTGCTTCTCTTCCCGGGCATACTGTTAAAGTCAGTTAAGGGAAGGAGGTTTTATTGACGTTTTCGTAGGCGATAGGCTGACCCTCTGCAGGCGCGGTCCCAGACTGAAATTTTGGGGGGGGTCACAACTGAATTTTGGGGGGGTTACGACAATTTTTTTGCATCAGAAGTATCGTTTTCTTCCTCCTTCTCTTATAAGGGGTTCATCTTTTCATAATATGGGGCGGGTCATGTCCCCTGTGACACCCCCTCCTGGGACCGCGCCTGACCCCCTGTCACTGCAAGTCTCTCTCCATCATCACAATACCTCCAAATTTGTCAAACGTGAAGTTAGATGGTTTTATAGCGTCTGGTGTTCTGCCTACCCCATTAGGGATACAGGCGTGACATTATGTATGTATTAAATAAATAAATACAATAAAATCCCCAGACAATCACACCAACTACATGGCCTCAAAGTAAGCGAAGCTTGTGTTATGAGATACCATGTAGCGAACTAGAGGGGAACCTAGAATATAAATACATATATAAATAAACACCCAGACACGGATTTTTTTTTCTTGTTCCGGGCGGGAATCGAACCCGCAACCACTGGCGTCTGAGGCAGATAGGTTTACCCCTTCGCCAAAGTGGTCGTCAATGCCTATATTGATATAATCAACGAATTTTAAATCTTAGTCTAAGCTTTGGCTGATGTATTAGATCATCAAGGTACAAAACACCTTATTGATACTTTTTTCGAAAGTTTAAATTGTTTCAAAAAGTACCAAACGATTTCGATGAAATTTATATGGGGCCACCTTTGAAGTGTCCTTTACCATATGAAACGAGAATATTCAAAACCCATTCATATCATCACCATCATCGCAACTCTTTGTAATGAGCCTACTGCAGGGCATAAGTCTCTCCCCTGGGTGAAGAGGAGTATCCACCAAGCTGGCCCAGTGCTGGGTGGTAGATGCCAGAATTTTCAGGGCGCCAAGATAGCTGCTGGCAAACCCTAACGACTACTGTATAAAATTATACAGCTCCCGGGACCGACTGTTTAACGTTCCGAAACACGGAATCGATTCATAATCTGTAAAATCGTGTAACAAAGATACAAACAAAGAACATACACACGAATTGAGAATCTTTTGGAAGTCGGTTGAAAAATAAATGTTGATTTTGATTTGATTTTCTTGGATGGAAATTCCTCATAGGTTTCATCATTTCACGAGGTTTATATTGAATCTACTTTACACTCCTTGGTCTAAGCCCGCGGTCAAGCTCAATCTCAGCAGATGATGCGCGAAGATGCCGTTCAAAATATCACCAGACGGGTTTAAAAAGCATCTGGCTGTACGTCAAAGCTTGTGATATGAGATACCATGTAGTGAACTAGGGAGAAACCTGGGAGTAAGAGTAATCACTTTATTTGTTTAATTTTTTACATTTAACTTACATTTTTTACTTACTATAAACAGGTATAACATTAAACTTAATGTATAACAAAATGAATGTGCGCTACCTTCCACACTAGGATAACCTATGTCGTGGGTAGCTAGTTTTATCTGTGTTCCTGTTAGTAATTAAAAAAATGTGTAAGTATGAGTGAAAAGGTATTCAAAGTATAAAGGGATATAACACACATCTAGATAAACATCAAGTCCCAGAACTTTTTTTTGTTCCGTGCATCAAACCCGCAACCTCATGATTTACAGCAGCATATACAAAATAGAACGGAAGTCGCTGTGAGAAATAGATGTTCGGCAATCAACCATCCTTATACCGCGATTAATTGATATACACAGGATTCATTGTGTCACGACGACTTAAAAATAAATTCATGATAATAATGTCCAGGAAGTATCGCTGATGCTTCTATGCTAGACTGGGACCAAAAGAAAACCATAGAATGTACCAGCTTCTTCTCTTCCCGGGGCATACTGTAAAAGTTAGTTAAGGGAAAAAGGTTTTATTTATGAGCGTTTGACCTGTTACTCCAATAATCTCTCTCCATCATTATATACCTCTCAATTTGTCCAGCGTGACCTCAGGTGGTTTTAAATCCTCTGGTTTTCTGCCTAGACCATAAGAGATAAAGGCGTTAAGATATGTATGGCTATGTGTAGATATTGCATGAAGAAACTATCTTGCATCGATACAAAAATTAAAAATGATTTTCTGATACAAACGCGTCTGAAATATGAGTCGTATTTAACCAAACACTTGTTATACAAGAAGCATATATAATCGGCCCGACTTCGCCTGCTGAGAGAGGTACCTATCTCGAGTGTTTTCTGTTATTTCACTAAGTGTATATAATTAATCAAAATAATGATTATTTGTATAGGTCGCTTCGAATAGTTGAGCTAAACCGTTTTGATAGTTGTTATTTTTTGTTTACTACTTGAACGGTATCATCCGTTTTATTAATTATTGATTTTTTTATTGAGGAAAAATAATTTTAGATTGCTCGTGGTAATGGACATATTATGTCGAACTCTCGCAGACTAAAACCCCTGGATGTTCCACCATTTCCTCCAAAATATCACCAGAATCCGGCAACGCTTAGCAATAGAGATCTAAAAAGAAGGGAAATCTTTGGCATTTCCTCCGCGGTCAGGAAGTGAGAGACCCTCAACCACTCATCCCCTAAGAGAGGCCTGCCACAGAACCAAATTTATTATTTTTTGTTCGACGGTCACATATTCATTGGATAAACCCATATAAAAATGAGATACAAAAAAACACCAGACAAACAGTTCTTATAAGTATTTCAAATAATCTAACCTCATCCAGCCGAAATATACTATGACGCCTAGTGATGGGTCGGGGGCATAAACAAATATGGACACAATGGGCATAAACTAGGCATATTGGGCATAAATGAGTTTACGTCCAAATAAATGCCCGATCACTAGGCACAAAAACAAACAACTTAATTTTGTAAAAAATTAAGCAGGAACTTGAATAAAAATGAAACTTTAAGTATTTTGTAAATCAAAACTTTTAATCAAATAATCAGTCATTAAATAATCACAGTGTTACTCCCCTCCCGCTTCAACAGTAAACTCCATAGTCCATTGAAATGTTACATTTTTTAGGCCTAACATTGCGTTTTTCAGAGGACGCAATTTTATTTTTTTGATGTGTAGGGGGGGTCAGTGTAAAGCTAAAACCAAGTTTGTGAGGTCGCCACCCTTGTCCTACGACCGCCATCTTGAAAATAGGGGTTGAAATGGTTTTTACGATATATCTCTTAAGCTATTTATCTGATAAAAAAAATTATTAACATATTTTGTTGCAAATGAAATCTTCTACAACTTTGGTTAAGTAACTTTTTGTCGTAGAACTATAAATAAAAAAGTTATAAGCGAAAATGTTTAGAAATTCGAGAAAATAATTTATATTTTTTGATATAACTTTTTTTTATCATTTTACGAAAAAATTATATCAGACCATTTGTGGATCGTTTTTTGAGATTGTATAAAGAGCCAGTTCCTTCCTAAACCCGTGTGCTTTCATCTTCGACCTCATCGTCACTTACCATCAGGTGAGATTGAGGTCAAACGCGGGTTTAGTCACTTATAAAAAAAAAAAAAAAATTATCAGGCATTTACTCAATGCGCCAAAAACGCCAGGGCATAAACCCATCTCTAATGACGCCACATGAAATAAATGTTTTTTTTTTTAATAAACAAAATAAAATGAAAGATAATAAAATCAATATTTTCAATCAATTACATAATATATCAATAATGCAAAGAGGCCTGATGTAAGTAACACTAAATACTAATACCTATGAAATGAAAGTATCAAAACCAGTCAAGCGCACTATACACATGTCAGATTATTGAAGCACAAACAATTATTAAATCCAACTCGTGGCTCTTCGAAGACTTTTAAAAAAACACAGCAACTATTTCGTTAGTATTGCATAGCAACCGACTTGTGTTTTTATTTCAGGTCATAGTCAGTATCTTAAAAAAAGATAGAGAAATAATTTATTTGACACAGCCAGAAATATTATTAAGATTATACTTTTTTATCACGATTGACGACCATTATGGCGTTGGGGTAAACCTATCTGCCTCAGACGCCAGTGGTTGCGGGTTCGATCCCCGCACGGAACCAAAAAAAAAAAGTTCCGTGTCTGGGTGTTTATCTATTTATGTATTTATATTTTAGGTTCCCCCCTAGTTCGCTATATGGTATCCCATAACACAAGCTATGCTTACTTTGGGGCCATGTAGTTGGTGTGATTGTCTGGGGATTTTATTTATTTATTATTTACTTAAACATATATACGTAAATGTTAAGTAATTATGTTGTCTTAACTTTTAACTGGATTTAAATCAGTAGAAAGTTTTTCTTTTATTTTTCTAAGAAATGGTGTACTGTTATTGACACTGTGCGATCTATTCCTAAAGTAAGCTCAAATGTTTATCTTTCGCTCGTAATTCAGCATGGAAGCAAATAAATTATTTTTCAACACACTTGCTCGTAAAGTGAGCCTTATTCTATTGAATTTAGAACTATAAACTGGGCTATAAGTCACGCGTGCGTAATATATTATACCCTAGTGCATAATATAATGAATCCTACAAAGTTTAATTGTAGCTTAGTTTAATTTAATTCACGTTTGACGAATTGGAGGTATTATAATGATGGATAGAGACTATTACAGGGGGTCAGCCTATCGCCCGTAAAAACGCTAACAAAACCTCTGTTCCTTAACTGACTTTTATAGTATGCCCGGGAAGAGAAGCAGCTGGCACATTCTATGTTTTTCTTTCGCTCCCAGTCCAGCATGGAAGATAGACTTTTAATATAATATTTATTTTATTTATGAGAAGT
The DNA here is from genome assembly GCA_944452665.1 of Stenoptilia bipunctidactyla. Lineage (NCBI taxonomy): Eukaryota > Metazoa > Arthropoda > Insecta > Lepidoptera > Pterophoridae > Stenoptilia > Stenoptilia bipunctidactyla. Next base: position 15,819,047 of record OX101750.1, read on the forward strand.
GAAGTAGCGCAGATCAATCGATATAGTAGTATAGATTGGTACAAAGATGGTTGACCGCCGACGACTCATTTCTCATAGCTATTGCCATGCTTCGCAGAGCCGCTATGGTTTGTCAGAAGCCATTTCGGCGCCCTGACAATTCTGACATCCACCACCCAGCTTGCCAGCTTAGTGGATTACGGCCTCGTCACCCAGGAGAAAGACTCATAGCCCTGCAGTGGGAGAGTAACAAAAATTTTTAATAAAAATCATAATTTAGAACTTTTGTAACTGTAAACCAGACACCAAATATAAAGTAATTAAAATTAAACAAACTTAAGTCCAATTCAAAACACATTTTATTTAATATAATAAATACGACATTAAAATAGTTTTAATTTGATTGCTGATTCATATTTATAATTCCATATAATAACATCGTATTATATTTCCGAATATATTAAACTAGCACTTATATGTCAAAAAATAATGACTTCAACGAAAATATCGATCAAGATTAGTAAAGTATTAATGCATATGGAATTTTGAATATATTTAACAAATATTTAAGTTTTATTTATTCAAAAGTAGATTGGCGAGTAGATTTCTTCCATGCTGGACTGGGAGCAAAGGAAAAACATAGAATGTTCCAGCTGCCTCTCTTCCCGGACATACTGTAAAAGTCAGATAAGGGGCAGAGGTTTTATTAATAATTTTGTGGGCCCCTCTCACTGCAATAGTCTGTATCTATCATTATAATACCTCCAAAGTAAAACGTGATATCAGATGGTCTTATAACCTCTGGTGTTCTGCCTACCCCATAAGGGATACTCGCGTGAAGTTAAGTATGTATGTTTGGAAATTCTGATAAATGATTAGCTGCTGCAGCCTTAAAGTTGGAACTGCCAACTTATGCTCGTTCCTTGTCCTAGGGACTCAAATCTTCAACCACTGTATCATGAAAGCTGTCAGATAAATTTAATGATACTATGACCTAGGTCCCAAAATATTTTGAAGTTATAAACTAATACTAAGATTTTGAATTATTTAGTAGATTTTGTCGTCCATTTTGGTATAAATAACGTCGATAAATATTATCTCCGGACGAGGACCTACCTGCTTTTGAGAAATTATATGCTTTTTGTTTAAATTGAACTTTGATAGTTTGGATGGTTTCATGCAAAGTTGCAACAAGTTTGATTCATGATTTTCGAAGTTGAAAGTTGAAAATGGAAATGTTGGAAATGTAATCCCAAAACATTGTTTTTACGTTAACTATTAATCATAATAAAGTAAAGTATTGTGTACCTTCACATTAAAACGTGATAAAACCAGAAAATAGAAAAGTATAAGGCGGATTAGAAAATAGAATTAAAACTGAAGAGTTTATTTGCTTTCATTATTATTAATACACTTATCTCAGAAACTACCAGCCCGATAAAATTATCGAACGAGCTAAAGCCTATATTTATAAAATATGACGAAATAAAAAGCCACATGGATAAAATTAGTCTTGAAAAATCAAGTGGGAGTATATACCTCTAATAATCTTAATCATAAATTAAATTAAAGAAGGTAAAACGAAAGCGTTAAAGTCTTTTTCAGGTGCCATAGAAGAATAGACATCAACGCACTTTAGACACTTCAGTAAAAGTTCGCACTTAATTTTCATTGCGTTTTTAAAAGTTTGCATAAAAGGGTAACAAACAAACTGGCATATGGAAAAACACTTTTTTTACATACATATTACATACATACATAACTTCACGCCTGTATCCCGTATGGGGTAGGCAGAACACCAGAGGTAATAAAACCATCTGATGTCACGTTTGACAAATTTGGAGGCATTATAATAGTGGAGAGAGACAACTGCAGTGACAGGGGGTCAGCCTATCGCCCACAAAAAAGCCTCCCATAACACCTCGGTCCCTTAACTGACTTTTACAGTATGCCCGGGAAGAGAAGCAGCTGGCACATTCTATGTTTTTCTTTCGCTCCTAGTCCAGCATGTTTAAAAGTATATAAAAGTAAACATATTTAAAAGTAATAATTTCAATCTATATAAATAAAAATAACCTCAAACGATTCATAGTCATAGTTCTTAGATGAGACATAAGCAAATTTAACTACTTTAAAGTTAGCTATCGATATCTCAACCTATTTTTATATTGTTTCTATTTTTATTGATTTATTTAACAATTTATTTAAACACTAATTAATATTTTATATGTGTTTGCATAACACCATCCTCGTAAAACACACATTGGCGAATTCATTGATTTGTGCAATAAATAAAAAAGTTAATTTAAATAATTCCGCAGTTACTCCGGACACTTGTCTCGGTCGTTTCTACGAGCGCTGCGTAGACCTAGGAATCAATAGATTTAAGAGAAGACAGACTTAGAAAATAGGTTTGCACGAGGACTTTTCAGAAATGCATTAAAAAAAACGTAAAATATTTTAAGTATGTACTCAAGCCTTTTGTTGAAGTCAAATTTAATGAATGAATCTTTTAATGTAATGGCTATTATTGTTATATTTTCACAAGTTTTTTTAGATGGTGTTCATGCGAAACTATTAGTGAAACTATGTTTTTAATTTTAAATAAAACTCCGTATAATAACAGTCTCTAGGCAAGTAAAATTCTCACTAAAATTTATTTTTAAGGTTATCTTAAAAAATACATAACTGATATTGCTCTACATAAAATTATCTTACAGTCTAAGAATAAAAATCTGTGTATAAAATGTATCGTAAAATATTTTTTCAACACACTTGCTCGTAAAGTGAGCGTTATTCTATTGAATTTAGAACTATAAACTGGGCTATAAGTCACGCGTGCATAATATATTATACCCTAGTGCATAATATAATGAATCCTACAAAGTTGAATTGTACCTTTGTGCAAATTAAATGCGAGTAAACAGAGCATATTTTATTGATCCGGGTCATACATTAAATTTTTTCAAAAACAACAAAGAGGTTTTATACCACTTCAAATCCATATACATTTTTAAATGTTTGTGCCTTATATTAGTAAAACAAATTTGTATATCAAACAAATTATTCACAATTTACTATAATTTGTTATAAAATATTAAAATATTTGCATTTACAACTCCAAATTAAACATTTTCACTTAAAATAGGCTGTATATGCTATACAGACATTGACACATTTGGCGGAAAAAAAAACCTACGCGCATGCGCGAGGTTCGGCGCCATTTTTCATTTTCCATTTTTCAATCACAATTCACAGCTTTGTCTGACAGCTGTCTTTTACTCACAAGTGTGTTGAAAAACGTCGTATGTAACTCGTGAGCGTTGTTACATAATATACTATAAATTGATTTGAAAGACTTCAGAAATATATACAGCGACACTTAAAAACCAAACTATAACAGAGCGAAACCATATTTTAGAAACAATATTCATTATTCAAACAAAAAGTAAGAAATTTTATAATACGTTTTAAATGTAAATGTCTTCATAGCTCTATGGTCGTGCGCCATTTGTCACAGTTCCGCCATCTTGGATAAATAATACGAGAAAGCACAAATTTTGACAGTTCCAAATAAATTGATTAATATTTTATTCTAAAACGTTATTACTACAGGTCAACATTCAAATTGAACCTTAAACTCCAGTGCTAAGAATCGTTTTGGGGATAACGTTTTTAAATGGACAAAAAGTATAGATTAAAATTAATTTATCTTGTTTTTGGATTGGTTAACTTCGTAAATGTATTAAAAAGCATTGAAAGCAGAGCCTCACCTTTGTTTATTATAAGTTCTATTGGATTGCAAATTACTGACTGAGTGACTGACAGACAAGGTACAGCCGTAACTACTGAGCGTAGAGAGCTAGAATTTGGAGCATATATTTTTTAGGAGATGTAGGGGTGCACTAAGGAAGGAATTCCCGAAATTCTTACGGGAACGGGAATTATTGGACATTTTAGTTTGTATGAAAAATCGTAATCCTTGAGTGCACGGATACGATAATTGGCATAAAGGTTCTGCAAAAAGTGACTGGTTGTTTTATGAAAGGAATTCCCGAAATTCCCACGGGAACGGGAAATATATGATGTTTTAGTTTGTATGAAAAAACCTCATTCCTGGAGTGCACGGATGTGATACTTGGTATAAAGGTTCCTTAATAACTTTCTGTTTGTATTATGGAAGGAATTTCCGAAATTCCCACGGGAACGGAAATATAGGACTTTTGAGTTTATGCGTGTACGAAGTCGCGGGAAAAAGCTCGTTTGTTATATTTATTATTACTGTCAAAGTTATTAATTTAATTATTTATCAATACCAATACATATAATAAAGCCGAAAGAATATTTTGTTTGTATTTAATAAATTCAAACATACTTATCCTTTTCAGAAATATAATTTATTTATAAGAAAGCTTTTGCATTTCGGCATAACAAAGTATTATTTTATCAATAAATTACCATATGATCCTTTTATCGATCACTAAATCTGACCTCAATCTCACCTGATAAAAGTGAAGTTGATGATGGGCATATGGGCTTTTAACTCGACGTAAAGGTAGTAGAACACCTACTAGATATACATTTAGGAAAAATACAGCTACTAGACTGATGCTCCCCACATCCAGGTTACAACTACACGCAAATAGTCCCGCTCTTATGGGTGTAACAATATTCAATAATCTGCCTAATGTATTAAAAACTCAAACAAATGAAAAAATATTATTTAAACAGCTCAAAAATTTATTAATTACAAAAGCTATTATACAGTACAAGAATATTTAAATGATAAATTTGTAAATTTGTAATAAGAGAGTAAATTTAATTTATCTATAATATCTTTACGCCTCCTCTCTCCTAATATTGCAATACCAAATAGGGTCATAATGTATCCTCATGATTTGTGTATATTATGAAAGCAATAAAGAATTGAGAATTGAGAAGCGGAGTAAAGAAACTCGACGGTAAGGGAGTAGAATCGGGACAGAAATCGTAGGCTCGACGTAAGGGTAATAGCAGCGAGACAATGTGCTCGGCTCGACGTAATGGGACTCGACATAAAGGGAACCATTCGGGCTTTGGAAGGAATTGGCTCTTCATATCATAAATTCGAAAAACATATTTTTTTTTATTATTATTCTGACACTCACACAACATTGTCTAGCACAAATTAAGTTTCTTAAAGAACTTGTGTTATGGATACTAGAATACTAGATAACTGATATACTTAAGAAATATGTAAACATACATATAGAATAAATACATATTTTTATTAAAATAAACATATAAACATCCATGACTTCACGGCTTATATCTGTGTTCATCACACAAATATCCGTCGCCGCTGGGATTCGAACCCAGGACCTCTGGCATAGAAGGCAATGTATGTTACCACTACACCAGCCGGTCGTTAACCTCTATCACCTCCAAAGCAGTGATAATTGGCGACGGACTTTATATGAAGGGTCCCTGGATAGGTGGACCATGAAGAGGTGATACCACCAAGCCGGGACGCCTGGATAAATTCATTTTTACCACACGTTGATCCAGGGGTATTAGGATTATTCTACGCTGACCTTACACGGCTAAAATCAACGAAAGCAGAGTATTAAAAAACCGACTAGATAAAATCACCCAATCAGGCCTCGAACCTGGGAGCTTCACGTCAAAACTTTGGCTGAAGTATTAGGTCGTCAATGTACATCTGCTGCATATTCCTAAAAATAAAAAGTTAAAAGTTTTTCATGGAAAGTATACTTAATCGATTTCTATGAAATTTACAGTGGACTCTGAAGTATCCTCTATAATCTATACTAATATATAAAGCTGAAAAGTTTTTTTTTTGTTTGTTTGTTTGTTTGTTTGTTTGAACGCGCGAATCTCAGAAACTGCAAGTGGAATTTGAAAAATTCTTCTTGCATTTGATAGCCCAACTCTTGAGGAAGGTAATAGGCTATATTTTATCCCGAAATTCCAACGGAATCAAAAGTTACGCGGGTAAAACCGCGCGCAGTGGCAAGTGTGAAATAAGAATATTCAAAATCGATTTATAATTATTCAAAGACTCGTGTAACAAAGACAAAAAACCTACACACGATTCTTTTGGAAGTCGGTTGAAAAATTCTACTTTTGATCTCGTAAAAATCCTATCAAAAGGATACATATATACTATCAAGGCAAAAGTTTGGATGTTTGCAACCTGTTTCATGTAAAACAGATTGATAGATCTGGATGAAAAGTAGTACAGGTATAGATTTTAGTCTGGAATAGCAGTTAGGATACTTTTATCCCAACATTCCCGCGGGATAAGAAAATACGCGGTTAAAACCCCGTCATACAGCTAATTTCTTGCAGTGATACAAACTATATTTAAGGTTGTGTTACATACATACATACATACATAACTTCACGCCTGTATCCCGTATGGGGTAGGCAGAACACCAGAGGAAATAAAACCATCTGATGTCACGTTTGACAAATTAGGAGGCATTATAATAGTGAAGAGAGACTATTGCAGTGACAGGGGGTCAGCCTATCGCCCACAAAAAAGTCTCCCATAACACCTCGGTCCCTTAACTGACTTTTACAGTATGCCCGGGAAGAGAAGCAGCTGGCACATTCTATGTTTTTCTTTCGCTCCCAGTCCAGCATAGAAGAAGCTTGAAGGTTGTGTTACTGCTCAATAATGGCGAGGCTTCTATTAAAATCGGTCCAATTGTTAATAAGGGAACTCATTGCAATCAAACATACAAAATATTTCAAAAAAACAAAACAAAGTTGCACATCAAAAGTATGTCGAAAAGAAGTGAATTTGTGATTTATTATTTAAAAAAATAATACTTTACCGACTTTTTTACAACATAATAATAAACGCAGCGGAAAATTTTGTAAACATATTTTAAAATAACTCAACTCCTAAGTTACGACACGGAATAGCATACATCACTTAAGTGTGCTTAACTAAGTTATCTCTAAGGTTGAGGACACGTCAAGCGGGGACCACCCGAAGTAATGTAACTTAGTCAAAGAGTAACAAAGTGGCCGCAGATGTGACAAAGAATAATGACTACCGAAAGAGACGCCTTGAGTTATTTATCGAAACTGAATAATAAAAACTTTAATTGTAAATATTAGGTATATTAGGTTAAAGAAATTGGAACATCGAAAATAAAACGTAAAATGTAATAATTAAAGTCGATTAAATTCAGTCAAAAGAATATTCTTCACATTGCTCGGTCCTTTACTGTTCTTATAATTACAAACACATTATAAATCCTTCATCCATTGACTTCTCACACTTAATAAATAAATATTACTGACATTCACACCGCACTTTCTAGCCCCCATTAAATTTCTTAAAGAAATCGTGTCAACGGATACAACATAACTGATAATGAACCTAAAAACTATATACACATACATATTGAATTTATACAAAATTTCACAAGAACTTTGTTTTTAATAAACTTATAAACCAATAAAATGAAACAAATAATTTTTATTTTAATTAAACTTGTGGTGTGGATTACAATATTCCAAGTGTATGTTCATTGCATTTCTTGCTTCTTGCTTGAGGGAGGGAGGGCGGTGAACCAACGCACAAAAATCCTGCTTCACTAATGCAAGTACAAGTCGCGGAATTAGAAAGGTAACTTTGTTTTAGTAGTTGTCAAAATTACTGTATCTGTTATATTAGCGATCGTTGTAAGAACATTCTGATGTGTCCACTCTACATTATTATTCTTAGTCGCTACTTATCAACGAGCTTAAGTTGGCGATAGCGCCCATGATTCATATAAGTATCGCTCTTTGTATGTTTTTGCTTTTTTTTCACTAAATATGTACGCCATTAGTGTCCTAGTCGACGGAGAGGTGACAGTATCTTTAGGGATTCGAGTTCTAATAGAAAATCCATTAGAGAATTATGTTATTAGGGTTTTGCTTTGATTTTTATGTGAAAAGTTTCTTTTTGATAGTGAAGCTAGTTTTAGTATTATTTTGAGTGAAATCGATGTAAGTAGGTATCTGATAGTTTTGTTGAGTATTGTTTTTAATGGTTTGTTTAGTATTACCTACGGATTATCTTAATTCTAATGTTTATGCTTATAATTTTCAAATATATAATTATTAATGTATCAACATAAGAAAACTTAAACAAAGAAACAGTTAAATTGACAAATCTAAGGCAATATTTATTTCTTCAATAAACTTTTTCTTGAGGTTGGAAAATGAGAAAAGAAAGAAAAAATTAAATGCATAAGGATTATTACATACACTACATCCTAAATACATACATAAAATAATATGTATTAAAAAATTGTTAATTGATTTTGAACCCAAGTTTGAGATAGATCACCAAATCACATCAACATAAATCTTTGTGATGTTCCCACTATGATTAGTAAGTGATTGTGAAAAGCTATGGGTCTCTTCTATGAGGCTTTTACACCTTAAACCATCTGGCTGGCCCAGTGCTGGGTCATAAGGTTCTCTAAGGCCAACGCCAGACTTGAAGGAAATTCTGTCGCGGCTCCTTCCCGACGGAACGTCAATACATTTTAAAATAACTCTTCTTTTAAAAATAGGTAATGATTCTGACTGAATAGTGTTTTGACTAATTTTGTAGGTAAAACATTCCACAATATGAGAGCATGGACCGTAAAAGAGTATGCAAAGAAATCGGTTCTATGTGACTTCGTTTATATTTTATACTAGCCACCACGCGCGGTTCTACCCGCGTAACTTTTGATTCCGTGGAAATTTCGGGATAAAATATAGCCTATAACCTTCCTCAAGAGTTGGGCTATCAAATGCAAAAATAATTTTTCAAATCCCACTTGTAGTTTCTGAGATTAGCGCGTTCAAACAAACAACCCAACAAAAAACAAACTCTTTAGCTTTATATATTAGTATAGATATTAACTCTATAATTCTACAGAACCCATTAATTTAAACAGACTCTAATTTAATCCCCAAACTAATCGGTCAGCAGTTTTCATTTTGTTTAAAATGGCCTCCAATATTATTTTGTCTCTTTACCCGACTTCGTATCTGTTTGCTTGTAAAGCACCTTGTAACTTCGTAACTTAAGTATTATTTTTTAGACATTCTTGATTTAAGTAGTAAGTAAAAAGAGAACTTATACTTAAATCAACTAAGCAAAACACTTTTTAGTCACTTGCTCGTGACTACGCAGTCTGAAAAGATAACGAAACGTCCAGTTAAAATTAAACTATAATTATACGCGATACATAAATAATAAATAAATAAATAAATATTTCAGACACTCACATAACATTATCTAGCCCAACTTAAGTTTCTTAAAGAACTTGTGTTATGGATACTAGATAACTGATATACTTAAGAAAAACATAAACATACATATTTTTTATTACAATAAACTTAAATTAACATATAAACATCCATGACTTGACGGCTAATATCTGTGTTCATCACACTGATATCCGCCGCCGCCGGGATTCGAACCCAGGACCTCTGGCATAGAAGGCAATGTATGTTACCACTACACCAGCCGGTCGTCTAGACATACATACATAACCTCACGCCTGTCTCCCCTTGGGGTAGGCAGAGACAAGGGAACAATAACTGCTACGATGACATACCTCTTTCGCTTCTTCCACGTTCATCAATCTTTTCATACATGATCGCCGGTTACGGGTACTTTTGACTAGGCCCTTTTTAAAAATGTCGCCAATTTGATCGGCATACGTTCGCCTAGAGCGGCCCCTTCCGACAGCACCATCCATTCTTGCACACAACACCTCTTTCGTAAATCTCCTTTCACTCATCCTTTCCAAATGTCCAAACCACAGTAGCATACCCTTTTCAATCTTAGTCACTACAACTTCTTTCAATCCGCATCTCTTTCTTATTTCACTCTTACGCACCCTATCATCACTCAATTTCATTCCACACATGCTCCTCGAAGCTCATATACATCAAACGATATTGCGTGTTAGGCAACGTTCGGCGGCTTGGTCGGTACAAGGTAGAGTGATCGCCTCCCATTTATTTCTCACGACGACTTCCGTGCTTTGGAGGGCACGTTAAGCAGTCGGTCCCGGGTGCTGTATACTTGTATACAGTGGTTGTTAGAAGCCAATTAGGCGCCCTGAAAATTCTGACATCCACCAACCAGCACTGGGCTAGCTTGGTGGATTATAGCGAATAACTCCTCGTCATCCAGGAGAGAGACTCATGGCCCTGCAGTGGTCTCTCCCGTGTGTAGGTCATAATACTAAATGCTTCAAAACGGAGGTTCTCAATTAGATTTTTTTTTGTGAAGACCATCTGATGTCACGTTTGTCAAATGAGGTATTATAGTGATGGAGAGAGGCTATTGCAGTGACAGGGGGTCAGCCAATTGCCCACAAAAATGCCAATTAAAACCTCTGTCCCTTAACTGATCCCTTATCTTTTCCAAACAAGTTTAGCAAACGGCTTTAAAAAGAAGTTATAAATTAAGTCATTTTATTCATGCTATCAGTAGGACCAGCCAGCATATCTAAATACCTATTTATATTCTAGGTTCCCCTTAGTTTCATACGTGGTATCCCATATCACAATCAGCTCCACTATCAAGGCTAACGGCATTATCCGACCATTTCGGCATAATAATATTCTCTCTTGCCCTGATACCCGACCGACTGGTCTTATTGTCGGGTCTTTTCCGCCGAAAGGCGAGTTGATTTTGAAATGCCGAATAATAATAATAAAACTCTTTATTATACACCAACATTAAACATAACTTATATCATATTTCTTATTTTTGTTTGTTATTTCTTATTTGCCGAATAACTGTGTTTCTTTCTTTCTTAGCTTAGTTTACGCCCTCTCGTTGTTGATGTGATTGTGTAGGGTTCTATTTATTAGTTACCTACATAGCGTTTTCTACCATTGCATTACTATGAGTAATTTCTATTACCAATAATAATGTCGAACAAGAATCAATGGACAGGTCAGAGGCAGTCGGTAGGAGGAACACCGCTAGCATAAACAATTAGTTCACTGAATGACAATTAAAATTAGTTAAGGCGACGCTAATTTTTCATAAATATATGCACGTTTAATCGATAAAACTGGCAGTAAATTTCTGGGTGTTTCAGCGGTAAAAACAAGCCTTGTAGAGTAACCTAAGTGAATGGCCGTAGTGTACCTGGTTAAGCCTGTCTTAAAATGTGACTGATAAAAATGGTCGGTGGCTATTCGTTTGGTGGCAGGGTCATGTCAGTGTCTTGGCTACCGACCATCCCTCATACAATCTGCCCTATTACCGCTCCAGCGGGATGGTGTTCCGGCAATATTTTATGAAGAGCCAGTTTCATATTAAAAAAAAAGAAATCCCCGACCAAACACACGAACTACATGGCCCCAAACTATGCAAATCTTGTGAAATGGGATACCATGTAAGCGAACTAGGGGGGAACCTAGAATATAAATACACATATAGATAAACACCCAGACATGGAACATTTTTTTTGTTGTTCCGTGCGAGTACGTCTAAGGCAGATAGGTCAACTCAACTCAAATATTCTTTATTTCGTAAGTATTTAAATACATTTGAAATAAGTCAAACAATTTACAAATTGAACTGAATCTACCACCACTTCGGAAAGTCGATCTGTTGAGAAGAAGTAGCTAGAAACTCAACAGCAATCATCTTTTAAAAATAAGAAAAAAAAATACAAAATAACAATTTACAGCCAGGGAATCCCATCTTCTTGCATCCGGATATCTTATAGGTCATCGCCAAAGTGGTCGTCAAATACTAATCCCGTTTGAGCTCAATCTCACCTGATGTTAATTGAAGCACATAGCTCGTACAATGGAGGGCCGTTGAAGCAGTAAGGTTTGCTGCGCAGCCTCTACTACCGATTGGCTGTCACTCCAATTATGATCAATAGCCTTTATTAAGGCTCACCATCAAGGGGGATGTTTAGTGGGTATACTCAGCCGGCTGAGTGAGTCTCGTGGCCGAACTTTCGGTCTCCACACTGTCTGGGCACTCTATATCTGTTAGCCACTGGGGTTAACAGCATATAGAATGCTTATTGGTCCGTAACAGGATTCATCGTCCTCCTGCTAGAGCTTGCTTTAGTAGGTACCAAACGCTTCCTTGGCGGAAAAAAAAAGGAGTAAGGTTCTCGAGTGGCGTTGGCGACTACGTAATGGGAGACGCAGTGTAGGCAGGCCCGGCGCAAGGTGGACCAAAGATCTAGTCAAAATCGATTTGTGTGGAGAACCTTGGTGGAGGCCTATGTCTAGTAGCGGACGTCTCCTGACTGTATGATGATGATGACGATAATGAAGATAAGATAATAGTGTCAGAAAGGAACTGCCCTTCATAAAGCATTGCCGGAACACATCTTTTATGACATTGACGACCACTTTGGCGAAGGGGTAAACCTATCTGCCTCACACGCCAGTGGTTGCGGGTTCGATTCCCGCCCGGAACAAGAAAAAATAATCCGGGTCTGGTTGTTTATCTATATATGTATTTATATTCTAGGTTCCCCCTAGTTCGCTACATGGTATCTCATAACACAAACTTCGCTTACTTTGACGCCATGTAGTTGGTGTGATTGTCTGGGGATTTTATATTATATTTATTTTATTTCTATTTTCGCATGTTTTCATTTATGTGGTAGTCAGGCTCACCCTGAATGGTAGGATCAGCTAAAACCAAGCGGGGGTCACTCATATTACTTGCGTTTTACGACATCTTTAACCAGGAGTGATAGGGGTTTTCTTTCTTGAGCCCGTCATTTACTTTAGGCAACGAACTTTTTTAAACTGGCAGGTTTGGGTGTCTACTAGTTCCGCTAGAAGCCCTAGTTCCACTGGTCTCCATAACATAAGCTTATATAATACTAATAATAAAATTATTTATTCGACGCAAAATAGACAAACAAATAAAGTTAACAATATTTAGAAAAACATAAATTAAACAAGAACATAAAAAAGACAAAAGGAAAACAAAAACACTAATTTTGACGCCGAAAAGGCTTGAACTCAGCGTTATTCCACAATTTGTAAATTACAAATTTCAGCGCTGATTTTCAGTTCAAGCCTGTGGAGTTGACGGACGCTTTGCGCATGCAATAAATAAACGTTAATTATAAGAATTTTAATATTTTTAATTTTAATTTTAATAGCTATAATGTAATTGATAGACAAGAATATATAATAGACAAATATTACATAAAATAAAATAGGAATTTGATGGAAATATATACTTAATATTGATTAACATTAATTAATTAAAGGATATGAATCTTACCTTGAATGTGTAGTCACATGGTTGGTGTGACCGTCTAAGTAATATACTATTTTTTAATTTGGAGCATTAGTTATAAAAAGCAAAAAGTTATTAAAAGTAATTTTAAATTAAATAGTAAACAATGCTTAACTATTTAATTTTAAATTTAATATACTTATAGTATGTTAAATTATACTTATAGTACATTTAATAGTATACTTATAGTTAATTGCGATATGTTTATTATATGAATCTATAACTCTAATTCTTAAAAACTATTTCGTTTTTAGAATTCGTAAGGTGATATTTTACATTCAACTGTAAAATAAAGTTGAAACATCGCCTTAACTGCTGCATAATTTATGACAAACAGCTTCTTCAAATTATGAATAACAAAGCTATGTGTTTGTTGGCTTTCAAATTCTATATTTCATAGTTATAATTACGTGTTTACATAAATTAACATAATTTAAAGTTCATACTTAGAATTCTGTTACAAGTTAATTAGTATAAAAAACAGTTAAAAAATAATACGTAATTCTGAAATATTTTCGTCCTAAACTTGTGTGTTTTCGTTTATGACATCATCGTTATTTACCATCACGTGAAAACATGGACAATAGAAGTCATTGGTTGAAAGATACTCGTATCTTTAAAGATGATGGCCGTTAAGTTTCGTTAAGTTTAGACCATCTCCGTGGTGCAGTGGTCTAGAGTCTGTCGCGGGTTCGATTCCCCCGCAGAACAAGAAAAAAATGTTCTTTTTTTTTATATTTTAAGGATAGGACGTTTGCCTTCCATGCCACCTGATGGAAAGTGCGCATAAAGCCTATGGTGTTACACGTCCATCCACGAGAAACCTATTCACTCGACACTTAAAAGTTCCAGGACTGTAGTGGTCAGGAAAAACAGACGCAGGCAGATTGTTCCACACCTTGGCAATCCGTACCAAAAAGGAACTATCGAAGTGTTTTGTTCGACTTCTTGGTAAATCCACTATATAGGGATGGAAGTTCTGTCTGCGTCTGGAAGTCCGGTGGTAAAAAGGGGTGGGTTCAATTTGGTCAAAAAGAGCACTCGCACACTCACCAAAATGTACCCGATAAAATACTGTCAAACAAGCAATCTTACGACGATGCTCCAGCGTCTGCAATTTTTTATTTGTAAGGTTGTTGTTATTTATGATTTTACGGACTCTTCGGTCAACAGAGTCTAGCGCTTCGAGCTGGTATTTGGCAGAACCATCCCAAAGGTGGTACTCCATGCACGACCTCACTTGGGCTGTTCCGGGCCTAGATGTTTATCTACATGTGTATTTTATATTCTAGGTTCCCCATACTACGCTAGATGATATCTTATAAAACAAGCTTTGCTTACATTGAGGCCATGTAGTTGGTGTGATTGTCTGGAGATTTTTATTTATTCTTGCCTAATTTTATTTTTTTAACCAAGTCCTTCTAAAGAGTTGGTAGGTAGGTTTCAGGTCTTCTTTACAGAGTTCTAAAATAAACAACAAATAATCTTTGAATATATCTCCATAAAATAAACTCGGGGTCGTAGATTCAGACCGAATTAGGCAGATTTATAGCAAACAAATCAATTCATTAAATCAGGTGTTCCTTTACAGTCCGTGCCGTTAAGGCTTAGTATAGCCCTACCTCCCCAGGGTAAGCGACTAAACCGAGTAAAAGGCGACTAAACCGAGTGACTCCCACTTAGTGGTTAGGGACAACCTATCATATAAAATCTGCCGCCAAATATGACCGCTCCGGAGGTGATATGTTCCGGCAGTATTTTATGTAGAGTCAGTTCTTTCCTAGCCCCGTGTGGTCAGCTGAGGTTGAGGTCAAACGTGCGCTCAGTGTTTTTAAAAAAAAATCTACAACTACTAAAACCAAATTACCTAACTTAGCATCCCCAAAGCACTAGTCATAATTATTTATTTACCAGTTTTTCAGTGATCTTAAAACCATAAAGATCGTTTTGGTTGGAGTAACGCTATCTATCATAAATATTGGCGTTGCACCCAAATCTGTAAATTACATTTTAAAACCTCTGACGTTCTTTGAACTATTAGGGGGGTCAACCTATCTGCTTGGTCGACTGTCATCATCATCATACACAGTCAGTAGACGTCCACTGCTGGACATAGGCCTCCCCCAAGGTTTTTCACGTCGCACGGTCCCACGCTGCCCTCATCCAGCGTTTACCGGTGACTTTGACCAGATCGTCGGTTCATCTTGCGGGGGGTTGGTCGACTGCACACGTCCTTTAACGAGAAACTTCTTCGATCGACATTTTAAAGTACCCTGTAGGTCAGGAAAATTAGACGCAGGCAGTACGTTCTAAACCTTGGCAACCCGTATCAAAAAGGAATTGTCAAAGCGTTTAGTTCGACTTTATTGAATATCCAGCACTTACGGAGAAAGTTCTGTCTGCGTCCAGTAGCCCGAGGGTAAAAGGGTGCGGGTTCAATTTGTTTAATAGCACTCGCGCACTCTCCAAAGTTTATCCTGTAGTCAGAAAGTTGAACAAGCAACCTTACGATGATGTTCTAGTGCAGTTTTGTGTGAAATCGGCATAGAGTCGTGGAATTATTAATATATCTTAGTAATTTATTTATTTATTAAAAAAGGTTCGCCAACAAGGCACACACTTTTACATACACAATATAAGTAGACAGTTATTAGGAACGTTACATAAGTGCCACCTCAGTTAAAGGCAAACACAGCATGCTTAAAATAAATACATTGTCCTATTATTATTTGTCAAGGAGAAACAAAAATATTACAATCTTACAATCTATTTATTTATATGTAAGTTTAAACAAGAAAAAATAAAACATTAAAACATAAGAAAATAAAATAAAATTAAGTTACAAAATAAATAAAGTAAAAGATATTAAAATTAATTTAGCTAATTGTCCTATCCTAATTAAAAATGTGTATAACAATAAATTATTAATTATTAATGAGTAACTAAATGGAGGTCGTGCATTTTTTTAAAATTGTATTGAATAAGATCTCCTTCAGATCTGTTTTGAGCTTATTGAGGTTCGAAGTAAAAATACAAACGTTATTACTATTTTTTATTATAATTGAACAAACTATTTACCGTTACACAAGTGCAGGTGCAAAGGAAGATTATTTTTGACACATGTCAAGGTGTCAAGGTAATCAAAACTTTATTCTATTGCTCAGTAGAATAGAACAATAGGACGTCACGATTTTGCATCGCTACTGTAATTGTTTCTCCACTGTGTGACAATACGCAATGTTTCTTAAATCTAATTAATTTTACATCCCGTTATGTTACTTGTTTTCAGTCAACTTAAATTTTTGTTTCTCGTTCACGTTACATTATTCACCATCAAACCTTACTTTAATAATGACCATTAATATTTTTTTTAACATTGGACAGATGATGTGGTGCCCTACCCGCCCGGCATGCGGGAAATCTGGGTTCGTGTCCTAGTCGGGATCGATTTTCAACAGATATACAAACATAACTTCACGCTTGTATCTCTTATGGGGTAGGCAGAATATCAGAGTTTATAAGACCATCTGATGTCACGTTTGACTTTGGAGGTAATATAATGATGGATAGAGACTATTGCAGTGACAGGGGGTCAGCTTATCGCCCACTAAAACGCCAATAAAACCTCCGTTCCTTAACTGACTTTTACAGCATGCCCGGGAAGATAAGCAGCCCGGGAAGACATTGTATGTTTTTCTTTCGCTCCCCGAATTTCTATAGTATTTTTTATTTCAACTAGAGACAGCCACAAATTAAAGGCAAACTGCATTCGAACAATATTGTAGCCAGTATATACACATTGTTTTCTTAAATTTCGCTTTTTTTTCTAACTTTCTACAGGTCTTTTAGTTTTAAACTAAAAAAGTCAAGAACGCTTTATTACTCCTGCCGTTTTATATAAATTACCCAGACATATATACCAACCATGGGGATCCAAAGTGGGGTATACATTTCCATTGGAATTTGAACCTTATAAATTACGAAGTGTGTACATCTTATTGCACGTGACTGTACATCCAGACCCTGATTTTGGCTATTTTGATCGTTTATGTAGTTGAACAGGTACTTATCTTGACGTGTCGGTGTCTTTGCAGACCCCGTGGTCACGAGCGACTGAGGTGTCAGGCGTCAGATTGATAGTGGAAAAAGTTATATACAGTCGTCGTCACTTATCATCAGGTAAGTTCAAGATTAAAGGTTTCTTCATCATCATAATCGGCTAGGAAATGTTTGTCTATTTTCTTCATGCAGCGTTTACCGGCGACCTTGACTAGATCGTCGGTCCAACTTGGAGGGAATATAGACTTACACCCATATTCTCAGTCCTTTCCTCGAATATCCCTCCACTCAAACTCAACCGAGGAAGCCTCGAAACTCCCTCATCTACAATCTCCAAATCGGTATTCTTAATCAGCCCTCGAACATATTTCGTCCTCCACTCGACTGAGGTAAACTCGGGTGAGTCGAGGTGTGACGTAACAAGTGACATCATTATTCTGAGGAGATTTTAATGCTAGCATGTTGGCTACTACGAAATTACTGTTAAAATTTGTGACATTGAAAACACGCAAACGTCACATAAGTCAAATTTGATCGTTGTTTGTTTACATTTACGTTAATTCCATTTCCCGTTGTTTCGTACTGTGTTATTTTCGGGTATAAGTTATACTGATAATCGTGCCTAATTGAAAAATAGTTCCTTGTTTAATATGAGTTTCAACGAATTGCACAGATGTGCCATTTTCTCTCGCTTTCGTGTACCGTTATTTCTGTTCTCATAGTTTCAAAGTGTTCAAAGGATATTTTATAGTTTTACGAGTTCCCTTTTACCTATTGTATCAAGTAATCCTTTATGTCAGTTTATGTTGTTTATAAATTGCACAAACAAATTTAAGCTGTAAAGTTATTTGTTAGGTTTCCATTCTGGATCTTATTATATAATAACTACCTAACCATTATTAGTTATGCCATTATTTGTACCCCTACCAGGCATAATATAGTTTTGTAAAGATAGTTTTGCTTGACCCAGAGCGCATACAAAATTGTTTTCTAACTCTGGGATAGCATACACTGTTAATAATGTCGCGCAAAGTATTTTCTACTGAAGAAAAAAGGTGTCTTCAAAAGTTCATAATTAAATATAAATTAAACTCTGCTGCCAGCATCGGTCCAGGGAACCAGTCTGCAAAGAAAACTGTGTGGGCTGGACTCACTAATGAATTTAACTCATTGGAATTAAATACAACTGTAAGTAGATACAAACATATCAAATAATAATGTTTTATAAAATTCATATTCCTATTCTCCGCTCTAAATGTTAATATGTAAAATGTTACCTTTAATTAATATGTTAAAAACCTTTTTTTCTTTTTATGTAACAACTTTGTTTGAGTACCAAAATGTGGAATATAACATCAAATTTCAAAGCAAAATAACTGATAAATATATCACTTGAAAATCATTAAAATTCTGGTTATACCTACTTCCTAAAATATTGGTATTTTTTTAGAGAACTGAATCTCAACTGAAAAAGTGTTTTGATAATATGAAGAGCAGAAGGAAGTCCGACTTGACTGCACAGAAAAAAGAAAGAATGCATACTGGAAGAGGTGTGGGTCGACGGACTCCTGAACTTCAACAGCACAGGACTCACTGTTAGTGGATGAAGATGCACTAGCTGAGCTCACTAATTTACAAATGATGTATGCTATTGACAGTGATAGTGCTATTCCTACCACAGGAGGCCAACAAGGTAAATTACAGTTTTACATTCTCGGTTTACTAGTTTATCAGACAGGTCGCAAAATTAGCGAGATCTCTAATTCAAGTTGATCAATTGGCATTGGTATGTTTGTAACAGGATACCTCTTGAACATTTATGATTTTGTAAAATTTATAGTAAAATTCTAAATTAAAAAAAAAACAAGATTCAAAAAGATTTATTAATTTTATAAAACACTTGATGAAGTCATCATATACTTCGGCTTTAACTAGTTGATAGTTGTTGAATAAGATATTACAGTAGACCAAGAGACAAAAAAGCCGGAACAAGAATAAAAAATGTTCTGGGTCTGGGCATTGTATATGTATTTTATTCTAGTTTCCCCCCTAGTTTTCTCCATGGTATCCCATATCACAAGCTCTGCTTAGTTTGGGGCCATGTAGTTGGTGTGATTGTCTGGGGATTTTATTTATTATTATTATTTATTTAATCATTCGCCTTGCTCCTTTTGTCTTGGTGATTTCAGACGGTTAAGTCCAGGCTTCCTCAAGATGTTTTTCTTCACCGTATGTGTGTTGTGTTGTGTCTCTACATATCAAAAATGTACAAGTATATCCTGAACAGACACAATAATAAACAGTGTATTTATTATACCCTTATTGAATTTAGGAATAAAAATAAAAGTTTGCTTTTATATTATTTTTCAGGAGGAAGAAATAATAGAGCCCAAGTTATTCAGGAGGAGTTTTCTTTAAGAGAAGATTCTTACAAAAAAGCTCAAGGCGTAAAGAATTACATAAATTAAAAGTAGCCGAGAGGGCTTGTAAAGGCTGCTTAGGAAATTTGTAAAAATGCTTGCATAGAAAATTTAAAAATAAATGATATTTGTTTGAAAATGTGTTTTAATATTTTTAATTAAGTACATAGTGAATTATTATTAATCCTAGGATACTAAAAAAACATTCTTAACATATTATTAAAATTAAAATTCATGTATTCTGGAGTTTTCATGGCATGTAGGTCTCCACAGTCAATCTATGAACAAAAATAGGGTTTCAATATCATCAAATAACTAAAAATCGTTTTATTGGTTTGTATATTATTTAACTTCATAATAAGAAAAAAAAACAATTGAATGTTGAGAAATCGGTACAAATGTGCAGGCCCGGGCATGGAAAAAATTGTTATATTGAAAAAATGGGGTTTTACCTGAAACATTCCCGATGCGTAAAACTTGAGTGCTACTAATAAAGTAACTACATCCTTGGTGGCACAGGAATCTATTTGTTCACTCGATGTAAACAATTATAAAGGAAATATAACGTGAATAACTGCGTTTTTACTGAATCGAAAACGTCTCAAAATCTCTTCATCGTCGTAAAGCTCAAGAGGGTTTGTAGCGTCCCGTGAATATCTTCGAGCTAGATATGTGTCATATAAATATGGTTCGTAATATATTATTGATAAATTGTTCGAAGTCCAATAAATCACTCATATTTTCGATAAAACAACCATTCAACACATCTTGAGGAAGCTATAAGGTTGGTCGCGAGGTACCTTAGCTTTGACAGTTTACTACTCCATTCTTACTCGACTCGAGTGAGTAAATTCTCAAGTGGAGGACTTTTTTTATGTTTAAGAATACGAAAATGCCCTCGAGACGTTGAGTCGAGGTGAGGAGATTTGGAGGAAACGACTAAGAATATGGGTGTTAGACTCCGATAAAAAAACATATACAGGGTGACTGGTGGGTCACTTGAAATTCGAGGACGTGATAGTTTGAGATCATACATAAAGAGAAAATATATATTATAAAATAAATGTTGATTATTTACCAAGCAAATTCAATTGAAAGTTAAAGAATTGATTACGCAAAGCACGGTTACACTAGCGTAGGCAGCGATCCGCGTCCCAGGTCGCGTGCCGGGATTGACTCAGTCGTACATAAAATTTGCTCTCCTTCAGTATCTAAAACTTCTCACCAGTCATTCTGTATATGTATAAAAATTTATGATCTGTAATAGCACGGATATCACTCGCTATCTGGTCAAACTAGTACCTTAAATCCTGACTTCCAGTCTGAGCTTGGTGGAAATTGTAACCACTCATATTTAAAAAAAGATTGGTTAAAAGATTTGCCTGCAACAATGGAATGAGCTGTCTTGTAACTGCCAAAAAGTGTTTCAATATTGAACGCCTTGTTCTTATTCAAAATGTCTTCTATGGTAAATAACTGAAAACTAATCTAAATAAAATCACGCGACCAGGACTCGAACCTGGTACCTGTCACTTGCCGGACGAGACATTGTGGAGAGCGCCTTTTACCATCGGACTACTAGACGCAGACAGAACTTCCACCCGGATGTGGTGGATATTCCTAAAAGCCAAACTAAGCGCTTTGACAGTTCCTTTTTTGATACAGGTTGTCAAGGTTTGGAATGAACTGCCTGCGTCTATTTTCCCTGACCAGTATGTTCCGGGTACTTTTAAGTTTAGAGTGAACAGGTTTCTCGTGGATGGACGTGTACCACCTTACTCTTAATGTTCACTTATCATCAGGTGCCATGGAAGATAACCATTCCATTCTTATAGTATAAAAAAAATAGGATATGCAATAATTTAATATGGGGGAAACCCATGTAAAGCAGCCAGTTGTAATCAGTTCTAAAAGTAAAGCCGATATAATAATGAGAACAAAGAAAACCATTGAAATACATTACAAAAATCACTTTTATTTATTTACAAACATATTACAATTTTTAATATCACTTTTCCAAAAATTACACTGGCACATTATCATATACTAAACGATTTGCTACAAAATATTGGCTTCACTTCACAGTCACTTATTGATAAATATAACAAGAGATACATTTCAATAATTTACTTAGTTTTAGATATTTGTCTACTTTAGGCAAAATATTTGAATAAAGAAATGATTACTATAGTTTGTCGTTCACCTAACACAACGAATAACACATTATGTTTAACCTTAAAACAGTATATAAAAGTTATTTAGGCGTATTATTCTTTGTGTATAAATCTTCTAAATTTACTATGAAACCTTATTTTGTAGTAAACGTCATCCTAATTAATATAATAACAATAAATAAACATTATTTTTGGTATCGCAAAATGCTATTTTATAATATCACCACAATTAATTACTTACAATTTTTATTGAAAAAGATAAGCTGTAATAAATTAAAAAGATGTTTTTAATTATATAAAGCAGTTATATAGAAATTTCAAATAAGTTTTTGATATTTGAGTTCAATCAAAATTTAAAATATTGATTAAAAAGTAATTCTTTTTTGATTCGAATACAAACATTATTGAAAATATTTATCAAGAAAACTAGACATCTGTCAAAGTTTTGACGCAGTTATTTATACATCCATGGCGCATTTATTAAAAACATAAAATATACAAGACTATATACATATACAGGAATAAATAAGAACTATTAACAAATACCTTTAAATCTACACAAACAGTTCACTATCTGTAATTTAGTTCACATTTCTCAATTTGCTTCACTACTTCATTGATTCTTTCGGTAAGAATCTTACTATTTTTTTCAGGAATTGGGGGTAGAATGTCTTTAATAACTGCGTTATTTTTCTTATGAAAAATTGCAGTTAAGAGTGCTCCTACTGACTTTGAACCTTGTAGCTGCCTTAAGGCGTCTACCGTTGTTTTCCTAAAGACACACAGATTCTCCAACATCATACTGTGATAAGTATTATATTTTTTAAGAAGTCTATAACCATGCCACAATGCAGATTCATTGTCGAGAAACAGTAATAAACCACTATCCATCTTCCGTGCTAAATTATGCGCTGGACCATCCATTATGTTCTCATTCCATTGAAAATTAAATAGATTATTAACAATCCTATCTAAATTGGCTGTTATATAATCAAAAATAATCAAATCTGACCATTGAGCTAACTCTACAAAAGAACTAATAGTTTTTTTAGTCAACTTCATATCTATCGTAGAAAATTTCTGATCTTCAGCCTTCTTGTCCTTTTTCTTATGTTTATTTTTCAATCTATTTATCAATACTTCTTTATTCACCTCACTTGTTTCATTTTCTTTCGACACCATACTTAAAACGTCAAATTTGTTCAAATGTCTATTGCTAGGTTTGAAAATCTCTGGGAAGTTCGCTGGTTCTAAGCTTGGTATGTACTGAGTTATAACTACAGGTCTGTTAGTATCCCAGTTTGCATTAACTATATCAGAACCGATATTTTTCCATAGCTTATCTTTCAAATCTACCGCCTTGACAACTGAAGGAGCTAAATTGGTTAGATTTAGAAGTCTGCCGAAGTAGAAGCTGAAAATTTCGCCTTGTATTTGATCTGTGTTCTGCCGGTAGCGAACGCAAGCTTGTGTTCCGTCGCTGAATGTCACAAGTCTATTCTGCATTCTACCACACCCTTCCTCCATTTTTACGATCTCGCTCTGGCCGACATATCGCTCCCACAGATCAGCTGTATTTTCGCCGTAGCCCTGAGGCATCGAATCTTCAATCTGAGGCCCCCATAACACGTTATCATACAATACAGTCGTTTTGCTGAGAACGAAATTTGTTTTATTACTATTAACTTGAACGATATTATGTTTGCGTTGAGTAATTTTGTTATCTTTAAGTATATCCATCATATCTTCTGTAAGGCCTTTAGGATATACGTCTTTTTTGAATTTATGTCCATCAGCGCCTGTGAACGAAACTTTTGAATATTTATTATATGTTTTTTCATCGATTTTATTATCAGTCTTCTTGAAATTTGCTTCGTTTTTGAACGAATTAAGTGTTCTTGATAAATTTCCATTCGATGGATCGAACTTTCTAGATGTTGTGTTGTATTTTTGAGTTGTGCTCATAAGAATAATTCCGAGGAGTAAACCAAATGTGAAGCTTATAAAAACGCTTATACATAAGTAATTGTAAAAACTATATTCTTTCTTTATTACATTATTTCTGACTAATACTTCGTTGTGACCGAAATTTCCGTATAATACACGGCTTGTTGTTGGCACTAATGTTGGTATTTTCATATTTTTGACTGTCAAAACTTCTCGGACATCACTCGATATCATTTTTCCTTTGTTTTTTACTTATTTTCGGATTAAATTAGTTCTTTTACTGTATTTTTATTGATCTTAGTCTTAAATCATTTTTCGAAAAGCATTTCTTCATTGTCGTATAAATTGAAAGACGATTGAAGATTTCTTGATGATTTATCAATCAAGTCGAATCATAATTCGGCGCAGGATTTCATTTCGTTGACATCTGAAACAATTGAGAAAAATCTGTTAGTATATCGAATGTGTATTTAATGATAGGTAGGTACATCAATTTTTTATAGTATTTATACAGTGTGTCTATTCATGAACATTGCTATTCGAAGTAGGTACAAGGTGTTTGAAAATGGACTGGAGTAGCGAGCGCTGCAGAGCTGTTTTGATTCTCGAGAGACAAGACTTGTTATGCACAGCTGATTGCCAAACATCTCTAATCAGCAAGGCTCATTAATAAGAAGCAATGTCGATGTCCTATTAAAACAAAACTTTTACACAAGTAGGCATCAAACAACTGTTGTGGCATAACAACGACAGCCATATTTTCAACCAACTTCCAAAAAGGAGGAGGTTCTCAATTCGTCTGTATGTTTTTTGTGTCTTTGTTACACGATATTTCAGACAATTATGAATCGATTTTAAAAATTCTTAATTCATATGATAGAGGATACTTCATAGTTAGTCCTATTTAAATTTCATCGAAATAGGTTGTATACAATATGTATGATTTCGGATAATGTTTACGTTGATGACATTTTCAACTCAGCCAAAGTGTTGACGTGAGGTCGGTTTTTTTAATGCTCTGCATTCGTTGATTATTAATCACAAAATTTGAAACCTCTTTCGTAACATTAAATGGTTATTTACTAGATTAAACAACGGTGAGAACAGAAGGGAAGTCTCACATCTAAACATTTAGCTCAATTTGACTGTACACCCTCTAATTTAAGTCTCTGTTTAGTGAAATTATGATATCACAAACTCATCAAACTAAAGGAAACTGAGTAAGCCTGGGCCACAGGGTTAACAGGTTGACTTTGGTCTAAAAAAATTGCTTATTTTATCCTTATTCAAAATACATAAAACCCCTAAAAATGTAGTGAGGGGGAAACAAGTTAATTCAAGATATGGAAATCGCTGTCATGGGTTTTTAGTATGGATGAATAACTCATAATATAATTGAAAATATGCTAAGTAAAATTGAAGAAATATTAAATGAGAATCATTATAAGGTTAAATGATTGTAAACTAACCGCGTTAGTTTCATTTTAAATAATTATTTTGTAATTAAAATAGGCGGAATTCATTATTATGTTTGGCAATACTGAGTGAATGAAGAACGAAACTATGGTAATTGACTCGTTCAGCAAGTCAATCAATCTATATGTTCACTCGTTTGTTTGGTTTCTTTCCTTGCGCTTGAGTATTTTCATGGTTTTTTCTATTTTTAACGCCTTCATACAATTACTACAACTTAGTTGACATGATGTGAGAGATTTTAATAAAATAAATAGATAGCCCTACGAAAAGTGATAGTTGTTAGTATCAATTATTAGTTTGAATAGTTGTACTAATAACTAATAACTAAGTAAGTATAGGTAATATTTTATAATGTCATATTTTATCTAGTATGCTATCTAAGTTCTTTCGGAAGTGATTCTAAGCTCACTTGACTTCTGTGTATACCTATAGACTAAATTATGGATAACTCAGTTCCTCAACACTGGTTTATCTCGAAAATTTCGGTGGTGAAACATTATTATATTTTAAATAAAAAAAAGCAAATGTCAAGTTGTTAACACAGTGGCCCAGAAATGTATGGAGCAGGTTCTGTCTCCTTTGAAGCTTTTTGACATAATGAGCTTTAATCATCACATTATAGATTCTATCCAAAATTTGTTACAATGTATCAAACTAATATTAGATGAGAGTGTCATCAACTTAAACATTCTCCAAAAACATACATATTTTTTCAAAAGTTTGAAATTTTCAAATAAAGTACATACTCAACCGATTTCGATGAAATTTAAAAGGGATAAAGTATCCTCTATTATATGAAACAACAATTTTCAAAATCAATTCATAATTGTCCGAACTATTGAGTAACAAAGACACAAAAAAAAACATACAGACGAATTGAGAACCTCCTCCTTTTTTAGAAGTCGGTTGATAATGAACATTTGTGTAAATTAATGGATTAAATCATTTTTAAGGTCTTCCTAAAACTAAGTGCGAAATCTAAACATAACAGTTTATACATATATCCTTTCTCACAAACTTTCTATAAAACTCTCAACCTTTCTTCTTACCATAGACAACAGAATCTACAAAAAAAAAAAAACATTTAAAAGTTAACAAAAAAAACCAAATCTCTTACACACCCATTCATCAATTAACACAGAAAAAAAGGGTTCGAAAATTATACGGTGTTGTTGAAACATGCAATTATTCAGTTAGCAGTTGGTTTATTTACTAATAATAATTCAATTATAGTTCCGTCTCGGTCTGTTTATTGTTTTTTGAGAAGGATAGAATACGCCCACTGGACAGTTACAGAGTTGTTACAACTTTTTTGCTGGTTTTGATTTATGGAGTTTTGGATTTAATTTGTTTTTGTTTTGAGATTAAGAAGGAGACAGTTAAATAGAGACAGAAAATATGTATTTTTTTAAGTAGATAACTATGTTGATAAAAAGCTAAAGTAGTAGTGGGAGATTTTTGTGACTAAGTCCGCGTTTTGCCTCAATCTCACCTGACATTAAGTGATGATGAGCCACTAGCTTGGACTAATGAATGAATATTAAAATAGTAGACACATACATATTTACATACATAACTTCACGCCTGTATCCCTTATGGGGTAGGCAGAACACCAGTTATAAGACCATCTGATGACACGTTTGACAAATTTGGAGGTATTATAATGATGGATAGAGACTATTGTAGTGACAGGGGGTCAGCCTTTCGCCCACCAAACACGCCGATAAAACCTCTGTCCCTTAACTGACTTTTACAGCATGGGAAGAGAAGCAGCTGGTACATTATATGTTTTTCTTTCGCTCTCAGCCCAGTTTTTAGCAGTAGAGTTAAAAACAATACCGATTAGTAAACTTACTAACTAATTAGTAAAAAAGCGATGTAATTTTAACTTTAATCATTTCAATTTCATCTATGTTTAACTTAAAAGACTAGAAAGAAAGGAATTTTAAAATTAAAATAAAACGTTATTGTTTCTGCTTATTTTTCTGTCTCATAAGTAATTAAATCCAACCTAATGCTAAAGCTAAAAAAGCTCCTTTTCCTGTAATATCACTGCCTGTTGCTTCCCCCAATCCGCAACACAAGAATTATTACACGCCTTTTAAAGAACACGATTTTTTTAAATAAAAGTAATTCTCAAGTTATATATAAAAATCATACAAAAAGCGAAAACTTTACTCGCTTACAAGGTAATATAAATTCACTTCATGAAACAAACGCAAATATTCAAATTTCGCATTTGTTTGGAACACGTACCAGACATTACTTTAATTCCACAAAAAGTGTGGCAAAACATTAAAAGTATCATAAAATTTACAACTTCTTACAAATGGGATGTAAACTCACAAAATAACTTGAATCATGTTTCAAATGTATAAACTGAAAACAGGTCAATTTGGCATTTTATAAAACGTTATTGAGTCATATAAATGTCTCAGTAGGACTAGTTAAGATGTTTTAATAGTCATTTTTTTAGCCTCAAAAAAGTCTCGAAAGACAACTTTATAATTTATATTTTTTACATAAGAAGGATCTTCTATGTCATAATATAATGAAAAGTGAACATGAAACTAAGATAGTATACGACCATGCAAGAGAAACCTATTCACTCAACAATAAAAGTACCAGGACAGTACCTAGTGGTCTGGGAAAATAGACGCAGGCAGTTTGTTCCACACCTTAACAAAACATACCGAATTATCGAAGCTCTTTGTTCGATTTTTATTATAACCAAGTTATATTATAAAACACTAGTAAGGCAAGTTTTTCGTGTATTGGTGCATCTAAAATTCGGTTCTGAGTGGAGGGAGGGCGTAGAACAAACGCTAGGAATCTCTGATCCGTAACTTATAATCTGATATCAATGTCCATCACGAAAACGTCTGCCCCCACCGAGATTCGAACTAAGGAAACAAGTCAATGTATTTACTGCGACCTGTTCAAATATTCCAAATCTCAAAACTCACAATATAGGGATTTTAAACCTACACCAATACACGACGAAATCTTCAAACATACTTTTTGTTTTTTTGAAATAACTGTGCCTAATATTTTTACTTTCTTTCGAAAGCGTCTACAAGTAACTGTGTTCTATCGTTGAGTATTATTATTTCTGACACTTGACGTATAAGATAATATTATGCCAGTGTATTCATTTGTTTACTTAATGAAATTTGTCAAATCATTCAAAGTAATGATAGATTTAGTGGCCAAGTAGGAGTTATAGAGAGACAGCGTGTTTTTAAATTGTTTTGTTGGCTAAATATTTAAGAATAAGTTCGTTGGCGATTAATAAATGAATTACATCAAACTGATTAACCAACTGTGATCCTAAAATAAGCTATTACAATCTTGTAACATACAGTCCGACAAGGCTTTTCTGGCGTTGGATGATGACGTCAGAGGGGCGTAAGGGTGAAATAAGGGTTACCATTCAGTATAATTTCCCTCTTCTCAGGGAAAAATATGAAAGCATAAACTTTTAGTTTTTTCATGTTTAAAAACAGAAATTATTTCATTTTATGTACTAAAAAAGGCAAGTCACGTAAACTTTAAGAAAAACGTTAGTGGTACAAAAACACAGGGTTGAAGATATAAGAAGACTAAGCAAGAAAATATAAGTATTAAAAATAGAGTAACATGAAAATAATATCATGTTTTTATGATAAATTGTTTTCCTCGTCATCCTCGTTACCACTACTTTCTTTATTAGTTACCTACTCGTATCTAGAAATGCTCGTATTTTGAAAGGTTTGTAAAAAATCTGCTTATCTTTCTTCACTTGTCATAGTCTTTCTAAACACACAATTCTCCTGAAATCGTTATTTTTATTGAGATTTAAAAAATGAAATAAATTAATATGTTCTAAAGTGTATTTTTCAAAGTATGGCAATATATAAACATGGCAGAGGCAACTTGCTTCTTTACTCTTAAAAAGGGATTTATTGAGACGTTAAATTTCTGAAAACAACTTCTTCAATTTTATAACTACAATAAGTAAACCCACATTTTGTAAATTTTGGCGTATTTCATATCTTAATATTGAATTTAAAAGTACAATAACAAATATGAGCGGTAAAAGTCATGAAGTGACATTTCCCAAGATGGTGGTTAGTTCCAATTTTTGCCACGCGCCAAAAGATCCTTGTCGGACTATAGTTTCATCTGGAATGTATTTATGTCAATTTATGACTTGTAGTCGTCGACTATTGCCATTAATAAAACAAGGAAACTCAATATAAGTTGAATTTGTGTTTCTTAAATCTCGTTACAACAAAAAAGTTTTTATTCAATATTGCTATTATGATATACACTTAATGAATGTGATATGCTTGATGAGGGTGACGAGGAACCGGCCGACGTGGACAACCTTGGGGAAGCCTCTGTACAGCAGTGTGCGTCTCTCGGCTCACGATGAAATTCAAAATTAGAATACGAATGGCCTTTCATTACATACATACATAACTTTCTGTATCCCTGATGGAGTAGGCAGAGCACCAGAGACTATAAAACCATCTGATGTGACGTTTGAAAAATTAAGAGGTTTTACAATGATACAGAGAGATTATTGCAGTGACAGGGAATCAGCCTATCGCCAACAAAAATGCCAATAGAACCTCTGTCCCTTAACTGACTTTAAAAGTATGCCCGGGAAGAGAAGCAGTTGACACATTCTATGGTTTTTTTTCGCTCCGAGTCCAGCATGGTCTTTCATTATCTAGTTTAATTAACAAATTCACAAGCTAAATATCATCTAATGTAATTTTTAACTTACGACCCCAACATGAAGAAGCATGTAAAACTGACAAAGACTATATAAATCAAAATATTTATTATGAGAATAAAATCGAATGATCGCGGGTCATTGCGACTCGAATAAACAATTGATAATATCAATCAAAGCATCGATTCTGTCTCGACTTTATGAGACTAGTGATGTACGATGTTATTATAGAAAAAATACTGTTTTTATCATCAAACACAAAAACCTTAGCCTTAAGTTAAGTCAAGTTACCGATAACCTGTACTAATATCGTAAGCTTAAAGCTTTGTCATAATTAGAATGTAAATAATTAAGTACATAGCTCGCAGAACAGATGGCCGTTCGGGCAGAAAAGTTCTCGAGTGGCGGCCACGTACTGGGGGACGCAGCGTTGGCAGCCCCCCCCCCCCCCCGCAAGATGGACGGGCGCGGAACCGACCGACGCGGAAAACCTTGGGAGAGGCCTATGTCCAGCAGTGGACCTTTAGTGACTGATGATGATGATGAATTAAGTAAAGTTGTTATTTATATCTATATAATTAATTTGTAACTACGAGTTCTTACTTCGGTTAAACTTATATTAAATTGTTTAACCGAATATCTTGAAATAAATATAGTCTTTCAACCTTCTTCGTCTAACAAGTTATCCAACTCAATAATATTTCATTTAAACCTAATACAGATAATCTCTATACTATAAGATACAATTTATAAAATTTAAATAGTTTCTGGAAACAAAAGATTAAAAAGTATTATCGATTGTCAATCGAAGGATCACGAACATCACTAGCGTACAACTGGCAGAAATAACATTTCATGGTTTTTGTCGAAGTAGTCAGTCAAGATATTAGATTTTATAGCAATCTAGAACAGACAGATGTGTTTGTTCATAAATAAGATTTACAATTGAAGCGAAAGGTTAATCTTTATCTAGGACCTTTAAATAAAACACTTTTAAACAGCATTTATCATGTATCCTTTTTAACCGACTTCCAAAAACGGAGGAGGTTCTCAATTCGTGTGCATGTTTTTTTTGTGTCTTTGTTACACGATATTTCGGACAAATTAAATATATAAATATTTATGACACTCACACAACATTATTTAGCCCAAATTAAGTTTCTTAAAGCACTTGTGTTATGGATACTAGATAACTGATATACTTAAGAAATATATAAACATACATATTGAATAAATACATATTTTTTATTAGAATAAACTTAAATAGACATATAAACATCCATGACTTGACGACTAATATCTGTGTTCATCACACATATATTCGCCGCCGCCGGAATTCGAACCCAAGACCTCTGGCATAGAAGGCAATATATGTTACCGCTACACCAGCCGGCCGTCAAAATTATGAAACGAATTTGAAAATTCTTATTTCATATGATAGAAGGTACTTCAGAATTGGTCTCATATACATTTCATTGAAATCAATTGAGAACTTCATGGATAATTTCAAATTTTTGAAAAATTATGTATGAATTCGGAGAATGTTTACTTTGACGACATTATAATTCAACCAAAGTTTTGATGTGAAGTCGGTTTTTTTAATGCTATGCCTTCGTTGATTATAAATTTTTAACTCGACGTTTCGGTGTCTTTGCGGACCCCGTGGTCACGGGCGCGGGTTTATTTACTAATCAGTCTCTCGTGACCACGGGGTCTGCAAACACCCGAAATGTCGAGTTAAAAATTTAAAATGTAATTATACGCGATAAATCCGCTTAAAAAATGTTTTCTTTAATAGTACGAATCGTGAAAACTTAAGACAAACGTTCGGCGCGGGCGATACTTGGATGGGTGACCGCCGACCATTCATTTCTCACGGCGACTTCCGTGCTTCGGAGGGGACGTTAAGCAGTCGGTCCCGGGTGCTGTATACTTGTATACAGTAGTCATTAGGGTTTGTTAGAAGCTATTACGGCGCCCTGACAATTCTGACATCCACCACCCAGCACTGGGCCAGTTTGTTGGATTATGGCTTAAACCTCCTCATCACCCAGGGGAGAGACTTATTCCCCGCAGTGGGTGAGTTACAAAGTGTTGTGGTGATGGTGATGATTTTATTTTTTATTATCTGGGGATTTCATCTATTACATATTTATTAATATTCCAGTTTTTATCATGATAAAGCGGTTGACTGTACATCCTAGACCGTGTTGTGAGATAGAACCTGCCGCCATTTGTTATAATTCTTCTGTTCGATGTTGCGGGTCACAGGTTAAACGACTAAGCATAATGCTTCTTCTATTTTTACAGGTCCAATTCCTGATCTAGAACTAATTTTGTCTAATATTACAAAGCTTGAGAGTTTATTTATTTATTTGTCAATTTCAATAATACACAATTTAAAACAAATACATTAAATAAAAGTAAGAAGAGTTAGTAAGGTAGAGCTTATTTCTAAAGAAATTTCATCCAGCAGACCCAACACTGAAGAGTTTGGAAAAAATGCAATAATCATTTATCAAAATTAATATGTAAACTATTTAAGTACATATGAATGTTTATTTATTGATATATACTAAAACATATGGCTGTATGTATATTATACGAATAGAATATGAATTACTTTATATATGTATTTGTTTGACTAAACGCAAGAATGTGTAAAATTTCAAGGCAGAGTAGAAATAACCTTACTCTTAAGAATGAGGAATAAATAAAAAATAAAGTGTTCAATTCTTTATTATAAACTAGCCACCGCGCGCGGTTTTACCCGCGTAACTTTTGATCGCGTGGGAATTTCGGGATAAAATATAGCCTATAACCTTCCTCAAGAGTTGGGCTATCAAATGCAATTTTTCAAATCCCACTTGTAGTTTCTGAGATTAGCGCGTTCAAACAAACAAACAAACAAAAAAACACAAACTCTTCAGCTTTATATATTAGTATAAATAATAATAAGCAGGTAATTATACTAATATTATATAAAGTTTTGTCGTAAATCGACTAAACTGTCAACTAATCTTTAATAATCGAAACGTCAAATAAAACGTTCGAAATATAAACCATCGCAACGCACTGATCATCTTGACAAACTCCTGCGCCGGTCCTAATACAAGATGATTAATGATAAACGCATTATACTGCACGGATCATAGACTAAATATTTGAGGAGGAATAAAAAAAAAACGGCCAAATGTGAGTCGAGCTCCTCAACGAAGCGTTCCGTTCCATCTATTTATAATTGATCGATATAAATAAAGCTGAGGAGTTTGTTTGTTTGAATGAACGCTCTTATCTTTGTAACTAATTATTTATTACTAGCCACCGCGCGCGGTTTTACTCGCGTAACTTTTGATCCCGTGAGAATTTCGGGATAAAACATAGTTCAAGAGTTGGGCTATCAAATGCAAAAAGAATTTTGTAAATCCCACTTGTAGTTTCTGAGATTAGCGCGTTCAAACAAACAAACAAAAAACAAACTCTTCAGCTTTATATATTAGTATAGATTTACACTTCAGTATACAGTACAGACAGAAAATGAGAAAAAAAAACAGTGTATTGAGTAAGTACTACTAGGCGGTTTTATCGCTGACGAGCAATTTCTTACAGGCAACCATTTCTTACAAACTATTTATTTATTTATTTACACTTCATTGTATGCCATTAATGAGTACAAAAAAAAGGAAAATACATAATTACAATTTTGAAATACAATTAGCGGTCTTATCGCTGGAAAGCGATCTCTACCAGACAACCGAACTGCTTTGAAAAATATCTTTTGGCACTTGATAGCCTAATTCTTGAGGAAGGTTTTAAGCTTTATTTTATCTAGAAATTTCCATAGGAACTTAATTTATGAGGGTAAAACTGCGCTAAGCAGATAAGTACCTATTTAACAAATACATAAACATTTCTGTTGTGAAATAAATCATCTGTGAAAATTTCAACAGTCTAACTAACACGGTTCATAAGATACAGGCAGTTAACAGACAGTTGAGTTCTTAGTAAACTCCCGTTTTACCCTATGACTACGGAACCCTGAAAAACACCATGGTTTACGTTCCATTTTTCGAAACGTCAAAGTGACATAAATTTTGACAGCTGAAATAAATGGCTTCGTAGGGATTATTGGGGATTTTCTGAATATTGATTGCTGGCATTCAATTATGTTTGTTTGAAGTTAAGTTTTTTTGACTGGCAACTATTTTGTGTTAAAGGGTTTTATTCTTACTGAGTATAGACGCGAGAGTTTGTGGGTATGAAAGTTTAATAGGTGCACGACCACTTTGGCGATGGGGTATACCTATCTGCCTCAGACGCCAGTGGTTGCGGGATCGATTCCCGCACGTAACAAGAAAAAAAAAAAGTTCCGTGTCTGGGTGTTTATCTGTTTATGTATTTTTATTCTAGGTTTCCCCCTAGTTCGCTACATGGTATCCCATAACACAAGCTATGCTTACTCTGGGGCCTTGTAGTTGGTGTGATTGTCTGGGGATTTTTATTTTTATTTATTTTATTATCTAAAATTAAATATAGGGTAGGTTCAGAAGTTGTCTCGTAGGGTCAGCATAAAAAAGTCCTACTACCTCTGGGAAAGCGTGTCGTAAAAGGCAACTAAGGGTGTTACCACAAAAATCGCGAATGGAACAGTCGACGTCGATCGATAGTTTTTACATACATACATACATACATAACTTCACGCCTGTATCCCTTATGGGGTAGGCAGAACACTAGAGGCTATGAAACCTTCTGAGGTCTCGTTTGACAAATTTAGCGGCATTATAATGATGGAGAGAGACTATTGCAGTGACAGGGGGTCAGCCTATCAGCCCACAAAACTGTCAATAAAACCTCTGTCCCTTAACTGACTTTTACGGTATGCCCGGAAAGATAAGCAGCTATGTTTCTATGTTTTTCTTTCACTCCCAGTCCAGCGTGGAAGAAAGTTTTTACTATGTCCAAAACTCCTATCGACGACTTCGTAATCCTTATTGCCCCTGCTTGATGGAAGTACCACTTCAGGGTCCACCTGTCTAGCGACCAGCCCCGAAAATCTGCCGACAAATATCACCGCTCCAACATTGATGAGTTCCAGCAATATTTTATGAAGAGCCAGTTCCATGCTAAGCCTGTGTGCTGGCATCTACAACCTCATATGAACTTGAGGTTGAGGTCAAACGCCAGTTTAGGAAACGAACTTTCCTAAATTAGCTCGGGTCTAGATGTAAACTAAAATACTCTCTAGTTCCCCATTACACACGCTTGTACAGGGTGACTGATGGGTCACTTTTGAAATTCGAGGACGTGATAGTTTGAGATCATTCATGAGGAGAAAAAATATTAATTATTTAGTGAGTAAACTTAACCGAGAGTTAAAGAATTCATTCCGCAACGCATGGTTACACTGGTACGGACGTAGGTAGGGCGCTATCAACACATAATAGGTAGTTAGGTATAGACGAACGAACGCTTCACGAACGTCGTCGACCTAGTAAAACTCTTTATTTATGTATTTATAGGGAAATCTGCTGAAAAATTAAGTACCTGCTTTTATTACATATTTTATGATCAGAATCAATTACAGAGTGCTCTCCTTCAACCATCAAAAATTTGTCACCCTTTATAAAAGCTTAAGTTTTCATCTTTCAAGGTGTAACATTTTGGGTAATTCTTAAGCAGGTGTCGGACATTAATATAATGACATAAATATTTCTGATAGCGGAAATACTATTATCAATTTCATCACAGCCCTTTGAAATAAGCCCACTGCAGGGCTGAGTCTCTCCTCTGGGTGACGAGGAGGTTTAGGCCGTAATCCACCAAGCTGGCCCAGTGCTGGTTGGTGGAGTC
Source organism: Stenoptilia bipunctidactyla (assembly GCA_944452665.1). Classification (NCBI taxonomy): domain Eukaryota; kingdom Metazoa; phylum Arthropoda; class Insecta; order Lepidoptera; family Pterophoridae; genus Stenoptilia; species Stenoptilia bipunctidactyla. The sequence continues at coordinate 15,854,987 of OX101750.1, forward strand.
AGAATTGTCAAGGCGCCAAAATAGCTTTGGACAAACCCTAACGACTATTGCATACAAGTACTGCTTAACGTTCCCTCCGAAGCAAATAAAAAAGAACTATTTCGTCTTACTAAGCCTTTTATCAATATATATAAAACTGTTCCGTTACTGACTGAGTTACTGAGTGACTGACAGACAACGTACAGCCGTAACTAGTGGGCGTAGAGAGCTGAAATTTGGAACATACATTCTTTAGGGGATGCACTAAGGAAGGAATTCCCAAAATTCCTACGGTAACGGGAATAATTGGACTTTTTAGTTTGTATGAAAAATCTTATTCCTTGAGTGCATGGTTGTGATACTTGGCATGAAGGTTCTTCAAAGAGTGCCTGGTTGTGCTATGAAAGGAATTCCCGAAATTCCCACGGGAACGGCAAATATACGATTTATAGTTTGTATGAAAAAATAAATTCCATGAGTGCACAGATGTGATACTTAGTATAAAGATTCCCCAGTGAGTAACTGTTAGTGTTGTGAAAGAAGTTCCCGCCATTCCCACGGGAAGACAAAATATTGGACTATTTAGTTTGTATGAACAATTATTTTTTCAGTGCTCCATGCAATACTTGATATAAAGGTTCTTCAATGACTGGTTGTGTTAAATATGAACAATGTTTATGCGCGGACGAAGTTGCGGGCAAAAGCTAGTATGTACAACCTATAATACTGACAAGTCCTTAATAGAGTCCAACAAGAGCATAAGCGGTATAAAAGTAGCTATGTCGCGGTTAAACTAGTCATTTTTGTACATGCCCCATTAATCATATGACTGCAGCATGGCTTTTGGTTTTACGGCGTCGTTAAAAATGGAGGAATGTGAGAGCGGGGTAGACGGGCGGCTAAATTGGTTTCGGTATGTTTTTTGGTAAGATATTTCGTAAATATTTGTGCTGTCTTTGTCCTCGACTTCACTTATTATTAGTTGAGATTGAGTTTGTACAAGGTCTGTAATAAAAAAACATCTTTCCTCTGTATCAACATATGGACAGTTATGATTAAGGCAACTATGTAGCAACAATCTTTTTTAAATATTTTTTTGATTACTGACATTCTGATTTTTTACAAAAAATTTGTAAAGGAGTAGTATTTATTATCACTAGACAACACATTCATATCAAATACAATACAGCCAAAGAAACTCTTTCTTGAAAACAAATGAACCACATTTAATTACACATAATAGGAAGGAACAACAAAAATTTATCATGTATGGAAATAAAATCCAGTTAAAAACTGCTTTTATTTAACTAACAAATCTAAAGATGAAATAACAAATGAGTCCATAAAATTAATTGATTACTAAAGAACTTAAATTGTTATTATTATTTAACAATTTATGTACACACGATTGAGATACAATTAACAGAGACAATGAATAAAAATAAGTACAAAGGTACAGCTTATCTTTTACAGCAGATCCATGACTTACTGATTACTTGTTCCAATTTTAATCATTTAAGAAATCAACAAAACCGCCCGTCTGAACGCAACCGTAACAATTGGTTTTAGATCCGCTCAATATTTGATTAAATTATGCTCTTTTAACTCATTACAATCTATTTAGATTACTGCATTTGAATTTAATACCTATTCATATAATTATAATGTTCAGATTACTCTGATTTAAGCCACACGACTTTAGGAAAGCTATTTGATCAGGTCTTGTTAGTATTAAATTAATCATATTGTGTATTTAGTTCTTTTACTGATAGAGGTATTATTTAATAAAACACTTTTTGACCGGATTTTGGTCAGTTGCTCGTGACCACGGGGTCTGCAAAGACACCGAAACGGCGAGTTAACATTTAAAAAATATAAATATACGCGATAAATCCGGTTAAAAAGTGTTTTATTTAATAGTATCAATCGCGAAAACTTAAGACAATATTATGAGGTATTATTTACTAGCTATTTCTCACGGTTTTTCTCACCTATTTCATCATCACGACCCTTTTTAACTCTCTCACTGCAGGGCTATGAGTGTCTCCTCTGGGTGACGAGGAGGTTTAGGCCGTAATCCACCGAGCTGGCCCAGTACTGGGTCGTATAAATAAGTATGTTATTGAGGTCACGAGTTTCGATAAGATTGAAAATGACAGCATATGGGTCTAGGAAGCACAGTCCTCCAAAACAGTGCTGGTTAGTGGATGTCAGAATTTTCATGGCGCCGAAATGGCTTCTGACAAATACTACTGTATACATATACAGAGTGACTGGTGGGTCACTTTCAAAATTCCAGGACGTGATAGTTTAAGATCATAAATGAAGAGAAAAAGTAAATATTAATTATTTACTGAGTAAACTTCTCTGAAAGTTAAAAAATTCATTACACAACGCATGATTACATTAGCGTAATACAATTATTACTTAGCGGGTGGCGGTGTGCATGTTGACTGAGGCGGCGCGTCAGGAAGGGTGTAGTAATGTCTCTTTATTTATTCATAGAGATTTCTAATGAAAAATTAATTACCTACTTTTATTACATAATTATGATCAGAATCGAGTACAGAGTGCTCTCCTTCAGTATAGCAAATTTGTCACCAGTCACCCTGTGTACAGCATCCGGGAAACGAAGCATGTAAGTAATATTTAAAGAAATAGGTAATTAAATATTCATATTCCCTTGATGAGATTTTTTTTTTTTTTTTTTATAAGTGACTAAACCCGCGTTTGACCTCAATCTCACCTGATGGTAAGTGACGATGAGGTCGAAGATGAAAGCACACAGGTTTAGGAAGGAACTGGCTCTTTATACAATATTGCCGGAACACATTACCGCCGGAGCGGTAACATTTGGCGGCAGACTTTATATAAAGGGTTGGTCGCTAGCCAGGCGGACCCAGAAGGGATCCTACCACCAAGCAAAAAGATAGAGTGATGTCGCGAGCGCAAGCTAGTTGTGTATCACTAGTAGATTCACGCGGATTTGTCTGTGTATTACTTGATCGTGTCTGAATTTATTTATACAATAAAGTCTATGCTATTTCAGTATAATAATAGCTTCAGGTCTTTAGGTCGGTCTTGTAGGTTTTAAGTTTATTCTGTTCAAACGCACATAAAGTTTTCCCTTCAATATTAGTTTCAAATTGCTTAATTTTGGGAGTTATAGGTATTTGTGACTTACCCCTATAAACACAGTAACAGTATTTAATAGTTGTTTTCATAACAACTCAACTATAATATAAATAATATCATGTAAGTAAGTATGAAACACTTTTTTTCTGATTTTGCGAACAAAATCTGACACAGACTTTTTTAAAACGAAAAAAAAAGTTGTACCTCTCAATCGATCATGCTCGAACGAACGTCCTGTTGTGTCATATCGAATAAACAAACGAAAATAAACCTTATTTCTTAAACAATAACAGTTGAAACCCTACAGAGAAAAAAACTCCTTGAAAAATACAGGTAACTGAAATTCAAAGGAATTTCAACTTTATAATGTTCAGACAAAAGTTCAAAAAAGCTTAAGTTTGTTTTTTTTTTCATATGCACAATATGTCAAAGGAACTTACTTTATAGAGCTTCTATATTGAAAAATAAGTTTGAAAATGTCTTTTTTTTAAGTCCGCATCACGCAAAGGTGTGTCTATTTTTCATACTTTTTTTAAATTAAATATAGCCAGTATGTTTAATAATGTTAAAAAAAAAAGTAATTTAATAAAGGATTTAATATTGACTTCTCTTGTTAGTTAATTCTTAATTAATTTAAGAGAAAACTGAAAGGTTCCATTTTTAAAATATGTAAACAAATACAGTGGATTCCTTTTTTGAATTTTACTCATGTATTTTTGTTTTACTCGCATTCAAAATAATATTTATTGAAGAACCACAGCTTAAATAACAAAATCGTTCTTGCCAGAACATAAAATACAGAAAAACACCACCTACTTATTACAAATATCACAACATCTCAAAAATTAATAATTCCAGGGCAGTTTTCACCAAAAACTTATTGGCAACATATATTATTTTTAAATTTTAACTGCATAACGCACATTAACGCTGTACGAACCAAGTCCATCTTATGTTTAACACTAAGTCCTACACGTGACTCTTATTTGTATAGCCTGAAGAGTGATTTTTACTCAGCTGGGTTGATCTTGATTTGGGTTTAAGAGTACTGATGTTGCCTGTGGTAAAAAAGAAAAAAGTAACAACCAAGGAACACAGGTATACATGTTATACGAGCACGAATGATACGGGCCTGACGCTTAAAAAGTATGGTCAGCAAAGCAAGTGGGTGAATATTTTTCAAAGATTTTAATTAAAAGGGTTATTTAATTTGAGTTTCCCTTTAGGATAATACTGTTAGTTTTAATTATTTGATGACATATTATGAAACAGATGATTCGAGGATTTAAGTAAACACTTATAAGTGTTTCATTATTTATTTTTATTTATTAAGGCTGCAATCACTGCTGTTAATTTCAAAATGCGTTAAATTTTATAGATCTATAATTTTACTAAATATGCATTATACAAAATTAAGTTAAATTAGATTTTTACAATGGTTTAAAAGATTAACATTTGGAGGTTTGTCACTAAACTCTTATAATACCTGAAATGTCAACTCACTCCATTAATATTATTATAGTAAAATTATGCAAGTTATTGATACATTTTTAAACATATTTTCTATAGTCTCAGTTAGTGTGATTTCTTTAAAAAGAATTATGATCCAAAAATATTTTGACCCATCATTTCACTTTGTCTCCAGAGACGAGAAGTAAAGATTTTTTATCCAAATTATTTTACCTTTAATCAAATCATACATTTTAACTCCACCTTTAAGTGGCTTTTCAGAGGTCTTTCAAAAATATATTTAATGATGAAAATTTAAGCCGATACTTTTTTGCTGACCGTATCAACATTTGTATCTCAAGTCTGAATTTTTGGAATACTTTAGTCGACCGTTGATGAGATGGTATCGGCTTCACCCTAAACGCACCAGGGCGAGGCAACCGGTATCATAGATCAGTCTATTAACTTGGTGCTTATTTTGTCAACGGTACTAACAATTATGTAAAGATGTTGTAATTGAAAATTTGACTTTTTTAACATTGATTCGATTTATAATTCGTTTTTTAAATATTCCATACTGGACTGGGAGCAAAAGAAAAACATAGAATGTGTCAGCTGCTTCTCTTCCCGGGTATCAGAAAGTCAGTTGAGATATAGAGGTTTTATTAGCGTTTTTGTGGGCATAAGACTGATAAGTCACTTCATTAGTCTCTTCCCATCATTATAATACCTCTAAATTTGTCAAATGTGACATCAGATGGCTATATAGCCTCTGGGGGCGCTGCCTTATTTTTTTTAAATTTGTTTCTAAGCTCATGTTTGACCTCAACCTCACCTGATGGTTATTGAAGATGAGGTCGAAGATGACATCAAAATGCCATAGTCTTAAACTTTCTCTTCATACAATGTTGCTGGAGCACATAACTCTTGGAGCGGTGATACTTGGAGGTAGCCTTACGAAGGGTAGTCAAACTCTTCCACCTCGATGTGGTCCACCTCGATGACCCTGACGGGGTCCTACCACCAAGCAGAGGTCACTCGGATTAGTCGCCAAATATAAAAACCGTACTCTCTAAGCAGTCGATCCCTCGTGCAGTATTCTCGTATATAGCAGTCGTTACGGTTTGTCAGAAGCCATTTCGGTGCTCTGTTATCAGTAACTTTTGATATCAGAAAATTCTGACATATACTTTCTTCCATGCTGGACTGGTAGCGAAAGGACTGTAAAAGTCAGTTAAGGGACGGAGGTTTTATTGGCGTTTTTGTGGGCGATAGGCTGACCCCCTGTCACTGCAATAGTCTCACTCCATCATAATAATACCTCCAAATTTGTGAAACGTGATATCACATGGTTTTATAGCCTCTGGTGTTCTGCCTACCCCATTAGGGATACTGGCGTGAAGTTATGTATGTATGTGTGTACCAACCAGCGCTGGGCCAGCTTGTTGGATTACGGCCTAAACCTCCTCGTCACCCAGGGTAGAAACTCAAAGCCCTGCAGTGAATGAATAGTCGCCGTGAGAAATGCATGATCGGCGGCGGCGCGGTCACCCATCCTGCTGAGCGTTCCTTAACCTGCTAGGTATTTCGATTGACATACGTGTCAGAGCTAGTCAGAGATAGGTTAGCGATATCTAAATGTTTGAGTTGATGCTACCGGAAGTTACAGTGCTATAGAGGGCAATAATTGCAATTAACGACTGATTGTTATCGAATGGACGTCGACGATATTTTGAAGTCGGATGATGGCAAGTGACATAGATTAGGAAGTTCGGAAGGCTAGGTGCGCGGGCGCATCTCGAACTGACAGTTAAAAGAAGCTCGGTGTTAATTGGGTTTCGCCTTACGCTAAGGTTATAGCTAATCTCACACTTTCAGTAGTAAGTCATTCAGTATAGAATTATTTCTATAGTTTATAAACCTCATTTTTAATATACACAGTATTTTTCTTACAACAGTGGCCACGACTATAGATTTCTATTGAAACAACTACAAATATACTTTTTATAATCCTGCAATTATTTCTCAAGACTTTTATAAACAACTCAAAGTCATAGAACAGAAAATATCCGTTCAAAAAACCGTGGAGCAGGTTTAGTCTAAAAAAATCTCTAATTGTGTCTGCGGCGATTCTTTCTGCGAACAATTATCTGAGAAATTCCGCGGTCATTAGTTAACTTGTGTCACAGTGTGGACGAGCAGTAGCTCGACAAGAGTATTTAGTAAGTTTTAAATGAGAATTAAATAACAAGTATTCAAAAATAATAGTATTTATTGAACATTTATGGTGCAAAAAAATTAAGTAAAAAAATGAACAAAGGCCGGATTATCGCTAGAGAGAAATTTCTACAAGGCAACCTAACTACATGGTAAAATAAATTGTAAATAAGGCAATTAAATTCACACAACATTATCTAGCCCAAATTAAGTTTCTTAACGAACTTGTGTTAGTTATAGTTCATGAACTTAAGAAATATATTAACATACCTACATAACCAGATACATTTTTTTTAGAATATAAACCAAAATAACATGCATTCATGACTTCTAATATCTGTGTCCATCACACAAATGTCCGCTGGTGCCAGGATTCGAACCCAGGTATCCAGGAACCCATTGGGGTATTATAATAATAGAGAGAGAGACTTTTGCAATGACAGGGGGTCAGCCTGTCGCCCACAAAACAAATCTCCAATAAAACCTCTGTCCCTTAAATGACTTTTGCAGTATGCCCGGAAAAAAAATGCTACTTTCGCTTCCAGTCCAAAAACTAATTCCTAGTTTGCTACATGGTATCATATAGCAAAAGCTTTGCTTAGTTTAAAGCCATGTATTTAATGTCATTGACTGGAGAATTTATTGTTTTTTTTTATATTGTAAGGATAGGACGTTTGTCTTCAATGCCACCTGATGGAAAGTGCGCATGATGACTATGATGGTACACGTCCATTCACGAGAAACCTATTCACTCGACACTCCAGTTCCAGAACTGTAGTGGTCAGGAAAAACAGATGCAGGCAGATTGTTCCACACCTTGGCAATCCGTACCAAAAAGGAACTATCGAAGCGTTTTGTTCGACTTCTTGGTAAATCCACTACATAGGGATGGAAGTTCTGCCTGCATCCTAAACCTATTCACTCGACACTATTTAAATAATAAGTGCTCGTTTAAGCACAGGTGTCAAGCATTTTACTACATCGTCTACTTTACTATGGAACCATCCGCTAGTTTAGTGAAATCGCGTGATGCGCCCGCGCAGCCTGTCCATAAACGTGCCCTAAGTAGGAGTTCTTACAAAACATTCCACAAAATTCAAACTATCTGATACATAAATATTTTAAAGTTTTTGCATTTAAAACGCTTAATTAAAACAAATTATAAATAAATATATCTGACACTCACACAACATTATCTAGCCCAAATTAAGTTTCTTAAAGAACTTGTGCTATGGATACTAGATAACTGATATACTTAAGAAATATATAAACGTACATATTGAATAAATTCATATTTTTTATTAGAATAAACTTAAATAAACATATAAACATCCATGACTTGACGACTAATATCTGTGTTCATCACACCGATATCCGCCGCCGCCGGGATTCGAACCCAGGACCTCTGGCATAGAAGGCAATGTATGTTACCATTACACCAGCCGGTCGTCTTAAGTAAACGAAAAAATGTGTTAAATAAAAATAAAAAGTTTTTCGTTTATTTAAGAGTAATTAAGCATTTTAAATGCAAAAACTTTATAATATTTTTAAACATTGCAATGCTTCACTTTAACTAAGATTCACAATTTCTGTAGAGAAATTGGTCTCGGGTGGTCTTAGCTGAAAACCTATACCATTAGATGGAGCTACGTTAGCAATATAACGTCAAAACAAAAATGTGTTAAGTAATTTCGAGGAGTAGGTACCGCGAGGCCCCGGTAGCTCTGTGGGAGAGCACGCGTCCGGCAAACGAGCGGTCCCAGGTGCGAGTCCTGGTCGGGTGATTTTTATTTAACACATTTTTTCGTTTATCTGTTAGATACATGTTTTTTCTGATAGATAAGATTTATTATCCTACTAATTTTATAAGTGAGATAGTTTGGATGGATGTACGTATCTGTTCTTCAATCACGGTAGAATGGCTGAACGGATCTGGATGAAATTCTGCATATAGTAGATAGTGTATAGCCTCGAATAGCATAACTTTATCATTCGAAGCGTAAAGTTTCAAGCAGTAATGAAACACATAATAATCTGAGCTTCGAGGTAAGCGCAGTCGCGGACAAGCATCTTGTATTATTAGATGTAGATAAATGATATCGAGTAGACAATATTAAGAACAGTTCTTAAGTTTTGCACCAAAATATAAGAAATATTATTTAAATACCCTTATTTAAATAACCTACCAAAAATTCTTCTGAACTTGAACCAACCAAACAAAGAATTACTAAACTGCTTTCTACACAAATTACTTCAGCCATGTTTTTGTGATCAAATAGCGACATGTAGGCAAAGATTTTGCTTCTCCCTTGAAGATTCTTCTGTTTCGTAGTGACATTCCGAAAGACAGACCGCAATGTTTTGTGACAGTCGCTCTAATTCGAATTGCTAAGGCAAGGAATGCACTGCCGGCGTCAGTGACTACAGACTCAAACAACTATTTTGGAGGGAAACACCACCGTTTATCTGTATTCTGTTATAGATTTGATTTTGACAGTTGCACTTTTTTTTCGTTTTAAAAAAGGTTCGAGTTATTGAACTGATTGAAGATGCTGCATGAAATAAAACTTATCCTTTTCTAAGAGAGAATTTTCTTTTCGCTCATATTTTTAAACCGCTTTTTAAATTGAACATAACTTTGCATTTTTGATGATAACTTTAAAAGAATTTGAAACGATAGTTTAACCACGTGGTATTGTAAATTTATTTCAATTATTATCTGTTATAATTTAAATTAATAACCTGGCTGCCTACAAAAACTCTTCACATAGGGTCGCCTGTAAGAGATCGCTTTGATCGCTTACTGTGATAGGAGCCTTACTATTGTCAATGTATTTGTATTGTATTTTACCTTTTTCCACCTTACTATTAATCTATTTTTTAATAATTGTAGTGTGTAGCAAATATTAAATAAATGATTGGTTGAAAAGGCCAAATAGTTAGACATCTGTATCAACAGCAGTATTTAGTACTAAGCCTAAATCATCTCTAGAGATTTAACTTACATACTTAATTTCTAATATAATAGTCTTAGAAAAGCACAGTTTTTTAAAAGTATTGAACCTGCGACCTCTTACCTGCGATACGAAGGACATCTAGATAATTTCGGTAAGTAAAAAAATCATGCTGGACTGGGAGTGAAAGAAAAACTTAGAATGTGCCAGCTGCTTCTCTTCCCGGGCATACTGTAAAAGTCAGTTAAGAGGCTGAGGTTTTATTGGAGGCTTTTTGTGGGTGATAGGCTGACCCTCTGTCACTGCAATAGTCCCTATCCATCATTATAATACCTCAAAATTTGTCAAACGTGACATCAGATGGTTTTATAACCTCTGTTGTTCTGCCTACCCCATACGGGATACAGGCGTGAAGTTATGTATGTATGTAAAAAAATTATCAAACGGTATCGATTAAGACAGTCGAGTTAAAATGTATAATTTAATTAAATTTAATTAAATGCAGTTGAAATAAAACTTTTTACCGACTTCCCAAAGGAAGTCTTAAGATGCTCTCAAGTAGTTCTCAAGTCAATCGTTTTATTTTGTTTGTTGCTTTCGTGATTATTCCGGCAATTATAAATATAATAAATATAAATATTTCTGACACTCACACAACATTATCTAGCCCAAATTAAGTATCTTAAAGAACTTGTGTTATGGATACTAGATAACTGATATACTTAAGAAATATATAAACATACATATTGTAGAAATACATATTTTTTATTAAATAAACTTAAATAAACATATAAACATCCATGACTTGACGACTTGTATCTGTGTTCATCACACAAATATCCGCCGCCGCCGGGATTCGAACCCAGGACCTCTGGCTTAGAAGGCAATGTATGTTACCGCTACACCAGCCGGTCGTCGAAATTATTAATCGCAATTATTAATCGATTTCGATGATTCTCATTTCCATTTGTAGTAACTTCATATTTTCATAAATTCCATCAAAATCGATAATTCTGAACGCAAATTTGTTTGCCTGCAATTTAAAATGAAAGGAAGTTATTAATTTTTGTCTGCCTCAGACGCCAGTGGTTGCAGGTTCGATGCCCACACAGTGCAAGAAAAAAAAAGTTCAGTGTCTGGGTGTTTATCTATTTATGTATTTATATTCTAGGTTCCCCCCTAGTTTTCTACATGGTATCCCATAACACAAGCTATGCTTACTTTGGGGCCATGTAGTTGGTGTGATAGTCTGGGGATTTTATTTATTATTTATTTATAATTGTGAACGCAAACTTGTTTGCCTGCAACTAAATGAAAGGAAGTTATTGATAAGGAACATTTTCCAAGTCATAATATACCAATATCTGTGCGATGAATCATGGATCTCATGGAAATAACAGGATAAGAAAGTTTTATCTTTGTAAAATGATACTTTCTTTTACACGGAATAATAATCTAAACCTACATACACACAAAACAATGCAAAAAAAAAACAATAAAAAATAAATAAATAAAATAAAAATACAAAAAATCCCCAGACAATCACAACAACTACATGGCCCCAAAGTAAGCGAAGCTTGTGTTATGAGATACCATGTAGCGAACTAGGGGGAACCTAGAATATAAATACATATATAGATAAACACCCAGACACGGAACTCTTTTTTTTCTTGTTCCGGGCGGGAATCGAACCCGCAACCACTGGCGTCTGAGGCAGATAGGTTTACCCCTTCGCCAAAGTGGTCGTCAAATTCAGCTCATACGGTCATTGTAGTTTGAAATGGAAACCAAGATCCACTAATCCATTTTCATGAATTCTGATATACACAACACCACGCCTGTCTCCCTTTGGGGTAGGCAGAGACAATGGAACCAATTGCTTCAATCCAGACATACCTCTTTCGCTTCCTCCACTTTCATTAATCGTTTCATACTCGCCGGTTACGGGTACTTTTGACTAGGCCCTAGCAAAGATATTTCTTTAATATAAATCATAATTTTACCTTGAAACGTGATGTCTAAAATTAATAAAATGTATTCTTAAATTGATTTTAATAAGCGTTCGAAATGACCACCGTTTTTATCAATACAATATTCAACACGTATATTACGATCTAATTATTTCATAATGTATTTTTATGTATGTCGTAAGATATGAGGCTGGAAAAGATATCAAACACCTTAACGTATTGTTGCGTTTGGTACAAATAAAAAATTGAAGAATGTGAAAACAATGCATTTTTCAACCGATTTCAAAAAAAGAAGGAGGTGCTCAACTCGTCTCTTCATCATCTTTTTATGTTTGTTACCTCACAAGTTTTGACTGGGTGAACCGATTTTGATGATTCTTGTTTCATATGATAGAAGATACTTTCCGTTTGGTCCCATATAAAATTCATTGAAATAGATTAAGTACTTCATGAATTTTTTATGTTTATCTTGACGACCTTCTATTTCAGCCAAAGTTTTGACGTGAAGTCGGTTTTTATTTAATGCTCAGTATTCGTTGATTATATGTATTTAAGATATCATTTTTCATACAAAAAAAAACTGCTTAACACTTATAATCGATATCTAAATAGAAATACTCAGATTTAGTTAGATTTTAATTTTTTCAAAGTTCCAAGTTCAAATTCTTAGCTGCGTAAACGTTTTTTGTGAATACAGTTTACCTTGTTATAAAATTTGAGGACATGGTTCGTAAGAACTGATCTTCATTTATCTTTTAATTCCAGACTATAAAGAAACACAAAAATAATAACTGATAAAAATGTACTATGTATATCCCTATCTGTCTGTATTAAAACTTTGGTATTATCTCTGATTGCTTTTTGTATGAATAATTTCACTAAGTTACTTTACTTTCTGGGTTTCAGATCTTTGTTGAAAGGGCACTTATTTGAAAGAATCAAGAACTATCTATAGGTATTACCTATTGCCCTAAATGAGTCCTACGCGTAACTCGCCAAAACGTTCCAGGTACTAATGTTAAGAACATCAGTCTTTAGTGAGTAATATGAATAACAGAGGCAACGGATTAGCAGATTTGGGTGAAATTTTAGGAACAAGGGAATAACAAATATATTTTTATCTTGATATTCAAATAAGTTGGGGGTTCGAACGAAAGATGACGCGGGGAGAAACTAGTATATTTTGTAGAGAAACGAATTTTAATTTCAATGAAACAAATCAATTTGATGGTTTGATACGTAATTGTGTTGTCAAGTCGTACATATTAGTTCTTTAAGGAAACTTAATTTGTAAAGTTGTGTCAATGTTAAAAATATTTATTTACCTATTTATTTCACTGTTCGTATTATTTATTTTACCTAAATGTACTTCTACAAAGTACTTTACGGAACATCTAACATAAGTCACAAAAATCATCTTATTATTAGACTTATAGTTGAAGAACAACTGATGTTTGTAAACTGTGACAGCGCGCCGGTTTTTATACAAACTGTCATATAAGAGAAGGTATTTAAGTTGACATTTCTTTGTACTAATCAAACGATTGTTGTAAAGTATTTAGTTTTTGACATGTTGTCCGCCATTTTGTTTAACGTGATACGAGCGGATGTGAAAGATATAACACGAGTCGTTAATTGACATTATTATGGTAGAGAAATTTTAATTGTGATAATAGGTTAGGTGGAATAGTAGGTTCATTCAGGGTCCACCCTTAACCCTTTATTTAAATCTGTCACCAAATATTATCATTCCAGCAGCCAGCAGTACCTTATGCTGTCATCTTTGACGTTATCTTCACCTATCTATCAGGTGAGATCAAGTACAAAATATAGTCTGGTTTATAAAAGTAGAGACTGGGAAAACGTGGCGAATTAAAAAAATTATCATCATGGTAACTCCGACAATAGTACGAAATACATGGATTAAACTTGATTGTATGTATTTAGGTATGTATAACTTCACGCCTGTGTCCCTTATGGGGTAGGCAGAACAACAGAGGTTATAAAACCATCTGATGTCACGTTTGACAAATTTTGAGGTATTATAATGATGGATAGAGACTATTGCAGTGACAGGGGGTCAGCCTATCGCCCACAAAAAAGCCTCCAATAAAACCTCAGTCCCTTAACTGACTTTTACAGTATGCCCGGGAAGAGAAGCAGCTGGCAGATTCTAAGTTTTTCTTTCACTCCCAGTCCAGCATGGAAGTAAAGTAAGCTTGATTCTTGTTTTTTTTTTTTGACAGCATCGTAAAAAATAACAAATTTGGTACTGTCGATTTGATGAAAAGTATATTATATTATTAATAAATAATAAAAACAATTTTTATTCATTGTAATCAAAATCTGAATCCAGCAATTCTATATGGAATGAATCGTCAGTCACTGGAATCACTGTTTCCCACATTAATTATGAAACTAAATTCTATTAAAATTTTCATTTTTTAATTCATTTTCAAATATTAAGATTCCAAAATCTCAATAAACAAAACCACCAACAACCATTCCATTGACAACAGTGACACCAAAAAAACGACTTTGATATTCATGTTACTGCCATATAAAAAGTTTGCAAAAATCCCAAGTCTACTTTCGTTAGCCAGACTCTATGACTAATTTTAATTGGTAATGTTTTAAGAAAAGTCAACCTCTCTCTTAGCCATTTTGTTTCCGATAAAAAAAACACTTATTTGACATTACGCAAAATTCAATATGGCGCTCTCAAGGAGATCATGATTTGCTATTTTAACGAAGACGACTGTTCATTTTAACACTTATCTCATTGCTTTAAATTACTTACTTAACTGGACAGTGGAAACAACGTGCAAAATAACACAATTGAAGGAAATATTTACCTTATGTTCGAAAGAGACCTACATAAATATTGATGTAACGGTTATGTTTATAAAAGCATTCAATTCTGAACTTTAGAGCGTAAGAAATAAATGCTTATCGAAAATAAGCTTGCTAAATAACTTGTCTTGTATTTTACGAGCGAAGAAATACATATTAAGTTTACTGTTTATTAGTGTTTTCGTCAGCTTTGAGTGTTTTAAATACTAATCTCTTTTTAAAAAAGTAAATAGATGTCGAACGAAAAGTTGTCGACCTTTTTGCAAGAAACTTAACGAAGGGCTGACTTTTCGGCGCGAATCCGAGTGTGAAAGAACTTTTTAAATGATAAGTAAAAACTTTTTTGTTTTTTCAGCTTGGCTACTAGACTTTTTAGCCAAGCCTTTTTTTAACTTTATTTTTTATTTGACTAAATAAGAGTATTTCCCATGATGATGTGTTTCAGCAATGATTTTTTTATATAGAGCTCGTTCTACAAATACAAATTTAAGATATTGCAGGAGAGCACTCTGATCAACATTATGTAATCAAAGTAGGTATGTACTTAATTTTTCACCAGAATTCCCTATAAATAAATACAGAGACATAACTTCACTTTTCAGCAGTGCTCCCGCCACACGGACACCAACACCCGCTAAGTATCTATTGTATTATGTAACCATGCGTTGCTTAGTTTACTCAGTAAATAATTGATATTTATTTTTTCTCTTCATGTATCCATCGAAAGTGACCCACCAATCACCCTAACGAATGTGCTCTATCGTCTATCCATTGACACTTACCAAATCAGTTGAAAAACGTACTTCTTTATGAACAGGCATTGTAATAAAAGACTAGCTATTCTATTTACCTTTACCCGTGAAAATTAAAATTAAATTTAGGAGAAACCTACCATGTGTAAAAAGTAATACACCTATACACAAAGGAGAATTAGGAGCTTTACCAAACCGAAAGATGCATTTATTCTCACAAACTTTCAAGTTTGGTTGTAGGACGCTATACTTGACCCGAAACGCATTCCCTCTCTTTAAAAAGCTACAACTCCAAAAGCTCGTATTCCAAGTCATCTTTTGAACAAAGCAAAAAGAAACAATTGGAATGACTTCTCGGTCAACTCGTGACATTTTGACCCCACGCGTGAAATCAATCGCGGTCACGAAGATGACCATTTTTCGAGGATTTTCGATGAGAAGTCTTTTGACTGTAAGTGAGAATATTTGAATGGTTTTGAGGATAACATTCAACGAAATACGAATGCAATATTAGTTTTGAGTTTAAGCACGTTTGATACATTTGTACATGTTGATAGTCCTCTTTCCCAAAAAAATACCTACATCGAAATTCAATATAAGGTACATTATGCCAAAAGTAAATTAACATTTTCTTATTTGAAAAACTGAACAATGCAATAAAGACTTTTTTGAAGTTCTTCAATAGAAAGACTCAAATAAGGGTTTAAATAATTTGTATCTAACATTATTATTGGCATAATTTCAGACATAAAGCAATTTTTTTTTTCAATTTCACATAACAAGTCAAATATTTTCAATTCTCTTTAATGTTATAAAAAATCATCTAGGATTATTGTAATATTACATATGAAAAACGGTCTATTCACTTACTTTGTTATTTTTCTAATGGTTAAGCTACTTAAAAAACGAACATCGTTTGTAAGTGTGTCATTAAGTTACCATAGGTTGATTTTCCGAACATGTATAACATTTAAAATTTAACATTACAAGTACAGCGTTTACCTTGGAACAAAACCTTATTAGGTTAAGGGTTGAAAACGAGATTATAACTTTTTGAAGTCTACCATTCGCAGTTAGTGAATCTTATCATGTATTAAAATCATGCAAGTCACATTTTATAAAGAACATGAACGTTCTTTGCTATTTCCAAACATATTTAATGTGATACTACACAAACTATAGAATGTTTGTGTTGTTTCTCTACATAAATTTGATGATAATAAATAAATATTAAATCTTTGCACTAAAACATAAATAGTATGCAGAAAATTAAATAAATAAATAAAATCCCCAGACAATCACACCAACTACATGGCCCCAAAGTAAGCATAGCTTGTGTTATGGGATACCATGTAGCGAACTAGGGGGGAACCTAGAATATAAATACATAAATAGATAAACACCCAGACACGGAACATTTTTTTTTTCTTGTTCAGTGTGGGAATCGAACCCGCAACCACTGGCGTCTGAGGCAGATAGGCTTACCCCATCGCCAAAGTATCGCCAAAGTCATTTAATGGAAATACGGCGTTGCTCTGTAATTGAGAGATTTATTCCGTTTTATCACGTTGGAACTTAAACTAATACAAATAAAATAAACATAAAATAGGTCCCACCTGTAATTGAGAGAAAGGACACATATGTTCTTGTTCTCTATGAAACATGGAGTTCTATAATTTCAATATTTTTACAATTTTCACTTAAAACACACGTGTATCTAGTATTCCTTTATTTCCATTAGTTTCCCTCTTAATTCGGACATTGACACATATTTTGACGGTTGATGTTGACGTTTGGATAATGTGATTGATGGCTTGAGCTCAGTAAATTCAACCCATTAAAGAAACTAATTAATAGTTTCTTTACACATGTATAACTATTAGTTGAATTTTGAATATTTTAATCATCATAACTCTCAACTGAGTAAAAAGAAGGTTTCGATCTTAAACACTAATAAAAATAATAAATAAAAATCCTTAAAAAAAAACTAAGCTATTCTAATGCTGGTTGGTGGATGCCTGAATGTTTAAAACATCAAAATTACTTCTGACAAACCCTAAAAAAACATATACATATAGTATTGCTATACGAAGCACGGAAGTCCACGTGATGAATGAATGTTCATTCATTCATTCTTGTATCGACTATTTTTTTTTATTATAGGCTAAGCCCTCGTGTGCCACAGTCTCACGTAATGTTAAGTAAAGATGAAGTCGAAGATGACAGCAGCTGCACACGGTCCTGGAAAAGTACTGGCTCTTGATAAAATATTTCCAGAATACATCACCGCCGGAGTGGTCATATTTGGCGGCAAATTATATATGAATGTGGTCGCTAGCTAGTCGGACTCTGAAGAGATCCTGCCACCAAGCGGAGGTTACTTGGTTTAGTCGAGGGGGTGAGACCTTTGTCCAGTAATGGCTGATAGATTGATGCTTTATGGAATGATGTATACAAAAGCCACTGCCTACGCTAAGATGCATTCATTGATAAAAGAGTAAATTCAATTGATTACGCCTTATTTGTTTCAACTCAGATCCAAACTAAACTGTGTTTCGTTCACACGCCCAAACCGTCATACAATCCGTACGGATCCATAACATCAAATATTTATTCAAAAAGAAATTTATAATAAAAAAGGTAGGTATCATTCTGTGACCGGTCCAGCTCAGTAGGGGGCACTCAGAAATTTTGACATTAGGCGCTTCGACCGCTTGTTTAACGTATAACTTATTTCATTGGAGGCTTTTTGTTTCCAAATTCTATAGTGTGATTTAGAATAATTTGGATTTGAGGTTATAACGTTTTTGTGCTCGGGCGACGTTTTCGGTGAATAAGGTTTTCAAATATAGATATTGTATTAATATTGACGTCTTTTTGTGTGTTTGTTTGCTGTGACAACCATGACTGACATCAATTTAAAATTTCCACCGGAATTACATCTCTCGAGACGTATATTTTTGTGGTTCACTCTCAGCAGGGCTAATCTCCTTAACAACAGCGTCGAGTTAATCGATGCATCAGCGACGAGTGACATAATTGGTATCATTTATATCATAACACGACACCAGCGCTCGTTGCTGATGACGGCGTGAGTAAGAACTGTTATTTGTCGAAGTGTTTGACAATTTTCTTAAGGTTTTGGTTTTCCGCTAAATGTGACATCTGTGAACTCGGAGACGAAATCTTTTCCATCTCGTTGACGAGCTCTTCGTCGAGCACAGCGCTGTTATTTTAGTTCCGCGAATAGCTCTGCTGATTTTGTACCATATTTGTTTTGATTATTTTGTGTACAATTTGAAATTGTCATGACATAGAGCGTTTTCGGGGACACCTAACCATGCCTTGTTATAAGTACCAAGCTTTTTCAATAAGCTCTGAACATATCATATAGAAATGATTATCAAACATAACTATTACCAGAGACATAGTAGCTTTTACTTAATTCTGCAAATATAGCAAAATTTGGGCCTAGAAGTTAAAAATCTTAATAAACTTTAACCTCCCTTAACCGTGTGCCTCTCCGCCCAACTTGAAAGATGGTAGCCCAAATCAGGTGAGGTTGAGGTCAGACGCGAGTTTAGTAACCCGATTAAAAAAGGTCCGTCTTCACCGAGGCTTACTATACTAACTATTTACAACCGCTATGGCGTTGGAGAGAACTCAAAACTCCAGTGGTCGCAGGTTCGACTCCCGCATAATACAAATATTTCATCATCATCATCACAACTCTGTGTAATGAGCCCACTGCAGGGCTATGAGTCTCCTCTGCGTGACGGGGAGGTTTAGGCCGTAATCCACCAAGCTGGCCCAGTGCTGGTTGTCAGATATTTCAGGGTGCCGAAATGGCTTCTGACAAACCCTAA
The DNA here is from genome assembly GCA_944452665.1 of Stenoptilia bipunctidactyla. Classification (NCBI taxonomy): domain Eukaryota; kingdom Metazoa; phylum Arthropoda; class Insecta; order Lepidoptera; family Pterophoridae; genus Stenoptilia; species Stenoptilia bipunctidactyla. Next base: position 15,874,162 of record OX101750.1, read on the forward strand.
CGACTACTGTATACAAGTATACAGCACCCGGGACCGACTGCTTAGCGTGCCCTCCGAAGCACGGAAGTCATCGTGAGAAATGAATGGTCGGCGGTCACCCATCCTTATACCGGCCGCACCGAGCTTAACCTGCGATATCGTTTGATATGCACAGTAACCGCGGCGCCGCGACGACAAATATTTGTTAAATATTATTGTGTTTGACAAATATTTGTGTGCAAGAAATTATTTATTAATTTGGTCTGGATACAGTATAATAATATTAGTGGATTTACCAAAAATTCGAACAAAGTGCTTTCAACGGTCGAAAGTTCCTTTTGGTACGGTACGCCAAGATGTAGAACAAACTTCTGATTTTTCCTGACCTATACAGTCCTGGTACTTTAAGTGTCGAAAAACCTATTTTCTCATAGATGAACGAATGCCATTTTAGTCATCATGTATCTACCCTTCTTATGTTTAAAAATATGAGCTTTCAAATAAATTAAAAAATGTGTTAAATAAAAATTACCCGACCAGGATACGAACCTGGGACCTCTCGTTTGCTGGACGAGTGCTCTCCCACTGAGCTACCGGGGACTGGCGGTACGCCTCGAAATTACTTAACACATTTTTTTTGTTTTTTACGTTATATTGCTAACGTAGCTCCATCTAATGGTATAGATTTGCAGCTAAGACCACCCGAGACCAATTTCTTTACAGAAATTGTGAATCCCAGTTATAATATAATAATAATAATAATAAAATCATTTATTCGGCGCAAAATTGACACAAAAGAAATTTTAACAACATTTAGGAAAACAATTTGACATAAAACAATATAATAAGAAGAAACGAAGGAAAACACAAACACTAATTTGACGCCGAAAAGGCCTTGAAGTGAAGTGAAGTTAAAGTGAAGCATTGCAATGTTTAATAATATTTTAAAGTTTTTCATTTAAAATGCTTAATTACTCTTAAATAAATTTTAAAATGTGTTTTGTGTTTATTTATTAAAATTACCCGACCAGGATTTAACATATTTTTATTTATTTTTAAATTTATTTAAGAGTAATTAAGCATTTTAAATGCAACATATTAGAGCTTTCATTTAAGGCTAGATAGCGCTGAGTGAATAAATATCCAACAATTATACGAAAAAAAGTTTTCGGCATAACTTCCATAAATTCTGATACCGTGAGAGTGTCAGGATAAAAAATGAAACTATTTTCATTTGTGAGAATGAAAATATTATGTTTCTCAGAGCCAGAACCTTATCTATGATGATAGAGAAAAAAGAAAAATACATGAACAAACAGTAGTTAAGTGAGTAAGTTTTCACTGAATTTCAATTAGTCTCCATATTGAAAAAGTACACATTTTTAAAATGGCATCTATGTAAGGTCAGCATAGGAAAAGTTATAATGTAAAGTGGAAGTTAAAGCTCATATAAATAATGCTATTTTTCGAAATAAAATAAATAAAATCCCCAGACAATCACACCAGGACATGGCCTCAAAGTAAGCATAGCTTGTGTTATGGGATACCATGAAGCGAAGTAAGGGGGAACCTAGAATATAAATAGATAAACATTCAGACACGGGACATTTTTTTTTTCTTGTTCCGTGCGGGAACCGAACCCGCAACCACTGAGGCGGACGGGTTTACCTCATCGCCAAAGTGGTCGTCAAAAAAGACTATTATTTAGCCTAAAAGTTTCCGTAGCATTCCTGGCCGCAACCTGTACCAAATAGAATTTTAGAATCAAACAAAAATAACACATTTAAAATTGAATCAGAAATTTAGGTGTACAAATAATGAAAAAACAAAATGAAGTTATTGCCATAAATCTCGAGCTTTAAATGTTGTTTTTCAATTAATTATTTCATTTACGATTGCTGACTAACAATTTAGCTCAATACTTCATTTGTATCAAATCAAAAAAAACCTGACATGTGTATCACACTAGTAAATAAAGGTTGGGAATCAAACTCAAGCCTTCACATATTAAAACTACTTTATTGCAAAAAAGCCGTCTAAGAATGCGCTATCAGATATCGCCTTTATTTAAAAAAAGAACTGTTTACATCAATGATAAGGGGCGGGAATTGTGGTAAGCTACTTGTCCGTGGTGTAACCACCCACTTGAGTTATCCCACGGTCCCACCCCACTAATTATACCACCCCATCTCCCCCCGCCAATTAATAACTCACTACACTACAGCAGGTTTAATTAAAAGGTAAGTTAATAAAGGTAAGTTTATAAGATGTCCTCCGCGGCGCAGTGGTGACGTTGAGGGTTCGATTCTCGCAAGAAACAAAATATAAGTTTCGGTTCTGGGTGTTTATCTATATATGCATTTTTATATTATAGGTTCCTCCCTAGTTCGCTACCGGGTATCTAATATCACATACTTTAAGGACTTGGGGTTGGTGATTTTTTGGGGGTTTTTTAAATTATTTATAGAGTCTTATGATTTCACTGTATGGCCCTACTGTCAATGTCTGTCTATATTTCAGTTACAGTTTTACCACTATTAATAAATAAATTAATTTAAAAAATCAAGTGAAGTAACGTAGTCAATATTTCTTTAACGACTAGTAGCTTCACGTAACTTCTGATCCCTTGGGAATATCAGGATAATAAATATCCAAAAACCTTCCTCAAGGGTTAAGCTATCCAATGCTAAAAGATTTATTTAAATCAGACTGGTGGTTACAGAGATTAGTGCATTCAACCAAACAAACAAACTCTTCAACTTTATAATATTAGTATAGTTATCTATTAGACTGAGTACTTCAATTTATTACAAATAGGTGTGAGAATTATATATCAATAAAATAATTAACCAATTAAAATACAAAAACACTATCCACTCGTATAAAATAGCATTCGAGCTACGGCCTACCAGCAACCAGTAACACTTGCTTTTATCAAAACCGGTTTAGCATCTACCTAGATAATAAATTTGTTTAAAAATGTATAAGACTGTTCAAATTAGTTTTTTTCTGTAAAACGATTTTATCTGGAATTGTTAGAATGTAAAACTAACGATGTTGTAGACTATTGGATAATTGAATATTGATTTTGAGATTTAAGTATTTTTTTGGTAACTATGACGATGGTAATTACGTTTGCAAAAATTATTACTTATTTAGTCAAAATGACACCAATACTGTACTTTTTACATATTGATACATAGTTTTAATAAATTAATCAATATAATATTACAGTAGTTAATAATCAATAAAAAAATTTTGAGTTATACTGCTACTATTATAAATACGAAAGTTTGCGAGTATGGATAGTTATTTTTTGATATTTGTGCTTCTTTCTCGTAAAAACGGATAGACAGATCTGGATGAAATTTGGTACCGGTATAGAGAATTGTTTGGGATAACACAGAGGACAGATTATATCTCGATATTCTCAATAGGTTAGAAATTGCGCAGGTAAAACCGAAACAGGTAAAAATAAAAGGAAAATAAATAACGGCATTTCTTTGGTAGAAAGTAAAGTTAGGTGATTTTCCAGTATTGTAATTGTCAGCCGAAGCCTTTTCAACCGACTTCCAAAAAAGGAGGAGGTTCTCAATTCGTCTGTATGTTTTGGTTTTTTTTTGTGTCTTTGTTACACGATATTTCGGACAATTATGAATCGATTTTCAAAATTCTTATTTCATATGATAGAAGATTTCATAGTTGGTGCCATATAAATTTTATCAAAATCGGTTGAGTACTTCATCGAGAATTTGAAATTATTGAAAAAAATTGTATGATTTCGGAGAATGTTTACGTGAATGACATTATAAGTCGGCCAAAGTGTTGACGTGAAGTCGGTTTTTTAATGCTCTGTATTCGTCAATTATTTTTAATTCATATCTATTTTATGACCATGTAATTAGTATTGATTCTAAATTGTGCATATTTTCTACATTTAGTTAAAAATATCATCAAAAAATTAACTATGAGTTTGACAATAAAGATATTTTTTGTGTTTACAAGAATCATAATTAAGTACATTGATATTTTTAAAATTTAAATCTAAATAACGTAGTGTCGATCTAAAATTAATAACTATCTATTATTCACAATTCACAATAATGTAAAAATCAACTATATAGTATACTAGCTGTTGAGCGCGGTTTAACCCGCGCAATTATGATTCCCACAGGAATTTCGGGATAAAAAGTAGCTTATGTACTAATCCAGATTGTAATCTATCACTATGCCAAATTCCATTAAAATCCGTTAAGCCGTTTTGCCGTGATTGAAGAACAAACATCCATACATCCAAACATACAAATTTATAATATAAGTAAGATTAAAGCATGGGATAGAATAAATAAACTCTTTTAAAGCACAAACTTAATTATCTATTCCAAATTACTTAAGTTCAACTTAAAACTCGTGTCATGGAGACGAGATAACGGCTAAAAATATTTAAATTATCTAATAGAAACATCATATTAATTCAGACAAACTATTACAACGGGACATTTACCATGTAGTTTTAATTATTTCGTGTAACATCGGCATTGTGGCTTGAACATTGCCGAAATATCAAGAATTCAAAAATAAATGAATATTTCTGCCTAACTGAGAAAATAGGAATCTACAAATATTTTAAATTATACATATACGACTAATATATGTTTTCTTCGTGCAAATATCCACTGCCACCGGGATAGGACGGATAGAATAATCCAGGACTTGCCATATAAGTCAATGTACAGAAGGCAGCACATCAAGCGTTTCAAATCTATAAAAAATAACTTGAATCTGAACTCTATGCCCTCGACATTATGTTGAAATTGGTTGGGGAAATTTGAGAGGTAATGTAAAGCTCGGTCTGCTGCCTTCTGTACATATATTCAACCACCACATAAATACACCTTAACCATCAACCGCTCGTACAAATAAAATACATGGTTCAGTATCCCGCTGCTTGCTTAATCACCATAATAGTTTAAATATTTAAAAGCATACAAACATTGATATCTTCATAGCAAATAACTTTTCATCACAAATTCATTTATCAGCGACTAAACCGGTCACTCGATAATAAGTGGAGATGATGAATAAGTGGGAATTTCGGGAATTTCTCCCCTACACGCCCTAAGGGATGTACGTACAATCACGTCTCATAAGATGTAAACATTTTCATTGAAATTTGAACTTTATCACAACGGAATAAGATGCGAAGTGTGTACACCTTACGTGACGCCTATAAGTTACAGCTGTACGTTTTCTGTCAGTCGCTCAGTCAGTAACGGAACAGTTTTACATTTTTATATTGATTGACAGAATACAATATCGCTGGGGAAGTGTTAATGAGCGGCAGAGTTATCATGAAGAATGGTTATGCACCAAGCACTGGGCCAACTTGGTGGATAATGGCTTACACCAGGGGAGAGACTCACCCAGGGGAAAGACTCATGCCCTGCAATGGGTGAGTTACAAAGAGTTGTTATGATGACGATGGTTATCCGACATTTATATGCCTATCTTTAATACCTATCTTAATATTTCCAAACAAAACGTAACCTATAAATTTACCGTTTATGACAAAGTATTTCTAAATTAATTTAGTTAAAACAACCATCTTGTATCTGCAACTTGATACGTAACTTTTAGAACCGTGATTTATTCCACTCTATTGAAAGTTCGTGATTTATTGAATAACGCAAATGTATATTTAAACATTATACATATAAATAAGGCTTAGGAATCGGCGATAAATTAGGCATAAAGTGTGTCTTGTTTAAATATATTAATTTATAAGTCTTTTATAAAATTGATATTGCAGTTTTAATGTTGTAGGTAGAGTTTGAAAAAAGATTTTTTTAAAAGAATTTAATACACAGCGTGGACTTTTTGAATGCCCGCAGGAGGGAAAGTACTCTAAATAAAAGAGATAGCAAATTTTACCCCAATGAAACATTCCTTTATATTGGAAAAAAAATATAACTGCGTTCAAAGATTTTCGAAAATTCACTTGCTTCACCCGGGAATCGAACTGACTAAAACCTTTAAAAATGACACCCTGTAATTTTATTGCATCGATCATTAGGGTCAATCACAAGAATGAAATCTCTCTAACATACTAGGTTAATTTAATGAAAGGAAAACCATGAAATCTTCATTTTTAGATTTTAGTCGGTTCGATTTCTGGGTGAAGCAAGCAAATTTTCGAAACCTTGAATCCTCAAATCCTCATATATTTGGTTCAGAAAAGACTAATTAAAAGTTAATTGAGTAAAACCGCGTAATACCGTTTTTATCAAAATGAGTGCGGTTTATGTCTCAATACGTTGTTGTATAGTTACATCCAGACCCAATATGACTGAATAGACAAGTTAGTTTGCTCCATCGGAACTTGAAACCAGGACCTCTCATTCCCCAAACAAACAGGCAACTTAAACTCTACTGAGGACATAAAAAATGTAAGAAAACCTTTTCAAAAAACTAAATGGCATGTAGTAGGTATACTTAATAGTCCTCCTAAAAAAAACATAAATTCCAATATTGCCAATGCAACCTCTTTAAATCTACAAAAAAGAAAACCTTTTTACAACAATATCAATAAAACATGATGTTTTACAAATTGCGATAATAATTTCAAACTGAAATATATAAAAAGACACTTACAATCGAGGATTATAATTTATTTTTTAAAATATCACAACAAGTCCGCATACCTTACCCGATCATATCAAATAAAACCGTTTCTCTCACTTTAGCTGCTACGTAAAAATCTCGAAATGGACCCTGGTTCAAAAATTATGTTAATAAGAAAATAAATTGTTCGGAAACGTGCGATTTTTATATTAAATTCTGGTATTTTTTCGTGAGATGTAACATAAATACCGTTAAGAGTGACTTTAATTGTGTTTTTGGAAGATAGGTATTAAAGTAGAGGTGTAAGGTATAGTGCTGTTAATCCACTGATATTATTGGACAAAACCTCCAGTTTTAACCATTTTTGGGGTTTTTTTTCGAAAGTGGGGCTTTGTGATTTTAACGTTTTTACCTCTATTTGACAAAGGTGTCTTTTTATTGGCTATCAAACCAAATTTTGACCTCAATGTCACCTGATGGTACGTAGCAATGAGACAGAGGTCAAAGAGGTATGGTTAGTCGAAAAGCATAGCATATGCTTACGTTTCACAGAAATTAATAAATGAAATAAATAAATATTTCTGACACTCACACAACATTATCCAGCCCAAATTAAGTTTCTTAAAGAACTTATGTTATGGATACTTGATAACTGATATACTTAAGAAATATAGAAACATACATATTGAATAAATACATATTTTTTAGTATAATAACCTTAAAATAAACATATAAACATCCATGACTTGATTACTAATATCTGTGTTCATCACACAAATATCCGCCGCCGCCGGGATTCGAACCCAGGACCTCTGGCATAGAAGGCAATGTATGTTACTTCTACACCAGCCGGTCGTCGTTTCAAGTATTGTTCAAGTATTGTTTTGTCAACCGACATCCAAAAAGAGGACGTTCTCAATTCGTGTGTATGTTTTTGTTTTTGAATCTCCGTTACACGATTTTTTTGACAATTATGGATCGAAATTGAATATTCGCTGTGAATATTCGATGTTGAATAAACTCCGTTGTGCAAGAGAGACAGAATGTTTATTTACATAAGACCAACCCTACGCAGTTTAGTTATTATGCGTATACGCCTATGAGCGAGACAACTAGATTGCTGCCGTCACACTTAATAACTCAATTGATAACTGCCCTATTTCTTGTTATTGCAAAAACAATAACAAAACTAGATTAAAACAAAAATATTTTATTTTTTGTAAAGGTAAAATAATCGTTATTTATCTAATAGTACTCCATGATAGTAATAAAATGACTCCCATATATTTTAATAAAATAGATGTATGGACGTATAACACAATGGATGACGACCACTTTGGCGATGAGGTAAACCTATCTGCCTCAGACGCCAGTGGTTGAGAATTCGATTCCCGCACGGAACATGAAAAAAGTTCCGGGTCTGGGCGTTTATCTATATAATATTATGTATTTATATTCTAGGTTCCTCCTAGTTTGCTACATGGTATCTCATAACACAAGCTTCGCTTATTTTGAGGCCATGTAGTTGGTGTGATTGTCTGGGGATTTTATTTATTACTAGCTGTTACGCGCGGTTTTACCCGCGCAATTTTGAATCCCGTGGGAATTTCGGGATATAAAGTAGCCTATGTGCTATTCCAGGCTATACACTATTACTAGGCCAAATTTCATCTGAATCCGTGCAGCCGTTTTCCCGTGATTGAGGAACAAACATCCATACATCCAAACTTTCACATTTATAATATACATAAATCAGATTAGTTAGATAAAATTTAGTTTATTTAATGGACCATGTCCGACAATATCCAATTTCAAGTTACTCCAATAGCAAACTTCGGGGCTTCAAAATTATTTTTTATTAACAACTGTCGAGTTTTAAGTCTCCAAATTCAAGTTATAAAGGAGCCTAAGATAAGAGAGTTGATTAGGCCTATCATTTTCTTATTTTATTTTGTATTTTATTATATATTTTGTTTGATTGTTACATGTACGTTTATTCTGTGTGCATAAAACTATAGTCCACGGTTGCAACGGAAGACCAGCGCTAGTTTGTTAACTAGCAAAGTGCTGAGTTGCGACCTGTTTGTGACAGTTTTTCTTTCTTTCTTTTACTTTTTGAGTCTACATTTTTATGTGTAAATATTTTATTTTAGCTATGTCTAATATTTTGTTTTGAAGCTTGTGTCACAAAGTCTTTTTCATTCCTTCTTGGTTTCAAATATCACCCCCCTTGATTGCGGAAAAGTTTTATGACGAGCGAATTTTTTTGTATCCTCTTGTACTTCAACCTCACTAACCATAAGGTTAGTTCGATTAAGTCCAATTGTGAGTTTACTCACTAACAATTCCTATATATAATTTTGAACACTTTTTCTGTAACATACTGTCTGAAATTCTTAAAGAAATGCTGGACTGGGAGAAAAGGAAAAAAGTAGAACATGCCAGCTGCTTCTCTTCCCTTAACTTACTGTAAAGTAAGTTAAGGGACAGAGGTTCTATTGGAGGTTTTAGTGGGCGAGAAGCTGACCTCCCATCACTACAATAGTCGTTCTCCACCATTATAATACCTCCAAATTTGTCAAACGTGACATCAGATGACTTTATAACCTCTGGTGTTCAGCCTACCCCATAAGGGCCCCCATACAGGCGTATATGAATGAATGTATGTTTGTACTATTGTCTGTATACTATTAATAATAATAATAAAGAATATTTATTATTATTATTATGTATGCTCACAGCTTCTTCAGCTTCTCACGCCTTTCGGCGGGAAAGACCCGACAATCGGACCAGTCGGTCGGGGATCAGTTATTATTATTATTACAGATAACAGAACCGATTTAGATTTATAGATTTTTATAAATGATATTAGGTATATTTGTATGACATTGAAAAGATTGACTTATGATAGCCTTTTCGCCCCTGGATAAGCCTGTCAGATAGGTTAAGTAGGGATGTGACTGTATTGAAAATTTGCATGCCATATTATGTTGTGAAATATGAATGCTCTAGTACTTATAAGTAGTTTTTAAGATCTTCTTGAACCATATTTTTTGCATATAAATGTTTGATTTGATTTGATTTGAGATTGAGGTCAAACTATATTCAGTGATAGAAAAAATCTTTTTGTTTACAATTATGAATGAATTCCGACTTAATTCAAACTTGTCAATTTACGGGGCGCTATCATTAGTTAGAGTATTTTATATGAATTCAGCCGACGGCATATTCTACACGCTTGATAAGAGAAAAGAATAGAAATCGTATACACGTCACAAAATAAAGGGAATGAAATAAAAAATATCTACATAATATACATACATAACTTCACACCTTTATCCCTTATGATGTAGGCAGAATACCAGAGATTATAAAAACATCTGATGCCACGTTTGACAAATTCGTAGGCATTATAATGATGGAGAGAGACTATTGCAGTGACAGAGGTCAGCCTATCGCCTACAAAAGAACCTCTAATAAAACCTCTATCCCTTAACTGATTTTTACAGTATGCCCGGGAAGAGAAGCAGCTGGCACAGTCTGTTTTTCCTTTGCTTTCAGTCCAGCACGGAACATCTTTCTTTTAGGAAATACTCCCAGTTAACAGCTAGTTTAACTACAGATGCAAGATTAACAACTAGTTTACATTACAGAGTATCAGAATAATAAAAAACTAACAGAATTTTCAAAAGAATAACATTAGAAATGGAGAGATAAAAAGCCATTGCCCAATTTCGGAACATTTAGGGCTAGTTATAACAATAATTATAACATTCAGTTAATATTTATGAATGCACCTGGTACATGCATTTCGTAGTTGATGTTGTAATTTTTTAAATAATAAGTAATTTGACGATTTAAGTTACTAAATTAAGATCTGATTGTATCAGTTCGCAATGGTTTGCACACCGTTTGACACGGTCAAACATGATTGACCTAAGATAATATGGGATCTTTATCGACCATATTTAGCAAATAAATTGATTTTCATTTAATTTCATCTATTAAAACTACATACTTCATATTTATTTCTTATTTATTTTTATGGCCATTAAACTAATACTATAAATAAATGTGTAAGTTTATGAGGTTGTATGTTTCGATGATTGCGTGTAACTACACTTCATCGATTAGACTAAATTTTGCTCTTGATAGAGCCTGGAATGTCAATTAGGAAAAATTATTAAGTTCAATTCGATGACGCTGCCAAATTTTGAATTCTCTCTTAGTTCTTCTTAACTTGATTTAGACTCAACAGTTGATAAGAAACTGATAAAATAGAATAGTTTATTTGCATAATATGGTAAGTATTACAGCTTTTAAATATAAATCATGTACAGCATATTCTACCGTCAATATCGGTGTGCGAATATTTTGGCCAATTTTACTGATCAGAAGTTTTATGTAATCTTCTATGCTGGACTGGGAGCGAAAGAAAAACATAGATTGTGCCAGCTGCTTCTCTTCCCGGGCATACTGTAAAAGTCAGTTTAGGGACCGAGGTGTTATGGGAGGCTTTTTTGTGGGCGATAGGCTGACCTCCTATCACTGCAATAGTCTCTCTCCACTATTATAATGCCTCCAAATTTGTCAAACGTGACATCAGATGGTTTTGTTATCTCTGGTATTCTGCCTACCCCATACGGGATACAAGCGTGAAGTTATGTATGTAAGTTTTATGTAACTATCGCTTATTATTAAATTACAGGTCATAATATTAATTTGTCGAAATTGTAAATTTGAAATAATTATGTCATTAAAAGTTATATGTGAATTATATATTATTATTGATTTTGAAAACATCTAAGTTTGATATAAGTCAGACTTAAAATTAGGCAGTTTAATGTAGAATACGGCCCATTATCCTTAAATTTCCTTAATTCTCCTTAAACTCCTACAGGATTGAAGTTAACAAACTGTCTGACATTGCAATGGTCAGGCGAAACTACTGTTTTTATAGACATGAAATTTTGCCACAAAGAACACATTGTCAACGCACTGAATAACGATTTCATGAAATTCTATTAGGGGATGATATAGGGGATGAAAATTTCTTTCTCAAGCTAGTTATTACAAACTTCATGAAGGATTTTTATTCCTAAGAATTTTAAAAGGGGTTGAATATAATATTCATCGCAAACCCCCGAAAATAACATAGAAGAAAAAGATATGATTTATTCGTTCTTATGCGTTATCTTCTAATTATGTAAACAAACAATCTATTAGTTAATATTATATGAGAAAGAATACTTAAGATAATTTACCTAAAATGATAAAGAAAACTGACCAACCTCATTTATTAAATTCCAATATTAGGTATTGCAGAGCACCGGTGACATCCAAAGTTCATGCAATTTGGCACTATCACAGCACTTCAATTTCCCATACAAAATTATCTTAAACGTTATACACACGCACTAATATTAGTTTAAAAAATACAAAACAATTCGTACACTTTTTTTAAACAATTAGTAACACGTCCTCCGCAACGAAGTCTAAACGCACACTGAAAAATATACAGTCTTTAGCTTTTATAAGACTTCTCGTTGTCTCTCTCTCTCAGCGTGTTGCGAGAAAGAGACAAACATAAAGGTATGCGCAAGAGTACTGTCTCGATCGTTTTTTTCCAATGATTTCTTCGAAAGATCTATATAGGATCTATAGATCTTTGTAAGCGCCCCGTGAATTATGCCCCCGAACATGACTCATTGATCATCGGATCAATTTTGAGTCGGTCATAAAAAAATAAAATTAGTTTTTTCGTATAATTAGTTTGAGAATAATTAAATAAAATGGTTTATGTCTTTATAAACGTTTTAGTTTGTTAGAATTGAATAGGTTTTTGCTTTTATATTGTTCTCTGTTAGTCTGGTAATAGAGAACCGGTGTGGCAGCCATTCAATGAAATAAACAAACAAATGATGTGTGTTGGAGAAGTTTCCTATAAAGGCAAGAGATGGCACTGGGAGTCTATTAAATCGCGCAAGTACTTTTCGATATAAATACCATATTATGTAAAATAAAAGTTTATTTGTCAGTTCTAAATACAGCACATAAATCTCATCTAAATGTGTTTTAATATTTATTTTATTATAACCACACAACTTTTACTGTTTGATATCGGAATGGTATTACTTTTGTAATTTATATATTACGGTAATAAGTTGGGTATTTTATAGCGCAGGATTCTTGCGGCTAAAGTCTATTGCTTATTAGAGCTAAATTCTAAAAAAAAGTATAAGTACATATTTTTTCAAGTATTCAATATTTGTAATCTTAAATAAAATGTTATCGTTCGTGGCCGCGGTTACTGGAAACAAAACGAAACGTTGACGTTAAAAGTAAAACATAAATATGCGATAATTCCCGTTAAAAAAAGTGTTTTATAATGACGACCACTTTGGGGATGGGATAAAAAATATGTTCCGGGTCTGGGCGTTTATCTATACATATAAGTATTTATATTCTAGGCTCCCACCTAGTTCGCTACATGGTATCCCATATCACAAGCTCTGCTTAGTTTGGGGCCATATAGTTGATGTGATTGTTTGGGGTTTTATTTATTAATAATGCCTGAAGTTTTTACTATAGCTTTTATTTAATAAAATAAGTATTTTAATCACAAATTACATCTAAGTATATCAATTTAATAAAGCTGAAAAGGCGGTTTGTCTACTTAGACGCGCTAACACCTGAAACTACTGTATTTGAATATTTTATTTCATTTGATAGTCCACCTCTTGAAGAAATTTATAGGCCTTAATTTATCAATACCTATCTACTGGTATGAAATAATAGGATAAGTTAATAGGATATCCATTTTATCGTAAACATACCTCTATGATCGCGTGCTAGCTCTACGAAAGACTATGAACATGATGATTATACATACATACATATAGATAACAAAATAAATGAAAATGAAAACTTTTTTATTTAGTAGGTATGCTTATACACTTTGTGAAAGTCAAACTCTGGATGTCTGGATGAGGGCGACGCGGGTCTGGGCCTCCGTCCAGCAGTGTGATCATGAAGATAATCCACCAAGGTCTTAATGCTGTCTACTACTACTTCTTCGGCTTTAAAAAAACAAAATGAAAGTAGAACCCTAGGTACAGTAGAATCCCTTTATTGTGACTCCGCTTATATTGACCAACCGCTCATTATGACGTGTTTACACAGTGAAGTTTGGTTTTCATATAAATTATATAACTAAGTCGGATATAATGACTTCCCCTATAGTGACATATCGTTTATTGTGACCCTTTTTTATCAATCCTTTTTCTAAATCCTTTGGCAGTGTTCCGGAGACTCACGTTATACCCAAAGACTTTCGGCGCGTGAAAGGCTTTTTTAATTTGAGCCTCAGAGAGTAGATTTACTTATTAATATCTTCTTTAATTTATATCTATTTTATTCCTCTCTATTAAAATAAATCACATACTAACTTAAACAGTTTATTTATTCATGCAGTACCTATGCTTTGTATGACGTCCGTTTAGTATGACTTGTTTCTTATTTCCCTTCGATGTCATTATAAACGGATTCCACTGTATATGTATTTTGATATTTATGTCCGCAGGGTGGGCTAAAAATATTCCTACCACCTTTGGATAAGAGTGTCATATAAGGCGACTAATCAGAGTAGGCCACGCTTGGTGGTAGGGCTCTTTCGAAGGGTCCGTCTCGTTAGGAAGCACCCTTCATATATAATACTAGCTGACCCGGCAAACGTTGTTTTGCCATATAAATAAAAAAAATAGATGTTGGCCGATTCTCATAGATACCGTATAAGCACAAAAAATTTCATCAAAATCGGTCAAGCCGTTTCGGAGGAGTATGGCAACGAAAACTGTGACACGAGAATTTTATATATTCGATGCCGCCAAATATTACCACTCCAGCGGTAACGTGCTCCGGCAGCATTTTGTAAAGTACCAGTAATATCCTATCTTTGATGATCTATCTTTGACGACCACTTTGGCGATGGGGTTACACTGTCTACCTCAGACACCAGTGGTTGCGGGTTCGATTCCCGCACGGAACCAGAAAAAAAGATGTTCCGGGTCTGGGTGTTTATCTATATATGTATTTATATTTTAGGTTCCACATGGTATCCCATATCACGAGCTCTGCTTAGTTTGGGGCCATGTAGTTGGTGTGATTGTCTGGGAATTTTATTATTATATTATCTACACTACATCAGTTAAGTTATCGATTAGATAAATATTACAATTGGACCCATTTACACGTTTAACTTTTGGTTTTAACTACCGTTGCTAATCTGGGACATTATATGGCAAATCCTGGTGCCAGTAACTGCACTAAATATCCTATCTTTCTTTCTACCCAGCTTAATAATCTTTCTCTCTATACTATACGGACTAGTTGTAAATAAACTATTACACGATAAATAAATAATAATAAAATCCCCAGACAATCACACCAACTACAATGCCCCAAACTAAGCAAAGCTTGTGTTATTGGATACCATGAAGCGAACTAGAGAGGACCTAGAATAATTAATTTATGTTATGTTTTAATTATGCCGCCTTTAATTATGTTTTATCCAGACCCAATCACTGATTTTCGCCTGTATGTTTATTTATAGTAACCAAAAACCACTCAAAGAATGAATAACCATTGAACTCAAAACTTGCAATAATTCACTACGATACATTATTCAAAATTCACGTTAATGTGATGTTCAAAATTTCATTAAAATATCTTTCAATATGGTTCATCAAGGGACCTTTTACACTGTTGGCTATTTAGTTACAAGAAGATAATATTGCTACGTTCCAAGACTGATCAACCTGAAACGTGACGACGGCAAATAACTAGTAAAGATATTTAATTTAATACAATTTTACCTGATAAGTCGTATTAAAAAGTAAAAATGAATAAATAAATTCCCCAGACAATCACACCAAACATATGGCCCCAAAATAAGCAGAGCTTGTGATATGGGATACTATGTAGCGAACTAGGGGGAACCTAGAATATAAATAGATAAACGCCCAGACCCGGAACATTTTCTTTTCTTGTTACGTGCGGGGATCTAACCCGCGACCACTGGCGTCTAAGGCAGACTTACCCCATCGCCAAAGTGGTCATCCCATCGTCAAAGTGTTTTATTTAAATTTACCTACTTACTAATTTTTTTACGTTTCAGGAGGGCAAACGACGAAAATGATGGCTGACACCTACCGACAAGCACTGGGCCAGTTTGGTGGACTACGGTCTAAACCTCCTCGTTATCCAGGAGAGAGACTCATAGCCCTGCAGTGGGCGCATTACAAAAAGTTGTGATAGTGTATCCTTCCCTTTTTCTCTGCCTTTGTCACGAGGGTATAACGACTAATGAAGCGTTACAGTAGAAGGCGTAATACTCAAGGCTTATATCAAAATTTATCCATTTATCGCAATGGTTCTTTTTCATATATTTTCATTTGGATTTTTGGCTCTGGATTTCCATCTAATATAAATAAATTAAAACGAAGTTTAAATTTCAACATTCTTCACTCCCGATTCAAAAAACTTCCATGTAAAAGGGACTTTATACGAAAAATGTCAAAACACAAGACATGCTACACCACGCGGGTTTTCTTGTTTTTTGTATTTATTTTGTAAATCTAATTACATCGATGAATCGGGAGCCCTGGCGTGATTGATGATGGCGGCTGTGTTCACGGTGCTCCTCGACTTCGAAATTTAAATTTCTGTACTACGTTATATTCGCAATGGAAAAGTACGTCGTAGGAAGCTGTCGAATGATTTTTTTAAATCGTACTTATAGTTTCTGAGATGCGCGTCAACAAACAAATAAAACTTTTAAACTAGGTATATTATATTATGGTGTATAGCAAATATATTTGTATTTACTAAATATTACTAATATTTAAAAAAATTGTGCCTTTTGTTTAAAATTTTTAGAAATAACGAATTAATTTCTGATCTTTCTACCTATCTGTGTAAGTATTTGACTAATCTAAAGGTTCATTTTATAAAGTACCTACTAGCGGGTCCCTGCAGTTCCACATATATTACTCCCGTTCCCGTGAGAACTCCGAAATCAATTAAAGCTATCTCAATAAATGGACTATTCAAAGCTAAAATAATTTAAAAACGGACCATTTATTTCTGAGATTAGCGCATTTAACCAAACAAACAAACAAACTCTTGCGCTTGATATATTAGTATAGACATAGATTAAATAGAACCATGTGATTGAAAAACGGCATATTAAACAATAATATTTACTCACCTGACATTTTTAAATTTAGTTTTATAAATACACCAATCTAAACACATTCTTATCCGATCCAGGTGTGAAATCCATCAAAATATGCAACGTTAATTTGACACACCTTCCCGGGTTCGAGTCCCGGCAGCCTGCAGTTCATTCACTTTCTCGTGTTCATTATGAAAAAATATAAATATAACCTTTTTATTACAGTATGTGTAATCATGTTCTATAGATGGTTTAGGAAATTCCTGAAGTTTTTGGTGATTTCGAGGCCACTGTTTCAATGTCAATAGGTTGAATGTTTTAAATACATACATACATACATACATAACTTCACGCCTGTATCCCGTATGGGGTAGGCAGAACACCAGAGGTAATGAAACCATCTGATGTCACGTTTGACAAATTTGGAGGCATTATAATAGTGGAGAGAGACTATTGCAGTGACAGGCCTATCGCCCACAAAAAAGCCTCCCATAACACCTCGGTCCCTTAACTGACTTTTACAGTATGCCCGGGAAGAGAAGCAGCTGGCACATTCTATGTTTTTCTTTCGCTCCCAGTCCAGCATGTTTTAAATTTGTCACATATTATCGAGTTGGAAACTTATCGGACAATATATAATTTATAGCTAGGTACAGTAATAAACTTACTGCCACGGGATCAGTCCTAGCTTGGTGGCAGAATACCTTCGCCCTCACATAGCGGATTTCTATATTAAATCTGAGTCTAAAATCCTTGTTTGTAAACACTTAAATCCTGATAATGTCTTTACGTTTTTGCATTTAAAATGCTCAATTATTCTTAAATAAATGAAAAATGTGATAAATAAAAATTACCCGACCAGGATACGAAACTGGGACCTCTCGTTTGCCGGACGAGTGCTCTTCCGCTGAGCTACCGGGACCTGGCGGTACGCCTCGAAATTACTTACCACATTCGAATCCTGGTTGGGTTTTTTTATTTATCACATTTTTCATTTACCTAAATCCTGATTTGTTTTTGTATGCAAATATTGCGATTTTTTAATCTACAATACATACGTAGAAATCCACTAATAGTCTACTGTCGAATATCACGGCTCCGACAATGATGTGTTCCAGCTTTTTTAATGAAGAACTAATTTGACATTTTATCCAAGTTGCTACGACCGTAGTCACAAGAAGACTACGAGGTAAATATACATACATACATAACCTCAGAAGTCGTCGTGGCGCCGTGGTTACTGTGTGTATCATACGATATCACAGGTTAATTAACGTTCGGCGGGGTCGGTATTTGGATGGGTGACCGCCGACCATACGTTTCTCACGACGACTTCCGTGCTTCGGAGGGCACGTTAAGCAGTCGGTCCCGGGTGCTGTATAATTGTATACAGTAATCGCTAGGGTCTGTCAAAAGCGATCTTGCGCCCTGAAAATTCTGGCATCCACCACCCAGCACTGGGCCAGCTTGGTGGATTATGGCCTATACCTCCTCTTCACCCAGGGGAGAGACTCATGCCCTGCAGTGGGCTCATTACAAAGAGTTGTGATGATGATGATGACATAACCTCACGCCTGTCTCCCTTTGAGGTAGGCAGAGACAAGGGAACACCAATTGCTACGATCCAGACATACTTCTTTCGCTTCCTGCACGTTCATTAATCTTTTCATACATGACCGCCTATTACGGGTACTTTTAACTATACCCGGCACGGCGAACTTTGATCCCTATGACACTGACAGTAATTTCCACAACACAACCTTGTAGTGCCGTTACCGTTACATTAGAATCGTATTGAAGGCGTCTAAAAATGGCATTCATTTATTTTACGTAGCTATATTCCAATACAATGATATTCCGTTGGAATTATAACAATTCATAACATTTACAAGAAATTATCTCAATCACACTTTACGTTTACGTTCTGCAAAATGTACTTCGTATTTATTAAATCATACTTTAGTAAGTTTTTAAGAACGTCGCCAATTTGATCAGCATATGTACGTTCTCCTAGGGCGGCCCCTTCCGACAGCACCATCCATTCTTGCTCTTTGTCTTCAATAGATTTCCTGATAGTAGGTGATCATGATGACTGAGAAGTTACGTCCACTCACGAGTACCTATTCACTTGACGCTTGAAATACTAGCAACGTAGTGGTAAAGCACAACAAATGCAGGCAGTTTGTTCCACATCTTTGCGACGTGCACCAACAAGGATAGTCGAAACGCTACTTTGGACTTTGGAATGCCAAATATGCATGTAGGTATGGTAGTTCTATCTGCGTCTAGAAATCCGATATTTGAAGGGTGTGGGCTCAATGCGTTCAAAAATAAAGGTTAAAACCTAAAACCCGACTATTCAAACACGCTCTAAAAAGTAGGAAACAAGTAATGAGTTGTTAGATTCAGTTTAATTTGTATATTGTTTGACTTATTTCAAATGTATTCAAATACTTACGAAATAAGATTCTTTTGACTTTGACTTTGAGCAACTATCCGCTCACCCTCAGGTCACTCCAAACACATTCCTTTTTCAAGGTTTTCAAATCGATTCCCCGGCGTCTTCAGATCCATCTGAGTACGCTGATGGTATGTCAGACGTCATGTCGGTAGATTCTACCGCATGCAAACGCAAAACTACCCCGCCAGGTAGTGAGTCCGATTCTACTGTTACAGAATCTCCTGCGCCGTTCACAGAGGTTCGAAAAAAGTCCAAATCAAAAAAGAAGATGCAAGATGCTTCTTTGATATCAACTCCTATGTTTTCAGCTGCTCCAGCCGCCGTTAAGCCTCCGTCTGCTCCTGCACCTCCTTCCGTTTCAGCGATCCCGGTATCACAGCCTGCTTCGCAATCAGTCTCGGCTCCATCGAAACCCAAGTCTCCGCCTCCCGTTTTCCTACGGGACAAGAGCCGCTGGACCGCTCTCTACGATAGTCATAGTCCCAAGATCCAGTATAATAGGACATCCAACATGGGTGCTTCTATTAAGGTCGAGGTCTCTTCTATTTCCGATTTCAGGAATCTTACTCGGCTTCTTGCTGATAAGAAGCTCGAGTATCACACTAACGCCCTCCCTGAGGAGCGTAAGATTTGTGCTGTCCTAAGGAACGTGCCGTTTGAGTTATCGAACGAGCAAGTTCAAAAGGACTTAACGTCTCAAGGTTTCCCCATCGAATCTATGCACAAAATGCACAAGCGTCGGGGTAAACAGTTCCCACTTGCGCTAGTGATCCTAGCAAACAACCCGCAAGGGCAGTCCATCTTCAGAGAGCATTGTGTGTGGTCCCCGGGCAATGCCACCGATGCCAATTGTATGGTCACGCGGCAGCAAACTGTTTTGCTTACCCTAGGCGCGTCAAGTGCCTAGAGCCACATGGGACTAGGATGTGCTCTCGCACTCCTGTTTTTTTGGAGAGAGTGCCCTCAGCCTAGCTCGACCGCTCCTCCTCCAGTCGTCTCGAAGGTACTAAGGCCAAATCCTCTTGCGTTTCAGGTCTCAATCAATCGCAACCGGCTGCCAAACCGGCTTCCCAGTGCCAGAACGCATGGTGTTCTGGATCCAGCTCGCTCCTAACGACGATATTCTGGCTTTCGGCGCCGCTCTCGACGCCAGCCTTGAGGGTTTTAACGGTGCTCTTGCGGTTCCCATACTGTCTGGGTACTCTAAATCTATAAGCCACTGGGGTAAGCATATTATAGAATTCCCTATCGTCCGTAACAGGATTCATCCTCCTCCTGCTTGAGCTTGCTTTAGTGGGTGCAAAAGACTTTCCTTGGCGGAAAAACAAAAAAAAAGCTCTTTCGCACGACACGAAACAGTCGACAATTTTTATTTTATTTTTTTACTTTAACTATTATTTCACATGAGTAATTGTGTTTACATATTTGAACGGTGCTAAAAAATCTCTTTCATTTGATCGAGTTTTCTTTTTTTTTAGTTCTTTACTTCAAGTCCCCTAGAGGGCGCTGTAGTCAATTTAACATGACACCATGAAATCTATAACCAGCGGACAATCAAGACGATTCCAAGGACACCTCATTTTTCTAATTAGGGTAACTAGTGTAGAAGTTGTGAGGGAACAGATAAGCATCCATACATACAGGTCAAAATCATAACCCTCCTTTTTGCTTCGCCGTAGTCGGGTAAAAAAGAGGCACTAGCGCGAAATGGGGAGTTTTCTGACAGCTCATTAAAAAAACAAAACTGTACAAAATTGGTACAAAAGGCTTCGATAGATGGCGCTTTACAAAAGGCGAAGGCGAAGAATTTATTCCACACTGCATTTTTAAAAGTAAAATAAATTAATTGATGTCTGTATCAGAAATTGAACGTAAGTATAAATAACCATAGATGGTAGATACCACTTACCTACATTATAGTTTACTTATTACAGACTTAACTTATAGTCTTATAGTTTACAGACTTAACGCCTTCGGCTTTTTAAAAGTGCCATCTATAGAGGTGTTTTAAACTAATTTTTATGAGCTGTCAGAAAACTCCCCATTGCGCAGGTAAAACAGTGGGTATATTAAAGTAAAAGTTTCGTGAATAACTCGGAAAGCAGTTACCAGTTTTCGATATAATTAAACGCAGCAAAACTCTGTTTATACGTATTTTATTTAATGCTAGCAGCTTCCCGCGGTTTTAAGATGTGACCTTTGATCCCACAGGAATTTTTAGATAAAATATAGCCCATATTTGTCCTTAAGAGAAAGGATATCGAATGCAAAGAGATTTCTCTTTAAAAGGGCTGATAGTTTCTGAGGTTAGCGCATTTAAAAAACAATAATATATGTATTTATTTTTTAATGATTAATGAACAGAATAATGGAAAATTTAAACTTTATAAATAAGTACAAAACTGCATTATATTTCTGTAGGAATTTCGAGCAGCAGATTTCAGAAGGGCTTCAGAAAATTTTAATTACTATTAGGTAGAAATATATTTTATTTATGTAGGTTTAGATCAGAAACACTACACAATATATCGGTCTCTATATTATCAAAGAGCAGATATAAAAAACATTACAAAGAATTACCAACAATCATCAATTATAACGTTGGTATAGAAAATGACTCATGAAACTTGAGACAGTCCTTTAATCCCTTAAAACCTTACATCACATTTACGTTCCAAGGTCGCTACTTACTTCTTCCAATAACACAACGGTGATGTCCAGAAATATTTTCATCAGAAATAGTTCATGACCAACTTTTTCGTATTTCAAAAACTCTTACCATCCGCCTGGACATAGGCCGCCCTCAGGTTCTCCACGCCGATAGGTACCGCGCTGCCCTTATCCAGCGTTTACAGGCAATCTTGACCACATCGTCGGTTTACCTTGCGGGGCGCCTGCCTATCTTACTGCTGCAACGGCCATCTGTTCTGCAAGCAATGTGCCCTGCCCATTGACACTTCAACTTTGCAATCCTGGCTAAGTCGGTTAATTTAGGTCAACTGCGAATATCTTCATTTCTGAATCGATCCAAAACTCCAAGCAGAGCTTTCCAATACCCGCTAAGATACTTTAAGTCTGTTTATAGTGCCCATAATTAGTCATTACTAACAAAATTACACAACTATCTTAAAGATTTAAATAAATGAAAAATGTGATAAATAAAAATTACCCGACCAGGATCTCTCGTTTGCCGGAGCCCCTGAGCTACCGGGGCCTGGTGGTACGCCTCGAAATTACTAACCACATTTTTGTTTTTACGTTATATTGCTAACTTAGCTCCATCTTATGATATGGCAGGATCCTGGTCGGGTAATTTTTATTTATCACATTTTTCATTTATTTAAGAACTAGCTGCTGCCCGCGACGTCGTCTGCGTGAACGCTATGCAGCACCAAACGCACCTACGATTATAACACTGCTAGCGTGATAATATGTAGCCTATATGTTGACCCGACTTCTTAACTATCTTCATGCCAAATTTGAAGTAAATCCATGCAGTACTTTTTGAGTTTATCCCGGAAAGACAAACAGACAAACAGACAAAAATTCTAAAAACTATATTTTTTGTTTCTGTTTCGATTGTAGATCATACCCCAAGTATTCTTTTAAAAAAATATTCAATGTACAGTTTTGACTTTCCTACCATTTTATTATATGTATAGATAATTGAGCATTTTAAATGCAAAAATTTTTAAAAAATATATCTTAAAGATTCCTTTAAAATCTTCAACCCTGAAATTTCAATATTAAACTATTTTATTCTTTCAATAGCTGCCACATAACATATGATGTTTTACGGAAATATTTTATATAGAGCTAGTTCCTTGCTAAATGCATGTGCTTATTATCAGGTGAAATTGAGGTCAAACGCGTATAGGGCTAAAAAACCTTAAAATATTGCTACATTTACATTCCAAGGTCACTTAATTCTTCCAATAGGTTACCCTTAAACGTCCCCAAAACCAATACCTATCCCCGTATCAGACACCCGCGATCTTAACTCCCCATCAAACTCCATTTAATTACCGAACAAGTTCAAACAGGCATAACTTAAATATTTTCTCATAAACTCAAAAGGTTTCATAAAAAAACACCCACACGGCATCTATGAGAGTCGGGTTAGTAGTTTCGGAGTAAAAAAGAACGGACAGGGAGACATGTAGTTAACTAGATGTGGCCGCGTCACATTGCACCGGTAAGCCGGGGAATGTCTTAACATTGTGAGATTAAGGCGAAGCTTCTTTTACATTTGTAGAAAAGAAAATATTACATCGTCTTAAGTTTAAATTATATCAAATAAAAGGGAGTTTTAAGCAGATAACACATTTTTACATGTTAAGGCGACATTTCAGATGTCCTCACAGAAACCGTGATTGCAAATGACTGAGTTGTCACGAGCACAGATGACAGTTAAGAAAGCCATATTCAGGAATAACCATTGGAATTAATACAAGCACATGCTGACAAGATACTAAAAAACTTTAACAAAATAATCTGAATATTTAAAACACTGAAATGTCATAAAGGATAGTTCAGTGTTTTAAAAAATAAAGGATAATTAATGTAAACATTAAATTAAATGGATAGTGTATCGATTTAGTCAGTGTTTTATTGAATGAAAAAAGTGTGTTAATAGTGTGTATCGCTTGATATTACCTAGTCACCACAGCTCATGGATATCTACAAGTTTAGATAAGTATCCGGTACGCTGCTTAAGTCCCGATGCCAGTAACAACACACAACAAAGTTTCAAACCAACCTAGGCTGACAAACACGCGTCAGAGTGCGTATATACCCAACCACGGGTGATGCTAATCATCTATTATTAATTTATGATGTCCAAGGATCTGGTTATCACTTACCACGATATCGTTTGCCCGAGTCGAGTGTGCTAATAGCCCTACAACCCTTGGATAAGCGAGGCAAAAGGCGGCGAACCCGAGTGGCCCATGCTTGTTAGAAACCCTTTAGGACCTGCCTGGCTAGCAACCACCCTTCATATAAAATCTGTCGTCAAATATAACCACTCCAACGGCACTTTTTTCAATTTTTAAGCTATTACATAGCTTCTATCGCGGGCCATGAGCGTGGGGACCGAATCCAGAAATTCCGTAACGAAAAAAACCTAACACCCCCCACTCCGACCGGCACAGCGGTGATACTTTGATTTCATAACTTTACATGCGGGCTTTAATAAACAATCAGCGCCATCTATTAGGAACTTGTGGAACTTCATATTAGATCAAACATTACTGCATTAATAAAATAAATAAACAATTATAATTGCATAAGTTGATAAAAAATGCTATGCAATAGCTTTACCGCGGCAGTCTCCGAGTGCCACACGTATTTTTTTGGCCCAAGTCTGCCATTTTCCCATAATTCTTTGTATGTGTTATTTTTGTAACTAATTATAGTGTCTAACGCAAATAAATAAATTATCTATTCACATTGACATAAAAAATAGAAGATATCCAGCTACAGCTTCGCCTTAAGAGCCAATAGTCCTCCCATTGTTCGGTAGATCTTTGAGGCCCTATCTCGCTGATTTATTGTGGAAGTCTGCGTATTTGTTCAGTGGCCATAGACAAGAGCGGAAGCGGGTTTGATATAGAATTCCATTGTTTTGATAAGAAATAGCGTTTTCATTTATATATTGACCTCGACGTTTTGACAGGTATCATAACGGTCGGATATTAATAAATGAGAATGACAGATCTTATATGAAGGGTGGTGACCCCTGGTGAAACCTGAAGGAGTGCTACCACCAAAATGGGAGTCACTCGGTTTAGTCACCGTTAACGATATGCTTATGCAGCTGCGGTAGGTCTAGTCTGTTTTAAAAAGGCAAACCAAGGTGACTTTTGTTTACAACCAAAGCCGAGATGCATCTACACTGTTGTAAACGGCGTTTCAAGAAAGCTTCCCACCAAGGTCACGCTAAGCCACCAAGTTCAAGCGAAATTTTGGTTGCAAACAGCCGTCTACATTGTTGCAAACTAGCAAAGTCACTTTGGTTTGAAGCATTGTTTTAAACAGTGTCAATTGAACCTAACCCAACATAATGTATTGTATGTATTCATAACCTTGTGCGCAGTGGTCTAAGACATTACTACGATAATCGTGTGGTTGCGGCTTGGTTTCCCGCTTGCAACAATTAAAAATATGTTCTGAGCCTGATTGTTTATCTATCTTCAAATTCCCCCCTAATTCGTTTCGTGGTATCCCATGTTACAAGTTTAGCTTAAATTGGTGTGATTGCCTGGTGTTTTTTATTGGCCCAAATTACGAAATAATTCACTACAATATACGCTCCGCTTCTAACTCTACAGCACTAAGCTCACAGCCTCTCCTCCTGGTCCCACTTACATATTTTTTTCTACAAACTTGTCATAATAGGCCGCTATCTGCTCATGAAGTTCGGTGTTATTCGACGTTTTTGGAGTTCCCTGGCTTAGTGATAAAAACCGGTATCGGAGATAAGCCCCTGAAAAACTTAATGATGGTTAATTATTTAGCATCGACGATAAAGCTTTTGTTTTTTAGGTGCTTAATTAGGTTTTGCTAGGACAGACACAATTATTTCTGTGCTTATAGGTTTTTTTTCGTTGTTAACGTTTACTTTAGCTACGTTTTTTGTACTTTTATGGAATGTTGTTCGGCTATGCGGATGGTGCGCAAATTTTACACACACATAGTTTTAAGCATAAGTAATACTGATGTTGTGGAGATACCAAGCTAATAGGAATTACGACGAATACTTTGGCGAAGGGGTAAACCTATCTGCCTCAGACGCACGTGGCTGCGGGTTCGATTCCCGCCCGGAACAAGAAAAAAAAATTCCCGATTCCCGCCCGGAACAAGAAAAAAAAATGATCCGGGTCTGGGTGTTTATCTATATATGTATTTATATTCTAGGTTCCCCCCTAGTTCGCTGCATGGTATCTCATAACACAAGCTTCGCTTACTTTGATGCCATGTAGTTGGTGTGATTGTCTGGGGGTTTTATTTATTTATTTATATGTGTCAAAGTCATGCCCTACTCGACTGTGAAATTTCAGCTGATCGGTCACACTATGGCATACGAAGTACATGTTAACTAACATACACCAAACCGATGCAATCAGACTCGACGAAAAATTGTATTATACGACCCCACACTAATGTGATAACCTTGTTTTGACACGATGTCGGCAGATTCATAACGTGTCCATAAAATTCTTCTAATATTTAAATATAGGTTAGCAATTAGTCCGTTCAATACAGAAATATGCATAACTTTTCAGTAAATAAATACATGTTCAAAATATTAAATTTAAAAATAAAAATTTCTTATATGACGTTTTATACTATTTCAGTAAATGATGAATATCATACATTTATAACTGTGATACCGTTTTCTCTTCAATAGCTTTTAAAAAATATTTATAAATGACTCACAGAACCCAAAGCCATATTCTCTTAAATTCCCTCTTAACTCAAACAGTTTTTTACCTTGGACCTTGCCGTGGGGTACCGCGTCCGAAATAACAAATGACATAATTTTTGTCACAAACTATATTTGGGCAAGGATTAATGTCAAAATTGACAACAATAACGTCAAGTTGGGCTCCAAGGGTTAGATCTTAATGTTTCTGTTCAGGGTGCGTGTGTGTTCTTCTTTTTAATGCCCTTTTTGGGTTTTTTAAGTTTAAAGAAGCATCTTTTTTAATTTATTGGTGACCGATCGGTTGACCTAAGACTCGCCTTTTGGATAAATAAATAAATCCAAACAATCACACCAAACATATGGCCCCAAACTAAGCAAAGCTTGTGATGTGGGATACCATGTAGCAAACTAGGGGGGGACCTAAAATATAAATACATAAATAGGTATACACCCAGACACGGAATATTTTTTTTTCTTGTTCCGTGCGGGAATCGAATCCGCAAACACTGGCGTCTGAGGCAGACAGGTTTACCCCATCGCCAAAGTGGTCGTATGTAGATAAACTTACTATTTGTGAAGTTTTCTCATGTTCCTAGTTTTTTTTGTAAGTTTGGTAAGTAGACACCCATTATTTGTATATTATGTGTCCTTTGGCAAATGTGCAAAAATTTCAAATGAAGTTCTTATCTACACCACGGGTATTTTATGGTCGAGTATCCAGTGACGCATTCGTTTTTTTCTACTTCAACTTCGAAGAACCGGAGTGAATAGGAATATGGGGTATTAGAAATGACGCATTCTCTACTGGGAAGCAAACTGCCAAATTAATGAAAGGTAAAGTTACTTTTAAATGAATACTATAAGTTTAGATCTGGCATCCATTACGCTGCGCAAGGAAATATTTTTAGGGTAATTTTTAATCTTAAATGTTAAAATTCAAACTCAAAAAAATCTTTATTTCATAGGTACCATCGAACCAACTTAATCATGACCCACAACAAGCTCATTTTGGCAAATCGTCTAAATGCCAGTAGGTCGAAATTCGCTCGAAGATAGGTTTCCTTGGTGACGAACTTGTTATCATTTCATTCGACACTGACTTTTACTGAGTACAGAATTCGTACAGTTTCTAAAATGTCCTAAGTGCATTATACGCCTTATAAGTTTGACAGTTTCAAACGAATCATAGCAAAGTGGGTCATGAATGCAGTTGGTTCGATAGTACTATAAATACACTTGAAATACGTCAACTGTCTTCTATGCTGGACTGGGAGCGAAAGAAAAACATAGAATGTGCCAGCTACGGGCATACTGTAAAAGTCAGTTAAGGGACCGAGGTGTTATGGGAGGCTTTTTTTTTGGGCGATAGGCTGACACTGCCCCCCTGTCACTGCAATAGTATCTTTCAACTATTATAATGCCTCCAAATTTGTCAAACGTGACATCAGATGGTTTTATTACCTCTGGTGTTCTGCCTACACCATACGGGATACAGGCGCGAAGTTATGTATGTATTGTATGTATGTATTCATATATATGTTACTCAACAGCAATCATGTTTTAATACACAATAACAGTTTACAGCCAGGGAATCCCATCTTCATGCATCCGTATATCTTATACTCTTAGTAGTCCTAAATAAGACCGGACTCAGTGATATATTTCAGTGAGGTCCAATATTTTGGTTAACGTGTTATAACAATAAAAATAACCTCATTATCATGTTTACAAACAATAATTTTGAAAGATTAATAAAACAATATTACGCTTTTAAAAAAAGGTAGCTTACTCGAACTGCCAAGAATCGTGTAAATTCTGATCTACTTTCAAAATATTTTTAACATATTTGCGGTATAAGTATTGCAGGTTTGTTTATTTATAATAAAATTTAAACATACTAAAGAGATTTTGAAAATTCTTACACCACGCAAAAGCCACATTTTCCAGTAGTAATGTAGGCTGTATATTTCTGTGACTTCAATGAATCAAGATTGCTGCCTCGTTAGCCTTCATAAAAAACTATGATATGTTCCAGCAGTTCCTTCCTTCACTTATTTATTTATTTACACTGTATTATATGCCATAAAATAGTACGAAATACGGAAATACACGATAAACAATTTTGAAATACAATTTGCGGTCTTATCGCCGGGGAGCGTTGATCTCTACCAGACAGCCATGGATATAGAACATTTGTACATGTAGCTTGGGGTTTAAGGCATACGTATAGTATAAAATACACTCATAGAAATAATAAATATTTCAATAAGAATACATAAATATATATAGTTTAGGATCAGATTATTTCACAAGCTGACAAATAGTGGGATTTTAGCAGTTTTTTTTTAAAGGATAGGAGTGATTTTGCGGATTTAAATTCAGAGAAAGTTCATTCCACAAACTTACTGCTCGAACCATAAATGATTTGCGTAGGTAATCGGAAGAGTACAAAAGTGTGCTGAGCATGAGGATGTCTGTTGAAAGTAAATGCTTACCCTCAAGTCCAGCTTAGAAAAGCCTTAACCACCCCTGGATAAGAGGGTCGCCAAATATCACCGCACTAGCGGTGGCATTATCTGCCAATGTTTTGTGGGTGCTATCTTTGACCTCACCTTTACTAAGCATCAGGATATTTAGGACATTTTAAAATAGAGATCAAAAGCCAATAAAAAAAAGTTGCCATATGTAAATAACTGAAATAATCTAGTCGAAAGCAGAGCATTGAAAAACCGACTTCACTTCAAAACTTCAGCTAAAGTAGAATGTCGTCAATGTATAAATGTGCTCCAATTCATACACATAAATAATAAATAAATATTTCTGACACTCACACAACATTATCTAGCCGAAATTAAGTTTCTTAAAGAACTTGTGTTATGGATACTAGATAACTGATATACTTAAGAAATACATAAACATACATATTAAATAAATCCATATTTTTTATTAGAAAATAAACTTAAATCTAATTATAAAATTCTCGTGTCACAGTTTTCGTTGCCATACTCCTCCGAAACGGCTTGACCGATTTTGATGATTTTTTTGTGCTTATGCGGTATCTATGAGAATCGGCCAACATCTACTTTTTTTTTTATTTATATGGCAAAACAACGTTTGCCGTGTCAGCTAGAAAACATTATTAACGTCCATGACTTGACGACTAATATCTGTGTTCATCACACAAATATCCGTCGCCGCCGGGATTCGAACCCAGGACCTCTGGCATAGAAGGCAATGTACATTACCCCTACACCAGCCTGTCATCAAAATATATTTTCAACATATATTTTCTAAAATTTCAAATCTTTCAAAATATACTCACTAAATTTCGATGCAATTTATACGGGACCACCTCTGAAGTATTTTCTATCATATGAAACAAGAATATTCAACATCGATTAATAAAATAAAATAAAAAATAATAAAAAAAATATTTGTTAGGAACATTGGTGCTTATAGAACTAGTGTTAGTAATAATAATAATACAGCAATTCATTACAATTAGATATGCAAAAACAAAAAATAAACAGAATAACTGTCCAAAAAATCGTTTAACAAAAATACAAAAAAAACATACACACGAATTGAAAACCTAATCCTTTTGGAAGTCTGTTGAAAACGACGGTTGCCATATGAAAATAACCTAAAATAATCTAGTCCACTCTAACAAAACGTTTTATTTTTATTTTAAGTTGTTTTGGGTTTATGCAGTCACTCAACCGACATTTCGTTCCCACATTTGAAACTCGTCATATTTCACCGTATACCTCACGAAAAAGGTCTTAATACTCTTTGAGGCGACAATAAACTTCTCATTAAGATGTCTTAACAAATTTTTATATTTCGTAAAATATTATTTTACATACGAAGGAACTTCGACGCGTTGTAAAAAATTTACAGTTTTAAATTTCGAGTGCAGTTGTTTTTTTTATGGCGGGTTGTTACTAGTTCGCTTAAAGTGTACTGTTAAGGGTCTCATTATAATTTACAGTAATACAGTTTCGTTTGTCTATCTCATTCATAATTATAATTATAGTTTTACCTAGGTTCCCCCCCTAGTTTGCTTCGTGGTATCCCATAACAAAAGCTATGCTTACTTTGGGGCCATGTAGGTGTGATTGTCTGGGGATTCTATTCCATTATAATAAAAGTTAACAAAGTTTTAAATAAGTGTTTGTACCCTTTTACAAATTTAAGACAGCAAATATAGTTTACTAATATATTATACATACATTGCCTTCTATGCCAGAGGTCCTGGGTTCGAATCCCGGCGGCGGCGGATAGCGGTGTGATGAACACAGATATTAGCCGTCAAGTCATGGATGTTTCTATGTTTATTTAAGTTTATTCTAATAAAAAATATGTATGTTTATATATTTCTTAAGTATATCAGTTATCTAGTATCCATAACACAAGTTCTTTAAGAAACTTAATTTGGGCTAGATAATGTTGTGTGTCAGAAATATTTATTTATTTATAACAGGCTGTCATAATAGCTGTAACTTATAAACATTCTTTAAACTTCATTTCCAAGAAGGATTATAACATAATACGACAATCATAGTCATCAAGAAGCCCAAAGCTTGACAAAGGACTCCCTTGGATCTCCA
Organism: Stenoptilia bipunctidactyla; assembly: GCA_944452665.1. Taxonomy (NCBI): domain Eukaryota; kingdom Metazoa; phylum Arthropoda; class Insecta; order Lepidoptera; family Pterophoridae; genus Stenoptilia; species Stenoptilia bipunctidactyla. The sequence goes on from OX101750.1 coordinate 15,905,496, forward strand.
CCCCGCTGCCCACAACCAGCATTTACCGGTAACTCAGACTATATCGGTCGGTCCACCCACAAAGCAGATATATAGTAGAGTTGCTGTAAGCCAAGATGCACAGCTTCAATTTGGGTTGTCGTAGAGGCACTAGCGTCAGTTTGATGCTGACTTCTGTGAAGTATGTACCTACACGCGTAGATATTTAAAAAAATCCTACAATGTTTCTTGATGTAAAATTAAGTTTTCTCTACTTTTATCAAGGAATTACATTGACAATCCAAATCAAATTAACTAACCATGAAGATCATTTCATTCATAATTATTTTTTACAAATTGTTTGTTTTCCAATTATTTATGTCCAAAATTCCAGATTGCTATTTGTTGCCTAGGTGATTTTTATGCCGCGAAAAAATGTTACGCTATCTAGCGTCAAGTAGAAATACTTTTATTTCGCGGTTTTTTTCTGACAGATTTGGAACGTATGAAATTTCGTTAAAAAACTAAAGCAACCTAGTAAATTATAGCTGAACTTTTTTGATGATCATGTGAATATTTTAACCTTATGTTTCAACCGGTTTTTACTACTCGCTACTAGGTGACTAATGCCATCGCTTGTTTGGCTATGATTGGCCGTAACCCACCGCTTACCCCTCCGCACCCCGCCTGTAGACTTCACTTGAGTCCCTAGAGAAAACGGGATAGGGCAGCTCCTCTATATTTCCTCCGTGGGTCCACCTAAGATTATGTCGCCAATTAATTTTAATAGTTGCGGTAACTCACGTTGAGATGCCCTTTCTGTATGCATATTTCAATAATCAATACAGCTGCTCCTTCGTTAAGGGTTTTTGTATATTTATTTAAATTTAATGTAAGACATGATCTTAAATTAAATGTATGCTAAAATCCAAAGCTTAAGCAAAAGTCGCATCGAAAATGAAATCGCTTATTATTGATATTTATATCAATTGATTTCTATTAAACCTTATTTGAAGATAAAATTTAGATGATTGACCTTTTATTGCTTTCATTACGGATCCAATCATGTTAAGTGTCACTGTTATCACTGTTTTATCAACAACATCTTTACTTACAGGTAACTGTAAGAAAGAAATAGCATATTTAATTTTAACTTCTTATTCATTATAACAAAAAAACATCTACACCATTGTTATTAAAAATTAAACTTTCCAAAAAACAATAAACTAAATATCGCCGCCATCTTTAAAACCAATTGTCCCAAATGAAACTGTCTTATCAAGAACGACCCTTTGATTCCTTTACGACTTTAGTATTGAAGGATCAGTAAAAGTCCAAAATTGTTGTATTTATTGTTTTAGGGTGAGAATGGCGAATGTTTTACCCAATTATGTGATTCTTAGAAGCCTCCCTTGTCTTGAGATAACGGTAGATAACGGTCAATAAAGGTTCACTTCACAGTTATGGGTGGTAACTATTTATATGAGTCATTTACGTAATTACTATCTTTAATGTAATGGAGATATTGTTATTGGTGAAATCGCTTTTTTCTGGGAAGGTAACGGGGTCTTTTGTTTTTTTTTATTAATGACTAGCTGTTGCGGGCTGCTTTACCCGCACAATTTCGATTTCCGCGGGATTTTCGGGATAAAAAGTAGCCTAAACGGATTCGGAAGAATCACTCTAAGTAATGGTAAAAGAAATTTTGAAATCGATCCAGTAGTTTTTGAGCCTATTCAATACAAACATACAAAAATACAAAGGTTTCCTCTTTATAATATTAGTATTGACTAAACCCGCTGCCGTATCACGTAAATATTAGCGATCAGCTATAATGGCGCAGTCATCACGCCATGGACGCGCGATCCATTGCTTTACATCGTATTATGTAAGCGATAGCTGTTCAATCGTTCGTTGATCGCAGAATGCATTTATTGCTACGATACTAGCGCCAAAAACAATTTGGTAGCTAAAAAAGAAACTAATGAAATGTGAAATAGATGTTTGCTTTTAAAACGCAGAAAAGTATGAAAGTCAAAGGGATTATATGCACTTTTAGTACAGCGATTGTACGATAGAGGCAGTATTTTTGCTGCAACGTAATACGAATTAGTTCTTTTTTAGCAAATCTTGCGCAATTCATGCCATCGCTTTGCTCTTGCAAGTCACGTGATAAGGCAGCCGCGTCTGACCTCAATCTCACCTGCTGGTAACTGAAGGTAAAGTCGAAGATGACAGCACACGGGCCTAGCAAAGAATTCAATTCAATTCAATTCAATTCAAACATTTTTATTGCCATTTGCATAGAATGGAGAAATATTTTAAAACATACAGTAATATAGTTACATGAAATGGTGCAATATAGGCAGCCTTATCACTTCAAAGTGATATCTTCCAGGCAACCTTAAGATTAATCTTAGAATTTAAAAAAGAAACGTAACATGGCGTCATTATTCTATAAATAGTATTAATATGTATATAAATAGGTATAGGTAAAATAATATACTTACAATATAATAAATACATAGATAAATATATATAGACATATACTTGTTTACATAAAAGTAGGGATAAATACAATAATTTAAATAGATAGACCAAAATATACTATATATAAACACTTATCTATATATAGAAGTTTTTCAAATGATATTTGAAGGAAGCTATTGTTTTGACTTGGTGGAGAGAAGATGGTAGTGAGTTCCAAAGAGATATTGATTTCACCGTGAACGACTGCTGATAAAAGTGGGATCTGTGACAAGGAGTTGCCAGCAAGAAGTTGCTGGCTGCTCTTCTTCGCTCTCAGAACTGGCTCTTCGTCAAATATTGCCGGAACACATCACCGCAGGAGTGATCATATTCGGTGGCAGATTCTATATGATGGGTGGCCGTCACCCTAAGGGGGTCCTAACAGGCCTATTCTTAGCCAACCCTACGCGGGCTACTTTACAAATTTTCAGTGCTATGTACTATCAAACCACCTGAATCATGCATGACCCACTTTGCTAAAAATTCATTTGAAACTGTCAAACCTGTAAGGCCTATCGCTTGTAATGCACTTATGACTTTTTGGATACTGTACGAATTCTGTACTCATTAAATGTTAGTGTCGAATGTAATGATAATCGAATGTAGAGTTTATGCACAACACGAACATTACAAACTGGGACCAGAGTATTTAAACAAGAATGGAATAAAAGTGGTAATAATAAAAAAAAAACGAATAAAAAAAACTGCCTATAACTCTTATACTAAGCTTAATCATACTTTTTATATTTAAAGTCCATTTAAGAGGAGCTGCGGTCAGGGACGCTTTCACCCGTATTTTTTAAAAGCTAGCAGTTGACCTCTCTCTCACCTGATGGTCAGATAGTAGGTCAAAAATAAAACCCATCACAATTCTTTGTAATAATCCCACTGCAGGGGTATGAGTCACTCTCCCGACTGACGAGGGGGGTTAAGTCATAATCCTTCAAGCTAGCCCAGTGCTGGTCGGTGGATGTCAAAATTTCAGGGTGCTGAAATGGCTTCTGACAAACCCTAACGACTAATGAATTCAAGGATACAGCACCCGGGACCGACTGCTTAACGTGCCCTCCGAAACAGGGAAGTCGCCGTGAGAAATAAATGGTCGGCGGTCACCCATCCTCATGCTAACCGCGCTGAGCATTGCTTAACCTGCGATGCCGATTGATATAATTATACAGAGCCACTAAACTGTACCACGACGACTAACCAATAAAGTTTAATTATAAGCTTCTAGAGTTAGTGACATGATATTGTAAAAACTTATTAAACATGTTTATGACCAAAAATAATTGTATTGACGACCACTTTGGCGATGGGGTAAACCTGTCTGTCTTAGATGCCAAGAGTTGCGGGTTCGATTCCGTACGGAACAAGATAAAAAAATGTTCCGTGTCTGAGTGTATATCTATTTATGTATTTATATTCTAGGTTCCCCCCTAGTTCCCTACATGGTATCCCATAACACAAGCTATGCTTACTTTGGGGCCATGTAGTTGGTGTGATTGTCTGGGGATTTTAATTTTTTATTCTACTTTTGAGGCAGATGCGATTGACAGTGGTCACCCCTAAATATAAATTACTACAATAACAATATTTGGATCGAGCCGCCTTCTTACCATCGCACAGAAATGAGGAACTGCTTAAAAATACTGATATAGGAACTAGAAATTCTGTATACCTACGATGTTTCATTCAGTGTATTTCCTTATTTTAATCATTTAAATAAAATGTCATAAGAACGTAATTCTAAACAGCAATAAAACTGCATCATGCGGGACCCACATTATCTTGACAAGCAACTGTCAGTTGGACAGGACTTTGTGGTCAAGTTGTGGTGACAGCTCGTAAGGTAACAGCAAGACAATCGTCATGGTTGGAATTGAATTGTCAACATCTTTTGTTCTTTTTAGCTTTAATAGCTGACACTTATTTTTCGTTTAAATAAACTTACATAAGTGATTCTTGTAACTGGCAGGAAATAATTTAATTGCGATGTAATTGATAAAATGTTGTGAAATAAAAAACTTTTAACCGGATTAATATTGAGAGTTGTTGAATCGTCAAATCTGATATATCCGGTTTTAGATTATTTTAGATTATGAATCATGTAAATATCATACCGATAAATTAAAATAAGTGTAATAAATGGCACAAGAATGTTTCGAAAAAGATTTGAATTAATTTAAATGTCAATCGGCATGCTAGATCTTCTTAATTTTGCCATTTTAGACAGTTTTTACTGTAAAAGCTGACATTGTCATGTCTTCTGTCTTTCCATTTAGTACAAATCTGTCATTTGTAGGTGGGACAATGCAAAGACCTTTTTCTTGCTTTTGGAGACATGGAATAGCACTACGTACAGATAAGCAAATTAAAAAAAGCTGTTTTATTCAATTCAATTCAATTCAAATCATTTATTTCAATCAATTAACAGATCATTGGTACATACAGGTATTTATCAGGATAAATACAATAAAAAAAATTAATAATGAGAACATAAGAATTATCAATCAAATTAGAAAAATGTCAATATTAAATAATTCAGAATACAAAAAAAAATTGAATAATAATATTTTAGAATGTCAAAGATGGGAAAAAGCATTAATTATTGTATTAAATTTAAATTTACACCTTCAACGTCAAAATAATGTTATTTAGGATTATTCTCAAATAGGATTTATAAAATTAAATAATTCAAGCTACAAAGATTTCATAATTATACGCAATACAATTATAATTATAACATAAGTCTAATAATTAATAAGTCTAATAATAAAATAATTGTTATGTATTAGACAGTACATGAATCATATGGCAATGATTCAGGTCATGACAGTCATACCTATCCGCCAAGGCCCTCAGGATGCTGCTAGAGCTGCTGGCCCGCACCTGGTTGCCCGCACCAGAATTATGTATAACCTCTTCGGTATACCTCTATGATCTCATTCTTACTAAGAAAACAAAACAATTTCTTTACTCTAAAGATATCCATAGTCAACAATAAGGCACGGTTCTGCAAATAAATTTATATTCAAAAAGTATGGTAGTAAATTTATCTAAGCAAATGCTTTGTTTTTTAAACCTTTTTACATTGTTTATGATCGTTTTATTAATGACCAGTCCTAAAACAGTAAAAAATACATCATTTGGCTATATAGTCTGTTTGTACGAAAAATATACGCGCGGGGGGTAAGGACTGCATTTGAGTTGTGTGGAACTGCACTAGGTTTGTGGTACACTGAGGGGTTTTATTATTTACATTTAATAAAAGAGGCACATATACATACATACATAACTTCACGCCTGTATCCTTTATGGGGTAGGCAGAACACTAGAGGTTATAAAACCATCTGATGTCACATTTGACTTATTTGGAGGCATTATAATAGTGGAGAGAGACCATTGCAGTGTCAGGGGGTCAGCCTATCGCCCACAAAAAAGCCTCCCATAACACCTCGGTCCCTTAACTGACTTTTACAGTATGCTCGGGAAGAGAAGCAGCTGGAAACCAGGCACATATTTCAAAGTTATTAATTTCGTCAAGCTGCTCCTGGTCTACAAGGGGGTGGATCTCAATGGCTATGTGCTCAGTTGGATGCGGTAGATTAATCGAGGGGGTAAGCTGTTCGAAAATCCGATCTGCCAGCGCCAACTGGGGTACAGCCCTCTTCACCTCATACAGCAAGGCTGCCTCACAAATTCGGAGGTCAAAAGGGAGCATACCAGTGCTGAATAATGGAAAGCAAATGAGCATATGGATCATCTGTAGCTAAGCTTTCACCATAGTGCGCTTCTGTGCATATCATACGGTATTGCAGGGGAAGCATTCGTTTATCACGATTTCGTCCGTGTTTTGGAGGGCACGTTAAGCAGCCGGTCCCGGGTGGTGTTTACTTGTATACAATAATTATGCAAGTGCTGTATCCAAGTTTAGCCCTAGAACTCTGGAGTTAATATGAAGAATAATAAATAATCTTTATTTGCCAGTACATGCGTAGTCAGAGTTACAAAATAAACTCATATCATAAATAAAAAAAATATATATCATAAAGTAGTAAACATTTTCATTTTTAGAAATTTAGAATATCATTACTATGTCATTCAACCAAGGAAAATATAACACAATAAATCAAACACAAAATAAAACGTCAAATCAATATTTAAATAAGTCAAAAAGTATTCTATAATGTCAATGTTAAAAATATTTCTTGTTTCTTCGTGTTAACTTCATGCTTCTACAGTGCATTGAATTATATCAGCATTTTAACTGGCGTCTAATTTTTACTAATGCTTTTTGTTTATCTTATCTTATATAAGCAATTTCTGTTTCACTGCAGGGTTGGCCTCTCTCCACTCTCCATGACTCTCCATGAATCCCCTCCCATACTTCTTCCTGCATCTTGCTGAAGGCGTTCAGCTCGTGTCGCCATCATCGTGAAGGTCTGCGTGTCGCCTTTCCTCAGAAGGTGGCGTCCACTGTATAGTCATTTTGTTTATATTATTTATAAATTTGATCCAGTTTCGTGTATTTGTACGAGACCCCAGTGGGTATGCATATTTTTATAAACAGTAACAATTTCAAGTTTAGCCAGATACGTCACCTTATATTTATTTTTTAACGTATTTTATTATATCTTTCATTTCAACACGATATTGAAAACGGTTAAAATTGTTTTTTATTTGGTCAGATACAATTTACACAATAATATTTAGTTCTTGTAGTTACATACATACATAACGTCACGCTTGTATCCCTTATGGGGTAGGCAGAACACCAGAGGTTACAAGACCATCTGATGTCACGTTTGACAAATTTGGATGTATTATAAAGATGGAAAGAGACTATTGTAGTGACAGGGGTCAGCCTATCGCCCACAAAAACGCCATTAAAACCTTATTGTTGTTGTGAAAGTAAAAGTAAGGTTTTCTCAATTCTCTCAATGCATCCCCGGCCGAATGAAGAATTCGAGGTGATGTATTTCTCAGTACATTAAACACGTGTTATGCACTAGGCTCAGCTTGCGGCTTGTATTATTTATTCTATTTCTGTAAGTGTTTCAAATTTAAACAAATTTAAATATCCGTCATTTGAAATAAATCAGGTAACACGCATACTTCATCATCATCATCATCCACAGCCTGAAGACGTCCACTGCTGGACATATGCCTCCCCCAAGGTCTTCCACGTCGCTCGGTCCCGCGTCGCCCTCATCCAGGGTTTCATTCGAGGTCATCGAGCATTTTACTCAGGTCCTGCAGGGTCTCAGCCATGACTACGATGTCATCCGCGAATCGAAGGTGAGTGATGTACTCGCCGTTGATGTTGATGCCGAGCCCATCCCAGTCCAGAAGCTTGAAGACATCTTCCAACGCTGCAGTGAACAGCTTAGGCGATATAACGTCGCCTTGCCTGACGCCCCGCTGCAGTTGGATAGGCTACACTCATACTTGTTCGCTTCTATTTATCCAGTAAAAATAAAAGCATTAAAAACTTACACTATAAAAACCTGTCATATTAAATAACGTATAACTTTCATTCTGTATCACCTACGGTCTCATCATTATAATACGAAGACATGTAGGGCCAGGTAACCTAGTCAAGACAGAACGAAGCAGAAATCTCTCTATTTAGTCGCGTAGGGTTGACTTAAAATAATCCTAGCGATTTGTCGCGTTGCATTATAAACTCAATACTTTCTATCGTGTTGCGGAAATCGCTGCCCGCGCCGCTGTCGCTGTCGCTGCCGTCCAATTGGCAGCCTAAAAGCGCCTAATAAGGAGTTTTCTGACAGCTCATAAAAATTAGTTCAAAAAACCTCTATAGATGGCACTTTTAAAAAGCCGAAGGCGTTAAGTCTGTATACTATAATGTGGGTAAGTGGTATCTACCATGTATGGTTATTTATACGTTAAATTTCTGATACAGACGACAATTAATTTATTTTACTTTTAAAAACGCAGTGTGGAATAAATTCCTCGCCTTCGCCTTTTGTAAAACGCCATCTATCGAAGCCTTTTGTATCAATTTTGTACAGTTTTGTTTTTTTAATGAGCTGTCAGAAAACCTCTCATTCAAGCGATCCTGACCTGGTATGACTCCTCCGCTTTCGTTCGCGTGGTTATCCTACCACTTTTCATTTAAAATCTACTGTCAATTATCATCGCCATCTTTTTTACTCTTGACGTTTAAATCAAACGTCCTATTGATGAAGACACGAACGAAGCCGTGCGGGCGCCATCTAGTAGTAATATAAACTAGGTCCCATACCATTCCCTCAACAAACAGACAAACACACCTTCATCTTCTGCTCGTGTAAATTATAATACTGTTTTAGTTTATTTTATTATTTTTACGATTAATTATTTATTTATCATTTTTATGTTTCTGGCACCATGGTGTTTTTATGTTTTTTGGGCTGCCATTTCGCTGGTTTTTCTTTTATTTAGAATTATTGATTTGTTTTATATGACACGAGAAGGTTTCGTTCGAAGGTTTTGCAGTTTTTTGCGATTTTTAAAGGGGACTATTAAAATATTTTTATGCATGTTTGATATATGATTTGTTAAGGGTTTGCGTTCTTAGTGACCCCTTAATTATTATTGATAGTCTTAATGTCTTAATCTTTTTATTTCCAGAAAGAGATATACAAAGATCATCTTAAGACTCTGACTCCAAAACTAGATTACTCCGTGTCTTAGGAATTAATGACAACCATCTTGAAATTTACAATATCTATTATAAATCAATCAATATTTTCTGACATTTGCACAACATTATCTAGCCCACATTAAGAAGTCCTTGTGGCGCAGTGGTTACTGTGTACGTATATCAAACGATATCGCAGTTTAAGCGCGCTCGCCGCGGTCAGTACTTGGATGGGTGACCGCCGACCATTCATTTCTCACGACGACTTCCGTGCTTCAGTGCTTAAGCAGTCGATCCCGGGTGCTGTATATAGTAGTTGTTAGGGTTTGGCAGAAGCCATTTTGGCGCCCTGAAAATTCTGGCATCCACCACTCAGCACTGAGCCAGCTTGGCGGATTGTGGCCTAAACCTCTTCATCACCCAGGGGAGAGACTCATAGCCCTGCAGTAGGCTCATTACAAAGAGTTGTAATGATGGTGATGATGATGAAGTTTTATAAAGAACTTGTGGTGTGGATTTATTAGACTAAAAAAAAAAAAAACATTTATTTAACATAGCAGCAAAGACACAAATAATAAAAATAAAAGGAAAATACAAAAAATTAAATTAAAAAAAAAAAAAGTTGGTACAAATATTTAAACTGACTACTCTATTATTTACTATTATTCGGGGGTACGGGACAAATAAAAAAATTACCACTTTGGCGATGTGGTTAATCTATGTACCTTAGACGCTAGTGGTTGTGGGTTCGACTCCCGCACGGAACAAGAAAAAAAATGTTCCGGGTCTGGGCGTTTATCTATACAAGGTGTTCCTGTTGATTTCCCATAACTCTAGGGTATTAATTTTCCATGTAATAGAATCAAATAACATGTGAATAATTTTTCAATTTTAATTTATTTTTGTTTTTATTTTTCATACAAAATAATTCAATTAAGTCAAAACATCTTATGTAAATAAAAAACCTTTATGCGAAGTATAATATATAACATAGCTATGCACAGGTACAGTTCGCAACGTTTTGCGCTGTACATACATTGTATGCAACATTCCTCAAAGTTTAAAATGTTTTTGTTGATTATTGTATGGCTTCAGTGACACGCGTCTATTGAATGAATGTTAAAGAGATTTTACAAGGGTGATAATTTATGAACTCATTATATTAAGATTAATGATATCTTGGAAAGTATGCACCTTTGAACCACATATTCTTTGGCAAAAAGTATTATTTTTTACTAAGGAACGAAACCTCAAAGTTATCAAAAGAACACCTTGTATATTGTATTTGTTTTATATTATTTGTTCCTCTCTTACTTTGAGGTCATGTAGTTCGTGTGATTGTACGGGGATTTTATTTATTATTTATTTAAGCAATAAGTTGTAAGTACACAATTTAATTAAACAAAGAATTCAATGAATTCAATCTTCCGTGCTGGACTGGGAGTGAAAGAAAAACATAGAATGTGGCAGCTGCTTCTCTTCCCGGGCATACTGTAAAAGTTAGTTGAGGGTCGGAGATTTTATTCACATTTTTGTGGGCGATAGGCTGACCCCCTGTCACTGCAATAGCCTCTCTCCATCATTGTAATGCCTCCGAATTTGTCAAACGCGACATCAGATGGTTTTACAGCCTCTGGTGTTCTGCCTACCCCATAAGGGACACAGGCGTGAAGTTATGTGTGTATTTATAAAGAATTCAATGTCAAATTAAAGCTATCTCAAGTTCAAATTAAGTATTTCATGTCTTTATGAATATGTATAATTTGATGGCTGGTGTAGTGGCAAAAACACAAAGGTCCTGGCATAGAAATCGAACAATCACAGCGGCGATGTATTATCTGTGTGATGAACATAGATATTAGCCGATATTAGATATAGCCGTCAAGTCATGGATGTTTACCTGACTTGACGGCTGTATCTTATATATGTTTATTTAAGTTTTTTATCCGTTGTCTAGTATCCATACTACAAGTTCTTTAAGAAACTTAATTTGGGCTAGATGGTGTTTACCGAATGCTTCTTCCTGGGCATACTAAAAAAGTCTGTTAAGGGACAGAGGTTTTATTGGTGTTTTTGTGAGCGATAGGCTGACCCCCTGTCACTACAATAGTCTCTCTCCATCATTATTATATTATACCTCCAAATTTGTCGAACGTGACATCAGATGTTTTAATGAATTTACGGGATTCTTACCACGTTTTTGACTTTATATTTATGTACAGATGCTTGTAACAGCATCGAAATATCGGACGTGCGAAAATAAAATCAAAAACCACGGTAAGAATACCGTAAATTCATTAAATCATAGTGAAAATAACCGCGATAGTTTAAAACAATTGTGACATCGGATGGTTTTATAATCTCTGGTGTTCTGTCTACCCCATAAGGAAAACAGGCGTGAAATTGTGTTATTACTACATACGTATTAGGACACCGAGGTTTGTTTTATAAAGTCATTCTTATTTTAACTCTACGTAAGTAAAGACATGACGACAGTTTAGAAAATTGACATCAAATCTATGCTTGACTACGCTTAAGAAATCTTTCATAAAACTGGCCATAGAATCATTCAAAGAGGTTGATAACTCAAAAAGGTTAAATAAAAAAAGTGTTTTTCAAACATAGAACATCTAAATACATGAGCAACATGAATGAATCGCATTTGTCTCCCTGCATGTGACTCTGTGCTGTTTGAAAAAAGAACAAATACAACTCACGATGTTGATATGTGAGACTGGACGTTTGTTTATTCTTGAATTTGTTAGTTCTGTTTGTTTCAAGTATAGATAGATATGTTTAGAAGAAATTTAAATTATCTATGTGAAAGTAAATAAATACTTTTATTGGGACGAATTACTCTGGATTTCTTTAAATTGAATTTAACTATACAGGATAAAATTTGCCTACTAATATTACAAAAGGGAAAGTCTCTAAAGATGGATGTTTGTACCCATGTCTTAGCTTTTAACGCCGAAATAGCTTCAAAAAATTTAACTTTTTTGAAGCTATTTTAGTTAATGTGTGATTTTACCGCGATTCCCCGAAATGAACTCCACCTTGAATAATTGTTGTGGTAAATTTTCATGAATTAAGCGCATTCTTAATGGCGCATTTTCATTAGTCGATCAGTCGGTTGTTAGCCCGATAATAATATTAGGTATAGCACGCGCGTATTGCATTTTCCGCTTAATGCGTAGCGTAGGCAAATGAGTATATGACAGATAGGGTTGTGAATCTTATGCAAAAAATGTTAAACATTATATCGATAATCTACCCGTGTATCATACAGGATAAATTTTACATGCAAAAATGTGTAAATGGTTTATAGCTTTTATTGTTGTTTTTGTTTAGTTTATGAATTCACTGTATATTTTCCGAATTAAATATTATAAATAAAATAAATATTTCCTCATCAATTTACTTTTTACTTTTTTTAACATCAAGTATTTTTTTTTACTACAAATAAACTAAAAGTGTTGGAGATAGTTTGAAACCATAAGTTGATTTGATGATATTTTCGATTAACATTTTAATTTAACGCGAGGCAAAAATTAATTTCTTTAGCAACAAAAATACTGACGGCACAATAAATTAGCTGCGTAGATAATACCGATTCTACAAAATCGTGCAAGACATTATTATGCAACAGTAGTTAGACATGATGGTCAACTGAATCAATGGAACCACTAACTGGGCAATATATTTTTATATATAGTTACATGCTTCTATGCTGGACTGGGAGCGAAAGAAAAACATAGAATGTGCCAGCTGCTTCTCTTCCCGGGCATACTGTAAAATTCAGTTAAGGGACTGAGGTGTTATGGGAGGCTTTTTTGTGGGCGATAAGCTGACCCCCTGTCACTGCAATAGTCTCTCTTCAGTATTATAATGCCTCCAAATTTGTCAATCGTGACATCAGATGGTTTTATTAGCTCTGGTGTTCTGCCTACCCCATACGGGATACAGGCGTGAAGTTATGTATGTAGCTAAATTTAAAAAAAGAGTCATCGACCGCGTCACATCACTACTCGACGTCATTTCATATCAAAAAGCAAAGAGAATATAATCACTAGGTAGAAAGAGGTAACAGAGCAGCGCGGAATTCTTTGTCCCGCTCCCCTCCCGCGTTTGTTTCACCCCCTCGGCAATTGGGTCATGATTCAATTGGTTGATAGTACAATATTAGCCACTCGACGAGGTTTGTAAGACGATACATTCTGAATAAAAAGTCTGTGTTTATTTTAAGCTATTGCATAGCTTCTATCGCGGGCCTTGAGCGTGGGGAGCGAATCCAGAAAATCCGTAACGAAAAAAAACTAACACCCCCCACTCCGACCGGCACAGCGGTGATACTTTGATTTCATAACTTTACATGCAGGCTTTAATAAACAATCAGCGCCATCTACTAGGAACTTGTGGAACTTCATATTAGATCAAACATTACTGCATTAATAAAATAAATAAATAATTATAATTGCATAAGTTGATAAAAAATGCTATGCAATAGCTTTACCGCGGCAGTCTTCGGGTGCCACACGTCTTTTTTTATAAAACTTGAAATAAAATAACTATATAAAAAGTTATATCCAAGCGAATCCAGAACACACAACTAGTTCAGCAATAAATAAAAAAGTAATCGACCGTTTGTTTCTGATCAAACGATCTACATATTTTATCTCTTTCCTACCTTACGACCTAAACAAGGACGGGCTGCTTTCTTTTTTTTCCAAACGCCAGCCGTGGCTCTGGGTCATAAAGAATTTAAAAATAATATTCCTGGCGCTTATTCACTAACTTTTGTTGAAATGGAACGTAAAATAAGTTTAGAATATTTGTAGATATTTTTTATTTTATTTTGTTTATTTATTTATACACTAAGGGGCTATCTTTTGAGAGTCGCATAAAAGTTATACGACGAATAAATGATTACTCGGCGGAATAAAGATGTTTTACGCTTTTTTATGACAATGTATGACAATGGCATACTCGTAGAGTGACAATAAACTTTAGACGAGCTTGAAGCTCTGAGTTAATACTTCATTCATTAGATAACTGTTATCTGACCATTGAAGAATCAGGCCACAGTTAAATATTAATTCATATACATACATAGCTTCGCGGTTGTCTCCCTTGGGGGTAGGCAGAGACTGGGGAACGCCAATTGCTACGATCCAGACATACCTCTTTCGTTTCTTTAATTTATAGGTACCTCTAAATATGAATCACATGGTCTTGTAACAAATGTCTTTTGTATTAATCAGTGTTGATCAATCATCCGCTCAGACGGCGATAATTTTCCGGCAATATTTTATGAAGAGCCAGTTTCTTCAACTTCATTATCTTTGATTTCATTTTCACTCATCACCAGGCGAGATGGGAGTCAACGCGGAATTAGTCACCAATAAAAAAAAAGTTAGTTAGTGAATCAAGGCGCAGACTTTGAATATTTTGAATATTTACTCTATACTGCATTTTTTTTATTTTAATTTATTTGAAAGACATCCGGGTGTCCTTAGCCGATAAGATCACTTATTTTTTTAAATTGTTATTTGATTTTATCTGTGTCCAGTAACATAGGTAATATTTTGTGTATGATCATTAAAATATGTTTGATACGACCGCGGTCCGTGTGTCTAGTTGACTTTGACATTTCTTTTTTTCTCTTTTTAAATAAGATTAATGGAAGTATCTGTCAAATTTGTATACTGAACATGTGTTTTGGATGATAGAAATAACTTGGGATGTACCTAAGATTAAGATTGTATTTTAACTAAAATTTTACGTTTTTATTTCAAGAATTAGAGTTATAACAGGCTGTACTGTAGAATCCAACTTCTTATTAGGAATCTAGTATTAAGAGAATAATTGTTTCAACGTTTCGGTCTCTTCACAGGACCTCGTGACCTCGATATGTGTAAAGATATATGTAAAGACACGGAAACATCGCGTTAAAATATAAAATGTAATGGATATAAATATAAAATGTAATGGAATTTAGTAATGAAATGAAAACTTAAGACAGTACTAACTGTTTTCTATCTTATAACCCATGTTTATGAATTATTATATCATATACATACATACATAACTTCACGCCTGTATCCCTTGTGGGGTAGGCAGAACACCAAAGGTTATGTAAAACCATCTGATAGCACGTTTGACAAATGTGGAGGTATTATAATGACGGAGAGAAGCTACTGCAGTGACAGCACAAAAACGCCAATAAAACCTATGTCCCTTAACTAACCTTTACAGTTTGTCCGGGAAGAGAAGCAGCTGGTACATTCAATGTTTTTCTTTCGCTTTCAGTCCAGCATAAAAGAAATTATATTATTCTTTTCTTTATAGCATTTGCCTTACTAAAGGCCAACTGCAACCGTCGGGTCAGCAAGGCTCTATAGCGGCGACCACTTGCTAGAAGACAAAACGTAATCTGGACTCCCGCAAGCAAGACCGATGATGGTCAAAGTCAGTGGATGTAGATAGCACATGGCCAGGTGACGTGGAGATACTTGCAGGAAGCATTTGTTACATTTTTTAACCGCGTATTAGGGTCGGCTATTAAAAGCTCTACCACCGTTGGCTAAGTTGATGGCAGGACCCCTGCAGGATGTACCTGGCTAGCGAGCACCCTTTATGTAGAGTCTACCGCCAACTATGCCGCCAAAACGCTTCATGTATTAAAAGCCAGTTGTAGTCTGATCTATGAGGTAAATAAATAAATATTTCTGACACTCACACAACATTATCTAGCCCAAATTAAGTTTCTTAAAGAACTTGTGTTATGGATACTAGATAACTGATATACTTCAGAAATATATAAACTTACACATTGAATAAATACATGTTTTTTATTAGAAAATAAACTTAAATAAACATATAAACGTCCATGACTTGACGACTAATATCTGTGTTCATCACACAAATATCCGCCGCCGCCGGGATTCAAACCCAGGTCCTCTGGCATAGTTACCTCTACACCAGCCGGTATATCTATGATATCGTCTTAAGTTTTCGCGATTTATACAATAAAATAAAACACTAATGCCTCCAAATTTTGGTCATACGTAACATCAGATGGTTTTATAACCTTCGATGTTCTGCCTACCCCATAAGGGATACAGGTGTGAAGTTAGGTATGTATGTATGTAAAACACTTTTTAACCGGGTTTATCGCACTATTACGTTTTAAATTTAAACTCGACGTTTCGGCGTCTTTGCAGACCCCGTGGTCACGAGCGCCTGATTCGATAAATCCGTTTAAAAAGTGTTTTATTTTATACCATGAGGTAAGTTAGAGGTCAAACCTGGTTTAAGTCACCTATTAAAAACATACCTTTTCCATTGTGGATGGATGCTTGTTGTTTGTTTACCTACACTGCATGTGTTAGGTAGATTGAGCTAAATTTTGCCCTAAGTCTAAAGTAACACATCAGATAAGTACCTACTATTTTATCCTAATATTCCCACAAGCTAAAGCCGTATTGTCAACGTGTAAATCTGTAAGGATGCACGAGTGTTTATCACCTTTCATTTATTCATTCATAACTACACGCCTGTATCCCTTATGGGGTAGGCAGAACACCAGAGGCCATAAAACCATCTGATGTCACGTTTGACACGTTTGGAGGAATTATAATGATGGAGAGAGACTATTGCAGTGACAGGGAGTCAGCCTGTTGCCGACAAAAAGGTCAATAAAACCTCGGTCCCTTAGTATGTCCGGGAAGAGAAGCAGCTGGTACATTCTATGTTTTTCTTTCGCTCCCAGTCCAGCATGGAAGTCCACCTTTCATTTAATAACCTCTAAACATTGCTAGGGGCTAAGAAGTATAACCAGTGCAACTACTGGCTACTTGCTTGATAGTAGGATCCCTCCCTTCATATAGGGCCACTGGTATTTGTAACCTATTACGTACGACACGCTGATCTAAGGGCGTTGAGGCTTTTCCAAACCGACCCTATGCCCTTCTGCGAAAGTCAAAAATATTCATTTATTTAAAAATGCAATACCACAGGTGCCAGATACTTCAAAATACTTTTAAACCCGAAGTGTGCATATCACACAGGTTTTAACGCTCAGAGTATTTTACAACCTTCCATTTTGAATACAATTCGCAACAAAAATTACTTTTATCGTCCCTCGGATCGTTTTTTGAATCAAAATATTATCGCCAGCCCTGAGCGGGGAGCTTGCTTGGAAGATTAAGTCGTATCATGTTAGTGTGGTTCCGTGCGAAAAGAGTATAAAAAATTAAAACTTAGACAAAAAATTTAATAAAGGTATAACGTAGTAAAGTTGGTTCTGTATAGTTACAATACAAAAACAAAAGTCTACATTGCACACCACTTAAAAAAGTTCAAAAAAGGCCCATAAATTTCAATAAGTTTTATTCATTATGAGAGAGACGAATGAACATTTGATGACGTCATAATTCTAACTTCATCTTTAGCAAGTTATTGAATAAGAAAGAAATAAATAAATAATTTATTCTACAACAAAAATATTTTACAATCAGAAATAATTAAATATAAATTAATAATAAAAGTTGTCGAAAACGGCAACAGCCCAGCAAATGCTACAGGCGAAGGCTGCAGCGCTGATTTTCAGCTGTGCCGGTTTGGAGGCTGGGGTAGTTTTTACAATTAAATCATCATTAAAACATAGAATTGGTGCATACATCAAAGACTTATCTTATAATTATAATAAATACAATAGAGCTACAAGTAAAAAATCACGATGTACTCAAATAAAATTAATATAGAATAAATAACATAAGTAAAGATAAATAAATGCAAATAAGTAAATATGTATAAATTAAACATATAATATAAACATTGAAACATGATTGTAATAAGTAGTAGTATTATAATAAGATATTACAGTAAACCAAGAGACAAAAAAGCCGACGAAAAAAAGCTCTCGGTATTCTTTTTCAGTCGGGCATAAAATAGTCATAATGTCATCAAAACGACCTGGCACCGCTAGTATAACGCAAGCACCAGCCATCATCCTCCTCAACCATATTTTAGGGAAGAGCGTGACCCGACGCTACCACTAGCCATGCCGCCTGAGGGAGCATGACGTTCTTGCTGTTGTCTTGACAAGAAAATAGGTGAGTAGAACAGTCACCAAATATTGATAACAAGATACATACGTTGGGCGATCTTATCGCTTAAATCTCTCCCAGGTAAACGGTCGTGCGATATAAACTAATAACTATTTATGTATATCTAGTGATATTATTTAAAAATATTAAAAACATGTGTACTTGAATATAGAAAAAACTAAAAAAATATAAAAGTGAGGTTGAGGTTTGAAACGGATTACTCATTAATAAAATTATACTGCATATCGTCCCTTTTTAAAGACAGAGACCCCTAAAAACCATTAATGATCGAAGAAAGAGATGACCAGTGATTTTGTAAAGCGCTATCTTTTTCTTATAAATACAATGTTTTCGATACAAAATCTTGCAATATTGGATTCAAAATTTGTAAATTATAAGGTGCGTCGCATCGGCCTGGAGATTTTAGTTTTTTTTTTTTAATGTTTGATCAAAAGAGGTTTTATTCGAAAACTGGTTGATTTCACAATTATGACACCTTTTAATGGACCATACAAACGTAAGATAGAATTTAAGAGTTTATTATGTTTAATTTAATATGGACTTTTAATGGATGTCGCTTTATTAAGCGATAGTTGATTACCTATAAACTTTATAATTTACAGGAGTTCGTGTAGGTAGTTTTGTATAAATCTCATAATTATTTCTATTATTCACATCGTGTTATTCAACCCAAATTATGTAAGAATTGTGAATTCGTGTGAATAGATAAATAAAGTTATCAAACATGTACACATAGATTTTTTTATTCGCGACTAACCCCAATAACTCTTCATAAAATATTGTTGGAACACATCACCGATAGGGCGGGGATATTTAGCGGCATATTTTTAAGCTATTGCATAGCTTCTATCGCGGGCCTTGAGCGTGGGGACCGAATCCAGAAATTCCGTAACGAAAAAGACCTAACACCCCCCACTCCGACCGGCACAGCGGTGATACTTTGATTTCATAACTTTACATGCGGGCTTTAATAAACAATCAGCGCCATCTACTAGGAACTTGTGGAACTTCATATTAGATCAAACATTACTGCATTAATAAAATAAATAAATGATTATAATTGCATAAGTTGATAAAAAATGCTATGCAATAGCTTTACCGCGGCAGTCTCCGAGTGCCACACGTCTCTTTTTTATATAAAAAAGCCTACAAAGCGGGGGCCACTCGGATTAATTGTCTTTTGAGCTTATCCAGGGGCGGTGTGGCTATTTGAACCCGACCCTACGTGGCTAAATATGGATAGATAGATAGATAAAACATTTATTTGCCAAAAAACAGTAACACACACAATTTGAAAATAACAAAAACAAAAGAGTAAACCAAGATAAAAACAAAAATAAAAACTAAACTGTTGAAATAATTAATCGGAAAGGAAAAGAAATTGCAAGTAAAACTATTTTAAAACAATATTAACAAACATAATAATTAAACAATTTCATTTTTGACCACCAACCATACATGCATACATACTGGCTTACAGTTTACATCTTGAATAAATAATGTATAATTTATACAAATATTTTTATTTTAAACTGTATGCTATGCTACCGTAGGCAAAAAGGCATAGCTCAGCTATAAATCGCCCGAGGGCAAATAGCTGATTCTCAGCTATACCTATTTAAATTACATTCAGATATGTAATTTAAATAGGTATAGCAGAATATGACTTTGGTTCACCAACAAATATCCTTATTTCTAATTCAACCCACAGGGAAACTCCAAGCGCAGCCCATTACCCTTTGAGGGTCTATACTGGGTGACTGGTGGGTCATTTTCAAAATTCCAGGACGTGATAGTTTGAGATAATACATGAAGAGAAAAAAAATATTAATTATTTACTGAGTAAACATAACCGAATGTTAAAGAATTCATTACGCAACGCATAGTTACATAAGCGTAATGCAATATATACTTAGCGGGTGGTGGTGTGCGTGTGGCAGGAACACTGCTGTGTGCGGGTTGACTGGCAGCGAGTCGGGAAAAGTGCAGTAAGGTCTCTTTATTTGTTTATAGGGATTTCTGGCGAAAAATTAAGCACCCACTTTTATTACATACATATGATCAGAATCGAGTTCAGAGTGCTCTCTTTCATTATCTAAAATTTGTCACCAGTCACCATGTACTACATTGGTTGAAAAGTTCGCGGCCTGGCCATTAAAAAAAAAACTTTTGTTATTTTTTCTGCCGTCATTTTGAACTGTCATTATCACAGACTAATAAGGAGAACAAGTTCAGACGGACAACTCCCTTGTCATAGATGTCGGTCTATACGAGGCTCACATATTGATTTTGACAGCTTGTTTTTTTTAAATATTATTCTACACAATGAGGTGTAGCAGTTTTTTTTCTACGGACATGGCAAAGAACTTTCTTAGTATGTTATGCCTATAGGTAATTCCTTTGCCAAATAATAAAATTTACAAATAAATAAATATGGGTCTGGATGTTTTTATATATAAAAAATAAAAATATCTATGTGTTTATATATTTCTTAAGTTTATTTATCCGTTACATAGTATCTATAGCACAAGTTCTTAATGAGACTTAATTTAGGCTAAACAATGTGGTGTGATTAAATATTTTTTTCTGACAATCCAATTACAAATCCAATATAGGTATATAATTTCAGTCCTCGCTGTCAGTATATTTCAGGTATTGTTGAGTTATAGTTAGGTACTTTCTTTGGTATATTTTCTTGGAAATTCACATAAGGGTAACACAATTTTCACAACTTATACAATATTTTTATAATTTATTTATAATTAAATTCATTTACACATCAATTCACAAAGATTGTTATTGTGTCAATCTCTACAAAGATTGTTCAATTCGAATTGAAACTTTCAATTCAATCAAACTATTCAACCAATTCAAGCAGTCAAGTGTCAATATCATTATGTGAGCCCATGGACAATATCCATAGACTGATGCTAATATACACTATGGAGATTACCAGCCGTGGTCATTATTCAATTGTCAGACCGCGAATTTTCAATTTGATATCTGGTTTAAATAAAATTTTATGAACAATATAAATACGTGTGTAGAACAAATTTTCACTAATGGAGAAATTTGAACAACGTGCTGTGATTAAATATTTGTTTAAAAAAAGATTAACACCAAAGGAGATCCATAATGACATGCAAACAACATTAGGGGAATCTGCCCCGTCTTATACCACTGTGAAAAAATGGGTTGCAGAATTTAAACGTGGACGAGAGAACATCGAAGATGACCCTCGCTCCGGCAGGCCAATGACGTCTACGACCGAAGAAAACATCAATAAAGTGTGTGATCTCATATTGAAAGACCGTAGATTGACTATCAGAGAAATTTCAGACACTATAGGCATCTCATATGAACGAACGCAAAACATCATTGTCCATGAACTCGGCTTTTCTAAGGTTTCGGCTAGGTGGGTCCCCAGATTGCTTTCAGTAGAGCAAAAGCGAATTCGACTCACGATTTCTCGCGACTGTTTGGAGATGTTCGAGGCTGATCCACAAGGTTTTCTTGACAGATTTGTGACAATGGATGAAACCTTGGTTCACCACTATACCCCAGAATCAAAACAACAATCCAAACAATGGAAAAAATCAGGTGAACCAACTCCGAAAAAAGTAAAGGCAATTCTGTCGGCTGGCAAGGTGATGGCATCGGTTTTTTGGGATGCTAAGGGTGTCATTATGGTGGACTACCTTCCAAAAGGCGAAACAATAAACTCTGCGTACTATAGCACCCTTCTGCGCCGTTTATGTGAAGAAATTAAACAGAAACGCCCAGGATTACTGAGAAAGAAAGTGTTGTTTCACCAGGACAACGCCCGAGTCCACACGTCTGTCGAGTCTATGGCTCAAATTCGTGATTGTGGTTTCGAATTGTTGCCACATCCAGCTTATTCTCCTGATTTGGCACCTTCGGACTTTCATCTGTTTCCAAACCTGAAAAAACACCTCGGTGGGCAGAAATTTTAACGAATGAAGAGGTCGAAGCCGCTGTTAACCTGTATTTTGAAGACCTTGAGGAATCTTTTTTTAAAACAGGTATGGAAGCTCTGGAAAGCAGATGGAAGAAGTGCATAGAGCTAAATGGAGATTACGTCGAAAAATAAAAATATTTTTGTATGTACTTTATTCTGTTTTCTTGACTAGGCCGCGAACTTTTCAATCCACCCTCGTAGTTAGCTGGCACTTCTCAGTGCATATATCACCACTGGAAACATATACCACTCCGACGACCACTTTGGCTATGGGATAAATCTATCTGCCTCAGATGCCAGTGGTTGCGGGTTCGATTCCCGCATGGAACACGAAAAAAAAATGTTCCGTGTCTAGGTGTTTATCTATTTATGTATTTATATTCTAGGTCCCTTGTTCGCTACATGGTATCCCATAACACAAGCTATGCTTACTTTGGGCCGTGTAGTTGGTGTGATTGTGTGGGGATTTTACGTTTTTTATAATACTGATCAAAAATATGTATGCTTCAGACATTGCGGTATTTGGGTCAAGAATATTTAAAGGCTTCCCCGACGATTGAACGATTGACCTGTTTTTGACGATAAACGAATTCCCCCTTTTTTGGTAGTTAAATAAAACATAAACGAATTTAAATAATGTCACCATTTCGTACGGGTTGCCAAGGTGTTAAATGAACTGACTGCGTCTGTTTTTCTTGCCTATTTTAGTTCCTAATGAAGTAAATAACTACTATACGGGCCATTTTTTTGAAGATGAAAACATTTTTAGAGAAGGTTAAGAATAATATGTGGATTCAATTTATGATACAAAAAAGTTATATATATATATATATATATATATATTTTTTAATTGAAATTTTACACTTATTTTAAATGACCAAATTATTCTCACTATTGAAAAATCGTTGCTAACGTATTTCTTAATAGAAATAGTTAGAAACACGCTTTTGCGTTCTTGCTATTTAGTCGTAAATAACAGATTAAACTAAAATGTTGTTAACTTATGAGAATTATAAAATATTAAGTTACCTTTATACATTTACCTTTAAAAAATTTTTTTTTTCGTAAATTGAATCCGGTGTGGATCATTCTTAACCTTCTCCTAAAATATTTTGATCTTCATAAAAAAGACCAATCTGTTCCGTAGTATCGTCGGGACTATGTTTTTAACAACGGTGCCGAAATAACGAGAACTCAAAATAAATAAAAAACATGGTACATATCCCGTTTCAAAAGTATTTTTATTAATTTTTTGGGAATTTGGGTTTTTTATTAGTGACCCGCGTTTGACCTCAACGTCACCTGATGGTAAGTGAAGATGAGGTCGAAGATGACTGCACATAGCTTACGGAAAGGAACTGCCTCTTCATAAAATATTGCCAAAATAACTCAATAGCGGATTGGCGATATTTAGCGGTAAATTTTATATGAATAGTGCTTGCAAGCCAGGCAATCGTTGATGAACCACCAAGTTAGCAAATGTTAATGACCATGATATTGTAAAAACTTATAAAACATGTTTATGACCAAAAATAATTGTATAGACGACCACTTTGGCGATGGGGTAAGCCTGTCTGCCTCAGACGCCAGTGGTTGTGGGTTCCATTCCCGCACGGAACGAGATAAAAAAATGTTCCATATCTGGGTGTTTATCTATTTCTGTAGTTTATATTCTAGGTTCCCCCTAGTTCGCTACATGGTATCCCATAACACAAGCTATGCTTACTTTATGGCCATGTAGTTGGTGTGATTGTCTTGGGTTTTTTTTTTATTTTTTTATTCTACTTTTGAGGCAGATGCGATTGACAGCGGTCACCCCTCAATATAAATTACTACAATAACAATATTTGGAACGAGCTACCTTCTTACCATCACACAAAAATGGGGTCAAAAAACGTCCATTTATTAAAAACATATTCTATTTTTAAAATAGTATCCTTACTTAATAGTCATTATAAAAATAAGGACTCATATCAAGAGATCGATCCTTAAAAACGATTCAAGTTTAAAAAAAGAACTAAAGTTTCCGACAGTGTCTACCGTCATTTTTTAGACTTCAACAAAATGTTCCTTGCATATTTGCCCTAGAGTGATCGATACTAAAAATTGTATTCGATTTTACATCTTGCGATACGATTAAAATATCATCATCCATCCATCATCATCCACAGCCTGTAGACGTCCACTGCTGGACATAGGCCTCCCCCAAGGTTTTGGGGGGGAAATGCCGTAATCGCCACGCTTGGCAGGCGGGTTGGCGATCGCAGTGTGGTGTTGATATACACAAAGGGACGCTGCTGCCCGTCCTCTGGTTTGTCCCTTAGTCGACTCTTACGACACCCACGGGAAGAGATGGGGTAGCGCTATTCTTAAGGCGACGCCACACGCCAATTAAAATATGTCTGACATTAAATAAAACCCGTTGTCACGAGCGACGGGGTCTGCAAAGACACCGAAACGTCGAGTTAAAATTTAAAATGTAAATATACGCGATAAATCCGGTTAAAAAGTGTTTTATTTAATAGTATGAATCGCGTAAACTTAAGACAATATTATGTCTGACATTATTTTACAGTGTAGCCTAAAATACGCGTTGTGATACGAGAACCAGATAACTGAATTTAGAGGATAAATATTTTTTTCAAATTAAGAAATAATTATCTTTACAAATAAACAATAAACATACATTACTATACTTGATTTTATTTATGAAGACCAACAGCAATAAATAATAGTTCCCGAAAATAAACAACAATAACCCTATTATAATTATTCGAATTTACATATAATATCACACATATAAATAAAGCCATACCAAGCTTTATTTATGCAAAAATATTGTGTACAATCAATACAAATTTATAAAGTAATAATATACTCTAAGCCGCCTTCGGTTTCACCCGCGAAACTTTAGATTACGTAGAAATCACTTAATAAAATAATATAAGCCAACTAATTAGGCGTGTGGCGTCGCCTTAAGAATAGCGCTACCCCATCTCTTCCCGTGGGTGTCGTAAGAGTCGACTAAGGGACAAACCAGAGGACGGGCAGCAGCGTCCTTTTGTGTATATTAACATCACACTGCGATTGCCAACCCGCCTGCCAAGCGTGGCGATTACGGCATTTCCCCCCAAATGATGGCGGCGCGGGACCGAGCGACGTGGAAGACCTTGGGGGAGGCCTATGTCCAGCAGTGGACGTCTACAGGCTGTGGATGATGATGATGAAGCTAACTAATGCATTTTTTTCAGATTCGATAGGTATTAAGTAACTATGCTCTTTTTTTGTTTTGACCGTTTGTTTGATCAAAACATCCCTTCAGCTTTATTAATTAGTATACTAAAAATAAAGGTTGGATTTTGGATTTTGGAGCACTGCAAGTCGTCTCTTTTTTGGGAGTGGACACAAATAATTCCTATAGTGCAGTGGTGAGTCAGAGCTGAACAATCTTCGTAAACGAGAACCAACATCTCTATCATTGTCAAATGAAGTTCCTACAATATAAATTCTACCGCTAGCTATAGTCGATTTATTTCTGTTTACACTGCTGTATCTGATTTATTTGTATTTTGTCTACCTGTGATGTGATTTGTGATTTTGATATGTCATCTTTTATATGTATTTACTTTTTTTTCATGGTTGAACTACTGTTATTTGCTGTGTCAATCAAAAAAATCGTATCCAACACCCTCACGACACTGCCTACAAAATCGTATCGAATTGATCTTGTAAATCGTATGTTGTAAAAGCACGTGACCTTTTAAACGTCAGCCAGAGCTGCGCGAGCGCCGTGACTTATGATGCATTTTTTGTTTTAGGGTCCCGAGTCTGAATCCTAATAAAAATAACCTATTTAGTGAAGCAAGTTAGTTTGGAAATGCTTCTATCATGATTATTAAAAAGGTCACTTTAGAAATTGTATTTAGAAGTTTTATTAATCTATATTTTTGAGGCATTGTTAGAAGCGTCTTTTCTAATATAAACAGTATTATGACTCTTAGATGCTGGACTGGGAGTGAAAGAAAAACATAGAATATGCCAGTTGCTTCTGTTCTGGGCATACTGTAAAAGCCAGTTAAGGGACAGAGGTTTTATTGGCGTTTTTGCGGGTGATAGGCTGACTCCCTGTCACTGCAATAGGCTCTCTCCATAAACATAATACCTCCATATTTCAAATGTGACATCAGCTGATAGTTTTATAACCTCTGGTACCCGATAAGGGATACAGGCGTTAAGCTATGTATGTATGTTATTATTATTATTATTTATTTCTATATATCTTTTATCTCCTTTTTCAAGGAGGAAAAGACCTGATAATCGGACCAATCGGTCGGATATCAGGGCAAGAGAGAAAGAAACCGGAAAACGATTCGGGCAGTGTCGAGCAATACCGCTTTTTGCATACGTGCTGGAAGCGAACCACTGCAAAATCCTAGCCTTCCAAGGTGTCTGACCAGTGTGGCTTGAGTCAAACCGTTTAAAATAAAAATAATCTATGTATATAAAATAATTTTATTTTCTTTACGTAGGTATATTTATTCACAAAATAATAAAAATAAAACATACGGAACCATATATGAAATAACAGCAACCTCACGCTTCTCGTTTCTCACAAAACGGGTACCCTGATTCACTTCGCCGAGGTGACCCAAACCCGATTGTGTCATTCTACGAAATTTACATTTTTATCCTTTTTTTGTAATCTGTAAAACTCGTCTATTAAGAATTATACCACCACAAGTTACACGCAAGGTTAGTGAATTTTTGTCTTTAGATTTTTACTGCGTTACATTTTTTGACACAATATGAGATTATGTATGAAACGATTAATGAACGTGGAGGAAGCAAAAGAGGTATGTCTGGATCGGATCTGCCGACCCCAAAGGGAGACAGGCGTTATGTTATGTATGTATTATATACAGCGTAAAACTCTGCTTAAGAAAATATTCCGCGTAGAGGTGGCTTAGAATAGAGTGGCTCCTGTAATAGCGTTTAAGAATAGTCAACTAATCTGAGTAACTCCCGCAGTCTCTCCTCTGGGCGATGAGGAGGTTTAGGCCCTAATCCACCAAGCTGGCCCAGTGCTGGTCGGTGGATGTAAGAGATTTCTAGGATATCGAAATGGCTTCGGACACATCCTAACGACTACTGTATACAAGTATATAGTACCCGGGACCTACTGCTTAACGTCCAAAGTACGGAAGTCGTCGTGAGAAATAAGTTATCGACAGTCACCCATCCTAATACTGGACGCGCCGAGCGCGCTTACCTGCAATATCGTTTGATATGCACTGTAACCACTGCGCCACGGCGACTTGGTAGCTAGCTAGCTATGGACCATTCTTCATATAAAATCTTCAATTAACCCTTGATTTGACGTTGTACGGTGGAGCGGACACAATCTTAAAAAAACCTGTGTGTGCTATAAATGTTTTTATTTTTTATTTTTCACGATTACTTTTTATGAAAGTCTCTCAAAATATGGGTAGGAAATAAAATTTTATGTTAACAACACTTACCCTCTTACTCATAATCGCACGATAAACCTATTTTAGTTAAAACATTGTTTAAATATGCTAGCTCTAAACAAAACACTTTATGTTTCTAACCTTTAACTTTACATTTCATTATGTATAAGGGGGTATATCTACAAATAATTATCTGCAATTGTTTCGATTCCATCTTCACCCACCCATCTTACTGCTAGTTCTAACTAGATCCATACCAAATAATTTTTTATGTTACTTTTTGGTAAATATTAATATTATACTAACTTTATTTTTTTACCAAAAGAAAACAATTTGTCGGCCAATTTGTTCTGAATTTTGTGATTTTTAATATTAAAATAAATCTCAAATTAAGTTTGATGTATTATCTATCAGGACACGACTTTTCCCAACTATGGGAAAAGATTAAATTTTTTAGGAGCCACCCATGATGATTAAAAGGTATCAAAATAATGCTTGCTTGAAAAAATGTCGTTGTCAAATTAAGGGTTAAAATATCATTTCTTTGACGGTGATGTGTTCCGGCAGTATTTATAAAAAGCCAGTTCGTTCCCAAAACAGAAACAAAAGAATTTTTCTAAGTTGATAGTAACGGTTAAAAATTAAAACTGTAGATGAAAGTTTTTACTTACAGTAAGTATAAACTTATACACTTAGGGCCCGTTCACACATAGTCTCCGTATGTATGGTACCCGTTTTAACGGATACGCCAAAAAAATATGCTTTGTTCACAGTCATACATAGGCACCGTAAAACGTTCAACGTATCCGTCTTTCCTGTTTATGTAAATTCACAGTATACCGCCGCAAACAAACTTTTTTGTCTAGGTGCATCGCACGCCAGCCCCCTCATCCCCACACAGTTTCTATCCGGTAGAATTTTACGGAAAAATGTTCAAGCCCGTTCACACATGTTCTCCGTTTTACTGGTCCGTTTTATCGGATACGTTTTTTTGCCTTCATGCTGGACTGGCTTCCCGGTCATACTGTAAAAGGGGCGGAGGTTTTATTTGTGTTTTTGTGGGCGATAGGCTGACCTCCTATCACTGCAATAGTCTCTCTCTATCATAATAATACCCTCAAATTTGTCAAACGTGGCATCAGATGGTTTTATAACCTCTGGTGTTCTGCCTACCCCATTAGGGATACAGGCGTGAAGTTATGTATGTATGTATGTATGTACGTTTTTTCTCATCGATGGCGCATGGAGTTGTATGAGCGACTTCACATATGGCCTTCAATTTCCGTACAATTTTACCGGATAGAAACTGTGCGGAGGTGAGTTCTTTTGAACAAAGTGAATTCTTTTTCCTATCTTTTAAAACTGGTACCGTAAATACGATGGCTATGTGTGAACGGCTGCCTTATCATGTAAATATTAGCGATCAGCTATAATGGCGCAGTCATCGCGCCATGGACGCGCGATCCATTGCTTTATATCGTATTATGTAAGCGATAGCTGTTCAATCGTTCGTTGATCGCAGAATGCATTTATTGCTACGATACTAGCGCCAAAAACTATTTGGTAGCTAAAAAAGAAATTAATAAAATGTGGAACAGATGTTTGCTTTTAAAATTTTGCAGAAAAGTACACACGAAAAGTATGAAAGTCAAAGGGATTATATGCACTTTTAGTACATCGATTGTACGATAGAGGCAGTATTTTTGCTGTAACGTAATACGAATTAGTTCTTTTTTTGAAAATCTTGCGCAATTCATGCCATCGCTTTGCTCTTGCAAGTTACGTGATAAGGCAGAGGGCCTAGTTAAGCCAAACACTGGGTGAGGGCGGTGCGGGACCGGGTGACGTCGAGAACCTTAGGGGAAGCTTGCTTTGCTTGGTGGTAGGATCCCTTCTGGGTCCGCCTGGCTAGCGACCACCCTTTATATAAAGTCTGCCGCCAAATGTTACCGCTCCGGCGGTAATGTGTTCCGGCAATATTGTATAAAGAGCCAGTTCCTTCCTAAACCCGTGTGCTTTCATCTTCGACCTCATCGTCACTTACCATCAGGTGCGATTGAGGTCAAACGCGGGTTTAGTCACTTTAAAAAAAAAAGCCTCTGTCTAGAAATGGCTATACATGGCTAGACAGACTAGACATTGACATGTGCGCTTAGCACGTTTCAAAAAGATCACTGTACAGGGCTATTGGTAATTAGACCGGAATCTTTTAAGGTGACGTAAGGGAAGTCATTTGCAATTATTTAAGCCGAAATTACGTCATCCGAAAGTGTACCATTTTTAAAATATTTGGGGTTTTCTTTTTTTTTTAAATCCAGTTTTACTTCTTCAACCATCGATTGTAAAAAAACTAATACTCCGTTTTTAATTTTGATGAACAACAATAAAATTGTTTCGAATTGATTCTAAACGAAAGCTTTATAGAATAAAATTATTTTTCTTTGGGGAAACGTTTACAAAATCAATTTTTCTCGAAAAAAAGTGCTGATGAATTTTCGTGCACTTTTTCTAAAAAATAAGTAATTCTCTGGGTACCTAAAGATGTTCAATAAGCATTTAATTGCACGACTGCACCAAGAAATGCAAAAACAAAATCAAAATCCTGCATTTTTTAATCCTTTATAGCTACAATTGTTGGAGAAGTTTCCTATAAAAGCAAGAGATGGCACTGGGAGTCTATTAAATCGCGCAAGTACTTTTCGATATCAATACCATATCATGTAAAATAAAACTTTATTTGTCAGTTCTAAATACAGCACATAAATCTCATCTAAATGTGATTTAATATACGGTCGGTAACGGAATCTTAGTGGACAACAATGATATTCAAAGTTTAGTAGTTAGGTATAGTTTTCAAAAAAATCTTAATTCTTAATTACAGTCCCACAAAGCAATTTAAACAGTTTTACTCTGAGATCGAGAGTCCCATTAATAAATACTTATTAATTTCATACATCTATTTTAAAGTAAACAAATAATATTTTTTCAATTTATATTTGGATTTATTTTTATTAGTTTCTCTAAAAGGTATTTTCAAGGAAATATGTCCCAAATTAAGGATCGTGACTAACTTAAACATGTAACAACGCGCATCGAACCCGCAACCTTGAAACGCGACGCCAATCACCGCACAACCCGATTCATTATGCCATTAATAATGTTCTGGCAACAAAGAATTCTTTACAAAATTTTAATGAAAAAAATCCGATTATTACCGAGTTATTGAGGCACAGCCAGACGGACGGGTATTGATGATCACACTTTGACATTCGAGACGTAAATTAAGAATTACATTTTTTATGAAAACAAAATAAAAATATTTTTGTTGTATCCTACAGTATAAGACAAAAAAGTCAAAGTATTCTTAATCTCATGCATGTGTCAGATAGACATTCTATCACATGCATTTGATTACAATTGAAATTAGTCATATTTATAAATAACTACAAACATACATAACTTCACGCCTGTATCCCTCATGGGGTAAGCAGAACACCAGAGGCTATAAAACCAACTGATGTAGCGTTTGACTTTAGAAGGTAATATTATGATGGAAAGAGACTATTGCAGTGGCAGGGGGTCAGCCTATCGCCCGCAAAAACGTCAGTAAAACCTCTGTCTCTTAACTGACTTTTCCGGTAAGAAAAGACAATCAATCACATTCTATGTTTTTCTTTCGCTTCCAGTCCAGCATTATAAATAACTAATAAATAAATAAATAAAATCCCCCGACAATCACACCAACTACATGGCCTCAAAGTAAGCAAAGCTTGTGTTACGAGATACCATGTAGCGAACTAGGGGAGAACCTAGAATATAAATACATTATAGGTAAACGCGGAATCGAACCCACAACCACTGACGTCTGAGGCAGATAGGTTTACCCCATCGCCAAAGTGGTCGTCAAATATATAAATATTATTAAATATATTAATACACACTTGAAAAATTCACGTAATTTACAAATTGATAGCTACGACCACCAGGCTGGACTTAATTTTTTAATGACATTTTGACCACTATTGCCAATCGCATAAATCGTGTATAAATTAATTGTATCAATATAAAACTGCCCTGTAAATATTAATTTATGTATACAGTGTTATTTTAATTCGACCCGCATCTATTGAGGGGTTATAGAGTAAAATCCTAAAAAGTGAAATAACTCAAAACTTTAAATTTTAGGAGGGGTGGTTCCATAGTGAAAATGGTTCGTTTTGACCTACTCTATAACCCCTAAACAGATGTGGGTCCATTAAAAAATAACCCTATATAATAAGGTGTATAAACGACTTAATATACATACATACATAACGTCACGCCTGTATCCCTTATGGGGTAGGCAGAATACCAGAGGTTACAAGACCATCTGATGTCACGTTTGACACATTTGGAGGTATTATAAAGACTGAGAGAGACTATTGTAGTGACAGGGGGTCAGCCTATCGCCCACAAAAATGCCTTTAAAACCTCTGTCCCTTAACTGACTTTTACAGTATGTCCGGGAAGAGAAGCCGCTGGCACATTCTACGTTTTTCTTTCGCCCCCAGTCCAGCATGGAAGCAATTAACAATAAAATCTTAACAACAAATAAAATATGTTTCAATTACTGCACAAATAAGTAACAAGATGGAAGTTTGTTCGTCCCAAAATATGACCACCTAAGTGGTTGCTCATATTTCTCTTTACTTGACCCGTATAAAATGAAAATCTTATAATTATGGCTACCACTACAAAAATATTTGCATTGTTCGGGGGTGGAACCCGTGACTACCAGAGTCTGAGAAAGATAGTGTTATAGAATAGAATAGAATAGAATGTATTTATTGGAACATAGAAGAAAATAAAAAACTACAATCAATAAAGTTCAGATACAGATTTACCAATCTATGCCATCAATTGGTAACCACTCAATTTGTAGCCATGGCATCGCAAGGATGCTATGACGCTGATTTTCAGGAAATTCAAGAAAAGCTTTGAAATATAATTAGATTAATATAAAAAGGTCACGCTTAAAACTACATTTGAATCACAATTTTAACACTTTTACAAGAACAGTTTTACAAAAACATGTGTCACATTACCTACAAAAATTATTCAAAACTCATCAAACAAATTTTTTTATCCAATCAATGTTTTACCAATCATTTATCCAATCAAGAAAAAAGACGTCAAAGCATGAAGGTTTGAACAATTAGAGATTGAATTTTAAATACTAATAATCATCAGCCGCGTAGAGTCTAATTATATTTTAAAGTTTTTGCATTTAAAATGCTTAATTACTCTTAAACAATTGAAAAAATGTGTTAAATAAAATTCACCCGACCAGGACTCGAACCTGGGACCTCTCTTTTGCCGGTCGGGTGCTCTTCCACTGAGCTAACGGGGAGCCTGGCGGTACGCCTCGAAATTAGATGGAGCTACGTTAGCAATATAACTTAAAAATAAAAATGGGCTAAGTCATTTCGAGGCGTACCGCCAGGCCCCGGTAGCTCAGTGGAAGAGCACTCGTCCGGCAAACGAGAGGTCCCAAGTTCGAGTCATGGTTGGGTGATTTTTATTTAACACATTTTTTTCAATTTTTAACGCATAGTGTCTACTTAGAAAAGCCCTACTTACAGCCCTTGGATAAGTGGGTCGAAAAGGGCGACTAATTCAATTAGTCCCCGCGAGGTGGAAGGTCCACTTCAGGCTTTATGAATTACGTCACCTTGAAAATTCTTACATCCACCAACCAGCCCCGGGCCAGCTTGGTGGATTGCTGCCTCAACCTTCTCGTCACCCGGGGTAGAGACTCAAAGCTCTGCAGTAGGCTCATTGCGAAGGGCTGTGTCAACATCTGTACTTTTACATATGTACTAGCTGACCCGGCAAACATTGTTTTGTCATATAAATAAAAAAAAAATAGATGTTGGCCGATTCTCATAGATACCGGATAAGCACAAAAAATTTCATCAAAATCGGTCAAGCCATTTCGGAGGAGTATCGCAACGAAAACTGTGACACGAGAATTTTATATATTAGATAAAGAAGCAAAATCTCACCAAAAACCTCTAAAAGAAAAACAAAAAGCGAGCGCTGCCAAGACCAAACGCTAGTCAATCATAAAACAAAGCATTAGACTAAATTACAGCTTTCAAAGTATTCTGTCATCATTTTAGTGCACGAAATTACACGACATCATACAAACGTAATACGGAACGCGAAAAAACACGTTTATTTGCTTTTGAAGAAAAAGCGCACCGCTCTTCACCGTTGTAGACCCGTTTACAACGAGCTGAGAACTGACAGCGTGATAAAAATGGAGTGGTAAATTAGCGAGCCTCTACGACCAGTTTGGCGTAGGGGTAACACTGTCTGCCTCAGACGCAAGTGGTTGCGGGTTGGATTCCTGAACGGTACAAGAAAAAAGTTCCGGGTCTGGGCGTTTATCTATATATGTATTTATATTCTAGGTTCCCCCTAGTTCGCTACATGGTGATATGGGGATTTTATTGATTTATTTATATTGGGCCCTGCAGTGCGATTACAGATATCTATCGATTCGTTTGTATACGAATGTTCGTCTGGTGTGGAGTCGAATCCAAGTTGTAAGCAACACTGGTTTAGTTAAAATATAAATTGTGGGTAGATTCCACAACAAGCGTAAATAAAATGAGTGCCTTGTTAATTGTGAATGTTAGTTAACTTGTTGTATTGGCCAGTAATTGTAAGTTATAACTTGTTACCGACTCCACACTAGACAAAAATTTATAAGTATTCGAATCCATAAATTGCAGCGCAGACGACACTCTATTTGTATAAGCACAAATAGTTTATAGCAAATTTTTCACAAACTCAAAGCACACGCTCACCTTCGAATATTCAGCTGGTATATTTGTAGGGATATACCTAAACGCTTTGCAAATATAACGATGCGTTATTTGATACTATCTAGTGCCCGCGATAGGATCAGTATTTCGAGTAGGTTATTTTATAATATTTTAAAGTTTATGCATTTAAAATGCTTAATTACTCTTAAATAAATGAACAAATGTGTTAAATAAAAATCACCCGACCAGGTTTCGAGCCTGGGACCTCTCGTTTGCCGGACGAGTGCTCTCCCACTGAGCTACCGGGGCCTGGCGGCACGCCTAGAAATTATATAACACATTTTTGTTTTTACGTTATATTGCTAATGTAGCTCCATCTAGCGGTATAACTTTGCAGCTAAGACTACCCGAGACCATTTTCTTAACAGAAATTGCGAATCTCAGTTAAAGTGAAGCAGTGCAATGTTTAATAATATTTTAAAGTTTTTGCATTTAAAATGTTTAGTTACTCTTAAATAAATGAACTCTTTAATAAATGAACAAATGTGAGGTCCCAGGGTCGAGTCCTGGTCGGGTGATTTTTATTGAACACATTTGTTCATTTATTTAAGGTTATTTTATTCTCCGAGGTCCTATACATACCTACATAACGTCACGTCTGTATCCCTTATGGGGTAGGCAGAACACCAGAGGTTACAAGACCATCTGATGTCACGTTTGACAAACTTGGAGGTATTATAAAGATGGAAAGAGACTATTGTAGTGACAGGGGGTCAGCCTATCGCCCACAAAAACGCCTTTAAAACCTCTGTCCCTTAACTGACTTTAACAATATGCCCGGGAAGAGAAGCAGCTGGCACAATCTACGTTTTTCTTTCGCTCCCAGTCCAGCATGGTTAATACCTTGTTTTTTTTATTCATACAATATCTTCAATAATTACACATAGCATATGTCTGATGTAAAGTCTATATTATTGTAAAGTTTCATAAATCGTTTGCTAGGAATTAAAAATTCGAAGAAAATCGCGTGAACTTACGATGATTGCGTAGTCTCGTTCCATTAGAACGATGTCTAAGATTCGGATTCACTAACACTCCAACATTCTCCATCCGTTCGCAGCTCGAGCAACTTTCCCATACTTTACAACAATCAAGCGAATACAGCTTTAAAGAATGCGGCGAAAAACTCCCGAAATAACTACATACTTCAAAATAAGCTATAATTATTCCAGACCACAGTAATTATTCTTTAATTTGACAACATTACTTAAAAACTACCGAAAAAGCTTAGCAAAAATTCAACTTTAAATGTTGAGAATAAAGTTCTTTTCGCGATGAATTTTTGATTAAGGAAAGCGGGTTTGCGGTGTAAGTTCGGGCCACGCCTTATCGAGGTTTTTTCGTGAAATTCAAACTATTTTGGGTGTATGTATGCCTTGGCCCCTCCTCTGTAATAACATGGTAGCATAAATGAGCATAATTGTGAAGGAAGTAAGTATGGGAGGTAAGTAACTTGTATTAAGAGATACTTTGGAAGTGAGGCATAATTTTCAACCGACTTCCAAAAAAGGAGGAGGTTCTCAATTCGTCTGTATGTTTCTTTGTTACACGATATTTTGCACAATTATGAATTCTTAATCCATATGATAGAGGACACTTCAAAGTTGGTTCCATATAAATTTTATCGAAATCAGTTGAGTACTACATTGAAAATTTCAAAATTTTGAAAAAATATGTATGATTTCGCAGAATGTTAACGTGGATGACATGATAACCAAGCCAAAGTTTTTATTTTAAACGACGACTTCGGAGGGCACGTTTAGCAGTCGGTTCCGGATGCTGTATACTTGTATGCAGTAGTCGTTATGGTTTGTCAGAAGCAATTTCGGCACCCTGAAAATTACGACTTCGACCAACCAGCACTGAGCCAGCTTCGTGGATCACGGCTTAAACTTCCTCTTCGCCTAGGGGAGAGACTCATAGCCCTGCAGGAGGCTCGACACACACGGAGTTATAATAAATAAATAAAATCCCCAGACAATCACACCAACTACATGGCCCGCAAAGTAAGCATAGCTTGTGTTATGGGATACCATGAAGCGAACTAAGGAGGAACCTAGAATACAAGTACTTAAATAGATAATTATTATTTAATTACTATCCATTTATTTAATGATAAGGCTAATTTATTAAATCTGGTTTGTATAATTATAATGGGTTGAGCATGACTACTACTCATCCCAAAACTATAGGGCTCTGCCCTTTATTAGGGAGTAGTGAACTAAACACAGTAAACTAAATTTTGTAATAAACTAGATACCATATGTTGTAGAAATTGTATTTTTGCTGTATTTATTGTCTCTGTTTTATTGAAATAAACTATTATTATTATAGATAAACACCCAAACCCGGAACATTTTTTTCTTGTTCCGTGCGGGAATCGAACCCGCAACTACTTGCGTCTGAGGCAGACAGGTTTATCCCATCGCAAGTAGTCATCATAATGATATAATGTTGTGATAATGATGATGATGAAATTTTGATATTAGAGAGTGTCAAATACGGCCCAATATATGTATTTCTAAAATTCTTGTTAGTTTGTGCCAGTCTTTACGCATATGTTATATTTGTATTACTTGTCCACAAGATGTAGCTAGAATGAAGGTATTACCAGCTTTCAGTTTTCGGACGAAAGTAGTTATTTTAAAGTTTATTTTGATGTGTCACAGACCTTTAGATAATCTTCAGTTTTATTTGAAAATCGTAGACAATATTAGAAATCCGTTCATCCAACAATAATGATCTAAAAAGTAATTAACCGGTACTGTACATATATCATAAGGGAAGCATGGTCATCCATCAAGAATAAACTCAAAAGCTCTTAGTTGCCCATGATGTCCTGGTATTTTAAAAGCCAAACTTAATATTCTCTTTTTGACCAAATTGAACCCACCCCTTTTTACCACCGGACTACCAGACGCAGACAGAACTTCCATCCCTATATAGTGGATTTACCAAAAAGTCGAACAAAACGCTTCGATAGTTCCTTTTTGGTACGGATTGCCAAGGAGTGGAACAATCTGCCTGCATCTGTTTTTCCTGACCACTACAGTCCTGGAACTTTTAAGTGTCGAGTGAATAGGTTTCTCGTGGATGGACGTGTAACACCATAGTCTTCATGCGCACTTTCCATCAGGTGGCATGGAAGACAAACGTCCTATCCTTACAATATTTAAAAAAAAAAACAAATAAATTCTAAATTGTTAATGAGAAGTTTTTTCACCAATGGAAAATTCACAACTAATAGGGTATATACGTATCACCTTAGAAGGTATTCCGATTATATTTCACAAACCATTCAACCATTTGTTATTCATAGATACCATAAAAACAGTAAAGATTTATCAATATGACTGTACATTAAACAATGGAATGTCAACAAAATGGCAACAAAATCTTTAATTAAACATTTAGGAAATGTCGAATTAAAGATTTTGTTGCCATTGAAGAATAAGGAAACTGACGAATTAGGGAAAATGACCAGTGATAACCCAATTCGTATAAACTATTCACTCGTATAGTGAAGGTGAAGAGTTTATGTTTGATAGAATACGTGAATCTCTGTAATGACTGGTCTGATTTGAAATCTTTTTGCGTTTTAGGTATAGCATACTAGCCACCGCGCGCGGTTTTACCCGCGTAACTTTTGATCCCTTGGAAATTTCGGGATAAAAACCTTCCTCAAGAGTTGGGCTATCAAATGCAAAAAAAAAAAATTCAAATCCCACTAATTGTAGTGAGATTAGCGCGTTCAAGCAAACAAACAAATAAAAAAACAAACTCTTCAGCTTTATATATTAGTATAGATTTCCTGAGAAAGTTTGTATGCTATATTTTATCCTGAAATTCTCTCCAGATCAAAAGGTACTAGTATTAAGTGAAGCTGCTAGTACTAAATAAAAGATGTATGAATCAGATTGTATCGCGTTTCAACTAACTATCTTACCAACTGAATTATGACCCAAAAACTAACAAACAAATATAACTTCACGTCTATATCCCTAATGGGGTAGGCAGAACACCAGAGGCTATAAAACCATCTGATGTCACGTTTGACAAATACGGAGGTATTACTATGATGGAGTGAGACTATTGCAGTGACAGGGGGTCAGCCTATCACCCGCAAAAACGCCAATAAAACCTCCGTAAATAAAACTTACTTTTACAGTATGCCCGGGAAGAGAAGCAGCTGGCACATTCTATATTTTTCTTTCGCTCCCAGTCCAGCATGGAGAAATTACCCATTTTGCGAATAATTCGTTTAAAACTCTCAAACTTGTAAGGTCTAATGCACTCAGGACATTTTAGATACTGTACGAATTCTGTACTCAGTAAATGTCAGTGTCGAAGGAAATGATAACAAGTTCGTCACCAAGGAAACCTATCTTCAAGCGAATTACGACCTACTAGCATTTAGACGGTTTGCCAAAATAAGCTTATGGTGGGTCATAATTCAATTGGTTGGATATGTACCTATACATTTTCTTTGGAATTTGAACCGTATCAAAACCGAATAAGTTGCGAAGTGTGTACATCTTATTGCATGTGACTGTACATTCAAACTCTTCAGCAAGGCAGCCTCAGTGGTACAAAGGTCGAGTATTCAGTTCCAGCGTGAAAAGTACTATGTTCAATTGCCAGCCGGGCAAGTTTAGGAAACGAACGTTTCTAGACTGGCTCGAGTCTGGGTTTATACTAGGATACCGTGTAGGGGAGGCTTAGAATATCCCTACCCCCCCTACCCTACCCCCCTGGACCTAAGCGTGTCGTAAAAGGCGACTAATCTGGATTGACGCCCGCTTAGTGGAAAGAACCTGTCAGGAATATTACCGCTCCGGCGGTGATGTGTTCCGGCAATATTTAATGAAGAGACAGTTCCTTCCTAGACCCGTGTGCTGTCATCTGTGACCTCATCTTCACTTACCATCAAGTGGGGCTGAGGTCGAATGAGGGCTTCGTCTTAAATGAAAAAAAAAACTAAAGATATTCAATAATTGTTTTAAACTATCGCGGTTATTTATTAAAAACTAAAGATATTCAATAATTGTTTTAAACTATACCGGACGACCGCCTGGTGTAGCGGTAACATACATTGCCTTCTATGCCAGAGGTCCTGGGTTCGAATCCCGGCGGCGGAAGATATTTGTGTGATGAACACAGATATTAGTCGTCAAGTCATGGATGTTTATATGTTTATTTTCTAATAAAAAAATATGTATTTATTCAATATATATGTTTATATATTTCTTAAGTATATCAGTTACCTAGTATCCATAACACAAGTTCTTTACGAAACTTAATTTGGGCTAGATAATGTTGTGTGAGTGTCAGAAATATTTATTTATTTATTATTATTTATTATTTTCACTATGATTTCATGAATTCTTACCACGATTTGGACTGAGCGCGATGATGGTGCTTGTAACAGCATCGAAATATCGGACTTGCGAAAATAAAATCAAAAATCGTGGTAAGAATCCCGTAAATTCATTAAATCATAGTAAAGATATTCATGTTAGCGGTTTAATTTTTCTAATTCTTAGGATGCGTTTTGAGAGAGAGCACATAAGCATACACTCCTAGAAATGAAGTTACATAGAACTGATTTATTTGCATACTTGTTTACCATCTAAGTAGTTAAATTCTTTACCTTACAAGATTTGTAGAGATTCCAAGTATTTGCTTTAAGAAAACAGTCAGAGATGTCTCTCATTTAACTTATGACTTTTGTACAACATTTAGATTTATTTCTATATTATAAATAAAAACTAAATAGTCTGACTAATGAAATAGAGACTGGAAAAACCTGGCGAAGTAAAAAAATAACATCAAGGTAACCCCGACAATAGTACGACATAAATGGATTAAACAAGCTTGATATTTGATTAACTTTTCTATACTAATATTATAAAGAGGAAACCTTTGTATTTTTGTATGTTTGTACTGAATAGGCTCAAAAACTACTGGACCGATTTCAAAATTTCTTTTACCATTACTTAGAGGGATTCTTCCGAATCCGTTCCAAATCCGAAGTGTTTACGTTATGATTATGGATGACTTGCATTCCTACCTTTTAATTGAAAGTTATGAAATACTTGTGTTTGGTGATTCTTATGTGTATATTTGGATTCAAAATTAATTGACCACATCGATTACCGAAATGGATCAAGTAAGTGTTTTTCTTAAGCTTGTATATATGTGACCTTTGGTTCCTATTAGACTTTTTATGCTTTTATTTATTGTTATCGTATTTTTTTTTCTTGTATAGTTGTAAAGAATTTCACAAAGTATTAAGTCACTTGATTTTTAATTTGTAATAACTAAGAAAGATGGAATTTACTTTGTTATGTAGTTTTGAAGGGAAACCTGTTATTGGCTTTACTTTTAATTACTACACTTTGTCAAACTGTATATCACGCTGTTGGTTTTCTTAATAAAACAAAATAAATAAATAAAATAAATCCGTATAGGCTACTTTTTATCCCGAAAATCCCGCGGGAATTGAAATTGCGCGGGTAAAACCGCGCGCAACAGCTATTTTTAAATAAAATTATCGTAAAAAATAACAAAATAAAACGAATACGTTACTATAAATTATGTTTAATTACAATAAATAACTTTAATTAACAATTCATTTTTTTTTTGATATTTTGCGATTCATTGAAACTTGGCTAATTTTTAGGATTAACCTGTCCAACAAATAAAACCTATGCTTGGTCAGAATTGCTCAATAATTGGTATACTTATATTAAAACATCGCAGGTAAGGTACGGTACCATAAGATAAGACATCTGAATAAATAAATAAAATACAATTACAAAAAAAAAAACAAAGCTTTATTCTAACTCTACATTTGACAGGTCTCTTGTAATCTTCTCAACTTCCAGTTTCGTTCTACCCTGCTGCTCTACTATTTTCATCTCATCTCCTCTTATCTCTTCCACTGAGGTTTCTGGCATCTCCATTTCCTACAACAAAGTAAGTAACTGTATCATCTATATCTTACAAAGAGAATCTGGCAGTCTGTGTGATTTTTGAGATTAATCTGGTACTGTACGCATTTAGATGGACCTTTTCCTTCAGAAAATATCGCACCTTCAGAATTGTATAGGTTCAATTCAAAAATCCAAGAAATCGAGTAACCATCGTAGAAGTATTTTTTTGCTGTTATTTCACGAAAGATAAACTTAACTTTATATAGAAACCAAATAACTGAACATGTTAAATAAATGAAAAAATGTGTTAAAATGTGTTTTTTTTTTTTCTTTTATTTTTTTTTTTTGCTCGAGGGTAGTCTACAAGTACATTTCGTCTCCCAAGTATTTTAATCAATTAAGCGTCAATAGTACATTTTGGGGCCTTATTTTTACATAAACACCCTGCTTAATTTACAACTAAAGTGAAACATTGTTGGTGAAAATAGTTATTAACAAAAAGTGAATATTTAGAGCCAGTGACGTCAGTGAATCGGATTGTTGCTCTCTCTAAACTGTATGTACATTTACTTTACTTTATATATTGTGGCAAGTTAAAATTATATCCAAGTGCTGTATTATGACTTTTTGACAGGTTTTCACCTTGTTATTCAATAATCATGATTCGTATCTACGGAATTACAAAAAGCGCCACCTATATTTCTAAATCGGAACTTAAACGATAAAATTAATATAACATTAACATGAGCAGGTGCGGTGCTTGTAGAAAGTTCGCCTCGCCAACAGGTGACGCCACTTGTTCGAAATGCAAACTTATATTTCATAAGTTATGTGTTGCCCTGAGTGCGACGAAAGCTATCTCAAAACAATGGATGTGTCCGGGATGTCTAGCTAAGATGCCTCAATATGACAACACAAACACCCCTGTTAAAGCAAGCAGTGAAGAGGCTCTACAGGAAATTACAGAGTCATCGAACATTGAAAATGAAGAACATAATATATCATTGAGTCAGTTATCGAAACAAATGAAAATATTTTCCAATGAGATGAAGGCACTAAGAGAAATAATTACTGCTTTTAGAGGAGATTTAAAGGAACTTCGTGATGACATAGCCTTATGCAAGTCAAGCGGTGCCTTAATGGCAGAGCGCATGAAAAAAATCGAGGAACAAATACGCAATAAAGACACATACCAAAAGGAAGTTACAGAACTACAGAGCGAGGTTAGTTCCTTGAAACAGATTTTAGCCAGCAAGGACCAGGAAATGTTTCGAAACGATCTCGAGATAAACGGTATTCCTGAGGAAAGTGGTGAAAATCCCATTCATTTGATCCAGACTATGGCTATCAAATTAGGGAGCCCCTTGGAGGAAGTAGAGGTGGTGGATGTGTACCGCGCGGGAC
Organism: Stenoptilia bipunctidactyla; assembly: GCA_944452665.1. Classification (NCBI taxonomy): domain Eukaryota; kingdom Metazoa; phylum Arthropoda; class Insecta; order Lepidoptera; family Pterophoridae; genus Stenoptilia; species Stenoptilia bipunctidactyla. The sequence goes on from OX101750.1 coordinate 15,948,418, forward strand.
CGAGACGCATCGCGGCAGTAAGCGCTGCAGGAGGGCAGCTTCGCCCGCGCCCCCTGGTGCTGCGCCTCACGCGCCGCGCCGCGCGAGACCGCCTGCTACAAGCTGCGCGTATCATACGATATCACAGGTTAAGCAACGTTCGGCGCGGTCGGTACTTGGATGGGTGACCGCCGACCATTCATATCTCACGACGACTTCCGTGCTTCGGAGGGCACGTTAAGCAGTCGGTCCCGGGTGCTGTATACTTGTATACAGTAGTCGTTAGGGTTTGTCAGAAGCCATCTAGGCGCCCTAAAAATTCTGGCATCCGCCACCCAGCACTGGGCCAGCTTGGTGGATTATGGCCTATACCTCCTCTTCACCCAGGGGAGAGACTCATGCCCTGCAGTGGGCTCATTACAAAGAGTTGTGATGATGATGATGATGATGATGATGATGTATGATTTCGGAGAATGTTAACGTGTATGACATGATAACCCAGCCAAAGTTTTTATTTTTCACGACGACTTTGGAGGGCACGTTTAGCAGTCGGTTCCGGATGCTGTATACTTGTATGCAGTAGTCGTTATGGTTTGTCAGAAGCAATTTCGGCACCCTGAAAATTACGACATCCACCAACCAGCACTGAGCCAGCTTCGTGGATCACGGCTTAAACATCCTCTTCGCCTAGGGGAGAGAACTCATAGCCCTGCAGGAGGCTCAACACACACGGACTTATAATAAATAAATAAAATCCCCAGACAATCACACCAACTACATGGCCCCAAAGTAAGCATAGCTTGTGTTATTGGATACCATGTAGCGAACTAGGGGGGAACCTAGAATACAAGTACATAAATAGATAATTATTATTTAATTACTATCCATTTATTTAATGATAAGGCTAATTTATTAAATCTGGTTTGTATAATTATAATGGGTTGAGCATGACTACTACTCATCCCAAAACTATAGGGCTCTGCCATTTATTAGGGAGTAGTGAACTAAACACAGTAAACTAAATTTTGTAATACACTAGATACTATAAGTTTAAGAAATTGTATTTTTGCTGTATTTATTGTCTCTGTTTTATTGAAATAAACAATTATTATTATAGAAGGGACAGAGGTTTTAAGGCGTTTTTGCGGGCGATAGGCTGACCCCCTGTCACTTCAATAGTCTCTCTCCATCTTTATAATACCTCCAAATTTGTCAAACGTGACATCAGATGGTGTTCTGCCTACCCCATAAGGGATACAGGCGTGACGTTATGTATATATTATAGATAAACACCCAGACCCGGAACATTTTTTTTCTTGTTCCGTGTGGGAATCGAACCCGCAACCACTGGCGTCTGAGGCAGACAGGTTTACCCCATCGCAAGTGGTCATCATAATGATAATGTTGTGATGATGATGATGATGAAGTTTGATATTAGAATGTCAAATACGGCCCAATCAATATATATAAAACTGTTCCGTTACTGACTGAGTGATTGAGTGACTGAGGTACTGAGTGACTGACAGACAACGTACAGCCGTAACTACTGGGCGTAGAGAGCTGAAATTTGGAACATAAATTCTTTAGAGGATGTAGGGGTGCACTAAGGAAGGAATTCCCGAAATTCCCACAGGAACGGGAAATATAGGACTTTTTAGTTTGTATGAAAAATCTTATTCCTTGATTGCACCAATGTGAAACTTGGTATAAAGGTTTTTTAATGTGTGTCTGGTTGTGTTATGAAAGAAATTCCCGAAATTCCCACGGGAACGGGAAATATATGATGTTTTAGTTTGTATGAAAAAATCCCATCCCTTGAGTGCACGGATGTGATACTTGATATAAAGGTTCCTCAATAAGTGTATGTTTGTATTATGGAAGGAATTCCCGAAATTTCCACGGGAAGAGGTTGGACTTTTTAGTTTGTATGAAAAATCTTATTCCTTGAGTGTTGTGATGTGATACTTGGCATGAAGGTTCTTCAAAAAGTAACTGGTTGTGCTACAAAAAAAATTCCCAAAATTCCCACGGGCACGGGAAATATATGATTTTTAGTTTGTATGAAAAAAACTTATTCCTTGAGTGCGTGATACTTGGTATAAAGGTTATTTCAGTGGGTGTCCGGTTGTATAGTTTCTGAAATTTCCACGAGAAGGGTAGTTTAGCGCATACGAAGTTGCGGGATAAAGCTAGTATATTTATAAAATCCTTGATAGTTTGTGCCAGCCTTTACGCATATGTTATATTTGTATTACTTGTCCACAAGATGTAAGTAGCTAGAATAAAGGTATTCGGACGAAAGTAGTTATTTTAAAGTTTATTTTGATGTGTCACAGACCTTTAGATAATCTTCAGTTTTATTTGAAAATCGTAGACAATATTAGAAATCCGTTCATCCAACAATAATGATCTAGAAAGTAATTAACCGGTACTGTACATATATCATAGGGGCAGCATGGTCATCCATCAAGTATAAACTCAAAAGCTCTTAGTTGCCCATGATGTCCTGGTATTTTAAAAGCCAAACTTAATATTCTCTTTTTGACCAAATTGAACCCACCCCTTTTTACCACCGGACTACCAGACGCAGACAGAACTTCCATCTCTATATAGTGGATTTACCAAGAAGTCGAACAAAACGCTTCGATAGTTCCTTTTTGGTACGGATTGCCAAGGAGTGGAACAATCTGCCTGCGTCTGTTTTTCCTGACCACTACAGTCCTGAAACTTTTAAGTGTCGAGTGAATAGGTTTCTCGTGGATGGACGTGTAACACCATAGTCTTCATGCGCACTTTCCATCAAGTAGCATGGAAGACAAACGTCCTATCCTTAAAATATAAAAAAAAAATTCAAATAAATTCTACATTTTTAATGAGAAGTTTTTTCCCAACGGAAAATTCACAACTAATAGGGTATATCCATATCACCTTAGAAGGTATTCCGATTATATTTTCACAAACCATTTAACCATTTGTTATTCATCGATACCATAAAAACAATAAAGATTTATAAATATGACTGTACATCAAACAAAAATTGACGAGTTTGGGAAATGTCGAATTAAAGATTTTGTTGCCATTGAAGAATTAGGAAATTGACGAATTAGGGAAAATGACCAGTGATAACCCAATTCGTATATACGATGTACTCGTATAATAAAGGCGAAGAGTGATAGAATACGTGAATCTGTAATGACCAGTCTGATTTGAAATCTTTTTGCGTTTTATAGCATATTTCCTGAGGAAGCTCGCATGCTATATTTTATCCTGAAATTCTCTCCAGATCAAAATGTACTAGTATTAAGTGAAGCTGCTAGTACTAAATAAAAGATGTATGAATCAGATTGTATCGCGTTTCAACTAACTATCTTACCAACTGAATTATGACCCAAAAACTAACAAACAAATATAACTTCACGTCTATATCCCTAATGGGGTAGGCAGAACACCAGAGGCTATAAAACCATCTGATGTCACGTTTGACAAATTCGGAGGTATTACTATGATGGAGTGAGACTATTGCAGTGACAGGGGGTCAGCCTATCTCCCGCAAAAACGCCAATAAAACCTCCGTCCCTGAACTGACTTTTACAGTGTGCCCGTGAAGAGAAGCAGCTGGCACATTCTATATTTTTCTTTCGCTCCCAGTCCAGCATGGAAGAAATGACCCATTTTGCTGATAATTCGTTTAAAACTCTAAAACTTGTAAGGTCTAATGCACTCAGGACATTTTAGATACTGTACGAATCTACACTCAGTAAATGCCAGTGTCGAATGTAATGAAAATGAAAATGAAAACTTTTTTATTCGTAGTAGGTAATTTTATACACTTTACGAACGTCAAATGCTGGATGAGGGCGGCGCGGGTCCGGACGACATGACGAATCCTCGGGAAGGCCTCCGTTGAGAAGCGTCTCTCAGCTTATAAAGATAATGATCGCCCATTATCCACCAATGTCTTGGTGATGTCTACTACTACTTTTTCTTGATAACAAGTTCGTCACCAAGGAAACCTATCTTCAAGCGAATTACGACCTACTAGCATTTAGACGGTTTGCCAAAATAAGCTTATGGTGGGTCATAATTCAATTGGTTGGATATGTACCTACACATTTTCTTTGGAATTTGAACCGTATCAAAACCGAATAAGTTGCGAAGTGTGTACATCTCATTGCATGTGACTGTACATTAAAACTCTTCAGCAAGGCAGCCTCAGTGGTACAAAGGTCGAGTATTCAGTTCCAGCGTGAAAAGTACTATGTTCAATTGCCAGCCGGGCAAGTTCAGGAAAGGAACGTTTCTAGACTGGCTCGAGTCTGGGTTTATACTAGGATACCGTGTAGGGGAGGCTTAGAATAGCCCTACGCCCCCCCCCCTCTACCCTACCCTCCTGGGCCTAAGTGTGTCGTAACAGGCGACTAATGCGGGAAAGAACCTGTCAGGAATATTACCGCTCCGGCGGTGATGTGTTCCGGCAATATTTAATGAAGAGACAGTTCTTTCCTAGACCCGTGTGCTGTCATCTGTGACCTCATCTTCACTTACCATCAGGTGAGATTGAGGTCGAATGCGGGGTTAGTCTTTAATTAAAAAAAAATTAAAGATATTCAATAATTGTTTTAAACTATCGCGGTTATTTTCACTATGATTTAATGAATTCTTACCACGATTTGGACTGAGCGCGATCATGGTGCTTGTAACAGCATTGAAATATCGGATGTGCGAAAATAAAATCAAAAATCGTGGTAAGAATCCCGTAAATTCATTAAATCATAGTAAAGATATTCATGTCAGCGGTTTACTTTTTCTAATTCTTAGGATGCGTTTTGAGAGAGAGCACATAAGCATACACTCCTAGAAATGAAGTTACATAGAACTGATTTATTTGCATACTTGTTTAGCATCCAAGTAGTTAAATTCTTTACCTTACAAGATTTGTAGAGATTCGAAGTATTTGCTTTAAGAAAACAGTCAGAGATGTCTCTCATTTAACTTATGACTTTTGTACAATATTTAGATTTATTTCTATATTATAAATAATAACTATATAGTCTGACTAATGAGAGAAGAGTCTGGAAAAATTTGGCGATAAAAAAATAGCATCATGGTAACCCCGACAATAGTACGACATAAATGGATTAAACAAACTTGATACTTGATTATCGTAAAAAATAACAATTTTGGTACTGTATTACTTTTTGATGAGAAGTAAAATATTAAAATGATAGGCAACTAGTATCTATCAGGTTTAAAAATAAAACGTCTACGTTACAATAAATTATGTTTAATTATAATAAATAACTTTAACTAGCCATTCATTTTTTTGATTTTTTGTGAAAAGTTAGATGCATTGAAACTTGGCTAAGTTTTAGGATTAACCTGTACCACAAATAAAACCTATGCTTAGTCAGAATTTCTCAATAATAGGTACCTACTTATATTAAAACATCCTAGGTAAGGTACGGTACCATAAGATAAGACTTTTTTCCCTGAAGCCCATCTGAATAAATTAATAAAATACTATTTAAAAATCAAAGTTTTATTCTAAATCTACATTTGACAGGTTTTTTGTAATCTTCTCAACTTCCAGTTTCGTTCTACCCTGCTGATCTACTATTTTCATCTCATCTCCTCTTATCTCTTCCACTGAGCTTTCTGGCATCTCCATTTCCTACAACAAAGTAAGTACCTGTATTATCTATCTAACAAAAAGAATCTGGCAGTCTGTGTGATTTTCGGTACTAATCTGGTACTGTACGCATTTAGATGGAACTTTTCCTTCAGAAAATATTACCGAAACACGTCACCGCTGAAGCGGTGGTATTTGACGCGGATGCGAAGGGTGGTCGGTTGCCAGGCGAACCCTGGAGAGGTCCTACCACCAAGTGGGGATCACTAGGATTTGTCACCTTTTACTTATCCGAGGGTGCTAGGAATATCCTAAGTGGACCCCATGCGGCATTTGGAAAGGAAAAGATTTTTTTTAATTCTTTCCTATGAAGAATATCTAATAATGTTTTTAAGTTTTTGCATTTAAAATGCTCAACCATTCTTAAATAAAATGAAAAATGTGATAAATAATAGTTACCTGACCAGGATTCGAACCTGGGACCTCTCGTTTGCCGGACGAGTGCTCTTCCACTGAGCTACCGGGGCCTGGCGGTACTCCTCGAAATTACTTAATTAATATTACACATTTTTGTTTTTACGTTATATTGCTAACGTAGCTCCATCTTATGGTATAGCTTTGCAGCTAAGACCACCCGAGACAATTTCTTTACAGAAATTGTGAATCATTTTATTTAAGAATATCTAAACTTTTATTCGATTGATTATGGACTGTTAACAAATTAAACACAATAAAGCCACATTATTCAGAAGTTCATTAAGTTATCAAAATAAAAACATGTGATGTACTTACGTATTGATTCAAATCTTATGATACTTAACAATTGTGGCTATAAAATGTATTCTTTTTAAATCAGATTGGTTTGTTTAGAGGTTATATTATGATTATTGAATAAGTATTTATTCAATACTAGCTGCTGCCCGCGACGTCGTCTGCGTGAACGCTATGCAGCACCAAACGCACCTACGATTATAACACTGCTAGCGTGATAATATGTAGCCTATATGTTGACCCGACTTCTTAACTATCTTCATGCCAAATTTGAAGTAAATCCATGCAGTACTTTTTGAGTTTATCCCGGAAAGACAAACAGACAAACAGACAAACAGACAAAAATTCTAAAAACTATATTTTTTGTTTCTGTTTCGATTGTAGATCATACCCCAAGTATTCTTTTAAAAAAATATTCAATGTACAGTTTTGACTTTCCTACCATTTTATTATATGTATATAGATAGATAGATAGATACAGGGTTTTTGGTACACAGTTGGCCAAATTGAAATGGGGGGTAAGTGGGCCTAATTTGAACATGCTTGCTTCGAGTACTACTACTAGCCTATTTCTTACAGTTTAATGACAGTTTTTCATAATTTCAAAAAAAAAAACAAAATTTCACCTTCTTATCTAAATAACTTTTTTTCTTGTATCAGTATCTTCTCAAAATAAATTTTATTCGTATTTTAGGTACAGCCTTATTTTACCTAAATGAGTACTTGATGCAAAAATTCGAGAAAAAAGTTATGAGGCAACAAAGTCTCGAGGGCGAGGCAAAATTAATTTAAAATTTGTAAAAAAATATATGATATAAAAAAAAATTATATCATATATTTTTTTACATTGCAATAAAAAAATAAAACATACCCCCCATTTCAATTTGGCCAACTGTGTACCAAACACCCTCTATAATCCCAAAACCCAAACCTTCTTAAGGGGAGACTTTATGACCCAGCAATGGGCTCATTATAAAGGGTGGTGAAGATTAAAATGAATTATCAAACCTTCCATGTCCCATCTCCAGGGTTGATCTGCTTCATCCGGTTCTCATGCATACTCCTTATGAATTCCACGACGGGGTCTGAGGGCACCTGGTTGTTGGCCAGGTCTTTGGATTGATACTTCAGTTTCTGAGCCCAGGTTTGAAGGTACATGCTCGCATCTGTCTGATAATTTTATAATGATTAAATAATAATGAAATTCTTATTGAGAACCTATTAGATAAATAACCAGGGGCCCGATTCTGTATTTTTTTTTTATAATGTAAGGATTGGACGTTTGTCTTCCATGCCACCTGATGGAAAGTGCGCATGAAGACTATGGTGTTACACGTCCATCCACGAGAAACCTATTCACTCGACACTTAAAAGTTCCAAGATTGTAGTGGTCAGAAAAAGAAAAAACAGACGCAGGCAGATTGTTCCACACCTTGACAATCCGTACCAAAAACGAACTATCGAAGCGTTTTGTTCGACTTCTTGGTAAGTCCGGTGGTAAAAAGGGGTGGTTCAATTTGGTCAAAAAGAGCACTCGCACACTTACCAAAATGTAGCCGATAAAATACTGTCAAACAAGCAACCTTACGACGATGCTCCAGCGTCTGCAATTTTTTATTTGTAAGATTGTTGTTATGTACGGTGACGTGCATGTTATTCATTGATGGTCCTCCAAGTGACATTGTAATAGCAGAATACTGACAAAATGTCACATGTTTACATAATGCACCTTTTAGGTAATTACAGAATCAGGGCACCCATCTGGTTAGAGCATGTTTACGGCGTTAAGCCATTGAATATGGTCCAATTCAGACTTTGCTCTATTATTTATTAAACTAAATAATATCGTTCCCGGCTGGGACTTGGAACCCAGATTCGTATTCCGCTCAGCTAGCACAGATGGTTCGAAAAGCGCTTAAACAAATGGTTTTTTTGTGTCATTTGATACTCGTACATATTTTTTAGATAATAGGTCTCTTAGTAAGGGAGACTGGTTACCACTTTATTGATTTAATATCAAGATTTTTTAACAGTGCCAAAACTTGCTTTTGTCCTCTGGGATGATCTCTCCACGGTAAATATAAAAAGGTACAGGCACACTGTGTGAGGCCGCATCGCAGCGCAAATATCCTTTTATTTTATTTTATATGAAAGCCAACAGCTTACATCACAATACTTGATTTTTCAATAAACATAAACTGCCCCATTTACATACCACCGCAACGAGGCTACTAAATAATATAAAGAGAAAAGAAGAAAAAGATACAAAATTTAAATCAAAGAATGAAAAACCAAATTCAATTGACGTCACTTAAATAGCTTTTCATTATTATTTTTTTCTTTCTTCACTACTACAGGTGCGGTATTAAATAAGTCAATGTCATTGACGTGGTAGGTGTTATGCAAAAACCTTTTACTAATAAGAAGATGGCGCACAAGATACAGCACGGGAACAAGCCGGAACTTTTTGAAAACAAAACTGAAGAAAATTTATTTTAATTTATAAAATTGTTTGATGGCAGAACCCCTAGAGTGTTCACCTGGTTACGACCCCCCTAAATATAAAGTCAGTCGCCAATTATCACGTTCTAACAGTGGGTATACCTACATTGAGCTCATTAGAACAAAAGACCGCAGATCTAAAAACCTGTCTTTCTCCAACCATATTTTAACTTAATCTCGAGAGCATAGAGTTTAAATTTAGTTAAAAATTATTGACAGATTTGCAAGAATTGCAATCTGGCCTTCTTAACGCCGGCTCCACACGTTGGCCCAATGCTGGTAACAACTTTGGTCCGTTAATTTTGTGATGCGTACATACACTTCCCGTCAGAGCCAATGTGAAGATGTCCGATACTGAAATCGAAATTGCTCGAAGGCTTATAATTGCTTAAAAATACAATGATATTCCGTTGGAATTATAGCAATTCATAACATTTACAAGAAATTATCTCAATCACACTTTACGTTTACGTTCTGCAAAAGTTACTTCGTAGGGTACCTTTGTATTGGAATATAGCTACGTAAAATAAATAAATGCCATTTTTAGACGCCTCCAATACGATTCTAATGGAACGGTGTCGGCACTACAAGGTTGTGTTGTGTAAATTACTGTCAGTGTCATAGGGATCAAGGTTCGCTGCGCCGGGTATAGTATCCATAATACAAGTTCTTTAAGAAATTTAATTTGGACTAGATAATGTTGTGTGGGTGTCAGAAATATTTATTTTATTTGATGTGATGTAGGATATCCGTCATCTTTAGGACACCCTGTATCATCGTACCTCTCCCGTCCTTCTTTTCAGTATCTTCGACGTAGAAGGCGCTTGCCGTTTGTTACTCGACGCGTTTGAAGGAAATGGTTGCCCGTCTGCAATTAGCCAAATGCAGATATTAATCAAAAGAACTACAATAACTTGCTGATTCCGCCACTCTTAAGCACAGGTGCAGGATTTGCACCGCCCTCCCTCCCACAAGAAGCAAGGAGTGCAAGAAACATACACTTGGAACATCTTAACCTGCACCACAAGATACCACCGACACGTGTTTCGCTTCAACCAGAAGCATCCTCAGAGTGCAACGACCACCTCAAAACCTCCTCTAAGTGGTGCCTAATTGAATTAATTATAATTAAAAGAAATTTACGGTCGCTGTATCGAAAGAGTTGAGGTGTCACCACGATATCAACTAATCCATTCTACGATCGATCGATTGATTTGGTAACACTGGTAACACACCCTAACACTGCCTGCCTCAAAACTCAAGTGGTCGCGGTCCTGCAAATACTTGTGTGCGTGAACATGTAAACATACATGTTCGCATTGGTTGGGTGTATTTTGTATGTTAAATATGTATTTACGAACAAGCAAATAATATAAATATTCTTAAATAACTGAAAAATGTGATAAATAAAAGTTATTTAAGCATTTTAAATGCAAAACCTTAAAAACATTATTAATATAAGTATGCACGCAAAGTAAACTGTGACGACCGGCTGGTGTAGTGGTGTCATACATTGCCTTGTAATCCAGAGGTCCTAGGTTCGAATCCGTGTGGCGATGGATATCTGTGCGATAAACACGGATATTAGCCAGCGATTCGTAAATGTTTATTCAATACGTATGGTGACTGGTGGGTCACTTTTGATATTCGAGAACGTGATAGTTTGAAATCATATATGAAAAGAAAAAATATTATAAAAATAAATATGAATTATTTACTGAGTAAACTTAACCGAAATTTAAAGAATTGATTACGCAACGCATGGTTACGCTAGCGTTAGCAGCGATCCGCGTGTCAGGTCACGTGCCGCGATTGACTCAGGCGTAAGTAAAATAAATAGTCACAAAACTTTATTTATTTATAGGAAATTCTAGTGAAAAATTAATTACCTACTTTTATTACATAATTATGATCAGAATTATGACCAGGATCTAAAATTTGTCACCAGTCACCCTGTATATTTTTAAAGTTTAATATCTGCTACCTAGGGTCCAGAACACAAGATCTTCAAGAAACTTAATTTGGGCTAGATACTGTTACGTTAATTTCAAAAATGTTCATTTACTATTTATATTAGCATCAATGTTTCATCTCTTACTGAGTCTCATGGTATTCGACTGAGGTCCAAACTCGTAGACCACCTGGAAGTCAGCATGGTTGCCGAAAGCATAGCCGAAGCCTACTCGGGTGTCAGTGCCTGGAACCAAGGAGGTATCTATTTTAATATACATAACATAAACAAATAAAATAAAGTTAGATTTTCATTTAACGCGCGTTCGCTCCGTCCCAACCACCTAGAAGTAAAACACTTCCTCCAAAATAACGACTTTGACCTCTTCCTCCTCCAAGAAACCTGGCTCAGCCCCAAGAATCGCAGAGGCTTTTCCATCCCCAAATACTCTCTGGTAAGAGATGACAGGCCATCCGCCGTAGGTGGCGGCACTGCCATCTATTACAAGAGAAGTCTTCACTGTATCCCAATTCCTACACCTCCCCTTATCAATCTGGAAGCGACGGTATGCAAGGTGGCCATGACAGGCCACCCAACCATCATTGTCGCCTCCATCTACCTTCCCAGCGGTAAACCTCCCATTCTCAGCGACTTTGAAGCCATACTGGGGTTGGGCCAGTCAGTCATTATGTTTGGAGATTTCAACTGCAAACATACTGACTGGTCGTGCTACACAACCAACAGTAACGGAGTCAAACTCAATGAAATTCTTGAGTCATGAACATAGACATAAATATCTTATGTCCAAACTCTCCCACTCACTATCCAGCTAACGTCAACCTTTCCCCAGACATCTTAGACTTCGCCTTGGTCAAGGACGTCTCTTTAGACTTACGTTCTATAGATTCGCTCGACGACCTAGGCTCCGATCACCGTCCCGTTAGACTTATCCTTGGTAGTCAACCCGATCCTGTTCCCTCAACTAAAACCTTTACCAACTGGAAAGGTTTTAAGAACTCCCTTGCCCTCCTTTCAATCGATCCTGTCTCTCCGCTGGCCTTTCCGACGGACTACCTCAATAGCCCGGAAAGAATCGACAGTGCGGTTGACGCTGTCACTGATGCCATCACCAATGCCATCAGTGAGAACGTCAAAACAGTCCCGGTCCCAAAACCCAAACTCCCATCTCATATCCTCCTCCTCATAAAACAGAAAAATGTGGCACTTCGTCGAGCCAGGCGCTACCCAACTCCCGAGTATAGGTTAACGGCAAACCAACTTCAACGTAAAGTTAAAAAGTCCCTCGCGGAATATAGAGAACTCCAAGCTAACGAACTTATGGAGAATATAACTCCCTCTAACACGGCCTACTACAAAATAGCACGCAGTCTCCGCGTAGACACAATCTCTCACGTCCCCCCTCTGGCCCGTCCTGATGGCACCTTAGCCTTCGAGGACAACGAAAAGGCCGAAACTTTCGCCGACAGCATTGCTTCACAATGCTCTCCTAGTTCCCAGCCAGTCGACCCCAACCACCTCAAGGCGGTTGAGGAAGACGTCCTCCTCAAGGACTCCCTACCCCCAACCAGCGAACCCGTCAAGGTCTCTGTAGACGAGATTCGTTCTCATATCAAACGTCTCCAAGCTAAAAAAGCTCCGGGGGCGGATGGTATCTCTAATCAGGCGCTCAAGCACCTGCCCAATCAAATCCTAGTCATCCTGGCAATCATCTATAACGCTTGCCTTGATCTTAGTCACTTTCCAAAAGCCTGGAAAGAAGCAATCGTTATAGGTATCCCCAAGCCCGGCAAGCCCCACCATATCCCTGCGAACCACAGACCCATCAGCCTCCTCAAGGCCCTGGGTAAAAACTTCGAACGTATCATTCTCTCTCGAATGAAAGATCACTTGTTTTCTATAGACGGTGATCCCCTCATCATCCCCGAGCAATTCGGCTTCCGCGCCCAGCACTCCTGCCCTCAGCAGGTTCACCGTATCGTTGAACACGTACTCTCCGGGTTCTACCCTCAGCGACTCAAAACAGCCGCCGTTTTCTTCGATGTCGCCAAAGCCTTCGACAAGGTCTGGCACGTCGGACTCGTTCACAAATTATACGTTTTAGGTCTCCCAGATAGGATAGTCCGTATAATCGCATCATTTTTAAAGAATCGTACCTTCCGATTTAGGTTCGAAGGAACGCTATCCTCCCCCCGTCCGATAAAAGCCGGAGTCCCGCAAGGCTCCGTCCTAGCCCCATTACTATACTCGGTATACACCAACGACATCCCCAAACCACCCAAGGGGGTTCAATTAGCACTTTTCGCCGACGACACTGCACTCTACTGCAGCGGCCGGAAATACTCGTCAATAACAGCTAAGTTACAGTCGGCTGTCAATAACCTCAGCGCCTGGTTCTCTAAGTGGCGCATTGAAGTAAATCCCGACAAAAGCTCGGCGATCTGCTTCATACGCAAACGCAAACGCTTAGACGACCACGTCCCGTGCGTCCACATGCGTGGAGTCCCTATACCGTGGCAAAACACGGTCAAATATCTCGGTGTCACTCTTGACAAAACGCTCTCTTTCGAACCCCACATCAACAGGGTAACCAAACTAGCCAAATTCTATCTCGGCCGACTCAACAGCATGATAGGTCGTCTAAGCAAAATGTCACTACGGAACAAATGCACGTTATATAAGGTGTGCATTAGGCCAGTCATGACTTACGCCGCGCCCGTATTCGCCCACGCCAAACCTCGGTTAATCGATAAACTCCAAATAATTCAAAACAACTTCTGTCGTAGAGCCACTAACGCGCCGTACTACGTTCGCAACGCGGATTTACACAGGGATCTCAAACTTCCAACCATCCAACAGACCCTTAAGGCCCTGTCCCTATCTCACCACAAACGCTGCGAAACCCACCCGAACGGGCTGGTGCGAAACACTGTCTCCTACAAACTCAATCCCAAGTCGTTTAAGCGCTCTATCCGCAGACCTAAGGATGTTCTTTTTGATCCTCCTAACCAGCTCTCTCGAGATCTGGATAACCTCCTATCTGCCAGCCCCTAGCTGGTTACTGTAGTCGATTCAGCACGAAGTGCTTCCTATATCTACACGCGCAGCTTCTTTCCCAACTGGCTGTCGCTCAGTTCTTCGGTCGATTGTCGGTAGAAAGACAAAAGACCATACAGGGGGAGTTTAGTGAGTAAAAGTCTCACACTGTTGGGTGTCATCTGGCCGGGGTCTAATCCCCCTGGCAAGTGCCCCTTCGTACTTCTGAGTATTCTCCTCCTCTCCTCTTTGAGCACTTGTACGGTCAATAGGCCTACGGGTGTTCTGAGGAGTAGTCTTCTGTGGCTGGAAAAAAAAAAAAAAGTTAGATTTAGGATCAACACTGCATCATATGTTTGTACGCGCGTTTTCTTACAAAACTGCCCCCTCGTCGTGTGGCCACGCGCGTACCTTCGACACGGACGTATGGCACCCGCTACGCTAGCTAGGCTAGCTTCCGCGTGTACTGGGCGCGAGTTAAGTGCCCTGCAACCACACATGTGACATTCATTCCATAACCCAAATTGCATTTACTAATAATTCTTTTATTACATAAAAACCCTAGATTTAGGAAATTACATTTTAATATTAATACTATTGTTATACTGAACGTTGTAATTCTGAAATAAATCTTTTTTTTAATTAATCAAGTTGTCCATAATTTAACTCGCGCGTACAGTCAGGTACAAAAGTTGATTAACACCTTGAAATTTTCAAACTAGTTTTTCACTATATTGTTGATAAATAACTATTAGTAGACAAACTTCTATGTTTTATTATTACAACTATACATAGAAGTTAATCAATATAAGTCGTTAATTGGGTTTTCCGATTTTAATCGAAGTTCAGCCAAATATTAAGAGATTAGGTATTACATTGTCATAACTTATAAGCACACTGATGACATTTTATAAACGAAACTTCGTCACGCGTCCACGCGCGTGCGCAACTCAGAACAGAGCATCCTAGTGCAGTAAAGTGAGGAGACCCGACCCCACAAAGAAGAAAGGTAGATTTAAGGTAGAATCGATTATATAAATAAAAGGATAGGATATTCCAATAAGTCTAACTAAGCGCTTTGATACTTTCTTTTTTGATACGGGTCGCCAAGATTTGTAATGAATTGCCTGCGTCTGTTTTCCGTGACCAGTACAGTCCTGGTACTTTTAAGCGTAGAGTGAATAGTATTATCGTGGAACTGACATGTTATAGCAAAGCTGCGTGATGCGGCGCAGTGTACGAATCGCTTAAGAGTTATGTGATTTATTTAGTCGAAAACGAAACCTACATTAAATAATATTTGAATTTGTAATTTTGTTCATTGACCGGAAAACCAACATATTCTCATTACTTGGACGTTACGTTGAAAGTGCTCCATTTTATAGTATTATGCATATGAACTTCTTAAAATTGTATTCAGATCATGTGATTTTAATTGTATTGTTTCTTTTTATATTGTATTGATTTCTATATTAGCTATTTATTAGTATTCAGGTATTTGTGGTTACCTTGTATGAAGATTTATTATATCTAATATATAAAATTCTCGTGTCACAGTTTTCGTTGCCATACTCCTCCGAAACGGCTTGACCGATTTTGAAGAATTTTTTTGTGCTTATTATTATTTTTTTTTTTTATATGGCAAAACAACGTTTGCCAGGTCAGCTAGTTATTATTATATTTATTGTAAATCGGCAAAATATCCAACATATATCATAAAGTTTATCTGAATGAAATTGCTTTTCAAACGACTTTCAAAATGAGGACGTTCTCAATTCGTGTCTATATTTTTATGTACTTTTTACGCGATTAAATACTTAATTTGATAGAATTTTAAGCTTCACTTTTCATAGAAAATGTTACTTCTTAACACCTACTTCCACAATGTACATCTTAATAGAAATCATTTTTAATTTTTCAAAAGTACCGGGTTTGATTCTCGTGCTAAATACAACTTCTTTTTACCTGTCTACGGTGAAGGAAAAAGGAGGGTTATGATTTTGACGTGTATGTATGTATGTGGGTAGGGATATTGATCTGCTCCCTCAGAACTTCTAAACTACTAATCATAATTTATTTATTTATTAAAACACAAAACAGATAACAGTCTTCTTCACAAAAATAATATAGATACAATTAAGTTTTAAATCTAACTGTAAGCCAAAACATGTGTTTTATAAAACATGTTAAACATGTGCATAATTGGACAAATGAGGTGTCGTTGCAAGCCTCTGCACTGTCCACTGGTTTTAGGTTACATAAAGTTATGTTAAATTGACTACAGCGCCCTCTAGGGGACTTAAAGTGAAGAACTAAAAAAAAAATATTATTTTCGGTTTTGTGTGGGGTATCAAATGAAAGTGCTGTGTTGGCACAGCTCAAATATGTAAAAAAATATTACTCCAAAGTAATTGAAATAACAATCTTGATAGTTTTGTGTGGGATATCACATAAAAGAACTTCTTTAGCACATTTCAAATATGTAAACACTATTACTCCAAAACGTATGAAAAAAAATAAGTTCAAAAACTAAAACCCGACTACTAAAAACACGCTCTAAAAAGTAGTAAACAAGTAATAGTCTCCGCTGAAATATTTATGTATTACGTCATATTGATAGAGATATTTTGAAAGGATAGCCGTGGTCGTTTCCTAATTTTTAGAGCCTGTTTTTAGTATTCGGGTTTTAGTTTTTGAATTAATTTTTTTTTAAGCATGGGAATGCAGTTTTTCTTTTTCGTCGAAATGGTTCCTCAAAAATTTTCTTCTTTTGCATTTAGGTTCCTACTTCCTCATGTTCGACGATCTTAATGGTGCCCCCTGTATAAGCATAAGGTATGCATATCCGTTATAACACAATATAGAAGCTTACCTTAGAGCTAGTATCGTACCTTTTTTGATTGGTGGAATACTCCCGTATCCATTAAAGAGGAGAGATGTCACCTGCTCCGGTAACACCACGGAGCAAGATGCTGGAATTAAACGTTTTTAAATCAACAATACAACCTCCTTTAAGGTCAGCAAAAAGTTTTGAAATTATCTATACAACCTTTTTAGAACAACTAGAAGAAGAAAAAGGTTATATTTTTTTTTTGAATACACTTGCGTTTTACCTGTATTTCATTTGAAGGTAAAGAAAGTAAGCATGTAAAACTGTGGTCGATTGAAAATAACTGCTCACATGTCCAGAAAGAAAGTAACTCTTATTTATTGAAACGAAAGATAGGTACACCAAAAATATAAAAAAATTAAAATAATTTTAATAAAACAATGTCAAAATTACAGCATTGTCAATTCATAAAATAAAAAAAGAATAACAATGACATAGGTTAAGTACAGGGCTATATTATTATTTATTTAAAATTATTAATTAAAAAAACAAAGTCAAAACCATGTAATAATGTCAATATAGGATGCGAAAACAAGATTTTCATTGTTAAATTGTTAAAATTAGTTAAAATTTTAAATTATAAAAAATAAGTGGATCAATCTGCTTGCGTCTGTTTTTCCTGACCACTACAATTCCGGAACTTTTAAATGTCGAGTGAATAGGTTTCTCGTGGATGGACGTGTACCACCAGAGTCTTCATGCGCACTTTCCATCAGGTGGCATGGAAGACAAACGTCCTTACAATATAAAGAAAAACCGCGACTATTTAGCGACAGACTTTATATGATGGGGTCCAGAAGGTCCTACCGCCAAGCGGATTAGTCGCCCTTTCCAATACAGTTTTCTAAGGGTGGTTGAGCTATTCTTAACTAACCCTACACGTTTTGAAATAATTTATTATACCTACCCTATACGTGCTTTATGCCAAACTATCAAGCCACGTTAAATTAAAAAGACATACCTAAACCTTACGACATATCAGACAAAATAAGTAGGTATGTGCCTATATCTTTCTAACCATCATTTTTGGCCTTCATATAATTAAAAATAACCTCTTAGTTAACCTTCAGAAGCCAAGGTAATGTATGTTTGTACGTCTATTTTGCAATTACTATAACACTTACCATAAGACATTGAATATATGAAAATAAAATAAAATAATATATCCATAGTCACAATCACTTTAATTACACAATCAGAATAACTTAATTTCACTATTTTTTATTTGACACTCGATTTTCGATTTACCACTGCTTGTACCTAAAATATAAATTAAAAAGTTGAGACCTGTCAGTAGTCAAATGTTTCCCGCCAAACTGATGCACAAAACTTAGCTATGCCATTTGATATGATACTTTCGAATTTTAAAAGGGATTAAAAGTTAAAAAAATATTCTTAACAAACATTCTTATTTATGTTTAAAATAAGAATTATTTTTGGTTGTCATATTTTAGGTGCTTACAATTTTCAAACAAAGTTTAATGTTAAGAACTGTTGCATAACAAAATGTACATACAGTATGGATTAGAGAATTTATATGATAATCACTTTAATTTTATAAGAGCTAAAGCTAGTTTTAGAATAATCAAAAACATAACTTGTTACCAATTTACGCTTCTATTAAGGTAAAGGCACCAAAAGTTAACACAGCACTAATGCTTGACACCTTTTTAGGTATCAACTATTGGTGGTTTATTTTCTCCCCCATGTCAACTATTGGGATAGAGGAGCGTTTGTTTTTTTTTTATAAAAAAAGGCTATTTTTCACTGTGGGGAGGCTCAACTTATGCTTCTTAATAAAGATTTTAATAGTATAAGATTATATAAAATATATTTCTATTTAAAAATATTAAACGGTTTTCATAAAATTAAATGTTCTTTACTTAAATTATCTATATAGTTTAAGTAAAGAACATTTATTTAACTATCCTAATAGAGTCAAACTTTGGTGCGTTTGCCCTAAATAATGCGTTTGTGGATAAAATTTTGGTGTTTTGATCTATTGCAGTGCAGACGTTTTTGAGTTTTATTACTAGCTAGATTAAATCTAAATTCGGTTATAAATTTCCTTGATAATCTATTTGTTTCTAAGTTCCCGATGCCTTTCATAGTTAAAGCTTAATAATTAAAGGATGCATTTTTTGTACCTGTGCTATTTTTTTTTTCTGACACTCACACAACATTATCTAGCCCAAATTAAGTTTCTTAAAGAACTTTTGTTATGGATACTAGATAACTGATATACTTAAGAAATATATAAACATACATATTGAATAAATACATATTTTTTATTAGAATAAACTTAAATAAGCATATAAACATCCATGACTTGACGACAAATATCTGTGTTCATCACACAAATATCCGCCGCCGCCGGGATTCGAACCCAGGATCTCTGGCATAGAAGGCAATGTATGTCACCACTACACCAGCCGGTCGTCGTAATGGCTTTTGTAATGGCCTCCCTTTCAATCTTAAACATGTCCTATGTAAGGTCAACAAAAAAATAACCATAGCATATTCTACGGCATTGTACATTTATATGTGACGGCATAACAGGTCACAGGTTCACAATTAGTTGTTCACTAATCAAAAATTTCACATCGTAATATTATAAATGCGAAAGTTTGTGAATATGGATACGCAGATGTTTGTTCCTCTTTCACTCAAAGACTTTGTTGACGTATCTGGGTAAAATTTGTTACAGATGCAGTTATTGTCTGAAGACAACGGACAATTTTTATTCGAATTTTCCCGCGTGAGATTGGAAATTACGCTTGTAAAACCGAGTGCAACAGCTAGTTAAATAAATAAATAAAATGTCAATAATGTCAATAAAATCCCTAGATAAGTGAGATTATCTAGGGATTTTATTGACATTTTTGCGGGCGATAGGTTGACCCCCTAACACTGCAATATTCTCTCTCCATCAAAATAATACCTCCAAATTAGTCACAAGTTACATGAGATGGTTTTTATAGCCTCTGGTGTTCTGCCTACCCCATTAGGGATACAGGCGTGAAGTTATGAAAAAAAAAAAAACATCTCACTTACTGCTTGGTCCCAAAGTAAGCGTAGCTTGTGATATGTGATAGGGGGGACCTAGAATATAACTGAGTACATATAAAATAAGACTGCAACATTTTTTTGTTCCGTGCGTTAATCGAACTCGCTATCTCAAGATGGGCGCAGGAGCAGTAACAAATCAACAAGGCTTCAAGATTTTTTCCAGCCCTTGGTGTCGTAAGGGCGACTAATTCGAGCGACATATACAGGCTGGTAGGATTTCTCAAGGGTGCACCTAGCTAGCACCCTACATACAGGGTAATTTTTTGAAGATGAAAACATTTTAAGAGAAGGTTAAGAATAATATGTGGATTCAATTTATGATAAAAGAAAACCTATATAGGCTTAACGTATTTCTTAATAGAAATAGTTGGAAAAACACTTTTATTTCTTGCTATTTAGTCGTAAATAACAGATTAAACTGAAATGTTGTTAACTTATGAGAATTATAAAATATAAATTTACCTATCAAAAAAAACATTTATTTTTCATAAATTGAATCCACACATAACCTTCTCCTAAAATATTTTGATCTTCATAAAAAGACCCCATATAAAGGGTTCTTGATGATTAATAATTCCTTTGTTTTATAATTATTAAGGTTGTCTTGTAGAGATCGCTTTACAGCGATAAGGCCGCCTGTTGTGCCTATCTGTATGTTTTTTTTATTGTATACTTTTTTTTCCTTTTGTAATTGTGTGCAATAAAGTATAAATAAATAATAAATAATTCCGTCACTCTTTCCTAAGCGCGTGTGCTGTCCGTGACCTTTCATCTTTGCCGACCACTTTGGCGATGTGATAAACCTATCTGCCTCAGACGCCAGTAGTTGAGGGTTCGATTACCGCACGGAACAAGAAAAAAAATGTTCCGGTTCTGGGCGTTTATCTAATACTAGCCTCCGCACGCGGTTTTACCCGCATAACTTTTGATCCCGTGAGAATTTCGCGATAAAATATAACCTTTTACCTTCCTCAAGAGTTGGGCTATCAAATGCAAAAAAAAAATTTCAAATCCCACTTGTAGTTTCTGAGATTAGCGCGTTCAAACAAACAAACAAAAATACAAACTCTTCAGCTTTATAAGTATAGATGTTTTTGTATTCTAGGTTACCCCCTAGTTCGCTACATGGTATCTCATAAGATAAGCTCAGCTTACTTTGATGCCATGTAGTTGGTGTGATTGTCTGAGTATTTTATTTATTTTTATTATTATTTATCTTTGTCTACCATCAAGTGCGATTGAGGCCATTCGCGGATTTCTCACCGTTTAAATAAAGGAGATAACAGAGATTAGCGCGTCAACCAAACATACAAACTCTTAAACTTTATCGTGTTGGTGTAGATATCAATTAATTCAATTAAAAAGAAGGATGGGATGTTTGTCGTTAATGCTACCTGGTGTTCATTGACATGAAGACTAAGATGATATGTTGACTTGACTCTTGAAAGTACCAGGACTGTAGTGGTCAGGAAAAACAGACACATCTTGGTAACCGAACCAAAAATAAACTATCGAAGCGCTTTGTTCTTTTGCTCCCCTAGTAACTTTGCAATAGCAAAGTCGTATCAGGCGGATGAGGCTGTAGTTGCTAAAATACTTTCATATTTTTTCTCTCTGTATTCTAAGCATGTATTCTAAATATTTACGTCATACTTATCTCGTTGATTAATTTTAATAATCAAGACAACCGTGGGGTACCAACAGAATTATTTGGTGTTTACTCTATTATAGGAGTAGGCTCATTTCGGAGCTATAAAGTTCATCTAAAATATAAGTGACAATGAGAATGAACGGGCTTAGGAATAACATTTCCTGCCAATACTTTCAGTAAAAATTCAATATCCCTTTATAAAACGTGGAGCAAAATGGAGAGATTTTGGGAACTTAAGGGTTAGCCATACGTAGAATCTACAGCAAACAAATTAGCATGATCAGTGCAGGTATAGACTTTCAAACAAATTTATTTAATTATTTTACAACAAAATATTTTGACATCCCTAGTCAACCTTATAAGCTAAAACAAGACTTGTGCTGCAGTCAGTGACCTTATACCCTTTCCCGCACCGGCTGAACTTTGTAGTATCTGTCTTAGTTACCCGTCACTTTATTTTAACGCCATCTGTTATCGAATAGATTTCATCAAAAGCTAAGTTTTTAGGGTTGACACTTATGCTCGTATTATAGAACGAGACTTAATACTCGTTTCACGTAAGCGTTGTTCACCAGCTGATTCTTGACTTGAGCTTTAGTCTTATTACAAAACCATTATCAAAACCAGATTACCTGAAACTAGTTTCAAATATCTGACTCAGTTGATACTGGGTTTTCTTTGAAAAAAATTTGTTTCCCATTACATTGAATAACAAAAACTAATGGTCTGTTACGTTATACGCAACGTTTAGATTATAATGTCTTATAAATTGCGTTAAATTCTATATGATATATGACAAAATTGCCAATGTTTTGAATTATTTATCTGTTTTTCGATAGAAGCAGTAAGGTTTAATTAAAACTGTCGCCTCTTTTTACTATGAAAATATATTTATATTTATCACTCAAAAATAATACGAAACGTAAAAGCTAAATGTAATGTTGCCAACTACTAAGTAAAAGAAAATTATAAATTCCAATATAGTTTTTATTTACGAAAAGCAAGTCCAAACTTGTTTTAAAAAGTTCAAAGTTGTTATAAAAATATTATCGTAATGGTCAATATCACTGAAAGGATCTATTGTAGTTAATACAGATCACTATTAAAGAAGGCACGAATCGCGTACCTATCTAGTTTTTCTCTAAGCCACAGTTTACTACATCAAAAACTTATTTTGAAGTACGCTCAAGTATGGTAGACAGCACACTCAAGTGAATACAGTTGTGAAACTAGTTTCAATCATTGGCATATGCATAAGTAAAGTTCTAAAATAAACGTGAACACAGTTCAAATCATTTAGTACTCAAGTGATATCTGGTCATTGAATCTAGTATTAGGCAACGTTTTGTAATAAAGAAAGTCGTTGATACTAGTTTCAAAACTAGTATCAATACATGAGTACTGTTCTGTAATACGACCATTAGATATTTTGATTTAAGCTTTGATCTTGTTTTTCGGCCGAACCGTAAGGATAACAAATTTATGTTACTGTAACTTATAAATTACATCACCAAACATACAATTCCCAAAGTATTATTTATTCATTATGTTACACATTGTATAAGATAGACTCACCTTCGATTCGCGAACGGTATCTCAGCCATGGCTGAAACCTTGCAAGACTTGAGTAAAATTCTCAATGATCTCAGTGGAGTTCCGCAACGAGTGGGCCTTAACATGAACATGGACAAGACGAAAATGATTTCAAATGTCCACATTGCCCTTGCTCCTGTGGTAGTTGGAGGGCAAAAAATCTAGTAAGTTAGTAAAAATCCAGTAACTTTGAGAAAGAGGTCAATTGTCGAACTCTTCGGGTATTACCACACCAGTGGATCGACGGAAGAATGGAACAGTCAGCGTCGATCAATAGTTTATACTGGACGTCGACGTCGATCAGTTGGTGTGGAAACACTCTTAAGTACACACGAGACTTTCCTTCAAGACGTAATTTAGTTCAAAAATTGTTTCGCGGTCACTATTGTAAAGGAGTTGTTATTAGAACAACTGCCTGCAGGACATGACATCCCCTGGCCTATCTGGAAATCATTTAACCGCCTCAGGACCCAAGTAGGCCGGTGTAAGCTCAATATGAGTAAATGGGGCTTCACAAACGCAGAAAATACCCAGTGTGAGTGTGGTACTGATCCACAAACAATGTCGCATTTGCTTGCTTGCCCGATGTGCCCAACTACATGCACATTAAAAGACCTTTGGGCCGCAACAGATAACGCAGTTAAAGTTGCTGAACACTGGGCCAAAATAATTTAATTTTTATTATGTTGTTGTATCGACACGAAGAAGAAGAAGATTATCATCATTCCGCCAGGAGACGCCCACTTCTGGACAAAGACCTCCCCCAAGGTTCGCAACACCGATGAGACCTGCGCCGCTCTCGTCCAGAGTTTGCGGAAGGCCTAAATACGCTGCTTTTTACTTCTAATACGAGGCCGAAACTCGAAAATTCAATACCCCAACTGCCAGCTGTTTTGCGAGCTATGTGCTTTAATCTATACTAATATTATAAAGAGGAAACCTTTGTATTTTCGTATGTTTGTATTAAATAGGCTCAACAACTATTGGACGGATTTCAAAATTTCTTTTACCATTACTTAGAGGGATTCTTCCGAATCCGTATAGGCTACTTTTTATCCCGTAAATCCCGCGGGAATCGAAATTGCGCGGGTAAAACCGCGTGCAATAGCTAGTGTATAAATATAATAGTAGACTCCAGAAGATCACCAACTCGTTCATGGGTCAATGTGTACGCTTTATTTTATAATAAAATTTCTAAAATATTTAAAATTAATCCTTCGATAGATTTAAGGATACGTGTTGTGTAGAAATGGGATTCCCTGGCTGAAAATTGTTATTATGTATTTTTAAAAGATGATTGCTGTTGAGTTTCTTGCCACTTCTTCTCAACAGATCGACTTTCCGAAGTGGTGGTAGATTCAGTTCAATTTGTAAATTGTTTGACTTATTTCAAATGTATTTAAATACTTACGAAATAAAGAATATTTGAGTTTGAGTTTGCCCTGCCCATTGCCACTTCAGCTTTTGCAACTCTTCTGGCTATGTCAGTGATTTGTTCGCCTGCGAATCTCCACATTTCTGATTCGTTCCCGCAACGAAATTCCGAGCATAGCCCTTACATCGCCGTTAGCTGAGCGACTTTAAGCTTAACTACAAATGCATACGATACACAATTAATAAAATTATAAAATATGAGTAATATTATAAAAGTGAGAATAAAACCACAAAGTTTCGATATCCCGTTTAATCTAAATCAACATTCGATAGATCTTCTGTTATCTTCTTGACCTCTTGTTCCGTTCTCTTCTGTTCTACTACCATCTTCTTAGCCTCTTCTTTTTTCTGTCCATATAGCCTCTTAAGTTCCTCCATAACCTGAAAATTAAAATTAAAATATATTAAAATTAAAAAATTCCCAAACAATCACAACAACGACATGGCCCCAAAATAAGCAAAGCTATAAGTGATATGGGATGGCAGGGGGAACCTAGAACATTAATACATATAAAAGATAAACACCCAGAGCCGGGACACATTTTTAACCGACTTCCAAAAAAGGAGGAGGTTCTCAATTCGTTTGTATGTTTTTTTTGTTTCTTTGTTACACGATATTTCGGACAATTATGAATTTATTTTAAAAATTGTTGTTTCATATGACAGAAATAACTTCATAGTTGGTCCCATTTAAATTTCATCGAAATCGGTTGAGTACTTCATTGAAAATTTCAAACTTTTGAAAAAATATGTTTGATTTCGGAGAATGTTTACGTTGATGACATTCTCAACTCAGCCAAAGTTTTGACGTGAAGTCGGTTTTTTAATGCTCTGCATTCGTTGATTATTCTTCTTGTTTTGTGCGGGATCGTAATTTAGATAAGCGCGCGTAAAAAGCGACTAATTCGAGAGCCTCTCGCTTGGTGGTAGGATCCCGTCAGGGTCCAACTTTTCATTAAGAGCGAGTTATTTTCTAGCCCCGTGTGCTGTCATCTTCGACCTCATCTTCACCTACCATCAGGAGAGATTGAGGTCAAACGCAGGCTGAAGGTACGAGCACACTTGGTCGGGTCGCATCGCAACTGGACTGGGAGCGAAAGAAAAACATAGAATGTACCAGCTGCTTAACTTCCCGGGCATACTGTAAAACTCAGTTAAGGGACAGAGGTTTTATTGGCATGTTTTGTGGGCGATAGGCTGACCGCCTATAACTACAATAGTCTCTATCCATCATTATAATACCTCCAAAGTCAAACGTGACATCAGATGGTCTTATAAACTCTGGTGTTCTGCCTACCCCATAAGGGATACAGGCGTGAAGTTATGTACGTATGTATTTATGAAAGAATAATAAAGAATAATAGATTTAACCTTGCAGAAAAGGCGCATCGTCATAGATATGCGCACATTATACGACATAGTTAATGGTAAGGTGGACTCCCCAAATTGGATACCGAACACCCTCCAGCCACACACGTCACACCTCACTATTCCATGTGCCAGCCCATTACACCAACTACGCCAATAACGCTGTTATCACTCGAATCACAAGCACATACAACAAACATTTCAATCATATAGATCCGTTTGTAAGCTCTAAGTCTAGGTTCAAAGCGGATGTCGTGAGTGCATTCATTGACAAAAGTAATGAGAGGTTTTCTGACAGCTCATTAAAAAAACAAAACGGTACACAAATGGTACAAAATTCTTCGATAGATGGCGCTTTACAAAAGGCGAAGTCTTGTTTTTCATATAGCCATTTTTTCCACACTGCGTTTTTAAAAGTAAAATAAATGAATTGACGTCTGTATCAGAAATTGAACTTGTAAATAACCATAGATGGTAGAAACCACTTACCTACATTATAGTATACCGACTTAACGCCTTCGGCTTTTTAAAAGTGCCATCTATAGAGGTTTTTTGAACTCATCTTTATGAGCTGTCAGAAAACTCCTCATAAGTTATTAGTTACAATTAGTGTATTAATTATCAAAAGTACCCTTTATCTCCGGTTACGGGTACTTTTGACTAGGCCCTTTTTCAAAATGTCACCAATTTGATCGCGTTTTCCGATCACAATTTGTCGCGTGAAACATTTAGTCTGATAATGTATTGTGCCTGAGAAAGTCACTAACTCGTTCATGGGTCAATGTGTACGCTTTTATAATTAAATTCCAAATATATTTAAAATTTACTAGAGTTACTTCGATAGATTTAAGGATACGTGTTGTGCAGAAATGGGATTCCCTGGCTGAAAATTGTTATTATGTATTTTTAAGAGATGATTGCTGTTGAGTTTCTTGCCACTTCTTCTCAACAGATCGACTTTCCGAAGTGGTGGTAGATTCAGTTCAATTAGTAAACAGTTTGACTATTTCAAGTGTATGTAAAATAAAGATTTTTTGACTTTGACTTTGAGTAATTAGATTAGTTACTTTTGAAATTATATTTTTTGCGTTAGTTGTGAAATAAGTTTTGTTGTTATTTGTGTTTACAACTTGCACGAGTGAGCCTCTCATTTTTTACTTTAAATCTCGCTGACAATATGAACTTTTCCAAACGTATAAGTAATTTTTATTTCTAATATTTTTTTTAGTACCCTAAATATTTTTTAGGGTAATTTGTCTCGTTTTCTTAAACAAATGATTAACCAACCTTCTGCGGCATATTCCCCGGTCTAGGCTGGTGGATCTCATACTCCCCCTGCTCATTCTTCACTAGCTCCACCATGGAGTCCTCCAAGTTGGGCGTCTCACCCGGAGGAGAAGAGGGAAGTTTGGATGGGAACCTCATCTTCTGCGCCCATGATTGTAAGTACTTGCTGGGGTCGGATTGCAGGAACTACAAATTGAAGTAAAAAAAATATATAATTTACAAATATTACTTTTATAATATTCAAATATTACGAGGTGCGGTGGTCTAGACGCCACTACACTAATCGTGAGGTCTATTTCGGCTTACCTACGCTACAGGTAAGTCACTAATCAAGTATGTTGTTGGTGATGTAAGTATATGTTCATGAATGCAATGTTTGCTCCGGCAAGATTGTATTGACTATGTGTGAGTGAAGGATGGTTTTGTATAACACCCATGTTAGAGCACAACCGTATGGGGGTAAAACCGGTTATATACAATGTTGATCCAGATAGATAAGTCTAATTATTATCATTTTTCATCAGCACTGCTCGTTGACCAAACACCATCAACTTTCAATGTGTCATTCAAGACGACTTTCACTGCGCAAAGAGTTCCTCGAGACCCGAACTCATCAACATCCTTTATACAACTCGACCTCTTGAAATTTACAGGCTGTGAAGGTAGGGCCCATGAAGGCTGAACCAGCTGTGATACAAGATGCAATGCCACACGGTTAATTCCGTTGCACTATCGTAAATTGTATACGGTTTCACCCATGGTCGGGGCAAAACCGAAAAAAGTAATTATTTACTATTTCATTGAAATTATTGTCCAATTTAATTTTTTTCAAAAACATTTTAATTGTAATGGATACCTAATAACTCTGACTGAATATATATGTTGATTTAATATCTTTTAAAACGGATGAACTACATGCTTAGCTATACGGCTTTGACCCGGTCTCCCATGCTACATAATTAATTTCTATTATTTCCATTACATTACCCAATTGCCCTCTATTTGAGTGTAGAGAGCTTAAGCCTACAAAGCTTCAGAAGCCTTTAAGACTAAAGCCTTCAAATCTAAAGCCTTAGAAGCATTAAAGGCTTAGCCATATACAACACTAAAATGAGGTCAAAGGTCACACGGGCTTAGGACGGAATTGGTTCTTTATAAAATATTGCTGTAACACATCACCGCTGGAGCGGTGACATATGTCGACAGATTTTATATGAAGAATAGTCTCTAAGTAGGCGGAACCTGAAGGAGTCCCACTTCCAAGCGAGGACCACACTCGGAATAGTCGCTTTTTCCAAAAGGCTTATCCAGGGCCAGGCGGGCTATTCTAAATTTATTAATTTAGGCTAATTTCAATAATTATTTATTTTCTGACACTCACACAACATTATCTAGTCCAAATTAAGTTTCTTATACAACTTGTGTTATGGATACTAGTTAACTGATATACTTAAGAAATATATAAACATACATATTGAATAAATACATATTTTTTTATTAGAAAATAAACTTATATAAACACTAGCTGCTGCCCGCGACGTCGTCTGCGTGAACGCTATGCAGCACCAAACGCACCTACGATTATAACACTGCTAGCGTGATAGTATGTAGCCTATATGTTGACCCGACTTCTTAACTATCTTCATGCCAAATTTGAAGTAAATCCATGCAGTACTTTTCGAGTTTATCCCGGAAAGACAAACAGACAAACAGACAAACAGACAAAAATTCTAAAAACTATATTTTTTGTTTCTGTTTCGATTGTAGATCATACCCCAAGTATTCTTTTAAAAAAATATTCAATGTACAGTTTTGACTTTCCTACCATTTTATTATATGTATAGATATAAACATCCATGACTTGACGACTAATATCTGTGTTCATCACACAAATATCCGCCGCCGCCGGGATTTGAACCCAGGACCTCTGACATAGAAGGCAATGCATGTTACCACTACACCGTCAAGTCGTCAAGTAATCTGGTTCATACTAAAGCAATAAATAATAACAGAGGCTATTAACCTTCTTTTAGTTATAGTTATACGTGTTAATAGTTATCCAATTATGTAACAAAGCAATCAAATCAATATGAATTGATTGCTTCAATGTGCTGTGCGAAAGGTGGTTACATTATGATACGATATTACTGCAAGAGTGTCTTAATAGCATGCTATCTGTAGATAAACAATAGGATATCAAGCATCAGGTTAAACATCATTGATGTACTAACATTTATAAGATAGATCTTAAAATTCAATTCTTAATGTTTTTAAAAGATGTAATAGTTAATTTAAGAGCTATCACTATAACATTATATCGTAAATCTATAATTAAAAAATTAAAATATTTAATATTTTTTAAGCTATTGCATATCTTCTATCGCGGGCCTTGAGCGTGGGGACCGAATCCAGAAATTCCGTAACGAAAAAAACCTACCGACCGGCACAGCGGTGATACTTTGATTTCATAACTTTACATGCGGGCTTTAATAAACAATCAGCGCCATCTACTAGGAACTTGTGGAACTTCATATTAAATCAAACATTAAGTTACTGCATTAATAAAATAAATAAATAATTATAATTGCATAAGTTGATAAAAAAGTGCCACACGTCATTTTTTTTTAAATATCAATCGTATGAAATCAAAACTTACACGGGTAATTCATTGATTTTATGAATTGCAAAATTACAGATTTATTGTTGGTAGCTAACCTCGCATTTAACGTCAATCTCATCTATTTAGCATGAAGAGTTTTCAGATATGAATTTAAAAAGTGTAGAATCAGTATATGGCGCAGTACTCTAATTCTAGGTCAAAATCAACCTCAACGAGCGAGGTATCATTGTCGTGTATTTTTTTGTTATATCCTTATTCTAAATTTTCAACCGACTTCCAAAAAAGGAGGAGGTTCTCAATTCGTTTGTATGTTTTTTTTTTTATCTTTTTTACACGATATTTCGGATAGTTATGAATAGATTTAAAAAAAAATGTGTCATATGATAGAGGATACTTCATAGTTGGTCTCGTATACATCGATTAAGTGGTTCATTGAAGATTTTAAATTTAAAAAAAAATATGTATGATTTCTGAGAATTTTTTTATAAAGTTTTGTCGTGAAGTCGATTTTTTAATGCTCTGCATTCGTTGATTATTACATACTACTATGGCATGTGCGCTATCTACATAATGTGAATAAATAAACTAATATTTCTTTTAATTTAAAATAATACCCTCGTATTAATCTATCATCTCTTCAGCAAAATCAAGAAACAGCATTTAGTCAGATTTTAGTGGTAGTACCTCATCTGGGTCCGACTGGCTGGAGACCACCCTTCATTTAATATATGCCGCTAAATATCACCGCTGTATTCCGGTGATATTTATATAAAAAATAGTTCTATCCATGCATCCTATCTACCGCATAGTTACCTTTTCTCTATTTTTGCTTAGTTTCTCCGGGGGTGATGGCGCCTGACGTTTGTTATTCGTCGGTGCGTTTGCCGGGAACGCCTGTCCATCTGGAAAGTTATTAATTAATTATTATTAAAAAAGAGGAAAAATGTATCAATATCAGCATCATCGTCAGTCTGTAGACAATCACTGCTGGACAGAGTACTGCCCTAAGTGCTCCTCCACATCGGCTGGCCTGGATAAATAACGTTTCCTTGTGTTTCCTTTTTAACTATTTTTAAATGTTAACTGATCAATACTTATCACATAAAGGATCCCCGTAAAGGTTCATTTGAGGTACCGAGGTACACTCAGCAGTTCATACTATTAAATAAAACACTTTTTAACCGGATTTGTCGCGTATATATATATAGTCGCTCGTGACCACGGGGTCGGCAAAGACACCGAAACGTCGAGTCAAAATTTAAAATGTAAATATACGCGATAAATCCGGTTAAAAAGTGTTTTATTTAATACACTCAGCGGATTATAACACTTTTGATTCCACTAAAGAAAACTGTATTAACCGTTTAGGTCCGAGCTAAACTTTAAACTGAGAAAAAACAATCTTACTTGTGGCTGTACACTAGCCATATTGCTGTACTGTGCAGTAAAAAGACTGCTATCCATGCCAAGAAAATGCTTACTATAAAAAAATACTAGAACTGTCAAACTGACAGTTTGTCATTCTGTTGTTTATTTAATTATTTTTTTGCATGACTAACGGAGTGGTGCCATCATGTTATTATTGACATTTGCTGACATATGTCAAAAGAGACGTTTTATCACCCACCTTTAAAGTTCTTCCAAAGCCCTTGTTCTGACATTTTCGAGCACATCGTCCACCATCCGATGAGATTAAGTCCAACGCGTGTTTAGTCACCGTATTAAAAAAGCAATTGATTACACTCCCTGTCTGCCCGTACCAAAAGAATCGCCCGTTCCAATGTTCGCTCTTACCGCAGAATATAATATAATAGAATAACTTACTCAATGGCAGCGTATTTGTTTGTGGTCCAAGCTCAAACATGACTTGGAAGTCTGCGTGATTACCAAACGCAAACCCGAAACCCACTCGCGAGTCGGTGCCTGGAAGATAGATAAAAAATTGTTCACTTCCAATCACATTTAAATCACATTTCAATTTCAATCTTATCTTACTAATATTATAAATGTGAAAGTTTAGATGTTTGATGTATGGATGTTTTTTTCCTTAATCACGGGAGAACGGCTCAACGGATTTGGATGAAATTTGGCATAGAGACAGCTTACAGTCTGGAATAGCACATAGGTTGCTTTTTAATTCCCGAAATTCCCGCAGGATTCGAAATTGCGCGGGTAAAACCGCGCGCAACATCTAGTTTATAATAAAGCTAGAAAGTATGTTTGGTCTAACGGTCTAAGCTTATATACGTAACTCCGGTAGTCTGATTTGAAAAAGTCTTTTTGTTTTAAAGAGCCTTATTTTTGAGGAAAGTTGGGCTATATTTTACCCAAATATTCCAACAAGGTCAGTAACTACTCGGGTAAACCCGCGCAAAGAGGCTAGTAGTAAGTAAACATCTGTAAAGTAATGTTGAGTTATAAGTAGATAAAGGATAAGACATGTTACGAAATGAATAAATATACATTTTAAGTATATAAATATTAGAACTAAACATAAAATAAACAACTAAGTGTCAACGTAAAGTAAAGCCTCTTTACTCTGTCCTTTAAACAACACATAGATACGGTGAGTGATAGAATACGCAAGCTTATATTTGTTTTTAAAAAATTGCGCACCATAGGAGACCCTAAACTTATTAGGCAAGTATACTTTGCACTGTGTCAGTCGATACTAAATTATTGTATTACGTCATGGGGAGGGGCAGCTAAAACGCATCTCATTAACATTGAAAGAGCACAAAGAGCAATTTTAAAAGTTTCGCATTTCCGACCTTTCCTTTACCCCACTGAGCTTCTGTATAAAGACTGTCAAGTACTGACAGGCAGTTATTTATAATGAACACAATTTTAAACTACCATTGCACTCTTATTTACAAATCACAAGCAACTAACAAAAGGAGGCTTGACATTGCACGCCCACTTAACACAAAAACTGCATTTTCTTCTAGATTTTACCTTTTTTTAGGACCACTGTTATATAAAAGATTAAACGCCAAACTAAACATATATCCCCTGACCTACAGCAAAACTAAACGGATAATACGAGCGTCACTTTTAAACATGTCTTATGATGAAACAGAGAAACTGTTAATTGTCTTAAAATAAGATTAAATCTAACTTCGTTTTAAAAAGTTTTAGTATGTTTTTAGTTTTAGATATAGATTAATGACTGGTGTATGTTTTGTACTCAGTTATGTATTTAGCTTAGTATTTTTTTTTTTTCTTTTGAACATTATTATAAGTTTAATTTCCTTACTTAAGTACTTTATAAATTTCCGCTTATACATATAGTAGTTTTACACTTTTGCACATCAAATTATTACACCTTTAGAATTAATTTTGACTTAGCACATTCCAATCTATTGAATATTTTGTACCTAAAAAACAAGTAATCATAATTACTTAGTTTAGGTATCATGCCTGTGTTACCCTAGGTCATGATAAGCAGATGATATGACGTTTTATTGTATAGTATTTCTTGCTTATGTTTGTAATTTAGTTAATATGAATTATTTTGTTTAAACTAGTATTAATTTCACAATTATGTTATCCTTAGATATAAGTTTTTATCAGAAATAAATTTATTATTATTTATTATTATAACGCTGCGTTACGCGTTCGAACGCGCGTACCGTACGTCCGTATCTTCAAAGAGGCACACCTACCTATAGATTTATATAACACCTACTAAGAGAGATTCAAACATACAAACTTTCATAACATTTTCCGTACCGTACGCGCGTATCATACGCTTGGCGCATTCCAAACGTCCGTATCGAACGCGCGTATGGTGCGGACGTTGCAGTTTTGTATGAAACGCGCGTTCGAACGCGTGATGCAGCGTTGGCACTGAACCTTGAACCTACGTTCATCACACCAATGTCCACCCCTACCACCAGAATTCGAGCTCGAGGGTAATATAACTGATATTACCTTTCTTGATAGGCGGTATGTTGGAATATGCCACGGAGAGCAAAGATGGCAGCTCTTCGGGAATTATCACGGAGCAGGACCCTGGAAAAATAAAAAATAAAACATTTATAATAAATCGGCCTCCATGGTGTCTGTCCTGGGTTCGAGTACCATGTAAACCGAAGTCGAAGTCAGTAAGTGGTGAAACACTTGTAGTTTTTTTTTCTCTTGTTAAATATTGAATTGTAGTCATTCGTCATCGTAGGTTTATTACATATACTTGAAACATGTCAAATATGTCAAAAATTAAACAGAATCTACCACCACTGGGTAAAGTCGAAGTGGCTAGAAATTCAACTACCTAATGAACTTTTTTAAACTGTCTCGGGTATAAACTAGAATACCCCTTGTCCCACTGTGTGCTCTCCGTAACACAAGCTTCTATAAAAAAATACTTTTAGGCCACATGGTTGGTGTGTCAGTAAGGGTAATTTCATTTATTTATTTTATTTTATTTAAGTGGCCAACAGCTTTTACTTAAAAACTAGGTTTAACATATAATGTCGAGTAAGCCATTAACAAGCGTCCGCAGATACATTTGGAGACAGAAAAAAGATGGTTAAATACACGAAAATTATATAAAGAAATAATAACAATAATAACAGCAGTATCTAAGCTATGACAATTTGCTTCTTATATAACAATACCTTATGCCACTCGAGACCAAACTTAAATAAACAACTTCTTAACCAATATATTTTTTAATTTAGTAGGTGTGGTGTTACAAACATCGATTTCGGAGTCATGAGATTTGTTGAATGTAGCAACTGATATTATCAGAAATGAGTTTTTGCGATAGTTCGTACAGGCAAACGGAGCATAGAGCAGGTTCCTTATCCGAGAATGCTTATTGGGTACATTAATAAACAATTTAGTATATCAATATTTAAAATATAATTCCACGATTACCCATTTTACACTAGTTGAACTCTTTTGTATGGGTTAGTTAAAAGACATAAACGCGTGACTACAAAGCAAAGTACAATAGTATTGCTCCCTGTGACACCCGCATCAATCCAGATACAAAAAGTGATTGGATGTGTTATTTTAGGTTATACTGGAGTATATGACGCGTGTTATGGGCGCCTCCTGTACCAAGACCGCTGACGTCACTGATGCACTCCGCCACATGCGCCGACGAAGACCTGACCTCATTTTTCGGACAAACATCCGTTTGCCTACTAAGCAATATAATTGTTTTCCATAGTTTTCCTTATTTATTTCTAATAATGTAGATTCATTCTATTACCTAAATCGTTTAGCGATAGATCTTTAATTGTAACTAGATTTAAAGTATTATTTTAAATAAATTCATTTTAAGTAATTTCGTTTTTTTTTTAGATCCTCCGGCTCTCAATTCTATAATTGGCGCCTCCTCGTTGTGTTGTTGAATATTCACTGTTCAATATAAATCATTAGGATAGACATAGACTAACTTTTATAACGAGAAAGGGATTGAGGGATGGAAATAGGGGGTGAACTTAATTTTAAAATCCTCATAAACGATGTCAATGAAATTTAGTACAGATATAGACTTAATCTTGAAAAAGGGTCCACACCACTTTTTATTGCAAAGAAGGAGTTGAGGAGGCAGAAATATGGGTTGATTTTTTTTTAATCCTCGCAACCGATGTACTACATAATTGGATGTTGCTATAGGATAACTTTTTGTATTTTTTTTGTACGCTTACTTTTCATTCGGTAAATCATGTTTAATCACAATGTTTCCGCTGAAACCACGGGTAAAAGCTAGTTAATTATAAAGAAACGACCACTTTGGCGATGGGGTACACCTAAAACGCCAGTGGTTCGATTCCCCCACTGAACAAGAAAAAAAATGTTTCGGGTCTGAGTGTTTATCTATATATGTATTTATATTCCAGGTTCCCCCTAGTTCGCTACATGGTATCCCATAACACAAGCTATGCTTACTTTGGGGCCATGTAGTTGGTGTGATTTTCTGGGGGATTTATTTTAATATTTATTTTATTAACAAAAGAAAAAAAACTCATCTACGCTTCATACATAAGCTTAAGAAAAACACTTAGGTACTAGAAGATCCATTTCTGGCTACACCATTGTGGTTATTTATTTTATTTATTATTTAATTATTTACAGTTTAGTGCACACAGTAAAACAATAAGAAAGAAAATAAAAATATAGTTAGTTTTGAGGCATATCTACGCGCTCTTATCGCTGAGGAGCGATATCTTGCAGACAACCTACAAAATAATACACTTAATTTAAGACAACATATCACACAAACACAAAAACTAAAAAATTACAAAAAAAACGAACTTTCTATAACCAATTATTACATTAAAAATGAACATAATACATACTTCAATGCAATTATAATAAACCTATGTTTATTATAATTAAACATAATTAGAGAACATAATTACCTATGTAATACACGAATACAACAATTAATTGTTTAATCCAAAAATATGCAAATCGCAACTATATCATCACTTTCAACTAATTAGGTAGGAATGTAAATTACCGATAATAACGTTAACATTTCTTATCATTGAACAATAATAATAATTAATTCTCAGGTCAACGTATTACCTAATTCTGCGGCGTATTGGTTTTCAAATATCTGTTTTAACTAGATAGGTACAGTCGGGCGCAAAAATCATTTTACAGATTAAATAAAACAACTTCCATGCTGGACTGAGAGCGAAAGAAAAACATAGAATGTGCCAGCTGCTTCTCTTCCCGGGCATACTGTAAAAGTCAGTTAAGGGACAGAGGTTTTATTGGGGGTTTTTGTGGGCGATAGGTTGACCCCCTGTCACTGCAATAGCCTCTCTCCATCTTTATTATACCTCTAAAATTTGTCAAACGTGACATCAGATGGTTGTATAAACCCTGGTGCTCTGCCTCCCCCATAAGGGATACAGGCGTGAAGTTATATATGTATGTATAAAACACTTTTTAACCGGATTTATCGCGTATAATTTATATTTTACATTTTAACTCGACGTTTCGGTGTCTTTTCAGATCTCGTGGTCACGAGCGACAGTCGCGATAAATATACGCGATAAATTCAGTTAAAAAGTGTTTTATTTAAAAGTATGAATCGCGAATACTTAAGACAATATTATCATTTTACAGAATCTAAAGTATAAAACAACAGTCGGTGTAGGGTTGGTTTAGAACAGCCACCACTCTGGATAAGCGTGTCGTAAAAGGGGACTAATACGAGTGAGCCCCAGTTGGGGGTAGGACCCCGCCAGGGTCTGATCACCCTTCAGGTGAAATCTGCCATCAAATATTATTGCTCCGGCGGTGATGTGTTCCGGCAATCTACACTAATATATAAAGCTCAAGAGTTTGTTTGTTTGGTTGAATCTCAGGAATTGCTGGTCCCTTTGAAATTTTTTTTTTCTTAGTCTATCGAGGAAGGTATAAGGCTATGTTTTATCCGGGAGCCGAGCTACTGGGCGTAGAGAGCTGAAATTTGGGACATACATTGCACTAAATTCCCAAAACTCCCACGGGAAAGCGAAAAAAGACTTTTTAGTTTGTATAAAAAATGTTCTTACAAACTAAAAATCATGGATGGAAATTTGGTAAAAAGGTTCTTTAATGTGTATCTGGTTGCATTATACCAGGAATTCTTAAAATTCTTAACGAAACGTAAGTTAGAGCACTCCCTAATTGCTATGATCAATCGGTTTCCGACGTCGATCGGTTTTTCTGATCGGATCGGTTTAGTAAAAACTATCGATCGACTTCGACTAGTTCATTCTACCATCGATCGACGACCGACCGATTCGTGTGGTAACACGCTTAAGCGACTTTTGCATTCAACTGTACATAATCTAGCAACACGCCGAGAAGGAATGTTGCAATAAGTCAAATGTCGATGACGTAAGGCTTCTGCGCTAAAAGAGGTTTCTACGCATATGCGCTGCATCCTTGAGAAACGCATATTTAGATGTTTGCCGGATTTTTTGTTAGACTGCCCTAAATAGTTGTTCGTGTATTTTTTACAAACGACTTCCGAAATGAGGTTCTCAATTCTGTGTGTTTGTTACGCGATGATTTCGTTAATTATTAATGATTCTGATTAATTATTAGATTTTGATGATTCGTGTTTCTTTTGATAGACGATACTTTAGAGGAGGTCCAATATAAATTTTATCAACATCGAATAATGCTTTTTGAAAAAATTGCCTTGCCGAAAAATTTGTATGAAAACGGAAAATACGTAGCTCATCAATTCAATTTAATAAAGTTTTGACAAGGATTTGACGCAGGCGCTGTCGTGGGCTGAAATTTTGGAAAAAGGAAACCTAGGGGTAGGTCACTTAAAGAAAAATATTCTAAGTAAATACGACTTTATTCGACGAGTGGACAATATATAATTATATGGCACAAAATGGACACAATATTAACGATCCTAAATGTCTTATTTAGGTTTTTGTGGAAGTAGAAAGATATTGACGGAGCCAGTTAATAAATCTGCTGGCATATGCAGTCATTGTGACGCCGCCGTGATAACTCTGTATCAAACGATATCGCAGGTTAAGCAATGTTCGGCGGGGTTGGTACTTGGATGGATGACCGCCGACAACTCATTTCTCACGCCGAAATTCGTGCTTTGGAGGGCACGTTAAGCGATCGGTCCCGGGTGCTGTATACTTTTATACAGTAGTCGTTAGGGTATGTTAGAAGCCATTTCGGCGCCTGAAAATTCTGACATCCACCAGCCAGCACTTGGCCAGCTTGGTGAATTGTGGCCTAAACCTCCTCGTCATCCAGGGGACAGATAGGCGTGCAGTGGGCTCAAAAAAATAATTGAAATGAGATGATGAATATAAGGTCCTATGTCAGGGACATCTTTCTTAATATTCGCGACAACTTAAGTCAGTATGTTTGCACTTAGCTTGTTTCAAGTTAGAGTAGGTCAGGGTTTATATAAGGCGCTAAGTCATAAGTGACATACTTGAATATTTGCCAACACATGTGTTGTGTAGGTTTTTAAGCACACAAACAATTTTAGAACAAGTTACCCAAGAGTTATAGGAATTGAGGATCAGCGTTTGGAGTAGATAGTGTGGATAATACTGTTTTGGAACGATCTATAAATAAACTAGCTGTTTCACGCGGTTTTTTCCACGCGATTTCGTATCCTGCAAGAATATCGAGATAAAAAGTAGCCTATGTGCTATTCCAGACTGTACACTATCACTATGCAAAATTTTATCCAAAGCCATTGAGCCGTTCTCCCGTGATTGAGGAACAAACATCCATATATCTATCCATCCAAAATTTACATTCATACATAACTTCACGCCTGTATCCCTAATGGGGTAGGCAGAACAACAGAAGCTATAAACCATCTGATGTCACGTTTGACAAATTTGGGGGCATTATAATGATGGAGAGAGACTTGCAGTGATAGGGGGTCAGCCTATCTCCCACAAAAACGTCAAAAAAACCTCCGTCTTTTAACTGACTTTTACAGTGTGCCCGGGAAGAGAAGCAGCTGGCACATTCCATGTTTTTCTTTCGCTCAAAGTCCAGCATGGAAGGAAAAATTGAATCCAAAATTTCACATTTATAATATTAGTAAGATAAATATTTACAACAATTACACACTATCTAGCCCAAACTAATTTTCTTAAAGAAATTGTGTTATGGATACTAGATAGCGGATAAATAAAATCAACATATTATCATCCATAATGACTTGACGGTGAATATCTGAGTTCATCACATTAATATCTAACCCCAACTGAATTCACGAGGTGAGACAAAAGTATGGAGCTGGCTTCAACATGGGTCAAAACCCTTCGATTTTCCAGGCTGAAATCTCTGCCATTCTATCCTGTGCGGAAATCAGCCTAAACAGAGGCTACAAAGGACATACCATCTACATCTTCCCTGACAGCAAAGCTGCGCTAATGGCACTCGACTCCACAAGGGTTGACTCCAAACTGGTGAAGCAATGCCATGAAACTAACAGGCTGGGAAGCAGAAATAGAGTTGTTCTTAAATGTGTTCCGGACCATTCCAGTAAAGACGGCAAGGAAGCCGCTGATGAAGTCACAAGAGCAGGAGCAATGGGTAGTCAGCATGGTCCCGAACCATCCTGTGGGATCCCGAAGAGCCTGACGCGTTTAATACTCACCACCCAGTGTCTCTCAGAAAGCAAAAGCCTCTGGGAACTTTCACAAGGCATGAAACATTCAAGGGTACTGATAGAGGGATACTCCAAATCCTACACAGAGGCGGTAG
The DNA here is from genome assembly GCA_944452665.1 of Stenoptilia bipunctidactyla. Lineage (NCBI taxonomy): Eukaryota > Metazoa > Arthropoda > Insecta > Lepidoptera > Pterophoridae > Stenoptilia > Stenoptilia bipunctidactyla. The sequence continues at coordinate 15,988,443 of OX101750.1, forward strand.
TATCTCTTAACAAAACCCAATTACGTGTAGTGGTATTATCACTAACAGGACACTGCAAAGTAAGCAAGCATATGTCCAATCTGGGTCTCACTGACACGGCGCTCTGCAGATACTGTGAGAGCGCCGAGGAAACCCCTCTACTCCTACTGTGCCACTGCCCCGCAGTTATGCACAAGCGCTCCGCTCACCTGAATAAACATGAACTAGATGCAAAAGAGATTAGGAGCTTCACCGTAAGGGAGATTTTAAACTTCCTGGACTCCATAAGAGTGTACGGCGATTTGTAGATGAAGACTCAAATAATAGATCTTCTAAGTCGCAGTGTGAAGAGCGGACAAGACTGCTCATATAGTCCCGTCACCCAAATAATAATAATAACCCCAACGGGATTCAGTCCCAGAACCTTCTGGCACAGTACAGATATATATGTATAGTAATTCAAATCGGCCGCATCTTTGAAATAAATGCCAACAGCGGCGCGGTCCGTTCACATGTGATAAGACTGCCCGCCTTCAGCGTTTAAATTACATTTGCCTTCTTTGTGTTTACTTCAATTTTGTTTTTTGACTGCAAATATACTTTCTTTATATAAACAAATAAAATACTTTATAAATTGAATGGGAAGTGTTCAACAAAAATACGTTTTGTGTCAAAAAACCATGTTTACGTTTAAATAACAAATCGTCTTATAAATAAGCGACCGAAAAATACTTGCGCCGCGATTGAGACGCACGAAAAGATGTATTGTTACATTTTAAAGTAAATATAAACAATCCCCTTATTGACGTAAAGCTCAATCAACAATTGTTTCGGTACGCAGACACACGCGACTGGCCGCATGCCGAGCGCATGCCGAGATCGAACCGCGTAGGTATAGCTCTCGTTTCGTCCGTTTGTATGAAGTTAAATTACTGCAGACATCTGTACTGTACTTCTGGCATAGATTAAGGTAACTTACATCATCAGCCGGTCTTCAAAATTCGCATAAAACCATTTTCGCATCATATAATCTAGTTATGTTTCAGTGTGCTGTTTATAATTGTTTTTATACATACATACATAACTTCACGCCTTTATCTTTTATGGGGTAGACAGAACACCAGACACTATAAAATTATTTGTGGTCACGTTTGACAAAAATTCGGAGGTATTATAATGATGGAGAGATTGTAGACTATTGTAGAGACAGGGGGTCAGCCTATCGCCCACAAAAACTCTAATAAAACCTCCGTCCCTTAACTAAATTTTACAGTATGCCCGGGAAGAGAAGCAGCTGGCACATTCTATGTTTTTCTTTCGCTCCCAGACCAGCATGCTTCCACATTATTTTTATGAGTAATATTAATTTAATAATGACGTGTATCATGTAGTTTGTTATGTAATTTATGTTCTGCATCTATACAACACGAAAGTTAACATAACTATGATTAAATATGAGTAATGGATGTAACTGAAAGGGAATCCTTGACAGAGGTGAACTCAATAGACTATTAATGTAGGTAATCATCATAATTGATGAATGAATAAACTCGTTATTGTTGCATATAACGCAGTACAAAAATAAAATGATTTAATTATCTACACTCAAAGTTAGGCGAAGTTGACTTAGACTACGGTGCTTGGATAAGCGCGTCATACTATAAAATAATATAAAATCTGATCAATATTTCATGAAGAGCCACTCCCATTCTAAACCCGCGTACTGTTATTTTCAAACTCATTTACACTGCGCATCAGTTGAGATAAAAAGAAATCCGCAGACAATCACACCAACTACATGGCCCCAAAGTAAGCAAAGCTTGTGTTATGAGATACCATGTAATGAACTAGGGGGGAATCTGGAATATAAATACATAATAGGTTGGGGGAAAAGTCTTTTCGCATTATAGTATGTATGAACTTGTAATAAAATCTCTTTGGCTATAGTATTTGTATCTGGCTGGTTTTGGTATCATTGAAAGTTAAAATTTTAAGGAACATAATTCCAAATTCAAATATGGAAAATGTGTGATTTTCATTTGTTTTTCGTACTGTCAAGATGAGTGATGTCAAGATTCTAAAATTTTACTGTCAAGATTTTAAAATTTTACTACAAAAAAGGTAAAAATGCAACGCAAGCCGCGAAAACAATTTGCGATGTTTATGGACCTAGTGCAGTGTCTGTGAGAGTAGCACAAATTTGGTTTAAGCGTTTTCAATCCGGAAATTTTGATGTCAAAGATGCACTTCGCTCTGATCGCTCTATTACGGATAAAATGGATGCCATTTTTGAAAAAGTGGAGCAAGATCGACCTATCAGTAGTTACGACGTAGCTGAAGAACTGAGAATGGACCACAAAACAGTTTTGGCGCATTTGAAGAAAGCTGGGTACACAAAAAAGCTCGATATTTGGGTACCTCACGAGCTCACTGAAAGAAACCTAATGAACCGTGTACTCATTTGTGATTCTTTATTACGACGTAACGAAACCGAATCATTTTTGAAGAAGCTGATAACTGGTGATGAAAAGTGGATCACGCACGACAAGAACGTGCGAAAAAGGTCGTGGTCAAAGGCCGTTCAGGCTTCACAGACTGTGGCGAAACCCGGGTTAACTCGCAATAAGGGGATGTTGTGTGTGTGGTGGGATTGGAAGGGCATGATTCATTATGAGCTGTTACCACCAGGCAGGACTATCGATTCTGAACTCTACTGCGAACAACTTATGAGATTAAAACAAGAAGTTGAGAGAAAGCGGCCGGAATTGATCAACAGAAGGGGTGTGGTGTTTCAGCATGATAACGCTAGACCTCACACATTTATAGCCACCCAGCAAAAATTAAGAGAGTTTGGCTGGGAGGTGTTAATGCATCCGCCGTATAGTCCTGACCTTGAACCTTCAGATTTCCACCTGTTTCGGTCCCTTTATAATTCTTTGGGTAGTGTTAGGTTAACATCACGAGAGGACTGCCAAATCCACTTGTCGCGGTATTTTGATGAGAGGTCCCAAATTTTTTATAGCAATGGGATCATGTCCCTGCCTACAAGATGGCAAAAGGTTATCGAACAAAATGGTACATACATACTTTAGTTAAATGTCAATAAACTATATTAAAAAATATTTTGAATTTTCTTAAAAAATGCGAAGAAACTTTTCCCCCAACCCAATATATAGATTAACACCCAGACACGGAACATTTTTTTTTCTTGTTCCGTGTGGGAATCGAACCCACTGGCGTCTGAGGCAGACAGGTTTACCCCATCGCCAAAGTGGTCGTCGATGAAGATAAATAATAATCAAACGCGGGTTTAATTTCTGAAAAAGGCTTGATAAGCTAGGTACTCCAAGGTGCTAAAACCTATTTAGCAAATTATATTAGGGCGAGCTTATTATATCACAATCAATTCAGTTCTTCGGTTTGAATGGCAACCAGCCGTCCATACCAATGATTAGTTGATAATTATAGAAATTATTGTTTTATAAAAAAAAAACCAGACAATCACACCAACTACATGGCCCCACACTAAGCAGAGCTTGTGATATGGGATACCATGTGGCGAACTATAATATAAATATAAATATAAGGAAAATAGAATATAAAATACATATATGTATAGATTTTGATTTCGAGTTTTTGATAAACGCTCAGACCTGGAAAATTTTTTTTCTTGTTCCGTGCGGGAGTCAAACCCGCGACCACTGGCAAAGTGGTCGTCGATTTACGTGAATAAATGTCGTTTGTTACATTTTTTGTGAGTTTTGACATTGTGTCAATTTAAAGACACAGATCGATGACATTGACAACTTGAATAGGTTCAGATCAGTAATTAAAATGAGATTTCAAGGCGCTGTAAAAGCTGTATTTAAGCGGAAGTACTTATATTTAATTTTATTATTGCGAATCGTCAATGATCTGCGATAAACCAGATTTAACTCTATCTTGTTTACGGTAACCTTAGCCAGAATTCTTAAGTACCAATCGTATTGCCCTTGACTAGATTGCTTACTACTTTTTTATTCGATATACATAGTATATTGCATATGATATGATATTGTACAGTGTGTTCTTATAATTAAGGATAATTTTATTGCTATGGACAGGTCGTACCATGATATTAACTTAAGTTTTAGTAAAAGTTTTACCCATTTTGAGAAATCGACGCTTTAAGGTAAAGAACAAAGGATAGGCCCGTTAACAAAACGATCCTGTATCAAAAGATTTAGGGCATGCATAATAACAAATAGGTGCATATTGAGCATTTGAACTTTGGCTGAGTTGAGAATGTCATAAACATTCTCCGAAATCATACATATTTCTTCAAAAGTTTGAAATTTTCAATGAAATACCCAACCGATTTCGATGGAATTTAAATGGGATTAACTATGAAGTATACTCTAACATATGAAACAACAATTTTCAAAATCAATTCATAATTTTCTGAAATATCGTGTAACAAAGACACAAAGAAAAACATACAGGTCAATTGAGAACCTCCTCCTTTTGGAAGTCAGTTGAAAAATAACTGTAACTTCATTTATTTTATGTAAGTATTTTAATTTTTCAAAAATATTAGTTATTAGATATTTTAGTTTAGTTTCGATATCTCACATCTTAATGACCTAAGTTGGTAGAAATTTTAAGCTAAGTATATTTACGGGACGCCATTTCGAGTTATCTCATTGTATCGTTATCTAGTTATAACTTATAACGATGTGGTTCCTTTGGAGCTGGAAAACGCTGTATGAATAAATTATATCTAAAAGATAGTATAAAGAATTTAGAGAATTTGGCAATACCTAATCAGCGGAAGTTAAAGACCGGTACTACGTTCATCAAATTAATAAATAATCTATATCTATACTTATAATAAATATGTAGAAGTGAAAATTCTGTACATTAAAATTATCAAAAAAATAAATGATAACAAAAAAATTGTCCGTCTCTCTGTCTGTTTGTTCAGGCATCACGCAAAAACTACCGGTTCGATTACGATGAAACTTAGTATAGTTATTTTTTAATATCCTGGGCACCACCACTAACACTAAGTATTTTTTATCCCGGGAAAGCACAGTCTATGTAATATACCTATCTACCTATAAACCTACCCTTATAAATACCCCCATTATTTTGACCCAGTGTGCCTTTGGTAGGTATTCCTGTTTGATATTAATTTTTGTTTAGTTACTTTTTCTATTTTTTTTGTAGGTCTTTTTCACAAAATTAGGTGATACTGCACATCAAAGCTTTTATAGTAACAGTTTTAAAGTAACTCTGTCTGTTTCTCTGACAGTAACGCTTTCACGGCTAAACTACTGCATCGATTTTGACGACATTTAGAATATTGTAAGTTTGAACTTTAAGGAGGATATTATAATATTATTTATCCAGCTCCGATAACTAGTATTCACGCGGACGAAGTCGCAGGCAACAGCTAGTAAATAAATAAATCCCCAGACAATCACACCAACTACATGGCCTCAAAGTAAGCTGAGCTTGTGATATGAGATACCATGTAGCGAACTAGGGGGGGAACCTAGAATACAAATACATATAAAGATAAACGCCCAGACCCGGAACATTTTTTTTTTCTTTTTCCAGCGGAATTCGAACCCGCAACCACTGGCATCTAAAGCAGATAGGTTTAACATATCGCCAAAGTGTCATCTATAAAACGGTAATGAATGAACACATAAACGTATTGAAATCATTACCCTCCTTTCGGTTTTACCCTAGTCAGGTAATTATCAAAAACATGCGTGACTCAGTCAATGCATTCCATTGCAAATCATTGATTACCTAATAACTGCTGGCTTAGTCATGTGATTGACTTGAAATTTGTGGCTTTGCTTGCCAAACTAGTTTACGTATAAAATCTTTAGAATCGTTTACCTAATTATCATCAATGAGTATTATATTGTACCTATTTTAGACCAAAACAGTTTATACAAGATCTTAAATGATCTTTTGCTTGGTGGTAGGATCCCTTCTGGGTCCGCCTGGCTAGCGACCACCCTTTATATAAAGTCTGCCGCCAAATGTTGCCGCTCCGGCGGTAATGTGTTCCGGCAATATTGTATAAAGAGCCAGCTCCTTCCTAAACCCGTGTGCTTTCATCTTCGACCTCATCTTCACTTACCATCAGGTGAGATTGAGGTCAAACGCGGGTTTAGTCACTTATAAAAAAAAAAATATTAAAATTTTAACTCTAAGATCCACTGCGATCACAGAACTTTATAGATTCGTATGTTTTCAAATGTTTGGCTACTGTGGTTCTGGTTTAAAAGTAGGTAATTTATTCAATATAATACGTCGGAAAAACTACATACATAAATTCACGCTTGTATCCCTTATGGGGTAGGCAGAACACCAGAGGCTCTAAAACCATCTGATGTCACTTTTGACAAATTTGGAGGTATTATAATGATGTAGAAAGACTATTGGAGTAACAGAGGGTCGCTCATAAAAACGCCAATAAAACCTCTGTCCCTTTTCTGACTTTTACATAGATGGAGCTCACGGTACCGCCATTGGCATTACCCGCGAGCCCCGGCAGATTGCGCTCAGCCTTAGCCGAGCGCCCCCACGTGGGAAATGGTCCAACACACGAGACCATTTCCCCACACATAGCCCTAATAGCCGCAGCAGGTCCCCTCACCCGCACAAGTACATACGTACTTATATGAAAAACAGCCTTGACCCAAGGATTATTTTCATGCTACGTGCGTAGATCAAACTTCGACCCCACAGTTAGATAATAATGGTTTACTCCACTACACTACTTACATGGAGGTCTATGAGAAAAGTAAAATCTTGCTATATAACATTACAATATCTATTCTAATGTTATATAGCTGAAGAAATATAAATAATAGTTTTTCCATGCTGGACTGGGAGCATAGGAAAAACATAGAATGTGCCAGCTGCTTCTCTTCTCGGGCATACTGTAAAAGCCAGTTAAGGGACAGAGGTTTTCTTGGCGTTTTGTGGCCGATAGTCTGACCCCCTGTCACTGCAATAGTCTCACTCCATCATTATTATACCTCCAAAGTCAAACGTGACATCAGATGGTTTTATAACCTCTGGTGTTCTGCCTACCCCAGAAGGGATACAGGCGTGAAGTTATGTATGTATTATGTATGGTTGATTGGAGGATGAATACTAAAAAATACCCGCTCTCAAGGGGATTCAAACCCAGATACTTTAGCATAGAATGCAATGTTTGTTACCACTACACCAGCCGCCCGCGCCGGTTGTAAGTAATTGAATAGGTACTACAGAAACATAATTTACTTGTATTTCAAAAACCTATACAATGATTTTAACAATTGAAAATATATTACCTCTGCCTAGTGACTAGACTCTTGTCTATGGCATTTAAAAACATTTAAAGAAAGTTCCGCATAGAGTTAGGAGACCACCTTACCTATTTACTTGTATTCTGATATTCACACATAATATGGATACTTGCAAATAAAACTGAAATCACCGCTAGATTGATAAAAAAGAGAAAATTAACAATTTGACATTTTTGAATAATTTTGGTGTCATTTAAAAAGTTTTGATTTGGCTAAAAAAGAAATAACTTTTTTGCAAATGAAACTGTAGGTACATCATAATACTGAGGCAAATAATAAAATATTTATGAAATAAAAGCACTTACCGTAAGAAAAGTAAAATATCACAAGAAAATAACATAGTTTATCCATTTTGACTAACATTTCACTCATCATAACAACATTTTATTTTAAACAATTTTTTATGCACTAGGTTTACAGGGAACTTTGCCTTGCGTCCAAAAATAAAAATTAAAAAGTTGAACGCTGTCAATGGCGTTAAGTTTACCGCCAAACTAAACTGGAAACGCTGCGAAGGTAAAACAAAATAATTCTGTTATTCTAAAAGAGTAAAACACATTCAGAAAAACAATCTATTATGAGTGTTATGGCAAAAGACATAAAGACCAATTACTTCAACATACATGTGGCGCTTAATACATTATAGAACAAGTCGTATGTAGTGTATTTCAAAATCAGTTTTATAGTGGTGTAGAGTGAACAAACACATGCAAAATCAACTTTAATGAGGGGCAGATAAAGTGTAAATTTGAATATCATTTTCATTCATACGTACTTTACAAATGTGTTCGCTTCCATTCAGTATATGAGGATGTTTTAGAATAAATACGTATCCGACGTTGGTTACTACGAGCCTTTTTGTGTTTTACGGAATAAGAAATAAAGGCTATTATTGTTTAATTTATTTTGAAGTTAGTATGATTTGTTTTCGGAACGTAAAGACTTTCATATTTAGTGAAACCAAGAGTGTTTGCGTCAAGAAAGAAATACCGACTATAACCTTAAAATCAAGAGCCTACAGGGTTACATAGGGCTTTATTCCAATTTTAAAATCAACTATATCCTTGTCAATAAAAAACGTACACTGTACTTATTTTTTTTTTATTTTTTCATGGAGGTTTTTTCTTTATTAGTGAGCAAATAAACCCGCGATTGCGCTCAAGCTTACCTGATGGTAAGATGAGTTCGAAGATATCAGCGCATGGATTTAGGATAGAACTGGCTCTTTATCATATGACAACCACTTTGGCGATGGGGTAAACCTATCTGCCTCAGACGCCAGTGGTTGCAGGTTCGATTCCCGCACGGAACAAGAAAAAAATTTATCCGGTTCTGGGCGTTTATCTATAAAGGGTGACTGGTGGGTCATTTTCGAAATTCCAGGACGTGATAGTTTGAGATCATACATGAAGAGAAAAAATTTAATAAAAAATATCTAAATATTAATTATTAATTGAGTAAACTTAACCGAAAGTTAAAGATTCATTATGCAACGCATGTTTATAGATACTTAGCGGGTGGTGGTGTGGGTGTGGCGGGAACACTGCTGTTTGCGTGTTGACTGAGGCAGCGCGTCGGGAAAAGTGTAGTAAGGTCTCTTTATTTATTCATAGGGATTTCTGGTGAAAAATTAAGTACCTACTTTTCTATACTAATATTATAAAGAGGAAACCTTTGTATTTTTGTATGTTTGTATTGAATAGGCTCAAAAACTACTGGACCGATTTCAAAATTTCTTTTACCATTACTTAGAGGGATTCTTCCGAATCCGTATACGCTACTTTTTATCCCAAAAATCCCGCGGGAATCGAAATTGCGCGAGTAAAACCGCGCGCAACAGCTAGTATTAAATATTTATGATCAGATCAGAGTCGAGTTCAGAGTGCTCTCCTTCAGTATGTAAAATTTGTCACCATTCACCCTGTATATGTATTTTATGTTCTTGTATCTCATGACACAAGCTTTTCTTACTTTGAGGTCATGTTGTTCGTGCGATTGTCTGGGTTTTTTAATTGGTCGCTGGCCAGACGAATCCTAAAGGGATCCTACCGCTAAGCAGTGGTGTGGCCACTCGAATTTTTCGCCTTTCACGACATTTTTACTGATTTTTGTCTAAAAACTACAGCCTTTCTGGGATTTTTAAGCATTGTGGTGGGTAGCAGTACTACTTAGGTTGCCAATATAAAAGAAACAAGAATATTTTAAACATTGGTCATGGAAAATATCATAAAGTTTGTAGATTTTCGAAGAACTTCACAATTTACTTTGCAATTTAGAATTTTTTTCTTATTTTTAATTCATTACCCTGTAATAGGTACCTACTATTTTCAACCATCTTCCAAAAAAGGAGGAAGTTCTCAATTCGTCTGTATGTTTTTTTTTCACGATATTTCGGACAATTGACAATTGAATTGATTTTGAAAATTGTTGTTTCATATGATAGAGGATACTTCATAGTTGGTCCCATTTAAATTTCAACGAAATCGGTTGAGCACTTCATTTGAAAATTTCAAAATTTTGAAAAAATATGTATGATTTCGGAGAATGTTTACGTTGATGACATTATAACTCAGCCAAAGCGTTGACGTGTAGTCGGTTTTTTTAATGCTCTGCATTCGTTGATTATTATTTAATAACAAATGCTCAATATGCATCTATTTGCTATTATGCATGCCCTAAATCTTTTGATACAGGACCGTTTTGTCCGCCGGGCATATCATTTCTTCTTTACCTTAGAGCAACGATTTCTCAAAATGGGTAAAGCTTTTACTAAATAAAATAAAATTAGCATAGCAATAAAATTATCCTTAATTATTAGGACACTCTGTATAATATCATATCATATGCAATACCTATGTATATCGAATAAAAAAGTAGAATGCGATCTATTAGATTATTGTTCTAGATTTTTTGGGATCGATTTGTGTGGAGAACCTTCGCGAGGCCTATGTCCAGAAGTAGACGTCTCCTGACTGAATGATGATGATGATTCTATTTTTTAAACTATTTTTACATTATTTAGGTTTCAAAAACAGCTTTATAATAGTAGTTTTTTAAATATGTATTTAAATACATACATAAAGTCACGCCTGTATCCAGAATACCAGAGGTTACAAGACCATCTGATGTCACGTTTAACAAATTTGGAGGTATTATAAAGATGGAGAGAGACTAATGTAGTGACAGGGGGTCAGCCTATCGCCCACAAAAATGCCTTTAAAACCTCTGCCCCTTAACTGACTTTTACAGTATACCCGGGAAGAGAAGCAGCTGACACATTCTACGTTTTTCTTTCGCTCCCAGTCCAGCATAGAAGCATATGTATTTAATGAATTTTTAAGTGATTTCTTCTAAGGGTATGGTTGTCACACGGGGTGGTTGTCACAAGTATCTGAGGTGAAGCGCTCGTGCGCTTCTTCCGCGCTTGTTAATGAAATATTCATTCATTCAGCTTTGTTACATGACAGTTGTGACAACCAACCCGTGAGACAACCACCACACCCGTTCATGCCTACCTACCTACGATCATGTACGATATATTTTTTAGGTCTAAGCTGTTAATTGAGACTAAAACTCTAAGTTAGCATATCAACTTTTTTTAACGATAAGCATTGGACGTTTTTCTTCTATGACACCTTGTGTTAAGGGATCATGAAAAACCCCATGAAAAAAAAGCATTTTCGACGACCACTTTGGCTTTGGGGTAAACCTATCTGCCTCAGACGCCAGTGGTTGCGTGTTCGATCCCCGCACGGAACAAGAAAAAAAAAATGTTCCGTGTCTGGGTGTTTATCTATTTATGTATTTATATTCTAGGTTCCCCCTAGTTCGCTATATGGTATCCCATAACACAAGCTATGCTTACTTTGGGGCCATGTAGTTGGTGTGATTGTCTGGGGATTTTATTTTTATTATTATTATCAAAGCAAATTTTGTCGGCCAACCTCTACTTATTATATCGTACCTGTTTGTTACGTCGAAAATTTCTCATCGAACAATACATGATCTCCTATTACCGCATCACTCTCTAGGAAGCAAGTAAAACCTCAAAAAACTAGTTGCAACCTCATTCACACGCTGTATACAAAATGTCGAAGTGGAGTAGAAAATGTCGATTGACAACAGAGTTATATGTTACCGCTACAAGAGCCGGTCGTAGAGAGAAAAGACAGAGAGAGAAAATAAATTTTGCGGGTCTGGGTGTTTATCTTTAAGCGTATTCATATTGTAGGTATGTAAGGGTCTCCCTAGTTACATACCTACATAACGCCTGTCTCCCTTTGGGGTAGGCAGAAACTAAGGAACGCCAACTGCTCCGATCCAGACATACCTCTTTCGCTTCCTCCACGTTCATTAACCGTTTCATACATGATCGCCGGTTACGGGTACTTTTAACTAGGCCCGATTTAAGTGGGTACATCGCCAATTTGGTCGACATACGTTCGCCTAGGGCGGCGCCTTCCGACATGAACATCCAATCGTGCTCTGTACACCTTTTTCGTATATCTACTTTCTTCACTCATCCTCTCTAAATCTCCAAACCTCCTTTTTCAATCTTACTTACTAGTGCCAACGCTGCGTTACGCGTTCGAACGGACATACCGTACGTCCGTATCTTCAAATAGGCACACCTACCCATAGATTTATATAACACCTACTAAGACAGATTCAAACATACAAACTTTCATAACATTTTCCGTACCGTACGCGCGTATCATACGCGGCGCTCGGCGCATTCCGAACGTCCGTATCGAACGCGCGTATGGTACGGACGTTGCAGTTTTGTATGTAACGCGCGTTCGGACACGTGACGCAGCGTTGGCACGTAGTTCGTAATTTTTCAACCGACTCCCAAAAAGGAGGAGGTTCTCAATTCATCCGTATTTTTTTGTGTGTCTTTGTTACACGATATTTCAGAAAATTATGAATTGATTTTGAATATTGTTGTTTCATATGATTGAGGATACTTCATAGTTGGTCCCATTTAAATGTCATCGAAATCAGTTGAGTAGGTTCATTGAAAAATTCAAACTTTTGAAAAAGTATGTATGACTTCGGAGAATGTTAACGTTGATGACATTCTCAACTCAGCCAAAGTTTTGACGTGAAGTCGGTTTTTTTAATGCTCTGCAATCGTTGATTATCTTTTAATTCGCATCTCTTTCTTATTTCACTGTTGCGCACTCTAACTCTCAATTTCACTCCACACAATCTAAATGGTATTCAATACCAAAAGCTTTGCTTACTTTTAGGGCATATACCTACTTAGGTACTTAGTTGGTGTGATTGCACGGATATTATTTTTAAGAAAAAATCTTACGGGATCAAGCGTTATGTGAGCGGCAGTGATGTTGGGTTAATGTCAGTATAAGCTCAGCTTTGCTCATCTTTACACATAACAAAAATATTAAAACTATTATGAAATTCGCGCATCATCGTGCGTAAGCAATTCAAGACCAAACAAAAGAAGCTATTTTGGACTTTCATATTTGTTATTCACACACGAAAGATAGAAAGTTTAATTATGTTTTTATAAATATTTCATTCGGGAAGTCGTTGTGGCGCCGTGGTTACACTGCATATCAAACGATATCGCAGGTTAAGCGCGCTCGGCGCGGCCGGTATTAGGATGGGTGACCGCCGAAAATTTATTACTCACGACGACTTCCGTGCTTCGGAGGGCACGTTAAGCAGTCAGTCCCGGGTGCTGTATACTTGTATACAGTAGTCGATAGGGTTTGTCAGAAGTCATTCCAAAATGGCTGAAAATTCTGACATCCACCAACCAGCACTGGGCCAGCTTGGTGAATTATGGCCTAAACCTCCTCGTCACCCAGAGGAGAGTCTCTTAGCCCTGCAGTGGGCTCATTACATGGAGTTGTGATGATGATGATAATTTAATTAAATATTAAGTATATATTATTTAATTGTATGCTGGTCTGGGAGCGAAAGAAAAACGTAGAATGTGCCAGCTGCTTCTCTTCCCGGGCATACTGCAAAAGTTAATTAAGGGACAGAGCTTTTAAAGTCGTTTTTGTGGATGATAAGCTGACCCCCTTTCACTACCATAGTCTATGTCCATCATTATAATACCTCCATATTTGTCAAACGTTACATCAAATAGTCTTATAACTTTTGTGTTCTGCCTACCACATAAGGGATACAGAAAATTAAGGGAGATGTTTAGTTAAGCAGTTAAGCCGAGAGTCTTTCTACACTGTCAAGAAAATCTATGGCAACTAACGTTCGGGCTGAACGTCCTTCAGATATGACCTTTGGTGCGTAATAGCATTTATCCTTGACGGTCTCCATGGTGCTGTGGTCTAGACGCTACTGCGCCAATCGTGAGGTCGCGGGTTCGATTCGCGCACGAACCAAGAGAAGAAAAAACCGGGTCTGGGTGTTTACCTTTGTATGTAAGTATTTATATTCTAAGTTCCCCCCGAGTTGGATACATGATATCTCATAACACAACTCTGGGACGATGTAGCTGGTGTGATTGTCTGGGAATTTTATTATTATTTACTATCCTCCTCCCAATACAGCTTATTTTACCGGGTGCCAAATCTTTCTTTGGCTGAAATAAAAAACATACTATGCGACTTGCTCATGACTACGGTGTATGTAAATAACAAAACTTTTAATCAGAAGTATAATTAAACGCGGGAGAATCCTTTTAAAAAAGTCTGGTATGAAACTCTTTATTTTACATGCAGTAGGTAGTATATAGTAGTAAACTGTTGTTGGCAATAATTCAGAATGGATGACTGAAAAAGACTTTCAATGTTTATGACAACTTAACAAAACATGTAAAGCCATCAGAGAGTGATCCAATATGGAGGCTGAGTGACCAAATTGATCCAATACCACGGCAAAATACCTCATCATTATACTGTCTTTCCCGCCATATTGTTCTCACTATCTTTAGCCTCTTTAAGTTGGTGTGTATTTTTCGTTAGATCTTCCTGTAAATTGCCTCTGGCATTCACTCAAAGCAACATTATAAATACATTTTCTTTATTATAAATGAGGTTTTGTTTAAATATTTAATCAAATTTAGGTCTTGTTTACTTCTTGCCCCATATGTTAATACTTACCCCGGCTTTGTTAATAATTGCCCCAGATACGGGGTAGGTATGTATTAACGACTGAATTTTTTGTCACTAATATAGTAGGTACATGAATAGCCTAAGTATGCTTTTATCGAAAATTAAAACAAGAATATTAATTTTGAAAATATGAACAATAATACAAAATTTGTTGGTACCAGCCCCGCTCTCCCCTACACTATCACTATGCCAAATTTCATTAAAATTTGAAATTCATTTCAAATTTTTTAGTACGCAAATTCATTTTTGAAGCAGCAAGGTTTTTGACGACCGGCTGGTGTAGGGGTAACGTACATTGACTCCTATGCCAGAGGTCCTGGCTTCGAATCCCGGCGGCGGCAACGAATATGTGTGCGATGAACACAGATATTAGTCGTCAAGTCATGGACGTTTATATGTTTATTTAAGTTTATTTTCTAATAAAAAATATGTATTTATTTAATAATATGTATGTTTATATATTTCTTAAGTATATCAGTTAACTAGTATCCATAACACAAGTTCTTTAAGAAACTCAATTTGGGCTAGATAATGTTGTGTGAGTGTCAGAAATATTTATTATTTATTAAGGTTTGAGAGAAGTGGTGACCATGTGGAGAACGACAGAGCATTGGGAGGCCCTGCTAGTTGGACGATCTGGACAAGGTCACCGCTAGGGTAATAGTTGGCAGCGCTGGGACTAGCTAGATGATGCCCGCACGAATTCGTTTGTGTCTTTACTTGAGTTAAGATAAGTGATACAAAATACGTTATGCCATGGGCAATGGAAAGGGCTATTCTCGGAGTTTGCCTGCGGGATCGAATTAGGAATGAGGAGATTCGCATGCGAACCAAGGTCACCGACATAGCCAGAAGGATAGCAAAAGCTGAAGTGGCAATGGGCAGGGCACATAGCTCGCAGAACAGATGGCCGGTGGGGCAGAAAAGTTGTCGAGTGGCGGCCACGTACTGGGAGACGCAGCGTAGGCAGGCCCCCCGCAAGATGGACCGACGACCTGGTCAAAGTCACCGGTAAACGCTGGATGAGGGCGGCGCGGGACCGAGCGACGTGGAGAACCTTGGGGGAGGCCTATGTCCAGCAGTGGACGTCTCCTGGCTGAGCGATGATGATGATGATGTGACTGAGCTAGACTGTTTTATTTGATTTCCCAAAAACAGGATTATGTACTTATTTACTTCTCAAATGATATGATTCAATATAAAACTACAATGCTGGGTGGTCGTACGAGTGTGTCAGAAGTGAAATTCTACCATCTAGCTACCAGCACTGGGCCAGCTTAGTGGCTTACGGCCTAAACCTCCTCGTCACCCAGGGCAGAGACTCATAGCCCTGTGAGTTACAAAATGGTTGTTATAATGTTGTAATGTTGATGATTTATTTATTAATGATAAGACAACAAAATAATAATCATAATCATTTTAATGTTAAAAAAACAAACAATTATATACATGTCCTGGCTTTTGTTCATATTGAATAATACAAACAGTATTATTGATGAATGTTATGACTTGGCTTCGGTGGTTTTCTCTTGATACTGGATAGCCCCCTTTTCTATTAAGTCTGGAATCTCAACTGCTAACCAGGGGCCGAGCTTGAAAAAAAAAAGAAACAATAAGTATAACATTGTGGAATTCTCTCCTCACAGAGATTTGATGCAGGTAACTCAATATTTTCCAATTTTAAGAATGTTATGCTTTGAATTTTTCAATCAATTTTCTTATCCTTTGAATGTATTTGGAAAAAACAGGGTTATTTCGCTTTTAAATTTTAAATACATTGACACAAGCTGTTAATGTATTTAAACTTTTAATATCTACATAACCATCAATTCTACACCTTCTGTGTGAATTGGATCCATGGGAGATCAGGAGCACCACTATAAAGAAAATCCTAAATTTCTTGGACTCCATTGGAGTGTATGCCGAGTTGTAGATGAAGATTCATATAATAGATCTTTTAGTTTGCAGCTGCTCAAACAGTCCCTTAACCCCAAATAATAATAATAACCATCAAGTGGATGCAAATATAGAATAATTTAATATCTAAAAATAAATAAAGAGCAACTTACACCCAACGCCATTGCGTGTGCAATACCAAATTTAGGCACATTCCTGGCCCAGAGCGGCTTGAAGTGGTCCGTCAAGCATATCTTTCCTCCTCGGTACATCTTTGCTGTCTTCCCATCGAGAGAAGGCAGGGCTAACTCTGGAGCTGTTGTTGGATAAGTAACAGGAAGCTGCAAGAAGGGATATCATTCATGTTTCTTACTTTTTAATTGAGACTTAGCCTCAATTCTTAATCTCATCAGCTGAGCCCAGATTATGTTGAAGATGAAAGAACATGGGCTTAGGAAACAACTGACTCTACATTAAATATAATTTAGTTTCAGAGAATTCTCATAGAACTCTATAATTAGACTAATTAATGGGAATAAAAATTACAAGGTTGTTCTTGTTTGCTTACTTATTTGTACAAAGAAAAATAATAGACAAAAGTACTGAGAAAAAGTGTAAGTAATACAAATTACAAAGAATGAACACCACAGTTAAATGCAATCCACATTATCATGCAGAACGTTAAAAAACTAACTATGCCAATATTTTCAAGTCTTTGTTTTATCAAATGAAACACTAACCATCAAAATCAATTCATAAATCACCAAATAATCACGAAATATATGATAAAAAACAGATACACTTGAAATTAGAACCATCTCCTTTAGGAAGTTGGTTGATTTATTTAAAAATTTTTGTTTATATCATTTCAATAACAGGCACATGATTTGATGTTGCAGGACAAGTCAATGAATTCATAGGCTATATGCGGCTATGTGATTTTACAATCAACTCTATGAACTTCCTTGAGCAGATTAAAGAAGTACTAATTAAATGCAAACATACTTGAAAACTATAATACTCACATCAAATTCTAAATCGAACTCATACTTTAGCAGGTTATGAACATACCAGCACTTCCCAAACCATTTTGTTCCAGTTTTATCGGACTCCAGCCTGAACCAGTCGTTGTCTGCTGCTTTATTGTTTTGAACATACTATAAAGTAGAGAAAAAAAATGTAGAGTGCATAGTTAGATAAAGAAACATTACATGATAAAACCTCTGATGTTGTAAAATTATCTATCATAGAAAATCCAAAAATTCAGGGTTTTTTTAAATGTACAGAAGATTTTTTTATGGACGGTTAACCTTTGTAAACAAGGTAAACCAGTGTGAATTATTTAGAAAACTTTTTCAAACAATACCACAGTCAAGAGGTTTTTAAATTTGCAACGAAGATTAAAAGGTTTTTTAAAAGGTGTAAAACCCTAAATATTGGGTCAATTTGAGGTATGGCAACTACTAGTAAATACAGTTAGTAAACTTTAAAGAGGTGCAGTAAAAGTTTGTAGTTGTTATATTAACTCCAAAGGATATGGAGGGTGTATGAAATAATTTGTTTAGTCAAACTTAATAAGTCCTTTAAATTACTAATTTAAACTTTCATGTTAAATTACCTTTATCAAAGCTTGGTATTCCTCCTTTAATCTAGTTGTCCATAACTCCTTATCTCTAGGTCCAGCTTTTGTTTGCAGAAGTGGAATACTGCTTAAGGACTTTCTGGTACTTTCATCTACCATTTTTAGTTAAAAATATTTCACATTTCTTCTCAATTAAAACTGGATTAAACCACAAAACAACAGTTTTGTGTACGTACGTCGATGACGTCGATTACTAAACGTCAAACGTCAATTTGTCGGACGCAAAGCTTGAAGCACACTGTAGTCTCGAGAAAATAACTAACAAATAAATAACTAACGCTTGGTGGTAGGATCCCTTCTGGGTCCGCCTGGCTAGCGACCACCCTTTATACAAAGTCTGCCGCCAAATGTTACCGCTCCGGCGGTAATGTGTTCCGGCAATATTGTATAAAGAGCCAGTTCCTTCCTTAACCCGTGTGCTTTCATCTTCGACCTCATCGTCACTTACCATCAGGTGAGATTGAGGTCAAACGCGGGTTTAGTCACTTATATAAAAAAAAAAAAAAAAAAATAACAATAAATAATTTTATCGGTACTTTAAATAGATAAGTAAAACGCTTGTTAGACATGTATTTACTTGCCGCGCCGCCACCGTCCCGACGATGTTACAGCCTACCTACTATAGGCACAGTATTTTCCTGCATTTAGTAATAGGACTTTAGGAGCAGTAACTATGCACAATTTCATCGACAAAAATACCCCATCATCAACATCAAAATTTAGACTATAGCAACTTTCATTTTTACTTTCGTAGAATTCACCTTGATTTGTAAAACAACGGCTGTTAAAGTTCTACTTCTTGTTGGGGCTCAATATTGATGTTTTTTTTTTAGATAAAAGTGTAAAGTAACGAGTAATGTTGAAAAAGTAAGCAAGCAACTGATTTAATTGTAATTTCCGAAGGGGCAAACTTTATTTTGTATCTTCAGTTTTTGAGGGCATCACATTTAAAAAAACATCAATATTGAGCCCCAACAAGACGTAGAACACCGCCGTTGTTTTACAAATTATGGTGAATTTTGCCATCCCGCCCGAGCAAACGGGTCTTTTTGATCAACAATATCTTCTAATCTGTAAGACCGAGTGCAATGATAGGTCCCTATGTATGTGAAAGCCCGCGTATTTCAGGTGTTCTATCCTTAAGTCATCATGAACTGGAGACTTGCCTCGTGACATTGAAGCAATCACCTATCGAAGTTGCCTGGCCGAGAACCTAGCACCTAAAGGCTGCCCATTCATTTTATTTTCATATTTTGTTTCTGGTGGCTCTAGAGGTGATTTGACAGTAATAAATAAAACTGAATATTTGAAAGGATACTATTTTTCTGGAGCAGGTGAAAACTAAGCGATTACCTACTTCATTTAGGTACCATTCAAAAGTAAATATTACAATAATGTTAAAGCACTAAATAATTATGTTAGAAGATACAGTGTCTATCTAACTTTCAAATAAAATCTTTGCTTACATGTCCACCATAGGTGATTTTTTCAATAATCTGTTTATTCTGAGCCCTATCAAGAAATCAAGAACGCTCTGAAATCGCGCAGTCCCGGCAGACTGAAGATATTTTTGAACGACTACAATAGTTAGAGACATCACACTCAATTCCAACCCACACACACACACACATCCAGCCACACTTCATCACATACACTAACCCCATACACATACAGACATCTCTCACACACATACTCATATACACACTCCAAAAAAATAGCACACATTTAGCTTTTAAGAAAAATCTCCTGTCAACGTAATGTAGCATAATAGTTGTCATTGTTTAGTCTTAGTTTAAGAACTATTGTATCGTGAACTTGGCACGAGGATTGGCCGCGACCGCCTGTAGTTACTCCCTCTGTCCGGACCTCTCTCTCTCGTGAATCGCGCTCTTCCGCCTTGGCGGAATCGAGCGCCAGCGGTTTCCCGCGCCCGTGACTGCCTTTCACGAAAGTCGTCCTGGTTAGGGGGCCAGTCCCGCCCTTGGTACCTGCCCGGTCTGCCACCAGCGGCAAGCCCCGGGTAAGGGCCTCGGGCCGACCAGTGCTCCCCGACTAAGGGTCGCAGAGAGGCAGTCGCCCTCCGCGAAATTCCGCCCGGCACCACCATGCCGAGCCAACCGCCGCTGCGGAAGCCGACCGCTCCTGCGCCACTTCCCGCCTCGCGCCGCCAACCGGCTGCTGCACGCGAGAAGCCGCCGCAGTCGAAGCAGAAGCCACCCGCCGCTGAGCCCGCCGCTAAAGGCAAACCCGCTCCACCACCGGCCGTCAAGCCGGCCCGCAAACCGGGGAAACCGTCGCCGCCCGTGCCGAAGGTCACGCCGGCTGCTGCGCACGTCGCTGACACTGCCGGCGGGGCAGAGTCGCCGTGTCGCGCGCCGACCCAGCCGTCGACTAGGGCGCCGGCAGTCTCCCCGCATCGGACCGACTCATCGTCCGCTGGCATGAGCCAACCGGTGACGACGCCGGCGGCCACCTTGCCGCTGCGCTCACCACCGCCCAGAGAACCAAGCCCGCATGCCATCACCATGCCGCCGCCGAGACAGCGCTGCGGCCGCGAGCAAACCGCACGCCGCCGCAAGGCACCAGTGCGGCGACACAGCGCGTTTCGCCGGGCGTACCTATCTGCCTCGTCAGGTAGGGACGACAGCCCGGCGCCGCCCGTGTCACCCGCGCCCACGCCCACGCACGCCACCGCTGGGGAATGGAGTTTGTCGCCCGCCACTACCGGGGCGGGTGACGAATTCTTCCCCGCATCACCGCCGACGCCTCTGCAGACGCCGGTCCGCGCGCGCCCGCAACCTGTGGGCACCCCGCCGGACCAGATGCTCACGGAGACGCCGCGCCAGCCTCCCCGCCTACCACCGAGGCAACAAGCCGAGGCGCGCAGACGGAAGGTGCCCTCCGGGGCCCCCCCCGCCGCGCCCCTCGCCGCCGCAGCCGCGCCCCCTATCCAGGGGCGCCCCACGTCGCCATCCCAAGGGACGCCGTTGAGCATGCCGGTCCTGTCCACCTCACCGGACATGGACGGTGCTCCGGCGCCCACCACCGTCGATTACGCATCGGTTGCGGCCTCACCGCCGACACCGCCGCCGCCCGCAAAGCGGCCTGCGCCTGCGCAGCCGCGTGGCAAGGCACCGGCGATGCAGCCTGCCGCGCGAGCCCCGGCAACCCAGCCGGCCGCCCGCGCCGCCGCCGCCTCGCCGACGCCGCCCACGCCGCCGAAGATCACGACGAAGGCCCGGTACCCACCGCTGATCGTCGAGACCCTCCCCAACTGGCAGACTCACGTTCGCCGGTTGAGGGACGAGCTCGGCCGCCCAGCGAACGTGCGACCGTTCGGGAAAGGCATGCGGTTCACACCTAACGACGACGTGGAATACCGCGTCGTCCAGCGATATCTCACTCAGCTGGAAGCGACCGAGAAGATCTCTTGGTTTTCCTACTCGCTTCCGGCTGAGCGGCATATCAAGGTGGCGATCCGCGGCCTCCCCGCCGACACCCCGGCCCAGGACATCCAGGATGAGCTAAACCAGCTCTCCTTTCAGGCGGAGTATGTGCGGCCCATCCG
The DNA here is from genome assembly GCA_944452665.1 of Stenoptilia bipunctidactyla. Lineage (NCBI taxonomy): Eukaryota > Metazoa > Arthropoda > Insecta > Lepidoptera > Pterophoridae > Stenoptilia > Stenoptilia bipunctidactyla. The sequence goes on from OX101750.1 coordinate 16,009,995, forward strand.
CGCTCGACACGGGCGCCCGGGCTGCATATTCTACGCCCAGATCGCCCGTACCAAGAACGTCGCTGACGTCTACGCTGTGTCGGAGCTCTTGTGCATGCCAGGGATCAGGATTGAGTCCTGGCGAGGCAGGAGAGGTCCGGCACAGTGTCACCGATGCCAGCGGTTCCGGCACTCGTCCCACCACTGCCACAGGCCCATTGCTTGTGTGCGGTGCGGGGGCGAGCACCACGCCGCAGAGTGCCCGCGCCCGCGTGAGGAGCCCGCCACGTGCGCTAATTGCGGGGAGTCACACCCCGCAAGTAGCGCAGCGTGCCGCGTCTTCCTACGCGAGGCGCGCAACAGGAAGGCGGGCACTGTCGCCCAAACCCGTGATGTCCCAGCCGCCCCGGGCCAGGCGAGCCTTATGGCTCCCGCCAACCCGAAGAAGACGAGGAGGAGAAGGCGCCGCCGACCAGCCTCCGCCCAGTGCGTCGAGGCGGTCACGGCCCCTACCAATCACGACAAACGGCGTCGCGACTGCAGCTCCGCCCCAGGCGTAGAGCCAGTCGCGGCCCCGACCGGACATGACAACCCAGCCGGCGCCGCCGAACAGGCCGCGCCGACTGCACGGCGCCGCGAGCCAACCTCCGCCCCGCGCGTTGAGACGGCCGCGGCCCCCACCAAATCCGACGACCCCGCCAGCGCCGCTATAAAGGCCGCGCTGACGATACTCAAGACTGCCTTGCATGCTCTGCAGGTCTCCAAAGACCCAGAGCCCGCCCTGAAGAAGGGCATCCTACAGTTGGAGGCAGTAGCCGGCCATCTGACCCCCTAGTTTCCCGCGCAGATCGCCCGACGGCCGCCTGTCTTGCGATAGGCCGCCGGCGGGCTTGATCGCGGGGGAAGCTAGGCCACCACCGACGCCACGCCATCGGCCACCCAAAGACCGGCTCTATTTTTAGGGCTGCGCTGCTGCCTCCCGAAAGGGGCCATTGCCCCGAGCGGATTCCACCGTTCCCCCCTCGGGGGGGGCGAGTGACGACTTACGACGACTTGGCACGAGGGAAGAGCCTGGTGATCCCCTAGTACAGGGAAACCTAAATGGGGCACCAGTCTCCCACTTCTCTTAATATTATCTCTTATAATATAGGTAGTTTTTAATTATACTATGTAAAATATTATTGTGGGAGAAATAAATAAATTTATTATTATTATTATTAAGACTGGGTCACAAATCTTTGCGCGCTCTTGGCAGCTGCGAGGTTCATTATTTACATACATACATAACTTCACGCCTGTATCCCTTATGGGGTAGGCAGAACACCAGAGGTTATGAAACAATCTGATGTCACATTTGACTAATTTGGAGGCATTATAATAGTGGAGAGAGACTTGCAGTGACAGGGCTCAGCCTATCGCCCACAAAAAAGTCTCCAGTCTCCAAAACAGTACGCTCGGGAAGAGAAGCAGCTGGGACATTCTACGTTTTTCCTTTGCTCCCAGTCCAGCATGGAAGCAATTATTTATGTTCACATACTTATTCCGTAAATTTATTTCTCTTAGTGTTCCCCGCCAATCGATCGACCGTCCATCGATGATAGAATGGATTAGTCGACGTCGGTCGATAGTTTTTCTAGGGCAAAGAAACCGTTCGACCGTCGTTCAATAGGTGTGATACCACCCTTAGTCTCAAAGACAAGTTCTGATAAGGAACTGAATTTGGGCTTGATACTGTGGTGTGGTGTGTGTGAGTGTTAGAAATATTTATTGTTAATGATGTCCATTAAGAATATCACTATACAAGGAGCTAGTGCTCGTTTAAATTTAATAATTATAAAAAAATAAAACAAAAAGTTATTATATAATTAACTTTATTACTTCCTACATGGTTTTTACATATGTTTCCGTAAAAGAGATCAAAAATTCACATAAAAATACAGTCTCTTATAATACTGGGGGTACAGAATCATGAATACATTCAAAGATCATTCTAGACCTTTAGCTTACATCATTAAGAAAATAACACTTAAAATATAAAAAAATACATGAAGAATGGGATGAAAAAGAGTTAATTATAAATCAAACTATAGATACCTACTTAGAGAACAGAAAACAATCACAGAACTGGATAACTGATAAGAATAAACATACGAACTAACCAATTAATAAAAGCCAAAATCGTAATGGACAATCAGCCGATTTCAATAACTTAACAAAGAGTTAAAGTAAAAGTGAAGATAGAAATTCCTATACAATCTTGAGTTGAACAGATTTGTGATAGGTTTGGCACAAGACAGCAGTGCTAGCACGGATCTTTTGTCGATCGTAAGTTTACGAATGCTCGTATAGTATGGAGTCGGTTGCAAGTTTTTAGTAACAATGTAATTTTTTATTTTAAAGTTATTTAAGAGTAGAACCTGTTAACAAACATTCAAAATTAACACGGAACACATTTATTTAAGCTGACCGTGCGGCAATGGATAGATTTCAATTATTGCTTGCAAAACCGTCTCCATACTATACGAGCATTCGTAAACTTACGATCGACAAAAGATCCGTGCTAGCACTGCAGTATAGGAATTTATATCTTTACTTTAACTCTCTGGTAAGTTGGTGAAATTCATAAGTTCTTTTCAGTGCCGTTTCTTTAAGAAAACAGTGGCTATGAGTGTCAAAGGTAACAAATACCAAGTTGACACTTATGACCTGTATAAGTATAAATACTGTAGACGTATGTCTGTGATAAATACGATTAAATACATATTATTATTAATTGGTTAGATATTCTGCTGTTATCCATTCTTTAAATATAATTTTAGCTTTTCGTTATAATTGAAAATGAAACAGAAAATACAATATCACGTGATTTCTTCAGCATGTTTACCTCACACTGGATACAAAACATAGGTACACTTAATCAACTTCTCTAAGGCACTATTTCTCTAAACACTATTGTTTACAAGATATTGGTGTCATTGTGATAAACATTTATAAGAATGTAGTATAAATAAATATTTTCTTTTGACTTAACCTAATTGTGTTACGGAGTTTGTTGTGTTTGTCGCATATTCGGTGGTTTACTTAACATATTTTACTTCACGCTTTGTATAAACAAAAAAATACATTCTTGAGATGACATAATTTAAGTAGTTCGCGAAAATTTCAACAGATGGCGCTATTCATAAATAAGATGTAAAATAAAGTTAACTTCAAATTGTTGATAATTGCCCGCAATGCTATCGACATTATTAGTGTAATGTATTGTTTGATTAGTTATCACACAAAAAGACACATAATTATTGTCCTACAGTAAGACCGTTTTTAATCGAGTCATCATGTCATTAACATAGAGTATTAAGTCCCTATATTTCACATGAGATTGAAGTAAATATGCATATGTTTGAAACGGACACTGTATTACAATTTTGTGGAGTTCGTGTATTTATTATTCAGATAAATAAAATGTACACTGCAGGTGGCTGAACAGACAATAGGGAGTTTTCATTTAAGATTAAAAAAGAAGAAATAGTTTTTCACGTTAGTTGGTGTTCATGCCAGAATACTATGTTTTCTTCTTTTAGTTAAAGGCAGTCTGGCGCAGCCTAATATAAAACAAGATGTAGTTTGAAACGCATGGAATCTTTAATTGCGACAGAATCCGTCAAAGTAGGGAAGTAATTACACATTCAAATGGTAGCTATGACATCGCTGACTCTTTTGTTTTAACCGTATAATACCTCACAGCGGCGTCCATGTTTGAAAGATTGCAATCCGGCAATGTCAGTTTACTTCGCGGTTTGTTGATTTGTTTTGAATTGTTGAAAATTAAAATTACAGCTAAGCTTTGCGTAGTTTTCATGCATAATGATGATCTGTAAGTCTGTGCAGTGATATATGTTTGATAAAGATGCCGATTGTATGGACTTAGAACAAGTCGGGTCGAAGACAAAAGCGAACATTTATAGCTCAATTTCCACTGGATGAAGATGGGTTAGGTTATTTACGAATTTGAATACACTGTAAGTCAATGTTTCTTATAATTTATTAAACTTCACAACATATTTTAAATATACATGTATTGATATGTTTCAAGTAACACTAGTGCAGTGCAATTTTTATCGACTATCGATTATTCCTTTTTTCTATCAGTGCTATTTATAATAAAAGTTTATTTACCCTAAAATAACTGAAAAAAATGTCCCTTTTTAAACGTCCTCCACGTTTAATTTCATTAAAATCAGTTCAGCGACTGAGCTATCACAAATAGGAAAAGAATTTATTTGCATTAATGGTATTGATGTGCTTTAATCATTTTACTTTGTAGGTGTAAACGACGACGGGTCAAATGACAGGTCAAGAGGACTTGGCCTATTATATTGAGTAACTTCCCTCTGCATTTACCTAGAAAAGCTCTAGAAGACCAACATCTACAGTTTGATGTCACCAATCATTCAATAAGTTCAAAAGGTTTGTTGCAGTTTCTTTTATGTTGTATTATTTATGATAGATGAAAGGTACATATCATATTATTACGAATGCGACACTATTTTTTAGTTTACATAAAGAATCGCATTGAAAAATAACCACTCAGGCAAACGCAGCAACTAAATTAAAAGGTAGAACTATTTGCTTTTTATTGTAAAGTAATGTGTAAAAGTAATAATACAAAACGCGATATCACCTCTGTAGGCAGATTAACGCGTACCTTGTATGTCCCGAAATTTCGACTTGGTAGCAGAAACTATGGTCGGAGGCAGACTGAGCGAGCACTGATGTCGCCGATATGACAGGCTTAATAATGTACACTTATTTTTGTAATAATCTATACACCCGAGGTCCAAACCCTTCAGCGGCGGCAGAAGTTATTTAGCGTTAAATATTATTTTAGTTACTATATTGTATTTTTTAAATAAAATAAATACTCATATTTTTATTGAATTTTTTATTTGTTAATAAGTTGGAAGCCTTTGTCCCGCAGTCTCCACGCTGATGTTGATGATGATTGATCTCATTTTATCGATAATACTAGCCATCCCTATTTTTGGTTCACGTTGGCAATATTGATCTATTGGCGTTTTAGTTAGATTCGTTAGTTTGGCACTGAACAGATCCATGTGTATCATAAATTGGCATTGCTTTTTTTCTTGACTATGGATGTCCCGTCTCTTAAAACGTAGAGATTACTTGCTCAGTGGTTAAAGGCACCCAGCCGTAGTTACTAGGCCACGAGCTATGGATGCCAGTATCACGTGATGAGATGGACACGGTATTAGAAGTGATGTTTAAGATCAATTTTAAATGTTAGGTGGGGTGTGACTTAAGTATTATATCAAAATTTAGAATGCAAATATAAGAAATAAATACAATGACACTTCGTCAGTTAAAGTTCACTTTGACATAGGCCATCTACATATTCTCCGCTTTTTTTTAAATTCCTAATTGAAAAACTCCTCATTGACATTGACATTTCGCTTTCACTTGACAACTTTACAGAGCAGCGCCATCTATTATCGACATTTAGAACATGTTCGGGGAAAACTACTTTTTTAGCCTTACACATTACGTTATACACTACTTACGTGTTTTCTCGTGTAAATTGATCAAAACGGATTTGTGAAAATATGTACTTAATTAGAAAATTCTCATTATTATGCTCAGTAAGAACCAAATATCAGTTTCTTATAACTTACCTTAAATGAAGTAACTTAACTTTTTATAGTACATTAAGACTAATCAAAACTAAATTACTAGTTACATACTAAAAAATGAGTTTTTACAATATAAGTAAGTCTTTTTAAGTTTCGCATGGTGGGATTTTTTTTAAATAATTTTACAATGTAGGTATATTTTTCGTGGAATACATTTTGTATATTAATTATTATTAACCTGTATGGTACAGGTTAAGTTGACACAAATCATACGTGATAATATTTTTTGCTGTAACAAAAGCAAAAAATTATTAGATTCTTCAATGTCCTCTTTTGCAAAGAAAACAGTAGGGCCCTATTTCAGTACCTACTAATAAACATGATAGCGGTAAATAAAATATTATAAATCGTTGATACAAGCGAGAGGCATTAAATGAAAACACATTCAGTAGAATCCGATTATGACTCCGCTTATATTGACCAACCGCACATTATAACGTGTTTACACAGTGAAGTTTGGTTTTCATATAAATTATATAACTAAGTCGGATATAATGACTTCGCCTATACTGACATATCGCTTATTGTGACCCTTTTTTATCAAATTTTGTCTGTTTATAGTGACCGACCGTATGATTTCTAGCATCTTTGGCAGTGTTCGGGAGAGTCACGTTATACCCAATGACTATCGGCGCGTGAAAGGCTTTTTTTTGAAGGTTTACTTATTGAGTCTACTTATTAATATCTACTTTGATTTATCTCTATTTTATTCCTGTCTATTAAAATAAATCACATACTAACTTAAACAATTTATTTATCCTTGCAGCACCTATGCTTTGTATGACGTCCATTTAGTATGACTTGTTTCTTATTTCCCTTCGATGTCATTATAAACGGATTCCACTGTATACTATTAATGCCTACTCTTAATCCGAAACTATTAGAAAAAAGTTCACGAGAAGTATACGAACGAAAAAGCTTAATAATTAAGTTAAAACGTAAACATCCTTTGTAAAGATTTGGACTGACATTTTGATATTTCACGGTAAATGATAACATTGCTAGTACTTACGATCAGGTTATCTGGAAGATACAATGTTTTTAAACTAACAAAAAACTAAAAAACATTCTTGTGGCTACATTATTGCTTAGATTGATATGATTTTTGTTGTGTAGCCTGATAATGATACACAATATATGTGGTTTTATTTAATGCCTTTCGTTTTGTATCAACATTGTGTATTGAGAGTAAAATTATTATTGACCACACACAAGACGGGCTTCTAACAAAAACGAAAAAAAAAATCAGCTTTTATTGAGTAATGGATGAATAATAGATGAAATTTATGAATAATTAGAGAACATAAATTAATAGTTAATAAACATAAAAAGGTGATTGTTAAATTTAAATTACGAAATAGTTGTGAAATCATATCCCGAAACTTATTAGCAGGTGGTGAAATAAGGGCCATGAACTTCTTTACTTTCTTCAAATATTGAAGAAAATATTAATTTCTTTATAGCAGTCTATCTTAATTTTGGGTATTTCTGTTTTTTACTGACTTCTTAAACATTTTACTACAAGTAAGTGTGTGCAAAGAGTTGTATTTATTGATAAAGTTTGCATATTTATGCTATTTCCAATATCACTGGGCTCTGTAAGAAGATCAACTCACAAGTTTTGATTTAGATTATCCGAATTTAATAACGTTCATAGACGTCAATAGCACAATTGCTAAAATAACTAATAAATTTCGATTTTTGTTAAACAAACATGATTAATAGCTTGAAGTAAAAAATAAATTCGCTTGAATCAGGCGTTACTTTGCGGAAATCCATGACAACTACTATACAAAGTTACTATGCTAATTCCGCGACTTGTACTTGCACTAGTGATGCAGGATTTTCATGCGTAGGTTCACCGCCCTCCCTCCCGCAAGCATGAAGCAAGACATGCAATGAACACACACTTGGAACCCACACCACAAGCTATTACCGACACGTGTTTCGCTTCAACCGTTCGGTGGTGGTCGTTGCGCCCTGAGGATGCTTCTGGCTGAAGCCAAACACGTGTCGGTAATAGCTTGTGGTGTGGGTTCCAAGTGTATGTTCATTGCATGTCTTGCTTCTTGCTTGCGGGAGGGAGGGAGGGCGGTGAACCTACGCATGAAAATCCTGCATCACTAGTGCAAGTACAAGTCGCGGAATTAGCATAGTAACTTTTTATAGTAGTAAATAAATTTGTATTTAATTCAAGCACCATTCACCCTACCTTGAAGATAAATTGCAATAACAATGATTTAGGATAAAAGAAATTTTGAGAACAATAAAAAAACTATATACCGGTATAAAAATATCTCCAGCTTTTTTTTTAACATGATCTCTCTTAATCACTACAAAATTTAATAAAATCAAAGTAAAAATAGTCCATATAGGGTGTTCTACAACCAATGTTTCGTGTTTATAGCTAAGTTTTTTGTAATTTTTTAATATTGTTGCATACGTAACCATGGCAACGAAGGGATGCGGGGTAAATGACTCAAGTGTGAGTAACAATACATGGATGTTTTGAAGAGGTGGGCTCCTAGCGAATACATCTTTAAACCAAATGTTAGAATTTAAGGTTATCATAATATACTACGCAGTCTCATCTATGACTAATGTGTCAGAATCTACAGATTGGTTTAAATCTAAATTGTTATCACAGTTTCCTACTATTGCATTCACTAATTCATTATTTGCACTACTATCTACTTGACTATTATCATTTAAGAGTGGACTGTCTAAATCGTTGCCAATTTTGTTACTATGTTCCTGAAAATCAGTGTTTCCTAATGCATTATTTGTATCGTTAGCCTGTACCATACTTGAGATGTTACGTATGTAACTCTCCATATTAGCAGCTAAGGCGGTCATTATTTGATTTTCTATAGATAAAATAGTGTTGACATCAAATAGGTTACTTACGTCAGGTTTAATACCAGTTTTAAGTAGATTAGCTAGGATAGGGTTTGATTTTAAAGCTTCTTCGTTTCTATTTTGAAAATTGACATCTACATTCTCTTTTTCTCCATTCTTGTTGTGCGTTCTTTTGTGTAATAGAAATACATCGGGATCTTTGAAGCATTTGGAGCAATCGTTGCATTTGTAGGAAGTTCCTGAAGCTTCTGTTATTTCATTGGTTATGTCGGTTTGTGCTGTTTCACTCACATTTGACGTGTTTGAGGGTGTGGGTGACGGAGATCTAGGGTTTGTGCTATGCGGTTCTGAAATAATAATTTAGAAGCAAATTAAAAGAGGAAAATTACTGTTCAAATATAGTATATAAATACACGTTGAGTTTCGTAAAGCGTACTTGTAAGAATTATAATGAAAAATTGAGTGTGATAGATAAATTTTCAAATACATTAAGTAAATTCAAAAAGCAAGTTTTAAATCATATTTCACATGTAACTAACTCATATCAAATACAATTTCACTTCATAATGGTATAATTGAGAACAGTGGTAAACAAAAATTTATTTAATTTAAAAAAGGCGAATCATAGGGAAATATTTCTTTTCTTTTTTTAAATTCTTAACTTTTATTTTTAAATTTTTTCTTTTTTTATGTAACGTCAGCTACAAGATCAATATATATTTATATTAAATTATTTGTCAAGATAATATAAAAGAAAAAAAAACTGTTAAACGCATTATAGGTAAATTACTAAATTGTAGGTATTTTCTGTTTAACTTTACTTCATTTAGGGAACTATTGATTTATATAGTATTTATATATAGTGATTTTTATAATATATATGAAACTGTTTGTTCCTATTATGAATAAATAAATATATCTAGTATATTTAAAGGAGTAAAAGACAGGCAAACAAGAATTTGCGTTCATAAATTTTTAAGTTCACCACCACTATATGTTAAATATAATATTATTGATCTTATAAAAATCTTACCATTGCTAATAGATCCGCCATCAGACTTGGATTGCGCAGCTTTCAACGCTAACATTGTCTGCATGTAAACAGCGACTTCATAGCCTCGAACCTGTAATATGTAAATAGTAAATTTACTTTTCTTTTTCCATATGTGGATGTAAGCAAGTTTTTGGGGATTTATTGATGTTACTAACATATTTTATTGTCTTAACTTTTTACGATTCATCATTTAAATAAAACAACTTTTTAACAGGATTAATCGCGGAAGGTCCAGTCTTGTAATTGCAACTATCTCTGGCAAATAATTCAATGCAGTAAACTGACAGTTTCTCAAGTTTACCAAATCATAAATACCAAACGTTTTTCTATATTTTTAATAAGGTCCACTTATGTCAATTTAATAAATATTTTAATGATGTATTCTTTTCTTGGTTTAAAGAAATTATTTCGTTCAAAGAAAAGTTTATAGAGAACTATGGTTACTATGTGAATAAGAAATAGAAAAATATGTTGTTTCATAACTTTTTGGTGCATTAGGTTTAATAAGGCCCACTTTATTTTTTTAGGAAAATGAATCAAGGTGTAATTCTATTTTTAATGATGAATTGAGTTTCAGAAAATGTTCTTTGTTAACTAACTTTCCAGAAGTAGAATCAAAATATGGCCTCTATTAAACTAAATGTGTTTCATAAGAGCCTCTGTGGATGTTTTAAAAAAAACTATGATTTTGATTCGAAATGGGGAGTTTTCTGACAGCTCATTAAAAAAACAAAACTGTACAAAATTGGTACAAAAGGCTTCGATAGATGGCGCTTTACAAAAGGCGAAGGCGAAGAATTTATTCCACACTGCATTTTTAAAAGTAAAATAAATTAATTGATGTCTATATCAGAAATTGAAGGTATAAATAACCATAGATGGTAGATACCACTTACCTACATTATAGTTTACAGACTTAACGCCTTCGGCTTTTTAAAAGTGCCATCTATAGAGGTGTTTTGAACTAATTTTTATAAGCTGTCAGAAAACTCCCCATTGTAAAGGTATAGGTAAAATAAATACTTGTCAGGTACCGAAAAGAATAAATGATATTGAATTGATGAATTGTTAAATTATATATTATATTTTTAGCTACGATATTTTGTTTTCAATTTAGGTGGCCCTTGTTTACCGCAAGTACCTTACTTAATTTTGTTATTCAATTGTAACATATCAGAGAAGTTTTAAAGAGGTAACTCCAACAACTTGTTTATATTTTAAAACTTCTGTGTTATGTTTTTTTTTCAATAAATATGCTCATTTGTGTCATAAAAAGTTATCAGAAAAATATCAAATAGAGCCAACTTTTGTGACCTGAAGGGATTTCTTCAAGGCAACCAGAGTATTAATGCTGCTAAAACAAGCTACAGATACTAAACATATATAGAGATTTAGGGGACTGAAAACTGCTCGCGTCCGCAAGGTTTAGCCCTCGATGCCTTGTACGTGGTCCCTGGGTGGCGCTAAACGAGCGGTATCATCATCCGGCCGCGGCTTGTCACCACCCACTAGACAAAACCATGCCGCCAAATGACTTAGTCGCGTTCCGGCATGATGTTTAGTTTAGCCATTGAGGAGGATAGGTCTGAGTAATCGTGCTGCATTGGAGTACTGTTTTACCTATGGTCTCCGACAGCTTGTAAATGAGCCTACGCGCATCCCCAACGTTGCTGGCCACACTGCGTATTGCTTAGATCTTCTGCTAACAACCGATCCTGACAGATACTCGGTGTCCATCACTGCACCTTTAGGGACATTCGATCACTGTGTGGTGAAATCTGTATCGCTGTATTCGCCACCTGACACCCGCCCAAAATGCTCCAGGCGAGTATGGCGTTAGTCAGCAGATTGGGATGAAATGCGACATTTCTTCGCATCTTATCCGTGGCGGTAAACTTGTTTTACATCAACCGATCCATCGTGCTGCGCTGATGCTGTCTTAAGTGTGATAGTTCAAGCAATGGAGTACTACATTCCCCACGCTGACCTATCCCTTGAACCCAAAGCTCGCCCATGGTTTCATACTGCTTGCCTTGCCGCTGAAAAGCGAAAGCGGGAAGCATACAAAGCCTGGGCAAATGCTCGCAGAAGCAAAGTCCTGGATTCGCATGAACTTAAGAAAAGATACAATGCTGCCGCCAAGTCCCGCAAAAAGGTGATCAAAACAGCTCGTATTGCCCACATAGGCCGTATCGGAGACAGAATAGCAGCATACCCTTCGGGAAGTAAAGGTTTCTGGTCCCTTGCCAAGTCGGTCGAAACGAACTTTTGTCGCCCGTCGCTGCCACCACTGAGGAAACCCGACGGTTCTCTGGACCACACTGCTTAATCTGTTCTCTCTGCAACATTATTCTTGCTGCACATTAATGACCTTTTAACACCGGGCATTATTGATTATGCTGATGTTAGTACTTCTGTAGAGAGATATGTATCTAATGCGCGAGCTAACCCCCGTGAAATCCAGAGTTTAAGAAAGTCAATGATTGAGTGCGTTGATTTGACCTTACGGAAAGTATGGGGGGAGTCGATTTTGGTAAAATTTAGCGCATGTTAACTTGCTTTAACGTGTTAAAGTTAACTCAGGCGTGTCTATTCTCCGCAAAAAAGAGCACTTTCACATTAGCGCCCACTTTCTAAAATGTATCTGTCCCCATCACTGACCATCTAGGGCTTTTAGGCGTAACTGTAACATCCAGTTTAAACTTCGGTCAACAAATTGTGTCCATGGCCCCAGTAGTTCCGAAAAAATTTAGAATCATCTCGAAGGTACGGCGGTACTTCAGCCCTGCACAGCTTCTTAACTTATACACAGCTCAAGTGCGATCATGCATGGAGTACAGCAGTCATCTTTGGGATGGTTCAGCCAAATATCAACTAGAAGCGCTGCACTCTGTTCACCGAAGAGCCCATAAACTAATTAATAACGTCAACCTTACAACCAAAAAACTGCAGACCCAAGAGCATTGTTTAACAGTGTACTACAGGATACATTTTGGTGAGTGCGCAAGTGCTCTGATTGAACGAATTGAACCCTTACCCTTTAACCATCGGACTACTACACGCAGACAGAACTTCCATCCGTATGTGGTAGATATTCCGAAAAGTCAAACAGTTCCTTTTTGATAAGGGTCGCCAAGGTTTGGAATGAACTGCCTGCGTGTATTTTCCCTGATCAGTATAGTCCTAGTACTTTTAAGCGTCGAGTGAATAGGTTTCTCGTGGATGGAATAATTTTTTTCATACAAACTAAAACATCATATATTTCTTGTTCCCGTGGGAATTGCTTTCATAACACAACCAGTCATTTTTTGAAGAACCCTTATGCCAAGTATCATATCGGTGCACTCAAGGAATAAGATTTTTCATACAAACTAAAAAGTCCAATTATTCCCGTTCCCGTGGGAATTTCGGGAATTCCTTCCTTAGTGCAACTACTACATCCCCTAAAGAACGTATGTTCCAAATTTCAGCTCTCTACGCCCAGTAGTTAGGGCTGTACGTTGTCTGTCAGTCACTCAGTAAGTCAGTCAGTAACGGAACAGTTTTATATATATTGATGAAAAATGGTACCACAATATTTTTTAAGACATTTGTATTTCAATTATAAAATTACAATTAATTGAATTCATTGTGATTAATAAACTTTGCCAATTGCTACATTACTTTAATATTTTTCTTGAGCACTCAACTACCAAATCATTGTCTTACTCTTAATTTAACCTCCTCAAGCACCAGCCCAAAGTACCCAGCTCACCAAGGTGTCTCTTATATCATGTGTCTCTTACAAAATATCTTATATCATCAAAATACATGAAAGTTCCTAAATAAACAATATCAAATTGTTTTTTCTTTATTAAATCATCTATCTACATAACCATATATGATTTTGTTAATTAATACAGCAATCACACATCTCATTATGACATCAGAAGAAGTTTATGGACATATGTGTGCTACGGGTCAAACTTACCAAATCTTGAGGCATAAAATTTTGAAAACTAGCCGGGTCAAAGGATCCATTGAAACTGTTTCTACTTGGGGAAGATGTGAGAGCATTTGCACTGGCTCTTCTAGGTTTTGCCCATGGTAGTGGAGTTTCAGAGGGAAGATTCTGAGAAGGCACTGCATCTTTTCTAAGAGTCCTCCACTGACCTGAAGAGAAGTAGATGTTGCATATATTGTTTTTATGATGGATTACTTTAATATGAGAACAATCTAAGAAGAAATATTTGGGTAAAAAAAAAATTGCAGCAATTTATAATTCTTAGATTCATGTATGTATCTATCAAATATATTGCATTACACACAAAAGTTGTATAGAAGCAAAATTGAGCATGATTGAATTAATAAATTTTTGAAGTATAATAATTTTGAAGTTAAATTATAATTAAGAAATAACAAATTCATTCAATATCCCTCGGTGTGCTCTAATATAAAAAATTACTAATTTTAACTGATGCATTGTTAAAGCAAATAAGAATATATGGTTTTAAAAAACATATTTTTGATCCTTTTCCTTGATAAAATTATTTTGTTAACTGTAACTTTATTCTCTAATGTGAAAACAACTTGTACCTACTTTACTCTGCTTCTTGATAAAACTGTAGGTACAAATATCATACTATATGCTAGACATATGCAAAACTGAGGTGCTAAGAATAACGATATAAAAATGAATACTTGCGATTTAAAATAGCATCAAAATTGTTATTATTTTTTAGCTATTTTAACAAGTAACTATTTTAAAAACAACACGTACCTTTATTTTTTCCCACGCTGGTTATAGTATAATCCTCAGCTTTGAAGTGCAAACTACAAACTTTAGAGTATTTAGTGTAAGGTTTGCCTCGTTTCAGAACTTCATTCCATAAATTTGCTAACTCTTCATCTCTTGGAAATTGATGAAAAGATACGTTTTTAGCTTTGCCCGCCATAGAAGTGCAACGCGGCACAGTACAGTAATACGGCATTTTATAAGCTGTCTGCGCTAAAATTATCACTTAATAACATATCTAACACTTAATTCAACGTTAGCACAACGCTTCAGAATTAATAATAAATGTAAAATAAACAAAAAATATTACACAAACACCAACCAACCAAGCGCCGATGACATTCCGTAAAAAAAAAGGCACAGCATTTTTTTTTTAGTGTTGCCAGTAAACGTCAGCAAAAACTACTATGCATGACATTTATGCAGGCAGAGCGAGTACGAGTAGTCACAGGATAGTTAGTTTCACATCCTCTTGATCATTTGATGCTACATGGGAAAAAACAATTATTATAATTATTAAGTTCTACCAGAATCTAATGGGAAAAAAACAAAAATAACAATTTTCATATGGCAAAAAAATATGTCATCTGTCAACGTAAATTTCGAGGAATTGTTTTTGGTTTGGCTTCAAAGGATAATAGCCACGTTGCATGGAAGTTTTACCCAGCCTCAGTGCAAAATAATTTATCTCAAAAAACTGTCAATAGTGAGTAATTAAATACATGCATGGGGTTAAACATTTTTCTAAATGTTTATTGATATAATAATACTCTTTACCGTTTCTCCACTTTTTCAGCTGAACGACTATATAAATTGATTTGAATGAAACTTGGTACATAGATAGATAAGAGCCTGAATAAATATCGCTCATGAAAACGAAGGCGGAAACTAGGCCGATATATGCCATTTTACTGAAACATTAATATAACTCCTGACTAACCTCGAAAGCAATTTCACACTTGAAGAAAAATATTTCGTTCATTCCAACTATAAAGTATTTAATTTAAACATTTTTAGTAATAACTTGAGGAATATATGATTGCCCCCAGGCCTTGGTTTTTTTTGGTCATTGTGCTTTCCTTTAAACATTTCCCTAGTATTGCAAGCGTCAATTTCTTGTTTCCCTTTTTGCCATCAGGTTCTGGTAGACCTATAGCACACCCTACTAAAATCATCTTTCATCGTTTTTTATACTTTTATTTTAAACTGTAGGTAGTTAAGTAGGTAGTTAAGTAGCAAAAATAACGCTAACGATTCAACTCAACTCAATTCTTTCGACGAAATGGCAACCAGCCGTTCGATACTAAACGACTAGCTATTACTGCCAGAATCACATGTTGTAATAGACACGATATTAGAATTAATTAGGCAAAGAAATTCTTGACACAGCAAGTGATGCGCAACGAAGACCGGACTATAAGTTATCTAAAATAATGAACAACACAATTAAAACCATCAACAACAGACAAGTTTAATATACATTTAGTAACACACACATTTATAGTACCTAACTACATATTTAAAAATAAATATTACTGGGATTCAAATTGGAAGATAGGAATGGCGGAGGGGACTAGGGAAGAGAGGCTGGATAAAAGGCGGGGATTAATTTTATTACGCCAGTGCGTTGAAATTCGGAGGGATCTCGGAAGACAGTTAAGTTTATGGTGGAGAGGATGGGAGGACAGTTATTGGAGTGTTCTGACATAAAACCTATCGGCAAGGAACTGTCTGTGGACTTGAAGGGAAGGTTCGGCACATTCAACTCCCATGGCGTCGTTGGTGGGAAATGATTTCATTGCACCTAGGATAATTACCATTGACTTGTTCTGGATTTTAATAATTAAAATCAGAATTATTCTGATATAGAGACCTGTTTTGCTGTAGGGTTCCAGCAGAAATGAACCATAGTGGTACATAGTCAATGACGCTTGTCATTAGGGCATTATACAGTAGTTTTTGAGTGTATGGGTTAGGTGAGGTCCCCACCATACACCGCCGGAGAGACACCGGAGCAAATTAATGTTAGCCTCACATTTTCAGGGAATATTTTTATAAAAGTACAATATATATTTAGATGTCTTGAGCCTGATAGCTTCGAATCGAGAATAATTCCAAGGAACTTAGTTTCATAGACAATAGGGATTGGTTAGTTTTGTCTTTTCCTAGTAAAGTCCAAGACACTACTCTTCGAAAAGGAGGGATTATGGGAGTTGAGCCAGTTGCCTAAATAGGATAGGACAGTGTTAAGTTGGTGTTAAGGGGATTGGAGGCAGCTGGCAGCCTCAATTACCCTTAATCGAAGGGAAAGGGCAAATATCATCAGCATATTGGAGGATGTTAGCAAGGTCCTGCTATACTGTTCTAGCTGCAAATTAAGCATGCTGGTGTAGGATCAATTTATGATAGTTTTTATAATAGCTGTTTCGCCCAGTTTTAACCGTTCAATTTCGAATCCCGCGGAAATATCGGGATAAAAAGCCTATGTGCTATTCCCTATTCCAGACTGTACGTACACTTTCATAGGTATGCCAAATTTCATCCAAATCTGCTAAGCCGTTCGGCCGTGGTTGACGAATAAACATCCATTAGTAATAGTAAGATTATAAGCAACACCGATGTGGCTGCGTGCGACAGACACGTTGATTGTGAAACTCGACCGAAGTTAGGGGGAAGATAGTTAGATAGATAGAAGTTAGTCCATATCTGCTAAATAAATTAGTATATTTTGTTTGGCAATACTTGAACAATATGAGCCGGCCAGCCATGTTTTTCCAAAATGCTGGGAAGTGGGAACAGGAAAAATGTGATAGATGTCAAAATTTTCAAGGTTGTTTGATGATTGAATTTTTTTAACAACGTGATAATATTTTTTGTAGTATAAGTGTATCAATAAAATTATCTTTGTGCGATACAAGTATAGCGTATCATCTAATGATAAAGTTTTTAGTCAAAACGAAGCGATCATAACCGCAACTTGACTTTGAAATAAACTAAACAAAGTGATTAGAAAATTATAAAATGGGTTATTATTGCACCGTGCCACAATGCACTTCATTAGCCGGCAAGACGAAAAACGTGAAATTCCATCGTTTCCCTCGTGATGTTACAATGGCAGACAAATGGAATACTATACTGAAAAGAGGCAAGCCTTATACAAAATACTCAAAAGTGTGCAGTTTACATTTTACTCAGGCCGACTACAATGTTACAACAATGGGTAAGAATAAAGGTATTCGGGATTCTCGTAATTGTACTGTTCATTGAAAGTTTGTGAGGTTGTTTCTTGACCTGTTATTTATGGTTCATTTGTTGATAAACAAATGATCTTTACCAATGTGTTTTTCAAAGAAAAATAATAAGGGTTAAGTTTAATTACAAAATGACTTCACATTTTGGTATTTAATAATATCTTTAGTATACATTGGCAATCAAAAAAGTTATCTAATAAGACAAAATAAATATAATTATGCAGTGCTTCTGACTATCTGGTTCCATAACTTAATTTTAGATAAGAATTCCTAATTTTATCTTGCATGATGTGCTGCATTATCTCTCTTTTGTGTAGCTACCTATTAAATACATTACTTCACAGTCAGCGCTACAAAGCTTTTAGCATTCATAGGTTTGAAGCTTTCTTTGTTATTATTTAATTTTAGAAAATAATATAAAACACTTCATAGCCAACAAACAAATAGTATCTATAAAAGGCCTTATTTTTGCATTCAGAAACATCTATCTCAAATTCTGTTAATTTAGTAATTACCCTTTTGAATACTTATCAAAGTACCTACACATTTATTTATTTTTGAATTGGGTTCAGTAAATTCAATATATATAGGTATTTGGACACACCCACATTCAAATACTAATCTTTGAGTATTATTACTTAATAGATATTAAAATACTTTGGTTACCTAACTCTCAATTTATTATGTAAGTGTTTACCCTGTATGACAACAACATGAGATGCGGACAGGAGCCCTTGTTTAACAAGTATTTGTTTATTCTGCTGATATTTGATATCCCTTTTGTTTTTCTGTATGTGTTTTTAGAACATAAATAACATTTTATTTTAACCTGTGAGTGCATCATTATAATATTTCATAATTTATTTATCAAAAAACATAATCTTCATCTTTATTTTTAACTTTATATTTTCTATTGCTATATTTATTTAATTTATCCTATGAAGAATTAGTAAAATCCAGATTGTTTTTTAATAAACAGTGTACTGAATTAACTTTGAACTGTGATGGCGTATGCCTGTGGCATTGAATTTTTTTATTACAGTCTAAGCCCGCATTTGAATTTATCTCACCTGATGGTAAGTGAAGATGGCAGCACACAGGCTTAAGAAAAAACAGTCTCTTCATTAAATATTGCCAGAACTCATCTCACAGTAACAGCCCGTTCACACACGGTCAGTTTTACTGTATACATTTTACCAGATAATTTTTTTTTTTCATTGATGGCGCATGGAGTTGTATGAGCGACTTCACATATGGTACAGTATTCAGTATACATATTTGCGATACAAAAAAGGTATCCAGTAAAACGGATCATGTGTGGACGGGCTGTTAGAAATTACACATTAGACAGTACAAATATTTAATTAAGTGATAAACTCAATGTTTATTATGTATAATTTATTAATTGGAATTTACATGATTAACTTATAATAATTATATTAATTATTAATACTGTGTCCCACAAAACCATGGTGGTTTGACTGTGGGATCGAGTCTGCGTACAATTAAACTTTAATAATTATTCCAAACTATTGATAAAATTAACTTACGTAATATTATGTTTGGTATGTAAAACTAGTCTATTTAAAAAGTAGGTAATATTTTTTAAGTTTATTTTTAAATACATTTTTTTTGTTTCCCTTCTAATGTCCTCTGGGAGGCTATTTAACAGATAAGGCAAGCGTTTTTTTAAAGTTCTGTCCTCATAATAATTAAAAATTCTTGGTACTTTGTACCCGCTGGTGGCCACTGAACGGGTGTTGTAGGTGTTATTAACTAACATCAGTTCATGCTTCTGGTTTGTAAAATTATTTAAAACAAAATTATGATGTTGTTCCTTAATGGTTTTTAATGGAAAATTATAAGAACTGCATATCAATTGTTATACAATAAACAAAGTCGTTGGGGTGCCGTAGTTACTGTGTGTAACTACGTAAACATACAATGTCGCAGGTTAAGCAACATTCGGTAGGGTCGGTACGTGGATGGATGACCGCCAATTATTCATTTCTCACGGCGACTTCCGTGCTTCGGAGGGCACGTTAATCAGTCGGTCCCGGGTGCTGTATACGTCTATACAGTAGTCGTTAGGGTTTGTCAGAAACCAGCGCCCCGAAAATTCTGACATCCGCTACCCTGCACTGGACCTGCATGGTTGATTATGGCCTTTACCTCCTCACCCAGAGGAGAGACTCATGCCCTGTAGTGGCTCATTACAAAGAGTTGTGATGACAATAAATAAATAACAAAATATAGATCACTTCATGATAGATCATATTCTGTTGCAATCAAGTGTGTTAACCCAAGCTTTATAATCAAAATAAAACTGCAAAAAATGTTTCCACCTATGACTGTTATATGCCTTGAAACAATTGAAACAGTAGCCATTTGTACTTAAAAAAACACACTTCACTACCTGCAAAAAATATAAATTATGTTAGTTTAGTATAGAACAGAAAAAAATTGGTTTTTATTTTATTTTACATCAAATTTAAAAAGTTAGGCACATATTCTCATTCAAACAGCTATAAATCAATGAATGCAGAGGATTAAAATACTGACTTAAAGAACATTGGCAGAAAGCAGTACAGTGCTAGTACATTATTTCTTGGAGTTCAGATGACATGTAGCGTAATGAAACAATTACCTACTTTTGTCTTGAATATATTTAGCTATAAATAACGTAAAAATACTACGTTAAGAAATAATGTTAAAAATGAAACGTTAAATACATCATAAAAATCATTTTTGACTGGACAGATGACTTCCTTGACTGATTCATGGTATTTTTTTATGAAAAACTAGATTAAATTGACAAGTGTGTCAGTTGTGTGATGTAAATCTAACAGCAGATTTTATTACTGAAGTAAATTTCTTTGAATAAAGAAAATGAAGCTTCCATTTTTCTTTATGTAATAAGTAGTCACGTCTTTAGTACAAAATAGCAAAAGTTCTTCGCACATTCCCTTATTATTAAACGTAGCAGGGTACCCCATCTGCCTATCATTCTTTACCAAAACTTTGGCTAAAGTGAAATGTTATCTATGTTGATAGTACCTATCTGTTTTGTTTTTTTTTTTTGAAAAGTGCATTCTTTTAAAGTGCTTATTGATTTATTGAATATTGATTTGATGAAATTTAAATGGGACCTCAGAAGTTGTTATTTTTTAGAATAGCCGTGTGGGGCGGCATGGAATAGTCTTACTGCCCCTGGACACGGTAATAATATCATACAGTACTGTAACTCAACTGTACTTTTGAAAGAAATGCCTACAGTCGCGGGGTACGAAAACTGTCCGCCTCCATAATTTTAATGCCATTTGCGTACTTTGTGTTTCTATTTAGTTTTGTGATTGTAGATATACTTCTCTATATAACCAAAAATAGGTTAATTTCGAATCGCGCGGGAATTTCGGGATAAAAAGCCTCTGTGCTATTCTAGACTGTACACTATCACTATGCCAAATTTCATCCAAATCCGTTGAGCCGTTCTCCCCTGAATAAGGAACAAACATTCATACATCCAAACTTTCACATTTATAATATTAATAAATTAACAAATAAATACTTAGTGACTTTAATAAGAAGTGTTAAATAAATGTGCGTGTTGTTTTTGAGTGGTACATTTAATTAGAAAACCAAAAACAGTACAAGATGTAGAAGTCTATAACAGCACTGAGAATGCTGATTCTTTCACAGTACATTCTACATATGGTATATAAGCTAACCCTTAAGTTTTATCGCTCCACTAGCCACCGCGCGCGATTTTACCCGCGTAACGTTTGATCCCGTGAGAATTTCGGGATAAAATATAGCCTATAACCTTCCTCAAGAGTTGGGCTATCAAATGCAAAAAGAATTTTTCAAATCCCACTTGTAGTTTCTGAGACTAGCGCGTTCAAACAAACAAAAAAACAAACTCTTCAGCTTTGTATATTAGTATAGATTTTGTTCCACTTTGTATATTCTATTCGCCATATTAAATACTTGAACTGCGGAGGCATAGCTTGTGATTCATCCGTTTTTATGAAGGTTAAATACTGTATGCCCGTGCGCTGGATAAACGTATCGCAAAAGGCGACTTCACCGGAACACATCACCGCCGGAGCGGTGGTATTTCGCGGTAGATTTTGCAATCAGTGTGGTCGCTAGCCAGTCACCAAGCGGGGTTGGTAGGCTTATAAAATCAACAAAAACATGTTAAAAATTAACTGCACTTTTTCTCCTTGTTTTGTATAAATAACTATAACGGAAAACCGCTATCTACTGCGGTCGCGTTTCCTATTCGATTTTTATGCATATGTCGCAGTAATATGATGAAAACAGAGATTTGTTCAATTCCATAAGTGATTTGATCAAATCTCGGAGGATGTTAAAATAACAACATGATTATGAAAAGACGCTGATAATCCGATTTTAAAACTTTTGACCCAGGGACACTTTACGGTTCACAGACCTCTTTGCTCGCTCGGCTCGCGCACGTATGGCCTATATGACACCAATAGGATAGGCCATATACGCCGAACCTATCCATTCCGAATACATATTCTGTAATTTTTGTCATTTCGCTCAATGAATTGTGGCATTTTTTGTTCAAATCACTAGATTTTTTCAGGGAAAGATAACATCATGTTATTTTAAGATCTTCCGGGACTTGATCAAACCACTTAGGGAATTGACCAAATCTCTGTTTTTATGATAGTACTGCCACACATATATTTTTTTAACGGTGATATCACAATTAATAATAATATTAGTGAATAAATAATTAATATTTCGGACTTTCGCACCGTATTATCTAGCTCAAATTAAATTTCCTAAAGAACTTGTGTTATGGATACTAGATAACGGAACTTAAGGAATATACTTACTTACTTACATATTTAATATATTGTAAACATCCATGACTTGACGACTAATATATGTGTTCATCACAAAAATATCCGCCGTCGTCGCCGTGATTCGAACCCAGAACTTCTGGCTTAGAAGACAATGCATGCTACCACTACACCAGCCGGTTAAAACAGATGTCTTGAAATCGCGTAAATTAAAAACAATCAGTGTTGATAAATAAATATTACATAGGTCATGTCTATAATATGTTAAATATATTTTCTATCAGCAATCAAGATTTTGACGACCACTTTGGCGATGGGGTAAACCTATCTGCCTCAGATGCCAGTGGTTGCGGGTTCGATTCCCGTACGGAAAAAAAAAGTTCCGTGTCTGGGTGTTTATTTATTTATGTATTTATATTCTAGGATCCCCCTTAGTTCGCTACATGGTATCCCATAACACAAGCTATGCTTACTTTGGGGCCATGTAGTTGGTGTGATTGTCTGGGGATTTTATTTTATTTTTATTTATTTAAGATGTGAATCACTATTTTAGCAAAATCGAATTTTATATTTTCAGAATGTTATCTGATCTGGTCACTAAGTCATCGTAGCTTCTATCGTTCGGTATGGTAGGTTAGCTATGTGGGCGATCATTTGGAGCCTGTTGCGGTTAAGGGCTATGAGTGGAGAAGTGGCGACGACCGGCAGGTGTAGGGGTAACGCACATTGCCTTCTATGCCAGAGGTCCTGGGTTCGAATCCCGGCGGCGGCGGATATTTGTGTGATGAACACAGATATTAGTCGTCAAGTCATGGACGTTTATATGTTTATTTAAGTTTATTTTCTAATAAAAAATATGTATTTATTCAATATGTATGTTTATATATTTCTTAAGTATATCAGTTAACTAGTATTCATAACACAAGTTCTTTAAGAAACTTAATTTGAGCTTGATAATGTTGTGTGAGTGTCGGAAATATTTAATGGTCTTGTGTACTGGACCATTTCCTGCGCTCGATAATTTTGCCGAATCAATTTTGATGATTCTTGTTTTCATTCAATAGATGTTGAAGAGGTTGTCTTGTATAAATTTCATCAAAAGCAATAAAGGATCTAATCTACTTTCTGATAAAAATTAAAACTTACAAAAAAATATGAGGTACGAGGGCAGGTCAATAAGTCCGTGACTTATGGAATAAATCACAGATTTTTTGATAAAGAAATCAGTTTATTTTTCAACGTAGTCTCCCTTGAGCTCTACACACTTTGTCCAATGCTTCTCAATTTTTTTTATCCCTTCCAAAAAATATGATTTGTCGAGGTCCTCAAAATAGGCCTTTGTTTGCAAGATGACTTCATCATTGGAGTCAAATCTTTTTCCACCAAGCCATTTCTTCAGGTTTGGGAACAAGAAGTAGTCACTCGGAACCAAATCTGGAGAATAGGGCGGATGAGGGAGCAGTTCATAGCTCAATTCATGGATTTTTGCCATGGCAACTGGACATGTGTGCACCCTTGCATTGTCTTGGTGGAAAAGAACTTTTTTTTTGGTCAAATGAGGTCGGTTTTTTTTCAAATCGTCATTGAATCGGTCCAATAAGTTGGCATAATATTCCCCATTGATTGTTCTTCCCTTTTGAAGGTAGTCAATGTGGATTATTCTGCGTGCATCCCAAAAAACAGTCGCCATAACTTTATTGGCTGACAAACCCACCTTGGCCTTCTTTGGCGCCAATTCACCCATAGAAACCCACTGTTTTGACTGTTGTTTGGTCTCTGGTGTGTTGTGATGGATTTCTACAACCTAAAAGTCGTGTATTTTTTTTGTAATTTTCACCGAATCAGTCCAAATTTCATAACCAATGTGATGTTTATTTGTTATTAAAGTTCCTTGCGAACCAATAAAATGAAAAAAACTATAGGTATGTTAAGGGGCTGGTTTTTTAGGTAGCGCACATTCCCAAATTTTTCGGCTTTACTAAAGAATTTCATGGACTATTTTGCATTACATCTTAACAAAAAATACTTTAAATGCTAGCAAATATCATAATCTTTCAAATGCGACCACTTTTGTGCATCGGGGTGACATGGAAATGAGAAAAAAATGACTTTCAGTAAACTTGTAGCAGTGCGAGATATTAAATTTTAAAATGGCTGTCAGTCGAGGAGTGAGGGTTGCGACCCCCCTTTGTATAGTATTTTGTCGATAGAATTTAACGTGCTTCCATGCTGGACATGGAGCGAAAGAAAAACATAGAATTTGCCAGCTGCTTCTGTCCAATTTTTAAAGCTGGTTCGAAATTTTTGGTGGATAACTATAGACCTATCTCTCTTTTGGGAGTTTTTTCTAAATTACTTGAAAAAATTGTTAATAAACGACTTGTAAAATATCTAGAAACACACAAACTAATATCTCCCAGGCAGTTTGGTTTCCGCTGTGGTTTGAGTACGGAAGATGCAGTGTCTCTTTTAACAGCTACAGTATCATCTCATTTAGACAAGAAACAGTCTTGCATCGGAGTCTTTCTAGATTTAGCTAAGGCCTTCGATACTGTCTCCGTTCCAATACTGTTAAGGAAACTTGAAGGTATAGGTATTCGTGGTATTGCCTTAGAGTGGTTCAAAACTTACTTAACGGACCGGAGACAGTGTGTGAAGGTTAGTGGGCTTACTAGCAGTTATAAAAACATAAATTTCGGTGTCCCCCAGGGAAGTATTTTGGGCCCAACGTTATTTATACTATATATTAATGACATCCATAAACTTCACATAATAAATTCAAAAATTGTATGTTACGCGGATGATACAGCAGTTATTTTCCATGGTCGTAGTTGGGAAGAGGTGATTTCTATAACTGAGCAGGGTATGGCCGTCATTTGTGAGTGGTTGCAAAGTAACCTACTAACTCTCAACACTACAAAAACGATGTATGTCTGTTTCCACAAAACCGCGGCATCCAAACCCAAATTCATTACATCCATTAGGATCCACTCGTGTAAGCAAAATACTCATAATATCTGTGCATGCGATTATTTGACAAGGACACCTGTCATTAAATATCTAGGGCATGGAATTAATAAGTACTACGTACAACTGGAAGGCTTACTGTGCGTCTAAGCACGTGCCGAGTGAGAGGTCATAAATCTTGGTTTGTCCCTTTCTAACTAGTGTAACCATTCTTACCTGTATACATTGGACATTTAGATAATCGCTCAATGCCTACGAATAAATTTAATAATAATAAATGACGTGCGTACTTAAGGCAAATCAGCCAGTGTGATGTGTGGTTTCAATAAGGTTCGAAGAAAACAATCCACAGCTGTACAGCGCACAGTTTATTTTAAGCCACAAAGTTTGTATAGAGGAGAAAATATAAATTTACTGAGTCTAGATACTATTAGAAGTGCACTAATGAAAGCAGGAGAAAGTTCTTATCACGGACGTAGTTAAACGAAAAAGATCCAGTCCACACGAAGTCACTTTCGAGATATCGGCGTGTAAAGTACATATGTGATTTGCTAATTGGCGAAGAGTTCCAAGATAATTCAAAGTACTAAAATTTGTGTCAAATAATATTATTTTCTTTATTTTTATAGTATGGCTTGACATAGTTTCTTATTTTGTGATATATTTGTTAATTTATAAGACTGGATCCTTTTTCCGAAATCAAATTTACACCACCAAGCTCTTGCGTTCGGTCAGCAATTATGATCCAAGATATTAGGCTTTTAAAAAATATATATTATTTGATATTTAGCTTCTAAATATTATCACTATTCCTTTTATTTTCGCCAATTACAATAATTTTACTTTAAATAAATAATGAAAAATCCTTAAAAACAATTTATTTACGTAAAGTTGGTACAAAGTTCAACATACGAAAAGGTGAGCGAGGTGGGGTGGTCTGTTAACTAACTAGCCCAAAAGATATTGCCTAGGACTCAAGTTTTTTTTTAAAGTACCTAATTAAGTTCTCTCGTCATTTTTGCTGAAGGCCATGGAAAAGGTCGTGGACATGTGGATCAGGGAAGAGATCCTAAGCTCGTGCCCACTGCATCCAGCGCAATATGCCTACCGCAAAGGCAGGTCCACAAAATCTGCGCTACTTGAGCTGACAGATAAATTGGAAAAGGCCTCTGACGACAAACAAATTGCCCTCTGTGCTTTCATGGACATAAAAGGAGCGTTCGACAACACGCCCATAACCTCCATTCTAAAGGGACTGGCAGAAAAGGGGGTGGACCAGACCACGAACAGATGGATAGAGGCAATGCTCAGAACCAGAAAGGCAAAACTAGAACTCAATGGTTGTAATCATGAGATTCAAACCACACGTGGATGTCCACAAGGCGGTGTTTTATCACCACTGCTTTGGACTCTCACGGTTGACCCCCTCCTTAACAGGTTAAGCCAGAAAGGCTATGAGGCCATAGGATACGCAGACGACATCACTATCATAGTTAGAGGTCCATGTCAGGAAGTCCTATCTTACCTAATTCAAGGTGCCATTAATATAACCTTAAAATGGTGTAAAGACAATGAACTGTCAATCAACGCCAACAAAACAATAATAGTACCATTCTGTAACAAAAGGAAATTGGACAAACTTAGACCGCCTTCAGTCAACGGATTGCTACTTAACTTTTCCAAGGAGGTGAAGTACCTGGGCATCACCTTTGACCAAAAACTCACTTTCAACAAACACATTGAGAATGTGATTCATAAATCCAAAACCTCATTATACTTATGCAGTCGTATGGTGGGATCAAGATGGGGTCTTAAACCCAAGATGATCATGTGGCTTTATACTGCCATCGTAAGACCAATCATCACCTATGGGTGTGTGGTGTGGCAGAAAAAGACCTACCAAAAGACGGTGATTATGGAGCTTAACAAACTTCAAAGATCGGTTAACATCATGACCACTGGAGCCATGTCTACCACGCCAGGACAGGCATTGGATGCACTGTTAGATCTCCCGCCCTTACATCTGACAATACGCAAGGAGGCGGCCGTAGGAATGCTGAGGGTGACAACGCAGCTCAAAAAGACATGGCTGTCTGCAAACCTAACCCAGCTCAGGGACAGGGTTTACAGAAATCCAATACTAAGCATGCCCTCGGACAGCACAATGCCGGAGATGCTATTCACTAAATTCTACCAAGTAGAATTCCCAAGCAGAGAAGATTGGAGCAAGAGCCGGGTAGTCTGCGAGGACTACAGCCACATATGGTACACAGATGACTCAAAGATGGACACCAAGGTTGGCTATGGAATTCACGGGGTGAGACCCAAGTATGGAGCTAGCCTCAACATGGGTCATTACCCCTCGATTTTCCAGGCTGAAATTACCGCCATTCTATCATGTGCGGAAATCAGCCTAAACAGAGGCTACAAAGGGCAAACCATATATATCTTCTCTGACAGCAAAGCTGCACTAATGGCACTTGACTCTTCAAGGGTTGACTCCAAATTGGTGAAGCAATGCCATGAAACGTTAAACAGGCTGGCAAGCCATAATAGAGTTTTTATTAAATGGGTTCCAGGCCATTCCGGTATAGACGGCAATGAAGTCGCTGATGAACTCGCGAGGGCAGGAGCAATGGGTAGCCGGTACGGTTCAGAACCATTCTGCGGCATCAAGAAGAGCCTAACGCGTTTAATACTCACCACCCAGTGCCTCTCAGAAAGCAAAAGCCTCTGGGAACTTTCACTAGTATACACATACACAGAATCGGTAGTATCTCTTAACGAACCCCAACTACGCGCAGTGGCAAGATCACTAACGGGACACTGCAAACTAAACAAGCATATGTCCAACCTGGGTCTCACTGACTCGGCGCTCTGCAGATACTGCAAAAGCACAGAGGAAACCCCTCTACACCTACTGTGCCGCTGCCCCGCAGTTATGCACAAGCGCTCCGCTCACCTGGATAAGCACGAGCTGGATCCAAAAGAGATTAGGTGCATCGCCGTAAGGAAAATCCTAAATTTCCTGGACTCCATTGGAGTGTGCGGCGATAAAATACTCCTACCTAAAGGGATCCAAAATACTTTGGATCCCTTTAGGTTTTTTATTTAGATACTAATATTATTTATCAAAATAGTTCCAAATAGCTTGGATCGTTTTTTTGTGTTTAAAAAACAAAATGATGAGGCATAAAACAACCCAGTCTGTTTGGTGCCTTTCTTAGTAATTTTGTTTTAAAACTATGTGGGAGCCACAAGGCTTGGATCATTTAAGCTGAAAATAAATGTTATCACCCCATATGTGTGGATTGGTTCCATCGTTGCTTTATTCATGCAACTTAGTGTTTTTTGCTTGGATCTTTTTACTGGTCAATAATATTCTTATTTAGCAGCAAATCGGTGTATTTAAGTAATTTTTGGTAATTTTGTGGGATGGATCCTTTTCGTTTAACTACGTCCACTTAAGGATCCTAGGGCGTGGATCCATCTCAACGGTACGGCGGCCCCGTATGCCGTGTCTGTTTACCGGCGCCGTTGCCGGTAAACAGCGCGGCACCGCACTGTGCCATGGCACCCACCACCGTGCACAGCACCGTACGGCACGGCGCCGTACCGTATAGATGGATCCACGCCCACACGCATGTACCTACTCATAGGTTCACGGATCGTAAATTTCGACTGGAGAGACGCGAGATTCGATGTCCAGTGCGGCAGCAGCGGCCGGCGCTCGGGCATCCAATTCGGAAACAAAGGATGTGTGGTAAATAAAACAAAATTAAATAGTACCAATATTTATTATTTATCTTTGAAATTATAATAATAATAGGATTCACTAAGCCCGTTATGGTTCTGTATGGCTTTAAACTATGAATTCTTGCTCCATATTTGCCAGGTCGTACCCCAATCTGTCTTACTGAGTATATTTATTTTATTTATTTATTTACCCTTTATTATACACAATAAAAAATACAGAACAAAGAACAAATAAAAAGTAAACAATGTATACCACGGCCTCCCCCACAATTCTTGCTCCCACAATATCACACATTTATTATATATGGACGACATACGTTATATGCCACAAACATTACAGATTTATTTAGACTCGTAGATATAACCCAAATATTCTCTGATGATATAAAAATGCATTGCATTTTTTCTTTAACTCCAAATCCGAAGGCAATCTGGAATTGTAAAAAAAAAAATTTACTATAGTATTTATTTAGTTTGTTTAGGTGTGTAGATAGATTTTCGCAAAAGATCAGTAATAAGCCTACAGACCAATAAAATTATTGAAAAACTACATTTATTACTTTATTAGAGAAGAAATCAGGGGACTACGAAACGTTAATTTAGGGTATTTTTAATACAGATCATTTAACGTTTGATATACTTATAATGCAGAGAGAGTTGTAAATAGTGAATTTCTTTGTTAAGTATTTAGTGATATAACAAGCTTAAATCCAGTACATAATTTAACAATGAAAATGTTGTCACCCTAGTTCCTATTTATGTCTAACTTACCTGTGAAAAGATAATCCACAGCCAGGATAAGATTCTTTTCCACACCCACTCACAGCACATATATTGTTCACCATTTTTACAATACAATTAACCAATATAAATCCAATATAAAGCACTTTTTGAAACCCAGAAAGGCAAACAAGTCAATACGACAACAAAAAGAACGCCATATTATTTTTGTGGTGCCACACAAATATTACCATTTTACCAAGTGTTGCCTTACGTAAGAGTAATAAAACTCTACCAAAATATTGAAATGTCTCGTCATGAAATAAAAAAGATTTATCTACACCTACAAACTATTGCATTTTTAATTCGTATAATTACAAACATGCCGCACGTATTATTCATATACAAAATGTCATTATTTTCTGCGAAAGAACTTTTCTGGAATATACTACCTTTATACCAATAATATTTTACATGGCAATTGTGCGAAAGGGACACACCAAGAAAAAGTAAGTTTCACTTGAGCTCACTTCATTGAGTAGATATTGGTTATTTAAAAAAAACTTTACTTGCATGGACTTATGGTTCATTTTGTTATGTTGAAAGTTTGCGAGTAATCCTTCCAGTTGTACGTAGTACCTATTAATTCCATGATCTAGGGTTACACATAGACGAAAAATTAAATTTCAAATCACATATTCACATGTTAGCAGGTAGGGTTAGAAAAATTATAAAAATAATGCGAAATCTTCGCGACGCGGCTAGCAAAGATACCTTAATCAATGTGTACTATGCACTCTGTCAATCCCTGATAGTATACTGTATCACATGTTGGGGCAGTGCAGCCAAATCTCACATGGTCCAAGCAGAAAGAGCTCAGAGGGCAGTGCTAAAAGTAATGCTCAAGAAATGTTTCAAATACCCAACTGAAAGCCTGTACAAGGAAGCTGGAGTATTAACCGTACGGCACTTGTTTATCCTTAGGACTGCTCTTAAGACTCACAGGTTATTGCTATCTTCACCTGACTATCAACACATTGCTAGCCGCCGGACCTATAGGATCAATCAGCCAGCAGTGAATACCAGTTTTGCACAACGGTTTGGTGATTTTATTAATGCATATATTTACAGTAAAGTAATCCAAAATTGTGACTTAAGGAACAAGAAAATATTAGAAGCTAAATTCATTATGAAAGCATGGCTGCATACGTTATCCTATGATGCAACGGAAGACCTTTTAAAAATCTTTAAATAAAGTATCAAATGGATATTCTTTATTAAATGTAAATAACCCTAAACATAGACTTTAAAATAAATATTATGTTTCCTAATATATACAAAAGAGTACCTTGTGATCAAAATACCGCAAATGGTTGCTTCGATACAGGCTATGGCCTAGTGAAGCAACCACTAGATATTAAGTACTTCTTGTAAATTGTGTTCCTGGTTAATAAATTTTTTTTTTTTTTTTTTTGCTTCTCTTCCCCGGCATACTGTAAAAGTCAGTTAAGGGATCGAGGCGTTATGGGAGGCTTTTTTGTGGGCGATAGGCTGACCCTCTGTCACTGCAATAGTCTCTCTCCACTATTATAATGCCTCCAAATTTGTCACACGTGACATCAGATGGTTTTATTACGTCTGGTTTATACTGGTCATTAGGTTTATAACCTCTGGGTTTATACATACATACATAACTTCACGCCTGTATCCCGTATGAAATGTATGTATGTAATTTAACGTAGTATACGTGGGTGAAGTATCGGAAATCCGAAGCCTACACACTATAGGTATAACCAAAATGAAATATAACAGATCATCCTCGTTTTTTCGGTAACCCCAATACTGAAAACTAATTATTGAAGCTTATCGCTTCAAAGGAAAAAGATCAAGGCAACCCTCCAATAAAAATCTTTAATAGTTATTTACTAATAAGTTGCAATACATTTTTAAAATTACAAACATACGTAACTTCACACCTGTATCCCTTACGGGGTAGGCAGAACACCAGAGGCTATAAAACCATTTGATGTCACGTTTGACAAATTTGGGGCAATATAATGTTGGAGAGACTATTGCAGTGACAGGAGGCCAGCCTATCGCCCACAAAAAATGTCTAATACAACCGCTGTCCCTTAAATGCCCGGGAAGAGAAGCAGCTGGCACATTCTTTGTTTTTCCTTCACTCCCAGTCCAGCATGGACAAACATGAAGTAATATTATTATATAAAACAAAAACTAACGAATAAAAAGGTACCTAATGTATTATGATGTAATAGTTGAAGTTAAAAATGGAGGCATAGTTTAGGTACGCTAAGTTCGAATCTAAGTACTTAGACAGAGAGGTCGCTAATACGCTATTAAATATAGAAAATCATATATATGGTGTTTTTTATGAAGATCAAAATATTTTAGGAGAAGGTTAAGAATAATGGTTGGATTCAATTTATGAAAACAATTTTTTTTGTTAGGTAAATTGATATTTTTTAATTCTCATAAGTTAACAACATTTGAGTTTAATCTGTTATTTACGACTAAATAGCAAGAAACAAAAGCGTCTTTCTAACTATTTCTATTAAGAAATACGTTAAGCATCGATTTTTCAATAGTCAGAAAAATTTGATCACTTAAAAGAATTGTAAAATTTCAATGAAAAAAATATATACATTATTTTTGTCATAAATTGAATCCAAAAATGACCCGTATAAGATAGAATATTCAAGTTGGTAATCTTGTCAATTTAACAAATCAGAATTTAAAGGCCCCAGTACACAATGGCGCGTGATGGCCCACTCGAGGCCATCGCCATTGTGTACAGGGAGTAATGGTAAGCAATGGCGGTCAGTTGTCATTAGTGGCGCGCGATCGGGATGTTGTCGGTTTTTTGGGCACACTTCAAAGGGATCGTGGCGTGGCGTGGCCTGTAGTGTTCACACAATCGCCCATTGTTTAGTTTGTCACCAACCGCAAACCGGAACAGTGCACTTTTACGTTGTGTTATTGTACCATTTTTGATGGCCTAAAATATCATTGTCGTGGAGTAATGAAGAGACTTTCAAGTTTATTGAACTATATCGATCTGAGCCCGCAATTTGGGACTCAAATAATACATTGCACAAGGATAAGAACAATAATGTTAATAATATAATTTGTGTTGACAAAAATTATCTAGAATCTACTTACTATTATTATAAAAAGGGAAAATATCATATTTTTTGTTTCTTTGCATTGAATAGAGTTAGAAACTAATGCATCGATTTGAAAAAAATAAAGATGGATAATTGGGAACCATCGCTGGTATGGTGGATTCCAATTATCATGGATAATTGGTATCCACCATCGCCTTTTGCGCCATTTTTTTATTACTTTGTGACGGTACACACTTTTGTAATACTTGTAAGTTGTATATAAATAAATAGCTGCGACCGTAACTATTTCCACGTCCATCGCAAGTGTTTGGCCAGACAGCAATGAGCCATGCGCCATTGTGTGAACACCAAGTGATCGTGGCCTACAGTTGTTCATTGCCAAGAATGGTTCATCATCGGCCATTGTGTACTGGGGCCTTAAGATCGCAAGCGTGATTAAATTGACAGATATCTTAAATGAAAGTGTGTGTGAGTCATTCAATGGTCGTGCAGGAAATCACAATTCTCGTTGCAATGTGCTACCATGCCTCCCTTTTTGTATTCGATCGTAATGTTTACCTTACGAAGCAATGAATATTTGACTGTTGTCACATGCGAACATACGTTTTCGTTTAAAATATATTTTAAATCAAGGAAACAGTGACCTTCCTCTTGCGTATTATTCTTGCATAATGTTGTGTATGAAACAAATGTATGTTGACGTATGGCAAGTCTGTAGATAGTGAATTATACGGAGATAACCGCTCAATGAACCGATCGTAATCCCAGATAAGATATCTCAACTCAACCGAACGTAAAAAACGGGCTAAGTGCACCCCGAACTCACTTACAGAACTCTATTTAATTTTTTTTCGACAAGGAAATATTTGGCACACAATAGAGCAAGCTCTATTAGGACGATGAATGCGTTACGCACGAAAGGGTATCTGTAGGTCTGTTAGCGCGAAGGTTAGCAGGCATAGACACCCAGATAGTGTGGGACTCCTCAGATCTTGAGTTTACCCACTAAACACGAGACGACCACTTTGGCGATGGGGTAAACCTGTCTGCCTCAGACGCCAGTGGTTGCGGGTTCTGTGTCTGGGTGTTTATCTATTTATGTGTTTATATTCTAGGTTCCCCCCTAGTTCGTTACATGGTATCCCATAACACAAGCTATGTTTAGTTTGGGCCTATGTTGGTGGTGTGGGGGATTTTAATCCTCTAATCCTCCTTTGCTGATCAAGCCCTTTTAGGGGTCGTCATCGGAGCGATAGCCAATCGCTAGATAGAGGCTGCGCAGTACAAAATCACCGGCATTATAAAAAACGGCAAAAAAACATGTTTCCTGTATGTAAGCGTCCTTAAATATTTATTTTATTCTGTTGTGTAATATTTGTTGTTATACCGGCAACGGAAATACATTATCTGTGAAAATTTCAACTCTCTAATGTGTTGTCTGGTGACAGACAGCGGAACCCTAGAGAACAAACGTTTAGTAATCTCTGTTTATTTATTTTTGGGACTAGGGAAATGGAAAAAATACCTATTGAACGTTTTTAAATACCTAGAAGTAGTTTTTATCATGATTGTCATCAATCT
The DNA here is from genome assembly GCA_944452665.1 of Stenoptilia bipunctidactyla. Classification (NCBI taxonomy): domain Eukaryota; kingdom Metazoa; phylum Arthropoda; class Insecta; order Lepidoptera; family Pterophoridae; genus Stenoptilia; species Stenoptilia bipunctidactyla. The sequence continues at coordinate 16,044,628 of OX101750.1, forward strand.
TTGTAATGAGCGTACTGCATTTATTTGTACCAAGGTATTATCTGTTGCATATTACCGCGGTGCTTCCTGGATAAATATAGTTTATAACTATTATTATTTTCTACCAACGGACAATCTACTGCAGACAGAACTTCCTTCCCTATAATATTATAGTGGAACAAAAACAGAACAAAGCGCGTTGACAGTTCCTTTTTTTTCATGGGTACCTGGTGGTCAGCAAGTCGTTGTGGTATCAAACGATATCGCAGGTTAAGCGCGTTCGGTGCGGCTAGTATTAGGATGGGTGATCGCCGATCATTTATTTCTCACGACGACTTGCTTCGGAGGGCACGTTAAGCAGTCGGTCCCGGGTGCTGTGTACTTGTATACAGTAGTTGTTAGGGTTTGTCAGAAGGCACCCTGAAAAGTCTGACATACACTAACCAGCACTGACTTGGTGGACTACGGCCTAAACCTCCTCGTCACCCAGAGGAGAGACTCACAGTGGGCTCATTACACGGGGTTGTGATGATGTTGATGACAGTCCTGGTACTTTAAAGCGTCGAGTGAATAGGTTTCTCGTGAATGGGCTATACAGTACTAATATTATATAATTAATTATTTCTTATATAATTATAACAGTTAATTAAATTGTTAGTTACTTTTTGTGTAAATTAAGAAAAATTACTTGAATCGACAATGACCACAGGTGTCTGACGACGCCATATTGAAGTCATATTTTTACTGACATTCCTATATTTTGGATTTCTGCCTGGACGTAAAATATAAAAAAAAAACTAGGAAAGCAAACTGAATTCATAAAATATTGTGTATTTTTGATAGATATTAGTAGTGGTGAAATGTCACTTCCGTACATTATGTTGACCTTTCAGGGTCATCTCTGAGTAACCGTTCATAACTTTTTGTTTTAAAAGTCGTATGCTTCGAAGTAATAATATATTTTTTTAAGTTTTAGTTATTTTTTTAAACATTCTAAGAACAAAAGACAAATCTCTTTAGGTTTGGAACACATTTTATTGATAGACTAAGTACTTACATACAGGCAGTACTTACGGCCATTTTGTAAAACTGTGGAGATTTATGACAACAAAGATATTTTGTTTTTCAATTTGTACACCTAAATTACTGATTCAACTTTAAATTTGTTAGTTTTGTTTGATTTGTGAATAATTTCCACGGTCCTAAAATTTGGCACAGGTTGCGGCCAGGAATGCGACGGAACCATTCGGCCGGAGCGGCAGATTTTATGTGCCGGGTGGTCACTAACTTGATGGACCCAAGCTTAAACTAGTTGCCTTTCACGACACGCTTACCAAGGGCAAGTAGGACCCTACGCAGACTTGCTTAGGCGCAAATATAGTTGTAAAAAACCCGTAAGCTACCGTTAATTAACAACGAAAAAGGATAAAGTTTTTCTTTCTGTTCCTGTTAAGCGACTTCAAAAAAGGAAGTTACCAATCCCACCCGTATGTATGTAATATTTCCAGAATTGCCAAGTTTTCGTATATGTTATTCTATATCAAAGACTGAACAAATGTGAAAATTTCGAAAGTGTATGTATGTTTTTATGTTTGTATTCGCATATCTCCGGAACTACAAATCAGACTTCAGTAATTCTTTTTTTGTTGTACTAGGCATCGTTCAACTTAGCGTATATACCTAAGTTTCATCAAAATCAGTTCAGTAGTTTTTGAGATAGGGAATTTCAACTGATTTTTTTTTGTCAGCAACTTGCGATACACATTTCAATCCGTTAGCGACATCTCGCGGTGGTATTTAACCGTAACAAGCATATAATGCGGTTAATGAACCGTTATTAACGAAAAATGCATATTTAACCGGGTGGTTAAAATCGTTAATAACCTGCTTCGCATCTATAGGTACAATTGTCAACTCCTATTTCGATGTTTCAGGTCAATGGAAGACCCTCAGCAAAGACGCAGTGCCTTCACAGAACTTGCCGCGGCTGAACCCCGATGGCACGGTGATGGTCATTCGCAAGAGCCGCACCGTCAAGTGTAGGGACCCTAAGAAGGAAGATGGGTGAGTAGGCGGTCACACAGAGTCGTATTTATTTATTTAAGCAAGATACGCGAAGTCGCTCGTGACCACGGTGTCTGCAAAGACACCGAAACGTCGAGTTAAAATTTAAATTGTAAATATACGCGATAAATCCGGTTAAAAAGTGTTTTATTTAATAGTATGAATCGCGAAAGCTTAAGACAATATGAAGATACGCCAACAATATTTATACAAAACAATTACAGTCATATTACAAAATTTTTAAAGAGGATGTTGTGACTAAGATTGAAAAGGGTATGCTACGGTGGTTTGGGCATTTGGAAAGGATGAGTGAAAGTAGATTTACGAAAGAGGTGTACAGAACAAGAATGGATGGTGTTGTTGGAAGGGGCCGGCCTAGGCGAACGTATGCCGATCAAATTGGCGACATTTTGAAAAAGGGCCTAGTCAAAAGTACCCGTAACCGGCGATCATGTATGAAAAGATTGATGAACGTGGAAGAAGCGAAAGAGGTATGTCTGGATCGCAGCAATTGGTGTTCCCTTGTCTCTGCCTACCCGAAGGGGAGACAGGCGTGAGGTTATGTATGCACAAAATTTCTTAAATCTAGTACACATCTCAATTATATGCATAATCATTCATAGTTAAAACACACACAATACTCGGCTATATTAAATTAACACCAAAAAATACAAATGAACAATTAATACACACATCCAGTCACACTTCATCTCATACACTAACCCCATACACATACAGACATCTCTCACACACATACTTATATACATACTTTTTGGGGACTGGAAACTGCTCGCGTCCGCAAGGTTTAGCCCTCGATGCCTTGTACGTGGTCCCTGGGTGGCGCTAAACGAGCAGTAAAATCTGGTGGTAGGCTTCGGCCGTGGCTTGTCACCACCCACTAGACAAAACCATGCCGCCAAGTAACCTAGTTGCGTTCCGGCATGATGTCTAGTGTAGCCATTGAGGAGGATAGGTCTGAGTAATCGTGCTGCATCGGAGAACTGTTTACAACTCGTAGGATAATGACTCACCGGGTAACTCGTTTTGGAGGGTAGCGGGATCCGAAGCACGGTGCACCGCTGGCCGACCGCAGGTAGTAGGGGGCCCAAGTAGCATACCAGCCACATGCGAAAGGCTGCCCCGCCACCTCGCGAAAAATCCCGGGAGGCTCCATCGTGCCGGTTGGCGACCGGTTTGAGAGGACCCGATGGCGAACTCGGGGGGGTTCGGGCGTCCCCGCAGTCTCCAAGCGAGTTTCCCAATGGTGCGTCACCCCTATCGAGTTGCTTGGTTCCATTTGCAGCGCTTCACTCAACTTCTGTTCTCCTCCCTATTCACTCCACTCCAAAACTAATGAAAGGTCCAAAGAAGAGTAAGGTAACACAGCGGTTGCACTTCCTCTCGTTTAAAGTGCACTTCTGTAACATCCGAGGAGTGCACTCCAATCTCAATGATGTCCACCACCACCTCGAGACGGAGAGACCCCACCTACTCTTCCTAACGGAGACGCAGATCTGTGATCCGTCAGACTCGGCATACCTTTGTTACCCAGGTTACATCCTGGAGTCCAAATTCCACCCGCACGCCGGGGTGTGCATGTATGCCAGTGACAAGATCTGTTGTCAGCGTCTCCGTTACTTAGAAGTGCCGGACCTTTCAGTTATGTGGGTTCACATAGATACCGGTCTAGACCAAATGGTATACGCTGGTATTTATCGGTCACACAGCGGAGATCGGGAGACAACGAGGCTTATGGACTATCTCAGCAGTACAGCGGACAAGGTTCAGCAACGTTTTCCCACAGCGCAGTTGGTGTTCCTGGGGGATTTTAACGCACACCACGGACAGTGGTTATACCCGTTTCAGGACACTGACCATGCTGGTAGAGAGGCTTTTAAGTTTTCGCTCACTCATGGCCTCTCTCAGCTTGTTGACGAGCCTACGCGCATCCCAGACGTTGCTGGCCACACTGCTTACTGCCTGGACCTTCTGCTGACAACCGATCCGGACAGATATTCGGTGTCCGTCACTGCACCCTTAGGGACATCCGATCACTGTCTGGTGAAATCTGTATCGCAGTACTCGCCACCTGACACCCGACCAAGTGGTTCTAGGCGAGTATGGCGTTACAAGTCGGCAGATTGGGATGAAATGCGACATTTCTTCGCATCTTATCCGTGGCGGCAAGCTTGTTTTACATCAACCGATCCATCGTGCTGCGCTGATGCAGTCTCAAGTGTGATAGGTCAAGCAATGGAGTTCTTCATTCCCTACGCTGATCTATCCCTTGAAACCAAAGCTCGCCCATGGTTTAGTGCTGAATGCTTTTCCGCTGAAAAGCGTAAGCGAGAAGCGTACAAAGCCTGGGCAACCGCTCGCAGAAGCAAAGCCGTGGATTCGCATGAACACAAAAAGAGGTACAATGCTGCCGCCAAGTCCTGCAAAAAGGTATATCGGAGACAGAATAGCCTCATACCCCTCGGGAAGTAAAGCTTTCTGGTCCCTCGCCAAGTCGGTCGAAACGAACTTTTGTCGCCCGTCGCTGCCGCCTCTGCGGAAACCTGACGGTTCTCTGGCCCACACCGCTAAGGAAAAGGCGGATTTATTTGCCAGTATCTTTGCGGAAAATTCTCGTCTAGATAGCCAAGGTAAAATCCCACCCCAATTACCTCAGTTCGGTCCTACAATGGGTACCGTTCATATTCGACAAAAGGAGGTTCTTAAGTGCTTGCTGCACCTAGACGAGAACAAGGCTAGCGGTCCAGACGGTATTCCTGCAGTGGTGTTGAAACGCTGCGCAGCTGAGTTGTCTCCCGTTTTGACGCGTCTCTATAGACTCTCTTTGGAATCTGGTAAAGTCCCCAAATCCTGGAAGCTGGCTAACGTACAACCAGTACCGAAGAAGGGAAGCCGTGCTGATCCTGTCAACTATCGACCAATTTCAATCACCTCCATACTTTGTAAAGTCATGGAACGTGTATTGAACAATCGACTCCTGGCATACCTTGAGACCAACGAGCTCCTAAGCGATAGCCAATATGGTTTCCGCAGTGGACGCTCGACCGGCGATCTTCTCGTGTATGCCACACACTTATGGAGTGAGGCCTTGGAGGGTCATGGTGAAGCAATAGCTGTATCCTTAGACATCTCCAAGGCCTTTGACAGGGTCTGGCATGATGGTCTCTTAAGCAAGCTTCCAGCATATGGCATACCGACCGGGCTCTGCGACTGGATATCTGATTTTCTGAGGGAACGGTCGATTCGAGTAGTCTTAGACGGCTACTCCTCTGACCTAATGGCGATTAATGCCGGGGTACCTCAGGGATCTGTTCTCTCTGCAACTTTATTCTTGCTGCACATTAATGACCTCCTAACACCAGGCATTATTGGATATGCTGATGACAGCACTGTTGTTGAGAGATATATATCCAATGCGCGAACGAGCGCCCATGAAATCCAGGTTTTGAGAGAGTCTATGATTGAGCGCGTTGATTCGACCTTGCGGAATGTGTCCGATTGGGGCGAATCTAACCTGGTCAAATTCAACGCCTCCAAAACACAAGCGTGTCTATTCTCCGCAAAAAAGAGCACCTTTACTCTTACGCCCACTTTCCAGAATGTATCTGTTCCCATCACCGATCAACTAGGGCTTTTGGGCGTCACTATAACGTCCAAATTAAACTTCGGACAACAAATTGAGTCTATGGCAAAAACGGCTTCCAAAAAATTGGGTATCATCTCGAAGGTCCGGCGGTACTTCAGCCCTGAACGGCTCCTCAACTTATACACAGCCCAAGTGAGGTCTTGCATGGAGTACTGTAGTCACCTTTGGGATGGTTCTGCCAAATACCAGCTCGAAGCGCTAGACTCTGTTGACCGAAGAGCCCGAAAACTAATAAATAACAACAACCTTACAAATAAAAAATTGCAGACGCTGGAGCATCGTCGTAAGGTTGCTTGTTTGACAGTATTTTATCGGCTACATTTTGGTAAGTGTGCGAGTGCTCTTTTTGACCAAATTGAACCCACCCCTTTTTACCACCGGACTACCAGACGCAGACAGAACTTCCATCCGTATATAGTGGATATACCAAGAAGTCGAACAAAACGCTTCGATAGTTCCTTTTTGGTACGGATTGCCAAGGTGTGGAACAATCTGCCTGCGTCTGTTTTTCCTGACCACTACAGTCCTGGAACTTTTAAGTGTCGAGTGAATAGGTTTCTCGTGGATGGACGTGTAACACCATAGTCTTCATGCACACTTTCCATCAGGTGGCATGGAAGACAAACGTCCTATCCTTACAATATAAAAAAAAAAAAAAAACTCCAAATAAATATCACACATTTAGCTTTTAAGAAATAATCTGTCAACGTAATGTAAAATAAAAGTAAAATTAAAAATTTTAAAAACCCCCCGACACAAAAAAAGACCTTAAAAACTAACAATTATTATTTTAAACCTATTCTAATTATTATCGTCCCATATATAATTGACTGTAAGACTTGTACTTTAAAATATTTTTATTTTCCGAGCTTCGTCGCTGCGTCGGGGACCGCTCAAGTATATAAAGTATTAAGCCAACAACAGCTAATTTATTATTACATTTAGGTATGAGCGATCTTAAGTTTCATGCATAGTCTACGCTCTGCGTAATGCCGTAAGCATTACGTAGAGCGTAGACTACGTAAGCGCGCGGCGAGCTCGGTGTGCGGCTTGCGGCGCGGGGGTGGGCGTCACCAAGTGCGGCGACCCGAACGGGCAGACACGTGAGGGCAGACGACGTTGACGGTTGTGTCGATTTTACGAATTTTTCGGAGTGAATTCTTTTGATGCAATCTGCAACTGACAACTGTTTTTCTCACTTAGCGGTCCCCCGACGCGGCGACGACGCTCGGAAAATAAAAATATTTTAAAGTACAAGTCTTACAGTCAATTATATATGGGACGATAATAATTAGAATAGGTTTAAAATATTATTTGTTAGTTTTTAAGGTCTTTTTTTGTGTCGGGGGGTTTTTAAAATTTTTAATTTTACTTTTATTTTGTACTTTTTAAAGTAGGTTTTAATATTAGGAAGATGGTAGTCAGATCCCCTCATCAACAATAAGAGAGCTGATGATCTTCAAACGGCTGATCAGGTCATTGTAACCTTACCATACACTTTCAATTTCATTGAAGTAATACGGTACCAAATTTCGAATCGATAGGATATATGGAAGGTAGTCAGATCCTCTCATCAACTATTAAAGAGCTGATGATCTTCAAACGGCTGATCAGGTCATGGTTCCCTTACCATATACTTTCAATGTAATTGTAGTAATACGGCACCAAATTTCGAATCAATACGATATATGGAAGCTATTCAGATCCCCTCATCAACTATTAGAGAGCTGATGATCTTCAATTGGCTGATCAGGTCATGGTTACCTTACCATATACTTTTAATATCATTGTTGTAATACGGCACCAAATTTCGAATCGATACGACATATGGCAGTTAGTCAGATCCCCTCATCAACTATTAGAGAGCTGATGACCTTCAAACGGCTGATCAGGTCATGGTTCCCTTACCATATACTTTCAATATAATTGTAGTAATACGGCACCAAATTTCGAATCGATACGACATATGGTATTTAGTCAGATCCCCTCATCAACTGTTAGACTGCTGATGACCTTCAAACGGCTGATCAGGTCATTGTAACCTTACCATATACTTTCAATATAATTGAAGCAATACGGTACCAAATTTCGCATCGAAAGGACATATGGAAGGTAGTCAGATCCCCTCATCAACTAGAAAAGAGCTGATGATCTTCAAACGGCTGAACAGATTTTCATGAAACATGGTTAAGAACACTCGGGATAAAATTATCTATAACACAAAAAAAACTAAACGAAAATCGGTTCATCCGTTTGGGCGCTACGATACCACAGACAACTACACAGATACACAGATACACAGACACGTTAAACTTATAACACCCCTCTCGTTTTGCGTCGGGGGTTAATAAACTTAATGTAGCATAATAGTTAGTCATTGTTTAGTCTTAGTTTAAGAACTATGGTATCGTAAGTTTGGCACGAGGGAAGAGCCTGGTGATCCCCTAGTACAGGGAAACCTAAATGGGGTACCAGTCTCCCACTTCTCTTAATATTACCTCTTATAATATATATAGTTTTTAATTATAGTATGTAAAATATTATTGTGGGAGAAATAAATAAATTTATTATATTATACTATTATTATAATAATATAATGTCAAAAAGGATTTAATTTAAAAACAATGTAAATAATCGACGAATGCAGATGAGGAGGTTCTCAATTCATCTGTATGTTTTTTTTATATCTTTGTTACACGATATTTCGGACAATTATGAATCGATTTTGAAAATTATTGCATATGATAGAGGGTACTTCATAGTTGGTCCCATTTATATTTCATCGAAATCGGTTGAGTACTTCATTGAAATTTTAAACTTTTTAAAAATGTTTGATGACATTTTCAACTCAGCCAAAGTTTTGACGTGAAGTCGGTTTTTTTAATGCTCTCCATTCGTTGATTATTGTTATAAAGGTAGCTTATGCTTTGGGTCAGGTCTATCTTTGCAGGTACCAAATATTATTCAAATCGTATTAGTACTTTAAGCGTGAAAGCGTAACAGACAGATACACTTTCCCATTTATAATATAAGTATGGATTTTGTATGTTTAGCATAAAAAATGAATAATATTGCATTCCGCAGCGAACAGGACATGAAATGGCCCGCTATGGCACCCACACCGGCACACGCCAGTCTCCTCGAGACCACCGTGTCGGAAACACACGATCCTCATGTAAGTAGACCGCTACCATTTTGACGATAAAATAAAACTATATTAAATATTATGATTTGCTTCAAATGTCATCATTTGAAATAATTTCATGCGCGATTTAAAATCTTAGGTGCGCCATCTAGTGTCACAGTACGAAAGTAAAATCTTGCTTGAAATACAAAAGGTACATACATACATACATAACTTCACGCCTGTATCCCTAATGGGGTAGGCAGATCACCAGAGGCTATGAAACCATCTGATGTCACTTTAAACAAATATGGAGGTATTTTTTTATTTATTTACACTTTATTGCACAAAGTAAAAAAGGAAAAATACAAGAAAAAACACTGTTAAAAATGGTGCAATTGGCGGCCTTATCGCTGTATTATAATGACGGAGAGAGACTGTTGCAGTGACAGGGGGTCAGCCTTATCTCCCGCAAAAACGCTAGTAAAATCTCCGTCTCTTAACTGACTAAAAAATGTATGTGAATATTAATAATTACAAGCTGTGGACTTGTTCTAATAGCGGCAACATCATCTGTGAGAATTTCAACTGTCTATCTATCTCGGTTGATGAGGTACAGCGCGGTGACAGAGGGACAGTGGAGCCTTAGTTATAGAGTCCTCTCACACTCATGTCTAACCTCAATTTAAGATGGCAAGTGAAGATGAGATCGAAGGTGACAGCCACAGACATACATCTACATAGATAACGCAACTGCATGGGCTTCGCGTGTCCGAACCCCGACCAAGCGTCAAGGTTCCGCGCGTATGTGTCACAATATCGATATCGTTCTTAATAATCGATTTCATCTGCGGCATCGGTGTAATTGAATCGGTTTGTATTTGACATCACTAAATATAAAAGATAATAAAAATAAATAAAATCCCCAGACAATCACACCATCGTAAGCATAACTTGTGATATGGGATACCATGTAGGGAACTAGGGGGGAACCTTGAATATAAATACATAAATAGATAAACACCTAGACATGGAACATTTTTTTTCTTGTTCCGTGCGGGAATCGAACCCGCAACCACTGGTCTGAGGCAGACAAGTTTACCCCATCGCCAAAGTGGTCGTCAAATATCAGCTGTGACGTCACAACAGGTGTTAAAAAGTCGGCACGCTTGGTTTCAATACAAATCTTGACAGTTGCCTGATCTATGTAGATGTATGTGGTGACAGCACACGGAATAAGGAAATAACTGTCTCTTGATAAAAAAATGGCGGCGGTGGCTAGCCAGTTTGCCCCTCACGGAATTCCACCACTAAGCGGGGGTTAATCAGATTATTCGCCTTTTAATGACACGCTTATGACGACCGGCTGGTGTAGCAGTAACATACATCGTCTTCTATGCCAGAGGTCCTGGGTTCGAATCCCGGCGGCGGTGAATATTTTTGTGATCAACACTGATATTAGTCGTCAAGTCATGGACGTTTATATGTTTATTTATGTTTATTCAAATAAAAAATATGTATTTATTTAATATGTAAGTGTATATATTTCTTAAGTATATCAGTTATCTAGTATCCATAACACAAGTTCTTTAAGAAACTTAATTTGGGCTAGATAATGTTGTGTGAGTGTCAGAAATATGTATTATTTTATTATATTTTATATAATAAAATAATAAATATATAGAAATATAATCTATAGAAGTATTTATTATTATATTTTTTATCCAGTGGCAGCAGGTCTTCTCCCAGCCGACTCTATTATCTTAATGACTAACACAATCCTTCCATCCCAAAATTAAAAAAATACAATCTATTTCTTTAAAAAAAAACTTCTCCAACCCACAGCTAGCATACCGTCTCCAATCCCTCAACACAATTGCCAGCGCTGTCTCTCCCATACAACACAATGAGGGGTCTGAACCCAGCAGCCGCAGCCTCAGTAGCCACGGTGCTAGTCAGACAACCAACCCTGGACTCGTGAAGCCGAAGAAACAGGATGCGATTATGCAGACTGATCCAGTGCAGGTAGGTTACATGCCGACATTTGCAAGCATAAGAAAACTTCACGCCTGTATCCCTTATGGGGTAGGCAGAATGACAAAGGTTATAAAACCATCTGATGTCACGTTTGACAAATTTGGTGGCATTATAATGATGGAGAGAGACTTGCAGTGGTAGGGGGTCAGCCTATCGCCCACAAAAACGTCAAAAAAACTTCCGTCCCTTAACTGACTTTTACAGTATGCCCGGGAAGAGAAGCAGCTGGCACATTCTATGTTTTTCTTTCGCTCCCAGTCCAGCATGGAAGGTTGGCTTATTATCCTAGTATAAGGCTGCCAATAACGAATATTCAAAACTTTAAGACATTAACTGTTTTTATTAGTTGAGGTAGATGTAATTTAGCACAGAAAGAGACTCTTTTCCTATGAATTTATGAATATAAATGAAGTTAAAACCCGACTACTAACCCGTTTTTAACATGCTCTAAAAAGTACGAAACAAGAAAATACGCTAAAATATTTAAGTCATCACCATCATCACAACTCTTTGTAATGAGCCCACTGCAGGGCATGAGTCTCTCCCCTGGGTGACGAGGAGGTTTAGGCCATAATCCACTAAGCTGGCCCGGTGCTGGGTGGTGGATGCCAGAATTTTCAGGGCGCCAAGATTGCTTCTGATAAACCCTAACGACTACGGTATACAAGTATACAGCACCCGGGACCGACTGCTTAACGTGCCTTCCGAAGCACGGAAGTCGTCGTGAGATATGAATGGTCGGCGGTCACCCATCCAAGTACCGACCGCGCCAAACGTTGCTTGACCTGTGATATACACACAGTATCCACGGCGCCACGACTACTTCCAATATTTATGTATTTACGTCATATTGATAGAGATAATGTTGAAAGGATAGCAATTTATAGGATAGCTTTTTATAGCAAAACAGATTCATTGTAATGATAAAATAAAATCCAAGTGGCATACGATCACAGCTACCCTTTCAAAATATCTCTATCAATATGACCTAAATACATAAATGTTCAACGTAGACAATTTTCTTGTTTCGTACTTTTTAGAGCATATTTTTAGTAGTCGGGTTATAGTTTTTACACTTTAGTCTGTAGCGACATGCGACATCAGCATATTTTGTAAAACCTAACTCAAGCGTCTACAGTGGGCAGTCGTGTCCCTCACCCGCTCTGTTACGCTAGTCTTTTATATATTGTATCACACACGTAACGTTTTAATACAGTGAATATTATATTTAATTGATTTTAATTTCACGCACCCAGTCTACATATTAGCAACCTTCTGATGAACTAGAGTTATAGTACCTATGATCAAGTGAATTAGTGACTATCAGTAAATACATAAATATATAATAATACAAAATTTTGCTTGGTGGTAGGATCCCTTCTGGGTCCGCCTGGCTAACGACCACCCTTTATATAAAGTCTGCCGCCAAATGTTACCGCTCCGGCGGTAATGTGTTCCGGCAATATTGTATAAAGAGCCAGTTCCTTCCTAAACCCGTGTGCTTTCATCTTCGACCTCATCGTCACTTACCACCAGGTGAGATTGAGGTCAAACGCGGGTTTAGTCACTTTAAAAAAAAAAAAAAAAAACATACCGTATACATAACTGTAAAAGTTTTTACTTGATAGTGCATCTAGGGTATTCTAAATCAATGGTCGTGTAGGAAATTAATTTGCAGCATTGTGCCACCATGCCTTCACTTTTGAATTTCACTGTACATTACTGTTCATACTGTGATCATCTTACGTTTAATAAAATAAAATATTTCTATCTCTTTCGCCAGGACGACCCAGACGCGTCAAACGTAAACTACGACTCGTCAGAAAAGTCCTACGGCTCAGAGCAGGTGGATAGTTTCTCACAGAAGGATCCCCTCGGTAAGTGGTTGATTATTTGTTTATTTTTACAAACTGAAATGTAAATCGTAGTCGTTTCATACTTTAGTTTAAACATGTGGACTTGGTAAAAGGCAAAAATTTGCTAATATATTTTGGTAATTCGTTATTTTAATATATTTAAAAAAAACGACTTCACGTCAAAACTTTGGCTTAGTCATAATGTCATCAATGTAAACATTCTCCGAAATCATACATATTTTTGAAAGAATTACTCAACAGATTTCAATGACATTTATATGGGACCAACTATGAAGTATCCTCTATTATATGAAACAAGAATTTTCAAAATCGATTCATAATTGTCCGAAATATCGTGTAAAAAGACACAAAAAAAACATACAAACGAAGTTATGTCCACCGAAATCATCCCGGTTGTAATACTTACCGAACACGAGAGATGTAAAATGGATTGTTACACGACATTGTTACATTTTAAAACCTGAAATAAATGAATTTATTATTATTATTAAATATGGACACAGGCCTCATATCACCCTGTCCATTTAACATAATCTTTTGAGTAACATTCAAGTTCATAGCTTTCAAACAGATAGACGCGGTGGGTCTATATTTAATAATACATATACTAGAGTGTTCAAAAAGTAGTGAGAATGACGTAGTAATAGAGGGTACTTGAAAAAAAAAATTACTATCACGGAAAGATTAGGTCTTTGTTATAATACCCTCAAATAATTAGCTTTCTATCTTGTCCGTGTCAGTTGTTTTAATTATTTGCTTGTGACGTGTCGATAGCTCTCGCTAAAAATGGATAAAATTGAAATCCGTGCGGTGATAAAATATTTTTGCTTAAAAAAGTTTACTACGGAACAAATTTTTAATGATTTACGTGAGACATTGGGGGAGTCTGTTCCTCCATATTCCACAGTGGCTCGATGGTGTGCAGAGTTTAAACGTGGTAGAACATCGGTTAAAGATGACCCGCGCTCGGGCCGCCCTTCGACGTCAGTCACTCAAGAAATGGTCGAAAAAGTTGAAAAAATTGTTCTGGATGATCGTCGTGTAACAGTCCGTTTTATAGCTGAAGAGTTGAAGATTTCAACTGGTAGTGTGCATAGCATTTTGCAAGATCACTTAGGAATGAAAAAGGTATCCGCGCGTTGGGTCCCAAGAATGCTAACGGACGCACAAAAGCAAACGCGACTCAACATTTCAAAGACCTCATTGGAACTGTTTCAACGAGATCCTGATCTTTTTTTGGCTCGATTCGTAACAATGGCTGAAACATGGCTTCATCATTATGATCCAGAAACGAAACGGCAATCAATGGCCTGGAAAAGACCGTCATCTCCCACACCAAAGAAATTCAAGACTCAACCATCTGCTGGCAAGATCATGGGCTCAGTTTTTTGGGACAGCCAGGGGTTGATAATGATTGAATATCTTGAACATGGAGCCACTGTCACAGGAAATGTCTACGCAGATCAAATAAAAAAATTACGTCAGGAAATCATTGAAAAGCGACGAGGAAAACTCGCGAAAAAAGTTTTGTTCCACCAGGACAACGCACCGGCGCGGCGCACAAGTCTGCAGTTGCCATAGCGGCAATCCAAGATGCTGGCTTTGAGATCCTCGATCATCCGCCATATTCACCGGACTTGGCCCCTAGTGATTTCTACCTATTTCCGCGTTTGAAAGAACACTTGAGAGGCACAAAATTTGAAGATGACGAAGAAGTGAAGGTAGCCGTAAACGATTTTTTAAGTACTCAAGATGAAGATTTTTTTAAAAAAGGAATCTTGGCTCTAGAAAAAAGATTTCTTAAATGTATTGACCTAAAGGGTGATTATGTCGAAAAATAAAATAATATTAAATAAATAAATTTTTTAACATAGCTATTCTCATTACTTTTTGAACGCCCCTCGTAAATACACAAATAGAAAAGAAGAAGAAAGAAGAAAAATAATTTATTGGTGCATTACATCAATATAAGTACCTAATACAAGCAATTATTAAAAAAAAAAGATTAATATAAAAATAAATCGTATAATAAAGTATGCTATATAATATATGTGGTTGAATAGAAAAGGGTACCTTATAATCTAGGATATATGCTACCAAATGGTTGCCACTCAGCTTTGTTGCCATAGCATCACAAGTATGCTCCGGCGCTGGTTTTCAGTGGATCCAGTGGGTATACATTGGAGGCAAATATTTATGTTATTAACCGGGGTCAATGTTGGCAAATGATAAAGTTGATGAATACATGTGTTTTTGTACAGAGAAAAATAAAACTAACAATAACAATATAACCATACACAAAAAAAAATAGAGAATAAATCAGATCAGTAAAAAATAACACATCATTAACATATAACACAAAAAATACAATATGCATAACTTGAACATAGAACGACAACCTATTGTGTAAGCTGGGACTGGAGTAAGAACTTTTTAAGTTTCAATAAACGACAAATAAACGACCGACGAACAGAAAAAACATTTTTGCTCCCTTAATTCTCAAAAAACCCTTTCTTCTAAAAGTACCGAATTTTTCTCTTACAGTGCCTATCTCTAATTAATTCCAGAGCCAGACTACACGGAAAAACAGAAATACGACACCCCGAAAGACTACACGAAGTCCTCGGACGACTACATCCCGCAAACCAACGACGAATATAACAAGGAAGCGGAAAAGTACGCGCTGGAGAGAAAGTCTCTCGGCGCCGCGGAGTACGGCGTCAGGTACGACGACCATAAGTACCGGGACGGGTACTTGAGCTACCATAACCAGTGAGTTTTGTTGTTATTTGTTTAGTGAAAAATCATTTGAATTCATATGACAGATTTATAGTGCCGAAAATCATGAGAAAAAGCACCACAATAATGAAATTGAATGTAAAGTCTTTACAGACATAAAGATCTGCAAAAAAGATGCACTAAAATCTCAAAAATAGAAATAAAATACTGTCTTATCTCATTAAATCAGAAAAGTATTAAAAAAGACAGTTTAGTGATGAACTTAAATCACAAAAATACAATCAATCAATGTAGTTTGGTGCCATAAAATCAGATAAAAATGCATTAAAACGTGAATTTGACAATCTCGACGCCATTATCTCTCGGGAGGAATATTTTCAAAGAATTCAAAATGCTTATAGCAAAAATATCCATCTGGTCCCTTGGATGATGGGTACTTGAGCCATAATCCGTGAGTTTTATTGTTATTTATGAAAATAAAAAAAAAGCCAACAAAACAATAATAGCTTCATAGCTTCAGAAATCATACGTAAAAGCACTTAACATTTTTAAGATATACAAATATGAAAAAGGTACCTTAAAACCTCAAAATACAATAATGATATTATTTAGCATCATAGAAATCAGAAATTGTTTAAAAAAATACAGTTGCTATGTCAACATCACACGAGGGTCGGGGTTTAGTTACTTGTTTATACGGAAAATAAACATTACATTTTTTTTTCCAAGAATAGAAAGAAAAATAAACAAAATAATAAATTTAAACGTAAACTCTTTATGGACAGAAAAATCTAAAAAAATACTACAGACCTAAAAATACAGAAAGCAGAAAATTACATAAAACAAATAAATTACTATTTAGTATTAAACATTGTAACACATACAAAAAATACCCTTTGAAACCATAAAAATCAGGAAAAAATAATATCAAAGGTCAGAAATAATATCTAAATGAATATTCTTTACCAAACGATTCATTAACTATTTTATAAACATTCGATTGCAAGATCTATTTAATTAAGAAAATACTATGATATGATAAACTTGATGACCATGATTGTCAATTATGAACTGTCACACATACAATCTTAAAACAAAAAGGGTATTTCTCTTCAATAGCATCCACGCACTAACCATTACGATGCTAACAGACCAATTCATCGAATAGAATAGTAGTTATATGCAAAATATTATATAAAAAAAACATTAGAGCAATTTATCAAAATTACTGTAAATAATTTCATTAGTGAAATACAAAAAACTTAATGAAAAACTCTAGACACCCGAAATAAGTTAAAACCTGTGCCTCGGGAGTCAGTGTTCTTTCGTTATGGGATAACATTGACAATAACTTGGTGAAATATTATTACATAACTAGCCACCGCGCGCGGTTTTGCCCGCGGAACTTTTGATCCCGTGGGAATTTCGGGATAAAATATAGCCTATAACCTTCCTCAAGAGTTGGGCTATCATATGCAAAAAGAGTTTTTCAAATCCCCTTGTAGTTTCTGAGATTAGCGCGTTCAAAAAACAAACAAACAAACTCTTCAGCTTTATATGTAGTACAGATTATCATTGATTTGCTTTAAATTTTTTTGGTAGCGTTTGATTAGCGTAGCTTTAATTGATCGACGGATACCGTTCGACTAACCGATGAATCGACGGTTGGACAACGTTGTTCGAGTTACCTCGACTATATTTCATCAGTTCTATCGAGATCATTATACCATCGATCGACGCCTTAATATTACAAAACCATAAAATAAAATGGAAATAAAATAAAATCCCTTGTCAATCACACCAACTATAACGATTTGCGATGGGGATAAAAAATAAAATAGGTTACCTATTTTCATAGAATACATCTAAAATAAAAAAGCAACATTATGATACAATTAAACCTATAGTCTTAAAGCTTATAAAATCAAGCGCAAATTAAATATTTTAGTGCCATAAAAAAATCGCAGTGTTTTACATAATACTTTGGCATAATCGCCATATAAGTGAATATACAGGGTTGATTTTTAGTTACCAGCCTAAATTAAATGTTAGTTTCTTTGATACGATATAAACGTACCTGCATACTTATTTTAGTATAGCCTAGTATAAAAAGAAGAAATATGGAACCACAAACATTGAAAAAAAACAGTTGCTGTTGATGAACATAGCTACTACGACGTGGCATTTCCTTGATAATACTACGACGTAGTACTACAAGATGTTTTGTAGTAGCGCGTAGCCATCTTTATTTTAATGGTAATTTAGAGTGACCGTGCCTTGGTTAATGTGTTAGCTGATGTATTGATTTCCTTGTAAAAAAAACCATGCTGTCTGAGAGTGAAAGAAAAACATAGAATGTGCCAGCTGCTTCTCTTCCCGGGCAAACTGTAATAGTCAGTTAAGGGACGGAGGTTTTATTGGTGATTTTGCGGGCGACGGGCTGACCCCCTGTCACTGCTATAGTCTCTCTCCATCATAATAATACCTCCAAATTTGTCAAACGTGACATCAGATGGTTTTTATAGCCTCTGGTGTTCTGCCTACCCCATTATACAGGCGTGAAGCTATGTATGTATGTAAAAAATACTTTGTTTTGCAAAAAAAATCTATAAATTATTTTCATTGTGTAAAAAAAAATTTACTACAAATTAACCTTATTTTATTTATTAAAATAAAAACTCCGTATTAAGCAGCTCCTTTATTCTCAGATACCCCGACTCGGTGGACCTGTTAAGACAGCAGCAAGTCAATATGCAGCTGTTGCAGTCTCCGCGAGCCGATAGGCAGATCAAACGAGAAGATGAGGACGACGCCAAGTACAGCCGGTTCAAGGAGCCCGGAGACGGTGAGGCGTTCATACATTTACAGCCATCATCACAACTCCGTCTAACTTCCCCACTGCAGGGCTATGAGTCTCTCCTCTGGGTGACGAGGAGGTTTAGGCCGTAATCCACTAAGCTGGCCCAGTGCTGGGTGGTGGATGTCAGATATTTCAGGGTGCCGAAAATGGCTTCTGAAAAACCCTAACGACTACTGTATAAATGAATAAATATTTCTGACACTCACACAACATTATCTAGCCCAAATTAAGTTTCTTAAAGAACTTGTGTTATGGATACTAGTTACCTGATAATAATAATAATAAATTTCATTTATTGTGGCATCTTGGCCCACTTGTTAGTAACACAACTTAAAAACTATGTTAGTAATACAAAAAAGGGAATAAAAAATAGTTTTGAAAATTATACATTAACTAGAACAGACATAAAGTGCTTCCATATTGAAAGCTCCAGTTTATTAGCAAACATTCTCAATATACTGTTAGTGCTGGATAAACTTTAGAAATATATTCAATACGTATTATTGAATAAATACATATTTTTTATTAGAATAAACTTAAATAAACATATAAACATCCATGACTTGACGGCTTATATCTGTGTTCATCACACAAATATCCGCCGCCGCCGGGATGCGAACCCAGGACCTCACTGGCAATGTATGTTACCACTGCACCAACCGGTCGTCTATACAAGTATACAGCACCCGGGACCGACTGCTTAACCTGCCCTCCGAAGCACGGAAGTCGTCGTGAGAAATTAATGATTACCGGTCACCCATCCAAGTACCGACCGCGCCGAACGTTGCTTAACCTGCGACCACTTTGGCGATGGGGTAAAAGGTTGCGGGTTCTAGGTGTTTATCTATATATGTATTTATATTCTAGGTTCCCCCCTAGTTCGCTATATGGTATCCCATAACACAAGCTATGCTTACTTTGGGGCAATGTAGTTGGTGTGATTGTCTGGAGATTTTATTTATTTATTATTTATATGGTATGATATGCACAGTAACCACGGCGCTACAACGACTTTTCATAATTTACAGTATTATCTTAATGTAGAATACGGGCACCCTATGCGGAACAGAACCATATCACAGGACGAGGCTACTCACCGGATTTATCGCGTCTAAGTATACACTAAGTCTAAGTATACAGAGGTTTTATTGGAGATTTCTTTTTGTGGGCGATAGGCTGACCACTTGTCACTGCTATAGTCTCTCTCCATCATTATAATGCCTCCAAATTAGTCAAACGTGACATCCGATGGTTTTATAACCTCTGGTGTTCTGCCTACCCCATTGGGAATACAGGCGTGAGGTTATGTATGTATGTATGTATGTAAGTATACACCGTGATATTTTAGTTGACTATTAAACATATCTGGGTTGATGTGTTTAAACCAATCAAATTACTTCACAACATTTATAATATTTCTGGAAAATTATATCAAATTCCGTTCAAAATACATCCAAACTTATATAAGTAAGATTGGTAAACCAACATCTATTTTTAAGTTGCATATTTCACGATTCATTCATATTGAATCTCATATTGAGTCTACATTAAACACAGGTGTAAAGATAATCTACCGACTTCAAAAAAGAGGTGGTACTCAATTCGTCTGTATGTTCTTTTTAAATATTTGTTACCTCATAACTTTTGACTGGGTGAACCGATTTTGATGATTCTTGCTTCGCATGATAGAGGATACTTCCCATTTGGTCCCTATTGAAACAACAGATTTTTGTATCAAATAAAAGTTTTGCTTACTAACTTCATGTTTTTTTTTAAATATGCATGAATTCGGAGATCGTTTACCTTGACGACCTTCTACTTCAGCCAAAGTGTTGACGTGAAGTCGGTTTTTTAATGCTCTGCATTCGTTTATTATTATTTTCAAAATCTTCTTATCAAAATAGTTCCTTATCAATTTTGTAAACAAATAACGTGAATCTGTTATCTTTGAGTTTAAAATATTTGAATTTTCTGTCATTTAATTTTCTACATTTATAGACAGATTTGACTATCAATTTATTTAGATTATTTTTTTACAATAACAATCCTCAATAAATGTAATTTATGTCGTAAAAGTCGTACAAAAGGACATCATTTCGACATAAGTTGAATCGCTTTTTCATTCAATAAAAATACTTTACAATGGTTTTAAGTGAGATTTGATTCTTAAAATTCATTCAATTTTTTTAATTACTTACAAAGATTTAAATCCATAGATTTGCCCGTACGTGTCTTAAGATTGTCATTTTTACTCACACAAGCACGGCGCATCCACGTCAACAAACGTCATAGAATAAGATCAGATGTAACTTACGCTGAAAATACGCCTAAAAGGATTACAGAGTAATAAAAATAAAGATAAATATTTATAAATCGTTTATTTATTAAAAACATACCTAAAAGATTGTTAACTTAACCTGCAAAAAGCACCAACTTCTTAATTTGTTGCCGTTCTATTGTTTGTGTTTTTTTTAAATCTAATAAATGAAGTCTTACATTTATACAGGAATACTGGTTAAGTCGACCTACATCCTTTAAGGGCGTATAGTACCCGTCTTTTTGAACTTATTTCACTACAAAACACCCTACCCCAAACCTAACCGTTTTCGAGATAAACAATTTTTAATATTTTTATAAAAATTGCCGAATTTTGCCATTAAAATGTCGTATTTTAAAATTGGTGCACTTTAATATCATAACTATTTGATTCTTAAATGCAGATTAGGATGTTCTATGATCTGAGTAACCAAAATTCTACGTAAGATTACTTACTACATAGTTCTGAGCGATTGAAAGTTGAAATAATCAAAAAATTTTAATAGGTTTACTTTTCTTTTAAGAATACCTAAAAAAAATTGTATGGAAGATGTTCAGCAGAAGTGTTTTAAAACATCTACGTCTTGTCAACTACTCAACAAGGTATAACAATCTAGACTTTTATTTAAATTCATAGAAAAAATCTTAGTTTCATAATCGATACTGGACGTAAAAATAATTAGGCTGATTGAGCTAAATTCATTTTTTAGCCCTGGAAAGTAAAATATAACGAAAGGTAAGATCATAAAAAAATTTAAATTTACTATCGTTGCACATTACAATTCACGTTCAACGCGACCGCCTTTGTTTTGGATACATTTTCGCATTATTCAGTGAACTAGTTTTTACTGCAGCAGTGATCAAATTTCTTCGCATTTCATTTGCCGCGTTGATTATCCTGTTTCTATCCATCAGCAGATGCCATTGGATGTGGCTCACCGTATACGAGGCTTTCATGTGCCTCCACACATAAAAGGTTAGGTCCGGACTTCTGGCTGGCCAAGGTGAAGTTCCTCCTCGTCCTATCTCGTTCCCTCACACTCCTTCGAAAATTTTCAGGGCAGCCATCATATTGGAACCATATGTCCATAATAAGGTTCAGAGACAAATCTTCCATGAAGGATTTTCTCCTCTCAGGAAGTTTTCGTAGTGCTCAATACAAATTATCAGTAACAAAATAGGGTATAATCAAATGTTTGGAAATGATTACCTTGTTATACCTTGTTGGGTAGGTAGCTGACAAAACGAAGAAGTTTTTAATTAAAAAATATTAATTAAAACCGTTATGATTTAAAATATGTTAAAAACCCTATATATTTACATTAAATAGTCAAAAAATACGACGGCTTTGTAAAGTAAAATAAAAACTTCAAAGGTTTTCTATTATGATTTTAATAGGTTAAATAAAGTATTGAGTTGATCTTTTATTCACTATCTGATTATTTGCTCTTTGGCGGCCGGCCGCTTCCTTGCCCGACAAAATCGAGAAATGCATTAAATAATATAATAATTACTAACGCATGAAAATTAATATCTTTATTCTTGTTTGTATTGCGAATTGTATTTGTATACCCCCAAAATGAACAAGACAGCATAATTAAGTCTTTATGTAAATATTTTAAGTAAAATAATCTATGTGAACGTGCACGACAAGCGCTCGTTAGAAACTGTCACAAGACTTGTGCATGCACCTCTTTCAGTAATGACAATATTTCGTCAGTTCTTTGTACTGAAAGGGCGCATCTATGGATTTAAATCTTTGATTACTTACATAAAAGTATTTTTAAAACATGTAACAAAATGGAGAGATAAAACTTAAGGGTTAGCTTATATACCAAACGAAGAATATACAGTAAAAGAATTAGCATAATCAATGCTGGTATAGACTTTCATACAAATTTATTTGATTATTTTACAACAAAATATTTTGACAACCCTAGTCAACCTCATAAGCTAAAACAAGACTTGTGCCGCTGTCAGTGACCTTATGACCTTTCCCGCACCGGCTGAACTTTGTAGTATCTATCTTAGTTACCCATCACTTTATTTTTACGCCATCTGTTATCGAATAGATTTCATCAAAAGCTAACATCTGTTTTTAGGGTTGACACTAAGATATTTTGATCTAGACTTTAAACTTGTTTTTCGGCCGAACCGTAAGGATAACAAATTTATGGTACTGTTACTTATAAACTGCATCACCAAACATACAATCCCCTTAAGTATTATCTCTTCATTATGTTACACGTTGTATACCAGATATGGCAAATCAATGGCAAGTGTTGACACAATATTTTGAGCACGTCATCGATCACTGAACTCATTGGGCATTTAGGAAAAAATGAACTAGGCATTGTATGCCTTTCTATGCATTGTGCTTTTCTATTTAAAGGCCTCTTGTAGCGCGGAGCGTACTTCCATACTTCCCGCGCTAATAATTTCGCCGACGTGAGCAAGCGAAATTAAGTTAAACTGGTTTGTTTTCCAAAATTATAACTATTTTAAAATTTAGCTCTACTCATCGGTTAAGAGAAGTCCGTTTTATGTTTTTATGTAATTGTTACATGAATCCATTATATAGCAATATCCGTTTGAAATAGAAAATTAATGTTATCTTTGTGACCTTTTTTTATTTAGTCAATTGATAAAAAAATGACGACCACTTTGGCGTTGGGGTAAATTTATCTGCCTCAGACGCCAGTGGTTGCGGGTTTGATCCCCTCACAGAAAAAAATTTTTTCCGTGTCTGGGTTTTTATATATTTATGTATTTATATTCTAGGTTCCCCCCTAGTTCGCTATATGGCATCCCATAACACAAGCTATGCTTACTTTGGGGCCATGTAGTTGGTGTCTTTTGGATTGTCTGGGGATTTAAAAAAAAATAATTCATATATCATGTTTCTGTCTTTACACAGCGGTGGGTTATATGGTTAATTTTTGTGAATATTTTTTTCAGTCACAACATGTACAGATTGCTGGGTTTAATAACGTTCAATAAAGTGTAAAACTGTTGCGTCCTCGCCATAACATGAACGTTGTACTTACAGAAGCAGACCCGCTATACGAGCGGCGGTCGCATCAACAGAGACTGCTGGAACAACTACAGACGCAGCTCAAGCAGGAACCGGATCAGAACGGTGAGCTCCGTCTTATATTCCGGATTTAAAACAAAAATAAGTTTCAAATTTAACATAAATATTTGGAAATGAAAGGTTCCGTTCCAAATTTGAGGATCGTGGAAATTATTCACAAATCAAACAAAAATACAACATTTAAAGTTGAATCAGTTATTTAGGTGTACAAACGAAAAAACAAAACGCCGGTATTGCCATAAATCTCCACAGTTATCCAAAATGGCCGGAAGTACTTACTGTATGTACATTTTATTTTATTTAATTTTATATTATTTGGGTGGCCAAAAGCTTTTACTAAAAAACTAGGCTTAACATATAATGTCGAGTAAGCCATTAACAAGCCTCCGCAGATACATACTCAATCTATCAATAAAATGTGTTCCAAACTTATAGAGATTTGTCTTTTGTTCTTAGAATGTATAAAAAAATAACAAAAACTTAAAAAATATGTTATTACTTCGAAGCATACGAGTTTTGAAACAAAAAGGTAGAAAACGGTTAATGAGAGATGATCTTGAAAAGTCAACATACTTAATATACGGAAATGACATTTCACTACTACTAATATCTATTAAAAATACACAATATTTTATTAATTCAATTTGCTTTTCAAGTTTTTTTTAATTTAAATCATATTTTATGTCCAGGCAGAAATCAAAAATATAGGAATGTCCATAAAAATATGACTTCAATATGGCGTCGTCAGTCACCTGTGGTCATTGTCGATTCAAGTAGTTTTTCTTAATGTACACGAAAAGTAACTAACAATTTAATGAACAGTTATTTTAAGTGTTTTCATAATGGTATTCCACAACTATTTTCTTTGGCACTGGTGCTGGCCAGACGTCCATACTAAAATGAAACGTGTTATTTGGTATTATTATACCATTATCGAAAGGCCAACTCAGCAATTTTTCAAGTTACTCGATATCTCAAAACTGGTGAATATTTTACTAGAACAAAATTTTGATGTGTCGTTTGACATGCATGTCACGACTTCCAGCAATAACCTTAATTTTTAGGGCACCATGTATAAATTGATTGAATTTGTAATAATAACTGACTTTGTTTTCAGCGCACGAGACAGTAATGCAGCCGCAAGGCAGCCCATTCTATCAATCGAATGTACACAATAATGTGCCAAGTGAGTGCTTCGTGAATACTTTCATTTTATAACTTAAACATTAGTAAGTAAGTAAGTAAAACGTTTATTCGGTACAAAAATATGTTGTTTACAAAAGAAAAAAATAATAATTCTACTTATATCTATAGAAACCAATTAAATATACTTAACAAAAACAAAACATTAATGTACCAAAATGGCCTTCACTCAGCATATGCTGCAGTGCCCAAGGGACCGCAACGCTGATTTTCAGTGACAGCCAGAGATAAAAAGAAATTTAAATTTAAATGCAGCTCTGTGCGAGATAACCTAAAATTAATATTAAAAGTAACTTAAAATAATTCTAAAATAAACAACATTAAACAAAACAAAACTAATATATAAAACAAAATGTAGAATTTGAAAACATCATGTCCATAATACAAAATTAAAAAGTAAATCAAAAGTATTTCTAAATATACAAAAAAAAATAAAGTGTACTTTACATTACTTCTTTGGTTAAGGATAAGTATTTATACAGTGTGTCCGCGAATTTAGTAATAAAACTTTAGAGACAGTTACTATTCACTTTTCATCGTCGAAAATACCCCACATGTCAGGTCAATTCGAAAAGCCCGCCAATCTGCAGCCATTTTTATTTTAACTTCAGCAAAATTGACCTCAGTTTGTAAAACATCGGCGGCTTAAGTTGTACGTGTTGTAGAAGCTTATTGTTGGTGTTGTTTTAAAGGCAAAACAGTAGAGTATGTGATAACATAAAAAAATGATTAGACGGTTTACCAAAATGAGCTTGTTTCTGTCTAGTACTTGATTGCCTAATGTATAAATATAATAGTAGACTCCAGAAGATCACCAACTCGTTCATGGGTCAATGTGTACGCTTTTATTATAAAATTCCAAAATATTTAAGATTAACCCTTCGATCGTTTTAAGGATAAGTGTTATATAAAGTTTTACATAAGTTATCCGGCTACAAGAAGATTGTTAATTGTTATTGTGTATTTTAAAAGATAATTGCTGTTGAGTTTCTTGCCACTTCTTCTTAACAGATCGACTTTCCGAAGTGGTGGTAGATTCAGTTCAATTTGTAAATTGTTTGACTTATTTCAAATGTATTTAAATACTTATGTAATAAAGAATATTTGAGTTTATTGACCTCTAAATTTTTTTCGCAGTCGTAGACCCCTTGCCCATTGTCATAGACCCCTAGGGGTCGATATAGATCACTTTGGGAATCACTGTTCTAAAGCAACCATACACGGACAATTATATTTGATCCTGGTTTTCTAAGCGAGGTTGTAGTACGAATTGCCACTATTAGACCCACATATGTCCGTACATTGGAAATGTATTGTTTTTTAAGACGTTATACAATAATATTTAACTTGGTTTGTTCGTACAGCTAGCTATTACGAGGTGCCGTTGTCTCGGCCGGGCCCGGAGCTGCTCATCGCCAAACAAAACGCCCTCGCCGCGCACAGCCAGCTATGTGAGTACATACATACATTTATTATCTACGACGACCACTTTGGCGAGGGGGTAAACCTGTCTGCCTCAGACGCCAGTGGTCGCGGGTTCGATTCACGCACGGAACAAGAAAAAAAAAATGTTTATCTACATGGTATCCCATAACATAAAGCTCAGCTTACTTTGGGTGGGGCCATGTAGTTGGTGTGTTTGTCTGGGGATTTTATTTTATTAAGCTATTGCATTGCTTCTATCGCGGGCCTTGAGCATAGGGACCGAATCCAGAAATTCCGTAACGAAAAAAACCTAACACCCCCCACTCCGACCGGCACAGCGGTGATACTTTGATTTCATATCTTTACATGTTTTATGATGTGAAATTGCTGTTGGTTCTGTATAAATAAATAAATAAATACATGCGGGCTTTAATAAACAATCAGCGCCATCTACTAGGAACTTGTGGAACTTCATATTAGATCAAACATTACTGCATTAATAAAATAAATAAATAATTATAATTGCATAAGTTGATAAAAAATGCTATGCAATAGCTTTACCGCGGCAGTCTCCGAGTGCCACACGTCTTTTTTTAATTTTATTTAATCATATGACCAGTGATGTCGTATCTAAAGATAAAATATTATAGTATGTTAGTCGTATACAGCGCCCTTTAATATACTATCGAACCAACGGAATCATGATCTACTTTACGAACAATCGAACCCAGGTTTACCCCCTCGCCAAAATGGTCAATCAAAATTCTGTAGTATCTTACCCGTGTGTAGCGTTTTATTTATTGAAAAATGAAAATGAAATTTTTTTATTCATCATAAGACCATCGAATGGCCGCTTAATGACGTCACAATTTTGTACTTCGGCTTTAACAAGGTGTTGATAATTATTGAATAAGATATTACAGTAGACCAAGAGACAAAAAAAACCGGCGGAAAAAACTCTTGGCACTATTTTACACTTAGAATTATACGAAATAAAACAAATAGGTACATACAGTACAAATTGATCATGACATGAAAAAAAAAACAAACACAAGACAGCTAATTGTGAGAGCCAATGTCATGCCACAACCAAATTGCTTACATAGAAGGTGCATTGAGCTATGGATTTACAACACGAACATGACAAACTGGGACCAGGGTATTTAAACAAGAATGGAATAAAATAGTCATTGTATCATCAGCAAAACGACCTATTATTTATTTATTGAGTGCACAAACAGTTTGCAATCAGTTTAGAGCTAACTTATTTTAATGACAATTTTTCTTAAATCTAGAATGCGAACCTTAATAGTACACATAGCATGCATAAAATTGCTAAGCACAAACATCTCAAACCACTTTTCGGTTTTAATTAAAAGAAGGTATCAATATTTTTACAAAAATGATCGAAAAAGATCGAAAGTCAGTGCATACATTCTATACACATAGTAATATTTCAACGAAAGGTTTTATAATTGTTTTATTTTAATAGAAACGACACAAAAATAAGTGTCTAGTGACCTCTGGTGACGCTACGCAGCAACAGCCGAGTACAACAATGACGACACGACGTTTCACCATACATCGCACAGTCGTAGTTCCTTTACCTATCACTATGTTTATAATTATGTTTAAATAAATGATAAATGTGATAAATAAAAATTACCCGACTTAGCTATACCATGAGATGGAGCTACGTTAGAAATATAACGTAAAAACAAAAATGTGCTAAGTAATTTCGAGGCGTACCGCCAGGACCCGGTAGCTCAGTGGAAGAGCACTCGTCCGGCAAACGAGAGGTCCCAGGTTCGAATCCTGGTCGGGTGATTTTTATTTATCACATTTTTCATTTATTTAAGAACAATTGAGCATTTTAAATGCAAAAACTAAAAAACATTATTATAATTATGTTTCTATATGCATGCGTTGTCTAGGATTCGAAACAATAAGTCTTGAAGAAACTTAATTTGGGCTAGATAATGTGGTGTGAATGTCAGACATTTTTATTTACCTATAAATAGATACATAACTGCACGCCTTTGTTCATTAGGTACGGGCTAGGCAGAACACCGGAGGCTATAAAAGCATGCGATGTCACGTTTGACAAATTTGGAGGCATTATAATGATGGAAATAAACTATTGCAGTGACAAGGGCTCAGCCCACAAACACGTCAATAAAATCTCTCAATTTTTTTTTTAAATAAAATATGGATGGGGCGTTTGTCTTCCATGCCACCTGATGTTAAGTGAACATGAAGACTAAGGTGGTACACGTCCATCCACGAGAAACCTATTCACTCGACGCTTAAAAGTACTAGGACTATACTGGTCAGGTAAAATAGACGCAGGCAGTTCATTCCAAACCTTGGCGACCCGTATCAAAAAGGAACTGTCAAAGCGCTTAGTTCGACTTTTCGGAATATCAACCACATACGGATGGAAGTTCTGTCTGCGTCTAGTAGTGCGATGGTAAAAGGGTGAGGGTTCAATTTGTTCAAACAGAGCACTCAATTTATGTAGTGTCTTGGTGCACGTACGAAAAGAAACCTTTTCACTTTTTGATAAGGACTTTTTTTGATTGTTTTAAAACTTTAACACACTTTTTTACTTATGTTTTAATAAATGATAAATAAATCCGTTGTATTGTCGACAGGGCAGAACACAATGAAACGACCGTTCTTCTACAGCGAGACGCCCCAACTGTTACATAGATATGAGGTGAGTGCACTTCTCTTTTATTATTGACTTAGAACAGCCCTGGCGGCTCTGGATAAGCATGGCGTAGAGGCCGACAAATCCAAGCGATCCCGCTTGGTGTAGGTGTAACTAAAGGGACCTCTAATTTATACAGGGTTGATTTGTAGTCACCGGCCAAGTTTTTTTTAAACAATAAGTTTCATTTATAGAAACGATTTTTGCAATAAAAAAGTATTTCTTTTTTTACAAGGAAATTAATTTATCCGCTAACATATTAACCAAAGCATGGTGACTCTAAATTACCATTAAAATAAAGATGACTACGCGCTACTACAAAGCATCTTGCAGTACTACGTCGTAGTATTATCAATGAAATGCCGCGTCGTAGTAGCTATGTTCATCAACAGCGACAATTTTTTTTTAAATTTAATTTTTTTTTGTACTGAGCGACGCTAAAATAAATATGCAGGTACGTTTACATCGTATCAAAGAAACTAACATTTAAATTTGGCTGGTGACTACAAATCAACCCTGTATATTAATGAGCGTTTTCCCGCAACTTCGTACGCGCTAACTACCCTTCCTGTGGGAATTTCAGAAACTCCTTCCATGATACATCCAGACACACATTGAAAGAACCTTTATACCAAGTGCACTCAAAGAATAAGATTTTTCAAACAAACTAAAAAGTCCTATATTTCCCGTCCCAATGGGAATTTCGGGAATTCCTTCCATAATACATCCAGACACACATTGAAATAACCTATATACCAAGTTCCACATCCGTGCACTCAGGGTATAAGATTTTTCATACAAACTAAAAAGTTCTATATTTCCCGTTCCCGCGGGAATTTCAGGAATTCCTTCCTTAGTCCTCCTCTACACTCCCTACGAAATGTGTGTACCAAATTTCAGCTCTCTACACCCAGTGGTTTTGGCCGTGCGTTGTCTGTCAGTCACTCAGTCAGTAACGGAACAGTTTTATATATTAAGGTTTAAAAAAATCATGGTGATAGTACCGACCAATTCTTAAGCATGTTACAGTTGAAACCCGTTTTTAGGAAAAACGCGTTATCCCTAGTTAAAACTAGTTTTCACTTAATGTCTTTGCTAAAACTAGAATAAATTTATCCTCAAAATAGAATATAAGTTAAAACTAGTAAGAAAGGAGTATATTTAATAAGTACCTACCCTAATCTAATGCTATTCACCGAGCTACAGGCTCAATTTCTGTAACAATGTACCTTTTTTTTCATAGTTATTTAATTTTCATCTCTAATATTCTCAATTACATTTCGTGGCAAAGCTGAAGTCATAAGCTCTATTCGCGGTTCTTTTTCGAACATCGCTTTTGAGGATAAGCTACGATGAAATTTATCCTAAGTCCAAACAGTTTTAATTGATACGCTTCGGAAATACGCGTTTTACCTAGTCAAAACTAGTAACTGATATGCTATTTTAAGAATTAATAATACATACATACATACGTAACTTCACGCCTGTATCCCGTATGGGGTAAGCAGAACACCAGAGGTAATAAAACCATCTGATGCCACGTTTGACAAATTTGGAGGCATTATAATAGTGGAGAGAGACTATTGCAGTGACAGGGGGTCCCGGGGTAAGCCTATCGCCCACAAAAAAGCCTCCCATAACACCTCGGTCCCTTAACTGAGTTTTACAGTATGCCCGGGAAGAGAAGCAGCTGGCACATTCTATGTTTTTCTTTCGCTCCTAGTTCAGCATTATTAGTTAATCATTTTAACAAAGTAATTTAGTTGGAACTAGTTTTAACTAGGGAAACCGCGATTTTCCTAAAGACGGGTTTCAACTGTAACAAATACATTAAATTACATAATATATGGAAACATTTATGATATTAAACAGAACAAAACAATTGTGGAAGTCCAAATTACTGGATTCAACGGTCCTTATAATACTAAAGGTTTCGCCCAGCGAGTGACCTCCCATCATATCAAGTTAGTTGACAAATCATCGCTCCAACGGTCATGAGTTCCGGCAATATTTTATGAAGGGCCTATTACGGTTGTTTCATGACATGACATGATAAACAAGATTTTATATTTTACTTTATTCTTACTCTAAGATTTCTATGATACAATGATGATATAATGAATGAACGAATTCCCTATACATACATACATTGGTCATGGGGTGTTCTCTTCATTGGTCTGTCCGATTATGAAAAACAGGTACTCGGGTAAGCGACCCCGGCCTCCCTAGCTACTGCGTACACAACAAACGTCCCCTCCGTGCATACAGTATCGTCATAATACCTTTTTCCTTCCCGTCATTTATAACTTCCCTTCCAATGACCCAAGCCTTTCCTATCCGATGAAGCAGATATAGGCCAGTGTAGGCCATAATCTACCAAGTTGGCCCAGTGCTGGGTGGTGGATGTCAGAATTTTCAGGGCGCCGAAACTGGCTTCTGACAAACCTTAACGACTGCTGTATACAAATATATAGCACCCGGGACCGACTGCTTAACGTGCCCTCCGAAGCACGGAGGGTTATAAATGTTTGTATGTATTACAAACAATGTTTGTATGTATTTGTTTGTAACCTACCGGTTATGTATGTAAATGTTCCTGTTTTTAAATGGCTGGCTTGAGAAATCCTAAAAAGATCCTACCATCACGCGGGGGCTAGTTTCTCGTTCTATGCATTCTATTATATTCTAACTAGCTTTATCCCGCAACTTCGTATGCGCTTAACTACCCTTCTCGTGGAAATTTCAGAAACTATACAACCAGACACCCACTGAAAGAACCTTTATACCAAGTATCACACCCATGCACTCAAGGAATAAGTTTTTTTTCATACAAACTAAAAATCAAATATTTCCCGTGCCCGTGGGAATTTTGGGATTCTTTTTCGTAGCACAACCAGTCACTCTTTGAAGAACCTTCATGCCAAGTATCACATCCGTACACCCAAGGAATAAGATTTTTCATACAAACTAAAAAGTCCAACCCCTTCCCGTGGGAATTTCGGGAATTCCTTCCATAATACAAACAGACACTTATTGAGGAACCTCTATATCAAGTATCACATCTGTGCACTCAAGGGGTGGGATTTTTTCATACAAACTAAAACATCATATATTTCCCGTTCCCGTGGGAATTTCGGGAATTACTTTCATAACAAAACCAGACTCACATTGAAAAACCTTTACACCAAGTTTCACATCGGTGCACTCAAGGAATAAGATTTTTCATACAAACTAAAAAGTCTTATATTTCCCGTTCCCGTGGGAATTTCGGGAATTCCTTCCTTAGTGCACCCCTACATCCCCTAAAGAATGTATGTTTCAAATTTCAGCTCTCTACGCCCAGTAGTTACGGCTGTACGTTGTCTGTCAGTCACTCAGTCAGTAACGGAACAGTTTTATATATATATATTGATTGTATGCAAAGAACAACTCTACTTTAGTTGTAATAGTGTAAATTCATAATAAATAATGACTTTTTCTCTTTTCACAGGACTTTTCGAGAATCCTTCAGTGATGACAAACATTCCAAAAAGAAAGTATCCATATAATTATTGTATATACAAAAGAATGCTATATATACATTAAATAAAGAATAATTACTAAAATTCTCTAAAGACGAAAATCTCTCGACTTGTTTGCAATATGTTTGTTTTTTTTTGTATAAGGTACGTGTTATATTAATTTTGTTAGTTTATAAATGAAAATGGCTCTATATACATATATAAATAATATATAATTATCTTAAGATATGAAGGAATGAAAGTTTTTAATATAACAAAAAAAGTAGATACTTTTGGTCATTCAAAAATCTTATAAGTTCGAAAATCAAAGATATATTTATAGTTTTTTTTTTGTTTTTAAATATTTTATAAAAACCTTTTTATTTTTAATCTTAAGTTCTATATTTGAATATAGGTTTTGTTGCGAAAAGTATGTATAAGTTTATATATGTCTCATATGCCAAATGTATATAAGAATAAATGATCGCGCACATAATATTATACAGTCTTAATTTGGTTTCATGATTATATACAATTCGACCAATACTTTCTATAGTAAAAAATGAAATTAATTTAATTCTTTTGTGAATAGCGGACAAAGGAATTATGAAACTCGCGTCAATCGAGACTCACGCATAGATTTTTTTATCAAAAATTCTATACTTAAGTAAGTTTTTATAATACGACCTTAAGGTTTTTTAATAGTGTTGTCAAATAATTAAAAAATACATTTAAAAAACTTGTATGGCTCAACAGCAAACTATTATTAGTTTTTCTCGTCTTTTAAACAAATATGTATAGACATTTAAAAATATCCAACATTTTACATTTATTTGTGTATTTTATACATTGTGATTTAAACAAAAAGTACACGCAAATATCAAATAAATAAATATTAAAAGTAAAACCAAAGAATTTTTATGACAACACTATCTTAAACACGTCTCAAGTTGGTCAGATTGTATTTACAAAAATTTAATTTACTCAAAAAATCTGTTAAAATTTAATTTTTTCGCTATTCGCTCGTGTGTTATCAATCATGTTTCAATTTTATACTGTAGTTACTTAAAGCGTTGGTATAGTAAAGCTCTTATTTTATTTAGGGAACGAAAAGTTTTAGAGGAAATATTATTCATAACAGTTCAGTTGAATTTCGCCCATTGCTGGTCAAAGGGTTTCAAAGAAAATTAAAGCATTTTTGGTAATTAATTCGGCAAATATATCTTTTTTAACGATTGGATTTTGTCAAGTTAATATCGATATATCCGCCATTAATAACCTTTTAATGATATTTGCATCGACTTTAGAAACGAAATATTTCAAACTTGGTAATTATAAAGTTTTAAACGTAAATAAATTGTTAATAAGCATGATTATTTAAATACTTATAATATTCTAATATAGGTATTTAAACTTCGTATTGCTAGATATTCTTTAATTAAGAAAGAATTTCGTTAAGTTTTTTCGTTCCCTATGTAAAAAAGAGATATTTTTCAAGTAGCCATATTAATTTTTGTTATAAACAAATATAATTTGATAAGTTATTATATTTATGTTATAAATATTTCATTCAATGTTACCACTACGTACTTTCGATAGCATGTCCTTTTTAATGTTAGTTTTTTTTTGTTATTTGTGAATTTTAATACAAACAGTCTTAATACAAGAGAAATAAAGTTTCAATTTGCAATAAATTAAGAGTTGCATTGTTGATTTCATTCCGCCAATCACAGTTCGTACATTTCGGTCGTTTGTCCGTTTGTGATTGAGTAATAATAAACTTTTTTTCAAAGCGTTTAAAAACAGTACACTATTTAGTTTTACTAGTGATTAGTATCTAGAACGCTATTTAATTTGTCAATTTATTTATTTTTGTATCAAGACTGTTTACCATTATGTAATTAAATCCAAATCGTATTAGTTATAGAGAATTCTTAAAAGTAATCGTGTGTTCGTAGATTGAGTGAATCAATAACTCAGAACCTTTGATATAAAGGAAAGAATATGAAAAAAAAACAAGTGATTTTGTGATATTTTATCGAATTTACGTGGCACCATATATAATGTATAAAAAAACATGAAAAAAATAAAATATCAGACACGTTATTTTGAATTTTACCATTTGGTAATAAAATTAGAGAAATCTTGCCAAAGTTATATTTTGTTTTTCGATATTATTAATATTTGTGATTTGCGTTTTTAATTTCATTATAAAATAGCGAAAGAGTATCTAATGTAAGGGCCAATTTTAATATATTCCTTCAGACTATTGATGTCACTGATTCTATATTGTTTAGAATAAAAGTTTGAGGCCATTTGATTTGTGCCATCTTATGTGATATAGTTATGGTCAAGGTAGGCTACACAAAAGTGCATTGACTACTAATATTATATACCGTACACACTATTTTAACGGTCGTAAAAAAATCCGATTTTTCTAAGTGCCAACGCTGCGTTACGCTTTCGAACGCGCATACCGTACGTCCGTATCATACGCGTAAAGTAGCGTTGCTAGTACAATTTCATAAGTGTGCTTGCACAGTCGTACGTCGAACAGTCGGACAGACGTTCGAACTGTTCGACGTACGTACGTGACGCAGCGTTGACACTAAAAGAAATAGATGGAATAAAAAAATTGGCCCTAACTTAGTATTTCTCTAACTTCTATTTCAAAACCTAGATATCTAAATAAGATATGCTACAAGCAATAATTTGGCAATATCTATAGTACATATTTATTTAAACCTTTCTTATATTTTGATTTGGTGCTTTCTAATAAGTTAAGTAACAGAAGTCAGGTTTTATGTTATTTCCCCTTGAAATGTTTATTTTTTTTTTACATTTGTTACGAATATGACAAAAGTATATAACTATGAATATGGACAAGTACAATGTTTTTTAAAAAGATATCTGTACGAATATGTGTGAGGAGGAAAAGGTAATGTTAAGGTAGATTTTTTTTTTTTTTACATTTGATATAGCATGAAACTTATTTACCAAAATAGTTCGTAAGCTAGTTGTAAGTGTGGGTCTTATAAGTACGTCTGTTCGTAATCAGTTTTATTTTTTAAGTATTTGACGGGGTTTTGAGCGCTTATGTTGGGATAAAACGTGTTTTTTTTTGTTTTAGTAAAATAAAATCGGTCTACATAAACCTGCCGCCTTCTGTCGTTGAATTAAAACATAGGGATGTAGTTTTTCGTTAAAATACAGACCTACGGCGTAGTGTGCTAGTTTTGCATGATATGCTATGTACCAGTGAAAGTAGATTCGTTGTATTCGTGCTAAATGACTAAAAAAGTTTATAATGCTCCATACTTGCCAGCAAATACCAAAATTGATGTCTCTAAGGCTGCGAACTTTTTTGCTAGGGTTTGAAAAGAATATCGACCAGTATTTTGGAAAAACAAACAGAATTTAATATAACATGTGTTTAAATATTTTTAAAGCTTCTCAGACAACTTATATATTTTATGTTGAAAACTTGATATACTTTATTTTTGTTCTCTTTAATGTCAAATTAAGAGACTTTGAAGTCAACAGTTGCAAGCAAAAACTGATTTTGAAACCTCATATGTAACGCCGCCGGCGCCGGACTTAGCTTCACATGTTTGATTGGGACTTTGGATATTTGTTTGAACAAAGATTTGCACTTTGCCATGCGGTGTCGGTCTTTTTCGACACATCAAAGCGTTCAAAGTTTAATGTATTAAAAAAAAATGTGTTTGCGCAGCAAGTCTGGTTACGTCAACATGTGTTTAAATGCTTTTGCAAAGTCGTCAAAGATATGTGAAAATCTTGAGAAACAAAAATTAGAGGTTGAATACAGCGTCATGTGGTTTCATGATGACACCATTATTCAGATATATCGGCCTCAAGATACGAAAAATTAGAAACAGTCTCTTGACGCCCCGTTAAAAGAGGTTAAACAAATAGATCGTTAGACAATAAAATTGACGTTTTAAATCAACACAAGCGCTCTTTATCCCAAAACTACGTTACACCTAAGTTTACGTTTACGTAATAAACAGAAGAAAATCATACAAATTTTGGTGAAATTTAGTGTTTAAAAGTAATTATATATTTATATTTATATATATAAATATATACAATTGTGTTTCGTTCCAAATAAACCAAAGCTGTGAGTTCTTATGTATAAGTTTTTTAGGGTTTCATTTTTGCATTTCTATGTATATTTGAGCTGCGGAATTTAAAAGGGAAAAATGTATAGTACCCAAAAGAAAATAAGGGCCATTTATTTGTCACGGATTTCCGCAAAGTAAAGCCTGATTCAGTCAATTATAATAAGGTCCACCAGAGGAACAACTTGTAGTTTAAGGGCACGTAATCTTCTTTTGTAAACTAAACAGAAAAACATGTTGTTATTTTAATATACTTCAAGTATATTACATCTATATTTATATAAATACATACAATTTAAGTGAATATTTAGGCCATATTGGAACTTAAAAGCCTCGAAATCAGTTTTGTTTTTGTTAAATTTTCGTAAAAATTAATTAATTAAATTAATTAATTAAAGGACACTTTAATTAATTAATTTAATACAGAGATTTTTAATTAAAATAAGCGGATAATGTCGTGTCGAGACCAATGTCATTTCAATATAATGGCTTGTCACTCAATGATAATACATACAGTACTTAACTCAATAAACAATACGTTCCAGCTAATCTCGGAAACGGCTGGACCGATTTTGACGTGAATTTCAACGATAGATAGCTAATGTTATGAGGGTTCAAAGTATCCGCACGAAGTTTAATATAATGTGAAAAAATTCAGTATGATAGGTTGGCCCTTATTTTCTTTTGAGTAGTATGTATGGTTTCATGTGATTGCCTAAATCGTGGGCTAAAGTTTTCGTCAAAATGTAAAGACCTAAATTCAAGAGACGTCCTCAAACTTGAAGCTTATCTCAAGATTATTGTAAATTCGTCTTTTTTTCATACATATTTGTAGGTTATCTTGAGAGCATTTTCAAAGCTGAGTACTGTTCTTGAATATGGGTTTCTGTGAAGTAATGCAAACTAACTGAAAATGGAACAAATTTAGATCAAATCGTCTTCATTTTATAAGAATCGTATTACTTTGAAATACCTTTTTTGCGGAATTTTATTGTTTTAAAATTAGAAATTGTAAACACTCAGGTAATAAAGTTCAAAATTGAATGCACTTTTTAGCCACGCCCATTAAACTGGGGTTTTGCTATTTTTGTATACAGTTAGTGGTTTTTAGCGACTAAAAGACAATTTCACCTGTTTATTTAAGGTCATCTTCTGAAATATTTTCCTCACTTTAACGTTTTAAAGAGACAAATGCATGGCTATGAGTCTCTCCTCTAGGTGAAAAGGAGGTTTAGGCCGTAATCCACCAAGCTGGCCCAGTGCTGGTTGGTGGATGTTCGAATTGTCAGGGTGACGAAATGACTTCTGTCAAACTCTAAATACTACTGTATGCTAGTGTACAGCACACGCGACCGATTCCCTTTTTTTGAAAATAAATAATTAAGTCATCACGTCTCTAATATTGCGTTCAGAAACAGTCATACGATGTTATTTGTTGAAGTTTAATAAATTAGTTGATTGTAAAAATATTTTGTACCGAAAAGTTAGTTTGTACTATTTCGTAATCAAATTCTTGTCAGTAGCGTGTAAGGAAAAATTTATATGGAATGCTCTAGAAAAAAACATTGATTACTTATTTTTTACAGCAGTGGCCATTTTAAATAAAAATTAAGTGAAAATTTGTTTGTTTGTTTTATTTATCATCTATCTCT
Organism: Stenoptilia bipunctidactyla; assembly: GCA_944452665.1. NCBI lineage: Eukaryota > Metazoa > Arthropoda > Insecta > Lepidoptera > Pterophoridae > Stenoptilia > Stenoptilia bipunctidactyla. Next base: position 16,083,017 of record OX101750.1, read on the forward strand.
ATTCATATCTCTATCTCATCTATATACTCTTTTCCGCGTTGGGTCGGCTTATGTAGATGTATTTCTATGGGTATAGTCGTCTATAAAAAAGTGCGTTGGTCTGTACATTCTGTAATGTACAATCGCCCCCCGTCCCGGTGTTCCAGTTAAGAAAATTTTACCTAGAACTTGCTTTTGGATCGAAGTTCCGCCTCCTTTTCTCTGCAGCCATTGAAACAATATATTATGTAGATCTCATATCTATAAACAATATAATATAAGCGTAATTTATCATAATATTACTGACTGGATAATTTATTTAGTTAAAATAATATAATAAAAGGTTAACCGAACTGCCTAGTTATTAAAGTGCAAGTGAATTTAGAGTTAAAGGTGGAACACCGGAACATTTTTCGATAGTACATTCGGATGGCTGGACCATTTGGCGTATAAAGCTGGCTCTTACGTAGATCGATAACATATCGTAGGTGACTGCAATCTGCTACATTAAATCGTTTGTGACCAGGTAGTTTATTTAAAAAACAAAAATATGGTGTTCAGTCAGCCAGAATTTAGTGATGATTGGTGCTCGGATCTCAGCCCCAAGACGGTTTTGAGAACCCAGTATTAAAAGTATAGTGACTGGATATGTGAATGGATCCAAAGTCACTCAATTTGACTTTGGATCCATTCACATATCCAGTTTGTTTATCCATTTCACTCAATTTGATGCAACACTTTTAAAGAAATCCCAAAAACAAAGTATCCAGCTGGCCACAATCCGGTTGACTGAACCACTTTGTTTTTGCCAATATATCAATAGTTATATCACTGAGAGCTGCGAATTAAAAAAAATCGTTAGTGATTGTATATCTGACTAACATTATAATAGTATTAAATACGAATGGCTCGTGCATTTAAGAGTAATAGGCAAAAATATTTTATTGAAACCTGTTAAACTTCCGGCTGGCTGGACCACCCATTTCAGCACTTCTGAAAGACTTACGCAGTAGAAATCTTAAAAAACGTTTAGTGACTGGGACGAAGAACACAAAGGAAACTGAGTAAGCCTGGGCCACAGGGTTAACAGGTTGACTTTGGTCTAAAAAATAGCTTATTTTATCCTTATTCAAAATACATAAAACCCCTAAAAATGTAGTGAGGGGGAAACAAGTGAATTCAAGATATAGAAATCGCTGTCATGGGTTTTTAGTATGGATGAATAACTCATAATATAATTGAAAATACGCTGATTAAAATGAAAGAAATATTAAAAGAGAATCATTTTAAGGTTAAATAAATGTAAACTAACCGCGTTAGTATTATTTTAAATAATTATTTTGTAATTAAAATAGGCAAAATTCTTTATTAGGTTTGGCAATACTGAGTGAATGAAGAACGAAACTATGGTAATTGACTCGTTCAGTAAGTCAATCGATCTATTTGTTCACTCGTTTGTTTGGTTTCTTTCCTTGCGCTTGAGTATTTTCATGGTTTTTTCTATTTTTAAGATAGCGCTAAGAAAAGTGAAAGTTGTTAGTATCAATTTATTAGTTTGAATAGTAATTGTTTAAAACTATAACTTATAACTAAGTAAGTATAGGTAACATCTTATAATGTCCTATTTTATCTAGTATGATATCTAAGTAAAATGTGCTACTATTTATTTTTAATTATAATCTCTCTAAATAATTCAAAATACAATAATTCATGTATACTACATGGGTTGAAAAGTTCGCGGCTTGGCCATAAAAAAAAAAACTTTTGTTATTTTTTCTGCCGTCATTTTGAACTGTCATTATTCAATTGTCAGCCCGCGAATTTTCAATTTAATTTTTGATTTTCAACTCGGCTTTTCTAAGGTTTCGGCTAGGTGGGTCCCCAGATTGCTTTCAGTAGAGCAAAAGCGAATTCGACTCACGATTTCTCGCGACTGTTTGGAGATGTTCGAGGCTGATCCACAAGGTTTTCTTGACAGATTTGTGACAATGGATGAAACCTGGGTTCACCACTATACCCCAGAATCAAAACAACAATCCAAACAATGGAAAAAATCAGCTGAACCAACTCCGAAAAAAGCAAAGGCAATTCTGTCGGCTGGCAAGGTGATGGCATCGGTTTTTTGGGATGCTAAGGGTGTCATTATGGTGGACTACCTTCCAAAAGGCGAAACAATAAACTCTGCGTACTATAGCACCCTTCTGCGCCGTTTACGTGAAGAAATTAAACAGAAACGTCCAGGATTACTGAGAAAGAAAGTGTTGTTTCACCAGGGCAACGCCCGAGTCCACACGTCTGTCGAGTCTATGGCTCAAATTCCTGATTGTGGTTTCGAATTGTTGCCACATCCAGCTTATTCTCCTGATTTGGCACCTTCGGACTTTCATCTGTTTCCAAACCTGAAAAAACACCTCGGTGGGCAGAAATTTTTAACGAATAAAGAGGTCGAAGCCGCTATTAACCTGTATTTTGAAGACCTTGAGGAATCTTTTTATACAACAGGTATGGAAGCTCTGGAAAGCAGATGGAAGAAGTGCATAGAGCTAAATGGAGATTACGTCAAAAAATAAAAATATTTTTGTATGTACTTTATTCTGTTTTCTTGACTAGGCCGCGAACTTTTCAATCCACCCTCGTAGATCTCAACAATAAGAAAAAGGATAGCTTTCGAAAGTGATTCTAAGCTCACTTAACTTCTGTGTATACCTATAGACAAAATTATGGATATCTCAATTCCTCAACACTGGTTTATCTTGAAAATTTTGGTGATGAAACATGATTATATTTTAAATAAAAAAAGCAAATGTCAAGTTGTTAACACCATGGCCCAGAAATGTATGGAGCAGGTTCTGTCTCCTTTTCGTTTGTGACTACTCTAAAAGCAATTAATCAAAATTATAAGCAATTCTTTTGTATGCCATACTACCTATGTAACTGGGGGTGACCATAATTTTTGTTTGAAACAAAGGAAAACGTGTTTATAATTGGTATTCGAGTACTTATAGTAGGTACCTTTTAACAGTTGTCGAAGATATTTAATATTATTTATATTTATTTATAAATTTTATTTACCTACTCATGGTAATTATCTGAAAAAGTTCGTGTTGTTTTTACCATGCTAGTGTCTTACCTACAATTACCAAATTCTATTACTACTAGCGCTACGCGCCGGGCATTACTGGAACTTTTTGTATTTTTTGCTGAGTTCGAAATCTATATTTCCGATTTACGCATAGCTTTTGTCATTGCGGACCCACCGTACCACCGGCCATACGCCTGGTGGTATGGTGGGACTTAACCATACCACCGTAGGGTTGGAATGTAGGAATTTGAATAGCTACTCATAGCAAGCAAAATTTTTTTTTATTAGATTTTTTTTATTTATTTAAATTACAAGGAAATAAAATCCATTGTGGCGCATCGCCGGGTGCTGCCGCACCACGCTCGCTTCGCTCGCTCGGCTCGCGCGTACATATAAATATCAAATATAATAAAATAAGTTCCGTTTTAATGTTTTAATATTTAAAAAAATATATATCGGTTTTTTAATTTCAGTATATAGGGTCAATTTATTTTAGTCTGTAATATTTTAAAGTTGGGTTATGAACGATGTGTGGGTTTACATTACGTAAAAAAAAATATTTTTTCATAAATTAAAATTTCAAAAGTGTAAAAGTGCATAAAATTTTAGTTTAATCTCTAATTTACGACTACATAGCAAGATATGAAAACGTTTCCATCTATTTCTATTAAACAATAAGTTATTTAATTTAATTACCAAACAATACCTATACGTTCTTGCGCGGCACAAGCAAACGAGCCGAAAGTCAAATTCGAGCCGCCCGCGCCTACTATGTTTGATTGAACCCACGCCACGCCCCCCGCTCGTCAGTCTGTCCAGAGATTCGCGCGCGCGAACACTAAATCGATAACTAACGAAAATGACGAATTACGCGATTATGGCACGTTTAATCCACAGTCACAGACGCCGGCAGACCTCGATTTCTGGTTCACTCGAAGAAGACGTGCTGGAGTTTTTTGAACAGCATCCAATAGCCAGCACAAACGATGCGGCTCAGGTTTTCGAAGTCAGCAGCTCGTGGGTGCGGCGCTTGCTGCGACTAGAGGGCTCAAGTCTTACCACTTTACGAAAGTGTCAGAACTTAAGCAACTACCTATGCTCCGCGTTTGTAGTCTATGGTTGGTTGCTGAAGCACATTCTGACGAGTCCACCTATCGCTGTTATCAAAACTGATAAGGATACTTTATATACCTACGGGTAAGAGTAATTGAGGCTGCTTCCAACCCCCTCACTATTGCTCTATCCTACCTAGGCAACTGGCTCCACTCCCATAATCTTTCCCTCTCCTCCTCCAAGAGTAGTGTCTTAGTCTTTACTAGGAAAAGACAATACTCCTCTCCTTCTATTTCATTCCTTGGTCATCCAATCCCAATTGTCCAGGAGACCAAGTTCCTTGGAGTTATTCTTGACACAAGGCTATCAGGTTCTGGCCACCTCAACTATGTTGCGAGAAAATGTGAGGCAAACATCAATCTTTTAAGATGTCTCTCTGGCGTTTGGTGGGGTTCCCACCCGTACACCCAAAAACTCTTATACAATGCCCTGGTGAGAAGCGTCATCGACTATGGGTCTTTTCTTTTGGAACCCTGCAATAAGTCAGGACTTGACATCATTACCAAAATACAAAACAAGTCGATGCGCATCATCATCGGGGCAATGAAATCATCACCTGCCAACGCTATGAGAGTTGAATGTGTTGAGCCCCCTTTCCACCTTCGCAGACAATTCCTGTCTGATAGATTTGTGGCAAGAACTCTCCAGCTCTCCTCCCATCCACTCCATGATATCCTTCCCTCCCTCCAGAATTCCCTTCCCAACTCCCCATATTTTCGCCATAGAATACCCCCCCCGTCTACTATCCAGCCGCTCGTCTTTACTCCTCTCCAATACTCCAATTTTCCAGTGTGAAACCCAATTCCTGTATACCTTTCCTTACGAATCCCTTGTTTTCTCTCCTCCGGTACTGATTGACTTTGGTGTTGCTAAGAATGACCCTAATGCAAATGTCATATTTCAAAGCATCATCAATAGTCAGTGGTGTGACTGGACCCTCGTCTATACAGATGCCTCCAAGCTCTCCTTTCGGGGTTGTGTGGGGGCAGCTGTGTGGATTCCTAAATTCTTTGTCCTCCTCTCATTTAAGTGTCCTCCCCATACCACGGTTTTTACTGGCGAGTCTATAGCTCTCCTGGAGGCAGTTAGATATATTCTAGACCACAGACTGAACAACTCGCTGGTACTAACTGACTCCCTTAGCTGTCTCCAGGCACTTAGAAGTAATTCCTTCCGTCTTGGCTCCAAGTTCCCTCCCATCCTACAAATCAAACATCTCCTACGCCTTTGTAACCTTCAGGGCATCAGTGTTACTCTGGCTTGGATACCCGGTCATTCGGGTATAGAGGGAAACTCTACTGTTGACCGCTTCGCTAAGGACTCCATTGTATCCGGCTCCCTTGAACACTACAGATGCTTTGCCCAAGATCTCTGCCTGTTGGCGAAACCACAAATGTTTGAAGAATGGAGTAAAGAATGGGAGAAGTCTCGCAGTGCTGTCGGCAAATATTATGGGGACATCCAGCCCACAATTACAACTAAGCCGTGGTTTTGCATTCTCAAAAAGATGCCTAAAAAAGTCACTTCCATCATCAGCAGACTTCGGTTGGGTCACTGTTGCACTCCAGTACATTTGTACAGGATTGCAATCCGTGATTCCCCATTGTGTAATTGTGGCCTGGAGCCTGGTTCAGTCGACCACATATTTTTTAATTGTCCCCTCCTCCCTATGTCCCTCTACGATATCCTGCCCCCTCATCTTCCCAGACCGACCTGCATGAAGACCCTACTCTCCTATAACGACCCATTAATCCTTAAGATCCTTTGTAAATATATCCTTCAGTGTAAAATATCCCTGTAAATAAGTAGTTAGTTAAATGTTCTATTTCATCTGTATGTTACTAATATCCATGGGTTTAATCATTTTGTCTGTTGGTTGTGGTACTAACTGTGTTGTCTTTTTTGTCGTAGGTAATTCAACGTCCTGCCCTCGTCGCGCCTCACATTTTTGCCATGCAAACTGGACCTTACTTGTAATACCGTGTATTTCTCATCACGTGATACTGGCAGTAATAGTACGTCGCTTAGTAACGACGGCTGGTTGCCATTATAACCAAAAAATTGAATTGAAAAAGGATACTTTATGGATAGTCAAAATTAATATGCTAAACATGACAGATTTTGTGTTCAGTATATGGGCTAATGGGACTCCATGTACAGCAGTTATTGTGAATGTGATAAGTTATCAGTGACTAATACCTAGCACGGTTTTTAACATCAGCGACAGGACGCAAGGTAAAAATGTAAGTTATTTTTGTACGTTATACCTACACTGTACATAGTTATTAATTAGGTTATTCCAGTTACTAAACACGTCATTCTAACATTAAATTAATTGTAAAATCAATTTATTTGTTTAAACAAAGACTTCAAGCACGAATGCTTTATTTTGCAAAGGTCTTTGGCGCACTGGCAAGGCCAAACGGCAGGCAAGTCATTTGCCAGATCTCGTGATGGTCCATCCCTGGTTTCATTTCGCTGCAATCGCTCGGTCCGTAGAAACGGAGAAACCGGCGGTGGGTTGGGGCTACTGGCACGTGAAAATAGGCCTGGCTGAGGTCTATTTTCATCATCCAGTCGCCTGGCTGCAAAAATTGGGGAACTTTCACCATACTTATCAGCTTGAATTTCCCGGTGTACACAAAATTGTTGAGGCCTTTGAGATTTAGAATCGGCCTGGGGCTGCCATCCTGTTTTTGAGTTAGAAACAGGTGTGACGTGAAGCCGGCATCGTTTTGTGCTTTCTCGATTACACCTTCGGCAGCCATTTTTTTGACTTGATGTCTCATCTCGTTCGATGAGTCGGGTGGTATGAATGGTCAAGCCGGTCTCATCAACGGGGGTTTTTCTACAAATGGGATTCGATAGCCCATTATAATGGACACAATGTGTTTGGGTGCATTGTTTAGACGCCAAGATGGTAGAAAGCGCTTGAGTCGACCCCCGCCGAAGCAGTCATTGTTTTTGACGATAGTTTTTATTATTGTATTGTTTTGATGTTCCGGTTTCATTACGGTTGTAAGACTTGTTGTTTGCAGGACCCTTCTTTTTTGATGCATTACTGGCTTTGGGGTTACGAAAGGGCTCATTTCGTGGACGAAAATTAGCCGACTGGTCAGAGAACCGATTCGGTGAGGCCTGCCTTCCTGCAGAGGGAAGGTACGGCCTACGCAGTACTTTACTGGGTCCTCCCATATTAGCAAGAGCTTCAGAAAAAGCAGTTCTGCTAAACAAAAAGTTCTCAGATGGAGGTATCCTTTTTAGAGCTGTTTTGTTGTAATGATCTTTTACACCACTAAGGACTTGATCTCGGCGCTGTTCTAATATACTAGCTCTTCTGCCACAGACAACCTGTAAAAGATCTTTAGACACCACTGCATAAGGGCTATTGTTAGAGAAAACATCAGATAGCTTAGCGCGGAGAGTATCAGATGTAAGCTTTGTGTCATTTGCAGCACTCCAAGAGAATAACTCGAGAATAATCTTTTGAATGGATTCTCTTTGTTCCAAAAGCATATTTGTCAGGCAACCAAATGTTTGATCAAGCGATTTTAGGTTGTAGGGCTTAGCTTCAAAAGGTTGAAGTTCATCATTTAGTGTAAGAAAAGTAAACATTGGAGTTGCAACATACTTTTTTTGAGTATCTACATAGCGGACATTTGCCCACTCTGCATCTCCAAAATACTGAAGTTTTTCTGCCTGCTTTACTCGGATAGGATCAGATTTCTTAACGGAGTCTGCAGCGATTGTATCTGGCATTGCTAGATCCGGTGTTAAAGGGACCGTGGGTACAAGATCCGAGAGTTCATCATTAGCATTGGATTCATTGTAAGCAGTTGTACTCGCTTGAACACTTCCTTTGGTTGAACCGTTAAAGTGTTGGGTAATCAGTTCTTTCAGGTTCTCAATTTCACTTCGCAGATAATCGTAGCTCGTAGCGTACTTCAGACATTGCACTGCTCGAAGCTTCTAAGCTAGGACGCTTTTCTGCGGGTTGATTTTCATCACTTGACTCTGAATCAGAGTCGCCGAAAATTCGACGGGGACGTTTGGCACTAACCCGGCGTGTTCTTGTGCCACTTTCAGTGTTATCACTTCTTTCTTCCGGAATTCCTTGTTGTTCATGTTCTATTAAATCTGAATTTAATTGTTCCATGATACTTGGAAATAATGTATTAGGGAAAATAAACAAAATTGACTACTGTTCAATTCGAAATCGAAACGCCAACTGATTATCGCACAGCCATTGCCATGTCATATCTTTCCATTGTTACCATGCGATAATAAACACGTCTCTCATTATATAGGTTTCAAATAGGTTCAGGCTACATAATATACGAATTTTTCCTAAAATAAAAATTACTTATTATGTACCTAACCTATTTGAAACCTATTTTACCTCTGCATGGTAAATGAAAGCAACTGATTATCGCACAGCCGCTGACTCGAAACATCGGCTCGGCTGTACCTGCACGGTAAACAATCATTAGATAACAATAGACGCCAGCTGCAGTTAATTGACTATAAAACAATTTGAGGAGGGATGCCTGTCTCATTATATAGGTTTCAAATAGGTTCAGGCTACATAATACTATAAGCAGAAAACAACTTAGTTATGTTGTGAGTCGCAGCGACCGCCCGACAACCTGCATAAATAGCGCGCGTGCACCGCGCCACGGGTATTTTGTTCATTGTCTCTCGAGCTGTAAGGTTGTTGGTGGTCGGTGCGATTTGCAGTAAGTCCTTTACTTGTAATTTCAAAGTGATTCATAATGTGTTTGATGATATGTGATTTAAATTAATGGCTGTTTGTGAATTATTGTATTTTAGAGGTTATTTGATTATTTTTGAAGTAAATAATTTAAGTTTGTAAAAGCTGTTCTTTTTTTTATTTTATTCCTGCTTCCGATGCTAAAATCAGAAGTGGGATTCGTAATTCATTGCCCACACGTGATAAAAAGCCGAAAAACAGCCGTTAATTTAAACCATGCCGCGACCGTCTCGTTCGCGTAGCAGAACAAAGGAGTCGCACCGCCGAGAGGCTAGGCGATCGCGTAACAGAAGCAAATCGCGCCGATCCCATCATACACCTCGCTCGCGATACCGTCGTCGTACCCACAAATCAGGGTCTCGGTCTCGCGAAGGTTCCGTCAAGAACGCGTAAGGCTCTATAGTGGCGCGATTAAACGCTATCGAGGGTAGTATCAATAGTGGTCGGAGTGGCGTACACTCACCGTCACGACCTCCTCCCTCACAGCACCGCCAAGTACGCCGCAAAAAGAAGAGGAGTCCTTGGTTACAAACACTGCAGAGCGCCTGCTGGCAGCCATAAATTGTGTCCCGGTGAGATCAAACCAATATTTTGTGTCTGATTTTGATCCCAGTGTTCATGACGTCGATACGTGGCTTGGTGAAGTGGATGGGGCGCGAAGTGTAGGCCGTTGGGGCGATGTGGAGTGTCTTGCTCGCGTTGGAGGCTGTCTGGGGGGGCGAGGCTCGCGCCTGGCTGGGCCAGTGAACGGGTGCCCTCCGTGCTTGGTCTGCGTTCGGGTTGGAACTCGGGGCGTTGTGCCCACGTGGTGTCGACGTCGCAAGCATTCTGTGTGGTGTGATGTGTGCAGAGTCGGACGGGTGCTCCACTTGTGCGGAGTGCGCGCGTGAATCTCTTTTGGGGCTTACAGGTATCATTGTGGGAGGCATTGCTGATCCTCAAATTCGCGCTATTGCCATGAATTCTAAAATGACGCCTGACAATTGTGGAGTTTTTGTCAAATTTTGTTAAACCGAATTTGAATCGTACAAAAAGAATAGTTCCTTATGCTAATAGTCAATTTAATTATTATCCTTACAACAAACGAAATTTTGATTCAAGTAGCTCAAAAGTTAAATGCTATCAGTGTAGTCAGGTCGGGCATAAAAGTGTCGATTGTCCGAAGCGTTCGCGGACACAATATAGCGATAAAAACTTGTCATCGTCGGGACCGCAAATAAAAAGTTGTGCCTTTTGTAAAAAAAAAAGTAGGTCATTTAGAAACTGATTGTTTTACCGTTCGAATTCTAGGAATACTACAGGTGTTAATTTTTGTCGTGAAATTATGAACCTTAAAAACAGTGACGTAATAACAGGTGTTATTTCTGTAATTCCTGTCGATGTTTTGATAGATAGCGGATCTTGTATTTCGTTATTGTCTTCCGATTTATTAAAACACTTTCCTTGTAAATTAAAACCTACGCACCTATTGTTGCGTGGATTAGGCGGCATGGAAGTACAAAGTAAATTCTTCGTTACTTTGCATATTGAATTATGTGTGACTTTAGAAGTTGACTTTTTTATTGCGGACGGTAAATATTTAAATACCCCAATGATTATAGGTACCGATGTTTTAAACAGAAAAGGTGTAACTTATGTTCGAACTGGTGATTCGCAGCGTGTTGTTCATAGCGATTCTATAGTGTGTGACGTAATGCAAGCAAGTTCTTGTTCATTATTAGATAAATTAAGTACCCCAATTACAGGTGATTACAAAGAACAATTATTAGGTGTTCTCTCAAAATATGAGAATATTGAGAAATACTTTCTGAGTGGTACGGCAACCACAACCGTTAACGATAGTGAAATGGAATTTATTCTAACGACTAATATTCTCGACTATTATCGACCCTATAAGTTATCCTACGACGAGAAATTACGAGTACATGCAATCGTAAAGGATTAATCTTTAAACTCTTTGCATGTGAGTTTAATGTTTTGCTTGTGTTTCAGAAGATAGTTACTGGCTTTGAGTAACTGTGTGTGCGAGTATGCAGGTCTATATGTGAACTATCCGATGCGCACGCGCTGCGACTGAGAGACCTGCCTCGCAGACGTGTCTCTGACGCGTGGAGGCCCTGCCTCGTGACGTGTATCTGACGCGTGGAGGCCCTGCCTCGTAACGTGTCTCTGATGCGTGGAGGCCCTGCCTCGTGGACGCTTTTAGCGTGATAGAGCTCTCGGGGCCCTAGCTCCGCAGGAAGGGGCCCTCACCCCATAGACGCGTTCCTAACGTGTGTAGTAAATTGCTAGGGCATAAGTCAGGTAGGACGAGCGAGTGGTGTCCCGAGAGTTGCGCAGCATTTTTCGAAAGTAAGTTACTCTCGAAAGTTTTTAATGTTATCTATGTTTCAGTGGAACGTTTGGTTCTTGCGTGCGTATGAGCGCGAGACGGGCGCTTGGTTTGCTGTTCAACAATGGAGAACTGCGAGAACCAATGGCCGCCCTTCAAGACCAGCAACCTAGTGTTCCTGGCTTGGCAGACGTATCTGTTAGATGCGTATCAGGTGTTGTCCTGGGAGACGTGTCTTGTGTACACGTATCAGGCGTTGTCCTGGCAGACGTATCTGTTAGATGCGTATCAGGTGTTGTCCTGGGAGACGTGTCTTGTGTACACGTATCAGGCGTTGTCCTGGCAGACGTATCTTTCAGATGCGTATCAGGTGTTGTCCTGGGAGACGTGTCTTGTGTACACGTATCAGGTGTTGTCCTGGCAGACGTATCTTTCAGATGCGTATCAGGTGTTGTCCTGGCAGGTGTTGTCCTGGTTTTTGTAACGGGTTTAAAACCTGTAGAGCTCGTATACGAGCTCGATTATGAGCATGTTAGAGATGTCAGTTTGAAGACGTGTGAATTCATCTGAAAGCGAAGTGAATTATCTCATGTTGTGAAAGTGTGATTTTGTTTGAGGGCCTTGAATGTGAGATGAATGACAGAATAGGCAACGGTGTCTGTTGATATGATTAATTAACTGTCTATTTTCATTTAAGGTTGCGACGAAAACATCTCCGATGATGCTGATGAGCTCTCAGGTGCCTCCGCTGGCCCTGCTAATGCTTCTATTAGAGGCAAAAGTGACTCGGATGACAGTTGCGATAAGGACGCCTCTGTCGCGACAGCTCAAGTTGGAGGAGAAGACATCTTGGGTGCAGCCGAGGACGGTGCACATTCAGGAGTGGCCGTATAAGCAGAAAACAACTTAGTTATGTTGTGAGTCGCAGCAACCGCCCGACAACCTGCATAAATAGCGCGCGCGCACCGCGCCACGGGTATTTTGTTCATTGTCTCTCGAGCTGTAAGGTTGTTGGTGGTCGGTGCGATTTGCAGTAAGTCCTTTACTTGTAATTTCAAAGTGATTCATAATGTGTTTGATGATATGTGATTTAAATTAATGGCTGTTTGTGAATTATTGTATTTTAGAGGTTATTTGATTATTTTTGAAGTAAATAATTTAAGTTTGTAAAAGTTGTTCTTTTTTTATTTTATTCCTGCTTCCGATGCTAAAAATACATTTTATCGGAATCCGTTAAAAAAATAATTAAATTGTTTAATTACGCAATGTATGAAACGAAACAGATTAAAGGAGGGAAATAACAAAATAGGCTCTAAAACTGTCAAACTTGAAACATCACAGGACTCCTCGCATTTGAAAAACACTATAATATAGTAGGTATAGTCTAATTTCTCCTATTAAATTTATTGAAGGTATAATATTTTTTAATCGTTCATTGATAAATATTCTTCGACTATAATTGATTGAATCGGGCGTTACTTTGCGGAAATCCATGACAACTACTATAAAAAGTTATTTTGCTAATTCCGTGACTTGTACTTGCACTAGTGATGCAGGATTTTCATGCGTAGGTTCACCGCCCTCCCTCCCTCAAGCAAGAAGCAAGACATGCAATGAACACACACCTGGAAACCTACACCACAAGCTATCACCGACACGTGTTTCACTTCAACCAGAAGCATCCTCAGGGTGCAACGACCACCACCGAACTAAATTAGTATCTTTTTTTTTTTTTTTTTCTTTTCCTGCCAAAGAATGACACCCTACTATGGCGCCCCAAAGGGCGACCACAGATAGGGAGGGGGTGAATACTCCTAGTACGCACTGGGCCCTGCACGGGGATAAATCCCCGCCGACAGTAGCAACCGCTCGCCGACGGAATGCTACCGTATACCCAGCCAGTGTGAGACTTCTACTCACTAAACACCCCCTTCTCCGATCCCTAACTCAAGAGCTATTCATAGATCGTGTAATGAGCTACCACCCCGTGGGATCCAGGGCGGCGCATCAGGCATCCTGACGGATAACCCGTAGTAAGACACTGTAAAGCTCAACGCAAGTGTAGAGAATGACTAGGATAATAAATTAGTATCGCCAAAGGCCAGCTTATATATTAACGCAAAGCCCCACCCACTCATTATTAAGGGTATTATGGAAGCATTGTTATTGAAATGGAATACTAAACAATACTCCAACTTCAATGACTCCGCTACTCATCATTGTCAATAAATAAGTGTAATAAAGGATTACTTGTCGTTGTAGACTGTCCATTGAAAATTTGACTATGTTTTCCATGTTTCAGGATTTCTAGTTGTTCTAAAATATTCAAACGTAATCCTTTATCTCATCTGTGTAAAATCTGATAAGTGTGATCATTAGATAAGCTGTGGCCTGACTCCAGCAGGTGTTTGGCGAAATGGGATTTTGTAGGGTGTTTTAATCTATAAGCTGCAGTGTGTTCTTTATACCGAGTTTCAAAACTACGTCCCGTTTGGTCAAAGTATACACCGCTGCAGCCCCCAAATGTTAGAGATCAGGTGGCTACCCTGATCTCTAACTGTAAATTTAGTACGAATTTTTCTCATGAGCGCAACATTGTAAAGTCAAAAAAATCCAAAATTCTCAGTAACAATCTAATAGCATCAAAGGCTGATAAGGGTAACTGTATTGTCATCTTGCCCAAACAGGATTACATAGATAAAGTTCACAATATTATAAATGGAGATGACTTTGCGGTGTTGCGCTCGGATCCGACGAGGTCCTTCGCCGCCGCGGTGGGAAATGCGGTGAAGGAATCTCGATTCGTGTTCCCTGACGGTTTTCCGGGTAGATCTAACATTGTACCTATGAATCCACAACCTCCAATAATGTATGGGCTTCCTAAAATTCATAAAGAAAACGTACCAATAAGATCAGTTGTTTCTTACGTGGATGCTCCAGCATATGAGTTAGCAAAAAGGTTAAATCAGATCCTGAAGGTTAAATCTTCCTTCAAACCATTGTTTAGCTTATCAAATACTCAGGATCTGATCAACAAAATAAAAGACATTGCTATTCCTTCCAATGCCATATTGCTTTCTTTGGATGTAGACAATTTATTTACTAACGTTCCATATATGGAGTCATTACAAATATTACAGGATAAGCTTGAACAACAACGTTTGCATCCAGAGGAAGTATATGAGCTTCTAAATTTTTCACTTATTTGTATAAAACAAAATTACTTTAGATTTCAAAATAAATTCTTTACTCAAAAGGACTAGCCAACGACGTAAAAAAATTATTCATTTAACGAAATATCCTATCAAATATCTTTCAACATATCAATAATCCAGTTTTCTCTTTCTAACTTATCTATAATAGTCTAAGATCCGGCTGCAGGATTAGTGCGTTCATCTGTTTTTTGCATAAAACCGATTTTTTATGTATTTTTTTAACTAGGAGAATATATATTTATTAGGTTGCCTATCAAAATTTGGCCGCCAGTATTTTTAATTAAATTTTTTTTAATTGATTTTTGGGAAAAAATTCCGTTCACTTGTTTTTTAAATAAAATAACGTCTACATCACGGCAATTTATATGAAGATTCAAAAAAATCACGGTTGCCGTTGCGCACTTGGCCGCACCTCTTCGCAGCCATATGATTTCGATACATTTATACGTTTAGAACGTTTATTCATTAATTATACAGGGTTGATTTGTAGGTACCGGCCAAATGTTTTTTACACAATAAGTATCATTTATAGATACTATTTAAAAAAAAAAAAAGTATTTATTTTTTACAAAGAAATCTATATGTCCGCTGTCATATTAAGCAAACCATGGTCACTCTAAATTACCTTTAAAATAAAGGCAACTACGTGCTACTACAAAACATCTTGTAGTACTACGTCATAGTATTATCAATGAAATGTCGCTTCGTAGTAGGTATATTCATCAAAAGCGACTGTTTTTTTTAAAGTTTGTGGTTCCATATTTCTACTTTTTTGTACTGAGCGAAGCTAAAATAAATATGCAGGTACCTACGTTTATATCGTATCAAAGAAACTAACATTTAAATTTGGCTGGTGACTACAAATCAACCCTGTATATCAAAGCTAGTTTTTTTCTATTTATTATAATATATGGTTGCCTAATCAATATTAATTCAAAATTAAATATATTAAATGAATATTATAATTTTTTTGTGATTTTTAAATTTGTTTTTTTGAAAAGGAAGACATATTTTTTGGAGTATTTATTAAGTCGTCTCTATTACTCCTCGGTTGTTTAGAACACTAACATTCGACGCATGTGCAATGGCTTAAAAGCGTCGCACAGCTGGCAATCGCTATCCTCGTCTGACAAATGATGTTACGCGGGAACTCACTTTCACGCTACCTTAAATATTTGTAATTTTTAAAAGCCAGCAACCCTTATTTTCGGGTAGTTTTAATAAAGCAACCATATATTATAATAAATAGACAAAAATTAGCATTAATTTGATATATAATTAATTAATAAACGTTATGAACGTATAAATGTATCGAAATCATACCTGTTTACGGTTACGTATCATAATAACTAAAGTTGTATCGACTAATGTTGAAATAACTACGGTTGATTGGCCTAAGTTCATATCGCATATTGGACGACTCGACTACTGTTTAACTCACCTAAATTCGATTAAACTAAAATTAAAAGCACTAATGAACGATTAATCTAACATTTTGTTGAGCTAATGGTTGTTTGAAATATGTTCGTAAGAACTACTAGATGATTCGCCTACAGTTTATGAATAGATACTGCGTTGGTTGTGGTTTTTTGATAAGACGAGAGTAGGGCCTTACAATTGTTTTACAAGGGATCATATTTTGTCTCAGACTCTGTTTTGTGCGATTATAAAAAAATAACCTCCTAACCTAACCGGTCCATGTCGGTTTTCTGAAGGAAAGCTTTAGGTCTAGGGGATAGTAGAATGAATTATAATAGTAAGAATAAATTATTACCTTTGTTGTATTTTTTCTTTCCAAATTTACTTTCATAAATTTGGACCACCTTCCCAGGGCCGCCAATCCGTCCAACTGCCTCTTGTTTTTCCAACTGGTACAGAACTACTGTCTCCCGACAGTCTAATATTGGATATATTGGACCGGACATTCAAAATAGTACCTAGTATATCCCAACGGTTTTCTAAAATTTTTAATAACGAAACAGTGTACATACATAAATCAACAATAAGTGAATCGTACATTACTTCAATCAACCTTAGATAAATCAACTGTAGGTACATCAACTGTAGGTGAATCGTCCATTAGTAATTTCATCCATTAGTTATTATACACTTATGTGAAACGATCTTTAGATATTGTAAACATTATTTATTTCAACCGTGGTTATTTCGACATTAGTCGATACAACTTTAGTTATTATGATACGTAACCCTGTTTACACATGGCTGCGAAGAGGTGCGGCCAAGTGCGCAACGGCAACCGTGATTTTTTTGAATCTTCATATAAATTGCCGTGATGTAGACGTTATTTTATTTAAAAAACAAGTGAACGGAATTTTTTCCCAAAAATCAATTAAAAAAAATTTAATTAAAAATACTGGCGGCCAAATTTTGATAGGCAACCTGATAAATATATATTCTCCTAGTTATAAAAATACACAAAAATTCGGTTTTCTGCAAAAAACAGATGAACGCACTAATCCTGCAGCCGGATCTCGTACTATAACTGTTTTTGAAAAAAAAAGGACGAATATTATTGAATGACATAATTTTTCTTTTAAATATTTACTTTTACGTCATAAAAATGTGATTCAACCAATGGCAAAAGCAGTTAAACGCAATTATTAATAAAAAGCTCTAAAAACATACTATATATATTTATCGAATACTAAAACATAGCAAACATAAATTGAATAAGTTTATATATTTCTTTAGTTCAAATATCATACAAATAATTTGCGAATGCGTGATATTCTATAAATCACATATCTCCTATTTTCTTGGAAGAACGTCATGCCAAATTTGAGAACTTACAGCCCGTAGCTAATAGATATTGTGAAACGCTACTTTTTTCCTACCAGTTTTGTACCTGTACCGGTTACGCATAGCAGTCAGTTGAATATTGAAACCCGCCATTAATGGTAGCGGAAGTACAATAGGTATTATAGATGGCGCTATATGTGAATGAAATAACAGAATAAATTTTGCAAACAACACCATATATAAGCCCTAAACCGGTTCCATTTTCGAGTCATTGATTTAGTTATTTAGTTGTGTGAGTATGGATTAGCGCGCGTATGGATGCGACGTCAGTGGTATAGATATGGCGCGACCCATAAATGATGTAATGACATAAAGCACTAGGACTTTTTTATGTTTCATGGTCGGGAAAGTCTTCAGAACTGTGCGTCATCGACCTGACCTTCACTGAGCACGGTGTGATCAAGGTCATAGGAGGGAAATGTTATAAAAACTTTCATTAGTGTCTCCAGTATTAAAAAATTGACGCCTGACTTATAACTGTTCTCTCGCCAATTCGTAATGGCGATAAGAATGAAAGTCCGACACATCAGTACAGATACTTATAATAAAAGGACAAAAATCGAATCCTGTGAATTCAACGGTGTTTCTTAGCATAACCCTCGACGCACAACTCCAATGAGGACCACATATCAAAAGGTTGGCGAAAATACTTATACTCTGGCAAATAATGCAATGCAGTTAAATGATTCTGCAGCATGTGCCGTCGACAAGATGCGAAATATCTGAATTGAACTTACTGCTGGATTCGTTTATTTTAGTTATTCTTTTAGTTTAGTAACATACGGCACTCTCTTGTGGGGAAATGTGACCAATATTTAAATTATCTTTGTGCTGCAGAAACGGGCTATTCGTGCAATTTACGATCTCAGTTCAAGAGCGTCACTGTGCAAGATTTAAAGAAATATTTTTTTCATGTTTGCTTCACGATACAGCGGCAATAAAATAAAATATATTGTTTTCTTGACGAATTTGAATGATTACCACGGCTCTACTCACGGTATTGCTTTCGTGACGAAGATGAATTACTACCGCGGTCCTCGCCACGGCAGCGCTTTTGTGACGAGTTTAAATTACTACCGCCATGTTTTTTATTTATTTTGAGCAAGCCATGATCAAGAAAAAATAATAGATAAGTTAGATAGTCACACTGGTGCCATCTTGTTTGGACCAGAAGGCACGTAGCTATGACCACGCACAAACGCGAGGCACTTAAGTCCCATCGCCGAAGAGGTCGACGAAAATGTATAAAGAAGAAATGAAACATACGCATTTTCAATGTAATTTTTATTTCCATTTCAATATTCACGAAATGTAGTTACATCACTTATTTCATCACTTATAAAACAATTTAAAATACTTATCTACTTCACAATTTAAAAAAAAAACTATAAAAAATACTATCTAAATAAAAAAAATACTTATTCTGTTTTCAAATAACACCTGTCTTATTGAAAAACTAATTATTTATCTTGTCCATGTTTTTATTATTAGTTTTTGTACAAGGTAAGTTATTTCAGAATATAACTAAGCTAGAAAATTTCAATACAATACTTATCATCTTTATTACAATATCATATTACACCTATTAATTACAGATTAAAAAAACACTTTCAAACTGGCCGAAAAACAAAAAAAGAACTGGATTTATTTTAAACCGCAAGCAAATAGGTTTTGAGCACAAGGTTTTACCCTATAAAGCAATAATTATACACATTTTTTTTTCTTTTTTTTTTCTTGGAGATCTCTCCAATAATTTTTTTATCAACGAGATAATTATTACATCCTAAATGCGAGCGGACTTTGTCGTATCCTGAGTTGGAATGTATTTTAGGCGTTCTTAATAACTGCTACCAGCGACATCTATCGCTACAATTGGAACTAAATATATTTCAGTTCACTTTTTATTTCCATGGCAACCACCGATCTAAATTTAAAAAGCACTGACTTATTTTTACAGCCACGTTAAGAAAGTACCTATTACATGTTGTCAGGAGTATGGGCTTGTATGAATCAATTGAATGAATTACTGTTCGTGTTGATTCAGTCTACGCAAGCTTGAGACGGACATGCCATAGATCTCAAACGACGCCGGCTCCTCAATACGTACCTGGAATAATAAAATAATCGTTACATTTATGCTTTGCCTTGTAGAGTCGGCTCATACTAGCCCAGCCGGGCTAGCATGCGGTTTTATCCTATCATATTAGCTAATATACGCACCACAATAGATAGAATTACTTGATATGATACCATGATTAAGCCCACAGGACCAAATCTGCCATATTTAAAAAAGATGCATACCTACTCTAAGTGCCATATTCTAAGCAAATATCGATGAAAATGCCCGATTTATTGTTGTCGAGGGTCGCATGCTAGTCCCGCTCGATAGGTGTGACGACTAATTTAAGGGACCCCCACTTGGTGGTACGACCACGTTCAGAGTTGGCTGGGATATTGACCACCCGCGATGTTTTAATACCTTGATTGCCACTGCACATGGTACCATGTGTTCGCCATACACACGGTACCGTATGTTGGTTGTCTTACAAAACTGGCCGCAAACACGGTAGCGTGTTTCCTATATAATATTTTTTTTTGTAGTCAGCCCTTTTATTCTTAATAATATTTTACGTGGCCCTTTTGATCAGTCGTTAATGATTTCTATAACAAATAAAACCCATAAACCAAAATTCGGCCCCAAGCGGTATCCAATAAAAACATCAAGGCTCGTTTGGTAGAAAATTACTGTTGTTCAATGGCCCCGAACGTGTTAAGAAGAGCCAGTTCATTCATAAACCCGTTTGCTATCATTTTCGACCTCGTCTTCACTTACCATCAGGTCCTCCAAACTGACACGCAAGGTATGTCGCCAAAAATAAGTATAAGTAGGCTAATGATAAGGGGTGGTCGCTAACTATGGGCCTTATGAACAGGCTTAAAGTCGCTCAGCTGGCAATGGAAAGGGCTATGCTCGGAGTTTCCCTGCGAGATCGCTTCAGAAATTAGGAGATACAGGAGAACCAAAATCACCGACATAGCCAGTAGGATTGCAGAGCTGAAGTGGCAATGGGCAGGTCACATAGCTCGCAGAACAGATGGCCGTTGGGGCAGTAAGGTTCTCGAGTGGCGGCCACGTACTGGGAGACGCAGCGTAGGCAGGCCTCCGCAAGGTGGATCGACGATCTGGTCAAAGTTGCTGGTAAACGCTGGATAAAGCTGGTGCGGGACCGAGCGACGTGGAGAACCTTGGGCCTCCCCATGTCCAGCAGTGGACGTCTACAGGTTGCTGATGAGTGTTAAGGAGACCACACAACGGAAGTCAGGGTATGTCCTAGTATACACTCACAGCCGAGCCGAGATAAGAAACGATCGTTTCTCATACTGCCCCAGGTAGGACCTCTCATAGCACACGAACACTCGCCTATGCCGTCGAGCCTAAAGTAAAGCTATTTTATTTCATTTAATACAGAAGGCAGCAGATCAAACGTTAAAAACCCGTCAACTTTCCCCAACCTATTTTTAACTTAATGTCCAAGGCATAGATTAAATTACAATTTTTTCACAGGTTTGTAACCCTTGATGTGCTGCCTTCTGTACATTTGTGTGGGCCACAGCACTCTGCCACCTCGGCGGTTTATGGCCTCGACCTCCTCGTTACCTAGAGAGAGACTCATAGCCCATCCTGTAAGGTTCTTGATTTTTCCATCCTGACCTACAACCAACATCATATTGGAGCCAAATTGCACAGAACCATTATAAATTGCCTAGACTCGAAGGCAACTTTTTGGGTATGATAGTATGATACTCTTGACGACCAATTTGGCGATGGGGTAAGCCTATCTGTCTCAGGCGCCAGTGATTGTGGGTTCGATTCCCGCACGGAACAAGAAAAAAAAATGTTCCATATCTGGGTGTTTATCTATACAGGGTGGCTGGTGGGTCACTTTCAAATTCCAGGACGTGATAGTTTAATACATGAGGTCATACATGAACAGTATGACCTCAAACTATCACGTCCTCGAATATCAAAAGTGACCCCCCAGTCACCCTGTAGAATCCGGACATTAATAAAAACGTATAAATTAAAGAGATAAATTCTACTCACGCTTTTCTCTTCCAGTTTCACAGACAGTTTCCGACCCTGAAAAGAAAATTTAAAACAATTTTAATATGAAATTTAATAAATCACACATGTAGATAGGCGTAGGCCGATTTCGAGACGCAGATACAAAAATAAAATTTTATAACGAGGTCAATTTTATCTTAACTATTTCATATTCAATTGTATCTTGAAAAATGTATTACATATTTTGGAAAAATACGCCGGAGAAGCGATATCACGGTCACCATGTATTAAAATTTTGGGATGACTCGTTGACAGCCATTTGGCGATGGAGTAACACTGTCTACCTCAGACGCCAGTGGTCGCGAGTTCGATTCCCGCACGGTCAAGAAAAAAAAATGTAGCGGGTCTGAGCGTTTATCTATATAATATGAATTTATATTCTAGGTTTCCCCCTAGTTCGCTACATGGTATCCCATATCTCAAGCTCTGCTTAGTTTGGGGCCATGTAGTTGGTGTGATTGTCTGGGGATTTAATTTTTTTATTTTTATTTAATAAAATTAATGGGTATTTCCATATCGTTATTTTTATCAACTTCTATCACATAAAGGTGAGCGTGGCTTAAAAGACGAATTATATAATTTAATGTTGAGGCAAGCCATTTAATATTGATCCACTGTAGGTAAGTGATGTCGTTTATATAAATAAAACACTCACCTCTTTATCAGGCTTAGGAGTCGATTCACCCTAGAAATAAAATAAATACAAAATGGTACAAATTAGCTCAATTAAGTTAATAACGAAATGGACCTAATTATTTCTATCATAAACCTTATGTACGATTTACGAAAATATTTCACTGTCGGAATGGGTAATATCAAATCCTAGATGTGTAAACGATGCCAATCATGCAGACCATGTAAAAGCAAGTTAAAGTCCGAAAGTTTTTTTTCCGCCGGCTTTTTCCCTCTCTGTCTACCTAGGGTCCTGATTTTATTTCGTTTCTTAAAGCCAAAGAAATAGGTTATATTGAAGGATACTGGACGATCATCATCTTCGTGAGCCGAGAGACGCACACTGCTGAACAGAGGCCTCCCCCAACACTCTCCACGTAGCGCAGCCTTCATCTACCGTTTGACTTTCATTAAGTGTTTTTTTTCGTCATTCAGTCTAACACCATTCTTTATAACGGGCAGTTGTATAGACTATACGATACAACAACACAGGCTTCTGTAGATAATTGATGGGCCAAAATTAATTTTATCACACTCTCGCAATGTAAAAGCTTACAATAAATGAATTTGAAAAAATATGCAGAATGTAGGAGTCATAATATAGACCGAAGACCAGCTCTGAGCATAGATATATGGACTATGAGACAAAGCCGTTGATTTTTTTTTTTTATAAGTGACTAAACCCGCGTTTGACCTCAATCTCACCTGATGGTAAGTGACGATGAGGTCGAAGATGAAAGCACACGGGTTTAGGAAGGAACTGGCTCTTTATACAATATTGCCGGAACACATTACCGCCGGAGCGGTAACATTTGGCGGCAGACTTTATATAAAGGGTGGTCGCTAGCCAGGCGGACCCAGAAGGGATCCTACCACCAAGCAAAATATATATTGATATTGTATTATCAATATCAATATAATTTATTATACTGCAATATACATCGCAACTATTGAGTAAAATGCTCTATTCGGAGCTTCTCAATACGAAAGTCTTAAACACAAACAATACTGCAGTGCTAGCACGGATCTTTTGTCGATCGTAAGTTTACGAATGCTCGTATAGTATGGAGACGGTTTTGCAAGCAATAATTGAAATCTTTCCATTGACGCACGGTCAGCTTAAATAAATGTGTTCCTTGTTAATTTTGAATGTTTGTTAAAAGGTTCTACTTTTAAATAACTGTAAAATAAAAAATTACATTGTTACTAAAAATTTGCAACCGACTCCATACTATACGAGCATTCGTAAACTTACGATCGACAAAAGATCCGTGCTAGCACTGCTGAACTGCTCTAATGTACTTACTAAAATTTTTAATGGTGTCAAATGTAAATCGGAAACCGTACAAAATCTTCTCACTTTGATTACCGCAGTGTCTCGAAACTAAGATTTTTAACTAATGCGTGTTGCAACCTATATCAGGAATGTAATAATTTCTGGTCTGCAGTGTGACTGACTAGTGAACAATTTTAGATATCGATACACCAGTCACCCTGTATTGGTATTTTTATAGCTTTAAACGCTGAATGAGGGATCCAACGATGTGGGGAATCTTGGGAGAGGCCTCGGTTCAGCACTGGACGTCTTCCGGCTAATGATGACGATGATGATAATACGTTATTCATCCGTCGTTGTGAAATAAAGGTTGTTATTTTTCTCTTTCTAATTCTCAGAGACGTGGCACCGAATCAGAAGTGGAGATTTAGCTAGCTTAAGTAACCAATATATTCCGAAGGATGGTTATGACAAGTGCACAAATCACAATGTTTGTTTGGGGTAAGACGTCGTCATATCAAATATTTATTGGCTAAATAAAACTTTCTGTTGGATTCTTCTAGAGGAATGAATGTTACAGAATATTTTTGTTTCTCAACTGACTATTGTGAAAGTGTAAAGATATTTTGTAATACAAAAATCGTTTAAATAATAGACTCACATCATCTTTGGTTGGCTCTTTCTCTGGTTTCTTCTGTAAACAAAATATTATATTTGAAAAGTCTATCGGTAAACCTAGTGAATTTGATCATACCCTCTTATAGCAAGATGCCCGAGGCCAACTAAACCCGGGCAAAAGAACACGGCGTGAAATCCAGACTCCTAATGATGCAATGATCTGGACGCATTTTGCACAAACTGGACAGTAGAAATGTCAGATTGCCAGAAATGGAAATATACAAGGATGGCCTTTGCCCAATTTCGGGACACTAGTAATAATAATTAAACTAAACCCGTGTTTGTCCCGATGGTAGTTACAAATAAATAAAGCACACTGCCTCTTCATGAAATATTACCGGAGTACATCACCGGCGCAGCGATGATGTTTGGCTACAGATCTTATGCTAAGTAACAAACAAATCGCTTTTTTACTCATGGGTTAAAGATGCTTTGATTATCTATGATCATCGATGTTAGAACATAAGGCATTAATGTGACGCCCTTTGATCAATGACATATTTATCATCTAATTCCTAAAGCTGACGCAACCCTGCAGGGCTATTCTCCTAAACCACAGTTGAGTTCATCGATGCATCAGCGACGAGTGACATAATTGGCATGATAGACATAACATGACAGAGGAAAAAATTGCTTAGCACATCTTTTACTCAGAACTTGAGGAATGCAAGATGTGTTGAAGCGACACATGAAGCAGTGCGATATCAATCCTCCGCTGTGGGAGCAGCAGGCGGCCAGGCGGCCGGAGTGGAGAGCGCTTGTTAAATCTAGCGTCCAAGCCTCTGAAAACCGGCGGCTCCTTGAGCTGGATGCCAGATGCGACGAGCTGAAAACCCGACCACCTGCGGCTGTCAGCTGTAATTATGTGAACGGTGTGCTCTCATGCCCGCAATGTGTGAGAGCTTTTACGAACAAAATTGCCTACATAATAAGCCACATGCGAGCACACCAACAGAAAGGCAAAACCGGAGTTGAAGACAGTCACCATTGCCCAAATCGGCCGGATTACATCATCATCGACTAACTGAAAAATGTGATAATAAAAGAAAGTTTATTTTTATTTTTTATTTATCACATTTTTCATTTAGTTCAGAATAATTGTGCATTATAAATGCAACATCATCAACGCGATCCCAGCGCTCGCTGCTGAAGTGGCGTGAGTAAGAACCGACATTCGTCGAACTGTTTTACATTTCATTGACGAGGTCGTCGTCGGGCACAGCGCTGTAACTTTAGTTACGTGAGTAGCCCTGCAGTACCTAAAACACTACAGATTAAAAGGGTTCATTCAAAATTATTATAAGGGCCTCTTGTAGCGCGGTGCGTACTTCCATACTTCCATGCTTATTACTGGGTTTATTATCGTTCAAAAAAAAGTAAACACGCTGCATCCTCGTCTTAAAAATGCTTACCGCCGGCTCCTCCCTGACAACAGGCGGGACGTTTGCAGAGAGCCGCTCTGCCAGAGCTTGCACCTGAATGGATGACATTTAAAATATAGTTAGCACTTTAGTTTGTTTTACTGTGTAGGTAGGGTAAACTACTAGTCATTGGACACTACGAGTCATTGGACAGTAAACAATAATTAACGTATAAATAAGGTTATTTTAAAAACGAGAACCTCACAGTCGGTATTCATTTAAACTCTGTATTATAACAGTACCAAAATGTTTGAAAAAATCCAATAAATCGCAGCATAAGTTTTAATAATATATTTTTGCGGGGCGTCCTTGAAGTTCAGTCGTCTTTCAAGTGAAAAATTAAGAAATAGGTAAGTTCAACAATAATAGTTAATAGCAATTTTTTTTTTTACGTTCATCATAATATGTTTTGTTGTAAACATCATAAAGTGTTGTAGTATTTTGCATAGAATTTAATAGGAACTGGAACCCTATAATATAATTTATATGTTTTAACGGACTGTCCAATAACTAGTTTTTATTTTTAGTGAAATCTATTTAATGGACAGGTGTTCAGTAACTGTATTTTCGAAGAAAGAAGTACAAGAATGTTAAAGGGTTATTCAGAAGACACCTAGTTTTTGTATACTATACCAGTGAAGATGTAAATGCACTCTAGTACGTTTGATTCGCATTAAAAGGCGATCGTTTTCTAAAATTCAAGACTTCTGATCACAAAACAACTTGTTACATATTTTCAATGAACCACTTAGGAGTTAAAGTGGTGATGAAAGTGGAATTAAATTATGCCTGAAAATTGGTAAAGTTGCAGCTAATAATGATCACGAAATTCATCAAGGTAGCAAAGACTCCAAAACAGTTATGTTCAATTTTTAACCTGATGGTAACGCGTGTCCTCTGCCTCCAACTAAAACAGAATACCACTGAAAATTGCAGACGGAATTCCTAGAGAATGAACAATTGGTAGCAGTAAAAATAGATGGATGGCGTCTTTTTCGGATACATAACTAACATACTTCACTCTCATTTACCAAAGGCGCATAATATCCCGTCGTACATTATTAGATCGTCATAAAACCCATCTTACTTATATTGTAACAGTCAAATTCATAGAAAATAGTTAAAAAGCATTTAAAGTGCATTTTAGCTACAACACTCTTTAAGGTTTATAGTGTGTTGTAAGTGAAGGTGATTCATAGACATCTGAAAATCCTATTTTAACTAATACACCGTTATTATACGGATTACATTACGCATGAGCGGAAACGTCGCATTTCATTGCACCAGAGATAAAATTGTGTTTTTTTTGCCCTAGGGCTATGGATATTTCATTTACTTGCAGTTATAATTGGCATTTGACAGGTCGATACAGACATTTTATTTCATTACTTATTTTTGTTTTCGTCAGTTTCGTCACAAATTATTATAGATTTATCGCCTTGTTCAGTGCCTTCGTTTATTTAAATTTTCTGTGCCCCGACTCCCGACTATTCTTGGAAAAATACCACCAGTTTTTTTAATGCGGACGTGTGTGCAATCTATTGCCCCGATTACATTTGGGAAGTTCCTGATTGCTCGGAACTCCCTCATCACCTGTTCTTGCTCCTGCACAGTGTTGGGCATGAAAATGAACTCTTTACTTAATCGGGCAAGAGCTCTTGCTACTCTAGCGCAAATGTGGCATACAGTAGCTTGGCTTATGCCATGAAGCTCACCACTGTCATCCTGAACCTGAAATTATTGAAATAAAATATTGTTATTGTGGGTAAAATACGTACAAGTATTACAATAAAATATGAACTCTGTACAGGGTGTACATGGCTTTGCTTCACAAGAGATATCCTCTTTGTAATAACTATCGCCTTATAGTGAGATTTTCTTTTGTGAGGCAAGGAAAATAAAGAGCCAGAAATGGTCAATATAATTACAACAGACTCATCTTCACATCCTCTCACCGCACTCAGATGGAAACACACTCCCTGTACTAACCTCATTTCTCGCCCAGCACCGCAACGCTGTCAGCACCTGTAGGTCAGGGGATACTGCAAACCCTCTTGGACATCGCGTAATTTCATTACGAACTAAATCGGTAATACGCCATACAGTATCTTTATTAAAGCGATATCTCTTTTTAAATTCAATATCGTCTAGAGTAAAAGGGTCTTTTCTTCGTCGGTACTACTTTCTCCTACGTCGCACTCTATTTGCATCAATACGAGCTATCAGCTGTATGTTAATCAAATTGTTCATCACATCCATCATCATCATCATCATCACAACTCTTTGTAATGAGCCCACTGCAGGGCATGAGTCTCTCCCCTGGTTGCAGAGAAGGTATAGGCCATAATCCACCAAGCTGGCCCAGTGCTGGGTGGTGGATGCCAGAATTTTTTAGGGCGCCTAGATGGCTTCTGACAAACCCTAACGACTACTGTATACAAGTATACAGCACCCGGTACCGACTGTTTAACGTGCCCTCCGAAGCACGGAAGTCGTCGTGAGTAATATGAATGGTCGGCTGTCACCCATCAAAGTACCGACCGCGCCGAATGTTGCTTAACCTGTGATATCGTATGATACACACAGTAACCACGGCGCCACGACGACTTCCATCCATCACTGACCACAAATTGACGCGACGAAAAAAATAATCACAGGGAACTAGGAAGGAAGACGAAGAGTGAAACTGTGAAACTCAAATTATCAATTTCAATAACTCGTTAATATTCGTTAACCTTCGGGTAGACTCGGCTGGTAAAATGGGCTTAAAGAAGCCTCATGCTGATTGTAAATTTGACATGTTTAGAAAGCCGTTATAGTATGTTTACAATGTCATTTATCGTCTATGAATCACCTTTTTTGGGTTGTGCTTTGTAAACCCTCTGTAACGCTGTTTTAACGTGGACAAATTCTCTATGAATTCGACAGAAAGTATTGCAAAGAGCTGGGGCATCGAAATAATACCTTCTACCAGAATGCTACCAGAATCCTACGACTGGCGTAGCAGTCACCTAGAATGACGCTGTAAGGTTGTGATATTTATTAAAAGCAATGGACAGCTTATTACAAATATTGGATCAGCTCTGAAAGTAACACAAGAAAAGACTATAAAACCAGGTACTTTAACTTATAAAAAGCGTCGCAGCGAGTAGGTTTTAAAATGAATATTAAAGTCTAAGTTTGGTTTATTTTATATGCAATGTATGCTACAAAGTAGGTACGACGACCATCTTTATCTAATCTTTGAAAAGAATAGCTTTTGTGATTGCGGTGGTCAGGAAAAAATACGATTATTATGGTGGTAAATTTAAAAGAACGAAAAACTTGAAGGGCACTTGAAAAATACTTGACAGAACAGGATGGTCTGAAAATATTTTAAAATAAATCATCATCAGCCTGTAGACGTCCACAGCTGGACATAGGCCTCTTCAAAGTTTTTCCACGTCGCTCGGTCACGCGCTGCCCTCGTTCAGCGTTTGCTGGCGACTTTGACCAGGTCGTTGAATTTCATCGTCAGAACATTTCTGCCCCAACGGCCATCGGTTCTGCGAGCTATGTGCCCTGCTCATTGCCACTTGAGTATTGCAATCCCTCTGGCTATGTCGGTGTGCTATCTCCTCATTCCTGATTCGACCCCGCAGGGAAACTCCGAGCATAGTCCTTTCCAAAAATATTAATAAATAAATAAAATCCCCAGACAATCACACCAACTGGCCACAGAGTGAGCGAAGAAAGAGTTTGTGTTTGTGTTATGACCATGTAGCAAAAAGTTTTTAAATTTAATTATTTCATAACATTTTTTTAAATTTTCACGATTCATTATCGAATATAAGAGATGCAGGAGATCTAGGTTCGAGCCCCAGCCAGGATTGATTTTATTTGGTGTTTTTATCTATAAAATAAAACTCTTTTTACCCGGATTTACCGCTTTACGAGGTCTGAAAGACGCTGAAACTTTAAGTTAAAATGTAAAATATAATAATACGCGATAGATGAGGTAAAAAGCTGTTTTATTTTAAATATTTAATTTAATTTCACGATCAACTCAATCATACAGAAAATCCCAATGTCAAAATATATTCGCTAAGACTGAATAATAGTTGTGACACTAAACTTAAAAAGTAAATTCTATTAATATATTAATGTAATTTATTTCATTTTAAAACATATATAAAATGTTCATTAAAACTGTCCATTAACTAGTATGAGCTGTCCAACCACTGAAATTCTGTCCATTGACTGTATATTTTGCAACTTTTTTTTATAACTTTATTTATTCGCGAATTTTTCGGTCGAATATAGTTTTAAAGATTGAAGTATACAAAAATAGATATTAATCTACAAAAATAATAAGAATTTTATTTCACAGCTTTTTAATTGTTTTTGTGAACCAATAAATGCCTTCATAAGAACCTTAAGTGTCCAATGACTGGACGTTTACGATATATAGAATGGGGTAAAAACTATTAAATAAAAAAAATACAAAAATTATGTCGTGTATACAATGTCCAAATGTACTAACAGATGATGGGCCTAGTATTGGATAAATCAAATAAAATGATGTTAAAAAAAATCGGGCTGAATGACGCATACTGCACTTATTGGTGGTCAAGTGAGTGTTCAGGTTGATAAGGTGTTTTTGGCTTTGTCGGAAGGGTTCATAGAACAATACAGTGGGCTCGATTTAACATTAGATTCGCTTATTTTATGTCTCTCTTTTATCATAAGTACTTAGTATGAGATTTCAAAATCACAAGTTGCTAACAAAAACAAAATTGATTGTAATGTAGAATATGGCCCAGTAGGTTTCTATTGAGGATTTAAAAAATAGGTTCTGTGAAGTGTCTGAAGGTATGTAGCATTGGAGCAGGTACAGTGATATGCACAGGTAGTATTATCTATATCTAGTACTATTATCTATAACCTTGGAGAGATCTTTGTTCAGCAACGGGCATCTCTTGGCTTATGGTAATGATGATGTATATTTTCGGTCAAATAACTGTGGCAAATAAATAGGAAATAATGTAAATGTAGTATATATTCGCCGGGAATGTTCTGAATTGTTAGAGGTAATAGATGTTATGTATTATGACAACGTGATGGACACTTAAATCAGGGTATGATACATATGGAATATCGGTGAAATTACAATAGGGAGAAGATATTTATAGCGTACATAGTGTCCTGACGGTACACTATCGAATGGATACCCACTTCTGCAAAATTCAAGTACTCAATTACTTCGACTTTTGAAATGTCTAAAGTCGCCACATGTGTGCAACACAAGTATTTAGTAATTGGTATATGAAAAGGTTCTATTAGCGTAAATATTTATTCGCGAGCAAGTCGCGTAAGATGATGCAGATCTGGACTTCCACAAATACGCGCATAGATGCGTCGGCTGTGTGTGGATCGCCTGACTGTGTGTGGCGTATAGCTGCAGTGTAAGTGTGTGTGTAGTGGCAGCGCGCGTGTACTCACGGTGGGGAAGTGCGCGAGAACGGCGCGCGCGCGGCCGCGGCACGGCGGCGGCACGGCGTATAGCTGCAGTGTAAGTGTGTGTGTAGTGGCAGCGCGCGTGTGTACTCACGGTGGGGAAGTGCGCGAGCACGGCTCGCGCGCGGCCGCGGCACGGCGGCGGCACGGCGTATAGCTGCAGTGTAAGTGTGTGTGTAGTGGCAGCGCGCGTGTGTACTCACGGTGGGGAAGTGCGCGAGCACGGCTCGCGCGCGGCCGCGGCACGGCGGCGGCACGGCGTATAGCTGCAGTGTAAGTGTGTGTGTAGTGGCAGCGCGCGTGTGTACTCACGGTGGGGAAGTGCGCGAGCACGGCTCGCGCGCGGCCGCGGCACGGCGGCGGCACGGCGTATAGCTGCAGTGTAAGTGTGTGTGTAGTGGCAGCGCGCGTGTGTACTCACGGTGGGGAAGTGCGCGAGCACGGCTCGCGCGCGGCCGCGGCACGGCGGCGGCACGGCGTATAGCTGCAGTGTAAGTGTGTGTGTAGTGGCAGCGCGCGTGTGTACTCACGGTGGGGAAGTGCGCGAGCACGGCTCGCGCGCGGCCGCGGCACGGCGGCGGCACGGCGTATAGCTGCAGTGTAAGTGTGTGTGTAGTGGCAGCGCGCGTGTGTACTCACGGTGGGGAAGTGCGCGAGCACGGCGCGCGCGCGGCCGCGGCACGGCGGCGGCACGGCGTATAGCTGCAGTGTAAGTGTGTGTGTAGTGGCAGCGCGCGTGTGTACTCACGGTGGGGAAGTGCGCGAGCACGGCGCGCGCGCGGCCGCGGCACGGCGGCGGCACGGCGTATAGCTGCAGTGTAAGCGTTCCTGCACACGATGCCGTCACCGCGCCGTCGCCGCGCCGACGCCGCGCAATTACTCTGTAGATACAAGTCGTGCGAAGCCCGCCACCGCGCCGCTCCCGCGCCGCCACCGCGCGCGTTCCCCTCCCTCCTTGTTTGTTTGATTCATTCCATTACCGGCCGCGTACGAACGTGCACGCCGCGAGATCGCACGTGACGCAAACATGTCTTATATAATAAAAAAAAAGGAAATTTGTGCTTGCCTACTATATGTATAGAAAATGGCAAAAAGAACGTCGAGTTAGAAAGTTGTGGGTTCATCCTATGCTGTCGGCACGGGAGCAATTTGGTGAATTTCATACACTTTACGAAGATCTCCGAAAAGACGAGGCCAAGTTTTGTGATTATTTTCGAATGAATTACAAGACATTGGATAAATTATTAGATTAAAAGATTTAAATTAAAAACATACTGATCGTGTATTGTCCCAAACTTCCTTTAAGTCAGCTACTTATATATTTTTTCGTTTGGCCCCACTAGATAGAAATACATTAACAAGAATAAATAAAATTTTGTAAAAAGATACTTACCGTATTTATTTTTCTCCGTATCGGGTAGGTCTGCAAAGTTCTCATTCATTATATGGCAGATCTCAAACCAAGCTTTTAAACTTTTACGCTTGTCTTTATATATTTCCAAAGTTTTGTCCCATAACACTTCTCTGTCCTCCACTAAACTTATAAATGTTTCGTAATCAAAACTATCCATGGTAATTAATTAACAAGTTCACGCACCTGCACGTTCGTACGCGGCCGGTAATGGAATGAATCAAACAAACAAGGAGGGAGGGGAACGCGCGCGGTGGCGGCGCGGGAGCGGCGCGGTGGCGGGCTTCGCACGACTCGTATCTACAGAGTAATTGCGCGGCGTCGGCGCGGCGACGGCGCGGTGACGGCATCGTGTGCAGGAACGCTAAGTGTATGTGTAGTGGCAGCGCGCGTGTGTACTCACGGTGGGGAAGTGCGCGAGCACTGCGCGCGCGCGGCCGCGGCACGGCGGCGGCACGGCGTATAGCTGCAGTGTAAGTGTGTGTGTAGTGGCAGCGCGTGTGTACTCACGGTGGGGAAGTGCGCGAGCACGGCTCGCGCGCGGCCGCGGCACGGCGGCGGCACGGCGTATAGCTGCAGTGTAAGTGTGTGTGTAGTGGCAGCGCGCGTGTGTACTCACGGTGGGGAAGTGCGCGAGCACGGCGCGCGCGCGGCCGCGGCACGGCGGCGGCACGGCGTATAGCTGCAGTGTAAGTGTGTGTGTAGTGGCAGCGCGCGTGTGTACTCACGGTGGGGAAGTGCGCGAGCACTGCGCGCGCGCGGCCGCGGCACGGCGGCGGCACGGCGTATAGCTGCAGTGTAAGTGTGTGTGTAGTGGCAGCGCGTGTGTACTCACGGTGGGGAAGTGCGCGAGCACTGCGCGCGCGCGGCCGCGGCACGGCGGCGGCACGGCGTATAGCTGCAGTGTAAGTGTGTGTGTAGTGGCAGCGCGTGTGTACTCACGGTGGGGAAGTGCGCGAGCACGGCTCGCGCGCGGCCGCGGCACGGCGGCGGCACGGCGTATAGCTGCAGTGTAAGTGTGTGTGTAGTGGCAGCGCGCGTGTGTACTCACGGTGGGGAAGTGCGCGAGCACGGCGCGCGCGCGGCCGCGGCACGGCGGCGGCACGGCGTATAGCTGCAGTGTAAGTGTGTGTGTAGTGGCAGCGCGCGTGTGTACTCACGGTGGGGAAGTGCGCGAGCACGGCGCGCGCGCGGCCGCGGCACGGCGGCGGCACGGCGTATAGCTGCAGTGTAAGTGTGTGTGTAGTGGCAGCGCGCGTGTGTACTCACGGTGGGGAAGTGCGCGAGCACTGCGCGCGCGCGGCCGCGGCACGGCGGCGGCACGGCGTATAGCTGCAGTGTAAGTGTGTGTGTAGTGGCAGCGCGTGTGTACTCACGGTGGGGAAGTGCGCGAGCACTGCGCGCGCGCGGCCGCGGCACGGCGGCGGCACGGCGTATAGCTGCAGTGTAAGTGTGTGTGTAGTGGCAGCGCGTGTGTACTCACGGTGGGGAAGTGCGCGAGCACGGCTCGCGCGCGGCCGCGGCACGGCGGCGGCACGGCGTATAGCTGCAGTGTAAGTGTGTGTGTAGTGGCAGCGCGCGTGTGTACTCACGGTGGGGAAGTGCGCGAGCACGGCGCGCGCGCGGCCGCGGCACGGCGGCGGCACGGCGTATAGCTGCAGTGTAAGTGTGTGTGTAGTGGCAGCGCGCGTGTGTACTCACGGTGGGGAAGTGCGCGAGCACGGCTCGCGCGCGGCCGCGGCACGGCGGCGGCACGGCGTATAGCTGCAGTGTAAGTGTGTGTGTAGTGGCAGCGCGCGTGTGTACTCACGGTGGGGAAGTGCGCGAGCACGGCGCGCGCGCGGCCGCGGCACGGCGGCGGCACGGCGTATAGCTGCAGTGTAAGTGTGTGTGTAGTGGCAGCGCGCGTGTGTACTCACGGTGGGGAAGTGCGCGAGCACGGCGCGCGCGCGGCCGCGGCACGGCGGCGGCACGGCGCGCCCCACGCGGTCGCGGTCGTCGCTGTCGAACATGTAGTAACCTGCGAGCGGCGGCGTGTCAGTATGCCATACACAGTGCGTACGTTGACGAGACAACGGAAAGTTTAAACCTGCAGATTGCTTAGACTAACCTACTGCCGGTATAAGAAGAAAATGACGCACCTTGCATTTTTTCTACGAAAATCAGCTAAATATGAAAAAAAAAGACGCATCAAAAGGTATTTTTAATTCGTATTCGGATTAAAAAAAAATAAGATATTATGCCCTTTCTTCTTATAGTAGCAGCATAAACCTTAACGTAGATGTTTAAAGATGCCTGCTGAATTGCCCCTCTGATTAGTGGCGTTTTCCAAAACAATAGGAGTTGAAAATCCAAATTTCTAAATCGTATGTTGTTTTCGTAAAATTAAACGTAAACGTGATCCAGTTAACGTTAAGAGGCGTACAGCACATAGCTTAAGAAAAATATCGAAAAAATGTCTGTTCGATTTACACCGACAAATGCTTATGGTTTGATTTGTGTTTGATAGAAACTACTTTAAATTTCTGTTGATTGTAATATTTATTGGACGGAAATACTTAATTAAAATAAAACTGGTAAAATGATTAAATGGTGATTGATGAGTACGCGCGACTGTCTTGTTAGCCGAAAACGAACTGACTTTAAGTAATTGATTTGGAAATGACGTGAATTGTGTAAATGCTGATCTTAGCATATGTGCGGTGCATTGCCCGTACATGCTCCCGGGCCAAATATTAGAAATGGGCTTAACCTAAACAAGGTGCAAAAAACAATCTTGATTAAATTTAATGTTAGTAAATGATAACTACAAAAACATGATAACTGTTTCATGGTAAGTCCGGAATGCTATACACTGATCGTAGCACGGGCGACGTGCTACGATTTGTATTCACTCGCGCACTACACTGCTCACTACACTGTACACTTGGTCTGGTTGCGGGCAACGGCACTGCGGCCGCCGCACGCGCAGCTGCTGCGTAGTGGGCGGCGGCGGGAGCGCGCGGCTCCGTGGCCACCGCCGCCACCGCTGCACCCGGCTCCACTCTCCCGGCAGCGACATCCTCTCCTCGATGACGTTTTTTAAGTTTTTGCCACACGTATATTATCGCTATTAAAGCAACAATAGCGAAGAGTACGTAGATTGCTGCATAGTGGTGGATGTCATGTTGATTGATCCGACCCACTAAGGGAGGACTTTCCTTTATGATATCCAGTTGCTCTTGGATAGTACACTGAGAAAAAAAACGCTTAACAAAGCGACAATAATTGCTTTGTTGGAATTTTATTGTTATCGTATCTAAGTAAATTGTCACTGCAACAGCGTGGCCCTAGTGCCTACAGCAAAGCTATTTTTGTTAACTTTTTTTAGTCGCTGCATCAAAACATACATGGATACTACAACTATGTTAGTAATATTTAAACGGAGTAACATAATTGCTAGTGTTAGTATAACAAAGTATGTTTTAACAGAATAAGAGTTGTCAGCGTATTTATTCTAATATGGTTCCATCGACAAGGCTCCAAATTACAAATGAAATTAACAATTTACGTATATAGATTGTGACTAAGTAGCTTATAAGCGACAACAAAATTGCAATTTATGCGAGAAGTTCAGATTTTTCTTGTCATATTGTGTCAGTCAGGTTCATGCTAGTTTGTCTTCCATACAAATACCAAAATTCTATTACTACTAGCGCTACGCGCCGGGCACTACTGGAACTTTTTGTATTTTTTTCTGCGTTCGATATCGATATATCTATAGTACCAGGCAGCGTATTTATAGTATAGTATTCAACCAATCAAATTTTTGCGCTCGTTGCATTTGCTTATTTTTCTGTGTGTTTTTTGTCGCTGAATTCTTTTGTTAGTGTTTTCTACAAAGTACGTTGAGTAGAATGTTCACTCCTCGCGTTTTTACGATCTCAAATCAAAGATTTTACTTTTGTGAAGTGATATTTTTACATAGGATGCTGACTTTCTAGTGAGATAGTGAGTTAAGAAAAGGAATTACATTGATTTTGAATGACTGGTGCAGGGAGGTGAACAATTTGTGTGGCAAAAGCATTGAGTTTGACAAAAAAGGACCCGAACAAATCTATGGCCTATAATTATTATATCAAACACAAATAATTAAGAAAAAATAAATAATTGTCTAAGATGCATATTTTTTTATTACTCCCAACTCGCATAGCATCATGCTTTGTGCTGTTTATTTCAACTTATTAACATTGCGCAGTTTGCACAATAGTAATAACTGGTACTTCGAATTTCTGAAAATTTGAAAGTGGCGGTACGGCCGGGCTGCATTTTAGGGTTGTTTTGGTCAAAAAGGTTCCTAGAGTGGATACTGTATGGCGCTAAAGTGCAAAAACCGCGAGACGGTCATCTATACTTTAGTACTTATATTCATCTATGGTCAGGTTGTGAACGAACCCCGAACGCCACGCACTGGTTGTATCCGTTAGATACCTAAAAAATCAATTTACTGAGATTTAACAAACTGGATCATTATGGAGGACTTAGATAGATTTCTATGTAAATATAAACTGGAACATCTATCACAGTCTCTGAAAGGTAAGTCACATAGTTTTACTAAGCTGAAGCAAGTTATACGTAGGTGACTATCGAATGATTTCATGTTTTTGTCTGCCAGCCATGTTGTTTTTGTTTTTATTGAACACATCATTTGTAATGTGCTTAAATTTAGTTTACGTTTTACTATATTCTGCTTGCTCTGGTACAATACACGTCGTCGCGTGACTTTTTTTTCTTCAAGCTAAGACTTTTATTGTTAATTTAAAAAGTTTAAACATTAAAGGTACCTAATTAATCAACAGACAGACATTCCCAAATAAATAGTTAATATTCCTTACAATGGGGAATTATTGTAATACAAATAGGTTCATGTACGTGCCCGTTGATTGGTAACTTATTATTACGTTATTCGACTATTCAAATAATTTTGTTATTATTTTTTGTAGATACCTACTTACATTGTTAATTTGACAGAGTATCCAAATGGTTGTGTAGAACCAAATTATTTGTTTTTTTTTTTTATGAATATCTACATCCTATTTAAATTCTAGTCCACTCTGGTGCATCACAATTAGAAACTGTAATGAATAACAGTGAACTTTT
Source organism: Stenoptilia bipunctidactyla (assembly GCA_944452665.1). NCBI lineage: Eukaryota > Metazoa > Arthropoda > Insecta > Lepidoptera > Pterophoridae > Stenoptilia > Stenoptilia bipunctidactyla. The sequence continues at coordinate 16,120,548 of OX101750.1, forward strand.
TTTTTCAGAACAAGAGATAACACTCGAAATACTATTCGAGGATAATGACAATGAATTATCCCAAGTTGTCCCCAAGATAGCTGACAAAATAAGATTAAGATCAGCATTACAAAAATTACGGATAGAATGTCTTTTATATTATAAACTATTTGACACAGTTACTTAATAAGATACTAAATCAATCATATCAGATGTATTATATTTTAGTAACGATTTTCATCAAAATAGATAACTAGATACCTATTTTCGACTCCAAATATTTTCTTTTGTTTATCTTGATCCAGGCTCAAAATATCTTGCCTAATATTATGTCTTCTGTTAGTTATACGGGATGTATGTATATTTAGCAACTCTTTGTTTTTTGACTTATCTACTTTTAATAATAAATGCCAGTGATTTAGTACAATACCTGTTTTTGTATTATTAATCCCTTTCATATTTTTTATTATGTATATTTTTTGCAGCACGAACAAAGTAACGTTGCCGGTTTCGAATTTTGTACTTTTTAATGGTTTACTATGTGGGAATATCAATTTTCTCGCCCAATCTTCGAGGAGATTATTTTTTTCTTCCCGAAGATTGTGCTGGAAATATCAATGTCCCACATAGTTAACCATTAAAAAGTACAAAATTCGAAACCGACAACGTTACTTTTTTGCCGCTGCAAAGGATATGCGACAAAAATGCTTTGTTGAGGCGTCAAAAGTAAATTTGTTAAAGCCACAAAGTCATATTGTTGAGGCAACAAAAGTAAATTTGTTAAAGCCACAAAGTCATATTGTTGAGGCATCAAAAAAAAATTTGTTAAAAGCGCAAAGTAAATTGTTAGTACGGCTAAATATAAATGGATGTCGAGACAACAAAAAGTCCATCATTGAAGCAAATTTTGTTATTGCAGCAAAATGAATTAGACACTGTGACGATATTATTTTGATGTTATAACTAAGTGAATTGGTTATGACCAAACCTAGTAAAAGATAAAGTGATAGGAACAATTTTACAATTGTTACAGTATATATTTCACTTTGCTCGCCCGACAAACATTTTACTGTTGCATGAGCTGTATTCTAATCTTTGTTGCATTGACAATTTTATCCAGGAACAATAAAAAATTTGTTCAAATAACTACCCAACTTTGATCGCTCAGTAGCAACCAAGTTTTATTGTTGCAATGGCAATAATTTTTTCTCAGTGTAGAGAGTGCTTTTCGTCTTTCCCCAACTTCCACGCTGTCATTTTGTATGGTAGTAATCGGTAAGGTTAAGTTAATTAAACTATTGACGGGAGAAATGTCAGGCGCGATAATTTCTGGGCTTGTATTAATTCTGCTCGTCTCTTGAGTATGAGTATAAACAATAAAATCAGCTGTTTTGATGACGCATGCTTGACCGACCGACAATAAACCAGCGCGAGTCAAAGGTACGGCGGTTATTTGATCCTTGCACATTAATTTAAGGCGACATGTATCACAACAAGAATAAAAGTAATTATTAATTTTATTCAATTCAGACCATTCGTCTTCACAGTATTCTTGAGTAGTTTTGCATGACCTTGATCCCGGTTTTGTTTCACAGAAGCTTTGATCATATTTTATTTGAAAGATTGGTTTTTTAAGATGACATAAAATTAATTCTGGTTTCTGACGTATGCACTGTTTTAAATCGTTTTCTGTTAATAAAATCAATGAGTCTCGCCTTAAGTTGACGGCTACATACTCGGATACGGGCACTATTTTTGTTGAACTTCCGTTTATTGATTTAGGAATAGGAATTATTCTTGATATTTCATAAGCTTCGCGACCTATGAGTGGAATCTTGAGTTCAATGATGAGGTATTTTTGTGACATCTTGGCGCGAACTTGTATGAGATTGTATATATTAGATAACTCGTAGGAATTAATTGGCGATAACAGTTCTTTAGGTAATTGTGCTGAAATCGTATTTAATTCACGTTTAAGCTGTTCCGGTGTTAATAAATGAAGGTTAAATTTTCCATTGTAAATATTGGTTAGAGTATGAAGTAATAACTCTTGTACATTTTTTAAACTGTATAAGATGTTATTTGCTATAAGTGCTGATGAAAGGAAATTTGTAGATAGCGCTATTTCTGAGTTAATTGTTTCTAGGTAATATTGAAGGTCATTTAATCTTCTGTTAACTGATTTATGGTGTTTTTCCATTACATTCTCCATGTTTTTCATGAAGTTGAATTCAGCTTCCACTATCGAAGTTTGATTTCTCCACAGCGACGCTAGGTGGTTCTGATTAGTCCTGATAACATCTATATCCTGTTCATATTTTTCAGCAAATCGTTCATCCAGTACACCGAATAGGGAGTTCGCTATGTAACCGACACCGTTTATTAAGCCGCGGCGGCGCCTAACATGCTGATGATGATTAAATAATAAATTGTTATAAGTTTGCAGCTCGTCGGCTCCATGCTTAAGTTGTAATATGATCCCACTGCAATGTGATTGTTCTTTAATTGTAATACAAAGATCTTCTAGGTACTTAATGTATTTATTAAGTACGGTAGTGCCTGTTTGATATGGTCGCGTGTCATAATAAACGACGAGGCGCCAGTCGTCTCGTATTACGTTCATGTCAGTAATACGATCGAAATAAAGTCCATTATTGTTGTTTAATGATGTAATGTTATAAGTACTTAATGATTGAGATGTAGGGATAAATACTGTTAAAAATAGTAATAAAGACATGACAACTGATGAGAAACTGCACGTCCTTTTTACAGGCTTTCGCTGTCTTTTATTTTGGAGATTTGGGGCGTCATTTGCTGAGTTACATGATAAATCTTGTTTGTGATCGAGTTTTTCATCGGATTCTTTGCTGACGGGCAGAACTGATAATTTAACGATCGGACGCTTGATTAATCCGTTTTTCGTCTTCAGGGATACGACTCTGACGTAACCATCAGAACCGTGATGTAATTGAATTACCCTACCTAAAGCCCACTTGCCTGGTGGTAGGTTATCGTCTTTAATGATGACAATATCGTCAATCTTTAAATTAGGCTGTGGTCGTCTCCATTTACTCCGTGAAGATAACTGGGTTAAATATTCACTACGCCAACGATTCCAGATATCGGTAAACAGTTTTTGTGTTAGTTGCCATCTCGTACGAAGATCTTTTTCAGTTTCATATAATGTTAAATAGGGACCACTCGATAGGAAATGCGAAGGTGTGAGAAAGTTTAAATCCTCCGGGTCCTCTGTAAGTGTACAGAGCGGTCTTGAATTTAAACATGCTTCTAGCTGTGATAGTAAGGTGCTATACTCTTCGTAAGTGAGATGCTGCTCGCCAACAACTCGTTTGAGATGATGTTTCAAACTTTTAACGGCAGCCTCCCAGAGTCCGCCGGCTGAAGGCCATGAGGGCGCGTTGAAGTGCCAACTGATCTTCATTTCGGCTACTTCCGCCATGAATTCTTGATTAAACGTTTGTTGTATTTCATGGTATTCTTGTTGTAATATTTTATTAGTGCCCTGGTCACTGTAGATGTGAGCTGGAAGCCCTCTTCTCGCGGACATACGGCGGACTGCGGCTAAGAAAGATGATGATGTGAGGTCCGACACGAGTTCAAGGTGCACGGCCTTGGTTGCCATGCACACAAATACGGCGACGTAACCTTTTGTGGTTTTGATACCACGCCCCTTGTTAGCTTTAATAAAAACGTGGCCAGTGTAGTCAATCCCCGTGTGGTAAAATGGACGCGACGGGTTCGTCCTTGATGTTGGTAAATCTCCCATTATCTGATGCTGTTGTAAAGGACTTTGTTTCTTACACTTGACACAGAATCGTAATCTACTTTTTATCGCCCTATTGCCACCAATCAGCCAGTATCTTTGTCTTATGAATGACGTAGTAAGCCTCGCTCCTCCATGAAAAACGAGCTCATGAGACTGATCGATGATAAGGTCAGCTAATCTGCTCTTGTTTGGGATGATTATAGGATGTTTCATGTCATGATCTATGTTTGCGTGCTTCAACCTTCCTCCAACTCGTAATATCCCAGCTTGGTCTAGTATCGGATTTAAACATAGAATTTTGCTATTATTGCTTATTTTTAAATGTTGATGTAAACTACTTATCTCCTCCGCGAATGCTATAAACTGGGTATCTTTAATGACCATTTCTCTTGATTGGTTTAATTCTTTCAATGTTAAAAATGCTAGTTTATTTTCTCTTTTTATAAATCTAAGTATCCATGCTAATACCCTAACCGCTTTGTTTAATGAGCTAAATTTGCTTAGTAAGTATACTATTATATCGCTGTTTTTATATGAATTAAATTGCGTAACGTTAACTTGTTTGTTTTTCTTGGTTTCTTGATCTGTAATATACTCATGAGATTCTTGATTTTCTAAAATATTATAAGTAGATAGCCACGAAGGCCCTTGCCACCATATAGTTTGATCAATTAACTGTGTGACTGATAAGCCGCGACTTGCACAGTCAGCTGGGTTCTCTTTTGTATTGATATAATACCAACTATTGGGTGGTATTTCTGTTATTATTTTTCTTACACGATTTGCGACGAATGGCTTCCATTTGTCACAGTCTCCCTTTATCCAGCTCAAAGCAACTAACGAGTCGATCCAGCCGAAAGTTTTTATATGATAATTTCTGAGACAGTTCCTGATTTTAGCTATCAAGTTTGATAAAAGAAGGGCGCCGCATAATTCTAACCTTGGTATGGTATGTGTTTTATTCAAAGGGACCAACTTTGATTTTCCAGCTATTAACACAATAGAGGAAACGCCTTGTTTGTTTGTTGTTTTGCAATATACGACACATGCATAAGCCTTGGTGCTCGCGTCGCAAAAGCCATGAAGCTCAATCTCTCCACTTTCTTCTGTTTTTAACCATCTTGGTATTTGACATTGATTGATGTTGTTATTATCTGATTTTATTTTACACCATTCGTCCCATATCTTTGTAGGTACTTGTTCATCCCACTGTAAGTTTTCTTGCCAAATATCTTGAAATAAAATTTTTACTTTTGTTGTGACTGGTAGGAGCCATCCTAAAGGATCATATAGCTGCGACATTTCTGAGAGTAGCGCTCGCTTGGTTGATTTTGAGGACGATTGTGAAAAGGGTGTTGATTGAAAGGTGAATGTATCTTCTCCAGGATTCCATCGAAGACCTAGGGTTTTAGATGATTCTAGTTGTTTAAAATCAAAGCTGTCTTGATTATTGTTGTTTTCTACAAGGGAAGGTAAGTTGGATTTCCACTTTCTTAAATTAAAACCACCTGCTTTTAATAAATTGATGAGATCTGTTTTCAGGTCTAGTGCAGCTTTTGGCGAATGAGCTCCGTGGACTGCGTCATCCATATAGAAAGACTTCTCCAGGACTTCCGGTGCCAAGCTGCCTTGATAGTTTGACCTTTCATCCTGAGCCAAACGTTTTAAAGTCATCATAGCGAGGAAAGGCGCGGCTTTTGTACCGTATGTGACTGTAGCTAGTTGATATTCTTTCAAACATTCTGTTTCTTTTGACCTCCAGACGATTTTTTGTAAATTTTGATCTTGTGAATTCAGCCAAATTTCGCGAAACATCTTCTCTATATCAGCAGTGAAAGCGTATTTAAATTGGCGCCATGAAATAATAAGACTTTGAAGGTCCTGTTGTAAATTTGGACCCCTAAACATGACGTCATTTAAACTGCACCCGCTCGAAGTATGTGCTGAGGCATTAAAAACAACTCGTAATTTAGTTGTCGTCGATTCGTCGCGAGTTACTGCAAAATGAGGTAAATAACAATCACGTTTCGGGTTACGGTCGTTCACCGCTGGAATCATGTGGCCTAACGTCATATATTCATTAATAAACGATTTATAATTTTGTGCAAATAGGTGTTTTCTAGTAAATTGTTTTTCTGTTTGATAAAATTGAGCAATTGCTTTATTTTTTGAGTGTCCTAATTTTTCCGAATAATTTGGTTTTAACGGCAATCTTACTACGTATTTACCATCATCCCGTCTTGTAGTGGTTGACTGGTAAAAGTTCACGCATTCTTGGTCTTCGGAAGACATATCCGACTGTTCTGATAAGTCTTCAATCTCCCAAAATCTGCTTATTTGGTCTATGTTATTAAGTACCACGTTGCATTGAAAGGTTTTTGTATGGCCGCTAAGAATCCAACCCAATTGAGTCTGTTGAGCTATAGGGAGTGTTGGACTTGATCTGCAAATGCCATCCATTAAGATATTTGAATAGACATCAGCTCCTAGTAAAATATCAATTGATCGACTTATATAAAACTTGGGATCTGCTAATTTAATGTTTTTTATATAAGGCCAATCTGGGTATGAAAATGAGTAGCTGGGCAAGTTTTTCATTAAACTTCTCATAATAAAAGCTTCCGCTTCAAACGAAAATTCGCTGAAAGTTGATAAAATATTCAAATTGATTATTCCCTTACAGCTATTTTCTTTATCCCCTATCCCTGATATGACTCCGTTACATCTTTGTCGCGGAATCTTAAGAAGCTGAGCCGCGTTTTCAGTAATTAACGACGTTTGCGAGCCTTGATCGAGAAGGGCGCGCATCTCGTGGTATGTGCCATCTGCTGCTTGGACCTTGACGACTGCGGTCGCTAGCAGTATTTCAGAAGGCTGCTGTTCCTGCTGTAGAGTGACGTTGGCGCTGCCCTGCACGTGCCGCGAGGTTGTTGGCTCGGTAAAAGTAGAGCGCTCGTCCGGTGTCGAGTTACGTGAAAACGCATCATGCAATAATGTATTATGGTCTTTTTTGCAATCTCGGCATCTATTATTAGAAATACACGGCTTTCCATAATGATAGTGCAAACAATTTATACAAATATTTAATTTTGTTATAACTTTTCTTCTCGCAAAGGAAGGCATCTCTAAAAACTTTTTACAATAATATATGCCGTGGTCATTACTATTGCAAACTGTACACTTATATTTCATATTTGAAAGTGTCTTATCTTGGTTTTGCGAATGATTTTGTGTACTGGAGAACGTATTCTTATAAAAATTTGGTTTTTGATAATTTTGATTACTCTGATGTTTTGTAGGCTGGTTAATATTAAAATTTGTATTGGGCTTAGGATGGAAATTTTCTTGTTTTCTACGCCCTGATTCTAACGTAGTAAATTTAGTTTCAAGGAAATCTAAAAACTCTTGTAGGATAGGAAGATCACGTGGATTTGTTACTGATTCCACGTAGTCATTGTATGACTCACTATCCAATTTCTGTGATAGTAAGTGGACTAATAAGGGGTCCCAGGTCTTGATATCGATCCCCAAGTTTTTAATTGCATTTAAGCATTCCATCGACGTGTCATGAATACGCTTGATGTGATTCAGTGACTGCTGCTGCATTATAGGAATGTTAAGTAACATGTTGATATGAGATGTAAATATTAGTTTTTTATTATTGTACCTATGATTAAGGATATCCCAGCTAACAGTGTAGTTGTCGGAGCTGATCTGAAGATGTTGAATCAGTCTCTCAGCCTCCCCCTTCACTTTACCCTTCAGATGTTGCATGCGTTGTGCGTTAGAGAGAGACGGATTATTGTGGATGGCTTCACTGAAGAGATCCTTAAAGGATAACCACTGGTTGTAATTGCCCGTGAATATAGGAATATCAAGTTTAGGCGTTGAATGTTCTCTATGCGCTGTGGACCACATTTTTGTATTGATTTCCTTTTTCAGTTTACTGAATGTTTTTTCGTGCCTGGTGAATGATACCTCATAATCAGAATTTTCTTCTTGTAATATGCTATCGAGTTCCCAATGTAGAGAATCGATAGCCGTCCATCTTGATTGTAATGATTTTAAAGTGTCGTCAAGCTCCCATTTTTCTGTTATGGTTTCTAAATGAATATTCTGAACTGTCCTGACGAACGCTTCAAAATTGGCGGCCTGTTTTCTTAACATCTCATATAATTTACTATTATTGCCTTGATCAATACGAATCCTGCTATCGCTGCCGAATTCCACCTCGGTTGTTTTGCCTTGTTGTAGCTGGTCTGCAGACCCTGACGCCTCGGGCTCCCCTAAACCCTGAGGCTGGTTGCGTTGTGACACCAAAGCGTAATATTGTTGGTCAAGAGCACCTTTTACTGACTTGTAGTAGTTTCTTGTTTTTTCGTAGCAGTTTTCTACGAAGTAGGGATGATTTTTGCTTTGCTCCGTACTGATACGATCGTTGTTATACTCATACTCCGTCCAGTAATTTTGTAAAGTTTCTAGACGTCTTTTATAATAGTCTACTGTTTTTCTATCTGCTCTATCTTTTTTTAAATTAGTATATAACTTAACCATACTATCGTAAATGACAGATTGAGTTTCAAATAAATTTTCCATGGTGATCAAAAAATTCTTAAGTATTAAGAAAAGGAAAGATCTTACTTGTAAGGAAAGGTACTGCCTCTCGTGTACTCTGCTATGATATCGGCCTCAAAGGGTTTTTGCTGAACCCCCTGTATGTGACCTATTTCTTGCTCGTTGAATGCTGCTGGAGGGCCTGTGCGTCTTGATTACACAGGAATTTTGAAGGGCCTTTCGTGTGATCTTGTTTCACACAAAAGATCCAAAAAGTCCAGATTTTAGTGGATTACCAACGTGGTATTTTTTAACAGTCGAAATCACTAACACGTGTCACTTCACTTGATGATGAAATCGCGATAGTGTCCCGCCTGTACGTTTGCTCGAAGGACCAATGTTCGATTTACACCGACAAATGCTTATGGTTTGATTTGTGTTTGATAGAAACTACTTTAAATTTCTGTTGATTGTAATATTTATTGGACGGAAATACTTAATTAAAATAAAACTGGTAAAATGATTAAATGGTGATTGATGAGTACGCGCGACTGTCTTGTTAGCCGAAAACGAACTGACTTTAAGTAATTGATTTGGAAATGACGTGAATTGTGTAAATGCTGATCTTAGCATATGTGCGGTGCATTGCCCGTACAATGTCCATAGAAAAGACATTGAATTGTAACTAAAGCTTGAAAATGACTTTACTTCGCTTCCCAATTGTCTGCTGTCATATGGAAACATATTCATTTATTAATTATTTTTATTTACACACATTAAACAATAATTTATTTACACCGCTACATAAGAAAACTCAGGTAAGCACTTCTTACCGTTGCCAGTTTAGTTGGTGACTATAGCAACAAAGGTAATCTGGCCCAGAGGTTTTTATAGAACACAATTTAGACCAAAATTTCGCTTTACAAACAGCACTTGCATAGATATAAGGTTACAGCTGAATACTAGCGTCTTCTGGACACTCCATGACATGTACTGAGTTGAACCTTTTCACACAGCAATAAAATTAGCATGAATGTTTTATAACTTTAGCTGTATATTTTCTGTGTGATAAACGTACTTCATGTCTTTCAAATATTTTTAGCCTAAAATAAAACATTTAATTAATATAATATAACACTCTCACCCCGAGCAGTCTTGAACAAAGCGACGGCGAAGTCTCCCTTGCCGGCCACGAACACGCCTCGCTTTTCCTCGCGGAAGAACTCGGATAGCTGTTCAATATGACATTGAGGGTTAGGGATAATTTCTCTCTAATGAATTACGTACTTTATGTTATTTATTTTTTATTTTATTTATTTATTTATCTATACATATAATAAAATGGTAGGAAAGTCAAAACTGTACATTGAATATTTTTTTAAAAGAATACTTGGGGTATGATCTACAATCGAAACAGAAACAAAAAATATAGTTTTTAGAATTTTTGTCTGTTTGTCTTTCCGGGATAAACTCAAAAAGTACTGCATGGATTTACTTCAAATTTGGCGTGAAGATAGTTAAGAAGTCGGGTCAACATATAGGCTACATATTATCACGCTAGCAGTGTTATAATCGTAGGTGCGTTTGGTGCTGCATAGCGTTCACGCAGACGACGTCGCGGGCAGCAGCTAGTACACAATAATAACTACATATTACACCACTAGATAAATAGACTCAGGTAAGCGCTTACAGTTGCAATTAAGGTGGGATCTAAGGCAACCCCAATAGACCAAGGTCTGTGCTAGGGTTAGCCAGGTTTTAAGGAGCATAGTTTTTGACCAGAGCAGAATAAGGTGTATATTGCTAAAATCTTTTAGTATGTAAAAATAAAATAACAGTCATTTAAAATTTTATAACTCATAGATAGAATTGTTATATTGCTATAGTTAATACATACATACATATACGTATCTATACATATAATAAAATGGTAGGAAAGTCAAAACTGTACATTGAATATTTTTTTAAAAGAATACTTGGGGTATGATCTACAATCGAAACAGAAACAAAAAATATAGTTTTTAGAATTTTTGTCTGTTTGTCTGTTTGTCTTTCCGGGATAAACTCAAAAAGTACTGCATAGATTTACTTCAAATTTGGCATGAAGATAGTTAAGAAGTCGGGTCAACATATAGGCTACATATTATCACGCTAGCAGTGTTATAATCGTAGGTGCGTTTGGTGCTGCATAGCGTTCACGCAGACGACGTCGCGGGCAGCAGCTAGTATAAAATATAGTGTTCATTTTAGATAGATACAAATTAGTACACCTAGTTATATAAGTTTATTATATAATATGGAGAATAATAAATATCTTGATTTCCTCTACTACATATACATATTTAATAATAATATAACTAACGTAACCCTTGAGTAAGTAGATAGAAAATAATTAAGAAGGTACAAGGAGCCACCGTCCCCATTGACACCACAACCCCAAGGATAATTTCAGTGCGTTATTGGATTTAGATATTTTTTGGCAAATGCGTGCGAAATTTTCTCAAGGAATGAAATCGGAACTGAGATTATTCCTAGGTCGTTGCACCGTCATAACCAGAAGGTGAAGGAGAAATCGGCCGGGTGCCTACATAGCTTTTCAGAATTGATGGCCGTTGGGCTTTTAGGTTGTCAAGTGGCAATTCTGATGGCGGTAGCCGGTAATCACTGGATGCGGTCAACGCAAAAACCAAGAGATGTAGAAATCTTGGAGAAGCCCTGTTTTTTGCCCAATCTCCTTTCTTGATGACCTCTGTGGCGCAATAGTGTAAGGCACTACTGCGGAATTCGTGGTTTTTGGTTTATTATTTGTCCAACAGTGTAAATTTTTCAGCTGATGATGAAGACGCTATTTACTAGCAATACAGTTTACAAATCTTCACCTCACAAATCAATTTCAAGTAAAAATGTCCCTCACCTGATGCAATAAATCTTGATCCACCTTCCCCGAGTGTCGCGACTGGTACACGACGACGCGGCACACGCAGTTACCCGGCGTATAGAACTTGCGCAGGATCTGTACAGAGGGGGATATGTTTGACGAGTTTTTTAATCAATACCTAAATACGTAACTTCACGCCTGTATCCCTATTGGGGTAGGCAGAACACCAGAGGTTAAAAGACTGATGTCATTTTTCATTTTGAAGGTATTATAATGATAGATAGAGACTTTTGCAGTGACATCCCTGTCACTGCAAATTACCCAAAACTCGCCAATAAAACCTCTGTCCCTTAACTGGCTTTTACAGTATGCCCGGGAAGAGAAGCAGCTTTGCTCAAAATTCGTTTGAAACTGTCGCGTATAATGCACTTAGGACATTGTACGAATTCTCCACTCAGTAAATGTCAGTGTTGAATGAAATGATAACAAGTTCGTCACCAAGGAAACCTATTATAACCTATATATTAGCTTGTTGTAGGTCAGGGTTCAGTTGGTTCGATGGTACATTCTATGTTTTTCTTTTGCTCCAAGTCTAGCATGGAATCTTTTTTTATACACAAGGGTCTTTCAATCATATCACTGGTGGAAAGTGGAAATTGGTCATTATAGACTTAGGTATTGCATGTTTGTCTATGAAAAACCTATAAAACTTATTTTAAATACTCGGGTCCCAGTTTGTCATGTTCGTGTTTTCCATCCATAGCTCGTTGCACCTACCATGTAAGCAATTTGGTTATGGCATAATATTGGCTCTCACAATTAGCTGTCTTGTGTTTGTTTTTTTTTCATGCGATGGTCAATTTTTACTGTACCTAATTGTATTAATTCGATTAATTCTGACTGAAAAAGAATGCCGAGAGTTTTTTTCCGCCGGATTTTTTTGTCTCTTGGTCTACTGTGGGTAATATCTTATTCAAAAACTATCAACAATTGGTTAAAGCCGAAGTATAATATGTTGACGTCATTAAGTGACCTGAAACTTTTTAGAATTGATTTTTGCTTGAAAGTCACAGGATTACATTTTCGTTTGTTCTACAATTTGGCGATCCGTTCCAACAAGGAGCTATCGAAGTATTGTGTAAAACTTTTTAGAATATCCACTATCGAGGAATGTACGTTATGTTTTCTTTTATGAGCGTTTGAGCTCAATTTCACCTGATGGTATGTGAAGACACGGGTTAAGGCAGGAACTTTGACGACCACTTTGGCGAAGGGATAAACCTGTCTGCCTTAGACGCCAGTGGCTGCGGGTTCGATTCCCGCACGGAATACAAAAAAAAATGTTCCGTGTCTGGGTGTTTATCTATGAAAGTATCTATATTCTAGTTTCCCCCTTAGTTCGCTACATGGTATCCCATGTCACAAGCTCTGGCTTACTTTGGAGCAATGTACACTGGTCATCACAAAAATCGGCCCACCTACTTTTTATAAGAAAACTCACGTTTTTATATTTTAAATAAACGAAAATGTATTAAAATCTTACTGTTTACTAAACAACGTCATTATTTATACAAATTAGTCAAAAAATATCAATCTTAATGGTGATTCCTTACATTTTGCAAGAAAAGCAGAAATCGCCATTTGAACCCTATTTTAGGTACACGTTGAACACTCTGTAACTTTTTATTCTTTATCGTTATTGGTTCGAAACTTTTTTCAGTATTCTGAGTTTCCTCTCACTCTAAGAACTGCCTGGATACGCCGTTTCATTGATTTTATTAAGATGGTGAAGCTTTATGGAGGGATTCGGTCCCATTCTACTCATGTAGCGGTTTCCAAAGCTTCTAAGGTTGTAGGGGCGAGTTCTCGGGCTCTAACCTTTCGTATTAACGTGTCCTACGTGTGTTCTATGGGATTTAAGTCCAAACTTCCTGCTGGCCACGGCACACCTTGAATGCCGACCTCTTCTAAGTACTGTGTGTAAGCGTGCTACGTGTGGTCGCACATTATCATGCATTAACTCAAAGTTTTCTTCAATGTAACCTGCATACGGCATGAGATGATCTTCTAAGACCTCCGTTATGTAACTTGGAGCAGTTAGGGATCCCTTCTGATATAAACCAGCTCTGAGCATGCTGTCGAAGATAACTCACCCCAAAACATTACAGAGCCGCCACCGTAACTAACCATTTCTGATATACATCACTGGTAACGTTCCTCTAGCCTTCTCATGACATTACGGCGCCAATCAGAGTCGTGTAAAGTTATTCAACTCTCCTCGCAGAATAGAACTGATGACCATTTGTCTATAATCCATTCAATATTCAAGTACACTCGCAATTGAAGTGCTTTGCGATGAGCTACGGTCAGTTGCGGTCCTGTTGTTGGCTTGTGAGTTCTTAAGTTCTATACACGAAGTACCGTACTGTCACTTGTAGCCCCATCCTGCACTTCACGCAGCCGTCGCTGGAGATCTACTCCAGAAAGGTGCCAAATTCTCACAGCTGATAACACAATAAAGCAATCATCTCTTTGAGTGGCGACTCTTTGTCATCCAGATCCTATTCTTTTGTGGTGCTGCCTAGTTTCCTGAAACCTCTGGTAGACTCTCCGAACCGCAGATTGGCTGAGACGTAATTTACGAGCGACACAACTCAGGCTAATTCAGTTTCAGTAGTATCCCTAATTGCAGGCTACTGTAATCCGATTTACAGTGATAAATCAATAAAATAAGTCTTGTTAACAACAATTACACTGCTGCGAACCCTTGGTTGCGAATTAAACAGGACCGAAGCGAATACTAAAGGATATATTAAAAAGGCACTGAGCAGCGTTAACTTTAAAATTTCATCAAGTACCCTTATATGCGTTTAGATTTATGAGAATCAAATGTCAAACATCATCTATAGAATGACCCTAGGCATAAATATTACCTACTTCTAAACAATTTTCTTTGAAATCATTAGAGCAATAGTGCAAAAAACAGGTGCGATGTTGGTCGTAGGAGCGCAATAAAACTCGTCTTTTTTGTTTCGTAGTAGACAGTATATTATTCATAATAAGAGACATAACGAGGAGGTGCGTCACACATTACACAGGGTGGGCCGAGTTTTGTGGTGACCAGTGTAGTTGGTGTGATTGTCTGGGGATTTTATTTTTATTTTTTTATAACTGCTACTTCCTATAGCATTGCTCGTACAGTCGGAGCGCTATATTTATCGTAAGGTTTAATATGTTAGCGACCAGCGGACCTAGAATACCGAAGGGATCGCACCACCATGAGAAGGGCGCTTGAATTAGTCGCCTTTTACGACACGCTTATCCAAGGGCGTTGGCTAGCGGATCTTACACTGACAAATAACAGAAAAAAACGTTTTTTAGTTCTCAAAAAACAAAATTACCAGCACTGGGCCAGCTTGGTGGATACTGGCCTCCTCGTCCTCCACAAGAGAGACTCATGTTCTGCAGTGGGCTCATTACGAAGAGTTGTGATGATGATGATGATAAATTCCTACTTGATTACTAAGCTGTATTTCATGTAAAGTTTATGCTAAAGTGATAATGCTGTGCTCACAATTGTTAGGTATTGATTTAGATTTAATTATTTAAATTCCCTATAATTATACATATTTATTTCTTTACCGAAACAATGAAGAAACTTGCACGTACATGTAGATTTATGATTACTATATTTCCTAGTTCGTTATCTACACTTCTTAATTAATTTCATTGATGTACATAATTTAACAACTTAGTCGTCACAAAAAGGCCACCGAACCTCAGCATTCGTCCATAGCTACAAACAGTGCGACTCAGAATATTAAACATTATAATATTCAATAAGCATCTGCTGGGATAAGGGTAGTTTGGTGTCTCCGACAGCCCGCAACTATTCCTGCAGCGACTGCGGAGATCGTTGACGACGAAGCTGCCAACACGGCAGTACACTGCGACAGCCGCGGCCGGTAGTGCAGGTAGGAGTCCTGGTACAGCTGGTCGCCGCCTGCAGCAGCCGCCAGCACTAGCGCGGTACCTGCTGTATGGTGAGCACGGGCGCGCGCGGCCGGTAGTGCAGGTAGGAGTCCTGGTACAGCTGGTCGCCGCCTGCAGCAGCCGCCAGCACTAGCGCGGTACCTGCTGTATGGTGAGCACGGGCGCGCGCGGCCGGTAGTGCAGGTAGGAGTCCTGGTACAGCTGGTCGCCGCCTGCAGCAGCCGCCAGCACTAGCGCGGTACCTGCTGTATGGTGAGCACGGGCGCGCGCGGCCGGTAGTGCAGGTAGGAGTCCTGGTACAGCTGGTCGCCGCCTGCAGCAGCCGCCAGCACTAGCGCGGTACCTGCTGTATGGTGAGCACGGGCGCGCGCGGCCGGTAGTGCAGGTAGGAGTCCTGGTACAGCTGGTCGCCGCCTGCAGCAGCCGCCAGCACTAGCGCGGTACCTGCTGTATGGTGAGCACGGGCGCGCGCGGCCGGTAGTGCAGGTAGGAGTCCTGGTACAGCTGGTCGCCGCCTGCAGCAGCCGCCAGCACTAGCGCGGTACCTGCTGTATGGTGAGCACGGGCGCGCGCGGCCGGTAGTGCAGGTAGGAGTCCTGGTACAGCTGGTCGCCGCCTGCAGCAGCCGCCAGCACTAGCGCGGTACCTGCTGTATGGTGAGCACGGGCGCGCGCGGCCGGTAGTGCAGGTAGGAGTCCTGGTACAGCTGGTCGCCGCCTGCAGCAGCCGCCAGCACTAGCGCGGTACCTGCTGTATGGTGAGCACGGGCGCGCGCGGCCGGTAGTGCAGGTAGGAGTCCTGGTACAGCTGGTCGCCGCCTGCAGCAGCCGCCAGCACTAGCGCGGTACCTGCTGTATGGTGAGCACGGGCGCGCGCGGCCGGTAGTGCAGGTAGGAGTCCTGGTACAGCTGGTCGCCGCCTGCAGCAGCCGCCAGCACTAGCGCGGTACCTGCTGTATGGTGAGCACGGGCGCGCGCGGCCGGTAGTGCAGGTAGGAGTCCTGGTACAGCTGGTCGCCGCCTGCAGCAGCCGCCAGCACTAGCGCGGTACCTGCTGTATGGTGAGCACGGGCGCGCGCGGCCGGTAGTGCAGGTAGGAGTCCTGGTACAGCTGGTCGCCGCCTGCAGCAGCCGCCAGCACTAGCGCGGTACCTGCTGTATGGTGAGCACGGGCGCGCGCGGCCGGTAGTGCAGGTAGGAGTCCTGGTACAGCTGGTCGCCGCTCTCCAGCAGCTGGTCCAGCGTGCGGCTGCACCAGCGGCACACGTCCTCCACCGCCGACATGGCCACCGCCATCACCGCGCACGCCAGCGCCTGCCGGGGGACACTCAACGTTAATAGAGGAAACACAGAGTCGACACTCATTTAATATTGTCGCAAGTTTTCAAATAAACACTTTTGAACCGGATTTATCGCGTACATTTATTTTCGGTGTCTTTTCAGAACCCATGGTCTTGAGGATTGATAATCAACGAATGCAGAGCATTAAAAAAAACCGACTTCACCTGAAAACTCTAACTGAAGTAGAAGGTAGTCAAGGTAAACGATCACCGAATTCATACATATAAAAAATTCGTAAATTCATTTAAATTGTATCGTGAAAACTTACGATAATATTTTAAAGAGTTAAATGTTAGATTAATTATAACAGTTTTTTAACATTCGATAAACAAGGCGAAAGGATTTCGAAAGTTTGTTAACTAACTAAACTTTTAGATAAATATAATTTAAGTTCCCAAAGCATGGGTTCGTTTGACACAAAACACAAATTAAGTATACAAAATACTGATTTCAGCATAAAAAGCAAGCCTTTAAATAACAATTTGAGCAAGAAGTTCTACAAACATAAGCATGTTTATTTAAAAAACATGTTTATTTTTCCAAAATACTATTTGATATTATTTTCAGGCTCTAATCTACTTTTAATATAATATACTTTATTTCTAGAAAAAAAAGTTGGCAGCCTTACCCGTAAGTGCGAGTGGGCGAGCAATATCTTTTTTAGTAGAAACAATTTAGATCGTTAATATTTTTGCCAAAAATAATGATAAATAAGTGGGTCACCTGGTTCCCGCGCGAGGCTTGCGAGAACTTCTTGCAGTGCATGGAGTGCTGCGCCGACAGATACTGGCTCTTGTCCAATAGAACTAGCCAGCCGTTCGGGTTGCGGTGCCCTGAGGAAGGACATTCAGTTAGTTATTTATTGGGATTTCCAACAAATTAGAAAGACCATTTGATTTATAATAACCCTGTTAAATATTTCTACAAGTATATAATAATATAATGAAATCCCCAGACAACTACAAGGCCTCAAAGTAAGCATAGCTTGTGTTATGGGATACCATGTAGCGAACTAGGGGGGAACCTAGAATATAAATACATAAATAGATAAACACCCAGACACGGAACATTTTCTTTTCTTGTTCGGTGCGGGAATCGAACCCGCAACCACTGGCGTCTGAGGCAGACAGGTTTACCCCATCGCCAAAGTGGTCCTCATATAAATACATATTATATGAAAGGTTGATTTTTAGTCAGCGGGCAAATTTTTTTTACACAATAAGTATCATTTATAGAAACAATTTTTGCAAAAAATAGTTTTTTTTTACAAATAAATAAATATATCCGCTAACATATTAAGCAAGCCATGGTCACTCTAAATAACCATTAAAATAAAGACAACTACGCGCTTCTACAAAACATGTTGTAGTACTACGTCGTAGTATTATCAAGGAAATTCCGCGTCGTAGTAGCTATATTCATCAGCAGCGACTATTCGCATAAAAGTTTGTGGTGCCATATCTTAATTTTTTTTTGTACTGAGCTATACTAAAATAAATATGCAGGTACGTTTATATTGTATCAAAGAAACTAACATTTAAATTTGGCTGGAGATCACAACCGGAACATTTTTTTCCTGTTCCGTGCGACCACTGGCGCCTGAGGCAGACAGTGTTACCCCATCGCCAAAGTGGTGATTGAAAAAAGCATAAAAGAATACTAAAGCAAAAATGATAGCCTCCTATCTTAAATAGTGTATTGCCTCGTTCAGGAAAAAATGCTTACTCAAATTTTTTGCAGTGGTTTAATGAAAATAATCCTAATTTCAACGATCCTAAATATCCCCCAAATGTGGAACCAGTTCATTCAAACTTGCATTATAATGGAATCAGATTGAATCTCGTAGATAATACTTCTTTTCTTGGAACAACTTCAGATTCTAAATTGCATTGGGCCGCCTGCGTGGTACGATAGGTTAACATCCGATGAATATTTTAGCAGGTACTTGTAATTTTACCTCTCATTAGATTAGACAATGTATTTTTCTGCTTATGTACCATCGCGGCCATTTCCGCCTGATCACTTAAAAAATATGTCGCATAAATATTGCTGCGGCACCAAAATGTTTAACTATCTATTCTATTTTTTGAGTGCAAGCAAAAATGAACATAGTGGTGGTCAGGCGGAAGTGTCTTCGATAGTACAGCTGATTCAATTTGAATAAGCTTTTTGTTTTTAACGGACATTTCTCAGAGGAGGTCAAGTTCTGATAGGATCATCTGATAATTTCTATGCAGATAGACAGTTGAACACGTCGATAACTAACAACAACTTACACATGATCTGTTCAACCTCTTTGATCTGTTTCGCCTCACCTTTGAGCCCCTCCTCGCATGAACTGTGCGGGCACTGCTCAGTACGCCGCCTCACCTTTGAGCCCCTCCTCGCATGAACTGTGCGGGCACTGCTCAGTACGCCGCCTCACCTTTGAGCCCCTCCTCGCATGAACTGTGCGGGCACTGCTCAGTACGCCGCCTCACCTTTGAGCCCCTCCTCGCATGAACTGTGCGGGCACTGCTCAGTACGCGCCTCACCTTTGAGCCCCTCCTCGCATGAACTGTGCGGGCACTGCTCAGTACGCGCCTCACCTTTGAGCCCCTCCTCGCATGAACTGTGCGGGCACTGCTCAGTACGCGCCTCACCTTTGAGCCCCTCCTCGCATGAACTGTGCGGGCACTGCTCAGTACGCGCCTCACCTTTGAGCCCCTCCTCGCATGAACTGTGCGGGCACTGCTCAGTACGCGCCTCACCTTTGAGCCCCTCCTCGCATGAACTGTGCGGGCACTGCTCAGTACGCGCCTCACCTTTGAGCCCCTCCTCGCATGAACTGTGCGGGCACTGCTCAGCACGACCTCACCTTTGAGCCCCTCCTCGCATGAACTGTGCGGGCACTGCTCAGCACGACCTCACCTTTGAGCCCCTCCTCGCATGAACTGTGCGGGCACTGCTCAGCACGACCTCACCTTTGAGCCCCTCCTCGCATGAACTGTGCGGGCACTGCTCAGTACGACCTCACTTTTGAGCCCCTCCTGGCATGAACTGTGCGGGCACTGCTCAGTACGACCTCACCTTTGAGCCCCTCCTGGCATGAACTGTGCGGGCACTGCTCAGTACGCGCCTCACCTTTGAGCCCCTCCTGGCATGAACTGTGCGGGCACTGCTCAGTACGCGCCTCACCTTTGAGCCCCTCCTCGCATGAACTGTGCGGGCACTGCTCAGCACGACCTCACCTTTGAGCCCCTCCTCGCATGAACTGTGCGGGCACTGCTCAGCACGACCTCACCTTTGAGCCCCTCCTCGCATGAACTGTGCGGGCACTGCTCAGCACGACCTCACCTTTGAGCCCCTCCTCGCATGAACTGTGCGGGCACTGCTCAGCACGACCTCACCTTTGAGCCCCTCCTCGCATGAACTGTGCGGGCACTGCTCAGCACGACCTCACCTTTGAGCCCCTCCTCGCATGAACTGTGCGGGCACTGCTCAGCACGACCTCACCTTTGAGCCCCTCCTCGCATGAACTGTGCGGGCACTGCTCAGCACGACCTCACCTTTGAGCCCCTCCTGGCATGAACTGTGCGGGCACTGCTCAGTACGCGCCTCACCTTTGAGCCCCTCCTGGCATGAACTGTGCGGGCACTGCTCAGTACGCGCCTCACCTTTGAGCCCCTCCTCGCATGAACTGTGCGGGCACTGCTCAGCACGACCTCACCTTTGAGCCCCTCCTGGCATGAACTGTGCGGGCACTGCTCAGTACGCGCCTCACCTTTGAGCCCCTCCTGGCATGAACTGTGCGGGCACTGCTCAGTACGCGCCTCACCTTTGAGCCCCTCCTCGCATGAACTGTGCGGGCACTGCTCAGCACGACCTCACCTTTGAGCCCCTCCTCGCATGAACTGTGCGGGCACTGCTCAGCACGACCTCACCTTTGAGCCCCTCCTCGCATGAACTGTGCGGGCACTGCTCAGCACGACCTCACCTTTGAGCCCCTCCTCGCATGAACTGTGCGGGCACTGCTCAGCACGACCTCACCTTTGAGCCCCTCCTCGCATGAACTGTGCGGGCACTGCTCAGTACGACCTCACCTTTGAGCCCCTCCTGGCATGAACTGTGCGGGCACTGCTCAGTACGACCTCACCTTTGAGCCCCTCCTCGCATGAACTGTGCGGGCACTGCTCAGCACGACCTCACCTTTGAGCCCCTCCTCGCATGAACTGTGCGGGCACTGCTCAGTACGACCTCACCTTTGAGCCCCTCCTGGCATGAACTGTGCGGGCACTGCTCAGTACGACCTCACCTTTGAGCCCCTCCTCGCATGAACTGTGCGGGCACTGCTCAGCACGACCTCACCTTTGAGCCCCTCCTCGCATGAACTGTGCGGGCACTGCTCAGCACGACCTCACCTTTGAGCCCCTCCTCGCATGAACTGTGCGGGCACTGCTCAGCACGACCTCACCTTTGAGCCCCTCCTCGCATGAACTGTGCGGGCACTGCTCAGTACGACCTCACCTTTGAGCCCCTCCTGGCATGAACTGTGCGGGCACTGCTCAGTACGACCTCACCTTTGAGTCCCTCCTGGCATGAACTGTGCGGGCACTGCTCAGTACGACCTCACCTTTGAGTCCCTCCTGGCATGAACTGTGCGGGCACTGCTCAGTACGACCTCACCTTTGAGTCCCTCCTGGCATGAACTGTGCGGGCACTGCTCAGTACGACCTCACCTTTGAGTCCCTCCTGGCATGAACTGTGCGGGCACTGCTCAGCACGACCTCACCTTTGAGCCCCTCCTCGCATGAACTGTGCGGGCACTGCTCAGCACGACCTCACCTTTGAGCCCCTCCTCGCATGAACTGTGCGGGCACTGCTCAGCACGACCTCACCTTTGAGCCCCTCCTCGCATGAACTGTGCGGGCACTGCTCAGCACGACCTCACCTTTGAGCCCCTCCTCGCATGAACTGTGCGGGCACTGCTCAGCACGACCTCACCTTTGAGCCCCTCCTCGCATGAACTGTGCGGGCACTGCTCAGCACGACCTCACCTTTGAGCCCCTCCTGGCATGAACTGTGCGGGCACTGCTCAGTACGCGCCTCACCTTTGAGCCCCTCCTGGCATGAACTGTGCGGGCACTGCTCAGTACGCGCCTCACCTTTGAGCCCCTCCTCGCATGAACTGTGCGGGCACTGCTCAGCACGACCTCACCTTGGAGCCCTTCCTCGCATGAACTGTGCGGGCACTGCTCAGTACGACCTCACCTTTGAGCCCCTCCTGGCATGAACTGTGCGGGCACTGCTCAGTACGACCTCACCTTTGAGTCCCTCCTGGCATGAACTGTGCGGGCACTGCTCAGTACGACCTCACCTTTGAGTCCCTCCTGGCATGAACTGTGCGGGCACTGCTCAGTACGACCTCACCTTTGAGTCCCTCCTGGCATGAACTGTGCGGGCACTGCTCAGTACGACCTCACCTTTGAGTCCCTCCTGGCATGAACTGTGCGGGCACTGCTCAGTACGACCTCACCTTTGAGTCCCTCCTGGCATGAACTGTGCGGGCACTGCTCAGTACGACCTCACCTTTGAGCCCCTCCTGGCATGAACTGTGCGGGCACTGCTCAGTACGACCTCACCTTTGAGCCCCTCCTCGCATGAACTGTGCGGGCACTGCTCAGCACGACCTCACCTTTGAGCCCCTCCTCGCATGAACTGTGCGGGCACTGCTCAGCACGACCTCACCTTTGAGCCCCTCCTCGCATGAACTGTGCGGGCACTGCTCAGCACGACCTCACCTTTGAGCCCCTCCTCGCATGAACTGTGCGGGCACTGCTCAGCACGACCTCACCTTTGAGCCCCTCCTCGCATGAACTGTGCGGGCACTGCTCAGCACGACCTCACCTTTGAGCCCCTCCTCGCATGAACTGTGCGGGCACTGCTCAGCACGACCTCACCTTTGAGCCCCTCCTGGCATGAACTGTGCGGGCACTGCTCAGTACGCGCCTCACCTTTGAGCCCCTCCTCGCATGAACTGTGCGGGCACTGCTCAGCACGACCTCACCTTTGAGCCCCTCCTCGCATGAACTGTGCGGGCACTGCTCAGCACGACCTCACCTTTGAGCCCCTCCTCGCATGAACTGTGCGGGCACTGCTCAGCACGACCTCACCTTTGAGCCCCTCCTCGCATGAACTGTGCGGGCACTGCTCAGCACGACCTCACCTTTGAGCCCCTCCTCGCATGAACTGTGCGGGCACTGCTCAGCACGACCTCACCTTTGAGCCCCTCCTCGCATGAACTGTGCGGGCACTGCTCAGCACGACCTCACCTTTGAGCCCCTCCTGGCATGAACTGTGCGGGCACTGCTCAGTACGCGCCTCACCTTTGAGCCCCTCCTGGCATGAACTGTGCGGGCACTGCTCAGTACGCGCCTCACCTTTGAGCCCCTCCTCGCATGAACTGTGCGGGCACTGCTCAGCACGACCTCACCTTGGAGCCCTTCCTCGCATGAACTGTGCGGGCACTGCTCAGTACGCGCCTCACCTTTGAGCCCCTCCTGGCATGAACTGTGCGGGCACTGCTCAGTACGCGCCTCACCTTTGAGCCCCTCCTCGCATGAACTGTGCGGGCACTGCTCAGCACGACCTCACCTTTGAGCCCCTCCTCGCATGAACTGTGCGGGCACTGCTCAGCACGACCTCACCTTTGAGCCCCTCCTCGCATGAACTGTGCGGGCACTGCTCAGCACGACCTCACCTTTGAGCCCCTCCTCGCATGAACTGTGCGGGCACTGCTCAGTACGACCTCACCTTTGAGTCCCTCCTGGCATGAACTGTGCGGGCACTGCTCAGTACGACCTCACCTTTGAGTCCCTCCTGGCATGAACTGTGCGGGCACTGCTCAGTACGACCTCACCTTTGAGTCCCTCCTGGCATGAACTGTGCGGGCACTGCTCAGTACGACCTCACCTTTGAGCCCCTCCTGGCATGAACTGTGCGGGCACTGCTCAGTACGACCTCACCTTTGAGCCCCTCCTCGCATGAACTGTGCGGGCACTGCTCAGCACGACCTCACCTTTGAGCCCCTCCTCGCATGAACTGTGCGGGCACTGCTCAGCACGACCTCACCTTTGAGCCCCTCCTCGCATGAACTGTGCGGGCACTGCTCAGCACGACCTCACCTTTGAGCCCCTCCTCGCATGAACTGTGCGGGCACTGCTCAGCACGACCTCACCTTTGAGCCCCTCCTGGCATGAACTGTGCGGGCACTGCTCAGTACGACCTCACCTTTGAGTCCCTCCTGGCATGAACTGTGCGGGCACTGCTCAGTACGACCTCACCTTTGAGTCCCTCCTGGCATGAACTGTGCGGGCACTGCTCAGTACGACCTCACCTTTGAGTCCCTCCTGGCATGAACTGTGCGGGCACTGCTCAGTACGACCTCACCTTTGAGTCCCTCCTGGCATGAACTGTGCGGGCACTGCTCAGTACGACCTCACCTTTGAGTCCCTCCTGGCATGAACTGTGCGGGCACTGCTCAGTACGACCTCACCTTTGAGCCCCTCCTGGCATGAACTGTGCGGGCACTGCTCAGTACGACCTCACCTTTGAGCCCCTCCTCGCATGAACTGTGCGGGCACTGCTCAGCACGACCTCACCTTTGAGCCCCTCCTCGCATGAACTGTGCGGGCACTGCTCAGCACGACCTCACCTTTGAGCCCCTCCTCGCATGAACTGTGCGGGCACTGCTCAGCACGACCTCACCTTTGAGCCCCTCCTCGCATGAACTGTGCGGGCACTGCTCAGCACGACCTCACCTTTGAGCCCCTCCTCGCATGAACTGTGCGGGCACTGCTCAGCACGACCTCACCTTTGAGCCCCTCCTCGCATGAACTGTGCGGGCACTGCTCAGCACGACCTCACCTTTGAGCCCCTCCTGGCATGAACTGTGCGGGCACTGCTCAGTACGCGCCTCACCTTTGAGCCCCTCCTGGCATGAACTGTGCGGGCACTGCTCAGTACGCGCCTCACCTTTGAGCCCCTCCTCGCATGAACTGTGCGGGCACTGCTCAGCACGACCTCACCTTGGAGCCCTTCCTCGCATGAACTGTGCGGGCACTGCTCAGTACGCGCCTCACCTTTGAGCCCCTCCTGGCATGAACTGTGCGGGCACTGCTCAGTACGCGCCTCACCTTTGAGCCCCTCCTCGCATGAACTGTGCGGGCACTGCTCAGCACGACCTCACCTTTGAGCCCCTCCTCGCATGAACTGTGCGGGCACTGCTCAGCACGACCTCACCTTTGAGCCCCTCCTCGCATGAACTGTGCGGGCACTGCTCAGCACGACCTCACCTTTGAGCCCCTCCTCGCATGAACTGTGCGGGCACTGCTCAGCACGACCTCACCTTTGAGTCCCTCCTGGCATGAACTGTGCGGGCACTGCTCAGTACGACCTCACCTTTGAGTCCCTCCTGGCATGAACTGTGCGGGCACTGCTCAGTACGACCTCACCTTTGAGCCCCTCCTCGCATGAACTGTGCGGGCACTGCTCAGCACGACCTCACCTTTGAGCCCCTCCTCGCATGAACTGTGCGGGCACTGCTCAGTACGACCTCACCTTTGAGCCCCTCCTGGCATGAACTGTGCGGGCACTGCTCAGTACGACCTCACCTTTGAGCCCCTCCTCGCATGAACTGTGCGGGCACTGCTCAGCACGACCTCACCTTTGAGCCCCTCCTCGCATGAACTGTGCGGGCACTGCTCAGCACGACCTCACCTTTGAGCCCCTCCTCGCATGAACTGTGCGGGCACTGCTCAGCACGACCTCACCTTTGAGCCCCTCCTCGCATGAACTGTGCGGGCACTGCTCAGTACGACCTCACCTTTGAGCCCCTCCTGGCATGAACTGTGCGGGCACTGCTCAGTACGACCTCACCTTTGAGCCCCTCCTGGCATGAACTGTGCGGGCACTGCTCAGTACGACCTCACCTTTGAGTCCCTCCTGGCATGAACTGTGCGGGCACTGCTCAGTACGACCTCACCTTTGAGTCCCTCCTGGCATGAACTGTGCGGGCACTGCTCAGTACGACCTCACCTTTGAGCCCCTCCTGGCATGAACTGTGCGGGCACTGCTCAGCACGACCTCACCTTTGAGCCCCTCCTGGCATGAACTGTGCGGGCACTGCTCAGTACGACCTCACCTTTGAGTCCCTCCTGGCATGAACTGTGCGGGCACTGCTCAGTACGACCTCACCTTTGAGCCCCTCCTGGCATGAACTGTGCGGGCACTGCTCAGTACGACCTCACCTTTGAGCCCCTCCTCGCATGAACTGTGCGGGCACTGCTCAGCACGACCTCACCCTTGAGCCCCTCCTCGCATGAACTGTGCGGGCACTGCTCAGCACGACCTCACCTTGGAGCCCTTCCTCGCATGAACTGTGCGGGCACTGCTCAGCACGACCTCACCTTTGAGCCCCTCCTCGCATGAACTGTGCGGGCACTGCTCAGTACGACCTCACCTTTGAGCCCCTCCTGGCATGAACTGTGCGGGCACTGCTCAGTACGACCTCACCTTTGAGCCCCTCCTGGCATGAACTGTGCGGGCACTGCTCAGTACGCGCCTCACCTTTGAGCCCCTCCTCGCATGAACTGTGCGGGCACTGCTCAGCACGACCTCACCTTTGAGCCCCTCCTGGCATGAACTGTGCGGGCACTGCTCAGTACGACCTCACCTTTGAGCCCCTCCTGGCATGAACTGTGCGGGCACTGCTCAGTACGACCTCACCTTTGAGCCCCTCCTCGCATGAACTGTGCGGGCACTGCTCAGCACGACCTCACCTTTGAGCCCCTCCTCGCATGAACTGTGCGGGCACTGCTCAGTACGACCTCACCTTTGAGCCCCTCCTGGCATGAACTGTGCGGGCACTGCTCAGTACGACCTCACCTTTGAGCCCCTCCTGGCATGAACTGTGCGGGCACTGCTCAGTACGACCTCACCTTTGAGCCCCTCCTGGCATGAACTGTGCGGGCACTGCTCAGTACGCGCCTCACCTTTGAGCCCCTCCTCGCATGAACTGTGCGGGCACTGCTCAGCACGACCTCACCTTTGAGCCCCTCCTCGCATGAACTGTGCGGGCACTGCTCAGTACGACCTCACCTTTGAGCCCCTCCTGGCATGAACTGTGCGGGCACTGCTCAGTACGACCTCACCTTTGAGCCCCTCCTCGCATGAACTGTGCGGGCACTGCTCAGCACGACCTCACCTTTGAGCCCCTCCTCGCATGAACTGTGCGGGCACTGCTCAGTACGACCTCACCTTTGAGCCCCTCCTGGCATGAACTGTGCGGGCACTGCTCAGTACGACCTCACCTTTGAGCCCCTCCTGGCATGAACTGTGCGGGCACTGCTCAGTACGACCTCACCTTTGAGCCCCTCCTGGCATGAACTGTGCGGGCACTGCTCAGTACGACCTCACCTTTGAGCCCCTCCTGGCATGAACTGTGCGGGCACTGCTCAGTACGACCTCACCTTTGAGCCCCTCCTGGCATGAACTGTGCGGGCACTGCTCAGTACGACCTCACCTTTGAGCCCCTCCTGGCATGAACTGTGCGGGCACTGCTCAGTACGACCTCACCTTTGAGCCCCTCCTGGCATGAACTGTGCGGGCACTGCTCAGTACGACCTCACCTTTGAGCCCCTCCTGGCATGAACTGTGCGGGCACTGCTCAGTACGACCTCACCTTTGAGCCCCTCCTGGCATGAACTGTGCGGGCACTGCTCAGTACGACCTCACCTTTGAGCCCCTCCTGGCATGAACTGTGCGGGCACTGCTCAGTACGACCTCACCTTTGAGCCCCTCCTGGCATGAACTGTGCGGGCACTGCTCAGTACGACCTCACCTTTGAGCCCCTCCTGGCATGAACTGTGCGGGCACTGCTCAGTACGACCTCACCTTTGAGCCCCTCCTCGCGGTCGACGGCCTCGGCGACGCGCTGCGCGTCGTGGCAGGTGGGGTCGCCGGGCGGGTGGCGCCGGTCCTCCTCGCGCGCGTGCCGCTTCAGCCCGTCGATGCCCACCTACAAAGGATACGTATAATTAAAGGCATCATTTTAGTACTGGCTTTTAAGCCCAAACTATAAAAATAATCAAAAGATTAAATACATAATATAAATGTTAATTCATCTCAAAGATATTGCGTAGTTTTGTTGTGTAATCGATAAATCCAAATAAGTAAAATTTTGTATTGATTATGTGGTTATCTACTGCGACCAAAAAGAGCAAAATAAATAAGTTGCGTTCGGACGGAACCATCATCAACATGTTGATATGAAATTAAAAATAAACAAAAACGTTGTCGACAAGTAAAAATAGTGCAAATATTAAACCATAAGTATAAAAAAGTAGTAAATCCAAATATTTTTAAGTGGATATATTTTTCTTTCATTTTTTAACATAACAGACAGCGTTCTTCTCATAATCAAAGACACAAGTCAATGCCAACTGTCAAACTGACAAATCAACTGATTAATAGCAGCGGCAGGCTGAAAGATTTTCATCCTTTGTTACTATTTTGTAATTACATAGGGCTCTGTTGTTGCATGGTGGATAATTCTAACTAGTGTTTCTGAACACGAAATCAATATTCACATTACTTTTTCAGCTTATTATACTATCCAAAAATAATAAAAGAATCAACTTCATATGATGGGCATAAATCCAGGCATTGTATGGACACTGGGATGAACCCTTTGCTGCCATAAAAATTAC
This sequence comes from Stenoptilia bipunctidactyla, assembly GCA_944452665.1. Lineage (NCBI taxonomy): Eukaryota > Metazoa > Arthropoda > Insecta > Lepidoptera > Pterophoridae > Stenoptilia > Stenoptilia bipunctidactyla. Next base: position 16,148,826 of record OX101750.1, read on the forward strand.
AAAAAGAAAATAGTAACGTGGACGAAAAGAATTAAATACAGAATGGAGAAGAAAGTGATTCCGAAATTGATGATTTTGAATTTTTAGCTTTAGTTAAGCAGACATTTTTTTTCACACGTATTTGGTCATTAAGAGTTCTAAATTATCAATAATTAATAAATAAAAACACATAATAAATTGTTTCTTTTAGATAATAGAAACACAGATATCAGTAAAAACAAGTTCATAAATGTATATAAGTGGACATATACGACAATGTAATCAAAATTTAGAATCTTCAGTTTTAGTATTGACGTCGATTATTAGGAGACTTTAATGTATCAATTTGCAGTGTATAGAAATTTGGAATTTAGTTTTTATATTTAAAAGCCGAATTTGTGATTTTGACTTTCATTTTGTAAATTTGACATCAAAATTGACCTGAGTTTGCAGCTAACTCAAATTACAGTTCGTCACTTTGCACTCACTCACTCGGCTGCTAATTGTTTGCCTACTGAGGACGCAGCCTTATTCTCACTCAACTCAACAACTCACGAATCCGAAAAGTTTTATTCAGAGGAGCTAGAGCTATTCTAATACATACTGTATACGCATACATATCTTCAGGTCTGTATCCTTAATGGGGTAGGCAGAACACCAGAGGCTATAAAACCATCCGATGTCATGTTTGACAAATTTGGAGGCATTATTATGTTGGAGAGAGACTATTCTCTATTCTAAGCATAATAATATTTTTAAGTTTTTGCATTTAAAATGCTCAATTATTCTTAAAGAACTGAAAAAATGTGCTAAATAAAAATCAAAAACTTAAAAACATTGCAATGCTTCACTTTAATTGGGATTTACAATTTCTGAAAAGAAATGAGTCTTGGGTGGTCTTAGCTGCAAAGGTATACCATTAGATGGAGCTACGTTAGCAATATAACGTAAAAACAAAAATATGCTATGTAATTTCGAGGCGTACCGCCAGGCCCCGGTAGCTCAGTGGAAGAGCACTCGTCCGGTAAACGAGAGGTTCCGGTTCGAGTCCTGGTCGGGTGGTTTTTATTTAGCACATTTCTTCAGTTATTTGAGAAGTATTCCAAGTAGTGCGGCCTACCTTGCTGGTGGCCGGCACGGCGCCGCCCGGGTGCCGCAGCAGCGCGGGCTCGCGGCCGTCGTCGGCGCGCTGCAGCGGCGTCACCTTCACCGCCATCGCGTACAAGTTGAAGTGACGCTTCTGTCGCTCGGTCGACGGGATGTTCTGTAGGAACCTACAAGAGGCGGACGAGGGCTAACTCAAAAATATATTTCAATATAATTCATGTTCTCAGAGAAGAATTTTCATGAACTAAATCCAAATCACAACCTAAGTTATAAATATAAATTAATATTTCTGACACACAACATTATCTAGCTCAAATTAAGTTTCTTAAAGAACTTGTGTTGTGGATACTAGATAACTGATATACTAAAGAAATATATAAATATACATATTTAATAAATACTTATTTTTGTTACAATATAAACTTGAATAAACATAATACCACGACTTGACGTTTAATATCTGCATTCATCTCACAAATATCTGTCGCCGCCGGGATTCGAACCCAGGACCTCTGATATAGAAGTTACCAACTTCTGAATATCAACTACAGAATATTGTTCGTATTTTATCCCTACTACAGAAAGTTTTATGAAAATCAAATATAACTAACGATAAATTCAATAGACAGCAATATCGATGGACTTTATGAAAAAGTATTTCGTTGTGAGGAACATAATCTGGAATGGTCAATGGTGTTGATTTGCCAATCTGTAACTTTTATTTTGCATGAAGTATTTATAATACAATATGTCATAGAGAGTCAGAAACAAATGTGCCCATTGCTTATTCCATTTGAGTAAATTCATACGCGTGAAAAAAGGTACATTTTACTTTTTTGGTATCTGATGTTGTTAAATTGTAATCAGCATGAAGAAATTTTGTTATGACATCATGAGTAAAGTCCCACACAAAACAGTAACACCCCACTTTGTACCTCAGCGTAACGGAGAAGTTTTTAATGCGGCATCACATTAAACATATTTTATTCAGTACGATTATTGTTTCATACAAAGTACACACGTACGTTAATTAAAATATTAAATTAAATAAAATATATAGAAACATGAAAGTGACTTACGCATATGCCATCATCTTAGGTGACGTAAATGTCATAACGCAGGTGGTAGCGTCGTCCTGCGAAAAAGAAAGCATTGTCACGTGGTTAGATGATGAGGTTACTGATTTGATGAAGTACTCACGACAGAAAAGATTATGAACCTGAAAGTTTGACAAGGAAATAATTTTGATAACCTGTCTTGACTTTTGAATGTGTATTTGCAGTGGCAGCAGTTTTGGATTCAAACTTAGGAAATTGACTTTGTCTAAGGTTTCGGCACCATCATCAAAACATGTTCACATGGGGCACAATAAAAGTGTTGCACTTCTACCTGATGGGGACTATTTGGATTTCCAATGTTTTATTTATTTAAAAGAGTTCCTACATTCTTAGTAACAAAAACAATAATTATATTGTTTTTATCACATATCAAAGTTAAAAAAAAGTACGCAACGCAAGTCGACCAATTGTCGTGGTCACACCCTAGTGTGTGCTGTTTATGACATTATCATAAGTGACGTAACGTGGATTCAATGTTTTGAACCCGAAAACAACAGCACTCTTGTGAATGAGTGTTTGAAAATAAGAACAGGCCAACAAAAGTGAGGTCGGCGAGAAACGTTGGTAAAAAAATGATCCCGTTTTTTTCTCAACTTCGGGTCCCATCTGCACAATTCCACTTGAAAATCAAAAGTTCTACAATTTGTTTATCCAGGGTGTCAGAAAAAGTTCGCGAAAGAAGACCAAAAAGCCGCGTTTTCGTATATAATGACAACGTTTCTTCACACACGGCCAACAAAACAAACTCATTTTTATCTTCCAAAAAAGTACAAATCGTCGCCCATCCTGCACATAACCCCGACCTAGCACACTGTGATATCTGTATTTTTCCTGAATTCTACGATTTGATGAGAGGTTTCACATTTACCAACTCCAAAGAGACAGTGATAGCGTTCAATAAGCAAGTAGAAAACATGCCTTCAGATCAGCGGTCATCCTGTTTTAAAAAATTCGATCGCAAGAAAATGTATTTCAAATGTAAAGGGGGAGTATTTTGCAAAGCAATAATCATAATATTTGGGTTATGCTTGTTGTATTTTTTAAGTTATGTTACGTTTAGTGTGACCTTCGTGTTGATGATGTATTGACGATATATTCACGACATAAATATGTTTATACAACGTGTAACAAAATGGAGAGATAAAACTTAGGGGTTAGCTTCTATACCATATGTAGAATATACAGTAAAAATATAGCATGATCAGTGTTGGTATAGACTTTCATACAAATTATTAATTATTTCATTATTTTACAACAAAATATTTTGACAACCCTAGACAACCTAATAAGCCAAAACAAGACTTGTGCCGCAGTCAGTGACCTTATGACCTTTCCCGACCTGGCTGAATTTTAAAGTATCTGTCTTAGTTACCCATCACTTTATTTTCACGCCATCTCTTATCAAATAGATTTCATCAAAAGCTAACAGCTGTTTTTAGGGTTGATACTTAGATATTTTGATCTAAACTTTGAGCATGGTTTTCGGCTGAACTGTAAAGATAACAAATTTATGTTGCTGTTACTTATAAACTACATCATCAAACATACAATCCCTTTAAGTATTATCTGTTCATTACGTTGCACGTTGTGTAGCTGGCACTCACCAGCGTGTCGGCGTGCAGGCCGGTGGGCCCGCACGGCGCGGGGTCGAACATGAAGTACGGCGGCACGCCGGGCTGCATCCACACCGCCGCGGCGTACGGCGCAGACCACAGTATGCCGTGCGTGTGCTCCGTGAAGAAACGCTCCAGAGCGGACCTGGGCGAGGAAATAACACACGTCAGTCAAAAATCTATCTCGAAGCAAAAGAACTATATAGTACACTACTGCAGCGGCCGGCAAGAGAAGCATTGATGGACGAACGTGTGAATGTGGGCCGAAGCAAACTCTCGAAATGCCTAGTTGCAGCCAAGGGTTGTATAGTACTTTTCTCGAATAATGCGCGGAAATTAAGCTAAGTAGTACAATTCAGAACTTTTATCTGAAAATACAATTATTGAATGTACAATTCTTAAAATTTTATGTGGATTTTCCGGGAGTTATGTTGGTTTGAGATAATTCAATCTAACGAGTTTGAAGTTTGTTGTATAATAGTGTTTTATAAATAATTTCATAACACTCATTGTCTTCACTTGAACTCATTTCGTCAAATACAAAAGTATTTAAAACCAATGACGAAGTTGACGAACAACTGATAACAATAGTTTTTTACGCGCCAAAGTATTATTTTTTTTCTATGTGCAAGCCAGTTCGGAAGGGAAACGTCCTAATCAGGTGACATAGGTTTTATCTTAGCGTAAAAAAGACAAAACATGAAAGGCTATTTACTTTCTAATGCGGGCGCTGGCCACAGTGACGCGCGAGCTCTTGTAGCGATTTGATTTATATCAGGTGTTGAAAGCAATGGACGACGATTTGGTATTTCTTTATTTTTGATTGAAAAAAAAAGTGAAGAATTTTTTAATTTGCATGAAGAATTGAGACGTAATCCAATTTTGTTTTTATATTCACTCGATTATCTGTGTCATCATTTGACTACATTTTAAGTAAAATATCTGCTAAAATCATAAGATAGGTACAAACTTTTGCAAAAGTACCTTTTTATTTTTATTTACTTTATAAAATTTATTTTTATTCAGCACATTTTGCAATTATTATATACCCGACCGACTGGTCCGATTGTCGGGTCTTTTTCGCCGAAAGACTTGTTGTTTTTAAAATACCAAATAATAATATTCGTTTACTTTAGACAATATTTATAACAAGATGAAAACAGAGGCCCATATAATAAATATCTTACAATCAAACATACATATTATATAAAATTTTGTTAATAAATAATACTAATAATAATAATAATAATTTATGCGCATTGGGTCGCTTGTCGCTTAGGCCCGTAGTGTGGCCAGAAAACGCGGATAAGAACGTTTAAAAGTTACGCACGCTGACTCGCTCAGTCCGGTCGCGCTCGGCTTAGACACTGCAGTGAGAACACTACAGTATGGTTTCATATGTTTGATATTTCGCGCCCACCATCAACACCACCTTAGGCTCGCAATATGGACGCACACTAAGTCGATCAGCAGTAAGACGAGTGATCAGAAGGTTCTTAGATACCGGGAGCTTCAATAGATGATCAGGTTTGGGAAGAAATCGAGCTACTTCAGAAAGAGATGATCGATTTATGGTGTGTACAAGTTTAAGAAATCGGCATTTGAATGGTGTTAAGGTGCAACAGCAACTCCATAATGTTCGCAGTGTAGCTTTAAGTGTATGGACTGTACGACGGAGACTTGCAGAAAGCGGATTGCATTCTCACAAACCTGCCAATGGTCCAAGATTAACCCCCACGCATCATCAAGCGCGGCTTCAATTTTCTCGTTCCAACGTTGATTGGACACTCGAACAATGGAAGGTCGTACTGTTCTCGGACGAGTGTAAAATCAGGCTTAATGGATATCATGGACATAAGAAAGTGTACCAAAGAGAGGGAGAATGATTTGCACAAGCCCGTATTGAAAAACGAGTGGTTTTTCGAGGAGCTTCGTGAACTGTTTGGGTCGGAATTTCTTTAATAGTTAAAACTGATTTTCACTTCCTATCCGGACCTCGTTAAGACATACTGACTGCTTAGCGATACATCCAGGAGGTGCAAGAAAAATACGTCATGCCATACTCCGGATTTGTAGGCGAAGGTATCAAGCTGATGAAGGACAATACCAGACCAACTACAGCCATGATAATATTCCACTACCTACGTGAGGTGGAAATTACTGTTATGAAGTCTCCGGTGAGGAGCTCTGACCTTAATCCTATTGAACATCTATGGGATGAGCTAAAGAGAAGTGTCAGGGGCAGAAATCAGCCCCAGAAATCCTCCAGGAACTAAAAGTGGACTCCTACCCTCTCACGCATACGTACCTATTGGCTTGACCACCATTGCTGGGACACTGGGAGTAGCTTCATGCCAAAATTCGGGTCTTCGGGAGATTAGAGTACATTATAAAGATCAAGAAATGATTCCGTCTGGTTGAAAAAAAAATTGTCTGCAAAATTCCGACCGAGGTGAAAGTGCCCGAAAAATATTGAGATTTTCTGATGGCAGACTACTCACACGAAGAAAAATAATTTTGATATTCGCCTCTCAAAAGGGCAGACAACTTCTGTCTAAGGGTAAGCTTTTCTTTGGAGATGGCACATTCAAGAGTTGCCCAGAGCCTTTTAAACAGCGCTATAGCATACATTGTTCTATTGGTGAAGAAGTCTCAAATATTGTGCCAGTGGCGTACGCGCTATTAATGACAAATGTACGGACACATATAAGGTACTTTTTTTATTTATTGAAATCTCAAGTACCAGACTGTGCCCCACAAACGTTTAAAACAGATTTTGAGATGGCCGCCATGAAAGCTATTGTATCAGTATTCCCTATTGTAAATAACAAAAGGTTGCTACTTCCATTATTCGCAAGCGGTGTGGGATAAAGGAAAGGAGTTACAACTCAACAAGTTAAAAACAACACTCAGTGCTGTACTACCTCTTTTGCCGCAAAACAAAATATTAAATGGCTTGTTCTATGTAGCTTCTCAAAGTCCCGATGATAAGAATAGCAAGATTTTTCGTGAATACATGTTAAAGTAGTGGTTGCGTGACGAGGTAACATACGTGTGGTGCATATTCAGGCAACGCCACCGTACGACAAATGCACTGGAAGTATGGCACAGCAAGCTTAACAAAACAATAAAAAAGCAGCCCTATATTATCGAGTTGTTAAAAGTGCTGTATACTGACGCCTCTTATTTCAAAACAAGATTAGTACAAATTGAAAACAAGATACCAAGTACTCGACGTCTTTCAAAGGAGGTCATGCTTCGAGAAGATTTAATTCAGAAGGCAACCATGGTGCTAGGGACCGGTCAAATAACTGTCGGTCATTTTTTAGAAAAATTGCGTTAGAGCATTCTAAAAGTATTATCTTTTTGTTTTAAAAGACTATTTATATTCGAAAATGTGAAAAAAGATATTTTTTTATAGTTGCAATTAACACCGATTAAACATAACTACATTCTGTGATTCAACATTTGTGATATACCTACTTATAATTATTTATTTTAGTATCGTCGATAAGAGATTCGTTATTTTAAGATTTTGGTATGAGACCATTTTAAGTGCAATTTGTTAATTGTTAATAAAAGCTGTTTGTATGTTATTATAAGTGCATATTTTTTTTTGATTCATAGCATTTTGGCTTCGTTGATTATTTTTAGTTTAAAAATATTATCGTAATGATCAAATTCAAAAAGATCTACAGAAGTCTGTTTCAAGTTTAGTTTTATGACAAGGTGATATCGCGTACTTAACAATAAGAACTGATCAGTTTGATAAAAGTCGGAACTAAAAGCGAAGTCGTCGTGGCGCCGTGGTTACTGTGTGTATCATACGATATCACAGGTTAAGCAACGTTCGGCGCGGCCGGTACTTGGATGGGTGACCGCCGACCATTCATTTCTCACGGCGACTTCCGTGCTTCGGAGGGCACGTTAAGCAGTCAGTCCCGGGTGCTGTATACTTGTTTACAGTTAGGGTTTGTCAGAAGCCATTTCGGCGCCCTGACAATTCTGACATCCACCAACCAGCACCAGGCCAGCTTGGTGGATTACGGCCTAAGCCTCCTCGTCACCCAGAGGAGAGATTCATAGCCCTGTAGTGGGCTCATTACAAAGAGTTGTGATGATGATGGATTTTTCTTATTATTGCTTTTCTTATTAACAACCTTTTTTCTTTCTTTCTTTTTATTTAATATATTCTTCTTTTTTTTTTCAATAATTGATCATTATTAAAGGAAAATCCTGTAAAATATCAATAAAATATTGGCTCACTTGACGCTCATGTCATTTCCCTGCGACTGTTCAGTCTTGCCACTAAAAGCCTCCGCTAAGTCGTAGCACACGTAGTTCACGCCGAGCACGAACCGCTTCAAGATCTAAGGGGATAAATAAATAGGTTAAATCTATTTGGAAAAATCTTTAAAATCTAGTGGCTTCCATGCTGGTCTGGGAGCGAAGGAAAAACATAATAAGAATTTGCCAGCTGCTTCTCTTCTTGTTCAAGATTATTTAATGAAAATAACGTTATACCGGGTATACTGTAAAAGTCAATTAAGAGATAGAGGCTTTATTGGAGGTTTTTTGTGGACGATAGACTGACCCCCTGTCACTTTTGACACAGTTAATAACGACAACCTTACAAATAATCAACGAATACAGAGCATTAAAAAAACCGACTTCACGTCAAAACTTTGGCTGAGTTGAGAATGTCATCAACGTAAACGTTCTCCGAAATCATGCATATTTTTTCAAAAGTTTGAAATTTTCAATGAAGTACTCAACTGATTCCGATGAAATTGAAATGGAACCAATTATGAAGTATCCTCTATCATATGAAACAACAATTTTCATAATTGTCCAAAATATCGTGTAACAAAGACACCAAAAAAAAAAATACAGACGAATTGAGAACCTCCTCCTTTTATGAAAGTCGTTTGACAATAAATTGCAGACGCTAGAGCATCGTCGTAGGGTTGCTTGTTTAACAGTACTTTATCGGCTACATTTTGGTGAGTGTGCGAGTGCTCTTTATGACCAAATTGAACCCACTACTTTTTAGCACCGGAAAACCAGACGCAGACAGAACTTCCATTCCTATATAGTGGATTTACCAAGAAGTCGAACAAAACGCTTCGATAGTTCCTTTTTGGTACGGATTGCCAAAGTGTGGAACAATCTGCCTGCGTCTGTTTTTCCTGACCACTACAGTCCTGGAACTTTTAAGTGTCGAGTGAATAGGTTTCTCTTTAGATACAGGCGTGAAGTTATGAATGTATTGTTAAATCTATTTCCATTGCTTTGAGAAAACCAATTGAGTTTACAAATAGTTTGTATTCTTAGTAATGTCCCGAGATCACTTGATGTAATTAAAATGTTGCAAAAAATCAAATTACTACCTTCTCACTTGGCAACCACGGTTTATATTTCGCTCACTGAGCACGGCCCCCGCGCGAATATAACTAATATACCATACCAAACACATTAGAATCTAGACCTACTTACATACAAACATAACGTCACGCCTGTATCCCTTATAGGGTAGGCAGAACACCAGAGGTTACAAGACCATCTGATGTCACGTTTGACATATTTGGAGGTATTATAAAGATGGAGAGAGACTATTGTAGTGACAGGGAGAGAGACTATTGTAGTGACAGGGAGTCAGCCTATCGCCCACAAAAACGCCTTTAAAACCTCTGTTCCTTAACTGACTTTTACAGTATGCCCGGGCTTAACTGACTTTTACAGTATGGCCGGGAAGAGAAGCAGAGAGACTATTAAAAAAACGCCTTTAAAACCTTAGTCCCGTAACTGACTTTAACAGTATGTCCGGGAAGAGAAGCAGCTGGCAAATTCTACGTTTTTCTTTCGCTCCCAGTCCAGCATGGAAGCAACTAGACTATCTTACTAGACCTACTTGTAATGACATAAGGTTCTCACTCGACATCCTCAGGCAGTACGAACCCAAGCGCGGTCATACTTCACCCCCGCCCGCAAGATGTCATGCTAAGTTTATTTATTTATTTATTTATTTATTTAATTAAGGCAAACCAACGTTCATCCAATTTGGTTTACTATGGCACAACAAACACATTGGAATCTAATAATGTTTTTTTTTTAAGTTTTTTGCATTTAAAATGCTCAATTATTCTTAAATAAATGAAAAATGTGATAAATAAAAATTACCCGACCAGGATTAGGTCTTAGCTGCGAAGCTTATACCATTAGATGGAGCTACGTTAGCAATATAACGTAAAAACAAAAATGTGGTAAGTAATTTCGAGGCGTAGCGCCAGGCCCCGATAGCTTAGTTGGAAGAGCATTCGTCCGGCAAACGAGAGGTCCCAGGTTCGTATCCTGGTCGGGTATTTTTTATTTATCACATTTTTCATTTATTTAACATTGGAATGTGATCCTACCTGCAGCGGCATGAGGTTCTCGCTGGGCAGGCGCAGCTCGTAGCCCAGCGCCGTCATGCTGCGCTCGCTGAGCACGGCCCCCGCGCGCGAGATGTCGCGCACGGTGCGCTTGGACCACAGCGCCGCCGTGCGGATGTTGGTTTACTTACTATGGCACAACAAACACATTGGAATGTGATCCTACCTGCAGCGGCATGAGGTTCTCGCTGGGCAGGCGCAGCTCGTAGCCCAGCGCCGTCATGCTGCGCTCGCTGAGCACGGCCCCCGCGCGCGAGATGTCGCGCACGGTGCGCTTGGACCACAGCGCCGCCGTGCGGATGTTGGTTTACTTACTATGGCACAACAAACACATTGGAATGTGATCCTACCTGCAGCGGCATGAGGTTCTCGCTGGGCAGGCGCAGCTCGTAGCCCAGCGCCGTCATGCTGCGCTCGCTGAGCACGGCCCCCGCGCGCGAGATGTCGCGCACGGTGCGCTTGGACCACAGCGCCGCCGTGCGGATGTTGGTTTACTTACTATGGCACAACAAACACATTGGAATGTGATCCTACCTGCAGCGGCATGAGGTTCTCGCTGGGCAGGCGCAGCTCGTAGCCCAGCGCCGTCATGCTGCGCTCGCTGAGCACGGCCCCCGCGCGCGAGATGTCGCGCACGGTGCGCTTGGACCACAGCGCCGCCGTGCGGATGTTGGTTTACTTACTATGGCACAACAAACACATTGGAATGTGATCCTACCTGCAGCGGCATGAGGTTCTCGCTGGGCAGGCGCAGCTCGTAGCCCAGCGCCGTCATGCTGCGCTCGCTGAGCACGGCCCCCGCGCGCGAGATGTCGCGCACGGTGCGCTTGGACCACAGCGCCGCCGTGCGGATGTTGGTTTACTTACTATGGCACAACAAACACATTGGAATGTGATCCTACCTGCAGCGGCATGAGGTTCTCGCTGGGCAGGCGCAGCTCGTAGCCCAGCGCCGTCATGCTGCGCTCGCTGAGCACGGCCCCCGCGCGCGAGATGTCGCGCACGGTGCGCTTGGACCACAGCGCCGCCGTGCGGATGTTGGTTTACTTACTATGGCACAACAAACACATTGGAATGTGATCCTACCTGCAGCGGCATGAGGTTCTCGCTGGGCAGGCGCAGCTCGTAGCCCAGCGCCGTCATGCTGCGCTCGCTGAGCACGGCCCCCGCGCGCGAGATGTCGCGCACGGTGCGCTTGGACCACAGCGCCGCCGTGCGGATGTTGGTTTACTTACTATGGCACAACAAACACATTGGAATGTGATCCTACCTGCAGCGGCATGAGGTTCTCGCTGGGCAGGCGCAGCTCGTAGCCCAGCGCCGTCATGCTGCGCTCGCTGAGCACGGCCCCCGCGCGCGAGATGTCGCGCACGGTGCGCTTGGACCACAGCGCCGCCGTGCGGATGTTGGTTTACTTACTATGGCACAACAAACACATTGGAATGTGATCCTACCTGCAGCGGCATGAGGTTCTCGCTGGGCAGGCGCAGCTCGTAGCCCAGCGCCGTCATGCTGCGCTCGCTGAGCACGGCCCCCGCGCGCGAGATGTCGCGCACGGTGCGCTTGGACCACAGCGCCGCCGTGCGGATGTTGGTTTACTTACTATGGCACAACAAACACATTGGAATGTGATCCTACCTGCAGCGGCATGAGGTTCTCGCTGGGCAGGCGCAGCTCGTAGCCCAGCGCCGTCATGCTGCGCTCGCTGAGCACGGCCCCCGCGCGCGAGATGTCGCGCACGGTGCGCTTGGACCACAGCGCCGCCGTGCGGATGTTGGTTTACTTACTATGGCACAACAAACACATTGGAATGTGATCCTACCTGCAGCGGCATGAGGTTCTCGCTGGGCAGGCGCAGCTCGTAGCCCAGCGCCGTCATGCTGCGCTCGCTGAGCACGGCCCCCGCGCGCGAGATGTCGCGCACGGTGCGCTTGGACCACAGCGCCGCCGTGCGGATGCAGGACATGCAGGCCGCCACGATGGCCGTGGCCGCGCACTCCTGCACCGCGCTGCGGGAGAACCTGCGGCCAAGCACTTCACGTGAGGAAGGATCGAGTGTGGATTCTAAGGGCGGGTTGTATCACAACTACTTTACGTGTCTGTCAACGTTTAAAATGGCGTTAACCACTGTCAAGCTAGAAAACGGGTTGTTTCACCTATAACGGACGTCAAAAATTAACGATTACGTTGACCGTCTATCCACCCACTGGTTAACGTAACTTTCTAGTGAAAACTGAGTTGACAGGCAGGACATCTTTGGTTGAAAACTTTTAACATTTATGGATTCTGTTTTATTTTCATATATTTTAAATGATAGTGATGATGATTCAATTGTGGAAAGGAAGAGAAAAGACATTGACGAACAGTTTTTTTTGTGATGAAACAACGCTTTGTATTTGACGTACGTTAAACATCTGATGTAATCGTCAAAAAGTTACGTACGTATGATACGATAACCAACCGTTTGATACAACCCGCCCTAATACTTAGTTGTTTGACGACCACTTTGGCGATGAGGTAAACCTAACTGCCTCAGACGCCAGTGGTTGCGGGTTCGATCCCCGAACATAACAAAAAAAAAAATGCTCCGTGTCTGGGTGTTTATCTATTTATGTATTTATATTCTATGTTCCCCCCTAGTTCGCTATATGGTACCCCATAACACAAGCTATGCTTTCTCATCAGCAACTTAATCTGCGTTAAATTAGTAACTTTACAAATCAAATGACGACATCATATCTTTTAACTAATTGTTGATAGTTGTTGAATAAGATATTACAGTAGACCAAGAGACAAAGAAAGCTGACGGAAAAAAAACTCTCGGCACTCTTGTTTAGTCAAAAATTATACGAATTACTTAATACAAATTGGTAAGTAAAAATTGACTATGACATTATGGCAATTAACTTTCATGGAATCAACTTGACAATTATTGTAACGCTACAACACTTTTTATTGTAAATGAATGAATTCCATGACATAGAAAGTGAACATGAAGACTAAGGTGGATGCAGAGTCCGTGATTATGGACCTTGCAACAGCGCTGAAATATAGAGAACCCAAATACATAAAAAAACAAAGTAAATATTCCCAAAATTATTTCTAATTTCAACTCGCGCTTTTACTCTCACATTAGTGTTTGTAGTGGGTTTCTACAGTGATGTGATGAGTGAGAGATGAGAGATGGTATGAAACAAACCCAAAGATAGTCGATCTAACACTGAACTTTATTCATTATTTAATCTTAAAGGTAAACTATAAATATAAGCATAAAGTTGTAAGTTATTAGTTAGCGTTATAATAACCTACATTAAAAGTCGATTACTTGACATTTCAAGTGGCATCATAACCTAGTAACATAGAGACCTATTGTACAGCTGCTTCCCAGTACATTCTGCCCACTCAAAAGAAATGGATATAAGACAAGGTTAAATTATCACAACATAAAATTTTACAAGAAATCAACATACTTAAACAAACTTAATTGAAATTAAAAAATTTATATATTTTACACGACATATTATTCTAAAATCTTAAATATTTCATTATTTATATTCGTAGCCGGGATATCCAATCGTACGGCTCGCGCACGGGGTACTGCATAAGTAGCCGTCGCCTGTCCGTCGCTGGTCGCGATCACCGCCATCTGGATCGGAGGTTCAGTAGAGCTCGGCGTTCTCATTTCCAGGACTCTCTTGCTTTTGCGCCGTCGCATGACTAAACAAACGGCTCCAGTGACTATTATCAGTCCCAATATGCTATAGAGAACTGAATATTGATGAACATCGTGTACGCTGAGGGTGACACCTTTTTGCTCTTTGATGTAGTTTATCTGGTTTTGCATACGGCGCCATGTTTCCTGGTGATCTTCTGGATTAGGTTGTTGAAAGATTGGAGTATAAAGTGAGGAGTTCTATATTGAGTTTAATATCGACATCTCTGGAAATATAGGAATCTCACCTTGAACCTGGGCGCGGCTCAAATAGTTATTGTGACCTATAATAGAGAACGTGTCACTCTTTATAATACAGCCTGGTCCTATGTCTAGAAGGCCGTTTCCAGTCAATGACTATAACCATTCCAACGTCAGGGCAAAATATGCGCACTACGCATTTCCCACAGCAAGTGAATCACCACCTGTTATCGCGGTGTAACTTGATCCATCGCTCGTGGCACGGCGTCGTCTTTGCGCTACACATTGTTTTGTTATGAATGCTCACGTTACAAATTGAATGAGTTAATTGTAATTAATTAATAGGTTTATTTATAGAGCATAATATTGTGTTTGTTTGTATGTGTACACAGCGCTGAACATCTGTTTCTGTTAGAGCAAGCAGCAAGTCCTTTTGTAGGTAACTGAACTAAATTCGAACGAAAATGGAGTTTGAGGTAGGCTGATAACCTTGTCCAACTCTAAAGCCTCCTTGTTAACACTGGTTATCGTGACGTCGTCGGGCAGTGATGACGTTAACAGTAGTCGATGAATGCGCGTCACGTAAAGGTGGTTGAGGTTGAAAGGTGGGTATTCATCTTTTACGGGTAGCATTGATAGCTTCGTAATAGGCCTCATTCAGATCCCGTTTTTAGTTTTTATGGATACAACTCGAACGTATCCATCCTTATTAGGGTGTACAATACATCCACTACTCTGCCCATCGACCATTTCCCTGGAGGCAGGTTTTCCTCCTTTATTAAAACGATGTCATCAATTTCGATGTTTTTTGTGGGTGTCCTCCACTTAGTTCGAACTTGCAATTGTTGTAAATAATCAATAGACCATTTCTTCCAAAATTGTTTGTTTATATCTTGCATCATCTGCCATCTGGTGGTCAAGCTCATGTGACCGGGGTCCGTCTGTGGTCTAGATACTAATGGTCCACCATAATGAAGTGCCCTGGAGATAGATATTCATCATCTGGGCTTTCACTCAAAGCAATTAGAGGCCGAGAGTTAAGGCAGGCTTCAATTTGATGAAGTATCGTAATAAACTCTTCATACGTGAGTTTCTGCTCGCCGATTACTCTCTTAAGGTGGTATTTGAAGCTTTTAACTGCCGCTTCCCATAATCCACCTGCAGATGGGTTAGCTGGAGCGTTAAAATGCCACCGAATATCGTAGTCTCCGATACTGTTAAGAGCGTGAACATCGAGAGTTTGAATTATCTCAGAGTACTCTTTCTTCAATAGTTTGCTAGCTCTGATGAAATTTCGTCCCTGATCGCTATACATATGTTTTGGAGCTCCTCTTCTAGCACAAAAACGTTTGAATGCGGCTAGGAATCCCGGCGTAGAGAGATCAGAAACCAACTCTAAGTGAACTGCCTTTGTTGATAGGCATACGAACACTGCAACATAACCCTTATGGGTTCGCACGCCGCGGCCTTTGTTGGCTCTGATGTCAAAATGTCCGGTGAAATCAACCCCGGTATGAGTGAACGGGCGTGAAGGAGTGACACGGGGCTCTGGTAGATCGGCCATAATTTGTGTTCTTTTCTCTTCTCTGTAGCGCCGACAAGTCACGCACTTCCGGAGTTCCCTTTTTACAGAACGAAGACCGCTGATTATCCAGTATTTCTCTCGAATATACGATAACGTTAAGCTCGGTCCACCGTGTAGCGTGACAGAGTGAGCTTGATTTATTACGAGTTCGGTGAGCTTGCTGTTACTAGGTAAAATAATAGGGTGCTTAGCAGATTGACTGAGCATGGAGTTATTCAATCGCCCTCCGACTTTCAGCAGATCATCCCTGGGGTCTATGTATGCACATAGACACGCTAATTTACTTTCCCTTTTTAATTTTCCGTGTGCCTTCAAATAAAATAAATCGTCTTCAAACTCGATAGATTGCGTAGCCTTGATAATCAAATTAAGCGAAGTTTGCATTTCAGAGGCTGTTAAATGGTTAAGTTGTGTAGTCTTTTTATTATGCAACCACTGCACAAAACGTGATAGCCAGCATATTGTTGTTGTTATACGTCGAATTGAACTACATTCATTTAGTAGTTTTATAAATAGCTCATTTTTATAACATACTACTGCATTCACGTGGATTTTCTTTGTTTCTATTAGTGGTACTTCATCTTCATTTTTAATGATCCTGTTTGGATCTAATGTCGGTAACCATGACGGTCCACGCCACCATAAGGAATGCTGAGCCAGTTGTGACGAAGTGAGACCCCTGGTAGCGCAGTCTGCAGCGTTTTCTTCAGATCGGACGTGGTGCCAAGACGATGATGGGATGATGCTAAGTATTGTACGAACTCTGTTGGCCACAAACTATTTCCATCTATTGACATCTCCATGAAGCCAACCAAGCACCACCATGGAATCGGTCCACGCGTAGACCTGAGTATTTTGTTTAAAGGTTTCTTTCACTTTCTTAATGAGGCGTGATAGTAAAAGCGCTCCACAAAGCTCTAGTTTTGGAAGAGTTAATTTATTTTTAAAAGGTGCTAGCTTTGTTTTTGCGATCACTAGGGTTGATGTGGATTCGCCGTAAGGATTTTTTGTGACTACGTAAATTACACAACTGTATCCTTTCTCAGATGCATCAGAAAAGCCATGAATAATATAGTCTTTACCACCCAAGTAGCGTGGGATTTTGAATGTATTTATCCTTTGCATGTCATTTCTTAGTCGAATCCACTCTTTGTTAATATTTTCAGTAAGTGGTTTATCCCAATCAGCTGTTTCTTCTGTCCACGTACGTTAAAATAATAACTTAGCCCTTATCGTGATCGGAGAAAGCCAACCCAAGGGATCAAATATCTTCGATATTTTTGATAATAGTTGACGTTTAGTAATAATAGCGTCCCCTGTGTCATCTTCGAATTTATTTTGGAAAGAGAAAGAGTCGGATGAGGGATTCCACTGTAGCCCCAATGTCTTCCGATCTTCAGAACACTTAAAGTGGAGGGGCATGTCACGCTGGTCAGCCGATAGATCCTTTGTGAGTTCATCGGAGTTACTAGACCATTTGCGTATGTTCATTCCAACTCCTGCTAGTATCTCTATAATTTCTTGTTGTAGTCTTTTGGCTTCGGAGATTTCATCACAACCTGCCAACAGATCATCCATATAAAACGACGTCATCAAGGTCACAGCAGCTAAGGGAAACTTGTGTGCGTCGTCCATAGCCAACTGCCTCAAAGTACGCATAGCAAGATAAGGTGCTTTTGTTCGGAGTTGGTATTCTGTCAAAGGTACTTCCTGCGAGTTCCTCCATACGATTTTTTGAAGCTTTTGATCGGACTCTCTCAAAAAAATTCTGCAAAACATGCGTTCAATATCTGCTGTTATGACGTACTTGTGTTGCCGCCATACTAAGATGAGATGCTGGAGATCCTTTTGAAGGTTACCCCGTTTCATCAAATCATTAAGACTATAGCCACTGGACGTTTTTGACGATGCATTAAAAACTGTTCGCAGTTTTGTTGTCGTGGACTCGTGTTTCAACACGCCGTGATGAGGGAGATAGCACGATGGTTCACCCTTTTGTTTTGCTGGAACCATGTAACCCTGTTGTTCATAGCTTTGCATACAATCTTTATATGCTGTGGCATATTCTTCATTTTTATGCAGCTTTTTTTCCAAGTTATAGAACTGTGCGACGGCCTTAGCTCGCGATGTACCGAGTTTCTTTTCGAATCCAGGATTCATCGGGAGCGCAACCTCGTACCTTCCGGTTTCTAAGCGCTTCGTTGTAGACTTATACAGCTGTTCACAGTATAGCTCATCTTGCGTTAGCTCGGAGTTCGATTCGCTTATCTCTTCTAGCTCCCAATATTGAGATATGGCTGATAAGTCATTAATAACAACGTGACACTTAAATGTTTTCACATTGCCTGATAAGATCCAACCCAGCCTCGTCTGTGGGGCGATGGGTGCCATGTTAGGACCCTTTATGAGACCGCTCATGATTATATCGGAGTATATACTGGCATCTAGTAAGAGGTCTATGGGTCGGGAGACGTTATATTCAGGATCCGCCAGTTGTATGTGCTGCAAATGCAGCCAGGACTGTTTACTGAAAGTCATATTAGGTAAAAAGTTGTTTATGACGTTATTTATGACTAATGCTTGTGTTGTAAAGTCGTAGTCTTCATAAACCGACTGACATTTAAGGACAATAATTCCTTTCCATTGCTTATTTCTATTCCCGATTCCGGATACGGATGCGTGATACCGCTGCCGAGGCAACCCTAATATCTGGGCGGCATTTTCAGATATAAGGGATATCTGTGAGCCCTGATCTAAGAGCGCCCTCATGGTAACATGGGTTCCAACGGCTGCATTGACCTTGATTGACAAGGTCGTTAACAAGATCTCTTCGTTATCCGCAGCGACATGGTTAACGCAAAGGTCTCGGTTGTTATCTTGTCGTGACGTTATTTGAGGTTTCTGTGTTATTGGGGCGGTTGGAGAAACTGATGAATGTGCAGTCTCATTCGGTTGCTTTACATTGTTTAAATTCGCATACGCTTCATGTAACATTGTGTTATGGCCTTTTTCACAAACTCTGCATTTTCTCGTCGATGTACATATATTATCGTTGTGTGAGTATAAACAATTGTTGCATACACTCAATTTTATGACGGTCATCAGTCTGTCGTCTGAACTCAATTTATAGAATTTGCTGCATTTATACAATAGATGAACTTTGTTACAAAGTGGGCACCTTGTAGTTGTATATTCTCGATTTTGAGGTTTTCCAAAACGATGACCCCCAAGTCGTGGATGAAGATGTTTAAACGGCTTGCTATTAACGGTTTTATGTAGATCAAACTTGTAAAAAGGTGCCATAATCTCTTTATCTTTCTTGCTTATGGGCTCCAAAGCATTGAATTTGTCTTCGAGAAAATTCATAAGTTCAGATAGCAACGGTAAATCCCGTGGAGACTTTCGCGTTTCCTTGTAGTTGCTGTACGTCTCACTATCTAATTTTTTGGCAATGAGATGTACTAATAACGGGTCCCAGGTACTTGTATCTATACCTAGATTCTGTATCGCAAAGATGCACTCTCTAGTCGTGTCATAGAGTCGTCTTATCTCATGTGCCGATTGCTTATGCGCGACAGGTTGATTTATAAATATTTCAATCTGCTTAGTAAACAACAGTTGAGGGTTATTATATCTGTGAGTTATAATCTCCCATGCTGTTTCATAGTTTTCGGTTGAAATGTGTAAGTGCTGAATTAGTCGCTCAGCATCTCCTCTCAGCCGTCCTTTCAAATGTTGCATTTTTTGTGCGTTGGTCAGGCTGTTGTTATTATGTATGGTCTCTACAAAGAGGTCATAGAATGTAGGCCACTGAGTGTATTTCCCCGTGAATATGGGGATGTCGACGTGTGGGGTTGCTTGTTGAAGATGCGCCGTAGAGGCTAGCTGGAGGTTAAGGGCTCTTTTCACCTCCTTGAATGATTTTTCGTACTTGAGGAACTCTTCATCATAATTGTAATCGGAGCTTTGTAAAATATTGTCAATCTTAAGGTGCAGAGCTTCGATTGCATTCCACCGTGTTTGGATGCTGCGTAGCTCATCTTCGAGTTCCCATTTGTCACGCATCTCATCAACTTTTAAGCTGTTTACTTGCCGTAGATACGCTCTAAAGTTGGTTCGTTGTAGGGATAGCAGCTCAGCTACCGGCCCGAGTGTTGTTATTGGCGTCGGGGGTATAGGTCGCCCTCTCGACGTAGAAGCCTCTCTCTGATCGGAATCTGACTGAATTCTAGACTTCTCTTCTCGTCTGGTTGGAGTTAGTTGAAAGGTCTCGATTATACATAAAGAAGTTAAAAACATTGTTATTTATTTCTTCATTATTTTATTGATGACATTATTTGACACATTGTTGTTTTCAATCCACTGGCTTACCGGCCAGTAACTTTATTATAGAAGAGGTGATACACCACAGTTTCTCCCCCCTGGTTGTTGACTTGGAACTCTCCCCATAGTCTGTCAATTGAGTCGAGTCTTTGATCCAAGTATGTACGAGTCTTCCGGCTTTGAGAATCTTTACTGAAGATTCTTTCTACCTTCTTGATAGCTTCAATGATTTCTTGTTGTCGCTGAAGAAGGCTCTCCATTTTGTTCGCGTGCGTAGCGTTAAACCTCTTAGGAAGCAGAGTTTATGTGGGTACGCTGGACGTCGCTTGAGATTTATGTAACTGATATGTCACTCAATAAATACTGATCTTTTTCTCAGTATATGCGGATACGCAGTGGTCAATTTTACTCTATGTCTTCGTGAACCCAGCACGACTTTTCGCACCTTCTCAATTTTAACTGGGGGATCTCGCTTGTGAGAAGCCAGTAAAACCGATTCGCATTCGTACGGATCCACTAGGAACACAAAGTAGTGTAAGCGTTAATCCACTGTGTCTTGCTGTACATACCCCAAATGTTCGATGGAGTTTCACAGGTTCGACGTAGTTCACGGTAGTCTTCGATTGTGGTTTTAAGTCGCGGCTTCGTTGAGAGACAGGGGCAGGTTCTGGTCTTCGTTAACTTGTCTTGTCCGTTCACTCGACGAATAGTCTATAGTACGACTGTATTTCTTGCAGCTGATGGCTAGTAGTTGACTGGATATCTCGCCGTCGAATGTTTTCCAGGTGAATATCCTTCCTTGCGGTCCCGGAGTTCCAGGTAATCACTCTCTCTAAATTGTTGTTATGCACCTTCTCAATTTTGACTGGGGGATCTCGCTGGTGAGAAGCCAGTAAAACCGAATCGCCAACAATGTTCGAAAGAAATAATTACCAGAAACTTAGTCAAGTGGGACTGCTGGTACTGTTCGCTCGAAGGACCATTTACTGTATTCTTCGATTATGACGATCATTTACTTCGATGCTCGAAGGGCCAATTCCTGTAGTCTTCATATAATCGGCTCGAAGGACCATTTACTGTAGTGGGTTTCTACAGTGATGTGATGAGTGAGAGATGAGGGATGGTAAGAAACAAACCCAAAGATAGTCGATCTAACACTGAACTTTATTCATTATTTAATCTTAAAGGTAAACTATAAATATAAGCATAAATTTGTAAGTTATTAGTTAGCGTTATAATAACCTACATTAAAAGTCGATTACTTGACATTTCAAGTGGCATCATAACCTAGTAACATAGAGACCTATTGTACAGCTGCTTCCCTGTACAGTGTTGAAGATGCCCAACTTATAATTCTGTCTCGCGCACTACAGCAATAATCTTTAATTTCCATTTGAGCACGAAACTAATCAGATTAGACGCCAGCATGCGAGTAGTCGCTTAATGAAATAAGTCAACTTACATGTCTAAAAATAAATAATGCTAATAAAATCAAGTTCAACATAGCAATTCTTATTGCAGCAGCTATCTTTAGCTAGAGGATAGAATTAAAGTTGCTTCAAACTTTAGTACTATGTTTAGTATCCTGACGTAACAGTAGCAACTCACTTCATGGCATTAGCCGGGCGCGGGCCTCGCAGGATGGTCTTGCCCTTCCCGATCTCGACGTAGCCCGTCAGCACCTTGAGCTCGTAGGCCTCGTCCGGCACCGCCGCGGGCTTCGAGTCGAACAGCCCCGGCTTGGCCAGCTCCCAGTCTACCTTCACATTGGATAGGGTGAACCTGGGGTCAAGGGAGGAGAACCAGATTACATTTAGAACAATTATAATATCAGCTGCCAGTAGAGTGCTGATCGCGATATCGCAGCAGCGTCAACTCAACACTTAATTTTATTGACACTTTTGATACGGGTCGCCAAGTTTTGGAATGAACTGCCTGCGTCTATTTCCCCTGGCCAGTATAGTCCTGGTACTGTTAAGCGTCGAGTGAATAGGTTTCTCGTGGATGGACGTGTACCACCTTCGTCGTTATGTTCACTTACCATCAGGTTTTATGGAATGTCTTCCCCACCTTACTCAATTAAAAATATATATATCACTTCTAAAGAAATATATATCCTAATCGAGTAGTATTTCTTAGTTTGCTTTTGCCGGTATTTTTTTGTACAAAAGACACTCCCCAGCCGACCCAAAGCTTCGACTACATTTTTTCTAGAGGGTGTCAGCCATTTGTTCGCGCTCTTTATTAAGCTTCTTTTTCACTACAATTTAATGATTTTGCGGGATTGTTAACACGATTTCCGAATTTTATTTCGCGAGTCCGATATTTCGATGCTGTTACAAACACCATGATAGCAGAATCGCTTGTAACAGCATCTTAATATCAGACGCGCGAAATTTAATTCGGAAGTCGTAGTAATATTCTCGCGAAATCATTAACTTGTAGTGAAAATAACCACGATAGTTTAAAGCTTCTTTTTTGCCAACGAAAAAGCACACTAAATGTGTTTTCTCTGAGGAAGTCTTAAAATGAAATCTAAAAATCTACTTACGTTTTTTATTCAAAAGTCTAGCCTTTTGGCCATCGGAGTCCAAAAGTCCAGGAAAATGACTCTTGTTTTCCAAAAGTACAGTTTTTGGACTCTCGTTACTCCAAACACAAAAGCTAAACTAGTCTAGAATTAACCGATTACTCCCCGGTCGACCCAGAGCCTCTACATTACTCTTGAACGTGTCCACCAGTTCCTTCACTGTGGAAAATCCGTAAGGGACGACCCTACCGTGGGTCCCACGTAGTGCGGGTCCCAGTTACATAGCTATAGAAGCTTTTAATGACAAAGGTTTCTCTTTTTGAGGGTAATTGAGCAGAATTCAAGACAAGTAGAACCCAGAAAAAATATTTATTAGTTTTTGTCCGAAAGTCCGGGTTTCTGATTCTTTTGACTGGTTTGACTCTCTGTAGGCTAATCGAGTAAAAATCTCAGAAGCATCAACTATCCACTGCTCCTCGGCCAAACCAGACGTCATTTTTTCCATTCGCAACTTGCAATGACAAAGATGCATACACTCTTCTAAAAGCTAATTGAGTAGGTACCCTGCTACGCCCTTCTGCCACGCCTTTTTAAATAGACATGTGATAATGTATTATAAGTGATCATTTTAACTAAAATACTTATAAATAAATACTAATTTCTGAATAACTGAATTTTCAATTTTGTTAGTTTATCTGCTCCCCCTCTACGGTACCTACAAAAGCAGCAACTCCTGGTCACTCCCAGGCTGACTCATTCTTCCTTCCTTACTTTCGAACCAGCCTTAACTTTGTTGTTTAAGGTTCCCCAGTTTGCAGACAACAAGTTTGTAACAGAATTATATACCTCAAATTTGAGCTCTACGACTCAGTTGATGGAAATGATACATAAAATTTTCTCTAGGTTAATTCCTACTGCATTTTTGACTTACCGATTACTCCCCGGTCGGCCCAACGCCTCCACATTGCTCTTGAAGGTGTCCGCCAGTTCCTCCACCGTAGAGAAGGCCACCAAGGTGGCGGCGCCCGCGGGGGAAGCCCCCCCCGCGGGCCCCACGTAGTGCGGGTCCCAGTAGCACACCCCCTTGTCGTCAGCGGCGCGCCAGATGCCGACACAATAGTCTTTGGCGCAGAGCACGCCGCGTTTGTACTGGTGGGGTGAACAATTTTTGTTAATATAACACTGGTTGGGGGTTGACATTTCTGTGATGAACACAGATATTAGCCAGCGAGACATGGAATTTAAGGATATTTATTTTAATTACGAGCTTTTGCGGAAAATTTGTAAGCGTATAAACATTATAACTAAAAAGTGCTATTACTATTATTAGTGTGGAAGTTTCAAAAGAATTTTCAGAATTCCTCTCATATGCCTTATGAGCCATATGCCTTATCGAAGAACCCCTTTACCAAGTTTTACATCGGTGCATTCAAGGGATAAAATTTTGCAAACAGACATAAGTCCTATATTTCTCTCTTTCCGTGGGAATTTTGGGAAATGCTTTCTTAGTATACCATGTAGCGAACTGGGGGGGAACCTAGAATATAAATACATAAATAAATAAACACCTGGTTATCGGGAATCGAACCCGCGACCACTGGTGTCTGAGGTAAACAGTGTTATCCCAGCGCCAAAGTGGTCGTCGAATATAAAACACAATATCCGTGAACCAAATTTTCAACCGACTTCCAAAAAAGGAGGAGGTTCTCAATTCGTCTGTATGTTTTTTTGTGTCTTTGTTACACGATATTTCAGAAAATTATGAATTGATTTTGAAAATTGTTGTTTCATATGACTTCATAGTGGATCCCATATAAATTTCATTTAAATCGGTTGGGTACTTCATTGAAAATTTCAAACTTTTGAAAAAATATGTACGATTTCGGAGAATGTTACGTTGATAACATTCTCAACTCCGCCAAAGTTTTGACGTGAAGTCGGTTTTTTAATGCTCTGCATTCGTTGATTATAAACCTCACATGTTTGAAATAGAAGCCAAAGCCAAACAAGGTATTAACTATTCTATGCTCTACAAAGGGGAGGTTTTTTTCAATAATAGACAATAATGAGTGAGCAACCTTACCTGATCTAAGAACTGTGTGATGGCTTTCTTGAGGCTGAGCACCGGTCCCGTGTCGCCGGCCTTAATGTCGCCAGAAACCACCTCCGGGTCTATGTCCAGTTTGATCTAAACCAATATAACATAGTAAGACTTAATAATTCTAGATTAGAAAAAATGTTCAAAATAATAAATTATTGAAAAACTTTTAAACCGAATGCGATCAATGGAACTAAAATTGTTTCTATGCGACACAGCAATCAGCAAACAACTGCTAGCTTTAATTGGTTTTAGATGACTAAACAATAACAGAAATAAATCAACCAGTGAAGTCGACGCTGCATGGCAACCAAAAATGAAGAACCTATTTCACGCTATAATAATTTGTAACACAAATACATAAAACATCCGACAACAACAGTCATTCAGCTGGAGAATGGGTAAAAACAACTAGTACATCACTAGCGTTTTGACACATCTTAAAATAAATCAGCCAGTGTAGCAGAATCCATCGACACTACATGGCATCAAAAAATGACTACCCATATTAGTCGCAAATTCGCAATCAATATTTTTAACGCATGTTGCTAATAATAGAATTTACAGACAACAACCGTCTTTGCGTCATCTGCCATTGGTTTTCTTTTGATTGGAAACAAACAACCTCAAAAACAATGATTAATTTAGTCTCCATTAATGATCAAACTTAACTGAAAACTAGATATCTTCAACTGGTCTTAAGCGGCGAGTGCGTGGCGCTCATCAAACAAACACCGACAGCCGCATTTCAAAGAGATTTCGTTTTACAAATTCATTGTTTTTCCGTTTTGTTTTTTGGCTTTAATTTCACCTTTTTCTTGAGTGATTTTTGCAAAAACTATAATATTGTGTTTTATTACTAAACTGACCTGAAAACTAGACGCCTTGAACTGTCTCTTGAGCTCGCTTGGCGACAATCTGGGCGGATTGGCGGCGCTGGGCAGCGATATCGTGTGTAAGCGGTCGCCGTATTTCAATATGGCGTCCACCACTTGCGGCTTCCAATGGATGTGCGGCTCGATCGCGTCTACTACAATGCCCATTACACTGTTCGCTGCGTCCTGGGAAAATAACAAATTTGGTTAAGCAAAACAGAAAGACAGTTTACACCTGATTTTACAAGCACCATGATCGTGAACTGATCCACGATCATGGAGCTTTCATCATCAATAGCATCGCATATCGGACGCCCGAAATACAGATTTTTCGATCCTAATGTCCCGCGATCGATTATTCGGATTGTCGGGTCCTTTCCAATTTAAAAGGCATGGGGATTTTTGAATACGAAATAACGATAGTGCATTTATTGAAACATAGGAATCAAAAAATCACCAAAGAAATTTCATGCGGATTTTATTGCGTTAATAAAAATAACGCATTAATTGATATAGGTAAAGGAATTCAAAAAGAATATACACACAAAAGCGTTTTTGTGTCAAACGGACGATCTGTGTGGTTTTTTGGTGTGCGGTGTGACTGGTCCTGGGTTCGAGTCCCAGCTTGGCCCAGTTTAGGAAACAAACTTTTCTAAACTTCCTCAGGTCTGGGTGTCTGCTATAAGCTTCTGTGGTCTCCATAACAGAAGCTTATATTATGTCAGCTTCCTAATCTACAGGATAACCGCCCAGTTTAGAAAGCAGAGTATCATGACTTGTAACTATAGATGCGAAGCTGGTTATTAACGATTTTAACCACGCGGTTAAATATGCATTTTTCGTTATTAACGATTAATTAACCGCATTATATGCTTATTACGGTTAAATACCACCGTGAGATGTCGCTAACGGATTGACATGTGAATCGCAAGTTACGCAATGATGCCAGCTTCGACTGGCAAAAAAAGTCGGTTGAAATTCCCTATCTCAAAAACTACTGAACCGATTTTGATGATATTATGATATACTCTAAGTTGAACAATACCTAGTACAACAAAAAAAGAATTACTTAAATCGAACGTGTAAGTAGTTCCGGAGATATGCGAATACATACATAAAAACATACATACACTATTGAAATTTGGCACATTTGTTCATTCAGATGTTTATATAGACTAACATATACTTACGAAAACTGGGCAATTCTGGAAATATTACATACATACGGGTGGAATTAAAAACCTCTTTTTTTGAAGTCGGTTAACAAGAAAAGAAAGAAAAATTTTATCCTTTTTCGTTGTCGCTGTCAGCGCGGCATATTTAGTTTATCAATTCGAGCTCCGCAACAACAATTTAATACGTTTGACTTTAACTGCCACACTAAATATCTGACACATCGGCATATGACATCGGTCGCCATTTACAGCTTTTTTCTATATCTGCGCGGCTTATACCTAAATGGCGACGATGCCACTCTGTTCAAACGAAGCGACAATGTCAAGTCAATAACTAGATCAATTATTTAGGTTTATATTAAATTACTTATACATAATTAAAGAATTGGGTTATGTATATATGTCGCTTTAAAAATTATTATATCACCTACAAATTAAATGAATAAACCTTAAATTAAACCTGTTTCGGGTATCGATCTTTTTCTTCAGCAAGGAGGTTGACTATACAAGAAAAGAAAGAAAAACGTTACCCTCTTTCGCAGTCGGATATTTAACCGTTAATAACGGCATTTTATCGGTAGCTAACCATAATTTTAGTTAAGTAACGGTAGCTAACGGGTTTTTTACAACTATACTTGTAACGGACAGTTTTTTGTAAACTTCTGAAATGTAATGTATATGATTTGTGATTAATTGTAAATTGTTTATATATTATTTACTTTACATTTTCATCTTTTTCTCTCTTTATTTCTCTTTATATTTAAAGCTATATTATGAAAGTTTACATTGGGGTCAAACATATCCGAAATATATCTGACCTACATAGGTTGTATCCATGCAGTAGTGCGCAAGCGTCACTAATACGAAGAATGCGTCAGAGCTTCACCACCCTCAAACTAATGAGGATGATGTTGACGCTAGGTCTGACTGCCTGATCTTGATGCACATGTTGCGTACTTACTTACATATTGTGTCTCCAGTGTCGTGCAGTTATGCCAAAATCCTTAGTTTGTTAAGTATATCGACGAGCGGCGCCCTTATAAATCAAGAGTGCGCTTGGCAGGCGATATTGTAGTTGCACTCTGACCAAACTCAAAGCGCTTGTGTCGAATGACAGCCACGATTATGAGATGGATGGCGATGAAGAATACGAGAGTAATAACGAGCATTGAAAAATCCTGATAAATCTGTCTGTTTGGCATTACCTGTGCGTAGGACTGTCCTATCAGAGTTGTTACAATTGTTAACTGAATACACGTTCATATGAAATCCACATTGCTTACCTTGATCGTCCACTGAACCTATAGAAAGACGCCCAAGAATGAACGCTCCTTCTGATAAAGGCCTGGAGCCTACAAGTATTTACTAATAATTTTATATGGAAACAAGCGTTTGCCCGCGATTTCGTACACGCATAAACTCAAAAGTCCTATTTTCCGTTCCCGTGGGAATTCCGGGAATTCCTTCCATTATACAAACAGACACTTATTGAGGAACCTTTATACCAAGTATCACATCCGTGCACTCAAATAATAAGATTTTATCATACAAATTACAACATCATATATTTCTCGTTCCCGTGGGAATTTCGGAAATTCCTTTCATAACACAACCAGTCTCTTTTTAAAGAACTTTTATGCCAAGTATCATATCCGTGCACTCAAGGAATAAGATTTTTCATACAAACTAAAAAGTCCTCTATTTCCCGTTCCCGTGGGAATTTCGGGAATTCCTTCCTTAGTGCACCCCTACATACCCTAAAGAATGTATGTTCCAAATTTCAGCTCTCTACGCCCAGTAGTTACGGCTGTACGTTGTCTGTCAGTAACGGAACAGTTTTATATATATTGATTGATATTTGTCTGGAATAAAGGTGTTTGAATGTGAGTAGTTGGTCAGTGCGCCTGTGTGAGCCTCACCTGCAGGTCCCGGTTGCTCTCCTCGCTGAAGTAGTTCTCGCCCTGCGCCACGCGGCCGCGCACGCTGGCCTTGCTGCGGCCGAGGCGCGTGAAGTGCCGCCCCACCGCCGCCGCGCCCAGCTCCGGGACCATCGTTTCTGACGATTGCACT
Organism: Stenoptilia bipunctidactyla; assembly: GCA_944452665.1. NCBI lineage: Eukaryota > Metazoa > Arthropoda > Insecta > Lepidoptera > Pterophoridae > Stenoptilia > Stenoptilia bipunctidactyla. Next base: position 16,177,643 of record OX101750.1, read on the forward strand.
GGAGGGGGATATTGATATTGGAATTATTCCTCTATAGTTTTTGACTAAACTTGCTATTGTTTTTATTGTTTTTTTTTTTGCAGGTTAGTATCGTGATGTAGAAAATAAATACAGAGAGTTCATGTCAATATTTCGTAAATTTGAACAATTTGTGTCAAAAGAGCTTTGGCGGACTCAGTTTCTTCAGTTTATAGCGTATTGATAAAGCTTACTATATTGTTGTGCCAAATCTATTCCTTGGCGAAAAGAAAAGGATGCGTGTCCATGGCTCTCGGAGTAGGATCTAACTGAGCCCTTGGAAAGAGTGTTGCTCTTTCAACAAAGCTTGAATCGAGTATCATTGTTGAGGAATGTTTAAGTATATGGACGAAGTTTGCCCACTACCATTTTATACGGTTGTCACCAAGGGATTCTGTTAAGTTCCTTTGAGGACGGGGATTTGGCATTTGCTAAAGCGATCTGTAGGGCCTTTGTTACTATCTTATTAAGTTTATAGGCTGTTGCGATCTCATCATTTGTAAAATGACTATTTTACTAAGACTTGTATTTATTTACACAAAAACATGGTTATTCCCGAGAGGTACAACTTGGCTTGTATCTTTTTACAAATTTTTATTACAAGTCTATTAAATCTGTGACGGCGTACTCACACAAAAAATGTACCTATATTTCGGAGTTTGATTTTCTACTTAAGTTCGATCAACGTTAAGCTAGGAACTACTGAGTTAAATGACTTCCAAAGTTCATATATATCAGTTTTCAACAAGACACAAAAAATCTGCTTTTAGGTACACCATGATATAACTGTACTTGTATCGTTAAGCACATATTTTTTTATACATACATACATAACGTCACGCCTGTATCCCGTATGGGGTAGGCAGAACATCAGAGGTAATAATATAATAATAATAATAATATAATAATCATTTTATTTCAGACTTCACATCCATATAATATTGTTAGTAACACTCCTTAAAACTATGTTATATAACACCATCTGATGTCACGTTTGACAAATTTGGACGCATTATAATAGTGGAGAGAGACTATTGCAGTGACAGGGGGTCAGCCTATCGCCCACAAAAAAGCCTCCCATAACACCTCGGTCCCTTAACTGACTTTTACAGTATGCCCGGGAAGAGAAGCAGCTGGCACATTCTATGTTTTTCTTTCGCTCCCAGTCCAGCATTACATTAATCAGTAGGCACAACTCACATATTTTTAAGTGTTTTTTTTTCCAAATTTATCAAGTGTCGAAAAACAAATCAAAGACCACATTTTTTACCTATAAAAAGAAGAACTCGGGGAAAGTTTTGCTGTTTTGGTTCATGAATTAGAAAAAATTTTCGAACTTTGTTTTCACTCTCCTGTAAAGTACCTATTTTCGACTTATATCACTGATCACAGGAGGAACAGAAAAAAAACCATTTCATTTCTGGCTCATTATGGTAGGTCGAAACTTTTTCCGTCAAAAGCTCGTTTCGCTGATAATTTAAATTTATTTTGGTTTTTTGTCTAAAATTTATTTTTACGCCAAAACTGCCACTATACTAAATATTAAATTTTGATTTTTGGCGAAACGAGCTTTCGGGCGAAGGATTTTTCGACCTCTATGGTAGGCCGTTTTTTTCTTTAAAAAAGAAGATAAATATTATCTTTAAGTCATCCTCTCCACTCACCGTCCTCCTCGGCGCCCTCGTCTCCCTCAGCCTTGGGCTTGTCGCTCTTCTTGTCCTTGAGGTTGGCAGTCAGCTCGTTGGTGACAGTCACCGGGTACAGCTTGTACGGCGCCAGGCACTGCTTCTTATCCAGCCGGCCTTGCGCCGCTACATATCGAGATATAAAACAATTAATAACTGATACACCAACTATACACCCAGTTAGCTTTTATATGTATAAGGCGAGCGAATGGACGTCACAATTGGCGATGCAACGTAATGTGTTCAATATTTGGGGTGACTTCTTTCAATGTAAGGAACTTAGTTTTCCCGATTCATAATTTAAAATTAAAGACTTTTTAACCGGATTCATCGAATATACTTAAATTTCCACGGGGTCTGCAAAGATACCTAAACTTCAAGTTCAAATGTAAAAATATATAAATAAATTATATAATATGCGATGAATCCGGTTAAACAATGTTTTAAGCGTTTTACTTAAGTGTTTAAATTTTAAGCTCAGTTAGCTGAATTAACTAAAATGTATAAATATTTTGAAAAATTTCTGAAAAATCTACGCAAGACAGTCCCAACCGCTTTCGGAGAAATCGCGGAGTCTCGCTCACGCCTCACACAATTTTTTCCACTATGGAATCAATGTATTACGCATAAAATGTCGAATTACTGCTTCTTATTCATGCAGCCTTGCGCCACTATATATCGACAATGACAATAAATAATAAGTTTGCTATGTTTTGAGTTGTTAAAGTAAACGAAAGAAAGAAGCAAGATTTCTGAAAAAAAAAATCTTCAAAGATTTTGTTGACTCTCGCTTTCATAATTTCTTTCACCAAGTATTTTATTTGATTCCAATTTATTACTCATAAAATGGTGAAAAATCAAATATACTCGTAATAAGGGTACACTCATAAGGGTACACATGTTCTACTGCTGCTTCAAGACAGCAAACATGCTGGATTCACATCCAGTAGGTAATAATGAAGAATAAGTAAAAACCTAACACGTTTTCCTAGGTGAGGAAGGGATGCCACAAATGGCGATACTTTAGGTGACTTGTGTCACAGGACAACGTATGACACCCGCTATTTTCAAGGACTACTTGATATTTGCCCCAACAGATAGTTGCCGCGTTTGCCGCTCACCTAGGACAAAGGGTAACCTTGTGTTAGCGCTAACCTTTTTTCGTCTACTTTTCCCATTAAAAATGATATAATGTGGTAACGGCAACGGGGAGGGACTCACTGAGCTTGTCGATGAACTCGCCAGGACTGGCGAACACCATGAGCGCGGGGCAGGACTCGGGTGGGACGTATTCAGGCTCCGGCTCCGGCCGCTCCTCGCCCTCTGCAGTCACAATTAAGGTTTAATGCGGCCAAGCTCAAAATGACATCTGATCTCTAAATTCAAAAAAGTTTTATTCATCTTAGGAATTTTACAAATCACTTGATGACGTCATCGTATACTTCGGCTTTAACTAGTTGTTGAATAAAATATTACAGTAGACGGTCGTATAATAACTTAGAAATCAGCAATTTGGATATTTTCTGCGATAGTCTCTCAAAATTCAGACGACATTTTCTTACGCGCTAACAGTAATTTGTGTACCTATGTTTAAATTTTGTTAATTATAATTCAATTTTTTATAATGTTATGTTACTTTTTTATAATTATTATCAAATTTTTATAATTTTATGTTACTTTTTTATAATTATTATCAAATTTTTATAATGTTATGTTACTTTTTCATAATTTTTATCAAATTTTTATAATGTTATTTAACTTTTTTTGTTTTCTACATTCTAATAGATTTATATATTCTTTTTTTATGTGTAATGAATTCTTTTGTAATCTGATTGCATTTTATTTATGTATTTCGATTTTTCACTTTGTGTTGTTATAAGATTAATTATTTCATCTTTAAATAATGGCCTAGTAATAGAATAATGCTGTGCAAACCTGTCATTAATATGCTCACCAGAAATTTTATCAAATGTATGTTTTAAAAAATGTTTTTTGTAGCGTATAGTTGGTTGGCCTTCATTAATTAAATAAATAAAACCATCGCAAGAAAAAAACTAGGAAAAATCTAGTGTCCATTTTCAGAGTCTTTGATTGAAAGCCTTCACATTATAGTGTATTATTTAGCAATGTACCTGTACAATCCCAAAAAATAAGCCCTCACCACAGGTTCCTCAATAAAACTATCGAGTCTCCAAAGGTAAGTCATTTAATATCAAATCTCAACAAGCTTCATACAAAGTATAAATAAAAACACTTGTGCGAGATAACTAACAATCAACGCCATCTAGCGACGGACGGTTGAAGTAAACTAAATGTACTATGGGGACTGAACATACCGCCCCCCATGGACGACGTCCATTGAAAAATTACAAAACATCAAATATACAAAAATAATTCAAAAAAATTCAAAAGCTTACATTGCATGCAATTACAAAGCTTTTGCAGCAATGGTGAACAAACTTAAAAGATGTTATACCTATAGACACAACATTGAAAAACATAAACTAAAACTTCTATAAAACTTCTTGGGTTGCAAAGACAACGCTTTGCAATGAAACAATCCAAAGCTTGATTCAAACTAAACAAAAAAAAAAACAAAATACATGGAGTGTAAAATACCATTACACGAACAATAAATTTCATTATTGCTTGAAAGTAAAACATATATATAAAAACTTTTAGTAAGCAATAAATACTTAAACACTAAGGAAGGTAAATAAGCTGAAAGTGAGCAAATCTACATGAAATTCTAAATTAAAACAAACAAAAAAACTAAAATTAAAATTAAAATATTAGCTTTATTCAGCAACAGGCAAACGAACTAATTTAGACAAAGGCCGCTTTATTATAGAATTTTTACATTTTAAACTAACCACCCTTGTTACACCGTCCAATCCCGGATGCAGATGTACGATGCGTCCCATCAGCCATTTACAGGGCGGAAGATCGTCTTCCTTGATCAAAACTATTTGGTCTATCGCTGGCTCTATACCTGAAATGTTCCATTTATACCGGTTCTGTAATCCCGTCAAGTATTCATGAGACCAACGTCGCCAGAAATCTTGTAACATGCGCTGTATGAGTTGCCAACGCTTTAACGGACTGATGTTAACCTCTTCATAATTAACATCTGGCGGAACTACTAATGGTTCCCCTATTAAAAAATGTCCTGGAGTGAGAGGAACAGGATCCTCACAATTGGACGGCAACTGACTTAACGGCCGGGAATTGAGACATGCCTCGATTTGACACAATGTTGTAGTCATTTCCTCAAACGTTAACGTACTGTTTCCGAGAATGCGTTTCAGATGATGTTTTGTGGACTTCACTCCTGCTTCCCATAAACCACCAAAATTTGGAGAGTGAGGAGGAATGAAGTGCCAACTTGTACCGTTTGTTGCCAAACAATGAAGGATTTCCGGATTTATGCCTGACTGTTCAACTTGGAATAAATCCTTTATTTCTTTGGATGCCCCAACGAACGTAGTGCCATTATCGCTCCACATCTCTGCTACGTGTCCTCTTCTGGCAACAAAACGCTTAAATGCGGCTAGAAACGCTTTAGAAGTCATATCGCTGACAACTTCTAAGTGGATCGCCCGTGTTGTCATACACACGAATAAGCAGATGTAACCTTTTTCCGAGCGTTGTCCGCGACCTTTGGAACATCTTAAGTTGATAGGACCGGCATAATCAACTCCACTACGGTGGAATGGTTTATGTGCACTCACCCTAGACGCCGGCAAACGACCCATCATTTGCTGCTGTGTTTGTGCCGAAAATCTGATGCACGTAACACACTTGCGTACAAAATGGCGAATAAGGTTTTTAGCTCCAATAACCCAATACCTACTTCTTACATAGTTGAGCATGAGCTGAGGCCCACCATGCATGGTTTTCTTATGAGCCTCGTCTACAACTAATTTTGTAAGGATAGATTCATGTGGCAAAATAATAGGATGCTTCATCTCGGCAGCAAGGTTGGAATTATGGAGTCTACCTCCGACTCTTAAAATCTGCTGTTCATCCAAGAAAGCATTCAGGTTGGTAAGTTTACTTCCTCTCTGTAATTTCCCCGTGTTCTTTAAACTTTCAACATCTGCGTGGAAATATTTTCTTTGGCTGATTTGTATACAGGTAAGCATACTTTCACTTATTTCTCTTGCTGTGAGACACTTATTTTCCTTGTGACCTTTTTCTTTTTCAGATTTCTTCCATGTTAAAACTCTTCGACAAATTGCTACTATCCGGGTAAGTCTATATAACGATGAAAACCGTGTAAATATTTCTTCTTCATCTTCTTTAGCTGCAACGTGACATTTAACAATTCTTTTCTCTTCCAGGCCGACATCTTCTACATTTTCCATTCTATACTCTATTTCCTTGTTACGCAACCAACTTGGACCTTCATACCAGAGCTTGTAGTTCACTAATTCTGAGGGCTGCATTCCACGGGAGGCACAATCAGCTGGATTATCCTGAGATGCGACATGAGACCATTGCGTTCCATCTAAAATCGTAAGTATGTCGGAAACCCGATTTGCCACGAATGTCTTCCATCTGCTGGGATGGCTTCTCAGCCATGCCAAAACAATAGTGGAATCTGTCCAACCATGAATCTTATTTTTGGGCACCTTCAAAATTTCTGCAACTTCACTCAGGAGTTTTGTCAGCAGCACAGCACCGCAAAGCTCTAGGCGAGGAATAGACACCTGTTTGATGGGTGCTATTCTTGTTTTTGATGTTATCAAGTGGACGGTGCAATGACCGCTCGGATTAGTAACGCGAGCATACACAACCGCTGCATACGCTATATTTGAGGCGTCCGAAAATCCATGCAACTCAAATGAAACATTATCCCTACCCGACTGGATCCATCTCGGAATATTAGTCTGCGAAAGTGCAGACAAGTCACTACGAAACGCTATCCAGTCTTCGAGTAACTCTGATGGGAGTTCATCATCCCAACCAATACCAGAAAGCCATAGTCGTTGGATGAAAGATTTTGCTGTGGTTATGGTGGGTGCCAGCCATCCCAAAGGATCAAACAGCTTGGCAATGTCTGATATAACTTTTCTTTTAGTCACTGGGTAGTCCAGAGGAAGCAACTGTACGGTACACCTGAATTCATCTGCTTCGCGATTCCAAGCTAAACCGAGAATTTTCATTATCTCATCAACCTTTAATTCAAGGTTCTTAGTGTCAGTCGATTGTTGTCCCTGGATAAGCTTTAACAGCTCAGAACTGTTGCTAGACCACTTTTGAAGGGGAAACCCAGCTTGACCAAGCATATCTGTCATTTGGTGATAAATCTGAAGCCCTTCGTCTACAGAATGACATCCCGACAAAAAGTCGTCCATATAGAAGTCGGTTACAACTCGTTTTGCCACTAGAGGAAAATTATCTCCTTCGTCGCAAGCGAGTTGTTGTAAACAGCGCACTGCCAAGTAGGGTGCTGAGGCAGTACCGAAAGTGACCCTTTTGAGGCGAAAACGTTCAACAGGTTCGCCAGGATGACTACGCCACAAAATGCGCTGGAAATCCTGGTCTGGCGCGGCGACTTGGACCTGCCGATACATTTGAATAATATCAGCTATAAGAGCTATTGGGTAACAGCGCCACCGCATCACCAAATGCCGAAGTTCAGGTTGTATAGTTGGACCTACCATTAGATCGCTATTCAACGACGCGCCATTGTTATTCTTACAGGACGCATCAAACACGACGCGCACTTTGGTCGTGATTTTGTCTGGCCGTACAACGGCGTGATGCGGTAAGTAGACTGCGTTACAGTCGTTCCAATTTTCAGGCTTGATGATCTCCATGTGACCTGAACGTAAGTAATCATCTAAAACTTTATGATACTCCACCTGTAGTTCAGGGTTCTTAGATAAACGCCGTTCAAGATATTGCAATCGCTTTCGGGCAATATCTTGAGAACCACCATACCTAGAAAGAGGATCTTCAGTTTTGAAAGGCAACCTTACCGTATACCTACCTGAAGCATCTCTAGTTGTGGTTTGAACAAAATAATCCTCACATCTCTTTTCTTCTTCCGTGAGATGTTTGGCCAAGATAGAAGACGGCTCTGATTCAAGTTCCCAAAATTTTCTAAGTAGCTCGTTTTCATCTTGGTGTATTATGTGTGTGTTGACAAAGACATTCTCCTCCCTCTCGAGATCGTGGCCAGGTATATAGCCTGAGAGAATCCACCCGAGCTTGGTTTGTTGAGCTATAAGAGAGCCCGGTAGATTTCTCTGCAAACCTTCTAACAAAATACTGCTATATACCTCCGCGCCCAATAACAGATCTATTTTACTTGGAGTCGCAAATGATGGATCTGCTAAAATCAAAGGTGAGAGTGTCGGTAAATAATTAACTTGTACCCGTTTTGTAGGTAAAAAGGAAGTTAATTTAGTTAAAATATGACATTTTACATCTATTACAAAACTGGGATCTAGACGCGACTGAATTTTAACCAACACGGTGGACTTTGATTGCAAATTTAAGCCCTGGTCTCCGCCTAGACCTGAAATGATGCTAGTCTCTGCAATTTTCTTAAGGCCTAACATCTGTACCGCCGATTCGGTAATGAAACATGCCTGAGAGCCTTGATCTATCAAAGCTCTGAGCGTGATTGAATTTGATCTTTTAGATTCCGCTTTTACCAGTGCTGTTGCTAAAAGCACTTGGCTATATGGGATATCTGAAACACACTTAAATGAACTGGACTCACCGTGTGCCTGGGACAGGGAAGCAGCTACTGTAGCCACGACTTTGTTGTCCACAGACTGCCCGACATCTACTTGTTCGGGCGCTGATTGAGGGCTTTTGGGACTAAAATGAAGCAGACTGTGGTGTTTTTTATTACATAATCGACACCGTTTTGATACCTTGCACTGATACACTGAATGATCTGGATTAAAACAGTTATAACAAAGGCGGTTAGATTGAACAAAACTACGTCTTGCGTCTACTGGCTGCTTGGAAAAGACCTTACAGTTGAATATTTTATGGTTTTGTGAGCAAAAAGCACAAGATTCTTGAGTAGCAACGTGAGTAAAACTATGCCTTTGCTGTTTCTGAGTCTGGGGGCTTAAAAATTCTAAAGACCGAAACCGGCTTTCTAAAAATTTCCGAAACTGATCATAAGATGGGAGATCCTGATTGCAATCAGAAGTTTGTTGCTCCCATTGTTTACGAGATTCTGCATCTAGTTTGCTAGATATTATGAATATAATAATAATATCCCAAGACTTAATATCAATTTCTAAGTTTTTTAAACCCTGGAGACATTCGTGAGTGATGTCTAACAAATTCTTTATCTCACTAGAGGACTCAGAGATAACCTTTTTTTGATTTATTAATCGTTGAAGAAGGCAATTGGCTATATGTTTTTTATTATTATATCTATCGCACAGTTGCTCCCAGCAACTTGAATAGTTACTAGCCGTTACCGGTATGTGTCGAAGTAACTGTTCAGCCTCACCTGTAATCGACGATTTTAAATAATGTAATTTTTGAACACTGTCAATATTAGAGTTATTATGAACTAAAGAAACGAATAAGTCCCTGAAACTCACCCATTCCGAATACGAACCTGAAAATGTGGGAATAGAAATTTTAGGTAATTTTACAACATTTTCACTTGGTTTGCTCACTTCAACTTTTTTACTTTCAGTTTTAATTCTTAATAATAATTCCTTCAACATAGATTTATATTCGATATAAAGTTCTTCTGTTTGGTCATAAATGTCATTTACAATATAACTAGATTTTTCTAACTCTTCGCGTTTAACTTCAAATATAAGTTTTCGATGAGTACTAACAAACACCGACCAATGTTGTTCTAAAGTTTCTTGTCGTGTTTCTATATAACTTAACGATATTCTATCTTTCGGTGATTTCTTAAAATTCGACCGAGCTTTCTGAATTTTACTAGCAATATCTTCTTGGATTCTAATGTAATTTTCAGCCATTTTTAATGAATAATGTACAAAAGGCAATTATTACTAAACGAAAGCACAAAAAAAGAAAGCTAAGCAGGAATCTAAATATTTTTAAATCTAGAATTTCACTTTCAACTCAACTAATATGTTTACAATACTATAATGAACAAGCATTCAAACTAAACTTAAAACATTCAAAACAAAAAAATAAACCAAACTTTTCCAATAATTATAAGTTTCAGTGATACAAACTAACAAGACTGAGAAATTGTTACTAAGTCTCAAAAGAGTAAATTTTTCTAAGTGTTTGTAATAAAATTAATTTATTTCTATAGGAATTTGGGCATAGGTTCCCCGTAGCAACGGCTTTTTGGTTTCCCTGACATGCAACTAACACTTAAAATCTTAAATCAAATAACATGCAAAGCCAAAGTTAAAAACTATTAAGAAATAAAGTTCAAATTTATCAAATTTATCTTTAACTCTAACTCAGTAAATGTCTAAAGGTTTTCACTTCGAAGAAATAAGGTTCAAAGTACTCACGATTTGCTTGTCTCACTCACACAAACACTATTTCACAAAAAAAAACGCAGACGTCACCTTCCCTGCAACACGCCTATATGCAGATCCTCCCCCGCCTCACCGTGCAAGACTCGTCCGCACCCACGCAGGAACAGAAGAAGCTGATCCCGCTGATCCACCAACCAAGTATCTCCTCCAAGTCCACAGGTCTCCAAGGAGGCGCTCCCCCCGCAATTATTCTGGCGCCGCAATCTGCGTATTCTTAGGGGCCAAGAGGTGCTCCCCCCGCAAATTCTTGCGCCCTGGATGTTCTCCTAATAAAGTGTGTGCCACAAAGGGGGTGCTCCCCTCGCGGGTGTTTTCGTTTTTCAGGAACAGGAAACTGCCGGAACCTCCTACGCGCACTGCTTTCAGCTCGCGTCCAAGAGGGTGAAACTTAGTATCTAATTTTTAATCCCTTTTCGCAAAGGGCTGGAAAGTGCATCAGTCCTTGGTACCAACCACCTTAGGTATACATCGAAGGACCATGTACAATCCCAAAAAATAAGCCCTCACCACAGGTTCCTCAATAAAACTATCGAGTCTCCAAAGGTAAGTCATTTAATATCAAATCTCAACAAGCTTCATACAAAGTATAAATAAAAACACTTGTGCGAGATAACTAACAATCAACGCCATCTAGCGACGGACGGTTGAAGTAAACTAAATGTACTATGGGGACTGAACAGTACCAAAACTCATTATGTATGTAAAACCTGAACTAGTTTGCGTATTAAATTTTTAAGTACCTAAATAAAAGTGCTTATTATTATTTCCTTTAATTGCGACACCATTTTGTTGTTGACTAAACTGTACAATAATTATAATTAAATTTTTAAAGTCATGTTGGTGATCCTTTATCTTAATAGATAATAAAACATAAAAAGTTGTTAAGGGTCTGGTAATCTCATAGAACTCTCAGGAGAACAGATATAATATTTCAGATTATTGCGTAATATGAATTAATTTTAAAGTTATCAAATGATGAAATTTAAAAACTTTCGAAAAGAAACATTTTATTATTGTATTTGGTAGAACACCAGCGGAATATTCCATCAATAAGACTTCTTATTATACTGATATAAATCATAAGCTTATTAAAATAGTTATAATCACCTCCTCCGACCTCTTCATCATCCTCCTCATCGCCGGCCTCTTCACCGGTCATCTCCTCTTTCATGCGCGTGGTACGCAGCTCATCACCTGTGCAGTAGAGTCATCAAAATGTTTCAGGAAAGAGTCCAAAAATTATACTATCTGTTTGCGGACGTGTTGTCCATTATTTCAACAAACATAAAAAAAACATGTCGGAAGAAATACAAATATTAAGGTCGGCCCTGTATCAGAATGAGTCAGTTGAAATTAATATAAAATCATTTGAAAGATTTTTCACAATTTCAGGGGTCTTACTGAAGGCTTGAAATTTGAAAAATCTTTCTTTTCCTTTATGATATAAAATTGTAGAGATATTGTGCAGGGTGTTGTGAGAAATAGTCAAGAAAAATAGAAATAGTGATTTTGTAGGGTGAGTCCCACATGCTATAAATTCTAACATGCGGTGCGAGCACAGAACTTTATCGACTTGTATTTTAACGAATGTTTGTATAGTATGGAGTCGGTTGCAAGTTTTTAGTAACATTGTAATTTTTTATGTAACAGTTATTTGAGAGTACAACATGTTTACAAACATTCGAAATGAACAAGGCAAACATTTATTTAAACTGGTCATGCGGCAATGGATAGATGATCGCTAACACACCGTCTCCATACTATACGAAAATTCGTAACAATACGAGTCGATAAAGTTCTGTGCTCGTCGCACTGATGGTCCGATATGCTATAAATTCCGTAAATAAATAAAATAAGTGTGTGTTTATGTACCAGCTGTCAGTTAAACAGCAGAGGTTTATGTGTGTGTAGGTATATGTTTATTGTCGTCGTCGTGGCGCCGTGGTTACTGTGTATGTGTCAACGATATCGCAGGTTAAGCAACGTTCTTCCGACTTCCGTGCTTCGGATGGCACGTTAAGCAGTCGATCCCGAGTGCTGTATAGCCATTTTGGCATCCATCAACCTGCACTTGCCTCGTAACCCAGGGGAAAGACATGCCCTGCAGTGAGATTATTACAAAGAGTTGTGATGATGATGAAATGTTTACCTTTCCTGACTCGCTGCGGCGTCAATAGCCCCTTGTTGAGTGTAGGCGCGGGGTCGAACGCGACAACCTTCCCGCCCGCCTCCATCCACACACCCAGAGTGTGGTAGTCGCCAACCAACAGGTGGGTAGTGCGAGGCTTTGTGAGGTCGCACCATTGCGCGAATAGCGCTTCTTTGATTTCTGGATGGATGGAAATGGAAATGTATAAATAGTGAATTACCCAAGTTAGTGAAGGCGTGTTGGTTTTTTCCTAAATATTCGGTTGTTTTGTGTGCTCACTGCCTCAGAAAAGTTAACATTTATGTTCTATTCCGCTTAACATTCCTTACACATCAGAGATACGGAAAAGGTGACTCAAAAAAGATACCAATCAGCGTATCTTTTTTGATTCACTTCTAATATCACTAATTTTCATTTGGGGTATTTTATATTTTTATAAATTTATTGTCAATGTAAAATTTTACTAACTACGTCTAAAAGTGATATCGTCCACTAAATTTCTGATGTTGTAACATGTCGGTAGACTTCAGGATAACGCTTCAAATTTTCAGTCAACAATTTCACATTAAAATCTACACATTTTATTTTAAGGTGATGAACTGTGTTATCTTTAAAACCAAATTGACACATCACTGTGTAGCCAATATCTAAGTTTCATTAAACTTGAATTTTGGAGTCCAGCTATATGACAGGTATACGTATTTTCCATATTATGGACTGTGTAGCGTATTAAATATAGCAAAATGGGATTGACCATATTTGGCAATTTTTTTAACGTCTGTACAACGTGTAACAAAATGGAGAAATAAAACTTAAGGGTTAGCTTCTATACCATACTTAGAATATATAATAAAAGAATTAACATGATCAGTGCTGGTAAAGACTTTCAGACAAGTTTATTTAATTATTTTACGACAAAATATTTTGATAGTTAGCTAAAACAAGATTTGTGCCGCAGTCAGTAACTTTATGACCTTTCCCGTACCGGCTGAACTTTGTAGTATCTGTTTTCGTTACCCATCACTTTATTTTTACGCCATCTGTTATCGAATAGATTTCATCAAAAGCTAACAGCTGTTTTTCAGGGTTGACTGACACTTAGATATTTTGATCTAAACTTTGAACTTGTTTTTCGTTCGAACCGTAAGGATAACAAATTTATGCTACTGTTACTTATAAACTGCATCACCAAACATACAATCCCCTTCAGTATTATCTCTTCATTATGTTACAAGTTGTACAAACACCATATCTAGTCGCTTGTAAATTACACGTCATAATATTCGGATAAAAATTTGTTTTATTTAACATAATAAAATGAAATAAATTCTAAAAACTTAAAAAGTGTCTTTAGTAGTAAAATTCAAGTCAAATTCCAACCCCTACACAAGTATAGCTACAGTAGGGCAGCACTCACGTCTGAGCGGCTGCAGCTTGGGCTCCTCTTCCTCCGCCTGCTCCCCCTTGCCCCCGCCCTCCTCCTCCTCCTCCTCGTCGCCGCCCTCCTGCGCGAGGCAACAGTCCGTTTACACATGATCCGTTTTACTGGATACGTTTCACTGGTTTTTTTTTTTAATGATAAATACGTATACTGAATACTGTGCCATATGTGAAGTCGCTCATACAACTCCATGCGCCATCGATGAAAAAAAAACGTTTCCGGTAAAACGTATCCAGTAAAACGGACAATGTGTGAACGGGATGTAACAGTGGGTGCATCGACTCACATAGCTACGCTTATAAGTGTTGCACTCCGTGGCCACGTCGAACAATTCCCATTTTGAATTATCAAAACAAATGTCTATTAAATATACTCGTAGGTTTCTGTGTTAAAAGAAAAAAATGTCGTTTAAAAGATTATCACAACGTTGTGATTTTGGCATTATGTTTATATTAATAAAACCGACAATGACCAGATATTTCTTTAAGAATAAATATTACTTAGTATCAATATATCGTTTTCAATGGTATAAAATTTGTGAGGTGGCGTGGCTGCAAAGAACACTGCCAGGCCACAAAATTGTACTCGATTTCTCTTGATCCTTTGAACGTCATTTTTTTTCTAGTACAACAAAAAGCAACATTTAATAGACATTTGTCTTTAATAATGTTTTTAAGTTTTTGCATTTAAAATGCTCAATTATTCTTAAATAAATGAAAAATGTGATAAATAAAAATTACCCGACCAGGATTCGAACCTGGGACTTCTCGTTTGCCGGACGAGTGCTCTTCCACTGAGCTACCGGGGCCTGGCGGTACGCCTCGAAATTACTTATCACATTTTTGTTTTTACGATATATTGCTAACGTAGCTCCATCTTATAGTATATAGCTTTGCAGCTAAGACCACCCGAGACCAATTTCTTTACAGAAAATATGAATCCCAGTTAAAGATAAGCATTGCAATGTTTTTAATAATGTTTTTAAGTTTTATCACATTTATGTTTTTTATGTTTTATTTATCACATTTTTCATTTATTTAAGAATAATTGAGCATTTTAAATGCAAAAACTTAAAAACATTATTAAAAACATTGCAATGCTTATCTTTAACTGGGATTCACAATTTCTGTAAAGAAATTGGTCTCGGGTGGTCTTAGCTGCAAAGCTATATACCATAAGATGGAGCTACGCTAGCAATATAACGAAAAAACAAAAATGTGGTAAGTAATTTCGCGGCGTAGCGCCAGGCCCCGGTAGCTCAGTTGGAAGAGCGCTCGTCCGGCAAACGAGAGGTCCCAGGTTCGAATCCTGGTCGGGTAATTTTTATTTATCACATTTTTCATTTATTTAAGACGTTTGTCTTGTTAAATCTCGTACGGATTGCTTTCGTGCCGTGGCTACGAAGAATAAGTTAATAACGACTTTTTAAAAATAATAAAGATTGAGACGTTAGTCACCCAGTGAAAAGTGAACACGAGGACTGAGATGGTACACGTATTCATTAGACGATTAAAAGTAGGTACCAGAACTGTAGAAGAAAAACAGATGCAAACAGTTCGTTCCACACTTTGGCTACCAAAAAGTAGCTGTCTAAACGTTCGACTATTTCCACATTCAACTCAGTAATTGACATCAAAGTCAACTGATTTTGAGACCTACATACATACATAATTTCACGCCTGTATCCCGTATGGGGTAGGCAGAATACCAGAGGTAATAAAACCATCTGATGTCACGTTTGACAAATTTGGAGGCATTATAATAGTGGAGAGAGACTATTGCAGTCACAGGGGGTCAGCCTATCGCCCACAAAAAAGCCTCCCATATTTTTTTTTTGAGACCTCTTAGTTTAGTTTTACGTTAGTCTAAGTTTAGCATTAGAGAGTATAATTTTAAATAGAACCTATTGTATTCATATGTATAACTAGCTGCTGCCCGCGACGTCGTCTGCGTGAACGCTATGCAGCACCAAACGCACCTACGATTATAACACTGCTAGCGTGATAATATGTAGCCTATATGTTGACCCGACTTCTTAACTATCGTCATGCCAAATTTGAAGTAAATCCATGCAGTACTTTTTGAGTTTATCCCGGAAAGACAAACAGACAAACAGACAAAAATTCTAAAAACTATATTTTTTGTTTCTGTTTCGATTGTAGATCATACCCCAAGTATTCTTTTAAAAAAATATTTAATGTACAGTTTTGACTTTCCTACCATTTTATTATATGTATAGATTTGATTTATCTACTCAAATCAGTATTTCAGGAGGCCGGATAGTATCCTTCGTTAAGCCAAGACTCACGGCGATCTTGTCCGGCAGCCTGAGCGGCAGCTTGAGCGGCTCGCCGAGCTCTATGGAGAACGTGTTGACGCCCATCTCGAACTTGTCGTTGAGGTCCTCGGGCGTGATCTCCTTGCGCCCCGTCTTCTTGTAGAAGTTGTTCAGGTACTCCGCGCCCGCGTCTGCAGGGCACACAATTGGTTGCTATTAGGATGATAATTATCATTTATTTTAATAAATAATATAATAAATAACTAGCTGACCCGGCAAACGTTGTTTTGCCATATAAATAAAAAAAAATAGATGTTGGCCGATTCTCATAGATACCGGATAAGCACAAAAAATTTCATCAAAATCGGTCAAGCCGTTTCGGAGGAGTATGGCAACGAAAACTGTGACACGAGAATTTTATATATTAGATAAAATCCCCAAACAATCACACCAACTACATGGCCCCAAAGCTTGTGTTAGCTTACACAGCATAGCTTGTGTTATGGGATACCATGTAGCGAACTAGGGGGGAACCTAGAATATAAATACATAAATATATAAACACCCAGACACAGAACTTTTTTTTTTTCAGTGTTCCGTGCGGGAATCGAACCCGCAACCACTAGCGTCTGAGGCAGATAGGTTTACCTCTTCACCAAAGTGGTCGTCAATTTTACTTGTATATTGTTAAATTTGTTGACACCCGTTATTACAAATTAAGGAAAAGACTATTTAAAAGAAAGGAAGAAAGATAGAAAACAAATATAAAAAATGAAGCTTTACAAATTATCATCATTCGTCAAGTAGTTGTTGGTAGGATATTTACGTTTGGAGTTCATGAAAGTTGGTTAAATGTCAATTATTGTAGATTCAAATTACTATATTCAATGCCATGTGAACCTGTATCAACATTCTAATGAGCCATATTCGACATTACATTGTAAAATCCGTCTTATGTCAAACTGAGAGGTTACATTTTGTTAGCAACAGTTTGAAGTCTCCGAATTTGATATAGGAGAGGCCTAAAATGAAAGAATATAATGTTAAATTAGGCTCAACTTGTGTGAAAGAGACGAGAGATATGTATTGACGTTTTAAAATATGTTTTATATGAGTTTACTCCGTACACCTAAATATCGAGATAAATTAAAAACCAATTAAATGCTAATTAATCCGGTTTCAAAACTCTTTTCTTTATTATGAGTTTTCTAAAAGATTGCAATATTATCATTATGAATCTACATGTCCATTACTAAAAAAATCTTTATAACACTGTCTCATATTTAGTGTCGTGCATTTAATTATTCTCCACATTCACCAGAATATGTCCACGCTCACAATCGATCGTGAAACCCGTCGCGAAACGGTTGTAGAAGCTAGAATAGTGGAGACGCAGTTGTGATACAAAAATAATCTGGATAGGAGTAGTTCGAGGCCGGGATGTGAATGCGTGTGAAGGCCGCGAAAGGTGGCACGGGCTCTTAGTCCACCGCTGATCGCGGGGCTTCGCGGCATTAGCGTGGAGCAGTGTTTAATCTGAAGGCTTCACTCCTTAATTCGCGGCATGAAATTTGTTCATATGTGAAAGACGTCCGCATTGTCCGCATGATCTATTGGTTAACTGCTGAATCATGGCTATTTTTCTTTCCACCATCCAGCAGTAGCTATAGTGGGCGTGTTTGTCATGACTTGGTCATTGTGTAGTGCTATATCCCCACGTGTGTGTGACTCACCCAGCAGGTTGAACATGTGTTCGTGGTGCATGTGCGGCGGCGGCGCGGAGGGCGTGGCGGCATCATGACGTCATTGTGTAGTGCTATATCCCCACGTGTGTGTGACTCACCCAGCAGGTTGAACATGTGTTCGTGGTGCATGTGCGGCGGCGGCGCGGAGGGCGTGGCGGCATCATGACGTCATTGTGTAGTGCTATATCCCCACGTGTGTGTGACTCACCCAGCAGGTTGAACATGTGTTCGTGGTGCATGTGCGGCGGCGGCGCGGAGGGCGTGGCGGCATCATGACGTCATTGTGTAGTGCTATATCCCCACGTGTGTGTGACTCACCCAGCAGGTTGAACATGTGTTCGTGGTGCATGTGCGGCGGCGGCGCGGAGGGCGTGGCGGCATCATGACGTCATTGTGTAGTGCTATATCCCCACGTGTGTGTGACTCACCCAGCAGGTTGAACATGTGTTCGTGGTGCATGTGCGGCGGCGGCGCGGAGGGCGTGGCGGCATCATGACGTCATTGTGTAGTGCTATATCCCCACGTGTGTGTGACTCACCCAGCAGGTTGAACATGTGTTCGTGGTGCATGTGCGGCGGCGGCGCGGAGGGCGTGGCGGCATCATGACGTCATTGTGTAGTGCTATATCCCCACGTGTGTGTGACTCACCCAGCAGGTTGAACATGTGTTCGTGGTGCATGTGCGGCGGCGGCGCGGAGGGCGTGGCGGCATCATGACGTCATTGTGTAGTGCTATATCCCCACGTGTGTGTGACTCACCCAGCAGGTTGAACATGTGTTCGTGGTGCATGTGCGGCGGCGGCGCGGAGGGCGTGGCGGCATCATGACGTCATTGTGTAGTGCTATATCCCCACGTGTGTGTGACTCACCCAGCAGGTTGAACATGTGTTCGTGGTGCATGTGCGGCGGCGGCGCGGAGGGCGTGGCGGCATCATGACGTCATTGTGTAGTGCTATATCCCCACGTGTGTGTGACTCACCCAGCAGGTTGAACATGTGTTCGTGGTGCATGTGCGGCGGCGGCGCGGAGGGCGTGGCGGCGCAGAAGGCGGCGGCCGCCGGCAGCGCCAGCGCGCGCCCCGCCATGTCGTCGTCCTGCCGGGGGACAAGCACAGCCATTAGTGGCTTACATTCTTACACAACGAGTACACCCTACGACATTGAGCAAATAAAGCCAGACAGCATACAAGGCGCCTTTAGAGCCAACGCTGCGTCAGGCGTGTCCACGCGCGTGTTACTATGTACAAAACTGCCACTGGGTGGAGCGTGAGGTATATGCGGTCGTACGTCAAAAGTCAAAGGGAAGTCAAAGTCAAAAGAATCTTTATTTCGTTAGTATTTTAAATACATTTGAATTAAGTCAAACAATTTACAAATTGAACTGAATCTACCACCAGTTCGGAAAGTCGACCTGTTGAGAAGTAGTGGCAAGAAACTCAACAGATCATATTTTAAAAATACAACCAGGGAATTCTATCTTCTTGCATCCGAATATCTTATAATAAAACTTTTTATATAACACTTATACTTTATTCTATCGAAGGGTTAATCTCAAATATTTTGGAATTTTATTATAAAAGCGCACACATTGACCCATGAACGCGTTTGTGACCTTCTGGAGTCTACTATTATATTTATACATTAGGCAATCAAGTACTAGACAGAAACGTAGACATAGTTATAGAGGTAAAGATAGAAGTACGGGACGTGGGTAGCTCCGTGCGTACATCGTGCATCAACTTTAATCGAAGTTTAGCCAAATACTAAGAGATTAAGTATTCCATGGACACGACAGTACAAGCACACTTACGTGGACACGCGTGAGGCGATGTTGACTCTTAGGGCTTTAGATCGTAATACAGCGGAAAAGCAACATACGAGGAAGAACAATAGTATATTATGCAACTAGTGAATAAAGGACGGATTTCAAGCGAGGGCCGTAGATGAGTCTTGAGCAAGTGAAGGATTCTAACGATTGAATCACGAGCGTAGCGAGTGATTTAAGATGATTCAACTGTTAGAACCCTGAGCGACGCGAGTGATTCATGGCCCTCGATATAAATTAGTACTTTATTCAGGAGTTGCATACGATACTTTATACCATGACTATGAGAAAGAGACATAATTTAAGCGAAAATAGAAATTTAATAAAGAAATAAGAAATGTTACATTAATTTAAATGGACATTAAAATTAGAGCAATGACTGAAATTAAGCGTTATTTTCTTTTTAATCTAATGCCAAACTCCTTGTCGCAAATATCGACCAATCAAATCTTGAGAATTTATTTGCACCAAAGAGTTTGAATTTCGAATCTTAGCGCCAGGAGTTGGAGATCGGATATATTTTTGTGTTCCAAATTCAAACACCAAAACAGTGAATAAAAACAAAACAGTGAATAAAAAGGCTTTTTATTCACTGTTTTGCGTGAATAAAATAAGCTTTTTAGAGTAGGTATGATATGTGTCCTAAGACAGAGATCCCACCGCAGAGGAATAAACGAGTGACTATCAGCGATGTTTTCGCTTAAGTAACGTGCAATAGATAAAGGTACATTCTGTTCAAAAATAAAGAGACGCGTATATTAATAAGTAATCGCCGAGTGTTCACACTGCCGGCGAGTACTCGCTTTACTCGTCTCTAAGGAACAAGAGCTAGGGTCCATTTCGGCTCACATAAAATTTTTAGTCCTATTTTTTGTACCTACCGATTTATGTTCATAATTATCACTCTTTCTTATTATTTTTTTCAAAAATTTTTTTTTTTCATAAATTTTTAGTAATATTAAGGAAGTTCCTAACAGTTTATGATCATATTTTTTTTATTCATAATGTTGCTATTGGTTAGCTATGAATATGGTCCCTGTCACTATTTGCTCGTGTAAAGTCAACGGAGAGTATTGCTACCGCCCTAGTGGTACTGCATGTCGTAAAAAGCAGCTAATCTGAGTCATTGCTACTGACTTTCATTTGCTACTCACCACATACAGTCTGCAGCTAAATCTGATCGCTCCTGTAGTCATGTGCTCCTAAACTCGTACTCTCATAAAATGAGATCGAGGAAAAACGCAGGTTTACAAAAAACAACACAATATCGTCTTAAGCTTTTACGATTCATAATCTCAAATCAAATTCCATTTTAACCACGTATTCATCGCGTATTTATATTTCACCAGCGACGTGACCACGAGGTCTACAAAGACACCGAAACGTTGAGTTAAAATATACGCAATCAATAAAAAAAGATGTTTTTCTCAAACATTCTTGGAAATTTGAGCATTATTTTGACATCCTTTTTCGAGATAAATCGAACTTACCGTACTGGTCGAGCAGCGGCCGGCATAGTTGTATGAAAATCCTTATCTGTCTTATAAATTACTGTGTAAAATCGGATTTGTCGTGTAATTTAAAAATGGAACGATCTTCTACTCCGCAACATAGCAACCAAAAAGGTAACCTATCAAAGGTTTAATTTAAATTTCGAACTGGCTTGCACGTAAAAAAAAAAAAAAATACTTTAGGGCGTAAAAAAATATTGTAATTAGATGTTCGTCAACTTTGTCGTTTTTTAATTGTATTTTCAATTAAAAGTTCTGTTTAATTTCTTAGTAAAATTTCCGCGCATTATTTGAGAAAAGTACTATACAAGCCTTGGCTGCAATTAGGCGTTGATGGACTCACGTATGTGTGGCTCGGCTTCGCCTCGGCCCACATTCACACGATCGTTCGTCAATGTCAATTTCAAGGCCGCTGCAGTAATGTGCTATTATTTTGACGACCGGCTGGTGTAGCGGTAACATAGATTGCCTTCTATGCCAGAGGTATTAAGCTAAAATATTCTGTACTTATAATTTTCTTTTGACATAAAATTTTATTATTAACTATGCCGATTCTGAAACTGTTATACCAATTTTGACATTACATTTTAATATTTGCTGACTTGTTTCTAATATTCTATTATTATTATTATTACATTTTTTTGAACAATTAATTTATAATTTTAAATCTCTTGTCTATATATTTTTTTATCTTTGTATTACTTTACCTTATATATTCATATGCCAATGTAATGGCGAATCATGGCTGCACATCATTATTAATTGTACCATATGTTTCATTTTTACCTGTGATTATGAATGAATAAATGATTTGATTGATTTGAGGTCCTGGGTTCGAATCCCGGCGGCGGCGGATATTTGTGTGATGAACACAGATATTAGTCGTCAAGTCATTTAAGTTAATTCTAATAAAAATATGTATTTATTCAATATGTATGTTTATATATTTCTTAAGTATATCAGTCATCTAGTATCCATGACACAAGTTCTTTAAGAAACTTAATTTGGGCTAGATAATGTTGTGTGAGTGTCAGAAATATTTGTTTATTATTATTGTTTATTTAGATGGTGGACAGGCTCACCCCGATGGCGGCCTTCTGCGCGGCCTTCCCGATGGCGGAGTTCTCTCCGCGCGGGCCCAGCATGATGGCCGCCGTGCCCTTGTTGATCCACTGGAACGCCTTGCTCTGCGGGTGTACACAACTGCTTGTATAGCTACTCTTATATGATATATTGGAGAAAAACTGAAGTTCCCACTACCAAGAAAAAGAAAGAAAGAAAGAAAGAAAGAAAGAAAGAAAATATTTTATTCTTAAAACAATCACCACTGAAATTTGTACAATAATACTTACAACTAAAACTTAACCTAAAGAACATCAAAAAAAAAAAAATTGTAACAAATGCCAACGATGACTATTATAAAAAATGGTAACCAACTCAGCATATAGTCGGTACCCTAAAGGGTTCACGACGCTGGTTTACAGTTGGCAACAAAAAGCATGACAGGCCGCGGCCTATAGCCCGATGTTGTGTTCGAGAAGTTCGAAGCTTCAACATAATTGGTGATAGCGTCATGTGGAAAAATCGTCGTGTCATCAGCGTCGTAATTTGTTGTATCCAATTGATATTGCTACGAACTACATACATGGCCCAAAATACGACTTACACTGCTGCACCACATTGCTCGTAGACACCTCTGGATATAATGAGACTCCTATAGCTTCTACCCTGATTAGGAGACACTAAAATGTAGCTTATGGGCAAATGACTCCATATAACTCCCTAGATAGGAATTCTAAACACATAATGTTTAATTAAATCCTTTATCCGCCTAGCTCGCAACAACCCTTTGTATAAAAGTCAACCATTAAATATCATCGTGCATCAGTTATTTGGCTTAAATATTACATTTGCGGCTTCATCGTCACTGAAGTACCATCAGGGGAGATTGAACACATACGCGCTTTTAGCCGCCTTTACACATGGTTTCAACAAAACGTCGCTAACCTACACACAACACAAACCACAATGGATTCTGTAAAGAAAGCGTCTCCTGGTCGTGAAATCTCCCGTAATGGTTATTTTGCATGGCTAGCAAGATCGTCCGATTTAGCCATCCTAGACGTCTTTCTTTAAAACCTTTTGAAGTCAAACGTCAACAAGTTTCAGACAATTACACCTCTTATATTAATATTTGACAGGAATGCAATTGCTTTTTGTGTGCTTTTTCATTCGATATAGCAGCCTAAGCATCTGCTGGTCATTTATTTCTCACGACAATTTTCGTGATTTGGAGAACACGTTAACCAGTCTGTGCCGAGTGCTGACGTACCCTAATGACGTGTGTACGAGTAATACACATTATTCTTCAAGGTATGTCGGAGGAGATCATTACGGTACCATGAGAATTCTGTCATCCATCACGAAGATTTAGGCAAGCTTGTTGGCCTTTTATCAAATACAGATTTTATCAACAATTGATTGAGTGTGTAAATTGAATAACCTCCGTCTAATGCATTTGTTATGGCTAATGCATTTGATGTAACAGATGTGACGGCTCTCTTAACACCACGTTCAGTAAATTGAGAAAAAGTAAAAGGGTCGAATGATTAGACAGGTAAAGATGAAATATTGTTTAATGTGATGGACTTATCATAGGCATCCATCTTTTATTTTTTTAAGATATGTTTTTTTCGGTTTTAAAGGAGTCTTTGTGGGCGCTAGGCTGATGCCCTTTTACTACATTAGTCTCTTTCCATCTTTATAATACCTCCAAATTTGTCAAACGTGACATCAGATGGTCTTGTAACCTCTGGTGTTCTGCCTACCCCATGAGGGATACAGGCGTGACGTTATGTATATATGTTTGTTTCGATAATTTAAGTATTATTTTTCTTGATGCTTTATCTTAATTGTATACTATATATTATGCTGCTGAACTTGTGTGCACTTACCTATAGCTGCAAATAATGTACTTAATTTGTTTTTTTTTGTTATATTGTAATCTAAAGTGTGCTAAAGTGCTGTTGGTTCTGTGAGAATTAAATAAATAAATAATGTGAGTCGTCACCTCCAGCTTGGTCTCGGGCGCGCCGATCTCGGGGTTGAGCTTGGTGGCGATGACGGCGACGGGCGACAGGTTGAAGCTGTCGTCGGCGCCGGGCGGCAGGTTGCCCATCACGGCGTCCGCCAGCCGCGACGAGCTGCCCTTGATGCGCACCAGCGCCGCCGCCGCGCGCGGCTCGTCCGACGGGTACCCTGCCACACGAATGTACACCTTAACATTACCGGTGGAAAGTGTACAATTTCTCGTCCGAGCAATACATGCGGTGGACAGTATAGTACCCTTATCTGCAGGCCGAGATATAGACTTTAAGTGAGCGATGGAAAGTATAGAATCACTTGTAGGAAGGGTAAGTTGACGGGTAAGCTGTCCTTGATGCGGACCTGCGTTGCACGGCTCGTTCTATGGGTAGCCTATATAAGAATATAAACTTTAAGCACCAGGAATAATATAAAAAACCCCTTATCTAAATAAGCCTCTCATATACAGAGAAAGGGCCCTGATAGGAATGTAGGGGATCACTTGTCCGCTTAGTAGCCTACCCAGATGAATAATGATACTGATATAACCCAAACGCAACGGCACCACAATAAATTGTAATTACAATTCTATTAGAATTAGATTAACCTTACTGATAGATTTAACAGAACACTGAATTTGTTTTAATTATAAATTGGGGCCCTGATCAAACTGTTTTGAAAACCATTTCCCTTAAGTAAAGTTCGAGTATCCAAATCAGCTAAAATTCCCTTCAATTCACCGTTTTCATCACATTCGTGCGAGTTGAACAAATAATTGCTTCTACAATGCACCGCATGTTATAGGATGAATAATCTTATCTAAATTACTTGGAGCTCCCTTTTTTTCTTTTGTCCACTAAGATTCCGTTACCGACCGTATATTAAAACACATTTAGATGAGATTTATGTGCTGTATTTAGAACTGACAAATAAACTTTTATTTTACATAATATGTTATTGATAACGAAAAGTACTTGCGCGATTTGATAGACTCTCAGTGCCATCTCTTGCCTTTATAGGAAACTTCTCCAACATGCCGCCCTCCAAGAACTCTGTTCTTAATGTTATTTTACAGCATGAGTATTAATTTGGATAGAGGGCGCTGTAGAGTCGAGTTCTTGCATTTCAGTGTTGCAACTCTAAATTCACCGTCAGGTCCAGCATGTAATTTTTCTACTCTACCTAATAACCATTTCGTAGAAGGTACGTCTGTTTCCTTTACTATTACTAGATCTCCCAGTTTTGGTGGGTCTGTCTTCGTCCTCCATTTGCATCGTTGTTGAAAAAGGTGTAGGTATTCCCGTGACCACCTTGACCAGAAACTTTTCATCATTCTTTGTACCAGATTCCAACGTTGCAAAGGACTGATTGGTTCGTTTAAATCGTTATTTCTCTCTGGTACAACTAAAAGTTGTTCTCCAACAAGAAAGTGTGCCGGTGTTAAAGGGTTGTTATCATCTGGATGTTCACTAAGGCAGCTAATAGGTCTTGAGTTCAGTACAGCTTCAATCTGACACAGTAAAGTAGCCATTTCTTCAAATGTAAGAGTACTGTTGCTAACTGTTTTTATTAGGTGGGCCTTTACTGATTTAACCCCAGACTCCCAAAGGCCTCCAAAATTTGGTGATTTAGGTGGATTGAAATGCCATGATGTGCCGTCATTTTCTAATAATGCTGCTATTTCTTTTACTACACTGGCCATGCTTTGATTCAACATCTTTGTGAGTTCATTTGCAGCTCCAACAAAGTTTAAACCATTGTCACTATACATTTCTGAGCAATGACCTCTTCGTGACACAAATCGTCTAAATGCAGCAAGAAATCCAGCGGTTAGTAGATAACTCACAGCTTCAAGGTGTAGTGCTTTTGTTTTCATACACACAAAAAGTGAGATGTACCCCTTAAAGGTTTTTTGCCCTCTACCTTTTGACACTCTCATTTGTATCGGTCCTGCAAAATCAACACCACAAGCTTCAAATGTTCTCCCAGGATTTACTCTAACACTGGGAAGTTGACCCATGATTGGTTGATGTGTTCTCGCATTATATCTGACGCACTTAGTACAACTACTAATATACTTTTTTATAGCTGGATAAGTAGTGTTACAAGGTAAGTATTTTTTGGTATAATTATAGGATGTTTATAATCTAAGGATATATCAGCTGACTGTAATCTACCACCAACTCTCAACAAACGATTTTTGTCTATAAATGGTGTAAGAGAAATCAGTTTACTTTTTCTTTTAATCCCTTTGTTTTGTTTCAGATCTTCTAATTCTTCAGTAAATTCTCTTTCTTGAATAGTTCTTATACAAGTGTCCAGAGTTTGTTTCATTTCCTCCGCAGTAAGGTAAGTATATTTATTTCTATTTTGTTTTATTTCTTTGAGGTTTAAAATTCTTCTACAATAAGTGAGTACTCTGATCATCTTCTTTAAGTTTGAAAATCTTACTAGTATTGATTCTTCTTCTATTTGATTAAAAAATACTTTTTTATGCTGTTTTCTTTCTTCTAAAGTTGTTTTATGTACTAAATCTGTGTTTTTATGTAATTTAAGCTTATTCATCCAGTGTGGTCCCTTCCACCACAATTGGTTGTTTTTTAGTTCTGATGGTTCAATTCCTCGAGATGCAATATCTGCAGGGTTATCTTCTGAAGCTACATGATTCCATCTGTCATTGACTTATCTTGTTAGAATTTCTGTTATTCGATTAGCTACAAAAGTTTGCCATCTATTAGGTTGTGATTGTATCTAAGCTAAAACTATAGTTGAGTCTGTGTAGTAATGAACATTTTGTTTCGAAACATTTAAAATCTTTGTTGTATTTGCTAGTAACTTCGATAATAAAACTGCAGCACAGAGTTCTAAGCGAGCTATAGATATCTGTTTTAGTGGAGCAACTCTTGTCTTACTTTCCAGTATTGTAACATAAATTTCATCATTTCTAATAACTCTGACATATACTACTGCTCCGAACGCCTTTATTGATGCATCTGCAAAATCCACCAGTTCTATTTGGTCATTGTTAGGATAATTATGCATCCATCTATCAATTTCTATGTTTTGTAACCCTTCAAGTTGTTTTCTATATTTTAACCATTCTTCTTTAAGATCTCCTGTTATTTCTGTATCCCAATCTAAATTACAAAGCCATAGTTCTTGTATTAGTACTTTAGCTCGAATAATGACTGGTGCTAACCATCCAAAAGGGTCAAATAATCTGGATATATCTGATAGTAAATTTATTTTTGTTATAAGTGTAGTTTGTTCTGGTAATTTAACAAATATTTTGAATTTGTCATCGATTCTATCCCAAGTTACTCCTAATATTTTTATAATTTCATTAAATTTTATTTCAAATGGTTGTATGTCATCTTTGTTTTCTTGTATCATTTTCAAAACTTTATCTGAATTACTGGACCATTTTTGTAATTGAAAACCTGCACCTTCTAATAATTCATTAATTTCTTTGTATATTTTAACAGCTTGTTCTTCATTTGGTGCTCCAGTCAACAAATCGTCCATGTAATATGAAGATTTCACAATTTCAGCTGCTTCAGGATAATTTTGACTTTCATCTCCTGCAACTTGTTTTAAAGTTCGAACTGCTAAGTATGGAGCACATGCAGTGCCAAAAGTAACTGTCAGTAACTTATAAAAATTGTATTTTTCATCAGGATTGTTACTAAGTATTGTATAGTAATTTTAGTCTTTGAACATTTTCCATAATTAATTTGACCCTTTTTTATGGCTTCAAATCTTTCGTCTTGTAGGCTAAGAGCTTCATTAACCTTCTCCATTTTGAAAGTACTGATTTTATGAATTGTTTAAATTCCAAAAAAATACCGAAATTCAAGTTAGAATTTTAAAAGTTTAAATTTCACAAAATTTTTCTAAGTCCATTTTTTTTTTAAATATTCTAAGTCCAAAATCACTTTAAATTCTCCAAGTATTCTCACGAAGTTTTTAAGTTTTCAAAGTCTTTTTATCACACTTTCACTGATATTAACTACAAGTCTTTAGCACTTATTAAGGAATTATCGTATTACTCACGGTTACCAAGTCCACAAACACTGAAATCCATGAGAGTCGTTATCACTTCACAGGTCACAAATTGCCCATTATGTTCACTCACATAACACTTATTGCCGCACAACTTTATCACTTATTGCCGCACACCACTATAACTTGCCGCCACTACTTTAAAAATCCGGCTCGAAGGACCAACTTGTCCACTAAGATTCCGTTACCGACCGTATATTAAAACACATTTAGATGAGATTTATGTGCTGTATTTAGAACTGACAAATAAACTTTTATTTTACATAATATGTTATTGATAACGAAAAGTACTTGCGCGATTTAATAGACTCTCAGTGCCATCTCTTGCCTTTATAGGAAACTTCTCCAACATCTTTCATGTATTTTTATTAATAAAACTGAAATTACGCATGTTATAGTACATATATTTTAGATGATTGTATTTATTTATTTATAAAGACATGCTGAAAACCAGCTCAATTTCTTTTTTAACTACACTAGCCGAGCATTTTCCTATCACACAGTCAATGGGCCGAATGCCCAGAGATTTGAATGAATATTAAGTCTCTGTAACGTCAATTTAAGTGGTTTTACAATCAGTTTTTTTATCATCTTTTGAGTTTGAATTCTTCTAATCTGACATAAAAGAGACCTACATTATAACAGAAGTATAATGTGGAATTGATTGAACTCAACGAAATTTTAACTACTATCAGGTTTTTTTTTCTGTAAATGTTTTAATGTTTGTCCATGTTTCTTGTCACCTGGCAATACCCACACTTCTCCTATTTCCCAGTAAACAAACTCACCGTTCTCGTCGCAGCCGTGCGGGTCGAACATGTAATAGCTGCCCTCGTGCTTCCACACGGCCAGCGACGCGCCGCGCGCCGTCAGCACGGCGTGCGTCTGCCCGCGGAACAGCTGCTTCAGTGATTGCTTCAACGACAGCAGCCCGGCCGCCGGGTCACCCGTTAGCGTGCCTGCCGAAGCGGACCGCTCATGTATCCATTTGTAATCGTAATTTAAATTTGATAGCACTACAGACTCTACAAATTTTTAACCAATTTCAATCTTACCTACCTGCAGTTAAATTAATGGAGAAAATATTCTTAATCAACTTTTGACTCTGTACGGGTCGTTTCGTACATTCAGATGATAGATGATAAAGTCAATGATAACTCGGGAGTGAGATTTAACTGATATGTTAAAAACTGATAAACTTAGAATTATTGATTAATGATATATGATTGATGAGCTCGCCTCGAATGCTTTACGTGAACTGATATGATTTTGGTGCTATATTTGTACGCGCTGCTAGTCCGTACAGACTCACTTAACAAAAAAACAATTTACCTCATAACAAAACAAACCTATGAATTTACAAGGGGTCGTCGTTCCAAAACTGACGCTGGTGTTAAGTTTTCGCTAATGCTTGAGGTATGAATGAGGTCGAACCTTATACTCGGACATAGAAGAAAAACTAGCTCTTAATAGAATACTGTCGGAAAACATCTTCGTCGAAGTAATAATATCTGGCGACAGCTTTTATATAAAAGGTAGTCACAGGTTAAACTCACCCTAAACGAGTGTTTCACCAAGCTCACATTTCAATGCTAGAAATCGTAAGTTCTTTTGTCCTGTAGTCAGGGATCTATACAATAATTTTCTTAAATTTCCCTCGTCGAGATATTAAAATCTCGGAAATATTTAGTAATAAACCCGCTACATTTGCAAAATTCTCTAATGGTCACAATTAACAAAAAAAATCGGACAATCAATGGTTAGTTGTTGCTTATCAATCGTTGTTGTATGATTAGACCTCGGTGAACTCATCCATAACAACAAGATAGAATTTTGTGAATTATTTTAAAATCAATAATAGCTACAGATACAAAATATATCAGATATTTTTTTTTTTTTATAAAATATGGATGGGGCGTTTGTCTTCCATGACACCTGATGTTAAGTGAATATGAAGACTAAGGTGGTACACGTCCATCCACGAGAAACCTATTCACTCGACGCTTAAAAGTACTAGGACTATACTGGTCAGGGAAAATAGACGCAGGCAGTTCATTCCAAACCTTGGCGACCCGTATCAAAAAGGAACTGTCAAAGCGCTTAGTTCGACTTTTCGGAATATCAACCACATACGGATGGAAGTTCTGTCTGCGTCTAGTAGTCCGATGGTAAAAGGGTGAGGGTTCAATTTGCTCAAACAGAGCACTCGCGCACTCACCAAAATGTTTGAAATTATCAAATAAAAATTAAAAGAAATTAACAAAGAGCACTTTTGCTATATTGCCAACAACCAACACAACATCAAATACGTCGTATATCTACATGAATCTACTATCAAAGTATCCAAACATATTCACCAGAATAAGCACTATCATTGACATCAGTCTCAATGCAGTCGTAAGTATTCAGAGTAAATCTGTAAAGTAAATTAAATATTTTTTGATCATTTTGGATTTCTGCGTCATGTGATCTATCCTGCTAGTTTGTTTTCATCTCTTGACTTTAATCTCATGTGATGGTAGAAAGAGGCATTTATTTCCAGTAATATTATAACTAGTAATTACAGGGACTTCCCACTGAGCAGTCGGATGACACTCGTAGTGGGAATGACTCGCTTGAGGAAAAAGGACAGATTACAATTTACAGATAATATACAGGAGGACTTGATAGTTTGAGACATACATGAAGAGAAAAAATATAATAAATATGAATTATTTACTGAGTAAACCTAATCTAAAGTTAGGTTATACGATTGATTACGCAACGCATGGTTACGCATGGTTATATCAGACGGTTCATTCGAGTGAATATTCACTCGAGTGAATGCTTCATTTTTCTTTCATTCTATGTTCACACGGCTTAGAGGAAATGATACAGAAATGAACATTCACTTTTCTTTCTTTTTAATATGTCGTCGAATGAAGTCGTGCGTCTTTGAATTTCTTCAATTTGTGATCATTTAATCAAAGCGTTAACAAAAAAGAACCAAAGAATACGATATAGACATCATCAGAAGAGCAACCGTTTTTTGTAGACTGCTTTATGTTAGTAATTCTAATGTGTAGCGTGTCCTTATCGTCTTAATTTTATTTTATTTTATGTTTAATATCTTCTTTATATCTTCTTCAGTAACCTTGTCACTAATAAAAGATTTAATAGAATTTGTCCGCAATGTTCTCTACAAGGTTTTCTACAGTGATGTGATGAGTGAGAGATGAGGGATGGTAAGAAACAAACCCAAAGATAGTCGATCTAACACTGAACTTTATTCATTATTTAATCTTAAAGGTAAACTATAAATATAAGCATAAATTTGTAAGTTATTAGTTAGCGTTATAATAACCTACATTAAAAGTCGATTACTCGACATTTCAAGTGGCATCATAACCTAGTAACATAGAGACCTATTGTACAGCTGCTTCCCTGTACATTCTGCCCACTCAAAAGAAATGGATATAAGACAAGGTTAAATTATCACAACATAAAATTTTACAAGAAATCAACATACTTAAACAAACTTAATTGAAATTGAAAACTTATATATTTTACACGACATATTATTCTAAAATCTTAAATATTTCATTATCTCTATTCTAAGTTTAAACTATATTCGTAGCCGGGATATCCAATCGTACGGCTCGCGGACGGGGTACTGCATAAGTGGCCGTCGCCTGTCCGTCGCTGGTCGCGATCACCGCCATCTGGATCGGAGGTTCAGTAGAGCTCGGCGTTCTCATTTCCAGGGCTCTCTTGCTTTTGCGCCGTCGCATGACTAAGCAAACGGCTCCAGTGACTATTATCAGTCCCAATATGCTATAGAGAACTGAATATTGATGAACATCGTGTACGCTGAGGGTGACACCTCCTTGCTCTTTGATGTAGTTTATCTGGTTTTGCATACGGCGCCATGTTTCCTGGTGATCTTCTGGATTAGGTTGTTGAAAGATTGGAGTATAAAGTGAGGAGTTCAATATTGAGTTTAATATCGATATCTCTGGCAATATAGGAATCTCACCTTGAACCTGGGCGCGGCTCAAATAGTTATTGTGACCTGTAATAGAGAACGTGTCACTCTTTATAATACAGCCTGGTCCAATGTCTAGAAGGCCGTTTCCAGTCAATGACTTTATAACCATTCCAACGTCAGGGCAAATATGCGCACTACGCATTTCCCACAGCAAGTGAATAACCACCTGTTATCGCGGTGTAACTTGATCCATCGCTCGTGGCACGGCGTCGTCTTTGTGCTACACATTGTTTTGTTATGAATGCTCACGTTACAAATTGAATGAGTCAATTGTAATTAATTAATAGGTTTATTTAAAGAGCATAATATTGTGTTTGTTTGTATGTGTACACAGCGCTGAACGTCTGTTTCTGTTAGAGTAAGCAGCAAGTCCTTTTGTAGGTTGTATGCACTGTAACTAAACTAAATTCGAACGAAAATGAAGTTTGAGGTAGGCTGATGATAACCTTGTCCAACTCGAAAGCCTCCTTGTTAACACTGGTTATCGTGACGTCGTCGGGCAGTGATGACGTTAACAGTAGTCGATGAGTTCGCGTCACGTAAAGGTGGTTGAGGGTATTCATCTTTTACGGGTAGCATTGATAGCTTCGTAATAGGCCTCATTAAGATCCCATTTTTCGTTTTTATGGATACAACTCGAACGTATCCATCCTTATTAGGGTGTACATCCACTACTCTGCCCATCGACCATTTACCTGGGGGCAGGTTTTCCTCCTTTATCAAAACGATGTCATCGATTTCGATGTTTTTTGTGGGTGTCCTCCACTTAGTTCGAACTTGCAATTGTTGTAAATAATCAATAGACCATTTCTTCCAAAATTGTTTGTTTATATCTTGCATCATCTGCCATCTGGTGGTCAAGCTCATGTGACCGGGGTCCGTCTGTGGTCTGGATACTAGTGGGCCACCAATAATGAAGTGTCCTGGAGATAGATATTCATCATCTGGGCTTTCACTCAAAGCAATTAGAGGCCGAGAGTTAAGGCAGGCTTCAATTTGATGAAGTATAGTAATAAACTCTTCATACGTGAGTTTCTGCTCGCCGATTACTCTCTTAAGGTGGTATTTGAAGCTTTTAACTGCCGCTTCCCATAATCCTCCTGCAGATGGGTTAGCTGGAGCGTTAAAATGCCACCGAATATCGTAGTCTCCGATACTGTTAAGAGCGTGAACATCGAGAGTTTGAATTATCTCAGCGTACTCTTTCTTCAATAGTTTGCTAGCTCCGATGAAATTTCGTCCCTGATCGCTATACATATGTTTTGGAGCTCCTCTTCTAGCACAAAAACGTCTGAACGCGGCTAGGAATCCCGGCGTAGAGAGATCAGAAACCAACTCTAAGTGAACTGCCTTTGTTGATAGGCATACGAACACTGCTACATAACCCTTATGGGTTCGCACGCCGCGGCCTTTGTTGGCTCTGATGTCAAAATGTCCGGTGAAATCAACCCCGGTATGAGTGAACGGGCGTGAAGGAGTGACACGGGGCTCTGGTAGATCGGCCATAATTTGTGTTCTTTTCTCTTCTCTGTAGCGCCGACAAGTCACGCACTTCCGGAGTTCCCTTTTTACAGAACGAAGACCGCTGATTATCCAGTATTTCTCTCGAATATACGATAACGTTAAGCTCGGTCCACCGTGTAGCGTGACAGAGTGAGCTTGATTTATTACGAGTTCGGTGAGCTTGCTGTTACTAGGTAAAATAATAGGGTGCTTAGCAGATTGACTGAGCATGGAGTTATTCAATCGCCCTCCGACTTTCAGCAGATCATCCCTGGGGTCTATGTATGCACATAGACTCGCTAATTTACTTTCCCTTTTTAATTTTCCGTGTGCCTTCAAATAAAATAAATCGTCTTCAAACTCGATAGATTGCGTAGCCTTGATAATCAAATTAAGCGAAGTTTGCATTTCAGAGGCTGTTAAATGGTTAAGTTGTGTAGTCTTTTTATTATGCAACCACTGCACAAAACGTGATAGCCAGCATATTGTTGTTGTTATACGTCGAATTGAACTACATTCATTTAGTAGTTTTATAAATAGCTCATTTTTATAACATACTACTGCATTCACGTGGATTTTCTTTGTTTCTATTAGTGGTACTTCATATTCATTTTTAATGATCCTGTTTGGATCTAATGTCGGTAACCATGACGGTCCACGCCACCATAAGGAATGCTGAGCCAGTTGTGACGAAGTGAGACCCCTGGTAGCGCAGTCTGCAGCGTTTTCTTCAGATCGGACGTGGTGCCAAGACGATGATGGGATGATGCTAAGTATTGTACGAACTCTGTTGGCCACAAACTGTTTCCATCTATTGACATCTCCATGAAGCCAACCAAGCACCACCATGGAATCGGTCCACGCGTAGACCTGAGTATTTTGTTTAAAGGTTTCTTTTACTTTCTTAATGAGGCGTGATAGTAAAAGCGCTCCACAAAGCTCTAGTTTTGGAAGAGTCAATTTATTTTTAAAAGGTGCTAGCTTTGTTTTTGCGATCACTAGTGTTGATGTGGATTCGCCGTAAGGATTTTTTGTGACTACGTAAATTACACAACTGTATCCTTTCTCAGATGCATCAGAAAAGCCATGAATAATATAGTCTTTACCACCCAAGTAGCGTGGGATTTTGAATGTATTTATCTTTTGCATGTCATTTCTTAGTCGAATCCACTCTTTGTTAATATTTTCAGTAAGTGGTTTATCCCAATCAGCTGTTTCTTCTGTCCACGTACGTTGAAATAATAACTTAGCCCTTATCGTGATCGGAGAAAGCCAACCCAAGGGATCAAATATCTTCGATATTTTTGATAATAGTTGACGTTTAGTAATAATAGCGTCCCCTGTGTCATCTTCGAATTTATTTTGAAAAGAGAAAGAGTCGGATGAGGGGTTCCACTGTAGCCCCAATGTCTTCCGATCTTCAGAACACTTAAAGTGGAGGGGCATGTCACGCTGGTCAGCCGATAGATCCTTTGTGAGTTCATCGGAGTTACTAGACCATTTGCGTATGTTCATTCCAGCTCCTGCTAGTATCTCTATAATTTCTTGTTGTAGTCTTTTGGCTTCGGAGATTTTATCACAACCTGCCAACAGATCATCCATATAAAACGACGTCATCAAGGTCACAGCAGCTAAGGGAAACTTGTGTGCGTCGTCCATAGCCAACTGCCTCAGAGTACGCATAGCAAGATAAGGTGCTGCCTTTGTCCCGAAACTGATTGTTCGGAGTTGGTATTCTGTCAAAGGTACTTCCTGCGAGTTTCTCCATACGATTTTTTGAAGCTTTTGATCGGACTCTCTCAAAAAAATTCTGCAAAACATGCGTTCAATATCTGCTGTTATGACGTACTTGTGCTGCCGCCATACTAAGATGAGATGCTGGAGATCCTTTTGAAGGTTAGGACCCCGTTTCATCAAATCATTAAGACTATAGCCACTGGAAGTTTTTGACGATGCATTAAAAACTGTTCTCAGTTTTGTTGTCGTGGACTCATGTTTCAACACGCCGTGATGAGGGAGATAGCACGATGGTTCACCCTTTTGTTTTGCTGGAACCATGTAACCCTGTTGTTCATAGCTTTGCATAAAATCTTTATACGCTGTGGCATATTCTTCATTTTTATGCAGCTTTTTCTCCAAGTTATAGAACTGTGCGACGGCCTTAGCTCGCGATGTACCGAGTTTCTTTTCGAATCCAGGATTCATCGGGAGCGCAACCTCGTACCTTCCGGTTTCTAAGCGCTTCGTTGTAGACTTATACAGCTGTTCACAGTATAGCTCATCTTGCGTTAACTCGGAGTTCGATTCGCTTATCTCTTCTAGCTCCCAATATTGAGATATGGCTGATAAGTCATTAATAACAACGTGACACTTAAATGTTTTCACATTGCCTGATAAGATCCAACCCAGCCTCGTCTGTTGGGCGATGGGTGCCATGCTAGGACCCTTTATGAGACCGCTCATGATTATATCGGAGTATATACTGGCATCTAGTAGCAGGTCTATGGGTCGGGAGACGTTATATTCAGGATCTGCCAGTTGTATGTGCTGCAAATGCGTCCAGGACTGTTTACTGAAAGTCATATTAGGTAAAAAGTTGTTTATGACGTTATTTATGACTAATGCTTGTGTTGTAAAGTCGTAGTCTTCATAAACCGACTGACATTCCAGGACAACAACTCCTTTCCCTTGCTTATTTCCATTCCCGATTCCGGATACGGATGCGTGATACCGCTGCCGAGGCAACCCTAATATCTGGGCGGCATTTTCAGATATAAGGGATATCTGTGAGCCCTGATCTAAGAGCGCCCTCATGGTAACATGGGTTCCATCGGCTGCCTTGACCTTGATTGACAAGGTCGTTAACAAGATCTCTTCGTTATCCGCAGCGACATGGTTAACGCAAAGGTCTCGGTTGTTATCTTGTCGTGACGTTATTTGAGGTTTCTGTGTTATTGGGGCGGTTGGAGAAACTGATGAATGTGCAGTCTCATTCGGTTGCTTTACATTGTTTAAATTCGCATACGCTTCATGTAACATTGTGTTATGGCCTTTTTCACAAACTCTGCATTTTTTCGTCGATGTACATATATTATCGTTGTGTGAGTATAAACAATTGTTGCATACACTCAATTTTATGACGGTCATCAGTCTGTCGTCTGAACTCAATTTATAGAATTTGCTGCATTTGTACAATAGATGACCTTTGTTACAAAGTGGGCACCTTGTAGTACAAGTGGCGGCAGCTTGATATTCTCGATTTTGAGGTTTTCCAAAACGATGACCCCCAAGTCGTGGTTGAAGATGTTTAAACGGCTTGCTATTAACGGTTTTATGTAGATCAGACTTGTAAAAAGGTGCCATAATCTCTTTATCTTTCTTGCTTATGGGCTCCAAAGCATTGAATTTGTCTTCGAGAAAATTCATAAGTTCAGATAGCGACGGTAAATCCCGTGGAGACTTTCGCGCTTCCTTGTAGTTGCTGTACGTCTCACTATCTAATTTTTTGGCAATGAGATGTACTAATAACGGGTCCCAGGTACTTGTATCTATACCTAGATTCTGTATCGCAAAGATGCACTCTCTAGTCGTGTCATAGAGTCGTCTTATCTCATGTGCCGATTGCTTATGCGCGACAGGTTGATTTATAAATATTTCAATCTGCTTAGTAAACAACAGTTGAGGGTTATTATATCTGTGAGTTATAATCTCCCATGCTGTTTCATAGTTTTCGGTTGAAATGTGTAAGTGCTGAATTAGTCGCTCAGCATCTCCTCTCAGCCGTCCTTTCAAATGTTGCATTTTTTGTGCGTTGGTCAGGCTGTTGTTATTATGTATGGTCTCTACAAAGAGGTCATAGAATGTAGGCCACTGAGTGTATTTCCCCGTGAATATTGGGATGTCGACGTGTGGGGTTGCTTGTTGAAGATGCGCCGTAGAGGCTAGCTGGAGGTTAAGGGCTCTTTTCACCTCCTTGAATGATTTTTCGTACTTGAGGAACTCTTCATCATAATTGTAATCGGAGCCTTGTAAAATATTGTCAATCTTGAGGTGCAGAGCGTCGATTGCATTCCACCGTGTTTGGATGCTGCGTAGCTCATCTTCGAGTTCCCATTTGTCACGCATCTCATCAACTTTTAAGCTGTTTACTTGCCGTAGATACGCTCTAAAGTTGGTTCGTTGTAGGGATAGCAGCTCAGCTACCGGCCCTTGGAGTGTTGTTATTGGCGTCGGGGGTACAGGTCGCCCTCTCGACGTAGAAGCCTCTCTCTGATCGGAATCTGACTGAATCCTAGACTTCTCTTCTCGTCTGGTTGGAGTTAGTTGAAAGGTCTCGATTATTGGAGCAAATGACGCGATTTTGTTACGCACTGCATCAAAGTATACTCTTGCTTGTTGAAACTGGTTTTCAATGAAATAAGGTTCTTTGTCATTCTCAAAGTCGGATAATTTATGGTTGTTGACTTGGAACTCTCCCCATAGTCTGTCAATTGAGTCGAGTCTTTCATCCAAGTATGAACGAGTCTTCCGGCTTTGAGAATCTTTACTGAAGTTTCTTTCTACCTTCTTGATAGCTTCAATGATTTCTTGTTGTCGCTGAAGAAGGCTCTCCATTTTGTTCACGTGTGTAGCGTTAAACCTCTTAGGAAGCAGAGAGTTTATGTAGGTACGCTGGACGTCGCTTGAGCTTTATGTAACTGATATGTCACTCAATAAATACTGATCTTTTTCTCAGTATATGTGGATACGCAGTGGTCAATTTTACTCTATGTCTTCGTGAACCCAGCACGACTTTTCGCACCTTCTCAATTTTAACTGGGGGATCTCGCTTGTGAGAAGCCAGAAAAACCGATTCGCATTCGTACGGATCCACTAGGAACACAAAGTAGTGTAAGCGTTAATCCACTGTGTCTTGCTGTACATACCCCAAATGTTCGATGGAGTTTCACAGGTTCGACGTAGTTCACGGTAGTCTTCGATTGTGGTTTTAAGTCGCGGCTTCGTTGAGAGACAGGGGCAGGTTCTGGTCTTCGTTAACTTGTCTTGTCCGTTCACTCGACGAATAGTCTATAGTACGACTGTATTTCTTGCAGCTGATGGCAAGTAGTTGACTGGATATCTCGCCGTCGAATGTTTTCCAGGTGAATATCCTTCCTTGCGGTCCCGGAGTTCCAGGTAATCACTCTCTCTAAATTGTTGTTATGCGCCTTCTCAATTTTAACTGGGGGATCTCGCTGGTGAGAAGCCAGTAAAACCGAATCGCCAACAATGTTCGAAAGAAATAATTACCAGAAACTTAGTCAAGTGGGACTGCTGGTACTGTTCGCTCGAAGGACCAATTACTGTATTCTTCGATTATGACGATCATTTACTTCGATGCTCGAAGGGCCAATTACTGTAGTCTTCATATAATCGGCTCGAAGGACCATTTACTGTAATGGTTTTCTACAGTGATGTGATGAGTGAGAGATGAGGGATGGTAAGAAACAAACCCAAAGATAGTCGATCTAACACTGAACTTTATTCATTATTTAATCTTAAAGGTAAACTATAAATATAAGCATAAATTTGTAAGTTATTAGTTAGCGTTATAATAACCTACATTAAAAGTCGATTACTCGACATTTCAAGTGGCATCATAACCTAGTAACATAGAGACCTATTGTACAGCTGCTTCCCTGTACATCGGTCTTCGATCAATTATGTGGTTCCAAAGGCTTTGGTAGTTTTTTATTTTTTTCCAAAAAAAGCAATGTATTTTCATCGTTCCATTTAAACACCATTTTGTGAGACGCAACGCAGATAAAATATATTATTATCAACACGTGACGTTTGTTGGCTACCTACAGGACTTGAGACAAAATGGCCGAACCCGAATGACCGTTCTCTCAATGATCAGACTGTTCATTCCTCGTTCATTCGGAGTGGAAATGAAAGATGCCAGATGCCAATATCCAAAACTGTTAGATCGGTTCACTAATGAATTCATTCGGCACTAATGATTCATTTTATGTTCAGATGTGTCACTTGGAGTGAAAGATGCAGAATGAAAGACGAAAATGAACAAAAAATGACCCGTCTGATATCACCTTTACGCTAGCGTTTGGCAGCGATCCGCGTGCCATGTAATAGGTAAATAGTAACAAAACTTTATTTATTTATACCGGATTCTAGTGTAAAATTGAGCACCTACTTAATTATGACTGAAACGAGTACAAAGTGAACGCGAGACTGAACGCGAGACTGACTCACGCGCCGGCAGACAGTTGACCGTTGTCAAGTAGAACGCACGCCGCTTATTCTCGTCGCTCATTTTACGCGATTAAGTGTTCGTCCCTAACGTTCTCTCGTCATCTGTTTTTTCAACTATTTAGCATCATTGGAATTGCTCGGACGAGCAATTATACTTAATAAATAATAAGTTCGGTTTATTGGTGAGTGCAATTCGTCCCCAGACTGGGGAACAAAGTTGGGGCTTGCTTAATTTCCTGCACTGCACTTCCGTCCCGCTCGCTTCGTGCACCGCTTTGGGCCTGTTGCTGTGTTGCCGTGCCGCCGTTGCTGCTGTTGCGGCCAACGCCACAACCGTCCCCCGGCCGACCCTCGGGCTCTTCCCCGGCGCGCATCAGGGCAGTACATCGCACAACAAAGCAGATATTGATAAATGTACTAGCGATCAATTTGAGTTCCATTAAGTACCCACGCTCAAATATTTTATATTTTACAGGACCCAGGCTAACGGTACACTTTCCCTTTTTCGTTTATCTAAAAATAAAACACAACTTTCAGCTGAGTTCGAATGGAAAGAAGTTGTGCCTATCGAGTACCGTGATAAAATAATAGCAGAAAATCACTCTGAACCAACTGCTGGACATTTCGGAAATTTTTAAGACCTACCGTAGGCTATCTTTAACGTACTACTGGCCAGGAATGCACCAAGATGTCGTGAAGTTTGTAAGCTCTTGTTCCGTTTGCTTATCTTATAAGGCACAAAATCACACTACATTGGGAGAAATGGGTCGACCGAAACAATGTTCACGACCGTTCCAAATGATCTCAATTGATTTTGTAGGACCTCTCCCGGTTTCCCGAAAGCAAAATAGTTACATTCTAGTCGTTACCTGTTGTTTCTCTAAATTCTGTCATATTTTTCCCTTACGTCGCGCGACTTCGGATGCAGTCATAAAAATTTTAGAAGAATCGATATTTTTATTTCACGGAGTACCGCAAACTATTTTTCTCGATAACGGTAGCCAATTTATCAGTTCCAACACTGAAGCCTTGTTTAAAAAATATAACATCCCTAACATTTATTTCACACCTCGGTATATGCCGCAAATTAATACTGTGGAGCGCTATAACAAGACAATTGTAACTAGCCTATCTGCCTTTGTTGAGAATGATCACAGAACCTGGGACACTTTTATTCCCAAGGTACAATTCGCGATTAATAACTCAGTTAACGAGGCAACTGGTTACACTCCCTCCTTTCTCGTCTATGGTAGAGAGCTTGTTTTGTGCGGATCCCTCTACACCGATACTGACCTAGGCGATGAAGTATTGTTTTTACCACGGGATATTTATGCCGAAAACCTTGGTTGCCTTTCCGCCGTATTTAATGATGTGCAAGCTTCATTATGGCAGGCACATGTAAGGAATACTGCGCATTACAATCTGCGACGAAAACAGGCCGAATTTGAGGTAGGCGACCTTGTTTATAAACGGACCTATTTCCTAAGCGACAAGGACAAGTACTTTAGCAAAAAGTTAGCGCCCAAATTCATGAAATGTCGTATTTCGGAAAAGCGTTCTCCTCTCGTTTACGTCTTAGAGGATATGGCTGGTAAAGACTTGGGTGTGTGGCATATTAAGGACTTGAATTTGGTTAAAAATATTCGAATATAGGTAACCCTTGTTTTAATTTTTGTGATATTTCAGCGTTTTACCTTACCGTAGTTTTATCATCTTGTAATGAGCATTAAGTCATACGTGCAATATATCACGGATGGCTTACTTGTGTAAGAGTGCGTCGACTTTGTGATTTTATCGTCGCCGTTTCTATGATAGGTTAATTTTGAATGGTTAAGTATGATAGTTAGATGAATGTTGATGAGTAGACGTGAATGCTCATTGCAGCCCTTTCTTACAAGGCGGGTTTTATTAGGTAAAACCCTTTCCGTGGAGCGGGGGGTATTGTAACGTTGTACATTAATAATTAAATTAAATAAATCACAAGAATATTTACAAGCACTATTTATTAATCAAATTACGAGGGTCATTTGAAAAGTTCTTAGCCTAACATTGTTAGACTCGTCGGTATATTTTATAACTACCCTCATTTTATAGCTACATTATTTAGCAACAAGTATGCACAGTTTAGTTTATTTGCAATAATTAATTGTTCGTTTACACGTGATACCGTAAGTCAAGTCAGAGCAATTTTTGAAAATGGATAAAATTGAACATCGTGCAGTGATAAAATACTTGTATTTGAAAGGTTTAACTCCAAAAGCTATACATGAAGACATGTCTGCCACTTTAGGTGAGTCCGCTCCTTCGTATGCGACTGTTAAAAATTGGGTGGCAGAGTTTAAACGTGGTCGTGAGTCCATTCAAGATGAGCCCCGTAGTGGCCGGCCCTCGACGGCTTCCACTGATGAAAACAAAGAAAAAATCTGTGATTTAATTTTATCTGACCGAAGATTGACAGTCGAGGAAATAGCTAAGACTGTAGGCATCTCTTCTGAGCGAACACATCATATAATTACTTCTGAACTTGGATTCTCTAAGGTGTCTGCGCGGTGGGTACCGCGGCTGCTTTCAGTGGAACAAAAACGCAACCGACTCACAACTTCCCGCGACTGTTTAGAGTTATATGAAGCTGATCCACAGGAATTTATTGAAAGATTTATAACCATGGATGAAACCTGGGTTCACCACAATACACCTGAGACAAAAGAACAGTCGAAACAATGGAAAAGGGCAGGATCACCCACCCCAAAGAAGGCAAAAGTGGTTTTATCGGCTGGCAAAGTCATGGCATCAGTTTTTTGGGATGCAAAGGGTATAATTCTGGTGGATTATTTAAAAAAGGGTGAAACAATAAATTCTGATTACTACTGCAACCTGCTGCGGCTTTTGAGAGAAAAAATCAAAGAAAAACGTCCAGGTTTATTGAGGAAGAAGGTCTTGTTTCATCAGGACAATGCACGCGTTCACACTTCTGTGCAATCCATGGCAGAAATCCATCGGTGTGGCTTTGAATTGTTACCTCATCCCCCATATTCACCGGATTTAGCACCGTCAGACTTCTACCTGTTCCCAAAGATGAAAAAATTTTTAGGTGGTAAACATTTTTTTACAAATGAAGAGGTCATAGCCGCCGTAGACGCTTATTTTGAGGAGTTAGACGAAGATTTTTTTAAAATGGGTATCGAAGCCTTACCGGGTCGATGGAAAAAGTGTATTGAGCTCGGGGGAGAGTATGTTGAAAAATAAAAATATAATCAAAATCATGTGGTTTCATTAAGTACGTTAGGCTAGGAACTTTTCAAATGACCCTCGTATTATTTATTCTCCAATTTAAAACTTAGCATATTTTATAAAGGCAACATTATTGTTGACCGAGTGTGTTTTTTTCGAATTGGAATAAGACTGAACGCGAGACTGACTCACGCGCCGGCAGACAGTTGACCGTTGTCAAGTAGAACGCACGCCGCTTATTCTCGTCGCTCATTTTACGCGATTAAGTGTTCGTCCCTAACGTTCTCTCGTCATCTGTTTTTTCAACTATTTAGCATCATTGGAATTGCTCGGACGAGCAATTATACTTAATAAATAATAAGTTCGGTTTATTGGTGAGTGCAATTCGTCCCCAGACTGGGGAACAAAGTTGGGGCTTGCTTAATTTCCTGCACTGCACTTCCGCACTGCACTTCCGTCCCGCTCGCTTCGTGCACCGCTTTGGGCCTGTTGCTGTGTTGCCGTGCCGCCGTTGCTGCTGTTGCGGCCAACGCCACAACCGTCCCCCGGCCGACCCTCGGGCTCTTCCCCGGCGCGCATCAGGGCAGTACATCGCACAACAAAGCAGATATTGATAAATGTACTAGCGATCAATTTGAGTTCCATTAAGTACCCACGCTCAAATATTTTTTATATTTTTTTATCTGCACTTAAATTTTGTGAGCCGACTGAGCCGGCCGGAATAAATTGTTACATGACCTTAGTCTGGTGTTCTCATTTCGTACCTCCTCTTCCACAACTATTAGGCAGGCAGGTAGACAGGACCCAGGCTAACGGTACACGTTCTAGCACCAATCATTATATCACCCCAAAAAGATACTGATTTCCCGCCTTATTGAACGGTTTCGGTGGCAGTTCTTTGTCTTTCAGCGTCTCCGCGTCTTCTCTAGACACGAAAACGTCGGTTGTCTGGATGAGTGCTAATTTTGGACTCGTCAACAAAGAGACAATTCCGCCAAAAACATTTGGCGGAGTTATCCACGCCGCGATACTTCTGTATCGTGTTCACGACACAGGATTGGGATACAGCCACTCTGCGTGATATTGCCCGCGTAGAATGTCCTTCTTCCCTCAATGTAATAATTCTTGCTCGTAAAACTTCTGATA
Source organism: Stenoptilia bipunctidactyla (assembly GCA_944452665.1). Lineage (NCBI taxonomy): Eukaryota > Metazoa > Arthropoda > Insecta > Lepidoptera > Pterophoridae > Stenoptilia > Stenoptilia bipunctidactyla. Next base: position 16,222,117 of record OX101750.1, read on the forward strand.
ATCCCTTCGGCATCTTTTTGAATGATCCCCTTCTTCGAAAAGTCAGAAAAAACGCTTGAATCAAGTTAGTCAGATTTCTGAATGAGTGTTAACAAGGATTTAATCTCTTTTTATACAAAAAACAATTGATATTTTAAATTCTTCTCTTATTAAAAGATTTGATTTTTAAATGAAAAATCTTAGAAAATAAAGAAAAAACGTTATATGCAACGTCGTACTATCAAAGTGATCTCATACTTTTTTTGATGTGTGTATGTACCATCGAACCAACTGAGTCATGACCCATTTCGCCCATAATTTGTTTGAAACTGTCAAACTTGTAAGGTCTATCGCGTATCATGCACATATTTTTAGATACTGTATGAATTCTATACTCATTAAATGTCAGTGTCGAATGAAATGATAACAAGTTTGTCACCAAGGAAAACTATCTTCAAGCAAATTTCGAACTACTAGCATTTAGACGATTTGCCAAAATGAGCTTGTTGTGGGTCATGATTCAGTTGATTCGATAGTACCTATGACGTAAGAGCGGTTGCATCCGCGCGTTGATTATTTTAGCCGCTAATAACTTACTGGATGTTCCACTAATTTTGCCTATTTTGTTAGACAATGTTTTTCATTCTATAAAATGATTTGATTCATTTATCATTTCACACCTCTACACTTATCTCTAAAGAAGCAAAAAAAAATATGCATTCACATATATCTATCGCAAGACACGACATTCATTTAATATTGGATCCCTACCTGTTCAAGACATCAGCGGCGGCGAGGTTCCCCCCCACGACGGACCGCTTCTCCTCCTCGGGCGAGGACTCTCCTTCCTTCTCCTCGTCTGCAGAGGAGGACACCGCCATGCCGAGCTTCTCTAGGTGGTGGATGGTGGACCCGTATAGCACGTCGCCTTTTACTACCGTCTGGTACGAGAGAGATTGGAGTTAATGTTTGAGTGCACGGTTTAGGCATTTTTATCGGACTGGTGATAATTTAAGCTAACGAAATCCACGACCTTACGGAATTCGTAGCTTGAGTTGCTGGCTGCAGCAGAGCCGAGCTATGTGCGTGTTTTAATAGGTTAGTAAGAGAGAGATAACTTTAGATTCTCTAATTCTTTCTCACTTATTCAACGTCGTTCTGGCTGCTACAGGCAACAGCTGTTGCTATGGCCGCGTTTGTTAAGGTAAGAGCGACAGGGACAACTATTTATTCCTTCTAGCTGTCCAATTTCCCTAAGAACTGAGGAAGCGCTTGAAGAATTACAGGACTGAAAAAGACACTGCTCTACAAATTGTCTTCCCTGAATAGGATATACAGAGTTGTTTTATAGTCACTGACCAAGTGTTTTTAAGTATCATTTTTGGTAATATTTTTTGTAAAAAAAAGGTTATGTATTCATGGTTGTCTGGTAGAGATCGCTTTCCAGCGATAAGACCGCCAATTGTCTCTCAAAATTGTTACTATGTATTTCCTTTTTTTGTACTTATTAATGGCATACAATAAAGTGTAAACAAATAAATATGTATTTTTTTCACAAGAAAATTAATATATTCGCCAACATATTAAGCAAAGCAACATATTAAGCCACTCTAAATTACGAATGAATACCATTAAAATAAAGACGATTACGCGCTACTACAAAACATCTTGTAGTACTACGTCGTAGTAATTAACAATGAAATGCCGCGTCGTAGTAGCTATGTTCATCAACAGCAACTATTCATAAAACAGTTTGTGGTACTATGTTTTTATTTTTTTCTACTGAGCGTTACTGAAATAAATATGCAGGTACGTTTATATTGTATCAAAGGAAATAACATTTAAATGCTTTCATCCATCACAGGCTGTCATAACCACTTTTTGTACAGTATGTCTGATTTAAATCCAATTGACCATAATTATTATTTTTAATTTTTAAATTCTTGACAAAATATACTTGTGTAAAACCAAATTACAGTATTTTCTAAATTATTTTTTAAACCTATGTACAATATAAATAATAGATTACAAAGAGTATTACAAGGTATTTTACAACATTGATCATTGTGGGTGCGTAATCATTGCTGCGTAGGAGCGCCATCTTTCCGTATGTGTCAGTATTAAAAAGCAATGAGGCTGCTATTAAACGTATTAGTTGCGATAAAACAGCGCAATTTAATTTTTTATCTATTTTGCGTTATCTTTTCGATGAAAAGGAATAAAATAAAAATGTGTTACCTATACACACAATTAAAAAAACTGTTTTTAAGTGATCAGTGTGTTCCGTTCATGACGCCTTCTAATACTAGACATATCGTAGCCATTTCATCATCTTTTTACTGTTCAAGACATCAAAATAGTATTAAAATATCGGCCCAGCATCTAATCAAGAAAGAAATTGTGTTTGAAGAAGAACAATTTTAACAATATGATAAGGTTAATGTTTTCCATACAATCTTAAAACATATCATCACAGATAACTACTTATGCAAATGTATGAAAAAAGGACCGGCCCTTTGGCTGGTGACTAAAAACCAACTCTATATTGATACATTAGCCAGAGGCTCACCTCGTCCACGTCATCAGGCCCCCAGTCGCGGTGCGGGGAGCGACAGAGACAGCCTCTACTCTACTGTCTCACCTCGTCCACGTCATCAGGCCCCCAGTCGCGGTGCGGGGAGCGACAGAGACAGCCTCTACTCTACTGTCTCACCTCGTCCACGTCATCAGGCCCCCAGTCCTGCGGCGGGCGCAGGTGGCTCTGCGCCACGGCCACGATGGAGGCGGGCGTGGCTTGGCGCGCGCGGTGCGGGGAGCGACAGAGACAGCCTCTACTCTACTGTCTCACCTCGTCCACGTCATCAGGCCCCCAGTCCTGCGGCGGGCGCAGGTGGCTCTGCGCCACGGCCACGATGGAGGCGGGCGTGGCTTGGCGCGCGCGGTGCGGGGAGCGACAGAGACAGCCTCTACTCTACTGTCTCACCTCGTCCACGTCATCAGGCCCCCAGTCCTGCGGCGGGCGCAGGTGGCTCTGCGCCACGGCCACGATGGAGGCGGGCGTGGCTTGGCGCGCGCGGTGCGGGGAGCGACAGAGACAGCCTCTACTCTACTGTCTCACCTCGTCCACGTCATCAGGCCCCCAGTCCTGCGGCGGGCGCAGGTGGCTCTGCGCCACGGCCACGATGGAGGCGGGCGTGGCTTGGCGCGCGCGGTGCGGGGAGCGACAGAGACAGCCTCTACTCTACTGTCTCACCTCGTCCACGTCATCAGGCCCCCAGTCCTGCGGCGGGCGCAGGTGGCTCTGCGCCACGGCCACGATGGAGGCGGGCGTGGCTTGGCGCGCGCGGTGCGGGGAGCGACAGAGACAGCCTCTACTCTACTGTCTCACCTCGTCCACGTCATCAGGCCCCCAGTCCTGCGGCGGGCGCAGGTGGCTCTGCGCCACGGCCACGATGGAGGCGGGCGTGGCTTGGCGCGCGCGGTGCGGGGAGCGACAGAGACAGCCTCTACTCTACTGTCTCACCTCGTCCACGTCATCAGGCCCCCAGTCCTGCGGCGGGCGCAGGTGGCTCTGCGCCACGGCCACTATGGAGGCGGGCGTGGCTTGGCGCGCGCGGTGCGGGGAGCGACAGAGACAGCCTCTACTCTACTGTCTCACCTCGTCCACGTCATCAGGCCCCCAGTCCTGCGGCGGGCGCAGGTGGCTCTGCGCCACGGCCACGATGGAGGCGGGCGTGGCTTGGCGCGCGCGGTGCGGGGAGCGACAGAGACAGCCTCTACTCTACTGTCTCACCTCGTCCACGTCATCAGGCCCCCAGTCCTGCGGCGGGCGCAGGTGGCTCTGCGCCACGGCCACGATGGAGGCGGGCGTGGCTTGGCGCGCGCGGTGCGGGGAGCGACAGAGACAGCCTCTACTCTACTGTCTCACCTCGTCCACGTCATCAGGCCCCCAGTCCTGCGGCGGGCGCAGGTGGCTCTGCGCCACGGCCACTATGGAGGCGGGCGTGGCTTGGCGCGCGCGGTGCGGGGAGCGACAGAGACAGCCTCTACTCTACTGTCTCACCTCGTCCACGTCATCAGGCCCCCAGTCCTGCGGCGGGCGCAGGTGGCTCTGCGCCACGGCCACTATGGAGGCGGGCGTGGCTTGGCGCGCGCGGTGCGGGGAGCGACAGAGACAGCCTCTACTCTACTGTCTCACCTCGTCCACGTCATCAGGCCCCCAGTCCTGCGGCGGGCGCAGGTGGCTCTGCGCCACGGCCACGATGGAGGCGGGCGTGGCTTGGCGCGCGCGGTGCGGGGAGCGACAGAGACAGCCTCTACTCTACTGTCTCACCTCGTCCACGTCATCAGGCCCCCAGTCCTGCGGCGGGCGCAGGTGGCTCTGCGCCACGGCCACGATGGAGGCGGGCGTGGCTTGGCGCGCGCGGTGCGGGGAGCGACAGAGACAGCCTCTACTCTACTGTCTCACCTCGTCCACGTCATCAGGCCCCCAGTCCTGCGGCGGGCGCAGGTGGCTCTGCGCCACGGCCACGATGGAGGCGGGCGTGGCTTGGCGCGCGCGGTGCGGGGAGGGGAAGCGCGCGTCGCCCTCGTGGAAGCGCCCGCGCACCACCCAGCGGTCCGGCGCCACGGCTGCGGGGGGGGGGGGATCACAGCTCAGTCACTAAGCTAACATATTCCTGACCGTGCATCCACACCGCAGTTACTTGTTGTGGAGCAACAGAATATAACACGATAACATTATAGTACACTAGCTTTATCCCGCAACTTCGTATGCGCTTAACTACCCTTCTCGTGGAAATTTCAGAAACTATACAACCAGACACCCACTGAAAGAACCTTTATACCAAGTATCACGCCCATACACTCAAGGAATAAGTTTTTTTCATACAAATTAAAAATTATATATTTCCCGTGTCCGTGGGAATTTTGGGAATATTTTTTGTAGCACAACCAGTAACTCTTTGAAGAACCTTCATGCCAAGTATCACATCCGTACACTCAAGGAATAAGATTTTTCATACAAACTAAAAAGTCCAACCCCTTCCCGTGGGAGTTACGGGAATTCCTTCCATAATACAAACAAACACTTATTGAGGAACCTTTATATCAAGTATCACATCCGTGCACTCAAGGGATGGGATTTTTTCATACAAACTAAAACATCATATATTTCCCGTTCCCGTGGGAATTTCGGGACTTCCTTTCATAACACAACCAGACACACATTGAAAAACCTTTACACCAAGTTTCACATCGATGTACTCAAGGAATAAGATTTTTCATACAAACTAAAAAGTCCTATATTTCCCGTTCCCGTAGGAATTTCGGGAATTCCTTCTTTAGTGCACCCCTACATCCCCTAAAGTATGTATGTTTCAAATTTCAGCTCTCTACGCTCAGTAGTTACGGCTGTACGTTGTCTGTCAGTCACTCAGTCACTCAGTACCTCAGTCACTCAGTCAGTAACGGAACAGTTTTATATATATTGATTGATGATTACTGCAGCGGCCGGCAAAAGACGCATTGATGGACGAACGTTTGAATGTGGGCCAAGGCAAAGCCGAGCCACACATACGTATTCCATCAATGCCTAGTTGCAGCCAAGACTTGTTTAGTACTTTTCTCAAATAATGCGCCGAAATTAAACTAAGTAGTACATTCAGAAATTTAAAACCAATGACGAAATTGACGAACAACTAATAACAATAGTTTTTTACGCGCCAAAGTATTTGTTTTTTCTATTTTTTTTCTTTGTGCAAGCCAGTTTGAAATTTAAATTAAACCTATTGAAGATCATTCCATTTTGAAATTACACGACAAATACGAATTTACACACTAATTTATTTGGCCGCTAAACGCGACAGATATGGATTTTATAATAATGTTAAAAATTCCAAACATGTTTGAGAAAAGTAACATTCTTCAACTTGTGTCACTGGTGACCACGGGGTCTGCAAAGACACCGAAACATCGAGTTAAAAATTCAAAATGTAATAAACGTAATAAACAAAATGTAATAAACGCGATACATCCGGTTAAAAAGTGTTTTTTTTAAAGTATGAATCGCGACAACTTAAGACAATATTACATATTTTTAACTTTACTAATTATCTCAATATTCACTTTCATCGCTCACGATTTTTCATCTTCAAATTCAAATTATTTATTGCATAAAATATGGTACATTTATGTTGTTAGATGTTTCGCTATTGACCGCATATTTTACTGTCAAACAGCATGCATATTGTGACTTATTCTAGGTTTTAATAACATGATTTAATTTTTAAAATATTTGTTAAGTAAGTCTATATTAAGATATAGTTTTCTATTTCAAAAATTCATTTACTGTATAAAAACAATCTTTCAACCACTTTACAAGTACAAGTTTAAATTTATTAATCGTCAATAATTTAAATTGTTCTGGTAAATAAAACTACTTTTTAACCGGATTAATCGCGTATAATTTATATTTTACATTTTAACTCGACGTTTCGGTGTCTTTGCAGACCCCGTGGTCACGAGCGACTGAGGTGTCAAGCGTCGGATTGATAGTGGAAAAAGTTATACATCATCTCCATCTATTTCTCAGTCTTCGAGCGTAGCGTTCAGGGTTAACAGGGTTAACATTAGAGTTGTTCTGGTAATGCATTAAACATTCTTATGCACATTGCATAGCTCTGCTTGTGATATAGTTGCAAGCGCGGTGCATTATTGTATATCAATATTTTACCATATCTAGTTGCTTTGGCAACATCTTTAGCACGAGTGAAAAAGTTTGGGTTAGATTTAACAAACATAGCAGCTTCCAAGATGTACATACAAGGCAGTGTCATAATGTTTAATAATTTGAAAAGTGGTTTACAAGGTTCAATTTGAGATTTGATGCGACTAATCCATGATAAGCTGTTAGTACCGATGACAAGGAACATGTCTTTCTTAGCCGTCCTAATACATAAGCATAGCTCATTAATTTATTACATGCATATTCTATGTGATCCATTTTAAATTTTTGTCCAATTTTATCCCGAGGAACTTTGTATAATCTACTTCATTTATATTCACATTTTCAAATTTAATGTCTAATTTTGATTGTATTTTGTTTGTATTAAATCTAATAAAACTCGTTTTTGTCAAGGTCACACTAAGATTATTATTAGATAGCCATGTAATTATTAATTTTATAGTATTTTTTATGTCACATTCGTGGAATATATTTTCATTTTTTTGTTATATTACGGCTATGTCATCCGCAAACAAGAAATATTTGTGATTTGTCAAATCAGGTAGATCATTAATATACAGTTAAATAAAAGGGGCTCTAGAACATCCCCTTGAGGTACCCCTGTCCTAACTTCCATTAGTTTTGATTTGTAATGTACAATTTCTTTATTGTGGTTAAGGAAATGTGTTTCTACACACTGCTGTCTTCCCGTTAGATACGTTTCAAACCATTTTAAACCATGGTCTCGGATTCCATAATTTTCGAGCTTTTGAAGTAGTAGGTTTGTGACAAACGAAATCAAAAGCACGTGTCATATCGAAAAATATAACAGTGATTTCTATCCTACTATTCAAATTATTAACCACTTCATTGAACAAAACCTTAAAGTTATGGGAAATCAACAGGAAAACCTCGTATATCTTGTTTCTTACTACATTCAACTGTAACTCGCCCATCTGGGTAATATAATTAACGGCAGTGGTATGTATTGCAGGATTGCAATTTATGATTGCAGTGGTAATATAACTAATTGCTTCTTTATTGAATGGGTATGAAATTGGATCGAAAAGTAGCTTTAGTCCAATTCTCAACCTTGTATGTATTGAATCAGCGATCATAGACTTTCAAACACACAGGCCACCACCGAAATGTGTTTGCTTCAACTAGAAGCATCCTCGGGGTGCGACGACTACTTAAGTTTAAATTTTTATATTATCATGAACATTAATATTCATACTTAACAGAATATTATGCATATCAATAGTTGATAGTTAACTGTTCACACTGCCGACGAAAACTCGCATACATTCCCACACTTGCTCTGCCCTTTCTTCCTGCTACTCGCTAACTTGTTTATAGCTTCTAGTTCTAATCATTATTCGTTTTCGATGTGACCATTACCTACCAATTGCAAATTAAAAAGCATATATTTTATTGGAAATAATCGTATATAATTACTAATTATTTCCGTAACCAACCACAACTATTCGATCTCTCAAGTACTGATGCGTCATCTTGATGTAATAGTTACAACCACATCACTTCTCTACGCATCACAATGAAGACCGACAAGAAGCTTATTTACGCTTTTGGGCAATACAAAACGAGAGAGCGACTCACTCACTATTGTCCCTTTCGAAAACTATTTACGAGTCGCCAAGGTTTGGAATGAACTGCCTGCGTCTATCTTCCCTAACCAGTATAGTCCTGGTACTTTTAAGCGTCGAGTGAATAGGTTCTTCGTGGATGGACGTGTATCACCTTAGTCTTCATGTTCACTTAAGACAAACGTCACATCCATATTCTATAAAAAAAAGATAGCAGTAGAAAGGAACAAGAGATCGATAAAATGCCAAAGAAAATTGATGAAAATATGCCACTGAAAAACATAGCAGTCAATATTCGTAGATCGTAATAACCATACAAAACCGATAAAAAGTCTAATTTTGCCAAAAATTGAATCAAAAAGTCGTTTTAATTTGTAAACATTAGGTTTAACCGTGTGCTAAGCGATACAGTCTTCTAAGTACAGATGATTTTCCATCTCAATACACGACCTTTACAAGACCTTTAAAACCTAAAATCTAAAATAATACTACATGTAGCAATTCGCAATTTATGTTCACACAATATGAAGGAATGTCTTCTTCTTAATGCTTCTTAAGCGCGGCGCGGGACCAATTTGTGTAGACAACCTTGGGGAAGCCTATGTCCAGCAGTGGACGTCTCCTGGCATTCAGGTGATGATGCTGATGATGACATATCTGTCTCTAGGACTTACGTGTCATCTTGTTAACAGGCTCGGGCATCTCCGGGCGCTCGGCAACTCCCACATTGGAGATACAGAATGGCTTGCGACGTATGTCCGCTGTATTTGCGTGAACGTGGTCGCAAAGCGCGGCGATGGTGTTGAAGCGGAGCACGCAAGCTTTGCCGCCGCCCTGGAGACCGACCTGTGGAAATAAATAAAATCTAAAATAATAAAATCCCCAGACAATCACACTAACTACATGACCTCAAGTTCATCGAAGCTTGTGTTATGAGATACCATGTACCGAACTAGAGGGGAACCTAGAATATGAATACATATAAAATAAACACCCAAACCGGGAACATTTTTTTTCTTGTTCCGTGCGAAAGTCGAACCCGCAACCAATGGCGTCTGAGGCAGATAGGTTTGCTCCATCGCCACAGTAGTCGTTCCCTGTTACCTATTCTGCAATTACCTTATTTAAGCTGAATGTGCCTAAAAGGAGCATTTTTTCAGTATACTTCAGAATTGTCATTAGAAGAACCATCGGTAAACAAAATTTAAGTCACCTTACATAATGTTAATAGTTACAGAATCCGGCTCAGGTGTCATGGGAGACAGACGTCACATCCTTACTTTATAACAAATAAAGTTTAAAAAAAGTAAAGTAGGTTCCACGATATCCTAGCCACGAGTGTTGGCGTGCATTTTTAATGTCATAATATTGAATGCGTCCTCAGGTCAAAAAGAAAAGGTTTCAATTGATTAAAATAGCATTATTTGAATGTCTAAAGGACTTTACACTAACTGACTGGAGAAATACAGTTATTTGCAGAGATACAGTATTGTTTACCATCTTAAAAACTATACGTATCGTTGTCCTAGGTCAATGACGAACGCGATGCAACATAATACGAAAACATTAAATTCGTTGCATATTGATGTTCTACGTTGTCGCGTAGTCACTTAAAGTATTTTTTTTTATATTTATTACGTCGTATCTCTCTCTCACGTAGAACAACAAAACGTTGACAGTAAAATATGGTGATTTTTAAATCATATTTCCCAAATTAGTAGTGAAAGAAGTACAATCATGAAGACATGGAATCGTCCCTGGAATAGAAAATTCCGAAGTTTTATTCTTTTCTCAGTAAGCTTAGCCATGCTGGACTGGGAGCGAAAGAAAAACATAGAATGTGCCAGCTGCGTCTCTTCCCGAGCATACTGTAAAAGTCAGTTAAGGGACATGTTGATTGTCATTGCAATAGTCTCCGTCTATCATTAAAATGCCCCCAAATTTGTCAAACGTGACATCAGATGGTTAAGGGATACAGGCTTGAAGTTATGTATGTAGGTATGTATCTCAGTTAGCTTAAGCCCAAAAATAACTGTTTTAAGTTTTTATAATTCACTATCCGTAGTGATATAAGTAATAATGCAGCTTATCATTTAGAAATGTTGTTTTATATCATGAAATTCCTACGGAATTGGGTGGAAGTCATTCTATTCAATAATATGAATCGTCAAAATGTTTTATGATTTTTCGAATATGATTTACTTACCTACCATTAAAATCCACTTCTGTACCAGTAGTAGCTTCTCTTGGCCCTAGGTGTCATAGCCATCATAATAACTTTGTGTACGCATTGTTTTATTCCAGATAAAGTAAAGGCTGTCTCACCCGGTTGCCATAAGCGTCCGCGGGCCACGGGTGGTAGAGGTAGTACTTGCCGGCCTCCGACCAGATGCCCATCTCCAGCTCGCCGGGAATCTGGAATTATTTCATCATTGTTCATTATTAATAAAAAAACTAAGTCAAATTCAAAAAAATCTTTATTTCGTAGGTATTTAAATACATTTGAAATGGTCAAACAATTTACAAATTAGGGAAGAAGTATCAAGAAACTCAACAGCAATCAAATTTTACAAATACACAATAACAACTTTCAACTAGGGAATCTCATCTTCTTGCATCCGGATATCTTATAGTAGACCTTTTTACACAACACTTACCTTAAACCTTTCGAAGGGTTAATTTTAAATATTTCTGGAATTTTGAATGCGAAACCATGAACGAGTTAGTGACTTCCCGGAGTCTACTATTATATTTATACATTAGTTTATACAATGTTCCTATATCTGGCCAAATATTATACATGTAAAAGAAATGAATAGGTTTGTCTTGGATAGTCGTGTACATTACGAGACATGATCACTTTATATCATGTGTTATGGAATTCGAACGTGCCATCCTTGTGTTATAAAAGAAAACGTTTATCCTGGAAACAGGAAAAATACAAAAACATGCCAAAAAGTGCAAAAAACATTTGGTAGCACTGGTTTTCAGTCTTGCCCTTTTGGGAACTTGGAATCAGCAGAAAAGGCATGGCAGGTCGCGGTTGACGGCCCGATTGTTGTTGTCGGGAAGTTCTGTTAGCCGCTTTACAAATTATGGTAGCGCGATCTAGGATCAAACATCCGTGTCCTCATCATCGTAATTGACTGTTACCATGTAAAAAATACAACCACTTAATTGAGACATAAACCAATGCACTACTAAACCATTTCTCGTAAGCTGATCAAAATGAAATCGTTATTGCTATTTTAATTAGTACTGCCGCCGTCGAGATCATGGCGCTTGCAACAGCGCCGAAATATCGAAAACTTAAAGAAATAAAACGCATGTTATATATGTGTCTAAAGTTAGTTTTAAAATGAAGTTTACCTGCAGCAGTCCAGAATCGGACTCCTTGTAGAAGTGCTCGATGCCGCGGCACAGATCGAACACTTTCGGATCGTTCGACACCAGCTTGCCCCACACCGCTATGCCTTTCTCCTGCGCATTTTATATTAGTTATATTAACTGAGTTGTTGGGAGCTTCGTCGTTAACGATCTCCGCAGTCGTTGCAAGAAAAGTTGCGATGCAGATGTTTATTGAATATTATAATGTTTAATATTCTGAGCCACACTGTTTGTGGCTATCAACGGATGCTGAGGTTCGGTGGCCTTTTTGTGACGACTCAGTTGTTAAATTATGTATATCAATAAAGTTAATTAAGAAGTGTGTTTTGTGAAATTCCTAAGATGAATAAAATTTAGAAAAATGTTCTCCATTTGAATGTGGATTTGACCCTAAATCTTCTACCCGAATTCCTTATTCTCTTCATTTTTTTTAATAACAGTTATGTTTTTAATTTTTGATGTAGAAATTGCATTAATTTTCCCGTATTTTTTTTTGAAATTAGAATTTTGTGTAAATAAGCACGAATTAGGAAATGTGCCAGTAATCATAAATCTACATGTACGTGCAAGTTTGGCACGTACAGAGTCCTTTTTGAGATCTCTTCTAAACTGAGATGTGAACTTGCGATTGAAGGGGTTTCGGTTTATAATGACTATTAAAGAATTCCGAGTAGGGTAGGAAAATCTCGGTAGTCCATATTTGTGGTAGGATCCCTTGAGGAATCACATTGCTAGCGACCACCCATCACATAAACTCTGGCGCCAAATATGACCGCTGCGGCGGTGATGTGTTCCGTTCCGGCCAACATTGCCAGTGTAGAACCAGTTCATCTTAAATCTGTGTGCTGCCATCTTCACTTACCACTGGGAGACGTATCTAGGTCGAACGCTTTATAGTCGCCAATATAAAAAAATATGGAGAGTATGATTTAACGAAATAACGGGAATCTTACCACGATTTCCGATTTTAATTTCGCGCGTCCGATATTTCGGTGCTGTTACAAGCGCCAGACCGCGATCATGGTGAAATTAAAATCGGAAATCGTGGGAAGCATCCCGGCATCTCATTACTTCACAGTGGACATAACCACGATAGTTGAAAACAATTATCATGAAAAGTCTCTTCCTTGGGTGACAAAAATGTTTGAGCCTTAGCCAAGTCGGCCCGAAGCTGGTTGGTGGATGTTACAATTTTTGTTGCATCAAAATAAATTACTTTTGGTAAACTTCGTTTCCTAAACTGGCACGCCGCATACAAACACTCCACTAATGCACCACAATCATTATCAAATTTTAATTCTTACTTCAACATCTGATTAAACTTCAGAAATCAAATATCCTAAAAAGAATTTAACTTACACGCATCATAACAATAAAGGGCATTGAAAAGTCGTAAAATTTATTTTCGTATCAAAAAATTTCACTACAATGTACTACACAAAAGCATTCCAGTTAAAATTCAGAAAACAGCTTTTATGACAACATACAAATTCGAATATTTTTCTATAAATAAAGCAATAATATCAAATACGAAATTACCTTATGCGTGTATTCCTTATCTCTTAGCTTGAAGCTTTCCTTGAGCTCACCCAACACCAACCTCCGTATGGGACCACCTCGGACCATCAGCGATTCCTGTAGACAATGCAATCATCACATTATTAAAAAGAACAACTGACAATACAAACTTCTCATCTCCGATCGTCTTGTCGTTCAAAAAAGAGCTTTAAAACCAGACGATAGAGCTGAGTATTGCGCGACTTTTATATTAAAAGGTTCTGAAATCTAATCAGGTCGAAACCTTTGAAAATTAGAAAAGCAACTCTGACACAAGGCAGTAAAGCTGGGAATCGCTCAGTCGACTCTGCATCCAGCTACAAGGTCGTACGCATCTTAACTTACATTTTACTTCCTAGCTTTACTTTCCTAATTTAAGATAGAATAAGATTCAATTCAATCAATTACAATGTAGTCTTTCAATAGTCAACTTGTTTTTCTTTATATTTGATATCTTAGTTTAAGTTAACGTAGTTTTAATTTATTATATGTTGGATTAACCCCCAACAGGTTTTTTTACTTATTCAGTTCTAAATATGACTAGGAACTTTTTTCTCCAGTACTCTTCAAATGGTTCATCCTCTTTACATTGAAAAAGAAACTCTGCGAGCTCCCATTTACATTGAGCTTTACATTGAAAAAGAAAAACTCCCGGTAGATGTTGTACCCCGCGTCGAGCGTCTCGTCCACGGTGTCCTCGTTCCAGGCGGCTGTACAATAAGCGGCTCTATCGCGAGGCAATAAGGCTCACCCGGTAGATGTTGTACCCCGCGTCGAGCGTCTCGTCCACGGTGTCCTCGTTCCAGGCGGCTGTACAATAAGCGGCTCTATCGCGAGGCAATAAGGCTCACCCGGTAGATGTTGTACCCCGCGTCGAGCGTCTCGTCCACGGTGTCCTCGTTCCAGGCGGCTGTACAATAAGCGGCTCTATCGCGAGGCAATAAGGCTCACCCGGTAGATGTTGTACCCCGCGTCGAGCGTCTCGTCCACGGTGTCCTCGTTCCAGGCGGCTGTACAATAAGCGGCTCTATCGCGAGGCAATAAGGCTCACCCGGTAGATGTTGTACCCCGCGTCGAGCGTCTCGTCCACGGTGTCCTCGTTCCAGGCGGCTGTACAATAAGCGGCTCTATCGCGAGGCAATAAGGCTCACCCGGTAGATGTTGTACCCCGCGTCGAGCGTCTCGTCCACGGTGTCCTCGTTCCAGGCGGCTGTACAATAAGCGGCTCTATCGCGAGGCAATAAGGCTCACCCGGTAGATGTTGTACCCCGCGTCGAGCGTCTCGTCCACGGTGTCCTCGTTCCAGGCGGCTGTACAATAAGCGGCTCTATCGCGAGGCAATAAGGCTCACCCGGTAGATGTTGTACCCCGCGTCGAGCGTCTCGTCCACGGTGTCCTCGTTCCAGGCGCGCGCGCGGTGCCGCCGCAGCGACGCGATTGCCGCCACCACGCACGGCACCGCGGTGTACACTTTGAACGTCTGGTATCTGTGGAACACACTCTCTTTGTAATCTGAATACTTATTTAGATTTGAACGATGATATAGATTGATGATTGAACATCGAAGTTGTCTTAGCGCCGTGGCTACCGTGTGTATCATACGATACCGCAGGCAGGCCTGGCTCACTCCGCGCGGTACATTCGTTATTTACCTACAGCGAAGCGCTCCGCCGGCGGATTTCGAATGGGTCGTGTGTCGCGCGCGCGCCCGTCGTCGTCGGGACGTTGTAGATACCTACCTACCTAATAGCACTCACAGTAATTCTATGATCGAGGTCGCAAATAGTATTTAAAAATGGACATAAAAAGAAACAAATTCAATTAGATTATGTTTAGATTTGATTATGTTAAATTTAGTAAACAAAACATAGGTAGTATTACTAATTATTCGTCGTAACTTTTTTTTCATTTTGTACTTTAGGTAAGTTGAAATAATATTTTTTACAAAGGTAGAATAACATTAATACCTACATCGGTAGATACTTAATTACAAATAAGGAGATTAATTATTCTTCACTAGGCAGCAACCCTAACAGCGTAAGAAAAGATAAGAGGCATGCGATAGAAAGAGACAAAACTTCTAGGTATATAAATTTGCAGGTATGTAATGCTGTGTGAGCTGAATTCCACCGTATCGCGTCGTAGCAAGACTCGAATTTATTTAGATCTTCTTGTGGAGTAATTCTTCTGTACCGGTATATTACTTATTCTGTGCCGCAGGTTAATGCGCTCGGCACGGTCGGTACTTAGATGGGTGACCGCCGACCATTCATTTCTCACGGCGACTTCCGCATATGATTGATCATACAGCAACTCAAATATTTTTAATAGTTTTTAATTAGTAAATATTGGGCTTTTGATTTAAATTTGTGATACATTTAAAAAAAAACGTATACAGACTGATTTTAAATATATCGAAATTTACTTTTTTTCAATCTTACAATAACACAACCTCACTATGTTGAAGTGCAGTGCTTATGATATCGATTTTAAGACAAAGGATACAAAAATAAAGTGCTCCAAATCTTCCTGTCAACATCAGTATCGCTGTCTATCTGTCGGCGTTAAGAAAAGTGATATAAACACAGGTAATTGGATTTGCCCCGAATGCAAGTCTAAACAAAGGCGCTGTGGAGATAACTCTAACACACCAGTTAAACACGGCTCCACATGTCAAGAAGATGATTATTTGAACACGAATTTAAGTCCATGCTGGACTGGGAGCGAAAGAAAAACGTAGAATGTGCCAGCTGCTTCTCTTCCCGGGCATACTGTAAAAGTCAGTTAAGAGACAGAGGTTTTAAAGGCTCTTTTATGGGCGATAGGCTGACCCCCTTTCACTACAATAGTCTCTTTCCATCTTTATAATACCTCCAAATTTGTCAAACGTGACATCAGATGGTCTGTATAAGGGATACAGGCGTGACGTTATGTATGTAGGTATGTATGTATGAATTTAAGGGATCGTCCAGCAGTTAACAATGATATTGACCCCCTCAGTGACCTTGTACTGAACTTACAGCTTGAAATACAAGCCGCCCTTCAACGTGAGCTGCCTAAATTCATCGCCGGCGTGACTAAATCTATCACCGATGCCTTAAAGCTTAAGATTTCTGAGTCCGTCAAAACAGTAAGTTCCTCATACGTCGGGTCAAAAAATCCTTGGAAACTCAAAGTGCAATTGTAAAGAAATTACATTCCGAAAATAAAAACTTGTCCGATTAAGTAAAGTCACTAGACAATAAATGTAAAAAGCTCGAGGAACTTTCACTAAAACAAGAACAGTGGGCGCGACTACAGAATCTGGAAAAAGTTGGTTTTGTTGAAAATAAAGACGAGAACCTACTTGTTACTGTCCAGAACATCACAAAGCACATTCATGTTGAGATAAATAACTGTGACATAGATTTTATCCACAGTTTGAAGTCCAAAAGGCAAGTTAAAGGAAAACCTCGCAACATAATAGTTCGTTTTCGTATTAGATCAAAAAAGGACGAATTTTTATCCGCTTCACGAAAAGTTCAGACTATTACTTCAAAGGTCATTGGTTTACATGGTGAGGGAAAAATTATCTTCGTAAACGAGCATCTTACAATACAAAATAAATTTTACTTAAAAGTTGTAAAACTATAGCAAAACAACAACATTATAAATTGTGAACAAAAAATTGCAAAATCTATACCCGTAAAGCTGAGAATTCACTTTATATACTTGTATTATGCAGTGAAGATCTCAATAAACTTGTCTGATATAATTTCTTTATTTGCCTTTTCATCTGTACTAATATATAAAGCTGAAGAGTTTGTTTGTTTGTTTGTTTGAACGCGCTAATTTCAGACACTAAGAGTGGGATTTGAAAAAATATTTTTGCATTTGATAGACCAACTCTTGAGGAAGGTTATAGGCTATATTTTATT
This sequence comes from Stenoptilia bipunctidactyla, assembly GCA_944452665.1. Lineage (NCBI taxonomy): Eukaryota > Metazoa > Arthropoda > Insecta > Lepidoptera > Pterophoridae > Stenoptilia > Stenoptilia bipunctidactyla. The sequence goes on from OX101750.1 coordinate 16,239,288, forward strand.
TTCATTATTTTTTAAATTCCACGGGATCAAAATTTACGCGGGTAAAACCGCGTGCGGTGGCTAGTACTGTCATAAATAGGTTTAAGATAAGAATATAACCATTTTTAACATTTTTGTATTGATACGTTTTATATCATTATCATTATTTTTAAAGAAATTGAATTAATCGTAGAAACACTTACCTAACTGATCTCGCTCTCATAAGTCGCACAAGTACTTATTCCTATTACTAAACACAACAAAACATTCGCACCGTTCACAACACAACACAACCCACACTAATACTCGATATATTTTGTTGATTATACTCAGAATAGGTACTTATTTATTCTGCTCTGGTCCTGATCCGTCGTATATTTTGTATTTTATAATATCTATTCGATAATCTTATTTATTTTTATCAATCTATAACGTAAACTTTTTCACATACTATCAGCCGGTTGTTCCAAGTTTATACTTTTACGAATTCGTAAAAAAAAATGTAAAACGTAAAAGTATCCCGTAAAAAGTGTTGCACCACATTTTTTTTATACTTTTTACAGTTACTTTTTACGTATACTTTATACGGAGCTCAGACCCACCTCATAACGTAAAAGTATATTTTTTTGATTGGAAAATGGAAAATAACCTACAGTAGGTGTGCTAAATTTGGTTTAATTATTAAAAAAAATCCTTTTTTATACTCTGTTAATAATAGGCCTTTGTGTCGTATTTAAACCTTATATTTTTCGATATTACAAGTATAAAATGATTTTAATTATAGAAATTGATTTAGTGCGTATGCGTGTGCGTAAAGCTTGAAAGTTCGTTGCGTATAAAAGTTCCTCCTTTCCGCAGGATTCTTTCACAGGCTTCTTTCATCTGTTACGTTGCGTTAAAACATAGTATTTCTTAAACCGTAGGGATGCGTTCTTAACATGCCCCCGGCCTTGGAAGTACCGACTTCCAATAGAGAAACACCTTATTTAATTTGTATTATTGCATTCTATAGGTAATAGGTAGTGGACAAATTTTAGAAAATGATCTACTTATAGTGCTGCCTGTAGCCATTCGTATAGAAGCTACTCTCGACACTCCGTCTTTCCCTGGGTAGATCGCGATGATTCGTCCCATGCACCACTTGAGGGGGGGCGAGTTGGGGATCGGTTTTGAAATACACATCTGGAATTTAGGTTTGGGGTGGAGGGGGGGAGGGGGGGCAAAGGGGGGTCTCCCCACCACGATGCGGAGTTGCGGAGATGACTAGTTTTTTTTTTATGAATTTTGAAGTTTGTTATTTATAACCTCAAAAATAGGGTTATCAATCACTGATTAGGGGTGATTTTGGTAAAACTACAGTATATGGACCGTTGAATTTAGGGGGGGGGAGGTGGTTGGTGACCTCCCCCTCTGAGGGGGAGGTGCGGATCCTAGTAGTAAGTGAGAAAATCGAAGATAAAATTTTGGGGCTAGACTCGGTCCATGTCGGTCTGTGACACAAATTGTAAAAGTTACAATTATTAAGTTAATACTGGACTCTTATCGTTTATAAGGGCGAACAACATACGTTTTGTTTTGTACGTTAATAATTGAACATTTCACTAGTACGCATATTAATAAAACAACAATATTTTTTTATTAAACTTGTTTTATTACATTTAACAATTCCATAAATTGGTCTTTTATATACATATTTTAGCAAGTAACGCCTCCACTTGTATTCAACTATAATGTCAGCAAAATTTTCTGGGTGGTTATAATTATCTTTATAGAAAAACCTTTTAACCACCCGCCACTGAGACTCAAATCCTTTGGGTGTGCATTCCATCTTCTGCCACAAATGTATTGTCTGGATATACGTTTCGTTTTACCAAGCAATCATATAAATTGAATTGTTGTATGTAAAATATCGTTTCAGTATAGGAAATTTCAAACACGTATAATTAAAAAACTATGTATCTCTGCAAAACAAGAGGGGTAGTAATCGAAAGGGAAAACCCACCCCTACATAAATAAACCCATTTCAATCCAATTTTCCACATGTGTAATTCAAAACCCCACCCTTGACAAGAACAAGCGTATTTTCTTTCAAGGTGTCTCAAAAGTTATTCCACTTCACCCGGATTTGTAGCTCCGATACATATTCCTTTGACCACCGAGTCCAAAAGTGCTGCCTGGCCTGCTCTATTCGCTGGTAGCACGACAGTCGGTGTGGCAAAGCTTCATATAATCCCATTTATTTTTTAATTGGTGCGATTTTCTGGCAAAGGAGCATGCGGGATCGCTATTAAATTCATTGGTAATGGCGCGCCAGGCATCTTCCCTCTGCTTAGGTGTAACTTTACCTGAAAAAAATGTACATGATTTAACACTTATATGAGTTAAATTTTTTTAAAACAAAAGGTATCATGCCTGTTTGTTTATTTAATAAAATATGTTATTTTTTATCAGATTATTGAGTAAATTCAACTCATCTTCATTGAATTTAGCACTTCGTTGTTTGCAACAAAGAAACACAATAAGCTCGGTATATTTTCTTTGAAAACGTGAGAAATTAAATAGGTACATAGGTGCTGAAGATGTTGTACTTACTTTTCCAGCGCAACATTATCTTCAGATATTATTCCATTATACTATTTTAATGCAAAAAAAAACAAACAACTTTAGAAACTATAAACAATTTATTTAGTTTATTTTTGACAATCATATCATAATATTGAATGCATTGTCTGTCATACAGTCAGCCAATCACGATAGTTTATTTTGAAAGGTATGACAGGTCTTGCCATGTAAAAAAATGGTAATCAAAAGCTCCCAAGCTGAAATGGAAGAATAAACGTCTTTGACGCCTGGCTACTTTCTATACTGTTACTTTTACAGGAATTTTGTTGGAGCAACAGAAATTTACGAATTCGTAATAGCAAAAGTAATAGTATACGTAAAATGTAAAACGGAATTTGTAAAAAAGCAGATGATTTGGAACAACCGGCCATATATCTTTATTTAATTTACACTGCGAACATTAAGAATTTTTTATTAGAACGTACTTGGTCTGAGAACATAAAAACCAAAATAAAAATTTTTGAAAACCCACTACGCGACGTTTAAAAGTCGTTGAAAAAGAATAAAATAATTAAAAATCCCCCGACTGAAATAATTTATGTGACAAGAGATAATTAACATAAACTCTTGCAAAAGTAAACTGTTTTAACAAGGTGTAATCTGATTAAATACGTGTATTTCGGAAGCTTTTTACTAGTTAAAGTGAAGCACAATTTTGTGAAAAAGTCTTTTAAATGGTTATACACTGACATAGAAAAAGCTTTTTCCCGCGTGGATCACGTTATCCTGCAGCGCAAGCTTCATCGCCTTGGGATTCACGGTGACTTGTACAGGTGGATTAAAGCCTACCTGAATAATCTAAAACAAGCTATTGTGATTGGTGGAAAACGATCCAATTTCGTAAGCGTACCTTCAGGTGTCCCCAAGAGCTCGTTGCTCGGACCTTTACTCTATGTAGCTTACATCATCATCATCATCATCACAACTCCGTGTAATGGGCCCACTGCAGGGCATGAGTCTCTCCTCTGGGTGACGAGGAGGTTTAGGCCATAATCCACCGAGCTGGCCCAGTGCTGGGTGGTGGATGTCAGAATTTTCAGGGTGCCGATATGGCTTCTGACAAACCCTAACGACTACTGTATACAAGTATACAGCACCCGGGACCGACAGCTTAACGTGCCCTCCGAAGCACGGAAGTCGCCGTGAGAAACGAATGGTCGGCGGTCACCCATCCAAATACCGACCGCGCCGAACGTTGCTTAACCTGTGATATCGTAAGATACACACAGTAACCACGGCGCCACGACGACTTCCTTATTTGTGCGAACCAGGTATAGCTTACATATTTGACATCAAATATTGTTTCAAAGCTAGGTTTTTACTTTACGCAGGTGACTCCAAAATATACTGCCAAGTAAAGAATGAAAGAGTTTGAAACCGCAGGAAGACTTGGACAGGCTGTCATCTTACTGTGCAGATAACAAAATAACGATTAACGACACTAAATGCATTAAGATTACTTTCACAAGGCGTAAAACTCCAGTACACTTTGATTATACGCTTAATGGAAACAGAATCAAAAAGGACACACAAGTGAAAGACCTTGGCATCATTCTAGATTCAAAACTTACCTTATCCGTACCTATTAACTATATTATAAATAAGGCTTTAAAAAATCTAGGTTTTGTTCAAAGAGTAACAAAGAATTTCTCAGACTTAGAAGTATATTAGAGTACTGTGCCTCAGTGTGGAATCCGCAATATGTGACATTCAATTAAGCGGGTGCAAATGAAATTTTTAAAATATTTAAATTACCGTTTTGGTGGTGTAAGTGACGATTATCCCGAATCCTGTAGATGGCATGCACATTTAAAACTGCGCGATAGGCGTTGTGTGCAGGATATGTTGGTTCTACATGATATATGTTCAGGTAAACTTGACTGTATTCAACTGTCTAATATAATTTAACAACTGTATTATAAGTGGGGAGTTTCCTGATTTAATGAAGCATAGTAAGGTTATACCTTTATTTAAGTCTGGTAGCACTACAGACCCTACTAATTTTAGACCAATTTCAATTCTACCTACTTGTAGTAAAATTTTTGAAAAAATTATTCTTAATCAACTCTTGGCCCATTTCACCTATAACAATTTACTTCATAATAAACAATTTGGATTTACAAAGGGCCGTTCAACAACTGATGCTGGTGTTGAACTATTTGAAATAATCACTGGTGCCTGGGAGAGGTCGGAGGATGCCCTAGGTGTATTTTGTGACCTATCTAAGGCATTTGACTGTGTTCAGCATGACACTCTCATCAGGAAACTCCACCACTAAGGCATCAAAGGCACTGACCTCAAACTTTTGAATTCATATCTAAGTGATAGAATTCAGAAGGTTGAGGTTAACCGGAAAAGGTCGGCTGGGTCGGTTGTGAGAATGGGAGTGCCTCAAGGATCAATTCTGGGCCCATTTTTGGTTCTAGTCTATATAAATGATCTACCCTATATGGTAGGCAATAATCATGAGATTGTATTGTTTGCTGATGACACATCATTAATTTTTAAAATGATAAGACAGAAAATAAACTACGACGATGTAAACAATGCTCTCGCAAATGTTGTTCAGTGGTTCAATATAAATAATCTAGCGTTCAATGATAAAAAAACTAAATGTATAAAATTCTCTGCACCAAATGTAAAACAAGTTGAGTCTGATCTGCGGCTTAATGGGAACAAATTGAATCTAGTAGATAACTCTGTTTTTCTTGGAATTACCTTAGATTCTAAATTGCAATGGGGCGCCCATATCTCACAACTAGCGAGTAGACTTAGTTCTGCAGCGTTCGCGGTAAAGAAAATTCGCTCATTGACTGATGTTAATACAGCGAAGCTGGTATATTTTAGTTATTTTCATAGTATAATGTCCTATGGCATCCTACTTTGGGGCAATGCCGCAGATATTGACACGATATTTACACTGCAGGAAAGGGCTATTCGTGGAATGTATAAACTTGGAAACAGAGAATCTCTTCGAGAAAAGTTTAAAGAGATTGGTATCTTGACCCTTGCATCACAATATATTTATGAAAACATTATGTATATTTATAAGAATAGTAATAAATTTAAAACTAGGAAAGATAATCATGATAAAAATTACTCTGTAAGGACTAGGAACGACCATAAGTTAGCGTTTCCTAAATTAAGGCTGGCTAAAAGCAGCAAATCATTTATTGGAATGTCAATACGTATATATAACAGAATCCCGAAGTCCGCCGTCTCTGTGGGGGGAACAATAACACAAGCGGCTGACCTGTAGCTGGCCATGTGGCGCGTGCCGCGCAGGATCCACTTGTCGGCGTCGATCTGCTTGAACTGCGACGCGAAGTCGCGGTCCGCCACCTCTACTGGCGAGTGTAGCACCGTCTCCGACTGCGGACGAGGGATCATGTCGTCTCTGTGGGGGCAACGTCAATAAAACACTATAAAAAGGAAACAGAATATAATAGCATTTCAGACAGTGGTCGTGTCGTAGTTTATCATCTTAATATAGCAGGTTTATCAAAGAACGGAAGACACATCAAACAGTTGGTCTCAGATTCTGCATACACTATAGGTAATATCAAAGGCCATTATAGTGCCCTGAAATTCAGACATTCACAGCCAGCACTGGGCCAGCTTGGTGGCGGGTTAGGGCCTAAATCTCTTTGTCACGCAGGGGATGAGGGGTATAATAAAAACATAGGGTTTTCATCTATAATAAAAACATAATAAACAAGAACACTCAGTCTAATCCGTATAGAGTTGGTTTACAAAAACTCTAAAACCTCTGGATAAACGTATCGTAAAACACCACGAATCCGACAGGCCTATTATGGATCTCAAAACCATGCGATGATATGATATAGTTTTGACGTTAGGGCGCTCAACATTTTCGAGATTCTCGCGAGAAAGCCATTCTCGTATTCTACTCAATTTCTCTCATTTTTCTCTACTTTTTGTGGGTTTGTGGCGAGTTTGGAGTTTTGTGTAGGAGTCACGATCGCATGTTTCTCAGTAACAAGCGAGCAGCCGATTTGAACGGTTATATCGCAGCGATGCGCGTCTGCGAATCATCATATCAGTCGAATAAACTACTTATACTAACTTGAATATTCAACTTGAACGATAGTCGATAGAGTTAGATAGTTAGATAGACAAACGTCCTGAGTCGAATGATACTTCTAATATTCGTAATTAACCTCAATATGGCCGAATGACCTTGAAAGAAAGCATTCGAATGGTTAGTTGAACGACTGAATGCATTGACATGCAGCTTATGTCCTCTGTTTCACCCGCATAACCCCCTTTAGAGAGAGAGCGATAGAGTTTTGAAGTAACTCGTAATAGATTTTAAGAGTTTTTGTTAATTTTTTTATATTGTTAGTATTGAAAATGGTCCAGGAAGATAAAAATTACAAATAAAGATAAATTGTGATAAAAACATATTGATCTCAAGGCTTTATATTCTATGTATGAAGATAATTATATTAATGACTCGCGAGATTCTCGCGAGAATGTGGAGCGGCCTTAAAACTTATCATACGATCATTATTTGGTATACCATGTAAATTGAATACAATAACCCCCAAATATAATAATTAAGTATTTATTTATGAAAGCAAACGAAATGGAAGAACACAAATGAAATCAAGAAACCAACATATCATAGAGGTGGGTGCGATCTCACCTTTTTTAATTGACGTTTTTAAGTCATAGATGATGATTGAAACTATCGTTTCAAAAGGTAATGCAACGCCTCTTGCATGCAAATGTAAAGGGAATTCGTTTATTCTTTTTGTCATAATTGTTGATCATTGTATCATAGAAATCTTGTTTATCATGTCATGTCATGAAAGAACCGTAATAGGCCTGCAGATCCCTATACTAATCTCCATATGAAATCTACCGCCCGATATCACTGCTCCTTTGGTGACATGTTCTGACCATGTATTATGTAGAGGCAGTTCATTCCAGTTTAATGTCTGCTTCGCCATTACCTTCATTTGAGATTGAGGTGAAACACGAGATTATTCATCGATAAAAAATGTTTTGCTCAATTATTCTTAAATAAATGAAAAATGTGATAATATAAATTAACCGATCCTGGGTAAAAACATTATGTAAATATAATCCTATAATTATAAAATAAGTACCTATGCATATTGCACTTATACAGTTGTACGGTTTAGATGACTACGCCACGATAGACTAGAGCGGCTCACCTGCCGAAGGTGTGGCTGTCGAACTTGGGGCAGTAGAGGAAGAAGTCCTCGCCGCGCATGTTGAGCATCTGCTCCATCGTGAGTCCCACCGGCCCCTTCTCCGGCGCCACGGGCGGGACGATCGGGGCCTGGGGTGAAGGAAGGCGTGGTGAGAATACCGTCAATTCAATAAGTTTTCATCAATCATATCAGCAGCCAGACGCTCACTGCTGGACAAATATGATTTTAACACGTTAACAGTCCCCATACAAAAGGTTCAAACCTCCCCATAACTCCCGTTATTATAAAAAAAAATTACTGATTTCAATGCATATCACGAACTGAAATTAGCACGTTCCAAATAAAACTTTTTATTTTTTTACTAAGTCGCATTCAATTTTTCCTGTACCAACTTAAAACAAAAGAAAAAATATGCCATGTTTTTTGTTTTTATTATTTATTAGAACTCTCTTCACAAGCCTGATAATAACAAATTAATATGACAAGTCCAGGATACTAGAATCCCTCAAGTTTGGTAGTGGCTAGTGTACCGCATGAAGTACACGGTCTCGGCGGTACCCTATAGGATACACTGGACTGGTAACGTGTTAATGTATACAAACAGCAAAGTTTGTATTAGCTACGAATGTCCAACATTTAAAACATCGACTTCCCTCATATTGCAGTCTTAAACAAAAATTTACCTGAGAGAATAAAAATTTAGATTCATGGCGATGTTTTTTGTACCAAATATAACTCCTCTACTTCCTTAATGTCCCGGTTGAAAATAATTTAGCACACTTCAAATAGGAAAGGGTTCTCACTTCGTCTATGTTTTTGTATATTCGTTGTGCAAGTATGTCGTCAAACAGAAATAGATTTTGATAGTAATTAATTTATAAAGTCTTCTCGATAAAAGGAACACGCCTAAACGACGTTTTACTTTGTGCCTTCTTTCTTATAATTAAAAAAAGCCGGTAATGTCGCTGATCAAATGTTTCACATTCTCTAGTTTTGAAGAACCTAATTCATCTACTTCAAATACACTTTTCTTTATTTATCATTTAGCAGTCTTCCATGCTGGACTGGGAGCGAAAGAAAAACATACAATGTGCAAGCTGCTTCTCTTCCCGGGCATACTTTAAAAGTCAGTTAAGGGCTAACCTCCTGTCACTGTAATAGTCTCTTATCCCTCATTATAATACCTCCAAATTCGTCAAACGTGACATCAGATGGTTTGATAGCCTCTGGTGTTTTGCCTACGCCATGAGGGATACAGGCGTGAAGTTATGAAGTTATTAAGCAGTGTAATAATTCCAGCAGCCAGCCACTGTACTCACTTCCTTCCCCGGCGTGAGACTCCGCTGGTAGAAGTCCTTGATTTTCCGTCTCCGCTCGTTCCTGGAGGTAGCGAGGCTCACAGCGCTGAGCGACTCGCGCGGGTACTCGCCGTGCTGAGAAGAACACAACAGCTTGTTAGAAAAACTAGTAAACGTAATTATTTCTAAAATATCAAATCAAATATATCTAGTTAGTTTTTTGAAGAACTTGGGTTATGGATGAAATACTTAAATATACAATATGTAAACTGTGAAAATTTCAAATGTCTGATTGTCACGGTGATACAGGCTGGTGACAGACGGATACCGTTTTGCCCTTTGAGTATGGATCCCTGAGTAAAAAGCAAAGTATGACCCTTCCGATTCAATACCAACCCTAACTGCGGACCTAAAATGTATTTTCTATTAGACATCATTCCCGCTGTCAGAGCATCTTCTCTTGACCAAGACGTGCCCTGGCAGACATGGCGGTCCTTGAATAGGCTGCGGACCCAAGTCAGCCGAAGCAAGGAGAACTAGCAGAGACTAAACCCTTACAGTTCTGACAGCAAATGTCAGTGTGGTATCTCTGCCCAGACGTGGTCAGTGAGGCTTTGAAAGTGATGCAAGAAATTGAAAGTGCCAAGTACCAAAAAGAAGATTATAGAAGAAGTTAACATTTGCAACCGACATGACCCGCATGCCTACGCGAAATGCAATATAATCATGAAACCCCAACCTGTATGGCTAGCATGCCACCATCGATAAAGACTCGAATCGACCAGACAAATATTATTTTAATAATAATAACAACAATTCCGATCATACTCTCATCTACAGGCGTAATTCCTAAAACACTCCATCAGTCACTTAAACTATTAGAAATGCATCCACTATCTTTCATACAGCTGCAAAAAGCAGTAATAATGAACACTTGCCGACTTGTGCGAAAATTTCTCTCAATATAATTCAGTTATAAGCATCATGTCTTAGCCAAAAGCTCGCATAGATGTTCCATCTTTAACCCTTAGTCTTTTTGACTAAAGCATAAACACATAATAATAATAAAACTCTTTATTGTACACCAACATGGTTACATAGTATAAATGAAACAACAATTACAATTAACATACAAAGGGCGGCCTTATCGCCGAAGCGCGATTTCTGCCAGGCAACCCAGGCATTGGAGGAAATTTACGTGGGCGAGGTGTACGCCTAGTAAAATAAACTACATACGAATAATTACATACATTTACATAAACGTTTACATACATAACTATATACTATATAAATATATAAAATATTAATACATATATAAATATCTATATTATGTCGATAGCTAAGATGGACAGTGTTTCACCTGATAATGACGTTTAAGCATTCGTTTAAAGATGCGCGGTGTGCGAGCAAAGCGGATCTCAGTCGGGAGCTCGTTCCATAACGAGACCGATCGAACAAAAAAGGACTTACCTAAAAATGTGGATGTGTGCGATGGTGTCGTCAGGAGTAAATTTGATGAGGAACGCAAGTTACGGTCGTTATTGGTGTACCGATATTTTAAACGGTCTTTAAGATAGGCAGGTATCGCTTTGTCGTACAGAATACGGTAGACTAGGGAAAGAATGTGAGTATTCCGGCGAAGGCGAATGGGGAGCCACTTGAGATTATTGCGGAAATCAGATATATGGTCGTATTTGCGTAATCCAAATACAAACCTTATGCATAGATTTTGTAGCCGCTCAAGTTTATTAAGAAGTTCTTCAGTTAGGTCTAGATAGCTGGCATCAGCATAGTCGAGAATAGGAAGAAAGAGAGATTGTGCAAGCGTAATTTTAGTGGCAGTAGGGAGGAAATTACGAAGACGCTTGAGCGAATTCACCGCGGCAAACATCTTCCTGCTCAGCTCAGTGACTTGTGGTTTCCAAGACAACGTGCGGTCAAAGATAACTCCTAAGTTTTTCACAGTCTCACTGTATGGTATCGAGATACCGTTAAATACTACAGAAGGAACTGTGTTCCAGTTAATACGTGAAATCATGTTGTTACTTCCAATTATAATTGACTGAGTCTTAAGAGGGTTGACTGTAAGACCATGTTTATTACTCCAATCCGATATTCGTTTTAAGTCAGCGTTGTGTTGCAGAATAGTTGCTGGCAGATTCTCGAGACTATTTTTTGTGTAAATTTGGAGATCGTCCGCATACAGATGGTAGGAAGAAGATATAAGGAGAGTAATCGAATTGATGAATAGTGAAAACAGGAGAGGGGACAACACGCCACCTTGTGGCACACCGGCTTTAATATCACGCCAATCAGAGAACTCCGTCTCGATGGATATACGTTGCCGGCGGCCATGCAAGTAAGAATGAAACCAGTCAATAGTCGATGGAGATATGTTAAAAGACCGTAGCAATTGCAAGAGGATGTCAAAATCTACTGTGTTAAAGGCATTACTGAAATCTAACAATGTTAGAACAGTAAGCTTTTTCTCCTCCATGCCCATACGAATATCTTCGGTGATATTGAGCAGTGCAGTGGTCGTACTATGCCCAGGACGGAAGCCAGATTGGAGGGGGTTCAATAATGTATGTTCTTGTAAGAAAGTGATGAGCTGTTGATGAACGAGTCCCTCGAGTACTTTGGAAAGGAAAGGTAGGATGGCAATAGGGCGATAATCAGAAAAGGAAGAAGGATTGGTTTTTTTAGGAAGAGGGGTGATGTTTGCGTCTTTCCATGCATCAGGAAAGACACCACTAACAACACAGTTGTTCAGGATACAAGTAATAACAGGAAGGATAATGTCGAGGATAGGTATGAGCATCTTACGACTAATGCAGTCTGAGCCAATGGCATTTGAGGCAATAGAGAGCATAGTTCTTTTGACACCACATTCCGAAAATTGACTTATAGAAAAGGATGGAATATTTGGAATCGGTAAACTAGTTATGTGATTCAGAGTGTGAAATTTTGTATCAGCATCTAAAGAGCTAGAAGAAGTGAAATGAGCATTTAATGAGTTGAGATCGACGTTTTTAAAAGAACTATCACTCTTAGATTTACCGATACCCAGGGTTCTGAGAAATTTCCAAACTTTAGCTGAATCGCCGTTTGAGACTGATTTGTGAATATGGCGTCGTTGTGCATCCCCACACATCGTGTTGCAGCGATTCCTCAAATTTTTATACACCAATGCGTTTTCATCGGTTGGATTTTTTTTCATTTTGACTTTTGCACGGTTTCTTCTTTTCATCAGTTTCTTGATGTCATCCGTCAACCAAGGAGCAGGAAGATGCTTGATCTTGACAGGGCGTAGTGGTGCGTGTCTGTCATACAGGTCAGTGAGGAGTGAATTGAAGGTCACAATTTGGTCGTTGACCGATAACTTATTGACAGCAGCTGACAAATCGGTATGATTAGCATCGTCAAGAAGTTTTTCTAAGTTAATGCCATCAAAATTACGCCGCAGAAGGGTTCTCGGCTTTGCTTTGGGAGGGCGAACTTTGTACGAAAGTAACAATAAATCGTGATAAGAAAAAGCGTCCGCGTCTAATTGACCAAAATGGGATAAGTGATCTATGGAGGAGACAATAGCTAAGTCAATAAGAGAGGGAGAACTATGAGGATAATAATGTGTGGCATTAGACGGGACAATGTTAAGGTTGGTTGCCTTAATTAAAGAGCAAAGTCTTGTGGATCGAGAATCAGTTTTCAGAAGACACGTGTTAAAGTCGCCCATTAAGATGGTGTGACTATATAAAGGTACCAAGTCCTCCAACCACATGCTCCAAAGTAGAGAAGTAATCAGTTTTTTGGTGGGCTGTACATAACTCCTAGAAGCACTTTAGTTTGGCACAACGTAATTTCCACAAAAAGGTGCTCGACTGCACTAGTCGATGACGCTGTTGATGTGTTGACTACGGTAAAAGGAATGTGTGCTCTAAGATATATGGCCACACCACCACCAGTACGATTAGGACGGTCACTGCGAATCAGGCAGAAACCCGGCAGTGCATAGGAAGTAGAGGAGAGGCATGGCTTAAGCCAAGTTTCTGAAACTAGGATAGCGTGTATAGCTTTGCTATCAAAAGCTGCCAGCATATCAGGGAAGTGAGCTGGAAATACTCTGCGCGTTGATATGGACAACATTGAAGTTTTTTAGGAAAATCTGCAAAGTGGTTGTCGAGCGCAATATTTAGAGAAGGAGTTATACTGTGGTAGCTACCTGTACTCTGTGATGAAGGTGAGGAACATGAAATATAAGACAAAGGTATGTCATCTTCGCTATCAGAAATATACATAAATGCTAAATAAATAAATAGTGCTTCGATAAAATATTAAAATATAAGATAATAATATAAGATAAAATAATTACTTAAGATATAAAACTAAAATTATACTAAATAGTAATAGAACCTCTACCTCCGGCTTAACTTAAACAAGAAATAACATAATTTAATATGTAGAATATAAGATTGTCAATAATATTGCAACTAGATTATTGTCAATATTGATTGAAGTTGTACATTTTATCCTATCATTTTAGCTAACAAGCGCACCACAATGAATAGAATTACTCAATTTGTTACCATGTTTAAGCCCACAGAACCAAAGATGCCATATTCTAAGAAAATATCGATATAAAGGCTCGATTTATCATTGTCGATGGTCGCATGCCAGCCCCTCTGATGTAGACGAAACCAACTCGATCTCAAAAGCACACCTTTACACGCTGTAAAGTTGTGGATTTTTATTCGAACTTAGCAGCTTTGAATTTCCCGCTAAATGCTTTGCTCTGATTGGTCAACATTAAAAGTGGTTTTTAGCAGATAGGTAAATGGAATTTCCATAAAATACTCAGTACTCACCTTGAGCAATATTAAATAAAATCTGTGATATATCAGTATTAACATCTTTTATTCTTATATCATAATACCTGTTAAGTAGGACCTACCCCGCTACATTTCAGATAAGTAGGATCTATGGTGAGTCTATGGTGTTTACGCTCAGAGTATCTTTATTTTTGTGACCTGTGTTTTGGTAGGAGTGTCTGGTTATCTACAACTTAAGCAATCTTCACTCCGGGCACAAACTGAACACTCCCTCCAGAACACAATGTTATAACGCGAAGACCTGTGCAAGGCCTCTAAAGGCAAGCGTCCACATGTCCGCATCGTAAGGATCGGAAGCATCGCAGCAAACTGATTAATTTTTCACAGTGCGTACAGTAGATCGGTAGCGAACGGATTGCCGATGCCATTCATCCGCGGATAATGTTTGTGAGAATGGAAGAAAGAGAAGAAGAAAACGTCGTTATTGCTTGTTCGTTAGCAGAGGATAAAGATAAAATCTGGATACACGATATATTCAAGAACAGATCGAAAAGTGGAGAATATCACACACTATTCCTGATTTGTTAAATGATGACACCAAATCCATTGTATATTTTTGTATGTCCAAGGCTAAATTCAATTTCCTTGTCGAAATCCAGAAATCTTGTTTACTAAGATAGAATACAACTTTATGTTGTAGGGAGGGCGCATTCACTGATCGGTATTCCGTATGACGTCATCGGCACGCAACGCAACAGTTGCCTCTCGGAGCATCAATGTCGGCATTGCTGATGTGCGATCCGTACAGTGTGGATCAGTAGACTCTCAATACAAATAATACTACAATCCGTTTGATGCTTACGATACCGACCTGTGGACGCTTACCTTAATTGTGCCTCATCATTGGCTAGGTACTGGTCTTCACAAATCTGACGCCAGAGTCGACACGCAAAGAGGAAGAAAGAAATGACAACACAACGCACCTTGACCTTCCTCTCGATGAGAGCGTTCATGTTCATGCTATCCCACTCGGAGCGGCAATGCGGCTTCAGGATCTTCAGGTCCAGTTGGTACGTGGGGTCGCGCACGATCGGCTCCTTCTGCAGGATCTGTGGGGAGACACGGACATTGACCAAATAATGTAAGTTTATTTGTTTGTGAAAACTGCTTATTGGCCTTATTTTTCTATTGTTCAAATTATATAATAAATAGCTGTAAGTTTTCCGTAAATAAATAAATAAATAACTTGATCACATATTGATTAACGCCACGGTTACTATTCAAATCAAACGATATCGCAAGTTAAGCGCGTTCGGTGCGGCCGGTATCATAATGGATGACCGCCGATCTCTTATATTCCACGAAGACTTCCGTGCTTCGGAGGGCACGTTAAACAGTCGGTCCCGGGTGCTGTATACTTGAGGATCAAACGAACTTCTAAAGTGAAGTTCGATCCTAATTATGTGAACAGCTTCTTTCGAAGCGATTGAGGTTTACTTTATGTAGTAGCGCCACCTACTGCTAGCCTTTGCACGGATTTTAGAGTCTATGATAAGGGTTCTTTTCTTTTTTTTTTTTTTTTTTTAACAACTGTCACGTTTCGCTCCCTATGTCAGCATCCAGTCTACAGAACTCATTTTGTTTAAAGTCAATCTGTCTTATTCCTGTTTGTTCATTTCACTATATTGGGGTTGGGTAAAATACAAATATAAATTGAAATTACTCCATGTTGAAACATATTCATATTATGCTTATTTCAAAGCATAATAACGGGTGGGTTTATATTAAATCGCTTCGAAAGAAGCTGTTCACATAATTAGGATCGAACTTCACTTTAGAAGTTCGTTTGATCCTCAATTATATTTCACAGCTTCTTTCTTTGCGATTGAGGTTTACTTTATGTAGGATGTTTAAAGATTAGTTATAGTGAAATGAATTGGCAGAGTAGTAAGGTAAAACTCTTCAATAGTAAATAAACATACTTATTGAAAACAATTCAACAATGATTAGGCAAATTATTTTTCGTTACAAAGTTTGTTATAATTTCTAGCAAGGACTGAGGAAGAATCCGACCATCCTGCAGTCTTTTTGATAGGTCAATAGAAACTCCTAAATAAATAGCTCTTGATGTAGCAGCATGTCATGTACTATGTGCACTAAAAATATTTTCATCAATACCACTGAGAGTTAAAGTGTTTTTAACCCAGTGACTTAAAGTTTGGAAACCTATATGTTTCTTAAAACTAATAAACAAATTATCAGGTTTCCTTAAATTTTCGTTTTATTTATATACCTACATCTGTAAGGTTTTTGCTGGACAAATTTCTGGACGAATATTAAAAAACGGAAACTTTACCAAGGTCTGTTTACTATTAAATTTAGAGGTTTTTATAAACCCTTTTATAAGTACCTTTTTTAGTTATTAAAATATTTTTAATCTTTGTCACGGATAAAATTTTAACACGATGTTCCGTTACAAGAGCTATTAGTGTAACAGTTTTCTTGGAAAAGAGTCTTTAAGTCAAGGTCTTCATTAGGAAATTTTGTAGGTAAGTAGCTCAATACAACTGCTGGATCCCAGGTAAGATCATACTTGATGTGGTTGGTCTTCACATAACGACTCCTTTCATGAAACTTTTTAACCTGTCATATTGGGAATTTATGTTTAATATTAATGATAATGCAGATCTATAGCTATTAATAGTACCGTACTTAGCACCTTTTTCGAAAATTTCAGTTAGAAAATGAACAATTATTGGTTTAGAAGTTTGAGTAAAACTAAAATTATTATTTTTGCAATATTCAATCCACGCCTTGATACCTCCTTCACACTGTCTCGGTAAGAATTATCCAACAAAGATGCCAACATAATTTCAACGGACTTTGAAGACAGTGATCTTTTTACTAACGCTTTCTGAACAATTTCGCGGCAACCAAGGTTAATGTTTAATGAAGGTTGTGCGCAGATCTGAAAGGAGATTTCAGCGAATTAGTATTTAGTAAATACAATCACAACACAACCTTTTAAACAATGGCAACCATAGTTGCGTGGGCCAGTATGGTACTACCACAATACCCACAGACTTTTCACTAACAATTTTCTGAAGAGTTTTTGCATCTGGGTCATTTTTCCAGGTTACATAAATAGGACATTATAAGTTGCATCTGTTTGCAAAAAGATCAACCGATAGTATTCCAAACCTATTTGTTATATTATTAAAGGTATAGTCACTTAGATCCCATTCAGTGTCATTAAACTGTTTTCGTGACAAACTCTCAGCTTCTATATTATCTTTTGAAGTAATATAAGATGTAAAGATATTGATCTTACGCATTTCACGCTATTTCCATTGGTCTCGGGTAATATGATCCATATGTGAAAACTGAACACTACCCATTCTATTTATACAGGTAATGGTAATATCTATTCTTAACAATATATCACAATCGTAACTACCATAATTATGCGAATGTTTTAAGTCCGAAAAAACTGCTTTTAATTCCAGAGTATTAATGTGTAGCGACGACTCGCTTTCCTTCCAATGACCCGCTGCCTCTTTTCCATCACAAAACCCGCCCTAGCCAGTATATGATGCGTCAGGATAGATAGTTTTAGTGTATTGGCCTGTTCTAAGAGGAGAAAAGCCCTCTTCTAGATAATTTAACCACCAAGTAAAATCATCTTTATTATATCTGGGTAAATTCACTACCTGATCATAAGTAGGATTTTTATTTGGTGACAATATTTTAAATTGCTCGAATAACTTTGTGTATTATTTTTTCTATTTTAAGAACTTTTTTTTTTTTTTTTGTGGGTAGTTTTAAAATAATTTTCTCTGAATCAAAAATAAACCCAAGGAATTTACATTGTGTTCTAGGAACAAAGCAACCTTTTTTCGTATGCATTATGAAACCTAAATTTATTAAAATATGTTTTGTAATCCAAACATTCTCATTACAATCATCACAATCTTTGCCAATGTAAAATATATTATCTAGATATATTATGGATGAAAAAATTATCCCGACGTAAAAATTCCATGACTGGTTTTAATATTTTAGTAAATACTTATATAAAGAGCGGTGCATAAGTCAAACGTTTAATATTTGAATTCATATAAAACGTTGTTATATTCAAATCGAAGGTACTTTCGGAAAGACTTATCAACATTGATGAAAAAATAACATGTAGCATTGTTTTGTTAACTTATCAGCGGTTCTGTAATCTTCCATTTTGAAGTGTTTTGTAGTAAATTAATTTAAAGATTTTAAATTATGTATGAAGCGATTTTCACCGTATAGCTTGAGCACAAGAAAAAATTTGTGATAAAATTTACCTGGCTCATGAGAACATACGAATATAGCATTTATTTTTAATAGTTTATCCAACGCTAAAATATAATCTTTATGGCCATGTATTGACCTTGGGTAAACACAAGAGCTACTTTGTTTAGCGGGCAGATATTTAAAAGGTCTTTAGTAACCAGCTATTCACGATAATATTAATGGATCACTCGTTATCTAAGCCCATTTTTGATGAAAATATCGTAAACGTCCATTGCACTGCACCTGGTGGTTTATTTCCGCTGGTTGCTAGTGTTCCACGACCGTTCGTGGTAGGTCCTACGTGGCGGGTACGTGTAGCTCTGCTGTGGAGCTCGAGCCGGCAGCTGTGGCTGCGGAGATGACGTCGTCGTTTTTTGCAATTTGCAGCGTTTCAGCAACATCTCCTCCCAATAGATAATCATCGCAACTTGTATTGGTCAGCGTGTCACGCAGGCATACGTTTATGGAACTCATTATTATGTTACGATGAGTTTTAGTTTCCCTATTCTGGCTATCGCGACAAGCGTAACTCAGCAGTTTTAAAAGTTTTTGCTTCAAAGTTTCATTGAAAATGATTACCATCGCTTGCGATAAAGCTGCCAAGGCGATTCCAATTTGCCCTTTTTTTTTTTTGTTGATGTATAGAATCTCGTTTGGTAAGAGTTTTCAGCCAATGCTGCTTTTGCTTCTAAATTTAATAAAGGGAGCAAGTAAATATTTGCAAATTGCGGGTACAAGATAGTCCTCAACAGGCTTATCTTTAGATTCTTTAGATCTTCAGCCGACAACTGCTGGTTTTTAGACCTCTTCCGGGACATTAATCGTATCAAAAAAAAGGCTGATAATGACGGAGGTAGCTCGGGCACTTCAAATCTTGGATTCGGCGTGCAAGATCGTCTCCACCGCAAATCAGATTAATCGCCAACGGCGATATTATCTGGTAACTGACTAATCAAAAGAATTAATTATATGCATCGAAACTCGATGACTACACGCACATACCATGTGGGTAGTTTTGTGTCAACGACATTTTTTCTAATATTTATTAAAATTATATTAGAGATTCTCCACCGTACATCAGATTAATCGCCAACGGCGATATTATTATCGAGTAACGGACTAAATAGGAGAATTAATTGTATGCATCGAACCCCGATGACTACACGCACATACAATGTGGGTAGTTTTTGTGTCAACGACATTTTTTCTAATATTTACTAAAATTATATTAGAGATTCTCCACCGTACATCAGATTAATCGCCAACGACGATATTATTATCGAGTAACGGACTAAATAGGAGAATTAATTGTATGCATCGAACCTCGATGACTACACGCACATACAATGTGGGTAGTTTTTGTGTCAACGACATTTTTTCTAATATTTATTAAAATTATATTAGAGATTCTCCACCGTACATCAGATTAATCGCCAACGACGATATTATTATCGAGTAACGGACTAAATAGGAGAATTAATTGTATGCATCGAACCTCGATGACTACACGCACATACAATGTGGGTAGTTTTTGTGTCAACGACATTTTTTCTAATAAGTCCCAACACCGTTGGGTTCTTCGGAATTTGTAATTTGATGTCTCAACCTCCTCGAATTATTTTCTTGAGAATTTTCTCTTCCTTCGATGCACAATTTTTACCATTTAAACTTTTAAAATTTAACTAGCTAATTAATATATTTTAGTCGACGTGCGCAGGCTACAGCACGGAAACGCAGAATGAGTTCTGTAGACTGGATGCTGACATAGGGAGCGAAACGTGACAGTTGTTAAAAAAAAAAAAAAAAAAAGAAAAGAACCCTTATCATAGACTCTAAAATCCGTGCAAAGGCTAGCAGTAGGTGGCGCTACTACATAAAGTAAACCTCA
Source organism: Stenoptilia bipunctidactyla (assembly GCA_944452665.1). Taxonomy (NCBI): domain Eukaryota; kingdom Metazoa; phylum Arthropoda; class Insecta; order Lepidoptera; family Pterophoridae; genus Stenoptilia; species Stenoptilia bipunctidactyla. The sequence goes on from OX101750.1 coordinate 16,259,434, forward strand.
ATCGCAAAGAAAGAAGCTGTGAAATATAATTGTATACATTAGTCGTTAGGGTTTGTCAGAAGCCATTTTGGCGCCCTGACAATTCTGACATTCACCAACCGGCATTGGGCTAGCTTTGTGTTGTGTTGATGATTGATACAGATATTGGTTCGAGACCAATTCTCTTTTAAATTTACTACCATGGGCCACTAATAAGGATAATTAGAAGAAAGTTAGGTCGTTTTATGGAAAAAAACGTTACGATAATAATGTAATAAAAATGTCCAAATGTGAATCTTATTATGCTACAAATTGTTACACGCAACGAACATGTGACAAGTTTATTCCAAACTGAAAAGGATCATCAGGTATTTGTCACTTTGCAATCGTCTTTACCAAACTTTCGTATTTATAGTTTTACCTCAATTACACCAAACATACGTATATAGTAGAAACGAGGTCAAATGTGGCTCTCTATAAAACATTGAACGTGAAGGGTCAGTTAAAAATTGCCTTATAGCCTTTGTCAGTAATTCTCCCGATTCCAATGATCTCGCTTGAGGTTCACCTGGCTAACTTCTCCAGCGGTGATACATTTCGGCAATGGTTTCAAGACAGCCAGTACTTTCTATAATCCATGTATTATTTTCGACCTCATCTTCACTTAAGATCATGTGAGACGGAGATCAAACGCGTGTGTACTCACTGTACACAGTAGTCGTGAGGCTTTCTCAGCGCCCATACACACTAGCGGTTGACCGCGGGGGCGGCTACACTTAATATGTAACAGCCTGTATTTGTACGCACTTAACCACCACAAAATTTCAACCGCAGCGGTTGAATTTTGAGGCAACCACTTAGAACAACAGCTAGTACATATGGGTGCTTAGGGTATGTTCCAGTCGGCGCCATCAAAATTCCCACATCCACCAAAGAGCACTGGGCTAGCTTAAACCTCCTGGTCAACCAGGAGACAAACCCATAGCCCTGTAGTGGACTCGTTACAAAAGAGTTGTGATGATTCAACAATGTTTTCAGATACCTATTATCAAAATTTCTACATATTTTTAAGTTTTTCGTTTGCCGGACGAGTGCTCTTTCACTGAGCTTCGATGGCGTACCGGCCTTCCAGTAGCTCAGTTGAAGAGCATTCGTCCGGCAAACGCGAGATCCCAGGTTCGAGTCCTGGTCTAGTGGTTTTTATTTACCACATTTTTTTAGTTATTTAAGAAAAAATTCTATACCCTGGCAAACAATTCAATGCAGTAAAATGACAGTTCCAGTGTGACCACTTCTGGGAAAAAAAATTAAGTGTTGCGGTTAAAGTAAATGAATGTTTTTTATAAATATATGTCGGAAAACAAACAAAACGAAAAGAAGCGTTACTCACAAAACACGATAGAATTAATCACTGGACAGTTACTTAGTACCGAGTCTGTGGGCTTGGGTATAACCCTGGCTTAGTCACAACAAAATCTTTATTCGTCTACTTCAAGATATAACCTATGGCGCTGCAATCGAATGTCAGTCATTCATTGCATTTAGCGCCCTCTTTAACAGTGCTACCAACATACTTCCGTTACCATGAAGTCATACTAACATCTTAATATCGCCAACTTATCGTTAGCTCCGACATATATAAATAATTTTCTCTTTTATAGCGTGGTAATGCTTTACGTCCCTTTTTTTTGTTGTCTTTAAAGAAATTGCAAACAACTAATTTCACTTCTACTGTGGCCGCTTTAAATCACGTTGTTTGGTTGGTAATTAGTTATTCTCGTTAAAATTACAGTAAAGATCAAGTACCTACACACCTCAAATTCACGTATATAAATAATTGTTTAAAATTTTATTCTAAACAAATGAAAAAGAACCATTCAATTTCAATATTCTCATTTAGTACCTTACACTACGAAGATTTTAACTGGCATTTTGAATTTGGAACTGTCAGTTGCCAGCATTGAATCGTTTGGCACAGCGTGCGTCCCTCACGCCTCACCTCGATGTTAGACAGTATGACGGGCGGCGGCGGCTTGCCTCGCGCGGCGTCCTCCACGTCCGCGTAGTTGGCCAGGAAGTCCGTCACGAACGAGAACACGCCCGCGTAGCGCAGGAACGCGCCAAACCCGCCCCTACGCGCACCCCACAAGGTTCACATTTCAGTAACAGGAAAACAGAAGTCAACATTTCCAATCATCTTTGAGATTCACCGATTAGTGCTGCTTTGACATTTATGAGAGCAACCAATCGTTTCTTATCGAACAGATGATACGAAAATGTTTAAGCCGATTTGATGTCGCCAAACTTTGCTAGTATCTAAAATGCTATAAAATTCATATTGTAAGTGTAGAAGCATATGTAGTTGCTAAATAAAATCTGCAGAAAATGCAGATGTAGTCACTTCTTTTGCGGAGCACCGGTCGGCTTCCACATAAGCGATATTTTTTTCGCTCTCCACAAACGACTGAGTATGTTGCACCACAAAAACTCAATGCAGATTCAATCGCGCAATTAATGTTTCTGCGGTGCGCCATACCCAGTTGTGAGTGGATGACAAAAAAAATCATATCTTTGAAAGAAGATCAAACAAATAGTCATTTTACTTGCCTGCAGATGATTAAAGAAACATTTTCTCAAAGTTATATTTAGCAAACTTATGTTTATACACGTAAAATATGAATTTAAAAACAAAAAAACGAACTGAGTAATAAAACATCTGATCGGAGCTTTCGCTCGCACTTATATGCCTTATGGAGCTGTCCTAGTGTTGGTGTAATATACCTAGCTGGGATAGCCCCACCATGTGTTCGGCGCCTGTTCTATTGAGAAACACAAACAGGTTCACGATTGCAGACACCCATTACATGGACGCAGCCCACCACCTTCGCGTGTCAAGAGTCGCCACAACTTTATTACTAGCACCGAGCCTCTCGACTCCGACCCATCTAAGGCTAGAATAGAGTTGTGGTCGAAAAAGTATCCACCTGAACACCCGTATATCCATATCGCGGAAAAGCTCCCCCCGGGTAACGACCAACCATGGCTCACATGGAAGTCGTTAAATGGATTTCGGTCAGGTGTTGGTGTACTAAGGACTAGATGGGCCTTTTGTCGGATGACAAGTGTGACTGGCGCACTTGTTGTCTTGTCCTTACTCTGCTACTTTCTGCACCTACAGAGACATCTATGAGGCAAACGGAAATGCCCTTATAATAGCCAAGCACTGGGCTACAATTCTACAAGTATTCGGATTACCATTGACTCGAAAAGAAGAAGAAGTGTTATGTGTAATAGTGACAATGATTTATGAATTAGTTCGCACGTTTCACATAGAACATTTCACAAATCATGCTATGGGAAAAATAAATAATTAGCCAAAAAAAAAAGAAAAATAATTACTTAGGGAGAGTAGAGCACGGACAAGGATGTGGATCCATGGTACTGCAAAAAAAATCAATAACTTAACTACAAAAATAATTACAAAAATAAAAATCACTCACACAATCACTAAGAATCACATTTTTATTTTATTCATTCAGTTCGTCTTCGACAGGTCGTTAGTGCACCCCTAGAGTTGTATAAGTATATAATAGTCACAAAAAAAATCATCATTAGAAACAAAAACATAAAGAAAAAACTGTTTTTGTATCTGTATTAAAAGATTTTTTACGCTTTATGTAAGCCGGCAAGTGGGCACTACATCTACTAAGTAGTATCCATGGACATCATAAATTAAAGATGGTGAGATCAATCTCTCACACAGTGTGTTCCTTTGCTTTAACCGGAACGCAACTACGCTTTCACTATACTATGGCGGGTAAATAGGAATGACTGCAGGGCTATTCTCGTAACTAAAGTAACAGCACTGTGCTCCACGACGAGCTCGTCGACGAGATAGTAAAGATTTCGTTGTTGAGCTCATAGCAGAATTCCAAAACCTAAAGAATATTGTCAAGCAAATAACAGTTCTTACTCACGCCATCGTCAGCAACGAGCGTTGGTGTGTCGTGTTATGGTGTAAGTGAAAACCAATTATGTCGCTCGTGGCTGTTGCATCGATGAACTCGATGCTGTTATTTACGAGAATAGCCCTGCCACCCCAGAAGTTCCCCTACTACCACTAAAGTTTCTTTAAACCCTTTATACTTCCCAATCTCTACTTCAGGATAGTTGTCCCAAGGTCATCAATGCACCCCTAAAGTTACGGGGGTCTAAGAGCGGTTACGTATTACACCCGATCAGCATCCGAGAACATCAGGATCTAGAAATCTAGTATGAAATAACGGATGACGGATGCCATATAAGCTGCGTAAGCTACCATCAAATAGTTCTACGGCTATGCCGGACCTTCATTTCTCAGATTTAGATAGGATTTAGTATGTTACCGCTATAAGGCGATAACATCAAGACCTATAAAAAATAAAAATCATCAATAAAGACAGAAAAAAAAACAAAGATAATCCTTTTTGTGTCTCAAAAAAATCTATTTTTTTTTCATATTTCTAAGAACAAAAGAAAACTGCTCTTTCTATAAATATAAATATTTCTGACACTTACACAATATATCTAGCCCAAATTAAGTTTCTTAAAGAACTTGTGTTATGGATACTAGATAATTGATATACTTAAGAAAAATATAAACATACGTATTGAATAAATACATATTTTTTATTGGAATAAACTTAAATAAACATATAAACATCCATGACTTGACGGCTAATATCTGTGTTCATCACACCGATATCCGCCGCCGCCGGGATTCGAACCCAGGACCTCTGGTATAGAAGGCAATGTATGTTACCACTACACCAGCCGGTCGTCGAAAATGAATGAATATCTCTAAGAACAAAAGAAAACGGCTCTTTCTGCATGTAAAGTTGTCAGTGTACATGTTCCCTGTGGTCACTCACGGATGGTCGGGCTGCCCCATCTCGTTGAGCTGGTGCGGGTCCAGCATGTAGACGATGGTCTTGGCGCTGCTGCCGCTGTCGGCGGGCGGCGGGTGCCCCCACACGAAGAAGTGGCGCCGCCCCAGCGACAGGATGTGCGCGAACGCCGTGCCCGCGCGCTTGTCCATCAGCCTGGAGATACGCCCACTTCAATAACAACTACATGCCAACTAAGCAAACATGTGATGTGGAATACCATGTTACTATAGTTGAATTGTTTTCAAATGATTCCTATGACACTGACAGTAATTTCCACCATATAACCTTGTAGTGCCGTCACCGTTACATTAGAATCGTATTGGAGGCTTCTAAAAATGGCATTTATTTATTTTACGTACCTATGTTCCAATTAAATGATATTCCGTTGGAATTATAACAATTCATAACATTTATAAGAAATTATCCCAATCACCCATGAAGTCGTCGTGGCGCCGGATACTGTGTGTATCAAACGATATCACAGGTTAAGCAACGTTCGGCGCGGTCGGTACTTGGATGGGTGACCGCCGACCGTTCATTTCTCACGGCGACTTCCGTGCTTCGGAGGGCACGTTAAGCAGTCGGTCCCGGGTGCTATATACTTGTATACAGTAGACGTTAGGGTTTGTTAGAAGCCATTACGGCGCCCTGAAAATTCTGACATCCACCACCCAGCACTGGGCCAGCTTGGTGGATTATGGCCTAAAACCTCCTCGTCACCCAGGGGAGAGACTCATAGCCCTGCAGTGGGCTCATTACAAAGAGTTGTGGTGATGATCCCAATCACACTTTACATTTACGATGTGCAAAAGTTACTTCATAGGGCATTTGTTAAATCATACCTTACGAAGTGACTTTTGCAGAACGTAAACGTAAAGTGTGATTGAGATAATTTCTTGTAAATGTTATGAATTGTTATATTTCCAACGGAATATCATTGTATTGGAATATAGCTACGTATAATAAATAAATGCCATTTTTAGAAGCCTCCAATACGATTCTAATGTAACGGCGACGGCACTACAAGGTTGTATTGTGGAAATTATTATCAGTATCATAGGGATCAAGGTTCGCCGCGCCGACTATAGAAGGAAAACTAGAATATCTTATTACTTATCCTTAAGTGAAGAAGTCAATCTGTAGTTTATGTTTATGTATGTATATTTTGTATTTGTATGTAATGTATGTTTATTGCTATTATGATGTAAATTATATTTAGATGTATGTTCATTACTATTTATATTATAAATTATGTTTGTAAATTTTTTTATTCATAGTTTTGTTTTTCTAAGAACTTACCTTTGTTAAAACTCCATCTAGAAATAATATTTTCTTGTACTGGGTTTGCCTGGTATAAATCGCTTCCTGGCGATAAGACCGCCCTTTATACATTGTTTTCTTTTTATTTGTTCTTTGTTCTGTATTTTTTATTGTGTATAATAAAGGGTAAATAAATAAATAAATATACTTAGACTCCGCTACTGATTTTCAAATGACAAAATCGCGATGCATCCAAGTTCGAGAGTATAGGAGTTCGATGTACGATGGTGCTAAATTTTGACGACGTATAAAATACCAAAAAGATCACGAGTTCGACGTAATGACAAAGCGATGTATATAGAATATTTACATGAGGAGTACTTGTAGTTTGTCTCATAGCAACATTATTTAATTTTGTTTGTATATTTGGCAATTTATTACATTTTTAAAGATAAAAAACATAAATAAGATAAAACGGAAATAGGAGCGCTCTCCTTGCATTAAACCTCCTGGACGGTTGATGTTCACTGTTACTAAACAGACACACACTGTCCCTTTAACATCCACGATGTGTTAAAACGTTAGCATTTTATTCTTTCACATTATTATTTTATTCTAATACTATCATGACACTTATAAAAATGTTCAAAAGAAAACAAGGTAAAACATGTTCACCGTGGACGTCAAAGGGACAGTATGCATCTGCCTAGTAACAGTGGCCAGTGACCACCAATCGTCCTTTTAAGGCAGGGAGTGTACTCCTATTTTCACTTTTGACCGCTTTTTTACCTCGTGATCCTTTTCCATTTTGTAATAACATTTCGTAACATGTTTTTCGCAAAATGGCAACACTAAAAAAATGGGTGCGTTGATTTATAAGAAAATCGGAATTTTGTCAAATAAATTAAATTATGTAAGAAATATATTTTGGAATATGCAAAATACAGGTGAAATGTGGTCTCATGATGTTTCTTTGTAGTTTCATTAGTATTTTAACTGGTAGAAACAACAAAGCCGGCATTTTAAAATTAATACTCGTAAACAATACACGACAGTTGCCAAAGAGTGATTAATCGTCAAAACGTCAACGTATTCAAGACTTGAATATGTTTTGTTGCTTCAGTTTCTAGCGAGATCCCGGATTCTGGTTCATTTGTATTCTGAGTTATTTGCACTGTTATTTGTGAGAACCCTGTTATTAGTTTGTAATTGTAAAAGTGTGCGTGCTAAAGAACAATAAAACATTATCAATTCTATTGTAATATACAACGTGTAACAAAATGTAGAGATAAAACTTAAGGGTTAGCTTCTATACCATACGTAGAATATACAGTAAAATAATTAACATGATCAGTGCTGGTACAGACTTTCATACAAATTTATTTAATTATTTTACAACAAAATATTTTGACAACCCTAGTCAACCTACTAAGCTAAAACAAGACTTCAGCAGTCAGTGACCTTATGACCTTTCCCGCACCGGCTGAACTTTGTAGTATCTGTCTTAGTTACCCATCACTTTATTTTTACGCCATCTGTTATCGAATAGATTTCATCAAAAGCTAACAGCTGTTTTTAGGGTTGACGCTTAGATATTTTGATCTTAACTTTGAACTTGTTTTTCAGCCGAACCGTAAGGATAACAAATTTATGTTACTGTTACTTATAAACTACATCAACAAACATACAATCCCCTTAAGTATTATCTCTTCATTATGTTACACGCTGTATATGTTAGTAGAAGTAAAAGCAAGGCGCTCACTGCTGCAGGTCGGGCTCGGCGCTGACGGCGTCGGGGTTCTTGGCGAGCACGCCGCGCTCCGCCTCCGAGATCTTGAACGTGTACTTCGTGTCGCCGTAGAAGAACACCGGGCTCAGCTGGTTCAGCTGCAGCTGCGGCTTGCCTGGACAAGTGGACACCTCGCTAATACAATACTACTCCTTACTGCCTTCTACATAAGGCTTGGTTTTGCCTGGGGTCGTGACCGGAAATCGTATACAACACTACTACTTAGGCAGCATCGTATGCGACAATCGTCTTCAACAATGCCAATAAGGTCCAGTGCACCTTATCTGGGACAAACCCTTATGTTCTATTTACTATTTAGAATCCACGCGTTGTATAAGCGTATTATGATAACACCATAGTCGCTTACTGGCACGATGTTCGCAATTTATTAGAACGATGCCTAAAGGATGTTTAATGAGGTGACAAGTATATTACACTACTTTTTACATACTACTACTTAGGAATTGTCCTTATAGAACGAGACTACGCAAATTTCGTTAATAACCTCGTAACGTTAATACATATTAGGACACCTAGAACATATCAGCATGTTTAGTCTCAGAAAAAGACCAAAAAATCGTGGTTATCGTGTTGTCTTAAATTCTAATACTTAAAAATACGATGTACCGTAGTGAGTCCGTTGATTAGATCAACAACTCACTTTGGATCACTATCTCATGTGCATTTCATTGGAAAAATATGAGAGCCACCGGCCAAATTGTTGATAGATGTAGGTATAGGAAGGTTCTCCAATAAATGTATGAGCGGGCCTGTGATAATATCCACAATTAGTTTTTAATCATTAATTTATGAGCACCTTGTACGTGTACATGGTGTTGTCATACAAGAAATTCGGCGAAACAGTTGGTTCAGGTGAAGTGAAGGCGCTTGCCTGAAGAAGTGAAACGAGGCGTATACAGCGTATACTACTGCTTGCTGTGCAAAAAAATATTTGCCTAACAGTTACACGAACAGTAACGATGTTACTACACGGATCGATCGGATTGGCCTAGTAAAAACTATGGATGGACGTCGACAGTTCCATACTAGCATCGATCGACGCCGTCGATACTTCTCAGCGTTCTTCACACTTCACAGCGTTTTTTGTGGCACTTATAAATGCCAGTTTCAACCTATCAATAAACCTGTACAAAGTTCTAGCACTCACCCTTATAGCACTTCATGCAGAGCAAGCACTGGCGGTAGTACTTGTCCCCGGCGTCTATCACTTCATCCACGTCCCGCCTGGTCAACTGTGCCGCCGTCTTCTCATCGAGCACGGCGCTCATTATGGCCGCGATGCAACCCGTCTGAGCGCCTGAGGGAACCGACAGTTGCTCAACCATAGCTATGTTATTTATTGGCATTTTTGTGGGCGATAGGCTGACCCCCTGTCACTGCAATGGCCTCTATCCATCATTAAAATACATCCAAAGTTAAATGTGAAATCAAATGGTTTTAAAGTCTCTGATGTTCTGCCTACTCCATAAGGCATAACTTTACGCCTGTATCCCTGATGGGGTATGTATGTGAATAAAGGTTCTGTGAATAAGGACAGGTCGAATTCAAAATGGAATTAACCAGACTGTGTGTGAGATATTAAGGAAATTTTATGTTTTAAATATGACACAATTCAAATGTCCTTATTGAAAGACGCTTTAGTTGGATTGTGGATGAAAAGTTTGAGTATCATTCAGGAAGATATTTTTTGTTTTATCGGAGTTTATCGCGTAAAATGATTTTTTACAGTTTTACTCAGCATACCTCTACAGAACCCGTGTTACGAGTGGTGTATTCCGGCAACACTTTACGGTGCAAGATTGAGGTCGAACACGGGATTCATCACAATGCATCGTGATTATTTTAACTCGTAAGTTCTATCGCGTATAATGCACTTATGACTTTTTAGATAGGTACTGTAAGAATTCTATACTCAGTAAATGTCAGTGTCGAATGTACCTAATGATAACAAGTTCGTCACCAAGAAAACCTTTGTTCAAAACCTATCTTCAAGCGAATTTTGACCTACTAGCATTTAGACGATTTGCCAAAATGAGCTTGTTGTGGTTCATGGTTCAGTTGCTTCGATAGCCACTCGTGTTAAGATTATTTCGAAAAGGGCCTCACAAAGTCTATTCTTGAGTAAATGAGGATAAAGAATTGACGAAAACTCTTGAGTTAAGTAAACTTTCATAATATGGGCCTCATACTTACGAGTAGTTTAGCATTTAAATCCAAAAGCAGAGTAAAAGTGTACTAAATACAATGTAATGTGTACGAAAAGTTAACCAGTGATATGATCCAGCCAAACATACAAAAATATTCTAGAAAAGTTCCAGCCTTATATGTGTAATTAGCTAAAAAGTTTCAAAATCGTACGTATTGAACATTTAATTTTGAAAGTGAACAAAGGATTTGACATCGGGCCGCACAGTGACGCACAGGGGTTAACGGTAAAATCCTAACTGACAAAATACAATAAATCGCAGATCTACAGTGTATTCCACTATTTAAAATTATGACGTCAGGGTCGTCGTGGCCTCTTACATACCGGCGCTGCATTTGTGATACCTGAGTTCGAGTGAGACGCGGATTCAAACCTGCGCGGTTAGAGACTTTACAATTTTTTTTTTTTCTTATTTAAATTTTACTTTCATTCTTGACTACATTTTTATATTTATTTTGATGATTATTTTATATTTATTTTGTAGATTATTTTTTATTTTATTAATTAAATATTGACTTTCAAATTATATTTGATACATTGTGATAGTTATATTTTTATTTTAGCAGCAGTTTTGTTACTTTTATGAATTTTAATTTTTTTTTTATAGACTGTTGACAACTTTTATTTACTTGTAAAGTTAACTGATATTTTTGTGTTCTAACATATTATGTACCTACTTGTTTATTTTGTGACATTAATACTTGATAATTTGTTATAGTTATATTTTTAGTTTAGCAGTTTTTTTTTTTTTTTTTGTAAGTTTATATTTTACTGATGGTATATTTTGATAATAATATATCAATATGACTCCAAAAATCACCAAAAAGTGTGGAAAATGCAGAAGAATCATAAGGGACAACGAATTTATAATATGTACTGAATGCACGCTAAAGTATCATATAGATTGCGAGAATATTTCAACACAAAGATTCTACAATACACTGACGAATGATCATAAGAAGAAATATAAATGTATAAAATGCATTCAGAAATCTTGTGTGGTTACAACACTTAAGAAAGATGAACAAAATAACAAGAAATTGAACAGCGAAGAACTGAACCTAGTCACGAACAAGAAAAAAACACAGAAAAAAATACCAGTAATTGAACAATCACGAACATTATCTTGTGAATCTCTTGACCACAATTTGTCATTAGATTCTACTGAATTTCAAACTCTATCAAAAAGCCTGGACATATCCACTAACATAAACACTGATACAATCAAGGAACTACAAACTGAAATAGATCAATTAAAGTCACAATTAGAAAGTACGTACATGGAGATGGAAAATATCACAATAGAAAATATAGGCCTAAAAAAGGAAGTTTCGCAGCTTTCCAAACAAATACATCTGCTAAAATCGGTCTGCAAAAGAGAACAGCTTCCTTCAACTAGTGAATCCGTTACTAAAAACATCCAAAAAACACAAAAAAGGAATAAGCTTAACACTCAACGCCGCCAAACATTTGCAGCCACTTCAGAAGAGTTTATATTGTCACCTTTGCCGAGCGTGAAAAATCTTAACGATGATACTGTGGAACAGCCAGCTCAAAAGAAGACACAACCAACTGCACCGGCTGCGCTAACCGTGAAAACCCTAGGTAACTACCAGCATCAAGAAGAACCTGTGCGCAAAAAAATATATATAGTAGGTGGAAAAATGTGTAAGGGTTTGCGAGAAAAATTGGTGAAATCTAGATTTAAGAGTCCCTACGAAGAGTATGACATAATATCATATACTAAACCTTATGCTGACACGGAAGAAATTTTAAAAATGATTGCATGGATAGAACCAAACGAGGATGATAAAATAATAATTTCAATAGGTGAACATGACTATAACCCTACAAAATTGACTATAGAACTTAGTGCGGCACTCAAAACACTAACTAAATGTCCTGTTTTAATTTTAAGTGTCTCTCGTAATATTTATTTGAATGAAAATAGATTGAATAACACGATTAATATTGTAACTAATAATTTTTCTAATTGTAATTATATTTTTATAAATGATTGTTTGACATGGGACTCTATATGTAAAAGAATTAATAATTTCATTGACCAATATTACTATAATAATACGTTTTTGTCTTTAAAACATAGATATAGAAATGTACATACAAGTGCCCTGCAAGGTAAAAAAAGTAATTATAACAATAATCATCCAATTAAAAAAGGTACCATTCCTTATTATTTTCCTAAACTCAGTAACAAAATAGTTGAAAAGGGGAATGAACCATTTTTTCGTGACGGAAAAACAGACAAAATATAATAAAACAAAAAATACTCAACTGATTGTGCTACATCAAAATATTGCAAGTCTTTTATCTAAAAGAAATATTATAGAGATTACTTTGGCGGAACTTCATAGAGAAAACAAATTACCACATATCCTCTGCTTTTCAGAAACTTTCCTTAATAAATCAAATATTAATAACGCTTATTTAAAAGGCTATTATCTTGCAGCGTTTCAATGTAGAGAAAGTAATGAAAAACGTGGTGGAGTTTGTATATTTTTAAAGAATAATTTAGCTTCAAAAAATTTGGAAATGACAAAAAACTTCACAAAAGATTTTACTTTTGAATGCTGCGGATTGGAGATCGTAGGCGCTAATATTTTGGTATTGTGCATATATAGAACCCCAGATTCAGACGTAAATTTATTCTTGACATATTTAGGTAAACTGTTATATAGATTGACATCAAGGAAAAAGCATACAATTATTCTGGCAGGTGACTTTAATATAAATACTCTACAACCTTCTAGGAGCACTAAAAACTTTATAGATATTGTAAGTAATTACAATCTGACATTGCACATAAAAGTACCAACCAGAAGGAAAGCATGTATTGACCATTTCGTGAGTAACAGTGAAAATGCTAAAGCGGAAGTTCTACCATTAGAATTATCCGACCACGATACTGCACAAATGTTAAGTATACCAATACACAAATCAATGTTTTTACCTGTAACATGCTATAAATACATTAGAGATTATTCCTTAGAAAATATGACAAAATTTAAGAACTGTATTTCGAGTTTGACTTTTTCTGAAATCTATAATGAGCAAGACGCAAATACCGCGACAACAATATTTTTGGACCTTTTTAAATTATTTTATGAACTCTGTTTTCCACTTAAACGCATAAAAATGACTAACAAATTTAAACAACAAGAATGGATTACGAAAGGTTTGAAGCGATGCTGTAGGACTAGACGTAATCTCAGGTTTAAGTACTACCTGAATAAGTCAACTTTACAGAGAAAAAAGTATGAGAGTTATTCAAAAATACTGCGTAATTGTATAAGCACCTCTCAAAGGATTCATAACCATAAGTTAATGACAACAGCAAAAAATAAATGTAAAGCAGCTTGGAAAATTATCAAAGATAAAAATATGAATTTCATCGACAATCACATAAATGAAATTCACGTAAATGATGTAGTAATAAATAACACTAAGGACATTGCAGAAAAGTTTAATGACTATTTTATTAATCTGACAAAAGTGACCACTAAATGTTATAAAAGCACCGAAAAAGCACGCGTTGACAAAAGTATGTTTCTGGAACCGGTGACAGTAGCTGAAGTTGAGATGATTGTGAAATCTCTGAAAAATACGAATACTGTAGGGTACGACGGCATTTGCACTAAAGTAGTAAAATTTTGTCAATCAGAACTAGCAGCCCACTTAACATTTTTAATTAACTTATCTTTTTCAAAAGGTCAGTTTCCAGAAGTTCTCAAAAAGTCTATAGTACAACCAATTCACAAAAAACTCTCTAAGACTAAATTGGAAAACTATCGACCAATATCGCGACTAACAATTTTTTCAAAGGTGTTTGAAAAAGCAATGACAAAAAGGCTAGTTAGTTTTACATCAAAATTTAATATAATCTGCGAGGAACAATATGGTTTTCAAAAAAATAAATCCACAACAACTGCCATATTTGAATTAGTCAACGATATTACAAGAAAGTTAAACTCTAAAATAGAAACCATAGCAGTATTTTTCGACATGACTCGTGCTTTCGATTTTGTCGCGCATGATCTATTAATTGATAAGTTAGAAGCATACGGTATCCGAGGTGCTGTTTTGAGCTGGTTTAGGTCGTACCTTTCTGAAAGGTTACAATGCGTTGAAGTTCAGACCATAAATAAACAAGCAGAACTTGTTACTCGAAGATCGGTCTTCAGGCAAATCTTGACTGGAGTGCCACAAGGAAGTGTACTTGGACCATTATTATTTCTATTATACATTAATGACCTGCCTAAATTGACCAATCATAAATATTTATTATTTGCTGACGACATCTCTATAATTTTTACGAATAATAATAATGATAATAATATATTTGAAAATGACATAAATAATACTATACAATTAATAATTCAATATTTGTCAAACAATAATCTCAATGTCAATTTAAATAAAACCAAATATATACGATTTAATACAAACAAGACATTGACTAAATTAAAAATTAAATATGAAAATAATGAGTTGAGTGAAGTAGTAAATACAACATTTCTTGGAGTAAATGTTGATCAACACTTAAACTGGAAACACCATGTAGAGGTGGTGTGCAAAAAGCTTAACAGTTACGTGTATGTTTTGAGTCATCTTCGGAAGACCTGCTCTAGGACAACTGTTCTTACCGCGTACTATGGCTATGTGGCGTCCACACTACGTTACGGTTTACTAATTTGGGGGAAATCTACAGATTTGGACAAAACTTTTATCACACAAAAAAAGTGTATACGAGCAATGCTGGGTAAGGCGCCAGATGAACCTTGCAGACCCTTGTTCAAGTTACTTAGTATTTTGCCACTGCCTTGTATGTACATTCTAGAAGCAGTCATGTTTGTTAAATGTAATGCTAAATATTTTATTCGTGCACGAGACATCACAAGAGCAACACGACATGGGGAAAGGCTTGTCTATAATGATATGCCCCACCTACAACTGTACCACAACCAATGTTACGCAATGTGTGTGAAAATTTTTAATTCATTACCAAAAGCTTTTAAATTAATGACAGTAAATAAACTCAAAGTTGAATTGACTAAATGGTTAAAGATAAAATGTTTTTATTCCGTCAATGAATTTTTTAATTCTAAAACGTGACATTTTTAATTATCTATTGACAATGCTGTAATAATATTATATATTATATTATAATTTGATAATTTTGTTATGATTTGTATGATCATTCGAATATTTTTTTATTGATTTCATAATAAATCTTAAAAATTGTTTAAAGAATGACATTAGAATATTGCATACTGTAATAATTTCAGTAAAATATGTGATACTTATTTTATATTATGACTACCACCACCAGTGTTAACCATATTTTTGGCAATAAAGATTGATTTGATTTGATTTGATTTGATATATTTCCTGAGTAAGGAAAATTTGGTGACTAAAGAGTAATGGTCACGGTTCCCACAGTCTTTGACCTGTCAAACTACTTTTTGTTACGTTCGTGAATGTATAAATATGGAATTTCCTTTATAATGCTCTCTGTATATATCTAAACCATTGGTGCAGACTTGATTTAATTTCTTAGAAGCGATATCGGGATTTTATTTTCAAGTGGATGATACTAGCAGTCTATTGAGTAACTTGAGAGAGCAAAATATTAAAATCCTTGCTGCGATTTATAATATATAAATGATTGCCAATATTTTTCCAATTTATGCGACGTTATCGCTTCAAACGATTTCCGACGTTCATTAAGTGTATATCATAAATCTACAGTGAAAAATTCACTTGTTTTTATAAGCAACCAAATGCTTCGCGCGGTTTACTTTCGCAATTTAAAATCCCACTGGAATATCGAGATAAAAAGTAGCCTATGTGCTATTCCAGACTGTATACTATCACTATGCCAAATTTCATCAATTCGTTGAGCCGTTTTGCCGTGGTTGAGGAACAAATATCCATACATCCATCCATCCCAACTTTCACATTTATAATATTAGTAGGAAGTAAGATGTCTCCCAGACACGTACCTCTAGTGCTCGGCCCGTACTTCCTCGCGTTGCACGCGGTCGTGCCTTGCAGCACCATCTTGTTCGGCTCCACGGCGCGGAAATTGTGCCAGCCCTGCAGGGGAAGATGAGGGGGCATGAATTTTGTACCTACCAATAAGTTAAATCTTAGCTGTATATTGGCAAATCTTGATCCAGTACCAATGTTCGAATCCAATTTTTTATATCATGTAAGGAATATGATATAAAAAACCTATCATGATGGGGTATCTATGCGAGAAGCATAAGAGCGAGAATTATATAGTAAGAAGCTAAGACAGCGACTTTACGCCAGTGTTGCTAGAACGAATAACGAACCTACAATTATCGTTGCAGTATTACTTGTAATTCAAATTATTTGTCGTTCAATATACGCCGTTCTAATCACAACCTGAAAATCAAGTAAACCTTGTGAACACAAATACACTTTGTAAATAATTCCGAGCGTTCTCTGGAGTGTGAGTTCTACAATCCGCTGATCTACGAGCTATTTTGTGCAGTCATTGAATTAGCTTCTTACATTGATAGGTCGTCTTTTTTTGACCGGACTAAGGGTTTATCCTTACCTTATTCAACCTGGCAGATTCTGGAAGGGGTTCTGTCATCGTCTCGGGCGCTTGGCATATGTTATAAAAACCAAACAGTGTTACAGAGTGGTAGCCAGCAGACAACTACTTCTGCACAGACCAGTTGACTTAGGTGTATGTAATGCTTAAGGTGGCTGCTGCCGAACGTGAGGGGGCTTGGTTCCCCATGCCGTAGGCTCTACCTAGGTATTGTGGGAAGCATGGCCTTCTACGGAGCGGCTATCCAAGAGGATGCCCTCAACTGCCAAAATAGGGCCCTTCCTATTCATCATAGGCATCCTTGGGTGACCCTTGGGTGGTCCGGGACGTGGTTGCACGTTTTCCTCAAGTAAAAAAAGGTGCATGTAATGTAATGCGTAACTATACCGGATGTACATTCTAATTGGGTCAGTATGGAGAAGTCAGAAACTATGAGCTATAGCGAAATCTGTTCTTAGGAACCATGGCGTCGATTTTATATTTAATAATAATCACAATCAAACTTTTTCTTAACTCTCATACGTAACCGGGAATATAGCAGGTGGGCTACGCTTTTAAACTCAATACGCCTGGAATATGGGTCGCTCTTTTACTGTCCCTTACCTAGGATAACGCCTAAGACTTTTCTTGTCACTTGATCTTTTGCTACTCAATACAAAAGTTTACCAGAGACTTAGAGGTCTTACCTTGTTCAATCTGCTTCCTTTATTACCTGATTCATTCTTCCCTTCATTCCCCCATTCATTTACTTTTTCTGAACATACAAACGTATGTCTCAACTCACCTTATTCTACCTGGCACATTCGGGCAGAGGTTTTGTCATTTACTCGGGTTAGATGCGATGCAGCTTGTCATAAGTTTGGAGATCACACAATGGTAATAGTGAGCCCTCAGTATCATCATCCGGGAGACGCACACTGCTGGATAAATCCCTTCCCCAAGATGATTCACGCCACTTAGTGCTTTGTTGCAGTCATCCTCAACACATCATTGTGTATATCTCCTTCGTATATTATAACATATCGAATAATATACACAGGAGCAACTGCGCCATGACAACACCCATGTACTACATCCTCAAAGTGGCCTAAAATTGTGTTCCGATGAAGATATTTTTGCAGACGCTATGACAAGTCAACGACTCTGTGTGAGCCGTCCAGAATTAACCTTTCCTTCATTAAGGCGACATATTGAAAAAATGCATTGACTTTCATCGCAAACTATGAGAATATGACATGACGAGTGGATCTGACATTTTGATATGTGTAAATTCATATCTTTATCTATACTTTGCCTGCCCAAAAACATGATTTGGATTTTGACTCGATAGTTTTATTTTTCGAAAACACGACTAAAAACATACTTTTGTTAAAATTACTACGAAGTTATGCAATCCATATGCTTAGAATTTACTTAAATTCAATCTTCACATTATTGTTCGGACTTTGGTTGCTCAAAATTTACATAGCATTTACCGTTATTTTTTTATCGATTTTTGAAACGATTTCAGTGTCTGAGCGGTGTCGATGGTGGCGATTTCTATGCAATACGCGACCTTACGTCGGCGTGTTAAGGTGCTAAGATTTCAAGAAAAAACATTTCAATGTGTCGTCTTAATTGTTACCATTGAGTGGTTTCACTCCGCTCACTTACCCTGGTGAGGCGGGCGCAGTCGGGCAGCGGCTGCGTGAGCTGCTCGGGCGGGATGCGCTGCAGGCGCGGGCGCGCGCGCCGCCGCCGCTGCTGCGGGGGCACCCACTTGCGCGTCTTCAGCTCCGGCAGGTTTATGAACTGTGGGGGGGAGTTACGTGTGACCAATTATAATGTAGCGATACCAATGTATAGGTATATGCACTAGGTATACCTACAACGCTGATCAAAGCAAGAGGCAATAGATGAAACCACATTTTTTGTGTATCATTATCAGGTTACACAGCAAAATCAGATCAATGCAAGCAATACTTTAGTCACAGGAATGTTTTTTAGTTTTTATTAGTTTAATTTTAAACATCTTGTATCTTCCCGATCACTTAACCGTTAGTACTACAGGCATAAGAGTCATTCACCGCAAACGTCAAAATGTCTGTCCAAATCTTTACATAGGATGATTACATTTTAACTTAATTATAAAGCTAGGTACCTATTTCAATTCTTTGAAAAAAAATCGTAGGTATATTTTTCGTAAACTGTTTTTATAGTCTCGGAATAAAAGTACCTAGGCACTTATAGTAAGTAGGTTTATGGGGATTCAGTTAATGTGTCTCACTTTTATAATTAAATTAAGTTAAAATTAAGTATTACTCTACGTTTACGTGTCTTTGAAGACCCTGTGGTATTTTTCAACAAAGATTAGGCGGGTGCCTGCTGGGTAGCAGAGAGTAAGCTCAAACGGGGCGGCAGGTGAATGCTGTTATGCTTATAGGGACCGTCTAACGGCCGATTTCAATAATTTACCAGAGAATTAGAGTAAAAGTCCCATTCTGTCTCGTGTCAAACCTGCCACAAATCTGTCACTTGAACTCCAGATAGTATAAGAATTTCTAATTTTACTTTAACTTTTAGGCAAGTTATTGAGACCGGCCGCAAGTACGCTGCGTACGCGGCCTCACCAATATGCCCTGATAGTGTCTGACTGATCGTTTATCTCTCTAGAGACAATTGATCTTAGAAATGGACCGACAGCCAATCGGTGATAAAGACTGCGCAGGCAGACAATCAATAAGAAAGGCTACACACAGTTTATTTACAGTTTTCCTTGGAGACTTGCCAAAAAACCTATAAAATCTTAAGAAAACATTCAAAACACGTGTCTAAATTCAGTACATGTCACACTTACGATCCTGGGCAGCTTCTTGGGGCGGTTGGGCGGGCGCCACGGCCGCGTCTTGATGGGGGGCTGGTTCACGTGCGGCCAGCGACGCTTGAACCGGTTCTTGCGAGCGAGGGCGCGGTATTCTGCCTCTCTGACAGGATAATAAATAATAATGATAATAGTGACGTTATTTATATGTACCATCGAAACAATTGAATCATGACCCACCATGAGCTCATTTTGACAACTGTCTACTAAGTCGAAATTCGCTTAAAGATGGGTCTCCTTGGTGACGAATATGTTAGCATTTCATTCGACACTGACATTAGAACTCGTACAGTATTTAAAATGTCCTAAGCGCATTATACGCGATAGTCCTTACAAGTTTGACATTTTCGTCCCCTCGCAACCCCGCGCCCGCTGCATGTGGCGTGACGCAAGGCGCGTGGCAGCAATGTAAATAGAGAAACGCTAGTTTAGAGGCCTTAAATATATATTGTACCCATGGAAAAAACTAAAATTTTTAAAATTAATAATCCCTGACAAATTTCCTCAACTCTTCATCTACCATCCTTCAAATTTACAATAGTAACAAAAGACTATTTTGGCAGCTCCATTGTAAATATCACTTTTTTCTTCAAAACTAACAAAACGACCATCAACTCACTCCCGC
The DNA here is from genome assembly GCA_944452665.1 of Stenoptilia bipunctidactyla. Taxonomy (NCBI): domain Eukaryota; kingdom Metazoa; phylum Arthropoda; class Insecta; order Lepidoptera; family Pterophoridae; genus Stenoptilia; species Stenoptilia bipunctidactyla. The sequence goes on from OX101750.1 coordinate 16,279,709, forward strand.
AACACCTCGGAGATGGACTTGGGCACCTCCTCGGGCTCCTGGTGGTCCTCCCGCTTCTTCTTGCCGGTGGGCGCGTCGCCGGACGCCGACGGCTGCGTCGTCGCTTGAGACCTATTCTCTGTCAATTTGATAACCCTGGGGATGTTTTTATAAAAAGTTAGAAAACTAACGAAAAACAACATACTGGAAGAGGCAAGCAGCTAACCCGAGGTTCGAGGTTTCACGTAGCTAATTCCAGGGGGATTACCAGAATAAAAACCTATGTGCTATTCCAGAACACTATCACTATATAAAAGTTCGTTCAAATTCGTCGAGCCTTTCTGCCGTGGTTAAAGAACAAACATCCAGATGATTCCATTCAAACTTTCGCATTTAGGTATACCTAATATAAGTAAGAGTGAAATTTTTGCTATCATCAAATTGAATAAAAAAAAAAGTTTGGATTTTTTGGGCATTTTTGATCCTCGATCACGGTAGAACGACTCAACGGATGAGAAATTAATTACTTTTTCCTTGAAATTATGCATAGAGACAGTTTATTTATTTATATGGACTAGTAAATACGCTTCTTCTTGAGCAAATTTTTGGGCAAATTGAGTACCTATATCTGAATTTAAAATAAAATATTTTAAGTAAACTGTGTGCCTTTGAAATAATTATTAATTGTTATTTATTACTAGCCCTGGGTGTCCCAAAATTGGGCAAAGGTCTCCCTTTTATCTTTCCATTTTAGGCGATCAGCTGTTTCCGCGGGCCTGTTTGGGCTAAGGGATGATCTGACTATTTTATACTTACAAACTAATATATTTGAATAAGGCTCATATACCTACATATTAGAGCCCAATGCAAACAATCCAATCCCATAGGTGGGTAAATATTTGCATCGTGTGGGTAAGGAACCCACGACGACTGGCGAGGTACCTACATAGATACCTCATTTCCAGACAGTGCTCGTCAAAATAACAAGTAAACAGCTTGGGGGTAAACCTCCTCGTCGCCCAGCGGAGAGGCTCATGGGCCTGCAGTGGGCGAGTTACAAAAGAGTATATCGACGGTAAAAAGCGAACATGCTGTAACCCACATAATGCAAAATGCTTAGGCGATTCCAAAAACTTTTTGAATTTTCGAAAAAAAAAACAGGATAGACACAGGATTTTCTAAATATGAAATAAATAAAACAATATATGTGTAGGTTACAGCAGCAGGGCTAGCATGCTCACATCGATAAATAGTCGAATCGACAAGATAAATATTATTTTGTTATTTTATCCTATTATATAAGCTAAAATGCGCATCATAATATGTAGATAGAATTACTCGATTTGATAACATGATTAAGACCACAGAACCAAATATGTCATAATCTTAATAAATAACATACACTAAATACCATATTCTAAGAAAATATCGATAAAAGGCCCGATTTATCGTTGTCGACGGTAGCATGCTAGCCCCGCTGGTTCGCTTTCGATATGATCGTTGCATTTTTTATGTCGTATTTTTAATTGTGTGTCAAATTGGAATAATAAACTCAAGTGAGTATAACACTTTTTAGCCGGTTTTATTGTATAGGTACCTAATAATTTACATTTTTACTCGGTAGGTTTCAGTGTCCTTACAGACCATAAATTATTATCTAGAGCGATTCCCGAAACGTCGAGATCCGGTTATAAAGGGTTTATTATAGACTATGAATCGTGGAAACTTGACAATATAAAAATAAACTTACTTTTTCTTCTCCGCCATTTTGTTTTGTATACTGATATTTTTGGTTATTTATTTGATTAAGCGCATGGATTTGTTGAAGATTTGATCTGAAAGAAAAACTTGAAAAGTAAATAATTCTGCAAAATTATTCTACCTATCAATATGTACGCTGTACGTATCTCGCGTGCATCATGCCTTCACGGCGAAGGATGCAGTGGAGTATCTGCACGCGAAGACAGGACTCAACATGAGGGTCGAGCGGTTGGAGTCCCGCTACAGAGTGAGTTTCAACTCCTTTGTGGTGAGAATGCCGACCGAACATCTGTCGACCTACATGAGGGAAGATTTTTGGCCGCGGGGTGTCGTATTTCGTCGCTTCCGAGGACGGTTACTTGACACAAGGATGTCGCGTCCCACGTCGCAGCCCATACGTGTGAATTAGTGTGTAGTTTTTATATATTGTATGTATTTTAGGTTAAGGTATACTTATATTTACTATGGGTCTTAGATATAGTTTAAACATCTTGTACTATTCTTAAGTTACCTGAATTAAATGAATATTATTATTAATATGTTGTAGTGTGTGTCGTGCCACCTCGTATTGTTTTCTAAATAGGTACCTACCCACTTCATTATAGGAACTGTCAACTTCTTAGTAGGTACCTATTCAGTTCCCGATCGCTATACATTGCAATTTGGATACACAATACATTTGTAGGTATATAAACTTTTTTTATTTCTTTTATTTAAGTTTTTGTCTTTTAGCAAACCCTCATTTGTCCTAAATGATGTTATAAGCATGAGGTAAAAAATTACAATTTACGGGTTTAAGATGGAACAAGCTCTTCATAAAATATTGCCGGAACACATCATCGCCAGATAATTTTTATATGCTGGTAGTAGGGATATAAAACTTTTTTTTTTTTTTTAGTTTTTTAAACGAACTCATTTGTCAAGTTTCTGGCGAACCAAAGGTATTTTTGGTGCATGCGCCAGAAATCCCGCGCAAATCCCCGCGCACGCGCCAGAGTTCACGAATCCCTACTACTTATGCTTAAGGTATATGAAAGCTAGTCAGCCGAACCCTGAAGCCTGAGCCGAATCTTTTAGGCGGTGGTCATTCGGATTAATTGCGTTGTACGACACGTTTATTCAGGGACGGTAGGACTATTCCAGGCCCAAACTACGGGGCTGATTTGTGAATTGAATGTTTATTTATTTTTATGTAAGCACCAACGCTCAAGGAAAGATGCGTTTACTTTTCTTTGACATTAGCTAATAAGTATGGGTCTACCACATCCTTTAATCCGGAATTCTACAACGTGAAACATAATGAAGAGAATTGTATAAGTAGGTATTTGGTGATGTAACTTACGTAACATTTTGTTACCCTTACGGTTCGGCCGAAAAAAAAGTTCAAAGTCTAGATCAAAATATCGAAGTCTCAACCCCAAACACAGCTGTTAGCTTTTGATGAAATCTATTCGATAGCAGATGGCGTAAAAATAAAGTGATGGATAACTAAAATAGATACCTAAGTACTACAAAGTTCAGCCGGTGCGGGAAAGGTCATAAGGTCACTGACTACGGCACAAGTCTTGTTTTAGCTTATTAGGGGGCCTAGACAAATTCCCTTTTCCGCAGGCGTTAAGGAATGAGGAAACACAAAAATATATGAAAGTGACGTACGGTGAAGCTAAGCCAAGTGACAGAAGCCACTTGTCATTTTGTGCGGAATACCTACAACTTTATCGTTAGCGTTTCGTTAGCGTGACGGCAAAACACAATTCCATACATATGGCAGACAATTGCCACTTTTGACAACGGTTAACGCTTTTTTATCCTTTCTGTTAAACGCTATAATAGCGTGACCTCAGACCCTGCTGCTTGAGCTGAGATTCTTTAGTCATTGGCTAAAACAGGTTTCTTAGTTATTTTTAAGACTAAAAATAAGTTATTAAAATGCATACGTTGAGATTTATGTGGGCTGCTAATAATGAAGAAGCGTTGCAAAGACGTAGAGCCAGGATCAATCGTCGAAATATGGAACAAATCGCGTCAATGCCGCAATTGGAATTTATTCACCGATTTAAGCTTGACTATCAAAGTTTTAGGCGTCTTTGTGATGAACTTCGCCGACAAACTTCATTAAAAGGCACCAATGAAATAAGTTTGGGAATAAAGGTAATATTACTGCTATTGCTTTGATTCTTTGGCTGTCTTACTGTAAAATTTTAACCTCTACCTAAACACAATAAAAAAATACCTAGGTACCTGTTTCAGGTTCTGTGCACTCTCAGCTTTTTAGCTACTGGTTCGTATCAACGCATTGTTGGGCTCAGTCAACAATTAGTTCAAAGGACTACAAGTAGGTGCATACATCAAGTGGTAGAGGCACTTAATCGCCCGAATATTGTCAAAAAATGGATTAGGTTCCCATCATCCCCACAGGACAGGAACGAGCAAGAATCCGACTTGAGTAGGTTTACTTATGCATTGTCAAGAATAATTTGCAGTTTAAGTCATGACTGCAATATTACTTAGGATACTAACTTAATCAATTAAAATATAAATCTTAATAATTGCAGATTTCACAGAAGATTTAGACTCCCTGGCACAATTGGATTACAAACTTGCGCGCGATACAACTGTTGAAACTTGCTTGACACATAATTTGACAATTGCCTCACAGTCAATCACCCTTCAACCGCAGAGTTTTCCGCAAGATGTGCGGAAAGCGCGTTTTCCGTATCGTATGGCACTTGTCTGCCATTTCTGCTAACACTAAAGCGTGACGTGAGCGTGACGTTAAACGGAAAACGACACGCTTGGATTTTGTCTAGGCCTCTAGGTTGACTAGGGTTGTCAAAATATTTTGTTGTAAAATAATTAAAGAAACTTGTATGAAAGTCTCTAGCAGCACTTATCATCCTAATTCTTTTACTATATATTCTACGTATGGTATAGAAGCTAACCCTTAAGTTTTATCTCTCCATTTTGTTACACGTTGTAGAATCGAACTCTCTACGTACTAGTAAGATTTTTTTATTTATGTAGGTACAACTAAAGCCCATTGCGAAAACTATTAATTTCTTGTAATATTGAATAATTATGATCTTTATTTATTCGTTAACCAACAAGTCTACAAGTTACATCTAAACAAAAATGTAAACAAATACAAAACATTACCGACAAGTTCTTTCTCCGTTTTTTGTTTACAAAATATAATAGGTCGAACATTTTTTACGAATTTCTAATAATTACATAGCTATTCACTTCTTCAAGGCGGCAAAAATTTAAAATATTAAGTACTTACGATTCAATAATAAACCCATAACAGTCTGACTTAAAAAGTGAGCTTAATGATACGTTCGGATTTAACAAATAATTTACCTACTCGACCAAAGGTTAACAAACTTACCTAAATATTTCTATTTTTTATGAATTTTTTAACGATTTTAAGTATTTTTTTTCCTTTGTAAGAACATTTCGTGACGCATGGCCATGGATTTTGGTCAATTTGTGAAGTTTTAGTTCAAACGAATGTCAACGATAATTATAAAATAAACTATTTTACAATCAGCCAGCATTTAAGGATATTTTTTATTCGTATCTTTGAACGCAGATAAAAAACATGTGACATCCATCGTTCTGTTAGTGGTCAATTAGACAGACAGTGACAGTTGATCTCATGATTGTGACATTTTCGTAATTTGTATTTTCTAATCCTTTTTCGATTTTCTCACAATTTATCTTAAAAACACGAATAATGTCTGAAAATAAAGAAATACCCAAGAATGAAGCAGACCCAGAACTCGAAGATTTGCTGGACAGTAAGTGATGTTGTGATCTATTTTTGTATATTTTATTACACAACTTCTAACCTTAGTTTCAGTATGGAATTTACTTAGAATTTTCTATAGTATGATAATGATAAATGCCATCCACTCAAACTTTGATTCCCACGCATTCTTTTAACTCATTAATGTAGTCTAGACGTTTCAAATTAAATTCCATTTGCTATAATACTTAAATGCAGGATGCAAGTGAGTCATTTGATCCGAAAAGTCCAAAGGTCTATAATTTATAAATTCTTAACTTAAGAAATCACATATTTCAAACTAATAATTTCATCATCACAATAAATTCCCTCAAAATGAGTTCTCATATTAAATAACCTTCCATTTAATGTGCTAACTTTATCAACAACGTTATAAGTAAATTTCCTTTTCCTCACAAAAACAACCAAATGGGTTTTTATGAAACTTTACAATAGTATACCGTATACACCAGAATAAATAAATAAAATAAAATAAAATCCCCAGATGATTGTCTACATGGCCCCAAAGTAAGCATAGCTTGTGTTATGGGATACCATATAGCGAACTAGGGGGGAACCTAGAATATAAATACATAAATAGATAAACACCCAGACATGGAACTTTTTTTTTTCTGGTTCCGTGCGGGAATCGAACCCGCAATCACGTGCGTCTGAGGCAGATAGGTTTACCCCAACACCAAAGAGGTTGTCTCTCATAATTTATGAAGATGTTAAATACACATTAAACCTAAGCAGACAAAGTCATAGGCACCAGCCAATAATTAACTATTAATTTATTCAAAAATAGGTACTTAGTCACAAATACATTTGTAAGATGTTTGCCACTTGACACAAAACACTCCTGGTTGGTTGATATGACGTAACATGCTAGTAAACATTTGTTGCCTTGTGCCACATATGATAAGTGTTCATTTAGGCTAGTTCCCATTAGTTCACCTAGTCAGTTCAACCAGTTGAACAAATGGGAATTTTTGTCCCAGTAGTTCAACTTTGTAAAATCCTCATCATCATCTATTTTATTTATAAACTTGTAAAATTTTGTTTTAAGAAGATAATGATACATTAAGAATAACCCTCCTTTTTGCTTAGCCGTAGTCGGGTAAAAATCAGTGCATCATAATCATTTTTATCAGCAAAATATTACACAAAATGAAATAGAAGCTCATATAGGTCAATTATTTAAAAAAGCAGACTAGTTTGTTTTCAATTTTATCACTCCAGATGATGATTTAAGCTTTAAATTCAATTTTTTTGTACATTCAAATCACATTTTTAAATATTAGCAAATTATAAATTGTTTTTGAATATACAGATTATAATATGTATTATATTCCGCCAAGCCATTTCTTAATTCCAGACAATAAGTCCGAGCTTTAAATGATAATAAATGAAATAAATAAATAAAAATAATAAAATCCCCAGACAATCACACCAACTACATGGCCCATCAGCTTGTGCTATGGGATACCATGATTTACTTCAATTTTGAATTTACTGAATATTCATCAATAATTGTAATTGATAATTGTTAAATTAAAGTGATATTTATTTTATTATTTGTTTTTTCACAAATGTAATACCTACAAATTCAGTATTCAGTTTGTAATAAACACTGTTCCAATGTTCTTTTTTTTAAACATATGAACCTGACTTCATTAGATATAACATAGTACGAGTACAACTTTGATGCCCCTATAGTTCAATTTTTTATTTTTTTTTATTTTTTTTAGGATTTTACAAGTTGAACTTCTGGGAAAAAAAAATTCACTAGTTCAACTGGTTGAACTGACCAATTGAACTACTGGGAACTAGCCTTTATTTATTCCACCGTAATATTATCGCAGTAGCATTATCTTAAATTTTATATTTTGTAGTGAATAACTCTCAGAGTTATTAATAGCTAATTTTATTGAGTTTCTTAATCACTTTGTTTCTAAGCATTTATAAGAAATTAGCTTTTATTTCACTTAAATATATTTTGAAGTCATGTTTTATGGCATTTGATTTTATATAATACAATATAAAATAACTTATCGGGAGTCCTGTGCTACGTGTTGTGGCCAGGAGCCGAATTGGGCATTGTTCACTTTTTTTAACCTATTATTTTTATTATGTTATATTAATCTTTAGCCTATTTTGAGAGAACAATTTGAATATTTTTATTTTTAACTGTGTCGTTTAATTTATATTAATTTTATGAAATTAGTACGTGATGACGTCATCAGTGGCATTAACTTTATAAACATGTGTCAGTCAGTAAAAAAAAAAACATTAGCTGTGTCTGTGTGCTAAAGTCATGCTATGTCACTGTCACCCAATGGATTGTCAACAGACAACAAACCAACATTTCAAACATTGATTCAAATCAAATCTTAACCTTCTTTATTTCCTCTGTTTCTTTTCTTTGTAGTTTGTATAAATAATCTATAATTAAAATAATTAAATTAATTATTCTTAAAATTTTAATTGTTAATTAAACTTAGATCAATCGCAGGGAAAAATAAAGAAGCTGAGTTTGTTACGTTAAAATATAAACAAAACAAAACAACCACCATAGAGCTACAGAGTTTAGTTTGACTTTTTTAAACAGCTTTAAGGCATAACACTTGATCGATTTGATGCCTTTGATGACGTCATCAAGGTTAAATAAAGGTCAAATGTATTTTGTTAAAAATCTCTTAAACCCCAATATTTTTAAATGTTTTAAATCGAAATAATTAATCAGAAACCTTATTCCTCGAAACGGTTTTTCGTATGAAATAAATTAAAAAAAAATGAACAATGCCCATTGAGTGTATTGTATCTAATGATTGATGATGATGATTTTTAACGAAAGATTTTTTTTACTCGGCTGTTGCTGAAATTGAGTAAATGAAAAATTATTACTTTCTAACATTCACCTCAAAATGACTCTTAAACTTTGTGAAGGTAAATATAAGGTCATAATCGAGGGTCTACATCTGCTATTAAAGTCTAGAAAGTCTGACTATATGAATATTTAAAACTAATATTAATGTAAAGAACATACTATTTAGTTTGGAAAACTTCACCTAACCTGGATGAATGCAGTTCCTTTGTCAAGCTTCTTGGCCCCCAAAATGTTTGGTGAATGAAATATGGCCATTGGGCTATGAGAAGTTGGACAGCGCTAGTCTAGACTATACATACTAACAACCCTTACATACTTTTCCTGTAAAATATCATTTCTGAAGCATAGGTTCAGACTTGTCTTAAAAAAGATGTCATTACTTTTCATAGAATGATGTGTACTAAGTTAATTTATGTAAACAGAAAATATGTGTGTTTATGAATTAAAAAATACTTTTTTCACCTTCTCAATCTATAGTAAAATTATGGGTTTTTATTCTTACAGCATTCTCTTTGCCGCGATGAGATTTATGGGTCTTGTTAGATATTTCTGATTGTGATTATTAAGAAAAATAATACTTTCTTCCATGCTGGACTGGGAGCAAAAGAAAAACACAGGATATACCAGTTGTTTCTCTTCTCGGGCAAACTGTAAAAGTCAGTTGAGGGACAGGAGTTTGATGAGCGTTTTTGTGGGCGATAGGCTGATGAAACTGTTACTGCAATAGTTTCTGTCCATCATTATAATACCACCAAATTTTTCAATTCAAATGTGACATCAGATGGTCTTAAAGCCTAATGTATAATATTGAGGCTGATGAAAAGCTGCAGTTTTATCTGACACATCTTCCTAAGCTATGCAAAACTTGCATTTGACCTCCCATTGTCCTTCAGTTGTTAGTCACGATAAGATAGAAACTGTATACTTTTTTAATCTAGTTTTGAAAAAGACTGGTTCTTTATAAAAATGCTGAAATGTATCATCATTAAAATAGTGATATTTGGTATGTCGTTTTATGTTTCTTTATTTATTTTATTTGGCTCTTTTACAATGGGTACACTAACACTTACATATAAATATGTAATAACACTTACATACAATAATATATCTTCGGAAAAGTCTCCTGTGTATATTAATCGTTATCTCAGATTAAGCAACGCTCGGCGCGGTCGGTACTTGGATGGGTGACCGCCCACCATTCATTTCTCACGACGACTTCCGTGCTTCGGAGGGCAGGTTGAGCAGTCGGTCCCGGGTGCTGTATACTTGTATACAGTAGTCGTTAGGATTTGTCAGAAGCCATTTCGGCGCCCTCCTCGTCACCCGGGGTAGAGACTCATAGCCCTTTAGTGGTTGAGTTACAGAGTTGTGTATATCTTCGGAAGGCTTCCACGGCACAGTGGGCGATCGTTCGAGTCCCAGCCAATTCTAAACTAGCTCAGGTCTGAGTGTGTACTGGGATACCCCTAGTTCCACTGTGTGCTCTCCATAACACACGCTTATGCTAACGTAAGCTTAAAAGCATACTTTGCGGCACATTGTTGGGGTTTTAGTTAGGATTAATGAAGGTATTATAGCACTGTAAGAATAAATTTTAAAATAATAATTGTTATAAACTATCGCGGTTATTTTCACTATGATTTAAAGAAATTACGGGATTCTTACCACGACTTACGATTTTTATTTCCGCTATCTCAGTCCGCGATCATGGTGCTTGTAACTGCATCGAAATGTCGGACGCGCGGAATATAAATTGGAAATCGAGGTTAGAATCCCGTAAATTCTTTAAAAAAGTCAAATGTTAACGGCATTATTAACCTTTTTTAAATTGATTCATGTAAAGTACTGGAGTTTAGTCAACTCCTCATAGTTATCGTAAATCTATAGAATTTAAAATCAATTATTTTATTCAACAAACTTGCATTTTAACAAACAAGTCATGCTCATACTGAATTCCAATAATGCCATCCCTAAAAATACTTTTACAGAACTGTCGTTTATGAAATAAATCATCTCTTTCAGGCGCGCTAGAAGACATGACAAGCAAGCCTCAAACAGTGGACGCTCCGCTCGCGAACCCCATCGGTGACATGCCACAAAACATGTGGAGTGAGGAGTTCATCCGCGAGGCGGCGGCGCAGTTTGAAAGCAATATGGCGGCCATTATGGGGAACTTTAGCGGCGTGCCCGGTAAGTGTGCACGGGAATTTTTCTTTACAGGGTGACTGAAATTGCGTTTGGACGATGTCTAAGCCGAAATATTTCTTGTATCGTTAACACACCTGACTGTAAAGGCCGTTCTTTAGTATTGCCGTGAAGCCCCGCGAACAGGTGTGAACGTGAATGTCTTTCGTGGCAGTTCTTCGACTACCTTTTAGATAGGCAAGTTCGCGCCGTCAATTAACGGTCAAGTGAAGAGCTACCTTTACCGACTAATTTACCTAATTGACTTTACCGTAACGGTAAAGATGATGTCGAAAATGACGGCACACATGTTAAGGACATCTTCATATAATATTTTGCCGGAACGGATCTTCGGAACCTTGATATATGGCGGCTGATTTTAAAGCAAGGGTAGCCAGTTTCCATTGGGGCTGATAAACTTGTGTATTGAAAATTAACATACCATCAAAATTGCTCGCGAACCCCATCGGTGACATGCCACAGAGCATGTGGAGCGAGGAGTTTATCCGCGAGGCGGCGGCGCAGTTTGAAAGCAACATGGCGGACATTATGGGGAACTGTAGTGGCGTGCCCGGTTAGTAACGAGAGAGATGATGATAATGATAATAATTTATTTCCCAAAAACAATTGACAATCAATATTACAAATAAGTTGCTGGAGTCGTCTTTTAAGCATAACAATGCTTGTTTTAGAAATTACTTTTACTTTTGATATTAAAGAGTATGTTATAATATGTCTCCTGTTGGAAAGTATTGTCGAAGAAATCATTAAAAAAATAATCTCTGGATAAGCAGGTCGAAAAAGGCGACTAATCCGAACGTTTGGTGTTAGAACCCAAAGTCGGAATATTCTTAAAAAGCCACCGCGCGCGGTTTTCTTTATCCGCGTAACTTTTGATCCCGTGGGAATTTGGGGATAAAATAGAGTTGGGCTATCAAATTCAAAAAGAATTTTTCAAATCCCATTTGTAGTTTCTGAGATTAGCGCGTTCAAACAAAGAAACAAACTCTTCAGCTTTATACAGGGTGTAATCTAATTACCTTATAAAGACGAACGACTTATATGCTAACACATGAAGTAAATATCTTGGTGAAGTCAGAATTTGAATATCGTGATTAGTATAGATTTCGTAAGCTATTGAAATAAGTAACATATTGTGCCTCAACCTCACCTGTTGGTAAGTGCAGATGACATCGAAAATGACACACGGGTCTAGGAAAGAACTTGCTGTCCATATAATATTTAACCGGCATACACTACCATCGGAGCGGAGATGTTTGCCGGTAGACCTTATATGGAAGGTCATCAATAGACAGATAAACCCTGAAAGGGTCTTGCCACGTAGCGCAGGTCGCTTGCATTGGTCGCGTTTCATGGCACGGTTATCCAGGGGCAGAAGGGCTATTTTATGTCTTCTATAGGGTGTTTCAATTAGGACATCGACCGGCTGGTGTAGTGGTAACATACATTGCCTTCTATGCCAGAGGTCCTGGGTTCGAATCCCGGCGGCGGTGGATATTTGTGCACAGATATTAGTCGTCAAGTCAGGGATGTTTATATATTTCTTAAGTATATCAGTTATCTAGTATCCATAACACAAAGTCTTTAAGAAACTTAATTTGGGCTAGATAATGTTGTGCGAGTGTCAGAAATATTTATATTTATTTATTTGTATAAAAAGTTGGGACAGGTCGAATTCAAAAAGGTATAAAACAGGCTGTGCGTGAGATATCAACGAGTTTTTTCTGTTATTTGAAAGATCCATTCATGCCATTTTGTTTTGAATATGACAACATTTAATTGTCCGCCGCGTCTTCGAATGGTGGAACAAACCTGGGAGGTTCAATTTTTTAAAGACAGACAACACGTAACACATAAAATACAAATATAAGGTACACTTTTTCAAAGAGGGTATTTGAAAAAGTGTACTTTTATATATTGACTCCGTAATTTAATTGCTTTTAAAATAGTAAATTTGCTTTTTTTTATGTGCATTCTGAATAAATAAGCTCTTTACATTGTGACTCTTGAGTGAAAATGTTGTCAAAGCGAAAATACGTGTCTATCGCACTTAAAAGTGAATCAACGATTTCTGTGTGCTTGTGTTGTCATTAAGGGAAAAATCAAATCAAATTCCTGAGAGACAGTTATCAAGTCGATTAAATTGTGAGTACTGTAAGAAATATTTCAGTAGGCAGCAGTGAAATAGTGAAAAAACAGTTATAATACATGTAACAAACAACACAACAAGGAACAAAGAAAGTCCAAAGTTCAATAACTGATAAACTGTCCAACAGCGACATCTAACAGTTACTTCCACCATCTTACCATTAAAATTACAAGCTATCGACCGCTACGGAACGGATCATCCAGCGGCAAAAGGTTAATTTCATTTAATACAGCAAATAAAACATAGAGGGCGCATTGACTTAGTACATCACATGAAATATAGGTGGCGCTATATAATAAAATATAAATGACGCTACGTGATATGAACATATAAAAGGGAAAATAATTTTAAGATTTTGAATTTAAAAGTTCAATATAAAATATATTAAATTGCAAATTACAATAAACTACTCAAATAAACAAAAAAATATGGATAACGTAACACAACGTAAACGAAGGGCTATAATTGAAGACAGTGAAAATAAGTCTATGGAGAGTTTGCATGAAAGTTTTCATGAATTAGACACTACCATCCTAGATTGTACGACGCGCAGCCTGCCTGACTTTAATTTAAATTAATTTATTTTATTGCTTCCATAAAAATTACATAATAATTTTTTTAAGTATAGTATAAATGTAACACTCTTCTATACAATGTAACCTTATGGGCCTAGTGTAGGCACTGCAATGGAAGGAGAGAGAGGGATTTACTGTTTTCCAACTGAAATATTTTATAGGTTATTTAAATTTTTCTTTTAAATATTCGTCAATCGAATAATAACATTTTGTTATCAATAATTGTTTAAGCATTTTTGTAAATATATTATCTTTAGTTTCATTTTTAATGTAATTTGGTAAATGGTTGTATATTCTAATTGACATGGCTAGTGGGCCAGAGGCATGTATATGTAGTTTTGAAGTAGGTAAAATAAGTTGATTTTTCCGGGAGGGCCTGATAGTATATTTTGATGGAACATCATCACGTATTGTATAGTATTCTGGGTATTTTCTGATAAATTTGCAAATTTCTAATATGTAAATGCACGGTAGTGAGAGAATATTATTTTTAATAAAATGCGGTTTGCAACTATCTGTGTTGTTGATATTTACTAGTATTCTTAAAAGTTTTTTTTGGGTTATAAAAAGAGTGGACGCATCTACGCTGCTCCCCCACAGAACCACGCCGTAGCTCAGCCATGCATAAGCATAAGCGTAGTACGTAACGAGTGCAGTTTTCATGTTCGTAGTTTTTCTAATCTCTCGTAAAGCGTATGCGAATCTTGCGAGCTTCAATCGTAATGATTTGACATGAGTTTTCCAGTTGATATGGGTATCTATACTTAAACCCAACAATTTAAATTCTTTGACTGTCTCTATTTTATTGTTATTATAAGTAAAATTTATATCTAAAGAAGATTTTTGATAGGGTTGAAATGTCATAATTTTTGTTTTTTTGAAATTTATTTCCAAATTGTGGTCTTCCAACCAATTGGTTGTTGAGTTAAGCATTGAATTTAATTTATCATTTAGAGCTAAATTACTTTGGCAAGATGTTAATAAGGAGATATCGTCTGCAAATAAAACGCACTTTTCGTCAATCACTGTTGGAAGATCGTTTATGTAGATCAAAAACAAAAGGCAGCCGATAACACTACCTTGAGGTATGGATGCTGTTATTGCTTGGCAGTCAGATCTAACATTCTGGATTTCTCGGGTTAAAGTGTTGAAATATTCGATTTCTACATATTGTTGCCTATTTGTTAGATACGATTTGAACCAGTTATGAGCTATTCCACGGATACCTATGTTGTATAGTTTTTTAAGCAGTATATTATATTTGACTTTATCATATGCTTTACTCATGTCAAGGAGTATTCCGATGGCATATTTCTCATTATTAATTATATTTAAGGCCTCTTGTATGTAATTAAATACTGCTAAGGTAGTTGAACGCTTTTTCCTAAAACCATTTTGAGCATTGTTAAATATTTTATATTTTTCACAGAATTTGTAAATGCGGATGCACATGGCTTTTTCAAATATTTTCGAAGCTGTAGGCAGAAGTGCAATTGGCCGATAGTTGTTAGGGTCAGTTTTTGTGTTTTTCTTATGTATAGGTTTAATTAGAGATATTTTTAACAAGTCAGGGAAAACGCCTTCATTAAACGATTGATTTATTAATAGATAAAAAGGAAATGTTAGTTGTTCTGCGCATTTTTTCAATAGATGGGGTGGAATTTCATCAACACCGTAACTTTTCTTATTCTTAAGGCTCGTTAAAATTTTTAAGACTTCTGGCTGCTCAACTGGACTTAGGAAGAATGAATTTTCAGTTGAGCAGGTAGTAGACCGGCCTTGAGACGCGGTGCCACTGCGAGTACTCTCCGGCGCAGATGCACCAACGGAGGAGAAGAAGTGATTAAAAGTATTTGCTATCTGGAATGGATCTGTTATCTGGACATTATTTATTTCTAACTTTATATTTTTATTTTCCTTAAGAGGTATCTTATTTGTACGTTCGTTAATTATATTCCACATACTTTTAATTATATTATTTGATTTATTTATTTTTGTAACGTAATTTTGTCGTTTTGATTTTAATACAATTTGCTTTAGTAATTTTTCATATTTTTTATAAAAATTATTTAAAATGTCATTATCATTTTTGATCAGAAAACTTTTAAGAAGTCTTTTATTTTTACACGAGACTTTAATTCCGGTGGTTAACCAATATTTTTTTGACTTATTTTTTATTTTGACTTGTTGTTTTGGTATACATTTATTGAATATATTCAATAATGTATTAAGAAATTCTAAATAGTTTTCATTTACATTTTTATCTTTACTAATTATTTCATTCCATGTTATCTTATTTAGTTCTAGTTTAAATAAATCTATATTTTTCTTGGTGTATAATCTAACAACTTTGCACCATTTTATTTTCTGAGTGATCTGATTTTTTATTGTGATATTAGTTGATAAGTGGTTTGTGAATCCGAAATCTTCTACAGTTGTTTTGAAGCCATAATTGAAATTTGTAAATATAAGGTCTATACAAGTAGCTGATGTTTTTGTAATATGAGTTGGTTTTTTTATATGTTGGGTCATTTTATATTCAGACATAAGTTCTAGAAGCCGTAATTTTTTTGGACTGTCTACTAACATATTTGTATTAAAATCCCCGCCTATGATTATTTTTGACTTGGAATATTTTTTATTAATATATTTTAATATACAATTTAATCGTTGATAAAATAAATTTTCCTCTCTTTCGTTCCAATACAGGGAAACTAACAATATATTTTCTATAAATAGGTAAGCAGCACAAACTTCAATAACATGCTCTATGGACATGTCGCTAATCTCGCGGATTTCCTCGCTCTGTATTTGTTCTTGAAGAAGTATACATACTCCGCCGCCTGTTCTCGTTTCTCTACAAAAGGCTGCCGCAGTCTTGTAGCCAGTGAACTTGAGCAAGTCAAGTTTAGCAGTGGTCAGCCAAGTTTCGGATATACAAACTGCTTGGTATGTAGGGTTTTGATCTAGGAAGGACTCTATTAGATATTGTTTATTATATATGCTTTGTAAATTTTGATACATAACTTTAAAATAGGAGTCAGTTTTTGTTTCGAAAGGAATTTTGTAATTTATTTTCATTGAGCTTATTGTTATTTGAAATGCTTGAGTTCTCATTGCTAGTCTCTTTATTTGAAGTTTCCATGGAGGTTTCCAGTTTTTCACGATAATTTTTGACTTCAGCATCTTTTAATTTTACTAACCTTCCTTCTATGAAGAGCTCGTTGTTCCTTATCACTGCGTAGAGTCCTTTCTTACGAGCAGAGAGCATATCTTCTCTCATTAATTTGCGCTTTTCCCGTGCAGGCTTATCAAGAAAGTCTGAAATTGACAAACGCGTGTTTTGGAAGTAATATGCGCTATTCAGAAGATATTTTTTCATTCTTTTACTGATTAATTCAATTACTATCGGGCGATTGTATCCTTCTCTATATTTTCCAATTCTATGAATTTCTTCTATATATCCCATTAAATCTATTTCTAATATTTCCCTAAACATTTCTATAGCTCTATCATGCAAATAATTTTCATTTTCATTTTTAGATTCTAATAATCCATACAAGACTATTTTTTTAATGTTATTTTCTGAGGAGATTTCCTGTTCAAAATTTGTTTTAGAGAATTTGGATATTATTTCCTTTATTTCTCGTTTTAAATTTTCATTTTCTTGAGTGATATTATTTATAGTTTCTTTTATGGTATTTATTTCAGATTTTCTCTCTTTATTTTCTAATTTTAAAAAGTTTGTTTCTTTTTTTATTTCCATGTTTATGTTTTTGATGGCTTTATTTATTTCCAATTGGATTGTATTTTGTAAATCTGTTATTATTGATTTATTATTCTCCTTTAACTGTGTGCTGATCATTTCTTGTAAACTTTGTAGTAATTGTTGTGTTTGTTCACTGGTATTTGGGGCTGTTGCAGGGCTATGGCTATCTATAGTGTCTCCTAGTGCACTTAGGTCTTCATCGGAGCTCAATGAATTTCCGCTTATTGAAGTGGTATTTTTCTTTCGGAACGTTACGTTACCTTCCGTGGGTAGAGTAGAACATTGGGCTCGAATGGGGGTGTTCGTGTTATTTGTTTTCGGCATATTACAATAACAAGCAGGACATTTCCAATTATTTTTGTGTTCTTTTTGCATAGTATTGTAGAACCGTTTGGTACTTACGCGAGCACAATCTAAGTCGTATGAATTTTGACAATACGCACATTTTAAATATTCTTGTTCTAGTAAATTTTGGCGGCATCCCGCACATAGTGTTTTTTTAGGTGACATCTAGCGAATAAAAGGTGTACTAAAATGTCTTGGTTCAATCTTTAATATGGTTGTCTTAGTAAATCGAATGTACGTCACAGTACAACCTTTCTGAGGTAGATGGCGCTTATCTTAACAAATTCGATTGAGTTGTTTACGATATCTTTATAACAAGTATTTTAGGTTATAATTTATATAAATTTATCTTTCTCTTGTATAATCACCTAGATTTTCTTAATTTAGACTTCCTGTACACCGTTATTAATATAGCACTGGCACTAGTTTGTATTGTAAAAGGATTATCACACTTTGTTTACGTCAACAATTTGTTATTGTTTTGTCTATTTTTCCGTTTTAAATATGGTTTTTACGTTTTCTTCTTTCTTATTTACTTTCCAAATTGTTTATCAAGTAGGAATAACACTTGTTTGAAATATTTTACACACTGTTTACATTGATATTCAATTTTAATTCAAGACTTTACTAACAACTCGGAAAGAAGAATTGCAAACTCTGTATACAGAAATTCAAAAATTAAAGATTGAACTGCAAAGTGCCCACGACGAAATTGATAATTTAAATATAAAAACTTGCCACCTAAAAAATACAATTGAAGATCAACAAAAACGAATTGAACTACTAAAAAATATATCATGCAAAGATGCAAGAGTTATTTCAACGCCATCGAAAACTCTAACACCGAAAGGATCATTAAGAGCACCCCAATACAAAAATATATATTCCATTGTTAACCGATTATCTCCTATTCACACTGACAAAGCTGTACAACACAATGAAACTATTAAAAACATGAAAAAACAGAAAAATTCACCATTATCAGCTACTACGAGTTTGGTACCACCTGTTACTATAAGTTCGCCATTACTTATTACTACAAGTTCTCCATTACTCACTCCTGCGCACTCACCACAATCAGCTACTACAACAAGCCGACACGAAGAAGAAAGTGCACAAAACAATTCGCAGATAACACAAAAAAAGCCACCCAAATCCCCGATCACCGGAGAAGTCTTGGGAAAGGACGACAACTCCTCCAGCTCGAAAAACATTCCCAGGATACTAGTTATAGGCGATGAACAAGTAAAAGGTTTAACAGGCATACTCATTAAACAAAGGGAAAATAATAAGTGGAATAATAACTATAGTTCTACTGGATTTGTTTTATCAGAAGCCCCGGCTGTAGAAATAGTTAAATATCTAAAAACGATTAGCGAAAAATTAAGCCCAAATGACAAAATTGTTATAAGAATGGGATATAATGACAAAAATCCATATAATATATTAGCCAATCTTAGTATAGCTTTAGATTTATGCTCAAAATGTAAAACTTATGTCATACAAACAAATAATAAATATCTGAATAATAAAAAACTAAATGAAAAAATTCAGCTTATCTGTAGTACTTTCTCCAATGTAAAATTTATAGAAACTCAAAAAAAAGTGCATCATTCCCACCTTATAAACTTACACATGTACAGTAAACTAATTAACCTAGATATAGACTCCTGTGACTACGAAACTCAATTCCTAAACCTTAAAAATGTCAAAAAAACAACAAAAAATATAATACAATTAAAAATACAAAAAAAAATCACTCATTACGGAGGTGTAGCCCTGCTGTGGAGGCGAAGTGTCTTTGCGAATGTGAACGTGATTGAGTGCAATAAGCCGCGTATATGTGCTAATAAGGTAATATCTAATGAAAGGTATTTTCTAATGATGTCCGTTTATATGCCTACTGATGAGAAAGTGAACCTAACGGAGTTTACGGATGTCCTGGGTACGGTGAGTGCAATTATTGACAGTTGTAGTATAGATTGTGTTTACATAATGGGGGACTTTAATGCCCACCCTTACGAGCAGTTCTACTATGAGTTACAAAACTTTTGTTCAGATCAAGAATGGTCATGTGTAGACTTTGATATGTTAGGTATAGACAGTGGTACGTACACGTATGTTAGTGAAATAAATAACTCTAAGAGGTGGTTGGATCATATTTTATCGAGTAAAGCTGCACTGAACTCCATTCAAAATGTGTATGTTTTGTATGATGTAGTTTGGTCTGACCATTATCCGCTAGCAATAGAATGTAACTTACAAATTGTTTCGCCTAAAATAATTTATAAAGGAAATAGTCATAATAAGGTCTTGTGGGGAGAGAGAACTTCTGAGCAGATAGACTTTTATAGGCAAGAATGTAATCGTAGGTTAAGACTCGTTGACTTTCCACCAGTATTAAGTAATTGTTGCGATAAGATTTGTTATGACAATAGTCACAAAATCGTTATTGATAATTTATATAGTGATATAGTGCAGGCCCTTACGGAATCTTCTATAAATATTGTTAAGAGAAAAATGACAAAAAAGAAAGTAGTTGCCGGTTGGAATAAACATGTAGCAGAAGCGCATGGAATGGCCCGGCTTAAATTTCAATCGTGGGTGTTGCAGGGTAAACCTGCATCCGGTGTTTTGTATGACGAAATGAGTGAGACAAGAAAAATTTTTAAATCACGCTTAAAATGGTGCCAAGATCATGAAACCCAAATTAAAATGGATATTTTAGCCGCACATCACTCTAAAAATAATTTTTCTTCTTTTTGGAAACATACTAATCGGTTGAGGTGTAGGCCGGGTCAACCCGTGAGCGTAGATGGTATTAGTGAACCTGTTGGTATTGCTGATATGTTTGTAGATCGTTTCACATTAAAATCCCCCCTCGGGCCCTCAAAATCGACGTTGGATGCTAAGCTCGACGTGGAAAAGAAAATAACTTTTTCGGTCCAAGAGATAGCTAGAACAGTAAAGTGTATGACTAAGGGTAAATCACCTGGCCACGACGGGCTCAGTATTGAACATCTCAAGTTTGCCGGCCCACACTTGCCTCGAGTATTATTTTTGTTGTTCAATTTATGTTTATCTCATAGTTATATGCCAGCCGATATGATACGAACGATAGTGGTGCCGATTGTTAAAAACAAAACAGGTGATCTTGCGGATAAGAATAACTATAGGCCGATATCAATAGCAACTGTAATTTCGAAAGTCTTTGATAGTATGCTTAACATGCAGTTAAATAATCACGTGAAGCTGCACGATAATCAGTTTGGTTTCCGATCTAAATTGTCGACAGAAAGTGCTGTGCTGTGTGTTAAGCATACTGTCTCCTATTATGTTGAGCGGAAAACGCCAGTCTTCGCTTGTTTCCTAGACCTATCGCGGGCTTTTGACCTGGTTTCTTATGACATATTGTGGGATAAACTACAAAAAGCAAACATACCTACAGAACTCATTAATATGCTAAAGTACTGGTATGGAAACCAGGTCAACAGCGTGCGATGGGACGGGGTCCTGTCTAGACCGTTCAGGTTGGAGTGCGGGGTGCGGCAGGGGGGCTTAAGCTCGCCCACGCTCTTCAATCTCTATGTGAATGACCTCATTGAGGCGCTGAGTAGCACCCGAGTCGGTTGTCATATAGACGGCGTCTGCGTCAATAACATCAGTTACGCGGACGACATGGTGCTGCTGAGCGCGTCAGTTTGCGGCCTGCGTAGACTGGCGTCAGTGTGTGAAGAGTACGCCAAGTCCCATGGCCTGGTGTACAATGTTAAAAAGAGTCAAGTAATGGTCTTTGGGGCCGGGAGTAAGGGATATGATAGTATACCATCCCTTAAAATAAACAGTGAAGAAATAGAACGAGTATATAAATTTAAATATCTTGGTCATATCCTGACTCCCGACCTGAAAGACGATGAAGATATTGAGAGGGAACGAAGAGCGTTGTCAGTGAGAGCTAACATGTTGGCCCGCAGGTTTGCACGTTGCTCGCGGGAGGTGAAATTGACGTTATTTAGAGCTTTCTGTACGACTTTTTATACATGCAACTTGTGGACTAACTATACTCAGAAAGCTTACAACGCTCTTCGCATTCAATATAATAATGCATTCAGGATGCTGTTGCGGCTGCCCCGCTTCTGCAGTGCGTCAGGGATGTTTGCCGAAGCAACAGTTGACTGTTTCTATACAACTATGCGCAAACGATGCGCGTCCTTGGTGCGGCGTGTGCGGACGAGCGGTAACAGCATCCTGAATATGATCTCAAATAGATTAGATTCGACATATTTAAAGCACTCCTGTGCCATTGCGGGGGGAATGATGCAGGAGTGGCTTTTGTAAATTAGCCTGTAAATTGTTTTGTTTAAAGTTTTTTATGTACCTAGTTAAATATTTATTAACATAGTCTGTAAGCATTTATATACTAACAAATTGAGTCTTTGTTACTTTTAAATAAATCATTCATTCATTCATTCATTCATTCATTCATTTAGTACAGTAAACACGAATCTTTTAGCAAACCAAAATATAAATAATAAGCTTTTTCGTGCCTAATGCAATACCGCCGCAAACTCCCACACAAACATCAAAAAAAAATTTTCTCTTACACCAAAATATTGCGGGTCTACTCAACAAACAGGACATAATTGAAATCACCTTACAACAACTCAAGAACAATAACAATGATGTCAATTTTTTATGCCTTTCTGAAACATTTGTTCCATCAGGTGAGGAAACAAATATTCATTTAAATAATTTTAAGGTAGGGTCATCTTATGGTAGAGAAATGCAACGTAGAGGGGGAGTCTGCATTCTGGTGAAAAAAAATATAGAGTACAGTGAATTAAAAATAACAAAAGAAATGGCTACTTCAAAGGTATTTGAATCTTGCGGGATAGTTATAAAATCAATTAATCTAATTATAATATGTTTGTATCGGACGCCTACCTCAAACGTGGATACATTTTTGACTAAATTGGACTCTCTATTATTTAATTTAACCAAAAAATCTAAAAATAAAATTATAATTACAGGTGACTTGAACATAGATCTCATGAAAAATAATAAATACTCGAATGCATTAAAAAGTTTATTAAAAAACTACAACTTGATTCCACATATTGTAGTACCAACTCGAAAAAATAGTTGTTTAGACTTGATTATTAGTAACATACCGGAATCAATAGGGAAAACTATAAATCTTGGCTTGTCTGACCATGAAACTGGGCAAATGCTAGAATTCTCGGCAAAACTGAAGTTCACTAAAAACCAATGGTTTGAAGAGAAAAGAGAATACAACCGCGAAAACATCAATAAATTCATAAACTGTATACAAGCCTTATCTTTTTCTGAGATATTAACTGAAAATGATCCAGATCAGGCATTTTCACTATTTCATGAGACGATTGTGTTATTTCATAATCTATGCTTTCCTAAAATAATCGCTAAAATTTCTGCTAGAGCTGGCAAAGCAAGATGGATCACACAAGGTATACGCAAAAGTTGCTCAAAAAAAAGGAGGCTCTACTTTCAATACATAAAGTCATCTAGGGATAAAATAACTTTAAAAGAAAACTATAAAAAATACTCAAAATTACTACGTAGATGCATGATAGATTTACAAAAAAATTGTAATAAAAAATATATACAGCGATCAACAAATACATGTAGAGCGGTTTGGAATTTAATAAAATCTTATAACTGTAATAATAGCATACATAAAAACATTGAAACTATCATTCATGACAAAAAACTACTGGAAAATCCTATTGACATTGCCAATGCATTTAATGAAAACTTTATAAATTCTGAAAATTTAGATTATAAAACCGACATTAAAAATGATATAAAAAATTTACCAAATACAATTTTCTTACATCCGACAACGCCATCTGAAATTGAAAAAATTATTAACTCCCTAAGCAATTCAAATGCGGTTGGTTATGACGAACTACCGACAAAATTATTAAAATTATGTGGTAGAACTCTTTCGAAACCTTTATCCCATATAATAAACTTAATATTTAGAGAAGGAGTTTTCCCACAAAGGTTGAAATACGTCACAGTAAAGCCTATATACAAAAAAGGGGACAAAACAAATATAAATAACTACAGGCCTATTAGTCTAGTTCCCATCTTATCAAAGGCTATTGAAAAGGCTCTGCTAGTGAGATTAGAAAGTTTTTCCCAGAAATATAAAATCATAGCGCAAGAACAAAATGGCTTCCAGAAAAATAAATCAACTAGCCTGGCGTGCTTTAATCTTATCCGATCCATAACATCATCTTTAGATAGTAAGACACCAATAGTTGCCCTTTTCTTTGACATGAGTAAAGCTTTCGATCTTGTACATCATGATGTTCTACTAAATAAACTAGACAAATATGGTTTCAGAGGAACCACGCATAAATTACTGCAGAGTTACCTCTCAAACAGGTTCCAAAGAACTGAAATAACAAAACTCGGTCCAAAACCTAATAAAAAAAACAAAGATGTATATTTTAAAACCTCGTACACATCAGACTACAAATTAAATAAATTTGGTGTTCCCCAGGGAGGAATTGCCGCGCCGTTTCTTTTCCTAATGTACATAAACGACCTGCCTAAGGTAACAACTGAAGACATAATATTATTTGCTGATGACACTACAATTTTAATTAAATCTGACGATATGGACAATTTTGAAAATAAAATAAATAAAATAGTAAATGACGTAATCAATTGGCTAAATAAAAACAAATTAAAGGTAAATGTTGAAAAAACAAGAATGATGCAATTTTACACAGACAAATCTAGGCCACTAAAACTACACATTAAACACGATAATAAAGTAATAAAAGAGGTTGACTCCTTTAAATTTCTTGGCATTACACTCGACTCAAATATCAAATGGAAACCCCATATACATACTATTTGCTCCAGAATAAATCGATTCGTATTTGCTCTACGACGTCTGCGAGAAGTAGCGTCTTTAGAAGTGGCAACAAAAGCGTACCATGGATATGTTGCCTCAGTATTACAATACGGACTAATATTGTGGGGCAACTCAGTTGATATAGACACGGTCTTTAAAGTTCAAAAACGTTGCATTAGAGCATTGTCCAATATACAGAGTACGGAGTCATGTAGGCCATTATTTAAAACCTTAAAAATATTGACTGTGACAGGACTATACATAAAACAAATATGTTTATTTGTCAAACAACATCCAGAACTATTTAAAACACATAAAGAAGTAAGAGAACGACTACTTAGGAGAAACATTGACGAAAAGCTAATTATGCCTAAATGTAACCTTACACTTACTATGAAAAACGTTTATGTCATGGCTATCAAAATTTATAACTTTTTACCAAATGATTTCAAAACTTTGCCATTGAATAATTTTAAACATACAATTCATGTGTGGTTAGTCGAAAAGTGTTTCTACACAATAAATGAATATTTCCAATACAAACATAATGAGAAGAATAATTTTGTAATGTAATGTTAAAAAATATATATAACTTAAAATACCTACTTAAAAGTTTTATGACTTAAATTATGACATAGTAAATCCATTGTTGTATTCAATTATCCTTAATAAAGGTATGTGTTAAGTGTTGCTATGTATTTTAAAATGTAATTTAATATTTAACATTTAATTAAAATAATTGCCCACAACTTTTAATGTTAGTAATACTTTAATCTATATTTGAACGCCGAAATGGCAGATTTTTCTTTGCACTTTTCCTGAACATTTTGTAAGACCCTATGTTATTACCGAAAAATCTCTCAAATAAAATATATTTCATTTCATTTCATTTTCATTTCATTTCATTTCAACAATCAACAGGCAGTTAAATCCATTTTTAAGCCTAAATTGAAACATATGGATATGATATTTTCTTGTGAGGGTTTTTAAAGTCTCCAATGACCAATAAGCCACAATAAACTGATACCCTCAAAGTCGACATAACCTAGGCCATCATTCAGTTTCAGTAGAATGAATGCAGCGGAGTCATTGAAAATTGGACTTCGACCGGATCCGTGCGAAACTGCGGCGGACATTCGAATTATGTTATATTAAAAACCAAATGGCATGATAGGACCTTTCAAATAAAATAATAATTTCGTTAATATCTGACACATACCCTGTTTTATTCCATCTTGAAATCGATCCGTTCTAATTGAAAGACCCTATAGTTGACAAAGATGTTAAGGTGACATATCGAAAAAGTGCATTGACTTTCATCGTATATGTACTATGAGAACATGACAAGACGAGCGGATCTGAAATTTTGATATGTGTAAATTCATATTTTTATCTATACTTTGGTTGCTCAAAAACATGATTTAATGATTTAAACTCGATAGTTTTTTTTTTTCCAAAAATAAGTCTGAAAAAATACTTTTTCTTAAATTACCATGAAAGCCATATGCCTAGAAATGACTTCTATACAATCTTCAAATTACTGTCCGAACTATGGTTGCTCTAAATTGACATAGCATTTACCATTATTTCTTTATCGATTTTTGAAACGATTTCAATATCTGGGCGGCGTCGATGGTCGCGATTTCTATGCAATACGCGACCTTATGTGTTAAAGTGCTAACATTTCAAAAAAAACATTTCGATGTGCCGTCTAAAGGCCACAAACCACCAAACTTGTTACTGGATTTCCTATACGCAAAGCTATTTGGTCCATGTTTCCTAAAGCAGTGTGGTGGTAACATGCCTCATCGACACGTATTTAAAAAAATGTGTATTTTGATGCCATTACTTCTTATCGCTGTAATGACTTAACGCATTTGAGTAGAATTTGATACAACATTTTTCTTTTATATATTGTAAGGTTAGGACGTTTGTCTTCCATGCCACCTGATGGATAGTGCGCATGAAGACTATGGTGTTACACATCCATCCACGAGAAACCTCGACACTTAAAAGTTCCAGGACTGTAGTGGTCAGGAAAAACAGACGCAGGCAGATTGTTACACACCTTGGCAATCCGTACCAAAAAGGAACTATCGAAGCGTTTTGTTCGACTTCTTGGTAAATCCACTATATGTGGATGGAAGTTCTGTCTGCGTCTGGTAGTCCGGTGGTAAAAAGGGGTGGGTTCAATTTGATGACATTGAACTACTGCGTAGGGTACAAACTCACAGACAGAGATAGCTAATAATAATTGTCATTCTGTTTCAGAGGACCAGATCTCCCAGGAACAAATAGCACAAACATTCTCAAAAATGGCCGGTAAGTTGTTGTTTTTGCGCTTAACTAGATTCTAGTTGTGGCTTTGTTTACTTGATAGATATTAAACTGTCGCAAGTACCAAGCATTGTCTTAAATTTTCATAATTCATAATCTGAAATGAAACAATATTTAGCCGGATTTATTCAAATCAAATCATTTTATTGCGTCAAATATGGCTTACATTTTGGTGAACGGCTCATATACATACAGATCTCATACATCACTGTAATTCAGAATGCAATAACACATTCCTACAATCAATAGAAAATTTACATGAAAATTACATGATAGATATAGACTTGAAAAGCAATAGAAATACTTTAGCAGTTTCAATCATTACATTATAATATTCTTATTCCAATTGAAATTCTATTTTATTTATGATACTTAAATTTATAATAACATAGTCATAAATATTTACATAAGGCGTATCGCGTATAATTATACTTTGCATTTTAACTCGTCTTTTCGGTGTTTTTGTAGACTCCGTAGTTACGAGAGACTGGCTCTCTGTCTAAATATTAAATATACGCCATAAATTCGGGTAAAAAGTGCAGGTATCATTTAAGTTTAACTTAAACACACCTTTTCATGCCTCTTTCAGAATCTTTGTAGCAAAAGATTTTTTTTTTTTCATATAAAAAATACATTAATTAGAAATTAATCCCAATTTTATAGCTGAAAATTTCCTTGGTTTGAACGGCCCAATCTCTGATGATAGGTTAAGTCGCGTGGGACTCTAGATTTAATACTCTAAGGCGCCAAAAGTTACGAATAATAAAATCTTATGATTAGTAATACGTAGCACACCCTATAAGTCATCATCATCATCACAACTCTTTGTAATGAGCCTACTGCAGGGCATGAGTCTCTCCCCTGGGTGCAGAGGAGGCCATAATCCACCAAGCTGGCCCAGTGCTGGGTGGTGGATGCCAGAATTTTCAGGGCGCCTAGATGGCTTCTGACAAACCCTAACGACTACTGTATACAATTTATACAGCACCCGGGACCGACTGCTTAACGTGCCCTCCGAAGCACGGAAGTCGTCGTGAGAAATGAATGGTCGGCGGTCACCCATCCAAGTACCGACCGCGCCAAACGTTGCTTAACCTGTGATATCGTATGATACACACAGTAACCACGGCGCCACGACGACTTCATACACACAGTAACCACGGCGCCACGACGACTTCATACACACAGTAACCACGGCGCCACGACGACTTCAACCCGATAAGTATATTTGCAGAATTAACCATTAGTCAACTGTTTCCCCCGCAGAGGCGGCGGCCGCAGTGCTGAAGCCGGGCGAGGACACGCCCATCGCCACGGACGACCCCGAAGTCAAGGAGAAGATTGACGAAGTGAGTCATCTCAACTCACTCTCATAGGGAATAGATGGATATTAATTAATAGACAGTTTACAATACATATTTATATTCTACAACCCGGTCACATTATCTAGAGACCTGGCGTCGATGACGTCATGCCGCGTCCGCGCTCTGATATGGTGCGCAAAACAAGCATCCTCTAGTAGGATATTATTATAAACAATAAGATTTCCAAGAAAACAAATATTGTGTTAATTAATTAAATGTAGGTAATAGGTGAAGAAGAACGGGGAGGTGAAAGAAGAACGGGGCGGGAGGTTCGCATTCCAGCGAGGTCTCGAGATAATGTGACCGAGTTATAGGTACCAACCTAGTTGGATACATGGTATCTCATAACACAAGCTTTGCTTACTTTGAGGCCATGTAGTTGTATGATTGTCAGGGTTTTTTTTTTTAATCGAATGCATAGCTCACCAAATTTATCCACATTTTAAAGTTTTTACTAAGACTTTGGTTGATGGAAGCCACAATTTTTATATTGTTTAAAATATTGTTTTCTTTTTAACAGTCAGTTGTAACATTTTGCTTTAATTTGTAAGTATAACGAATCTTATTGCTAAAAGTACGAATATCTATTTGAACTGTATTTATTTAAGCAACTACATACGCTTAGCCTGTTGCCCAGTACCTAATTGAAATCAAAATAAGTTTTATTGAATTTTTATATTTTTTTTATGTACAATCGCGGCCATTGCCGCCTGATCACTTTTGAAAAATGTCGCATAAACATTTCGGCGGCGCTGAACTATTTCACTATCTATTCTATATTTTGAGTCCAAGCAAAAATGAACTTAGTGGTGGTCAGGCGGAGATGTCTTCGACGGTACTTTTTTCCTTGTCTCTTTCTATCGGCGATTTAACCCGCTTTTGAAATCTAAATCATGTGATGGTAAGTCAATATGAGGTCGAAGATGACTCTTCACATGTGTGTAGGAAGGAACTGGTTCCTCGTTACATATTGCCAGAACCATGATATTTGGCGACGGCTTTTTATGAAGGGTGGTCGCTAGCCAGCCCTGAAGAGATCCTACCATAAAGCGGAGTCGGTTGTATTTGTTGCCTTTTTTGACTTCTCTTGGGGCGGTAGGATAAATTCGAAATTAAATTGTTAAAGACTTTCTCTCGTGTTCCAGGTGTCAGCCGCAATATCTCAAACCTTAAAGAACTTGAGCACGAACTCGGAGACGCTTCAGACGCCGATGACGGACGCGGACCTCGCCAATATGTTCGGCAACTTCAATATGGCGGACGGACAGGTATACTGAGCTCACAATTATATTTATATTATTATTATTAGCAAAATTTATTGCATCAGGCTTTACTTTGCGAAAATCCATAACGACTACTATAACTAAGTTAACTTGCTAATTCCGCGACTCCAAAGCATTAGTAATGCAGGATTTTCGTGCGTTGGTTCACCGCCCTCCCTCCCTTAAGAAGCAAGGAATGCAATGATGATAGCAGATGAATAATGCTGTAGGTATCTCATTTAAAAAAAAATATATTCACTATACGATCTTCTAACTAGTTGTTGGAGTCTCCTTTTAAGCAAATAATGACTGTGCCAGGAGATCCCGCTCGTTCATAAATCTTAAAGTCAAGTCAAAACCTGAGAAAATGTATAGCATTCGTACATGTAGGTAATATCTCTGTAACTTGAACTGTATTTCAAAATAATTTAAATGTAACATTGTGACATTAAATTAAAGATATAAAAAAATCAAACATTTACTTGATACATTTAATCATTTTCTGTTCCACATCACTAATTTTAAATAAAGAATTAGTTGAACTGTATTTGTCGTAACATTGCAGGACAACAACATGTTCGTTCCTTTCATGCAAGGTATGATGCAGTGCATGCTCTCCAAAGAAGTGCTGTACCCGTCCCTCAAGGAGTTAGTGGACAAGTACCCCGCGTGGCTCGCCGACAACAAGGGCCGGATCGACGCCGCGGAGTACGACAGGTACTCACACTGATACTTCAGTTCATCATTTCATCATTTTGACGACCGGCTGGTGCAGTGGTAACATACATACATTGCCTTCAATGCCAGAGATCCTGGGTTCGAATCCCGGCGGCGGATGTTTGTGTGATGAACACAGATATTAGCCGTCAAGTCGTGGATGTTTATATGTTTGTTTAAGTTTATTCTAATTAAAAATATGTATGTTTATATATTTCTTAAGTATATCAGTTATCTAGTATCCATAACACAAGTTCTTTAAGAAACTTAATTTGGGCTAGATAATGTTGTGTGGGTGTCAGAAATATTTTATCATTCTCTATTTCCTGGATATAAAAAGAGACTGGTGGACCACTTTTGAAATTCAAGGACGTGATAGTTTGAGATTATATATGAAGAGCAAAAATATAATTTTAAAAAAAGACGTGTGGCACTCGGAGACTGCCGCGGTAAAGCTATTGCATAGCATTTTTTTATCAACTTATGCAATTATAATTATTTATTTATTTTATTAATGCAGTTATGTTTGATCTAATATGAAGTTCCACAAGTTTCTAGTAGATGGCGCTGATTGTTTATTAAAGCCCGCATGTAAAGTTATGAAATCAAAGTATCACCGCTGTGCCGGTCGGAGTGGGGGGTGTTAGGTTTTTTTCGTTACGGAATTTCTGGATTCGGTCCCAACGCTCAAGGCCCGCGATAGGAGCTATGCAATAGCTTAAAAAATTATTGATTATTTACTGAGTAAAGTTAAAGTTAAAGAATTGATTACGCAACGCTAGCGTTGGCAGCGATCCGCGTGCCAGGTCACGTGCCGCGATCGACTCAGTTGCATGTAAAGTAAATAGTAACATAGGAGTATTTTTTTTTAGGGAATTCTGGTAAAAAATTAATTACGTGCTTTTATTGCAGAATTATGATCAGAATCGAGTACAGAGTGCTCTCCTTGAGTATCTAAAATTTGTGACCAGTCGCCCTGTATACAATTTTCAAATTCTAATGAGTTTATTGCGTCATAGTATGCTATACAAAATAGATGTTATACATAAAATAGTAGTCCTACATACTACACTTGAAATAAGTCAAATCGTTCACAAACTGAACTGAATTCCGAAACCACCACTTCGGAAAGTAAATCTGTTGACAAGAAGTGACCAGAAACTGAATCATCTTTTGAAATACACAATAACAGCTTACAGCCAGGGGGTTTATTCAGATAATATTTTACATAACTTTTGCTTTACAGTATCTTCTATCTTTAAGTCTATCTTAGGGTCTTAAGTCTATCTATGTAAAAGGTGTATTTATTTTAAATTTACTACGGAAAATTTATTAAGCCTACTCGTCGCCCAGGGGAGAGACTCACAGGCTTGCAGTGGGCTCAATACCAAATGTTGTGATGATGATATAGCTTTTTATTTTATCTAATTACTTAAGAGCCCGCCGCTCGCGAAACCAAACTCATCATTGGGTTCGGCAAAAACATTTGCTATTTCACTCAGCTTCACACGCTTCTCACGGAAATCAAAACACGAAATATTAAAAACATGCTTTTTGGACTTGTGTTCGTAGGACAAACTTAGCTGATTTGTATTCAAAAAAGTTACTTACTTTGAAAAAGTGATAAATAAACTAGGTCCTTACAACATATACCTTTAATATGTTCTTATATAAATTATTTATGCTTAAAGTTGCGTTAAAATAGGGGTTGAATGTGGATTTTTTAATTATCATTATCTCATATCGTTTTCTTTAAGCATTATTCTGACTAACAACAAACTTTAACATCGACAAGATCAAACGATATCATGCAACTTTTTTGGAGTTCATCAGAAAATAATGACGCTATGAGGCTCCTACGTTTGTATGGAAATATATGTATACGAGATGAACATATGTTAAGCGGAAAATCAACGCCATCATGGTTCACAAAATTTATTAGTATTGTGTTGAGGCTTTACCATTTCGACTTTTTATGTTCCCTTATTGTTATATTGTCTTAGGTCTTCACGATTCAGAATGCAAAATAAAATACTTTTTAACCGGATTTATCGCGTATAATTTATAGCGAGAGTCGCTCGTGACCACGGGGTCTGCAAAGATACCGAAACGGCGAGTTAAAATGAAATATAAATTAGAGTCTGGCTAACGAAAGTAGATTTCAAAGTAGATTCAAAGCCGTTTTACTGGTGTTACTATTATCAATCGAACAGTTTTTGGTGCTTTTGGTAATTGATATATTGGAATTTTCTTTTTTGAGAATGAATAAAAAAAATGGAAATTTAGATAGTTTCATAATCAATATAGGAAACAGCGATACCAGTGACTCTGACGATTCATTCCATATACAATTCTGGATTCAGATTTTGATTACAATGAGTAGTAACAATTATTGTAATAATTGTTTATTTTTAAACCTGATTAATACTAGTTGCCTATCGTTTTAATAATATACTTCTCATTAAAAAGTAGGACATCATCATTTTGTTACTTTTTACGATACTTTAATAAAAAAAAACTAGTGTTAAGTTTGTTTAATCCATGTATTTCGTACTATTGTCGGGGTTACCATGATGGGTTTTTTTTTTATATTTGCCGCGGTTTTTCAGTCTCTACTTTCACTAGCCAGACTATATACGCGATAAATCCGGTCTGGGAGCGAAAGAAAAACATAGAATGTACCAGCTGCTTCTCTTCCCGGGCATACTGTAAAATTCAGTTACGGGACGGAGGTTTTATTGACGTTTTTGTGTCACTGCAATAGTCTCCTTCCATCAGTAGAATACCTATAAATTTTGTCAAAAGTGACAGCGGATGGTTTTATAGCGTCTGGTGTTCTGCCTACCCCATTAGGGATACAGGCGTGAAGTTATGTATGTATGTTTTCTTCATTTAATTTACTAAGATGATGATGCTCGTGGGCAGGTTCGAGAAGCAGCTGCAGCTGATGAGGCAGGTGTGCGGCGAGCTGGAACCTGAACAGGAGGGGGACGCGGAGGATGTCAAGAAGAAACGCTTCGAGCGAGTGCTGGACCTCATGCAGAAGGTCACTCCACACATTACTTTGTTTTACACAACATAACACAAGGAAGTCATTCAATCAAACAACTTATCACATCCAGAACAATTATTCATACAGTGTGTTAGGTATTTTCCGATGCTTCACCCACGTATAGTATGATAAATTTTATCAACAAAATACTATACAATTTTCACATTTTCATATCGCCCGGATACACAAAAGTGGTCACATTAGAAAGATGATATTTGCTAGCATTTAAAGTAACCTTTGTTAAGAAGTAATGCAAGTTAGTCCATGAAATCCTTTGGTTTAGGTTTTATTGTCTACTACAACAAACAAACACAAAACTAACACAAGAAACATAAAATAAAACAATTATAACAGGTCTCGCTGCATGTTAAATTCCATATTTATTTGTGATGATTAAAAGGTAGAAAAACAAGTTTATTTAATAAAATATGTCTTTCCACAGATGCAAGACCTAGGGCAGCCCCCCACGGAGCTTGTGGGCGACATCGCCGCGCCCCCCGCCGCCTTCCCCGCGCCCCCCGCCGGCGACCCCAACCAGTGCACGGTCATGTAGTGATAGTGTGTACTCCCACACGCTCATAGTGATAGTGTATACCTGCCGCGAGTTCATAGTGAAAGTGAAGCAATATAGTGATAGAAGATTAACGAAGAAAACTGTGTTCAAAGGCTGCTTCTCTTGGTTTTTAAACTATCACAGTTATGAACCTTTAAAGCAACTTTAGAAATAGGATATTTATCATGACGTGTAATAATTATGAGTTTTCCGTAGTTTGGCATTATTGCCTATTTAAAGATAGGTATGAATATGGAATGTAAATATCCTATTTTTTTACATAATGGGAAAGTTAATATGTATGCAATTTAATGAATACAATTTTGTATATATTATTCATGTAATTATTAGCCACGTAGCTCTTGATTCTGTGGCAATTTCTTAATAAAATAAAACCTACCTAAAATCCTGAATAATACAACATTTAACATTGAAATGATAGGTTTAATGGTTTTGAGTTTATTCAATACAGTTAATTTTTCCTTGTTGAACCAGTTACGACACCTACACCATTTAAGTTGCATAAGTCCTGGTCTTTAATCCTTAAGCAAATGGTAAAGAAAGGTTGAAAATTTCCTAAAAAATCTTTTATTATAAACTTTTACGTGTTAATTTTAATAATTTAAAGTTTTAATTACATATTAATAATGTTGGAGTGCCTGAAAAAAAATGCCAAAATTATAAATTTTTTATCAAAATTTTAGTGTAAAGTTAATGCAATTATGTTTATTAAATAAAGATTTATGTAAAGATTATTTTAGAAAGAATGAGGCAATTTTGAAAAACATCTGATGATATTTGTATGATGCAAAGTCTTTGGATAATGGACAATAGAGGTACCATTATGTTGGTTTGGCTTACTAAATGTCACTTTTAATGTTTGATAAATCACACAGATTTAACTTACCTTGAAAAAAAATTGCTTTGTAAACCTATTAACACCTTGTGTATAAATTCTGTTGAAAAACAATATGATTTATGAAGAGCCAAGACCAATATCTTCAGAGTAATAGAGTTACTAACTGAATTAAAAAAGAAACTTTAAAAAAAAATCTGTGATTAATATTACCCGCACTTTTGTAAAGGCAATCAATTTGTTAATTTATTGCCGTGAGAAGCAAGTTTTATTGTGCAATGTTGACTGTAATGTCATGTAAATTATGTTATTTATAAAGCAGATATAATGTGTGTTATGCTGTAGTGGTCTATGTAAGATAGTTATACAATTGTGTTCGGGTGTGCTTTAGTTGTTAGTGGTAGCAGGGTCTCTTTAAAGAAGGAGTTAAGGGTGGTGTACGATCAGCCTTGAAAGTCGCTTGCTTAGTAGATTTGTACCTTTTCTAAGAATCATATTAAAATATTGTATTTTTAAAGGATTTTTAATAATATTACTATAGTTATGTGGTTTTTTATTAAGTTTGTGGTTCGGCTGCAGCGTGAGAGGTCTTGCGGTGGAGTCCTAGCCTGGACAGTTTAGTAAAGAAATTATTCTATACTGGATATTCTTAAATTGTGGTGGGTCACTTTCGAAATTTGAGGATGTGATAGATTGAGATCATACATGAAAAGATAAAATAAAAAAAATATATTAATTATTTACTGAGTAAACTTAACTTGAAGAATTCA
The DNA here is from genome assembly GCA_944452665.1 of Stenoptilia bipunctidactyla. Lineage (NCBI taxonomy): Eukaryota > Metazoa > Arthropoda > Insecta > Lepidoptera > Pterophoridae > Stenoptilia > Stenoptilia bipunctidactyla. The sequence goes on from OX101750.1 coordinate 16,314,990, forward strand.
TCACGCAACGCATGGATACACTAGCGCACATAATAATAATATAACTCTTTACATATAACTTTTTTCACATACTACTTTCTTTTACAGAGTTGTTGCCACGAAAAAACACTTTACCCTACTTTTTTGATTCCTACTTTTATTACATCATTATGATCAGGATTGATCATATCTAAAATTTGTCAACATCACCCTGTATACCGCAGTTCCGCTGTGTATACTTTGAAGCTTACTTTGAAGCCTCATCCTGTCAATTTCGGTTATTTAATAGTTATTGAAATATAGGGATAAAGGAATAAAATATGGCTCGAGGCTGTGATGGCAATTTGATTGCAACCCTAATAGGAAGGACTTTGACAGTTTGGTTATGGGATATCAATTTATTCAGTTGCAATAAAAATAGTCAATGTGACTATATAATATTAGGTATGGTATATTAATAAAATGGTGAGTTTGTTATATGAATGTGAAATTTCATTAAATATTACCTTATATTAATTTTAAGCACGTCCTTAATAATTGTATTGAAATATACACTGATTATTTAAGTAACAATAAATAACTAATAACATATCTATGTATAGTTAGCTTGAATCTTAGGATTTTGTATGTTCGTTAGTGTTGGCAACTTTTGATGCGGCTCGTACACTGTCCTTACAAACCACCATAATAAAGAATATTGTGTTGGATATAAAGAACTGTCATTGAAATCATTGGAATAGCAAATACTTTGTTGTCAAACTTAGGCTGTGTTGCGATTTGCACAATAGATTATAGCCTCTAGGTATAAACAATGAATGTCGAAAATTAAAACATTTTCTTTTGGACTCTTGGTAGAATGCCATCAGTATTTATTGTTTAATAAATTAAAATGTATGACGTCAAGAGTCTAATCAATGGAGAAGAAAACGAAAAGCTCTAAATAGATGTCGCTACATACGCTTGACACATAACAAAATATCAAATGAACAAGTTGTAATCGAAATTGCTTGTTCTGTGTTCTATTTTGGGGTAAACCTATAAAATAATATAAGCACATGTATCAAAATATAAAAAATGTTGACCGTAATATGTACATTTCCACAAAAGTTTAAATCAAGTAACATCCACAAGTTCCGCATGTGTAGATATACTTAGAGAAACTGTGGTATCCATTTTCTATAAAACTTATGACTACGCAATGATGCATTTCTAATTTTTTGATCAAAATCACTATAAAATTAACTTTTACTATGGTATTTGACAGTTGTTATGGGTCAAGCGTAATCAGCGCCTCTAGTGGAATAAGAAGGCAGTTTTCTACTCCATTGAATAATCAAAAGTTTATTTTCCTTGTATTGTGAAAGATTACTCAATTTGAACTTTAGTACGTCAAAGATCGATCGGGATAGATTCCCGCACGAAACAAAAAAAATGTTCCGGGTCTGGGCGTTTATCTATATATTTAAATTCTATATATTTAAATTCTGGGTTCCTCCTTGTTCGCTACTTGGAATCTCATAATACAAGCTTTGCATACTTTGAGGCCAGGTAGTTGGTGCGATTACCTGGGGATTTTATTTATTCTTTTACTCAATATAAGTATTGAGTTTTGACAGTTCTTTAGAAGTGACGGCAAATTTATACTTGTGTTGTGATCACGCTTATGTAGCCTTTAATAATACGGTCTGAACTGTTTGTCGAAGTAATTAATTACAGCCAGCCTGAGGTTGATAGCAATTTGTGTTCAACATCTGTATAGTGTAGGGCAAGGTTGCTTGTAGCTTTAGGTACAACTGTACTCAGCTGTTATTTGTTAATAATCTGTATGATTTGTTATTTATGTTATGCATTTTATAAGTCTTAAAGCACATGGTATGTTTTTATGAAAATAAATTTTTGACGGTTTATATTCGGTTATTTTATTTTAAATTATTCATTCCATTACCCAATGCATCGTCCCTAACCACTCAAACGTCCAGGCGACTAGAGCAGGGCTGCAATTCTTCAAATAACATTAAGCGGACCGTACGGCAACCATCATATTGCGACTCCATGAGCAAAGTGGCAAATTTGGCATTCTCTAAAATTCATAGCCACGGACCAGTAGCATCGGATCGGAAAGAGTGATTGAAAACAGATTGAATATACGTTCCATTTGACGCTGTCAACGAAATATCATGCTATACATTTTAGTTTATGAATGCGGGATACATTGCTAAATGAAAACTAGATAAACAAATTGATACTTTAAAGATACTAACTACTCACATAGTCCATTTATATCATGCATAAATCCTGTCAATAGTATTCATATAAACAGTGAAAGAAATAATATTTTTAGCATCTGTGTGTAATGGAACGTACTTTAGTGGGGTTGGCAACTGCCGAAGTGGCGCTGTAATAGTTCTGTCTATAAATAAACAAAGAGGTTTTTGTATGAAAAGCTGCAAAAATATTTAAATAATATAAAAAAGACGAACTGATGTGTCCCAAATAGTTCTGAAAATGGTACCCACCAATTTCCTTAAGATGAAAAAGTAAAAATACTTTGGCTGAAAGCAATCCGTCGTCTAAATTTTGTGCCTAAAAGTGGATCGAGGTTATGTCGCAATCATTTTAGAGCAAGTCAATATCTAATGCTTAGCAAATATACAGGTAAACACAACCGTGTAATGAAATATCTAATATAATATAGATTTATGAACTGCTAGCCTATTCCCTTGCGTTTTTACCCACGCAAATCCCTATTCCGTGGGAAAACATTCTTTGTCACTTATCATCATTTTCAAGGCAATCTCTGCAAAATATTTACACACCAGGTCCAAGGGTTTGGTCCACATGATCAAGCTTGTTTCATTTACAATCTCTTCTCACAGTTTAAGGTAATTGAAAAATTGCTATTATATTTCTGTTTTTTGTTTTTTGTAGGGGTTGAACATCAACATAAACATTTGAAAAAGTCAGCAGTGCCTTCTATATTCTCTTGGAATTCCAAATCAGTTTCAAAGTTCGCTGCAGTCAGAGAAGAACGGTTGAAAGCTCGAAACCTGAGAAAATGCCAGTTTCCTAAAGCACCTTCTTTGCAAAGTACTAAAAATATTTTGCCTTCATATGAATCTGGAGATGGAAATGTTGCTCACAATGTGGAAATTTTAACATTGGAAGATCTGTCTCATGAAAACCTTAGAAGTAATCACAATTCCATGAAATCTCCAGAAACACAGACATCAAACATCTTGAGAATGTTTTCTACAGACTTATTGCTGACTGATAATGAATCAGTGAATTTTTATACAGGCTTGGAAACCTACCTGAAATTCTCATTACTTTACTAATACTTTTAAAAATAATTATCCTTCCACAAGAATAATAATAGACGGAACAGAAATTCCTATTCAAAAACCTAGCCAACCTGATGCCCAAAAAGCTTCTTATAATCAATATAAACACAAAAATACCCTTAAAATATTAGTTGGTTCATCACCTGGAGGGATGTTTACCTATTGTTCTGGAGCATATGTTGGATCGAAAAGTGACCGCCAGATAGCGGAACGCAGCAACCTTTTGGAAAGGTGTGAACCAGGAGATAGCATAATGGCAGACCGGGGCTTCAATGTGTAAGATTTGTTTGCTGGCAAAGGTGTTGGAATAAATATTCCCACTTTTTTAAAGGGAAGGTCCCAAATTCCTGGACTATTATTGAAGCAAGACCCGTCAACGAGTCCACATTGAAAGACTTATAAGTTTAACAAAAACATACAAAATTCTTACAAGTGAGCTTAATCAGTATTATGTACCTTTAGGGTCAAAGATATTTTATATTTGTATGATGCTTTGTAATTTCAGGGAAAAAATTGTGAATATAAATAAACTTATTTAAACTTATAAAGTTGGGATTTTTTATTTACTCATTACAATAATACAAAATCATAATCAAATACTGGTTTTAATATTTATTTGCTGAAATTTTCATAATTATAGTACAAATATTTTTTTAAGTTCTACTTTAAAGAAATTTTCATAAAAGTTGTTGAGTTTTAAGATCATTTCTTTTATAAATGGTTCATCTCTGTAGACATATTTTCAACTTTCAAATCTTTGTAACTATACAATACTTCCTATTGGAGCAGTACAACTGCCCTTGAATTTGGTAATAATTAGGTGAATTTGTCTTTCAAGTTATAATGCCATTTACTTCTTTTAAATATGGTACACTGAACGGAGTTATATTTTGAGATCTAGTTGCATAGGGACACTTTATTTCTGGGGAAGCTGCAATATGCTGTCTTTCCTTACTAATGAAAAGCCCACAGGGTTCAGCCAAAAGATCATAAGTATCACAATATTTTTTTAATGCAATTTTTTCATTTATAATACCATGATTTGTTGCTCGAGACTGAAATGTATTCTTTTTTTGTATTTGTTTGGCATAACTTTTCATAGTAGTGTCTTTTAGATGACATGTGGTATAAAAATTGCTAGCAGTCGGTCGCTTCTGACGTTGTTTATACCAGATATCATTATTATTTTGCTCTCTAGTTTTTTCTTCAATTTGCTTGATTTGATCATCAGTAATTTCTGATACCAGCAAATCTTTAAGGACTCTGACTTTTGGGTCTTCTGATGTGTAGCGATGGTCAGACTCCAAGCCATAGGGATTGGCAGGTTCAAACAGTTGTTTGATAGGCATTGAGCTGTTAGGGAAATTTAATATCAAACTTCTAACTCTGTTATTATACCCTCGAAGGGGGAGGTGCGGAGCCTTGTAGTTAGTGAGGAAATCGAAGATAAAGTTTTGAGGTGAGCGTTAATAAATTTTACAAGGATAGGATGTATAAGGACTTTAGGGTTAAAAGGAAGCAGGGGAAACTACAGTATATGGATCGTCAGACTGGACGCTAGGATTTTTACGGGTAAAAGGTTATAGCCTAAAGCGTTTTTCTGCAAAGTTTCACATTGCGGAGATAAGTAGTTTTTATAAAATTTAAGTTTGAAATTCCATTAATTCAATTAGTTTCAAGCTAAAAAAAACAAACATAGAGTATAGAGTAATTAATACAATCACTGATTGATTTATGTTGCCTGTCATTGCGTTTAGTTTCAATCACAGTCGTAAAATATAGTTTAACGTTTTTGATATAAATAAATAAATAAACACATTCTATATGAAAATTGTAAATAAAAGTATTATTATTTTATAAATTACAACTTAAAAAATATTTAATTAATTAACTTAATCTTTTTTTTTATAAAAAATTATTTATTTATATCAAAAACGTTAAACTATGAGTGAAACTAAACGCAATGACAGGTGACATTGTTCAATCAGTGATTGTATTCATTACTTCATGTTTGTTTTTTTAAGCTTGACATTAATTGAATTTCAAACTAAAATACAAAAACTCATCTCCGCAATGTGAAACTTTGCAGAAAGACGCCTTAGGCCTTAACCTTTTACTCGTAAAAATGATATCTTAGAGTCTGACGGTCCATATACTGTAGTTTATCCTGTGTGTTTTCAGTACTACAATGAATATAAGTACCGCCTAATTAAAAAACTTATGAAGGAGAAGCAGAACAGCTACTGGTAAATTACCATAGGAACAGTTTTACTGTCTAACAAAGGCTGCACTGTACGCAGATTCAAATTATCATTTGTTAAAAGCCTGCATAAATTAGTGCTATTGAAAACACCACCATCTGATATTCTGCCTTCCACTCCAACATCAAAATAAAGTATGAAGCATCTACTCAAAGTCAAAGTGAAAATAATCTTTATTTCGTAAGTATTTAAATACATTTGAAATAAGTCAAACAATGTACAAATTGAACTGAATCTACCACCACTTCGGAAAGTCGATCTGTTGAGAAGAAGTGGCAAGAAACTCAACAGCAATCATCTTTTAAAAATACACAATAACAATTAACAACCAGGGAATCCCATCTTCTTGCATCTGGATATCTTATAGTAATTTTTTTTATAAAACACTTATCCTCGAATCTATCCAAGGGTTCATCTTAAATATTTTAAAGATAGAAGTAGATGTAGCGATAGAGGTGAGAGAGAATACAGATAATGTAGATGGAGATGAGGATAGTCGTGGACAGAGACGGGGAAGTCAGAGTCAAATACTAAGGCCATTAGCACAATGCTAAAATGCTTTTTTATTAATAAATATTATTTTTAATTGAAATATTCAACTGCCACTGTAGTTAGGTTTTATTCTATGTGCTTTCCATCTAATGCTCCTATATAAAGTGATAAACTCCAATGATACTCAAAATCTCTTTAAATTATTTTCCTTCTGAAAATGTAGGCATCTTAAAACAACATAACAAATAACAATTTCTTTATTTCAGATAACTGTTGCTGAAATTGAACAAGAAACGAAACACGTTATTCCACAGCCTTCAACTGGTACATCTGATCAATAATTACTCATCTGTATCTCTTAGTAATATAAGGAGAGAGCGGAGTCTCCTAACACAGGTTTATACTTAAAAGGAGACTTCTGCCATTTGTCAAGCTAATGTGTAAAGATACTGAATAAAGATTTTTCAATTTTCAATTTAAATTTTTTCAAAATCCCAACCCTGGTCCAATTTAAAAAGAAAGTGATGTTCTCACTTTAAATTTATTAAGAGATGCCTCATCTGAATTAATCAACAAACAAATAAGACAAGTTTGTCTCTTGAGAGGAAGTGAGTTAAGGGAGATAAAATGTGAAAATCATTTAGTAATTTTGTAAAAAGAAATTATGGATAAGACAAGATTGTCTTTAATGGAATCTGTAACACTAATCAAAGTAAAGAGAATACTGGAGCCCCTTTATGTATTGAAGAAATGGAGGTTTAATTAATTGATACAAAAAGCCATTAGTTGATATAAAAAGATTGTTAATCTCCTGAACCTAAGTCTAAGAAATCTTCATATGTTCACTTAGTATAATATGTATGTAAAACGTGATTGAAATGAAATTGTAGGCTAACTATTATTAAATTGCAAATTATATTTTATAAAACAGGTACCGCAGTGACCAAATGTACTAGAGGGATTAACAATACCTGAATTATTTTGCATATTTTTTATGTTATGAATGCAGTTACTATTTTCATTTATAGGTTAGAGATTATTTAGAAGTACCTACTTGAGTGTACTATTAAATTTGTTGTTAAATAAATATATACATAACAGCTTGTTTGATCTAGACATATGTACATCCTTCTATACCAGAGGTCCCGGGTTCAGAATGGGAAATTTTGTGATGAACATAGCTATTTGTTAGCAGGTCATGAATAAGGTTTATTATATGTATTTAAGTTTATTCTTAAATTAAATACGTAAAAAAAACTATGCTATTTATATATTTCTTTAGTTTATTTCTCCGTTATCCAGATTCCAGAAGACAATTTCTTAATTTATACTTAATTTTGGTTGGATGATGTGGTGTGACACTTTTTGTTTATTATTATAAGGCTAATTAAAATGCATATATATACTTAATATTACTATTGTTCATATGATTATGATTATGTCATTAGTGAAATTTGTTGTAGATTATAAGGTTAATTAAAACCCATATTATAAAATGTTCTTATTGTTTTTATTTACTTTCACATATTCTGCTACACCCGTAGAATGGCTTTACACATTTAAAGTATAATTTAACTGATTTAGGACTTAAAAATTCTACATAAATACATCATAAAAGAACAAAAATCACCACTTTCTAAAAACCTTAAAGAAACCTTAAGGTATAAATGTTCCTATTGCTTTGCTTACTTTCACATATTCTGCTAGCACCTGTTTTACAATTTCACCTGCTTTACACACTTCAAGTATAATTTCACTGATTTTGGACTATGAAATTCTTTATAAATATATCGTAGAAGACAATAAATATATAAATGTTTTGTGAGACATAATAAAGTTTATTATGCAGTTTTTAATCACACTTATTGTTGGAGGTGTCCAACTAGATTTGAACTCTTAAGGAGTCCTACATCAGGGGTAGGTGCAGCCACAATCACAAAGGACTTCTTAAGAGTTTGAAACTAGTTGGGACACCTCCGACAATAAGTGTGAATAAAAGCCGCTATAACTTAACAACAATAGTTAAATACATAAATAGATTACAAGGTTGATAAAAACGCATATTATATAATGTTCCTATTGTTTTAATAACTTTCACATATCCTGCTAGCATTTGTACAATGGTTTTAGACACTTCAAGTATGATTTCACTGATTTTGGACTTTGAAATCATCAATTATAAATACATCATAGAAGAAAATGAATCACCAGTTTGTAAAAACCTTAAGTAACAACTAATTTGTCTGTTGGTGGTATGGAAAGCCTGTACCTTTTGTTCCTTTTCTTTATATCATACTGTAATAAAACCTCAAAATCTTTTGGTGATATGTATTCATGAAAATGCAATTTTGTTTCAACAAATTTATGAGTTTTTTCAGGTCTTGTTTCTAGTAGGTAGTAAGTACTTAATTATCACTCAAAAGTAATAAATCTTCAACACTGAAATCCAATGCAATATGCAGTTCAATTGTTTAGGCAGAGATAAAAAATCAGTAGATATCCACAAATTCTTGACTACTGAATTATTATTACTGAATATTGAATGTTTTGTTGTCAAACTTCTTCTTATTCTTCTTCTTATTTACGGCAATTTGTTTCGGGTTAGCATTATATTCCATTTGACAATGAAACACATTTTGTTTTGGCAATATAAACGCATTCAGATACATTGACAGAAAACATTGTTTAGGGCGATTTACGTTTCTAGCTGATTATTTTTCGGCGGCGGTGACGTTCAGCATTCGCCAAATATATAATAGTTCACAGCAAACGTGGATCAAAGGCCTCATACTCAATTAAAAGAAAAATAAAACATTGTCACGACTGAAACAATCCCTCCAGTACGTACTGTTGCTCAGTCTTAACCAATCTTCACCATTCTCATTCCGAACATATTGAACGAAATGTCAAATAAGTACCAGAATACGCATTACAGTATCAATTGGACTTAAAGCGACACACGATTGAACACCAGAATACGAAAACAGTCCTAACGTTGTTCACCGGTTAACCGCTGGTTCTTATTAATTTGAAGAATGCCAAATCTGTCAAAAAATACAGTTCTATGCTGATTACGCATGGTAGGTAGCAATAGACAGGAGATGCCCATTAATTGTTTACTGTAGGATATATGTGGCAAACGTGCGATGAATTTACGGACATATCTTTATTTCTTTCTAACAAGCGTACATTTGACATGAGTGAAAGACTCGAAGTCAAATTCTTCCTTTCCTTTTTTTGGTTTGATTTTCTTTTTACGCTATGTTGTCAGCTTGGTGAAATGCAGTCGCCATTTTACTTATACGTTTGCGTCAGTCAGTGTGTTTTGTTTACTTTCAGGAAAAGTGCAAAATATTCGGGATTTTTTAGAGATTTGACTATGAAATGCTTTAGTAAATATCAATTTTATAAGTTTGATTTTAATTATTGTGTACAATATGCATAAGTGTTCGATTTTAGGTTGTGGCGCTAAAAAGTCGCAAAACATAAGTTTACACCAGTAAGTTAACTCAAATTCTTATGTTTTGTAATTATTTGCGTATAACATCATCTGGTTTACTGTAACAAGTACCTATAAGCGATAATAATTGAGTAATAGTGAATGTTTAGAAGGTTTTAAATTTATAACCTTGATTCCTAGTTACCAAATGTAAACATAGTGATGGGCATCCGTAAACCGTCTTTTTTATCGATATTTTTCAGATTTCCCACTAATTTAAATATGCGGCGAAGGTGGATAAACGCAATTGGATTAGAAAATATAAGCCCACGTCATAGGAAGAATTTTATATGTTCATTACATTTTGAGGATGATAACATCAACAGAACACTTGGACTCATCAGGCTAAAAGATGATGCAGTACCCTCACTTTACTTATCAGTAAGTGTTTTGAAGAGAATTGTTACTTTGCACCTCTCTGAAAATTTTTAAATATAATTTAAATTACATAATCATCGAAGGATATAACTTTTGCATGATGATAATTAAAAGAAAATTTAATTTTTGGAGAATTGCTATTTATTAATACAAACTTTGTATTCATTTTCAGTCTCCAACTATTACTAGTGTTCGGAGCGTGGCTTCACAGAAAAGAATCCCACGCTCAGCACTCGCTGAAGTAAGTGAAATAAACTTCAAGTTTTCATGTGACATTCCGCAAAAGCAACATTCTTTCATTCCATTTTTTTTTCAACCATTTTTTTTATTACAGTTCACAGACTTGAAAAACCAGGTCATACCACAAAGTTCTGACCAACAAGAACCAAAACCAAATTCAAGTCACGATAAGGTTGGTTTTACAATATAACTTAAGTAGTTATTGATTCTAACTTTTTTTAGTAGTAGAATGAGTGAAAGATAGCGTGAACTGTTTGTGCATAATTTCCTGAGGATACCAGGCGTTTCTAACTTGTGTTTATTAAATAAAATATTTTTCTTTTAATATTTTCAGGCTTATCAAAATGAAATCAAAATTATCAAGTTAGAAAAATTATGTGACAGATTAATAAAAAAAATAAAAAATCTGAAACTTCAAGTATATCGAAAAAATAAGAAAATAGCAGAACAAAAAGATGTCATGGAGAAATTAAAAGCTGAAAAGTTAATAACAAACGAAGAGTGCAACATATTGAAAGAATGTGCTGGACCTCAGGATTTTTTGAAAAGACAGATCGCAAAGACGAAGGGTGAACCGCTTACACGTAAATATTCCGAAGAGATAAGAAAATTTGCGCTCACGCTTCATTTTTTTTCACCAAAAGCCTATGATTACATCAGGCAAGAGTATAACACCTGCTTGCCTCATACACGCACCCTTGCCAAGTGGTACCAACATGTGGATGCTGAGCCAGGTTTCACCAATGAATCATTTTTAGCTTTAAAAAGACAAGTCGAGCAAAGCAGTCATCCTGTCATATGTGCCCTCATAATTGATGAAATGTCAATACGCAAGTCATTGACTTGGGACTCTAAGTCTAAAAAATATTACGGTAGGGTTGATTGTGGACAGAATATTGATTCTGACCAAGTTGAAGAAGCCAGTCAGGCACTTGTATTTTTAATTACCTCCATAAATGGCAGATGGAAATTGCCCATTGGATATTTTTTGATAAATTCATTGACAGGGCAACAAAAAGGCGAATTAGTAAAATTAGCATTGAAAATGTGTGAAGAGGTTGGTGTTAAAGTAGTTAGTTTAACAAGCGATGGCCCTATAGCAAATTTTGCCATGTTTTCCCATTTAGGTTTTGATTTTTTCGCAGACAAAACCGTCGCTGAATTTAACAACACACTTTTACATGCTTTTATTGATCCCTGTCATGCATTGAAATTAATTAGAAACGCATTTGGTGAGCTAACCATATTTTATGACCACCAAAATAGAATTATTAATTTCAGGTACATTGAAATGTTGCAGGAGCTACAGGAAAACAAAGGCCTACACCTTGCCACCAAATTAAAAAAAGCTCACATTTTTTTTTATAAACAAAAAATGAAAGTTCGGTTAGCAGCACAAATATTCAGTAGGTCTGTAGCGGATGCCCTCGAGTATTGCCGCGACAAATTAAAATATCTCAACTTTAGGGAATGTGAGGGAACTGTTTTTTTTATTAATTTAATGAATGACGTATTTGATGTTCTTAACAGTCATTCTTTATATGAACCGGGTTGGAAAAAAGCTGTATACCCAGGAAATTTCGGTTTCGTTATTGCATTATTTCAAAGTGCAATAGATTACATACGACTTTTGAAACTCCCTTCTGGCGAACTTATTGTTAACTCAAGAAGAAAAACTGGGTTTATCGGTCTAATAATAGACATGATTAGTACATTGTCTTTATACGACTATTTAATAGTGAAAACAGATATGTTGAAATACATACCATTGTACAAAATAAATCAAGATCACTTAGAACTTTTTTTTTCACAAGTTAGAGCCAGAGGCGGTTTTAACAATAACCCGAATGCTTTGCAGTTTAGGGCAGCATACAAAAAGTTATTAATTCGTGCGGAAATAAGAGATGGTGGTGTTGGGAATTGCGTTCCACTGGAACAAATTAGCATTCTTACCTGCGGTAGCCATTGTCCAATTGATAACCTCAATGCCATTACAGCGGAAGAATCCTTTTTGGAGATAGAAGAAGACCATAGTGATCTTTATGATGAGTATTTGGCTTATTTGACGAAAGAAGTTGACGAGTACACTGAAAGTGCTTTGGAATATATAGCAGGATTCGTAATTAGAAAACTTATTAGTAGACTAAAATGCCATAAATGTTCGATCTTATTATTAGGCGAAGAAAACACCAATACGTTGATTTATAAAAAATCGCGAGGTGGATTATTATATGCTTCAAATGGTGTTTTAGATGTAATTAAGAAAACTGAAAAATTACTCTCATCTCATTTAAAGTCAGATAAACACAGAAAACCCGAAAATTATTATTTATATATTTTTAAATTTATGACAGAATATTATGACACAAACAAAATGTTTGTCATTTCAGAAGACACTGAGCATAATGTTCAACATAGGCTTATGTTGATTAAAACCATCATCAAAACATATTTGGACTTGCGATATAGGTACTTTGGAAAACTTTCTTCTGACCGCTTATCAAATAGACAACATTTTAATAAGCTTACTTTATTCAGAAATGAGTAATGACTTTTTGGGTTATTCTTCTAATTTCACTTTAAATTATATACCATTACCTACCTACTTAATTTATTTATTTAACAGTTTATGTACACAAAGTAAGATACATTATGCCGATGAATGATTTATACAAAGTTAGTAGGTACAAAAGTTCTGCTAATAAAAAAAATCTTGGGACTGGAGAGTTTGATTGAGGAGCAATAATAATATGTGTAATTTAATTCTGGTTTTTCTTTATTTTGCCACTGCGTTTTCATCAATTTCTCAGCCTTTTTAATAATTTCTATCACACTGCTAGAAGCATATTTTTACCCTCCCCTTGTTTTTTTATAAATTAAACTATTTGTATTTTCGACCCCGAGTAATAGAGAGGTGCATACTTCACACTTTATATTAGTGAGTAATTTTTTAGTAACGAATCCTGCAATGTTTTTAAGGATACTATCAGTGTACAGATCATTATCTTTTAAAATAGTTTCTAAATATTGATCGTGTAGATCGCTATGATCTTCTGAGATTTCAGCAAATCTTTCCTTTTCTGTGACCTCATTTAGAGCTGTTATTGGGTTTTGACTGCTACAAGTCAAAATTGTTATTTGCTGCAATGGAGTACGATTTCCATACCCCGGATTTCAGCTCTCACTAATAATTTTCGCAGTATGCAGCCCTAAATTGTATAGCATTCGGATTGTTGTTAAACCCTCCTCTCGCTCTTACAGCCGAAAAAAACAGCTCTATGTGATCTTGGCTAATTTTATAACATAGGATGTATTTCAATATTTTTGCATCTTGCATAAATAATTGTATAGTGCCAGCGCACTTTGCATATTTATTATCATAGCAATAAAACTAGTTTTCCTTCGTGATTTAATTAATAGTTCACCAGAAGGCAACTTTAAATTTTTCAGATAACTAGTAGCACCTTCAAACAATGCTGCTATTAAGGCAATATTAGATGGGTACATGGCATTTTAAAATCCTGGTGGGTAGATGGAATGGCTATTTTATACATCAAAAATGTCATTTATGAGGTTTATAAAGTTTATAGTACCTTCATAATCTTCAATTTTTTTTATTTTAATTTACTTCTATAGTAGTCCAGAGCATCGGCTACAGAATTACTAAACAGTTGGCTAGCTAGTTTTACTTTCATTTTCTGCTTTTGAAAGAATATATGTGGTTTTTTAATTGTACTAGCCAGATGCAAACCTTGTTTTTCTTGTAGTTCAAGCAACTCTTCTAAATATTTGAACTTAACTTTTCTTCCACAAGGATCTATGAACACTCTTAATTCGCCAAAAGCATTCCAAATTAATTTTATTGCATGGCATGGGTCTATAAAAGCATGATTAAGCGTGTTTCATCGTTCAAAACTGGTTTTATCCTGGTTTCGAAGATATCACAGTCGATATGTGAAAACATGCTAAAATTTGCAACAGGGCCATCACAAGTTATGTTCACTACTTTAACACCCACATCTGCACATAGTTTTAGAGCAATATCAACAATAACACTTTTTTGCTCTCCTGTGAGCGATGTTATAAAAAAGTACCCAATGGGTATTTTCCACGTTCCATTTATGGCAGTTAATAATATAACGAAAGCTTGATTGGCTTCATCAACATTATCACTTTCTAGATTATGTCCATACTCAACTCTGCCATAATATTTTTATTTTCTTGATCCCATATAAGCGACTTTCTAATGGCCATTTCATCAAAGATTAAGGAACACACCACTGAATATTTACTTCCCAAAACTATGAGCTTCAATGTATCAAATGCCTCTTTTGTAAAACCTGGTTCACAGTTAACATTTTCGTGCCATATTATGAATACCTATTCAAAATGTTAAAGATAAGTTTACTATATTGTCTCTAAGTGACCTTGAAATTGTACTTATCTTATTATCTGTAAATCAGACTGTTTTTTATTTAGAAATAAGTATTAAAAGTTAAATTTTATTAATATCTATTCAAAATGTTTAAGATAAGGTTTAATTTAGTGTCTCTAAGTGACCTTGAAATTGTACTTACCGTATTATTTGTAAATCAGACTGTTTTTTAATTAGTAATAAGTATTAACAGTTAATTCAAAATGTTGACACCTGTTCAAAGATAAGTTTACTTTAGTGTCGCTAAGTGACCTTAAAATTGTTGATTTCAATACATCAAAATCTATTCACAATGCAGGTGTTTTATTTGGTAATTTTAAATACTAATTTTAACCATACAGAATGACTATAAATAGAATATCGAAAGAATATGGATAGGTATTATAAATTCATACGAGCTAACGTATCTACTGCTTCCAAGTTGGAAAAGTCTTGTATTAGGTTGGTGGCCGTATTGATAATTTTTTTTAGGTATACGAGTACCTAAATAAATAAAAAAATATTTCTGACACTCACACTACATTATCTAGCCCAAATTAAGTTTCTTAAAGAACTTGTGTTATAGATACTAGATAACCTGATATACTTAAGAAATATATAAACATACGTATTAAAATATTACATACATATTGAGTGAATGCATATTTTTATTAGAATAAACTTAAATAATAAACATCCATGGCTTGACGACTAATATCTGTGTTCATCACACAAATATCCGCCGCCGCCGCCGGGATTCGAACCCAGAACCTCTTCTGGCATAGAAGGCAATGTATGTTACCACTACCTCATAAGACAATTGTTTTTTATTATTACTAAACAGCGGATTAGAACATGAAAGTTAGGTATAATATATCGGGTGTCCAGTAATTAATGGATAACCCAGTAGTGGTAGGTAGAGGAGCTAGTGACTGCTTAGAAAAAAAATCTTCAGCAAGTAGGTCTGTGTTTTTTAAATTTGTTTGAGGGAAATCCCTCATTTTCTAACTAAAATAGCCATATTGGCCACAAGTATCAGATTTTGTTTCTTTCTTTTAATGAATAACAATTTTGAATAACCACTAAATAAAATCAGAATAAGCAGAATTCCTTTGTTTAAGAAGCGCTAGAACTTTTATTTTTGTTTTTTCATAATTTTGTAGACACACTTTGGAACCTCTTCGTGTAAAAAAAAGTAAGGAGACGTAAGTGGCCAACTTCTCAAAAAATTGCCTCATTCTAAAGCGATATAACGTTTACTATTTGATTAAAAATATAAAAGATATTGATAATTTAATGTGTTAAGAGCTATTTTTCGGCAATTACCTAAAATTGGATAGAGTTATCGTAGTTTGCGATTTTACAAAAATAATGTAACCTTATAATGAAGTCACTATTCAATGAGAGATATTGGCTATTTTAGTTACAAAATGAGGGAATTTCCTAAAAAAAACATCTATTTTTTTTTCTAAGCAGTCACTAGTTCCTTTACCTGCCAATACTGGGTTATCCATTAAGTATATGTACACAATGACTACGAAAACTTTATCGATATCGATATGTAATTTTAATTAGGGCTCAACTCTTCAGCAGCCATTTTATAGCAACTGTCAAGTGTTTCATGGTTTTCATTCTAAGGGCATCTCCTGTCTATTGCTACCTACCATGTGATTACGACTCCATTGACTCATTTGTAAGCTTAGAGAATCGAGACCCAGCCCAGCGTCATTGCCGACTTTGAAACGAACTTTTAGCTATGATACGTTTAGAAAAAGGTTCCTTGTTATTTTTGTAGATGACTCTGTAATTAACTGTATCGTCTATGACTCTGTATGAAAAAATGCGTCTACGGTAATTAAAAACCTTAGGCCTTGCCATAGAAAAAATGAAATGCCAAGCGTCCAAATTTCAGGTGTCGCAAAATTGACTCGGTAATGGACCTTGCTGCGACGAGTTGAATATTTAAAATAATACTGTTTTTATTATATTTCTGTGCAAGTATTATATATCAAAAGAATCCTTAAGATGTCATCTTTTCGTATTTTTATAACTGATTTTAATCTAAAATCTGTAAAAATGATTTTTTATGTGATTAATTCGACTCGCGAAAACTTCGCCTATGTATGTCAGTCTTAAGTTAGGTCTTAAATTAATCAACTTTTAAACCCATTACACATTAATTTAAAAAGTTGAAATTAATTTAATAAGATTCTGCATTTCATTGGCTTTCTGCAGGCAGTTTTGATTCCAATATAGGCAAAGTAATCTTTCCGTATTAAGCGTTTTAGTCGAACTAGTCGCGGCCGAAATATAAAAAAATCTTGCTCGCGGGGTCGGGACGTCCAACGCTATTATGGCCGCGTCAGCTGGACGTTTGAGTGGTTATAAAACCCGATGAAACATTCTAACCAGCATTCGCGTCATGTGGTCGCGCAACTTGCATCGTCCTATTGAGGGCGACGACGCACCGCTCAGCGCTTCATATTAGCTCTTAAAATTATCACCATCATGGTTCATTATAGAAAAGCATTGATTGATGGCCACCGTATGGCACTGCACCGCGCCATCTCACGGCGGCGGCGCCGTGCTGTTATACGGCATACTTTTCTATAATGAACCATTCTTTTTTTCCGCCAAGGAAGCGTTTGGTACCTACTAAAGCAAGCTCTAGCAGGAGGATGAATCCTGTTACGGACGAATGGGCATTCTTTATGCTGTTAACCCCAGTGGCTAACTAGGATATAGAGTGCCCAGACAGTGTGGGGACCGAAAGTTCAGCCACGAGACTCACTCAGATCCGGCTGAGTATACCCACTAAACATCCCCCTTTATGGTCAGCCTTAAAAAAGGCTATTGAACATAATCGGAGCGACAGCCAATCGGTAGTCGAGGCTGCGCAGCGAGCGGCATCCTGACGGCTGCCACCAAAAGGAACTGAAAGCGAAAAATTCAAATGCTAAGACTAGAGAAATGGCAAAGCTGAAACTAATGGTCGTATTACAGAATAGTACTTATGTATTGATACTAGTTTTGAAACTAGTATCAACGACTTTCTTTATTACAAAACGTTGCCTAATACTAGATTCAATGATCAGATATCACTTGAGTACTAAATGATTTGAACTGTGTTCACGCTTATTATAGAACTTTACTTATGCATATGCCAATGATTGAAACTAGTTTCACAACTGTATTCACTTGAGTGTGCTTTCTACCATAGGTACTTGAGCGTACTTCAAATTAAGTTTGTGTTGTTGTGAACTGTGGCTTAGAGAAAAACTAGATACGTACGCGATTCGTGCCTTGTTTAATAGTGATCTGTATTAACTACAATGGATCCTTTCAGTGATATTGACCATTACGATAGTATTTTTATACACGAAGTGCGTATTCCACGACAATTATTACGAGATGTACAAGTTCTCTTCGCCATGGACGAGCTAAACTTTAAAAAAAGATATAGGTTTACACAATCTACAGTACCTATAAAAGATGTGATTTTTTCGTCGCAAGCATTGTTGCAGATTGATAAAGTGTTTTTCGCCAAATCTTATAAAGATATTTATCACATGTTGTTATCTTATATAGCTATGGAGTTTTATAAAATGAGGAATTAGTAGTAAATTATGTTTGAATTATATTATGGTGCCTTTGATAGCTTTGAAAAGTTTGAACTTGCTTTTCGTAAACTATATTGGAATTCATAATTTTAAGTGACTTTACTTAGTAGTTGGCAAAATTACATTTAGCTTTTACGTTTCGTTTTATTTTTGAGTGATAAATATAAATATATTTTCATAGTAAAAAGAAGCGACAGTTATAATTTAACCGTACTGCTTCTATCGAAAAACAGATAAATAATTCAAAACATTGGCAATTTTGTCATATATCATATAGAAATTAACGCAATTTATAAGACATTGTAATCTAAACGTTGCGTATAACGTAACAGACCATTAGTTTTTGTTATTAAATGTAATGGGAAACAAATTTTTTTCAAAGAAAACCCAGTATCAACTGAGTCAGATATTTGAAACTAGTTTCAGGTAATCTGGTTTTGATAATTGTTTTGTAATAAGACTAAAGCTCAAGTCAAGAATCAGCTGGTGAACAACGCTTACGTGAAACGAGTATTAAGTCTCGTTCTGTAATACGAGCATAAGAGATTATTTTTTGAATTTTGAATACCCTAAGGCGGATCCAGACGGATGTAGGTAGGTACCTATTGTAATCCACCGTGTAATTTAGCGCTTGCACGTGATCCATCGGCTCTATTTTTTTGCGGGAACTCAAAGGTGATACATATATTTAAACAGATTCGCGTAGACAATTCGCTTTGTGTTTCTATGCCGTCTACACTGTACCTAGATGCTAAATTACACGTAGGTAATCTTACATTACAAATGACACCCGCCTTCCGCCGGATCCGCCTTTTCAATGCGAACATCGCGCGGCTAAGCGGCTGGACCATCACATGATACTAACTAATGTAAGGTATTTGATACAAATAAGGCCTACCTAATTTTAATTGTTTATATTTCAATAAATATTAAGGTTACAAAATAATTTCACGAATATTCAGTATTATTGATTGTTTAGTAAAATAAATTTATAAAAAAATTAACAATTGCTAATCAAATCTTATCAATATGATTGATATCTGCTACATTCCCATTACACACACATTTTTTGCACGGAAATTCTTTAACTACAGTGGAGCAAAATTGTATAACACAGTAAACAGAAAACTTAAAATATATCCTCTACACAAAACCGAAACAAAATTCAAATTAACCAACTGGCTTAAATCAATTGATTACTTAGAAACTGAAAATATTTTTGAACGACTACAATAGTTAGAGACATCACACTCAATTCCTACCCACACACACACACACATCCAGTCACACTTCATCTCATACACTAACCCCATACACATACAGACATCTCTCACACACATACTGATATACACACTCCAAATAAATATCACACATTTAGCTTTTAAGAAAAAATCTGTCAACGTAATGTAAAATAAACTTAATGTAGCATAATAGTTAGTCATTGTTTAGTCTTAGTTTAAGAACTATTGTATCGTAAAATTGGCACGAGGGAAGAGCCTGGTGATCCCCTAGTACAGGGAAACCTAAATGGGGCACCAGTCTCCCACTTCTCTTCATATTACATACCTCTTATAATATATAGGGTCTTTTTTATGAAGATCAAAATATTTTAGGAGAAGGTTAAGAATGATGTGTGGATTCAATATATGAAAAAAAATTTTTTTGTTAGGTAAATTGATATTTTATAATTCTCATAAGTTAATCATTTTAGTTTAATCTGTTATTTACGACTAAATAGCAAGAAATAAAAGCGTTTTTCAAACTATTTCTAATATGAAATACGTTAAGCCCCGATTTTTCAATAGTCACAAAAACTTGGTCATTTAAAAGAACTGTTTAAAAATTTCATTAATTGTGAAAAAGAAAAAAGATATATTTTTTATATATAAATAAATTGAATCCACACATCATTGTTAACCTTCTCCTGAAATATTTTGATCTTCATAAAAAAGACCCTGTATATAGTTTTTAATTATAGTAGGTATGTAAAATATTATTGTGGGAGATATAAATTATTATTATTATTTCTCAAAACACACTTTTTGGCCATAATAAATCAATGACACATTTTAAGGCCTGTATGATTCAAAATAAGAAATATCTTGAAACTTTGGTTGCATGAAATATGAGATGATGCCATAACATTAATAGTCGACAATGAAGAATTGAAGGCTATTGTGGAAGCGGATCCATCGCAACCTACGTCCGAGTTAGCTGCAGGCTGCAGTGTTAGTGATAAAACTGTTTTAATCCACTTGAAACAAATTGGGAAGATAAAAAAGCTCGAAAGGTGGGTACCTCATGAATTGAGTGAAGCAAACCGACAAACGCGCGTCGACTGCTGCGTTACATTACTGAACCGGCACTATAATGAAGTGATTTTAAATCGAATCATTACCTGTGATGAAAAATGGATACTCTACGACAATAGGAAGCGCAGATTGCAATGGCTGAACCCCGGTGAACCATCCCAATTCTGCCCCAACAGAAAATTAACTAGAAAAAAGTTATTGGTCAGCGTTTGGCGGACTAGTGCCGGTGTGGTGCACTACAGCTTCCTTAAATCTGGCCAGACGATTACTGCAGATATCTACTGTAGTTAGCTTCAAATAATGATGGATAAACTAGCCGCTAAACAACCGAGAATGGTCAATCGCACAAGGCCACTGCTGCTTCAGGACAACGCAAGACCACACACTGCAGAACAGACTGCTACCAAATTAAAGGAGCTTCAATTGGAATGTTTAAGACATCCACCGTACTCCCCGGACCTTGCTCCAACAGACTACATTTTTTTTTAGAAATTTGGATAACTTTTTGCAGGGGAAAAAGTTCAACTCCGATGAGGCAGTCCAAACCGCCTTCAAAGATTTTATTGATCCCGTCCTAACTTTTTTTAGAGAAGGCATAAATGAACTACCTATGAGATGGCAGAAGTGCATAGATAGCAGTGTGTCCGTATCGACCGCGCGGCCACGGCGTTTTTTCTTTCATCTAACCATGCCAAGATTATGTAAAAATTTGTAAAAGTCGATTCCTAAAAACATAAATTTGTAAAAGGTATAGTTAAAAAGTTATAAGGGTTTGAACGTGGCCGCGCCATTGAAACAATGCGAACCGCGCGGCCACGTAGATCTTTAAAACTAAACATTGCAGAGACCTGAAGTTTAGGTAAAACACGAATTGAATATGTAAAAAAATTTTAAAAATATAGAAAAAAATCCTGGATTTACATTTTAGAAGCTGTAAGCTTATAACACCATGGCCGCGCCATTGACCGGTATAAAATTACGTTATCGTCGATATCTCGCTGGAAAAGCATAGCAGAGGTCTGAAGTTTTTTGTAAAACCTGGATTCGAATTTGTAGAAACTAGTAAAAATATAATAAAAAATCATAGGTATACATAATAAGAGCTGTAAGACCAAAAACCCATGGCCGCGCCATCGAAACGTTAGAAAAGTACTTTACCGTCGATATCTTGCTGAAAAAGCATCGCAGAAGTCTGAAGTATTTTGAAAAAACCCAGATTTAAATTTGTAGAAACGATTAAAGATGCACAAAAAACTCCTAGGGTCATATTTAAGGAACTTTAGCACTGAATCTTAAGAACGGCTTGAATACATCGATAGGGTGACCATGGCTTATTGATAATAGAAAACTTTCCACCCATTTAATAGAAATTATATCACAAATCCATATTTATTTCGCATAGTAAATTTAATTTAATTTTAGAGCTCATATGACCTGTTACCTGTTACCATGAACAAGAAACAGACATAGTTACATTCGCGCTGAAAACATAACCCTCCTTTGCGTGCCGTAGTCGGGTAAAAATAATTAGGAAACAGTTCATTTTAAAACTTTCCTTAACAATAAGTTTGCTATAGGTTACCACTTTATCTCAGCGACACTTTGATGTAATTTTAAAATAATAATATACTATGGTGCGTGTTTTGGTCGATGTCATAAAACTTTTGGAACAAGTAAACTAGTTAGTAAGGGCTATGAGTAATCCTAGTATGAAGGTTGGCGTCTTTTTTTTTCTGGCAGCCAGAGATGAAATGTGGTTAGTATTTTAGGCCTATTCCTAACATAAATCAAAATGAAAAAATTATCGCCCTGCGGATCAACGTTACGGAGATATTGAATTTTAAAGTTTGGAAAAATTGATTTATTTTTCCTTTGCTATTGCGTCTTTTTTTTCTGGCAGCCAGAGATGAAATGTGGTTAGTATTTTAGGCCTATTCCTAACATAAATCAAAATGTAAAAATTATCGCCCTGCGGATCAACATTACGGAGATATTGTATTTTTAAGTTTGGAAAAATTGATTTATTTTTCCTTTGCTATTGGGGTTTTTTTTTCTGGCAGCCAGAGATGAAATGTGGTTAGTATTTTAAGCTTATTCTTAACATAAATCAAAATGCAAAAATTATCGCCCTGCGGATCAACGTTACGGAGATATTGTATTTTAAAGTTTGGAAAAATTGATTTATTTTTCCTTTGCTATTGGCGTCTTTTTTTTTTCTGGCAGCCAGAGATGAAATGTAGTTAGTATTTTAGGCCTATTCTTAACATAAATCAAAATGCAAAAATTATCGCCCTGCGGATCAACATTACGGAGACATTGAATTTTAAAGTTTGGAAAAATTTATTTATTTTTCCTTTGCTATGTTAGCCTATTTAATGCCGTTCAGCAGGCCTATTACGGTTCTTTCATGACATGACATGATAAACAAGATTTCTATGATACAATGATCAACAATTATGACATACAGAATAAACGAATTCCCTTTACATTTGCATGCAAGAGGCGTTGCATTACCTTTTGAAATGAGAGTTTCAACCATCATCTATGACTTAAAAACGTCAATTGAAAAAGGTGAGATCGCACCCACCTCTATGATATGTTGGTTTCTTGATTTCATTTATGTTCTTCCATTTCGTTTGCTTTCATAAATAAATACTTTATTATTATATATGGGGGTTATTGTATTCAATTTACATGGTATACCAAATAATGATCGTATGATAAATTTTAAGGCCGCTCCTCATTCTCGCGAGCATCTCGCGAGTCGTTAATATAATTATCTTCATACATAGAATATAAAGCCTTGAGATCAATATGTTTTTATCACAATTTATCTTTATTTGTTAGTAAATAAAACATATTAGATATTAATTTTTATCTTCCTGGACCATTTTCAATACTAACAATATAAAAAATTAACAAAAACTCTTAAAATCTATTACGAGTTACTTCAAAACTATCTCTCTCTCTCTAAAGGGAGTTAAGCGGGTGAAACAGCGGACACAAGCTGCCTGTCAATGCATTCAGTCATTCAACTAACCATTCGAATGCTTTCTTTCAGGCCTTTCGGCCATATTGAGGATAACCATCGTTAGTAATTACGAATATTAGAAGTATCATTCGACTGAGGACGTTTGTATATTACTATCGTTCAAGTCGAATATTCAAGTTAGTATTAGTAGTTTATTTGACTGATATGATAATTCGCAGACGCGCATCGCTGAGATATACTCTGCGATATAACCGTTCAAATCGGCGGCTCGCTCGTTACTGAGAAACATGCGATCGTGGTTCCTACACAAAACTCAAAACTCCCCAAAAACCCCAAAACCCACAAAAAGTAGAGAAAATTGAGAGAAATTGAGTAGAATACGAGAATGGGGAGCGGCCTTAACGTCAAAACTATTTCATATCATCGCATGGTTTTGAGAACCGTAATAGGCCTGCAGGTTATATTGTTATATGTATATTATATGTAAAATTGAAAGTATCTATTATAGACATGGTATTGGATATTTTGAGTTGAGCGTGTGCGTATATTGTTTTTCTTGCTGTATTTCGACGTTTTGGCTTTCGTACTGGACTTAGTTTCTTCTATACCTATTGTAACCACGGCGTGTATTACGGACTTGAATCTGCATATCGTGATTGTGCTTCATTAAAATGAACATCATTGGTTCGTGCATATGCTGTGGCAGAAGCCTCAATAGAATCGGAGGTAGCGCACAAAGGAGATCATATCCTTTATCTTCGAATTTCATTCAACAGCACTTGTTTCTTGTGGCTTAGCAAATGTACATAACATTTCTCAGGTAAGAATTTAATGTATCTTTTTTTATTTATTCTACTCAAATTACAACTACGTTACAGCAGCAAGATGATTCGTTAACGTTTTTTGCGTACATGTATTTTGTATTTCGTTAAGTACTCTTACAAAATTCAAAATTGCAAAAATGCAAAATTCTTTCTTTCTTTTGCCTTTCAATCCGAAGGTCGGGGTTCGCTTCCCGCACGAAAAACAAAAAAAAATGTTCCAGGTCTGGTGGTGTATTTATATAACATATGTATGTATTTTCTAGGAACCCTCCTAGTTAACCCTACATGGTAACCATAATACAGGATTTACAAGTCTAGTATGGGGACATGTAGTCGGTGTGATCGTCTAGGGATTTTATTATTTTATTTTTATTATTTATTTGTACTTTCTTAAACAAATACAAGATTTTGTGGCTTCATTCACATAATAGTGTGAGTCTATAGTAATATTCATGTGTATTTGAGCTTTTTTAATTACTTGTAGATAACTAATGCTAGTAAATAATAATAATATATAAATATTTCTGACACTCACACAACATTATCAAGCCCAAATTAAGTTTGATATTTATGGTCTTTACGAAGCAACGAAATCGGACGCGTCTATCTTGCACTCAATACTGAATGATCCTTTCGATCCCTTAAATTATTATTTTGAAGAGGGTGACGTGTTTATTCTCGATAGAGGATTTCGAGACGTAATTGATGAGTTGAAATCGTTTGGCTACAATCCTTTCATGCCATTAAGTAAAAATGAAAATGAAACACAATTAAATACTTTGCAAGCAAATCAGTCAAGAAAAGTGACGATGTGCAGATAGGTTGTCGAAACCGTCAATAGGCGTATAAAAAACCAATTCCACCAATTGCACCATCAGTACTTCAATAAAGCAGCAAACCACTTAATTGAAGATGTAAAAATAGTAGGAGCTCTATTGAATGCATTTGGAAAACCTTTACAGGACCATAGACTGGCCCAAGAAATAATTGAAGAAGTTCACAGGAGAGAAAACGAAGAAAACGTATTAGGTAATTACGTAACTTTCAACAACTTAAACCGACATAGAGTTGAGTTCCAGTCCATAGACGCTAACGTACCTGGCCTAGATGAATTCCCCACATTGACACAAGGTGATCTCATTCTTTTTTCCCTTGGAACTTACCAATTAAAGCAAGCCAGGAAATATTACGGGGAGCATGTCAAAAATGGTTCATATATCATAGAAGTGTGTAAAGAAATGAACCTCTTAAATGTGCATGAGAGCAATAATCCTTGGCTTTAACGAGGAAGAATACAATCAAGGCACACAAATAGACGTATTTATTACGTATATATTTTGATAGAAGAAGATGTTGTTGGAAGGGATGCAATAGTAGGCTACTTCTGTACGTGTGTCATAGGAATGGAGGACATTGGGTTGTTGTTCTCACACCTTTTTTTGGTTTTTGGGATGGGCCAGGTACCAAGAAAACTTGACGCCTCCAGCAATGTTTTTAGATTCTACTATTTTGCGTCATGATATAGAAAATGAGGAATATGAGGAAACATAGCTATAAATTCCAATAAAAAAGCAATCAAACAATGTTATCATTTATCTTCGTGTTACAAACTAAAAGATTATTTTATTCTGTATTTTTTTATACAAAATAAACGTCTACGTCATTGAAAATAAATATTTATTTATCGTACACCCTGTATATTACTAAAACTAAAGATAAAAATTAAAAAATATACTAAATAAAGTTACTTCGTAAAACAATTCGATTTGTACTGCACTCAAAAAGCTAAAATGAAAAAGAAGAAATATTGAAATTTTTTCGAACTTTAAAATTCAATATCTCGGTAACGTTGGTCCGTAGGATAATATTTTTTGCAGTTTAATGTAAGGTAGTAGTAGGCCTACAATACCCATCACATTTCATCACTGGCCGCGAGAAAAAAAAAAGACGCCAAAATTACCCAAACCCCTTTAGTAAATTCTATCAATAAAAGTACGATAATTAGTAACACATGTGCTTTTGACTCAGTTTTTTTTTTGTTAGCATTTGCATACAAACAAAACTTTCACATTGAACAAATGATTGATACACGCGCAAGCAAATTAATATGTGACTTTATAAAAACATTAACACAGTCTTCAAATGTAAATAGTGCTTACAAACTACGGGAGGAAATAGTAGCTTAATATTATAAAAGCGAAAACAATAGTTATAGATGCGACAGTAACATGGCTTTTATTTTCGAACATATATTATT
Source organism: Stenoptilia bipunctidactyla (assembly GCA_944452665.1). Lineage (NCBI taxonomy): Eukaryota > Metazoa > Arthropoda > Insecta > Lepidoptera > Pterophoridae > Stenoptilia > Stenoptilia bipunctidactyla. The sequence goes on from OX101750.1 coordinate 16,341,599, forward strand.
AGAAGACCTATATAGTGCCGGTGTAGTAAATGAATGTTTAACCGAAACGTGCGCAAACCGGTCAAAAAGAACCATTGTATTTTTATCAATTAATTTAGAAATTATAAATTTATTCGGAATCGGAGGACTGGAAGATGCCGTCATTATCGATGACGATTCAAATTTAAATAAATGTTTGATTTGTAACAAAGAAACCAAGAGGTATATATACGATTTAAATAATATTATTTTATTTGATCTTAATTGCATAGAAAAAATCAAACTCGAAGAAATACCCCATTTTATCAAAATAAAACAAAAAAAAATATAGACTGATAGGTGCTGTAGAATATGTTCCCCCGGTTGTAGGACTCATTGGGCATTAAAAGTGTCATTGCTTATTAAATACCTCTGAAATGATTTGTTACGACGATAATAAATTCGGAACACACGCAAGTTCATTACAACCTATGACAATCCATAATTTGACATATGGTCTAATAGACGAAGACTAAGATTATCTGTGTTTTTAAAGAAATAAACATATATTTTTTACTTTATTGATTCATTTTATTCAATTTACAATCCTTTAGATATAATTTATAATATTGTCTTAAGTTTTCACGATTTATAATTTAAATAATAGTAATTTTTTAACCGGATTAATCGCGTATAACTTATTTGATCTCGTGACCAAGGGGTCTGCAAAGACACCGAAACGTCGAGTTAAAATGTAAAGTATAAATTATACGCGATTATCCGGTTAAAAAGTAGTTTTATATCATTTATATTATATAGGACATTTCTGTCATCAACAAACCATGGTCACCCTATCGACGTATTCAAGCCGTTCTTAAGATTCAGTGCTAAAGTTCCTTAAATATGACCCTAGGAGTTTTTTGTGCATCTTTAATCGTTTCTACAAATTTAAATTTTGGTTTTACAAAATACTTCAGACTTCTGCGATGCTTTTTCAGCAAGATATCGACGGTAAAGTACTTTTCTAACGTTTCGATGGCGCGGCCATGGGTTTTTGGTCTTACAGCTCCTATTATGTATACCTATGATTTTTTATTATATTTTTACTAGTTTCTACAAATTCGAATCCAGGTTTTACAAAAAACTTTAGACCTCTGCTATGCTTTTCCAGCGAGATATCGACGATAACGTAATTTTATACCGGTCAATGGCGCGGCCATGGTGTTATAAGCTTACAGCTTCTAAAATGTAAATCCAGGATTTTTTTCTATATTTTTACAATTTTTTTACATATTCAATCCGTGTTTTACCTAAACTTCAGGTCTCTGCAATGTTTAGTTTTAAAGATCTACGTGGCCGCGCGGTTCGCATTGTTTCAATGGCGCGGCCACGTTCAAACCCTTATAACTTTTTAACTATACCTTTTACAAATTTATGTTTTTAGGAATCGACTTTTACAAATTTTTACATAATCTTGGCATGGTTAGATGTAAGAAAAAACGCCGTGGCCGCGCGGTCGATACGGACACGATAGCAGTGGATCATACTTTGATAAAATAAATATATTATATTAAAAAAAATAAACGACTTTTATTCCTCCCATACAAAACGCCAATTTGATATGTAAGGACCTAATATTTAAAACAAAAATATCGTCTCTACGTTAGCGTTAGCAATAACATTTTAATTTAGTTTAACATTAGCACAAAGGCGGCCTTATCGCTGTAGAGCGATTTCTACCAGGCAACCGAGTCTTGACAGGATAAGGTAGTGGAAATGAGGATGGGCGTTGGGATACAGGTTATAAAATAGACTACGTACGAATAATTACATGCACATACTTACTAATAATACATACATACACATATTAATATATACACATAGGTACATTCTAATAATACACATGACATACACGTGACATTAATACATAATGATAATCAATAAAATATAATATACAATGAGAGCATTAAGGTAAACAATGTTTCACAAGGTAATGTTGTTTAAGCATTCGTTTAAACGTGTAAGGACTGCGAGCTAGGCGGATCTCCATCGGTAGCTCGTTCCACAATGATACTGATCGGACAAAAAACGATTTTCCCAGAAAGGTGGTGGTATGTGATGGTGTCGCTAGGAGGAGATTAGAAGAAGACCGCAAGTTGCGATCGTTATTTGTAAACCGATACTTGATGCGATTTTTCAAATAATCGGGTACAGCTTTATCATACAGAATACGGTAAACTACAGATAGGATGTGAGTATTCCGGCGAAAGCGAATCGGAAGCCACTTGAGATTAGATCGAAATTCAGAAATGTGGTCGTATTTGCGTAATCCAAATACAAATCTTATGCAGAGATTTTGGAGCCGCTCAAGCTTATTAAGAAGTTCTTCTGTTAGGTCAAGATAGCTGGCATCAGCATAGTCGAGAATAGGAAGTAGGAGAGATTGTGCTAGCGCAATTTTAGTGGCAACGGGGAGGAAATTGCGAAGACGCTTGAGCGAATTCACCGCGGCAAACATCTTCCTACTTACTTCAGTGATCTGTGGTATCCAGGAAAGTGTGCGATCAAATATGATTCCCAAATTCTTTACAGTTTCACTAAAAGGAATTGAAATGCCATTAAATTCTACTTGAGGTAGTGTGTTAAAGTTGACTCGAGGAATCATTTTGTTGCTGCCGATGATGATCGTTTGCGTCTTGAGAGGGTTGACAGTTAGCCCGTGGTCATGACTCCAATCCGATATAAATTTCAAGTCCGCAATAGTAACTGTTACTAATTAATTAAGCAGTAAAATGATAATAGAGAACTCTTTACGAATTTATAACTCATGATTTAGATTTATATTATATTTTAATGCATGGAATATTTTGTTTCACTGACTTCCAAAATCTTATATATAGAATATAGTAAATAATTACCTACATAATTATTAGATCCAAGACCTTTTATAAAGCGTATTTAGTTACATGTTACTTCATACTTTTACCTATTTTGTCAATGCGCTACTAGATTTATTTTCTAAAGATATACGATTAAATAACTGATAAAAATATTAAAACCTGCACTGAACCCGTTACACACTTGAAAACGCTCTTTAACAGGTTCACAGTCCCCAGAACACATGTGGTCTGTGGACGGAAAGCAACATGAGTCCACATACCACATGTGGTCTGTTTGTCGATGCAATTTTAAAGCTTTTTAGATTTGTGGACTTAGGCGGAACGACGTTTATTTGACACGGACTTGACAGGACATATCCTAGAGAACTTCAAAAGTGCTGGGACATAGGGATGGGACTTATACTTTTCTGACAATACGTTTTTATATCTTCTGACTGCATGTAAATCGTTTTTATTAAAAAAGTGATTTGGACGTCGGGGGTAGTTTCCTCTCTGAACATTGGACTGTGAACCTGTTAATTTTCACATCACTCTTTTTTTCTCACTTCCACAAGCTCAGCACCGCTCCGGATCTCCACAACGATCCAGACTCGTCCAGCTCCCAGCGCCCGGAGTTCTGCGACTACTCCGTTATCACCCTAATCACCATCATTATTTTCCTTTCCTTTTATTCCAATTTAACTTATGAAACATTTTAGTGTATTTCAAAATTTAGATATTCATTATGGTACTCGACTTTAATATTTGTTTTCAGTCTATTGGTTCCATTGCAGTTTTATTTCTGCTATTTTTCTCATTTCTTAGTATTAAAAAAAATACATTTTATTTTATAATATTGTAGAAATATAGGTACATAATATAATTGTGCCTTCTGCGCTGCGCTGCCACAAGACAGCACTGGCAGGGTCACCATGTACGGATGGACGAGGGAGCCAAATGATACACGTCTTGTTATGTTTAAAGTACACCGTATATTAAATAATAAAACACTAAATAACGAGGTGGTGCGTCACACCACACAAAAAAAAATGTAAATTATATCAGCCAAACAATTTCAAACTTAATATTGAAGGCGTAGAGTTCAGATTCAATTACAAGTGTTTTTTGAAAGGTTTGGAACGCTTGATCTGCTGCCTTCTGTACCTAAGTGGGTAGGTGCATTATAGGCGATAATTTGTACATCCTGTATAAACAAAAATAACGTTATTGCTGGTACCTAAGTATTATCTACCATTTAAATTTCTTTACAAATAAGTTGTACCTTTGTACTTGCTTTAAAACAATGTGTTCCTTTTAAATTGTATCCTAAGTTGTGTGCAGGTACAGAAGGCAGAAGATCAATCGTCATCAAAAAATTGTAATTGAATCTGAACTCTATGCCCTGGACATTAAGTTAAAAATTGTTTGAGACAATTTGACAGGTTTGTAACGCTTGACCTGCTGCCTTCTGTACATAAATTATTATTTCTATCACTGGCTGATATAATTCACAATTGTTTGACTTTATAAATAATTTTGAATCCATATCTTACATCTATATTAAGGGTCTCGGGATATATTACATTTGCTTATACTTAATCCATACAAAAATTACAACTAAAATAAAAGGCGGTCTTATCACTAATAGAAAGTTTCTTCCAAACAAACTTTTATATAATTACTTGTCTTAAAATATTATATAAAAGTTTATGTCTTAAAGTATGTACTTTATACTTTCACGACAATTTAATTATGCTTCGTATTAATATAACGCTCTAAAAGTTAGGGTTGAATACATACAAGAAGAACTTAACGGGCGTTCTAGCCCATACTAATATCTTTTATCAAATATGGGCGAACAGAGCGTTATTTTACTCTGGAATGCTTGCATTAGCAATTATTTCTATATTTATTTATAGCAAAATTACGTATAAAATAAACTGATAAGAAATAGCTTAACTGAAGTATAAAATTTTGTTCAAATGTGTCAATGTATGAGTGGACGGTGACAGTGTAGTACGTTAACTGAATATTTTAGTGTTTCAATTTAGAGTGAATAAAACTGTGAAAAACTACAGTGGAAGTAAAAAGATATATACAGAATCCAGTTATACCCAAAATAAGAAAGAGTACAAATAGAGAAAGAGCCTTCGTCAAGTTCTCTGGATATTAATTGGCCGCTGATTGATCCTACTGTAAATACTTAGTCATGATTTGATTATAGAACCACTTGATAACTTGGCTGGTCTCTCAGGTAACAGAATCGTTGACCTATCACATGTCCTCAAGTGGGCTTTTACAATTGAGAAACAATGCGTGCGTGAGAACTTTGCTGCCACTAAGAAGTTGTTATTTATGTCTAATATACGAATTTCGTGACGTAAAACTCAGCTAAATCTTGCTTGAGACATTACAAATGTACGTTATTATCGCAAAACGTATAATTTTTAAAGAATGTAAACATTATCATTCATAAAACAATTAAAAACGTTAAATTTTCGCATTAACGCCATCTATGAGCGCGAAGTGCTAAGCTGATGGTGAGAATCCACCTTAAGGTCGCTCATTTCGTATATTATTCCATACAAACTTAGGAGCCTCATAAAAAAATTCCAAAACAATCACACCAACTACATGGCCCCAAAGTAAGCATAGCTTGTGTTATGGGATACCATGTAGCGAACTAGGGGGGACCTAGATTGATGTGGAAAAGCTGCCTGCCAGAGGTGATGCGCTAATTAAAATTAACCCTGTATAGATAAACACCCAGACACAGAACATTTTTTTCTTGTTCCGTGCGGGAATCGAACCCGCAACCACTGGCGTCTGAGGGTTTTACCCCATTGCCAAAGTGGTGGTCATGGCATCTTTATTTGTTGTTAAATTCCAAGAACAAAGTATGCTATTGTTTGGTCTTGGAAAATGAACGAGATGGGCACCCTAAAAATCGACCGCAGCAGCAAGTGCGTACAGTCACGTGCATTAATATGTACACACTTCGCAACTTATTCCGTTCTGATAAGGTTCAAATTTCAATGAAAATGTATAGATACGTATTATTAGACCGGACTGTACAATTAATATGGGTGTCAAACTAAACAGAGTTCCCTAATTTTCGCCGAATGTCTAATGGCCGAAAAACAGGTGCCCGAACACGCATGCCCGATGTTTTAATTCATCGAAGCACCAAACGCCCCCGATGAACTGATATGGTTAGTTCGGGCTTTTCATGCGTCGGTTTTTTATGTTTTCGGACAAATGAACGATTAGAATTTGAAGCTACAGGGTTGTTGATGAATTAAAACATCGGGCATCTGTTATTGGGCTATTCGTCATTCGGCGAACCCATGTAAAGCGTATCATATAGACTGAAACAATAGTTTCATTTCATATCTACCGTTACTATCAAGTATTAAGTGTTTCTAAGATACAGGCTATGCCTAGTTTAGTTGTTATCACTCATAGTTTTAAATGTCTACCTACCAACATAATTTCTTAACTGATTATAACCTATTCTAAAGTGTTCTATGTATGTGTAAGTATGTAAATTGAAATAAATATTATATTATTATATTTATACATATGAAAATAAATGAAGTTCGATTTTGCTGCAACTATTTATTTATTTTACACTTCATGTAATGGTAAAAAGGTACAAATAAACTTAAAAGAATAAAATGTGTACATATTCGGTCTTATCGCTGACGAGCGATTTCTACCAGACAACCATTATTATAAAGAGAAAAAGGGACCGATGTGTGCAAGCTGTAACCCACCCGTTGAAATGAGTCATGTAAATTAATCAAATTTAGGAACGGGATATTCGACCTTATTTTTATTAATGTTGAGTTCTCGATATTTCGGCATTGTTGCAAGCGTGACGATCATGGCGGTATTGAGGATGTGGGTAAGTTGATTTTATTCAAGAGCAAATGTTCCACGCCGCTGTCGCATCGGCTCACAACATCCCTACCGGCTCTGGATAATCGTGTCGTCAAGGCGGCTCTCGAGGCGAAAATCCTACTGACATCCGTTCAGTGATAGCCTGGTCATATAATACCTGCCGCCAAATACCAGCGCTCCGGCGTTGATGTGTTCCGGCAATATTTAGTGAAGAGCCAGCTCGTGTGTCATCGTCGACCTCATCTACACTTACCATCAGGTGAGGTTGAGGTCGAACGCGGATAAGAAAAGCCCATATGCGTTTTGTTAACCCAAACAGAACATAAATATAATATAGTAAATATTACAATTCTACATTTCATTCAACTGTAGATGACCACAGTTTAAAAACTTATAAGTAAAAGAAAATATGTACAAAAATCTTAAATATAGAATGTTTACACCACAAAGTTAATTACAATAATTCTACAATATAGATTGCGGCAAACTTCTATTCCCCTCGGTGTGATCGCACGAGTCGCTTGCGCAGCAACAAATAAATGTAGTAACATAGCTACTTCAACGTGGCATTTCATTGATGTTACTACGACGTAGCACTGCAAAAATTTTTTGTAGTAGCGCGTAGTCGTCTTTATTTTAATGGTATTCATTCATAATTTAGAGTGACCATGCTTTGCTTAATATGTTAGCGAATATACTAATTTCCTTGTAAAAAAATACACACTATTTTTGCAATTTTTTTGTAAATATTCCTTTTTTGCAAAAAATATATTTGTAAATGATACTTAATGTGTAAAAAAAAATTGTCCGATGACTAAAAACAACCGTGTATATCATCAGACTGTACACTGCGCGAAACGTGTCGCAACAAGTTCAGAGGGGACAAGATGTTTGACGCTACCTGTATAACCTCATTTCAGGAAAGCTAAGGTTACTTTATTATCAAATTGCATTTAAAATTATTTCATTATTTGTCTCTTTTAACCATTTTATACATATAAGTAGGAAAATATTTGTGACGACCCAACTGTAAAACTTACAACTATATGTGACGGCGGACTTTGTAAAAGATCTTTTCAAAGTCTACACATTTGTCACATTTATATGAAACGGCTGACCCATTGTCCTAGCTGAACGGTAAACGCGACAACTGGACGCGATGCGAAAATATCAAGTAGTCGTTGTACAGAAGGCAGCAGCTCAAGCGTTACATACCTATCAAATTTCCCCAACCAATTTTTAACTTAATGTCGAGGGCATAGAGTTCAGATTCAATTACAATTTTTTGACAAGTTTTGAACGCTTGCTCTGCGTCTGTACATAGAAGGTGTTGTACGTTGTTGCGTTGCCACACGGCACCTGAAGTATTGGTTGCTTTACGTCGCATCGCGTCCAGTTGCTCACGAAGAAAACAACTGAGGCAGTGTACGTGAAAAAATACTTTTACAAAATTATCTAAGACTTCTTAGACAAAGTTGTGATAACTCGAGTCTTAAATAAAGTAACGTGATATTTAATGTTATATTGGTAATAAGCCCCGATAGTTACTCTTATACTGATGCAAACCAGCTCAAAATCTGATAGGTAAACCCAAAGATTGACTCGAACATAAATGTAGGTCAATTTCAATTTTTTATTGAAATGGTCTTTTTTATTATATTATATGTACCTATAACCTTCTTGTTTTAATTAACTTATTTGACAAATATTTTTCGAACTATTCTAATTGTTTTACTTGTACCAACTGTTTTATTTCATGTAATCTTAATTGATTTATTAATTAATTAACTAACACTATCTTTAAGCTGTATATCACTAACATCTTTGTTCTATAACTGCTTGTGCTGCTGTGTAAGCGCGTCTAGGATTGCAATCTTGCTCTAAACTGTTAATTTGTTTTCTTCTTTCTTTTATTTGATTGTTATCTGTGTGTTTGCCATATTAAATAAATAAATAAAGACGCCGACCTAACAAATAAAAAATCCTTGAGTTTAGTGCATCGACGCAAGGCGTTGTTCTAAGTGAACGACAAAACGAGACACGACGCGATACAATATAGAGCGACCAAGATTTCAGGTGGCTTATGTCAACAGGACAACGTAGGTTACCCGTAGGCCTTGCATGCGTCACATTGACAATGAAAGATGGTCGACACCACAGACATACATATACATAGATAACGCAAATGCATGTACTTCGCGTGTCCGAACCCCGACCAAGCGTCAACGTTGGTCGCCGCTAGCTTCAGTCCGCGAATGTAGGTATGTTACAAAATCGATATCACAATATCGATATCGTTCTTAATAATCAATTTCATCGGTGTCTTTGAATATGTGTCATTCGATGTGCTAATGGATAGGTTAGTTATTAAAAATCAGCTGGTAGCCCAAGATTTTGTTGTAGTTTATAAGGTTGAATAGGGTTGTCGAAATATTTTGATGTAAAAAAGTTAAACAAACTTGTATATTAATCTATAACAGCACTGAGAATGCTGTTTCTGTTACAGTATATTCTACATATGGTATATAAGCTAACCCTTAAGTTTTACCTCTCCATTTTGTTACACGTTGTAGATGTATGTCTGTGGGAGACACAATAGATTCTGACCATCGAAAGTTGTTCAAGAAAAAGGCGGGAATTTTTAAAATTTAATATCAGGCTACTTTGATTACATAACGTTCTCCTTGTTTGAAGTCGATAAATGCATAGTATCAACTTTGTTTGAGCAGCGTACGGCCAGGGTTGACTGCTCTGGAATTTTTCTAAATTCCCGCCTTTTTTCTTGGATAGCTTTCATTGGTCAGACTTTAAAAGTATTCTTTCAAACGAAACTATAAGGTATACCCTAACTAACATTCCATAAGGACGCAATAACCAAAAAAATCAACAATTTAATATAAACCTTACCTAGTTGAGCTAACGGGCCATAACTTCATAAAAATAATAAATAATTTGGCGTCCGCAGACGTAGGCAAGAGTTACCCGTATATTATTGTGTGCGTTGTGTGTGGCTAAGTCGCTTGCATGATTCTATTCGACAGAACGCCGCGACAGTCTTTTGTTATGGCGCTTAGAGTTCCTATGTTTTTTTTTAGAATATGGCAGCTTCGGTGCTGTTGACTTTAACATGATAGAATAAAATAATTCGATAATATTTATCTTGTCGATTTGAGTCTTTATCGATGGTCGCGTGCTAGCCCTGCAGGTCGATAGATGATAAATATCGTAAAAACATTATATTAATGGATGTTGTTGCTACTGTCGCTTACCTAGGACAACGGGTATGGCTGCTTCACTACCGTATGCATTTCGGTGAATGCGCGAAACAATTTTTTAAAACAACACACAGAACTCTTAGCATATCACAAAGTCGAGCAAAGCACTTTAATAGTTCCTTTTTGATATGGATCGCCAAGGAGTGGAACGAATTTCTTGCGTCTGTTTTCCTGACCACTGCAGTCCTGGTACTTTTCAGTGTCGAGTGAGGTTTGTCGTAAATGGACATGAACCGCCATAGTTTTCATGCTAATTTTCACCCAGGTTGCAGGAAGACAATCGTCTCATCTATGTGAAAAAAAAACTAACGTTTTCTTTTACAATTTATAGAGATTTCATTTTGTATTTCATCTTTCACAGACTATACTATGAACATTTTCTTGTAAATTATGAGTATCATCCTTTTTATTAACGAACCTAGCACCGTTTATCACTGTTTAGCTTGTTTGGCGATCGTTTCCTTACTCGCGTCTTCAAGGCTTCTCTTCAGCCTCATTTCCCTTATCTTCTGTTTATCGAATGGTACTAATTTGCTTTCCATTCTTAAAGGCGATATTATAACCTGTGGTTTGACATTACTTCCAACCTTACTACCCGCGGATAAGGTTGAATTTGGTAAAATTTTAACAAACTTTGGCGTCGGTTTCGTCTCGATTGGTTTCTTTATGGTCACTGATTTCACATTTAAACTGCTTGCCGTTAGATTTGACGGAAATGGCCTTCTTTTACAAACAGATTTTGGCTGTAATATATTTTTGGTGATAATAATCGGGACAGACGTTTTGGAAATTAAATTAGTTGTTGAAATTGCATTAGCGCGCTTCGCGTTATTAACGATGGCGTCGATTGTAATGCCTTCGATGGTTTTGCCGGCATTTGGTTTCGGGGCTATTTTGACGTATCCGTCATTGTTTATCTGTTGCGCTTGTGGGATATTTTTCAGCCTAGTACCATTGATTGTAAGATAAAATTGTTGTTTCTTCTGTACGATTTCTGCGCCTGCTATGTTATCTTCTTTAGTTACCATGCTGTCGATACTCTTAACTTTTATATTTTGTGTTTGTGGTGCTATTTTATCTGTGTTCGGACTATTTTTATTATCTGTGGTATTCTTTTTCGGTGTTTTATTTGTTTTAACTTCGCTCAGTTGTATTTTATTGTGTTTTGACTTGACTAGCATCATTTTATTCAGTTCTTCGTGGTTATTTGTTTCGTAGAATTTTTTGTAGAAATCTCGGTTTAGTAGCAGCATTGTTAATTCGGGATAGTTATAATCAGTGGATAGTATTTGGGATATGGTAGTTCCAGAAAAGTTTGGCACATCGGGGAGCGCTCCCCCGTCAAGCAAAACTTTTACCGTGTTCAGGAAATCTTCGGATATTTTAGCATCCTTCGCAATTTCTGTAAAGAAAAAAACGATTTATAATAATTATACAGGGTGGAAACTTTCAGTGGGGCAGTAAGGGAAAATGTCTTTTGCGTTGCAGCTATAGCTACGTCCTTGCAGAATTGTATTTTTTTTTTTAATCTATGATAAAACATCCAAAAAAAAAATATGGATAGTCTCCTTCACAAAGCAGATACATAGTAGAGCTGCTGTGAGCAAAGTTGCACATCTTCTATTTGGGTTGTCGTGACGTCGCAGCCTTTAGTTCAAGCTATTCCTCGCTAGAGGCACTGGCGTCAGTTCGTCGCTGACTTCTGTGAAGTATGTACACGCGTAGATATTTAAAAAAACTTAATTCCTCCATTGTTTCTCGATGTAAAATTTAGTTTTCTATACTTTGATGAAGGAATTACATTGACAATCCAAATAAAATGAACTTACCACGAAGATAATTTCATTCATAATTATTTTTTTACAAATTGTTTGTTTTCCAATTATTTGTGTCCAAAATTCCAAATTGTTATTGGTTGCATAGGTGATTTTTATGCCGCGTCAAGTAGAAATACTTTTATTTCGTAGTTTTTTCTGACAGATTTGGAACGTATGAAATTTCGTTAAAAAACTAGAGGCACCTATTAAAGTATAGCTGAACTTTTTTGATGATCATTTGAATATTTTAACCCTATGTTTCAACCGGTTTTTACTACTCGCTACTAGGTGACTAATGCCATCGCCTGTTTGGCTATGATTGGCCATAACCCACCGCATACCACTCCCGCACCCCGCCCGTAGGCTTCACTTGAGTCCCTAGAAGAAACTGAATAGGGCATCCCCTCTATATATTTCCTCCGTGGTCTCCTTAGACCATTTTCGTGTCGCTGCAACGGATAATGTACTTCCCGTTACAGCCCCACTGAAAGGTTCCACCCTGCATAATCACGCAAACCAACACACCGACTACGTGGTCCTAAAGTAATGTTTGGGACCACATATTAGCTCTTGTGATGGAGAGAGACCACACAGCACCATTCTCGTCCACATAGCATCCAGAGCTGAGCCAGTTAAAATTTCGTTTACTTAATTGACACGGCTGAGACTCAAACCCGGGACCTTTTACGCCACAGCCGATTAAATTATGTAAAAGCTTTCTATCCCATTCTATTCCAGGGCCCTATTTCATAAAGCTACGATTCGTGGTAAACTGACAATTGTTAGTGATTTTCACATGACTTTCGTTTCATAAAACTACAATTCTACAGGTCACATACAAGTGTCAGTAAAAAGCGTTTCATAAAAATTGTCACGACCATTGTCAGGGCTTAAAGTGTTACTAGATGTAAAAAACTTAAAATCCATTTATACCGCATTTCACTCACCTCTGTTGATAACTAAACGTAACTAGAAAAGAGTATTTACAATTTCGAAACGCATTTCAATTTAAAGCGACGTCTCTCATGCATGTAGGTACCTACTCGTCGTCATCCTTCCATCCATCACAATTTGTGAATCATTAAATTCTATATCTCTCTTTCACACACATACTTCCTTAATACTTATTTAAATCCAAATTAAAGGGTCACCAATCAAAATTACACTTCCTCTCAACAAAATGCATAAATGGTTCTGCTACTTAATGTAGTTTTTATTAATATACAAAGTTTGCTAAATGCCCATTCAATTCAATTTCGTGTACAATGGCCACCATTATCATTATTTTGCATCAATTATTATCATTTGTCTTCGTTTTTTGCAATTGTAAGTCGTCGACAGGTCCTCGCTTGCCTGTCGGATTGTCAGGACAACTACAATTCTTGGTAATTTTACACATGACAGGCGTTTCATAAACGACAATTCATAGCGATTTGTATGATATTTGTCAGTAGACCGCCTGTCGCTACAATTGTTTTATGAAACGCATTTTTTATTTATTTATTTATTTAATTTTTGGTAATTTTACAATGAATTGTCGACATACAATTGTCAGTCGATTTGAGTTTTATGAAATAGGGCCCAGATGTATGGGATATAATGTATTTAGTATATTGTGTATGTAATATCTCTCATGTAACATGTACCTACGGACTTCATTTGTTTTTTTTTCCACAAGAAATTTATAAGAAATAAGCTATGCCTTGTGCCTTGTTGTTATATTGTCGGCCTTTCCAACCGACTTCCAAAAGGAGGAGGTTTTAAGTCAGGTGTATGTTTTTTTTATGATTAATATTTCATTTGATAGAAGATACTGGAGGTGGTCTTGAAAAAAGTTCACCAAAATTGACTGTTCAAAAAGAAAAACATATCCCAACTCCGTGTAATGAGCCCACTGCTGGTCTATGAATCTCTCCTCTGGGCGACCAGGAGATTTAGGCCGTAATCCACCAAGCTGGCCCAGTGCTGCTTGATGGATGTCTGATTTCGAAAAAATATGTATGAAAACGATTTTTTTTACTCAGCAGACTACAATTAACTTCAGCCAAAGTATTTCTAACAAAAACTTGAAAATATAGGTGAGCTCGGTTTTAATGGTCTGCATTCGTTGATTAGGTATTTTGTTTAAAGTTTCCTTACATACATACATACATACATAACGTCACGCCTGTATCCCTAATGGAGTAGGCAGAACACCAGAGGCTATAAAACCATCTGATGCCACGTTTGACAAATTTGGAGGTATTAAAATGATGGAGAGAGACTTGCAGTGATAGGGGGTCAGCCTATCGCCCACAAAAACGTCGATAAAACCTCCGTCCCTTAATTGACTTTTACAGTATGCCCGGGAAGAGAAGCAGCTGGCACATTCTATGTTTTTCTTTCACTCCCAGTCCAGCATGGAAGGAAGCATAAAGTCCAGCATAAAGTTTCCTTGTGTGTGGATAAATAATTAAATAAATAAAGTAGAGTCTCACTGCTAGCTTCCAGGCAGGCGTGGGTGACGGTTTGGAACAGCGCCGTCTCCCCGCTCTTGGGCGAGCGGCAACTGACGGACTTGTCCGACATCTTGATTAGCGCGGCGGCCATCTTGTGGTCGCCGGCGCGGCACGCGAGCATTAGCGGGGTGCAGCCTGAGGAGGTCACATAGTGATTGATTAGATAATATTTCAGACATTTCAGACATAATGTATTATACGTTAGTTCGGTTAGAAAAACTCGACAATTTGAGAAGTGGCAACAATCGCTCACATAAGATATGTAATATACTACTAATATTATAACTGTGAAAGTGATGATAATTGAAGGAAGTCTACTAAGTGGATAAGTCTAAGTCATTGATAACTTTTCTTGCGCGATTTAATCGACGTACATAGACATCTATAGGAATAAATATTTCATGTAATGTAATTTAATATTCTAAACGCATGTATTGTTTAATAGTGCAAATGCTGTACATACCTAAAATGACATTATATCAGAATAATAATTTCACAGACATGTAATTTCATAACGATGTATTTAATATATATGTTGCTGGTGTGTCTAATGTAATAAATAAATAAATAAAGTAAACTAAAATTTTAGAACATCGTTTCTGACTTTTTTGAAAGTGGGTCTGCCTGTTTCAGTTTCACGCTTAAAGTACTGATCCGATTTAAATAAAATTTGGTATATAGATAGACCAGACCCTAAGAGTGGACATTTTCTAACTTTTACTACGAAAAACGGGTAGAGGGATAGAAATAAGGGGTGTTTATTTTGAAATTCCTCAGAACCAATTTCAGTAAAATTTGGTACAGATATAGATTTAATCTTGAAAACGTCCTCACTATTTTTTATTACAAAAAAGGGGTTGAGAGGGTCGAAATATGGAATGTTTATTTTTAAATCCTCGCAACCGATTATACTTATTGAATGTTGTCTTGGGCTAGCGTTTTGTTATTTTTTTGTGAACTAACTTCTCATTCGGTATCACAAAGCTAGTAAAATATAATTTTACGTAATAAATTATATTTTACTAGTCCTTTAAGAGTACCAAATGAGTACAAATCCTTTTTATCGGTTACTTAACCTACATTTGACCTCTACGTCACGACATTCGTGTCGCACTTAGACGGTTTTTTAATGTCTATTGTAAATTGTCTTATTATCTGTCAATATACTGCAGTGCGAGCACAGAACTTTCTCGACTCGTATCTTTACGAATGTTCATATAGTATGGAAACGGTTTTTAAGCAATAATTGAACTAAATTCATTGCAACACGGCCAGCTTTAATTTTGAATGTTTGTACACATGTTGTACTCTTAAATAACTGTAAAATAAAAAATTACAATGTTACTAAAAACTTGCAACCGACTCCATACTATACGAACATTCGCAAACATACGAGTCGATAAGGCTCTGTGCCCGCATCGCTGATTTGATTTGATTACATAGTTTCGTACTTAAATATATTATTAATAAATTATAGCCTTTTTTTGTTTTAATTATATCCTATCAAGTAAAAGTTTAAAAAACCATTTATTATCACAGAATATATAAACTATTATGCACACGTTTGAAACAGGATAATTCTGATTCAGGCGTGTTTGTTGTATCTTTCTCGTTGTATTTAAGTAAACCCTTTTTAATCTAAGTGTGTTACTTATAAGAATTCAATTAACATTCGTTTTCATTCTGTTTGTTTAGTTTAACTGTAGGAGAAACTGTAGAAACTAATTGTCCTAGTTCCCAAAATCCACATTTCGCGACCGATACTTATATGTATCGGTGCTGCGATAAAAGTTGTGATAGCGCGATGTAGCCATATTCCGCCTCTTTATCATCGTTACTGCGGAACATCGATAGATGTCGCCACTCAAGATTACTTACCTTGGTTATTGAACTGACAGCAGAGGTTGTCCATCAGTAGAGCTTTAAGCTCAGGCGGACTCAGGTTCAAATCTTTCTCATAATTTTGGGGCAGCTCCTCAATTACATAACTGTAATAGAATTTTATTTTTTATTAAATATATTACCAAAACTGACATATCAACCATATGGCCGCAAAGTATAAATGATCAAAAGGTTGCCTAGAGTTATCCAGACTATACACTAATTGTATGAAAAATTTTGTTAGGATCGAGATTCATTCATTCAGCCTCTCTTCCGTGATTGATCTATCCTTTCAAAGCTTCGAACTTATGATATTTGTAGGAAGCAAAATTATACTTTTTTAAGGCGGCAATATTCGAAATCTATGCGTTTCCAATACGGATTTTAACATTATTTGTTTGGATTGGGTAAAAATATACAGGGTTAAATTTAATTAGCGCATGACCTCATGCAGGCAACCTCTCCACATCAATCGCAACAAAATTTGTTCTACATCTTTTTACATATTACATATTATGTTGATAACACAAAAAAAAAACAAATTTTTGCTCCCTCTATTATTTATTACTCTGTATTTCGAGCATCGCCCCGTACCCCGCGCCCGCGGCTTCATCGTAAATGCAGGAGCGCCAGTTTAGAGACAATAAATATTTTTTGTATGTGAAAACTTTTTTTAATTATTAATTTTAAAAAGACGTAGAACAAATCTTGTTGCGATTGATGTGGAGAGGCTGCCTGCAAGAGCTGATGCCACAGGCAGGTACCTATATAGAGCTTTATCTCTATTTCCCGAAATTAACCGACAGTCTCTTTCCAAAGGACGAAGTGCAATATTTATCGCCGGTACCTGTAATTTCTGGTTCAAAATTCGATACTGACAACTCCACCATATAAAATACGAAAAGCATGGAGATTTTGATTGTTTTTGAGAAATATTAACAGAATATCAAACTTGTACTTAAAAAAAAATTGTCATAATATTGTGATCTAATATATAAAATTCCCGTGTCACAGTTTTCGTTGCCATACTCCTCCGAAACGGCTTGACCGATTTTGATGAAATTTTTTGTGCTTATCCGGTATCTATGAGAATCGGCCAACATCTATTTTTTATTTTTATTTATATGGCAAAACAACGTTTGGCGGGTCAGCTAGTAATAATATAGTTTAAGGGTTGTCTGGAAGAGAGAGTAACAAGAGAGTACAGAAGGCAGCAGATCAAGCGGTACAAATCTGTCAAAAAAAATTACTTTAATCTGAACTCTATGCCCTCGACATTAGGTTAAAATTGGTTGGGGAAATTTGACAGGTAATGTAAGGCGTGATCTGCGGCCTTCTGTACCTATTTTTAACTTGCTGTTTTTATTGTATTTTTCCTTTTTCCCTGTGTGCAATAAAGTGTAAATAAATAAATAGTAGCAGATACCTCGGGTTTTTCTCGCAATAGTCGTTAATGATGTTCAAGGCCTCCTCGTCGCCCGCCTCCACCGCTAGATGGAGCGCGTTGCGTTCCGTCGTGTCCGCGAGGGACACACTCGCGTCCTGCGACAGCAATATGTGAATGCACTCTTTGGATCCGTTCTTTAGAGCTAAGTGTAGAGGTGTCTGAAATTGAAAATAAATTAAACAGTCTAAATATAGAACAAATAGAATAACATGGTGTTCTGCCTACCCCATCAGGGATACAGGCGTATCGTTATGTATGTATGTATGTAGAATAACATATATTTCTGACATAACATTATCTAGCACCAATTAAGTTTCGATAATGGATACCTAGTGAACTTAAGAAATATTTAAACATACATAGGTACTTAATAAAAATAAATAAACATCATGACTTGTGACAATCCACTGCCGCCGGGATTCGAACCCACGACCTCTGGCATGGAAGGCAATGTTATGTTACCACTACAGCAGCCGGTCTTCAAGATAAGATATATACAAAAATAATTTCACCCCGATCGGGATTCGAACCACGGGTCTCCCGCTTGCCGATGCTGTAACCAACTGAGCTACTGGGCTCTGGCAAATGCCATCGAAATTACTTAGTACATTTTGGAAGAAATTATATTAATATACAGGGTGACTGGTGAGTCACTTTCGAAATTTGAGGACTGGTTAGTTTGAAACACAAAGCAGATACATAGTAGAGCTGCTGTAAGCAAAGTTGCACAGCTTCAATTTGGGTTGTCCTGACGTCACAGCCTTTAGTTCAAGCTATTCCTCGCTAGAGGCACTGGCGTCAGTTCGTCGCTGACTTCTGTGAAGTATGTACACGCGTAGATATTAAAAAAATATTAAATCCTCCATTGTTTCTCGATGTAAAATTTAGTTTTCTATACTTTTATAAAGGAATTACATTGACAATCCAAATAAAATTAACTTTTTTTTTTTTTTATAAAATATGGATGGGACGTTTGTCTTCCATAACACCTGATGTTAAGTGAACATGAAGACTAAGGTGGTACACGTCCATCCACGAGAAACCTATTCACTCGACGCTTAAAAGTACTAGGACTATACTGGTCAGGGAAAATAGACGCAGGCAGTTCATTCCAAACCTTGGCGACCCGTATCAAAAAGGAACTGTCAAAGCGCTTAGTTCGACTTTTCGGAATATCAACCACATACGGATGGAAGTTCTGTCTGCGTCTAGTAGTCCGATGGTAAAAGGGTGAGGGTTCAATTTGCTCAAACAGAGCACTCGCGCACTCACCAAAATGTATCCTGTAGTACACGGTTAAACAAGCAACCTTACGACGATGCTTTAGGGTCTGTAGTTTTTTGGTCGTAAGGTCGACGTTGTTAATTAATTTACGGGCTCTTCGGTCAACGGAGTCCAGCGCTTCTAGTTGATATTTGGCTGAACCATCCCAAAGATGACTGCAGTACTCCATGCATGATCGCACTTGAGCTGTATATAAGTTAAGAAGCTGTGCAGGGCTGAAGTACCGCTTTGAAGTATTCCCAACTTTTTCGAAGCTACTTGAGCCATGGACACAATTTGTTGACCGAAGTTTAAACTGGATGTTATAGTTACGCCTAAAAGCCCTAGATGGTCAGTGATGGGGACAGATACATTTTGGAAAGTGGGCGTTAATGCGAAGGTGCTCTTTTTTGCGGAGAATAGACACGCCTGAGTTTTGGACGCGTTGAATTTGACCAAATTCGACTCACCCCAATCGGATACTTTCCGTAAGGTCAAATCAACGCGCTCAATCATTGACTTTCTTAAACTCTGGATTTCACGGGGGCTCGCTCGCGCATTGGATACGTATCTCTCTACAACAGTGCTGTCATCAGCATAACTAATAATGCCCGGTGTTAAAAGGTCATTAATGTGCAGCAAGAATAATGTTGCAGAGAGAACAGATCCCTGAGGTACCCCGGCATTAATTGCCATTTGGTCGGAGGAGAAGCCATCTAAGACTACTCGAATTGACCGTTCCCTCAGAAAATCAGATATCCAGTCGCAGAGCCCAATCGGTATGCCATAAGCTGGAAGCTTA
Organism: Stenoptilia bipunctidactyla; assembly: GCA_944452665.1. NCBI lineage: Eukaryota > Metazoa > Arthropoda > Insecta > Lepidoptera > Pterophoridae > Stenoptilia > Stenoptilia bipunctidactyla. The sequence goes on from OX101750.1 coordinate 16,361,322, forward strand.
CTTAAGAGACCATCATGCCAGACCCTGTCAAAGGCCTTGGAAATGTCTAAGGATACAGCTATTGCTTCACCATGACCCTCCAAGGCCTCGCTCCATAAGTGAGTGGCATACACGAGAAGATCGCCGGTCGAGCGCCCGTTGCGGAAACCATATTGGCTATCGCTTAGGAGCTCGTTGGTCTCGAGGTATGCCAGGAGTCGATTGTTCAATACACGTTCCATGACTTTGCAAAGTATGGAAGTGATTGAAATTGGTCGATAGTTGACAGGATCGGCACGGCTTCCCTTCTTTGGTACTGGTTGTACGTTAGCAAGCTTCCAGGACTTGGGAACCTTACCGGATTCCAATGAAAGTCGATAAAGACGCGTCAAAACGGGAGACAACTCAGCTGCGCAGCGTTTTAAGACCACTGCAGGAATACCGTCTGGACCACTAGCTTTGTTCTCGTCTAGGTGCAGCAAGCATTTAAGAACCTCCTTTTGGCGAATGTGAACGGTACCCATTGTAGGTCCGAACTGAGGTAATTGGGGTGGGATTTTTCCTTGGCAATCTAGACGAGAATTTTCTGCGAAGATACTAGCAAATAAATCTGCTTTCTCCTTAGCAGTGTGGGCCAGAGAACCATTGGGTTTCCTCAGTGGTGGCAGCGACGGGCGACAAAAGTTCGTTTCGACCGACTTGGCAAGGGACCAGAAAGCTTTACTTCCCGAAGGGTATGCTGCTATTCTGTCTCCGATACGGCCTATGTGGGCAAAACGAGCTCTTTTGATTACCTTTTTGCAGGACTTGGCGGCAGCATTGTATCTTTTCTTAAGTTCATGCGAATCCAGGGCTTTGCTTCTGCGAGCATTTGCCCAGGCTTTGTATGCTTCCCGCTTTCGCTTTTCAGCGGCAAGGCAAGCAGTATTAAACCATGGGCGAGCTTTGGTTTCAAGGGATAGATCAGCGTGGGGAATGAAGTACTCCATTGCTTGAACTATCACACTTGAGACAGCATCAGCGCAGCACGATGGATCGGTTGATGTAAAACAAGTTTGCCGCCATGGATAAGATGCGAAGAAATGTCGCATTTCATCCCAATCTGCTGACTTGTAACGCCATACTCGCCTGGAGCCTTTTGGGCAGGTGTCAGGTGGCGAGTACAGCGATACAGATTTCACCATACAGTGATCGGATGTCCCTAAAGGTGCAGTAACGGACACCGAGTATCTGTCAGGATCGGTTGTCAGCAGAAGGTCCAAGCAATACGCAGTGTGGCCAGCAACGTCGGGGATGCGCGTAGGCTCGTTAACAAGCTGTGAGAGACCATAAGTCAGCGAAAACTTAAAGGCCTCTCTGCCAGCATGGTCAGTGTCCTGATACGGGTATATCACCACGAAGATAATTTCATTCATAATTATTTTTTACAAATTGTTTGTTTTCCAATCATCTGTGTCCAAAATTCCAAATTGTTATTTGTTGCCTAGGTGATTTTTGTGCCGCGAAAAAAGGTTGCGCTATCTAGCGTCAAGTAGAAATACTTTTATTTCGCGGTTTTTTCTGATGATTTGGAACGTATAAAATTTTGTTAAAAAACTAGAGCCACCTGGTGAAGTATAGCTGAACTTTTTTGATGATCATGTGAATATTTTAACCTTATGTTTCAACCGGTTTTTACTACTCGCTACTAGGTGACTAATGCCATCGTCTATTTGGCTATGATTGGCCATAACCCACCGCTTACCCCTCCCGCACCCCGCGCGTAAGCTTCACTTGAGTCCCTAGAAAAAATTGGATAGGGCAGCTCCTCTATATATTTCCTCCGTGGTTTGAAATCATACATGAATAGAAAAAATAAAATGAAAAATAAATATCAATTATTTACTGAGTAATCTTAACCGAAAATTAAAGAATTCATTACGCAACGCATGGTTACATAAGCGTAATACAATAGATACTTAGCGGGTAGTAATGTGCGTGTAGCGGGAACACTGCTGTGTGCGTGTTGACTGAGGCGGCGCGCCGGGAAAAGTTTAGTCTCTTTATTTATTTATTGGGAATTCTGGTGAAAAATTATGTACCTACCTACTTTTATTACATAATTATGATCAGAATCAAGTACAGAGTCCTCTCCTTCAATATCTTAAAGAGTAATGTTCACGGTTCATATGGCCTCTGACCTGGCAAACTACTTTTTGTTAGGTATAATAGGTAGAGACTATTGCAGTGCCTAGGGGTCAGCGTATCGCCCACAAAAACGCCAATAAAATCGCTGTCTTTTAACTGATTTTTACAGTATGCTCGGGAAGAGAAACAGCTGGCACATTCTATGATTTTCGTTTGCTCCCAGTCTAGCATGGAAGTTAATTGTCAAAAAATTAATTAAACAATCTTTGTCGTAAGTGACAATGCGGTCGAAGATGTCAGCGTATCTACGGGTTGAGAAAGGTACTAGCGCTTCATAAAATATTGCCGGAACACATCACAGCTAGAACAATCATATTTAGCGAAACAAATAATAATAAATTCCCCAGACAATCACATCAAGTACATGACATAGGGGGGAACCTAGAATATAAATACGTATATAGATAAACACCCAGACCCGGAACATTTTTTTTTTCTTGTTCCTTGCGGGAATCGAACCTGCTACCACTGGCGTCTGAGGCAGACAGTGCTACCCCATCGGCAAAGTGGTCGTCAAATAAGGTAGTCTTTTAAGATACACAAATACAGGGTGGTAACTGAATCTTACATCTCCGTCGGCGAGTATGTCCACGGTGCCCGCCTTGTTCCGCAGTATGACGCTGTGCCGGCCCACCACTTCTATTTCGTTGGCGATGACGGCGCGGTGGATAGGCCTGGAATTACAACTAAATCGTTAATTTTTAAAGTGTAAGGTGAATCGCAATTACTGTTTAGGTATATATAGTTTATACATTTACTACTGTTTATATATAAAGGGTGACTGGTGGGTCACTTTTGAAATTCAAGGACGTGATAGTTAGAGATCATACATACATGAAGAGAAAAGATAAAATAAAAAATAAATATTAATTATTTACTGAGTAAACTTAACCGAAAGTTAAAGAATTGATTACGCAACGTTATGTTTACGCTAGCGTTGGCAGCGATCCGCGTGCCAGGTCACGTGCCACGATTTACTCAGGCGTAAATAAAGTACGTGGTAACATAGTAGTATTTGTTTCTAGGGAATTCTAGCGAAAAATTAAGTACCTACTTTTATTACATAATTATGATCAGAATCGAGTTCAGAGTGCTCTCCTTCAGTATCTAAAATTTGTCACCAGTCAGCCCGTATAGTTACTATTTATATATAGCGGCTTTTACTCAAAAGATTAATTTCAGATATGTCTAGATACAGTAAAATTATTATTCAAATTGTCAATTCTTTTCCATTATGCGCAAACTACTTAAAACAAATAAAATAGAAATTGGCACGATAAAAAAGTAAAAACTAAGTAAATACAATCGTTTATTCTAAAATTATAAGGGGGAGGGGTGAGGTGGGATCCGTACCCGAAGGGTAAAACGGGGCCTTATTGATAAGACTCCGCTGTCCCTCTCGCACCATGCTGCGTCTCAAGAACCTGACAGTTTAATTTTCGCAGATGAAGTAGGTGTTTTACCGCTATGACAACAAATACTAAAAGACCGAACAAAATAAATAAGTAGTTAGAGGTGCTTTTTGCTTAACAATTTATTTATTTTACATACATACATAAAGTCACGCCTGTATCCCTTATGGGGTAGGCAGAACACCAGAAGCCATAAACCATCTGATTTGACAAATTTAGAGGCATTAAAATGATGGAGAGAGACTTGTAGTGATAGAGAGTCAGCCTATCGCCCACAAAAACGTCAATAAAACCTCCGTCCCTTAACTGACTTTTACAGTTTACCCGGGAAGAGAAGCAGGTGGCACAAAAGAAAAACACATTCTATGTTTTTCTTTTGCTCCCAGTCCAGCATTTGGCCCTTAACAATAGGTACACTGAAACTTACATAGTAAAACAAATGCAATGTTATATCGAAGTGTCCCATTACTTAAAAAAGAGCACAGCATGCACAGAATTAATTATATATAGCTTATATAGAGCAGTTTACGTATTAAATAGCGCAAATGTTTTTTATTAGTGTGTCCCTTTATGTAAATTTTAATGAATGTTCGGCCTAGATTAGTACTAAATGCAGTACTAGAGTACGGAACCCTCGTGTGGAGTTCAACTCACAATTGGCCAGACAAGAAATCGAGTAAGTTATCTTTGAACACTAGTCCTGCCTCCTGACGCGTGCGTTGCTAACGCGATAGAAACGATTCGTAGTATCAATGCTGCGTTTAGATAGGAGGCTGCTTATGAAACCACCGTTCATTTTTAGTTCCGAAGCACGGAAGTCGCCGTGAGAAATAAATGGTCGGCGGTCACCCATCCTAATACCGGCCGCACCGAGCGCGCTCAACCTGCGATATCGTTTGATATGCACGCACAGTAACCACGGCGACACGACGACTTCTTAATATAATAATATAATATAATAATTCATTTATTTCAGGTTGCATAGACCCATAAAAATAATTTAAAAATTAACAAAATCATGAAACGGATTGAATAAATTAAATAACAATAAGTAACTAAAGTACCTACATTAAATCAGAAATTAAATTGAAACAAAAAAAAATTAATATGGATCAAGGTACCTATTAGATGACTTTTAAAATAAGAGTCATAATAAGTATTTAAAATAAAGTGCAATTAATTCATTAAAAGGGTTTGAAAATTTTTGGTGCACCTTCTGTCCGCCATTTTGATTTTTTTTCGTTTTTGCGTCGCACTATAAAACTTGTATATTTCGATTGCTGACATACAGACGAGCAAAAAATGTTATGTAATATATGGGTCTAAAACGTCACGTTTTAGAGATAATATGGAAAACAATTTTGCTAAATAATTCCAATTTTTCATATATTTAATCGTTGAAATACCTCTCAGAATGTATCAAATTAGCATGAATGTAGTATTATCTTGCACATTAGTTAAGAGTAAAAATAACTGGTTTTTACACCTACCTATCTAAAACTTGACAATGCCATATTAACTCGGCAAAGCCGGTGCTGTAGGTACGTACCTAACTATATTATTCTAGTAACTTACAAGAAGTAATGACACAGATTACTAGATTACGCAGAATGTTACATTACTAGCAATCTGTACGCACCATTAGGATGCCCGTATTGAGTGCTCAGTTCGTGCGGAATACACGTAAAAATACAGCGAGCGCAGGCATCGGACGCTGGATATTACATTACTACCAATTTGTACGCACCCTAAGAGTGCACAGGTCTGAACTGGAGAAAAAGTCGTTGTGTATTATTTTTACTATCATATTTCAGGAGAATATTGTACTCCCAAGAAATAAATTATTTTTCTTGTCTATTCTAGTCCTCGCGCCATAGCCTCAATACTTACTTACTGGGAATTAAAACTCCCGTACTCCATTAAGAGTAGGTAATTAAGTATGTAAGTACTAAATTTTTTTGCTAAAGTAGCTATATCTGCATATAATAACAATTAGTTATAGATACCTACACAATCTGAATTGCCACAGAGGCGTTGCGCTCTATGAGCAAAGTCCATTTTAACGCGTCTAGCCGGCTGGGAGCGCGGTGCGGCGCGGCGGCGTAGCCGGGTTGATATGGCATTGTCAGGTTTCAGATAGGTAGGTGTAGAAACAAGTTATTTTTACTCTTAACTAATGTGCAAGATAATACTACAAACATTCATGCTAATTTGATACATTCTGAGAGGTATTTCAACGATTAATATATAAAAAATTTTAATTATTTAGCAAAATTGTTTTCCATATTATCTCTAAAACGTGACGTTTTAGACCCATATGTTATATAAAATTTTTTGCTCATCTGTATGTTAGCAATCGAAATATACAAGTTTTATAGTGCGACGCAAAATCGAAAAAAAATCAAAATGGCGGACAGTAGGTGTGCCAGGCTCCATACAAAAATTTTCAAACCCCTTTAAAATATGGAAATTTTTATAACATTAATAAAATTATTACACATACAATTACAGAATATTATTTTGTTAGTAAAGAGATGAGTACAAAACTTATTTGCTAGTATGAGTAAAAAACATTAACGGCGCGGTGGTTTGTGCATATCTATTTACACCGTGCATATCTATTTGAGAATACTTTCAAGATACTGTTGGGGGCGGTTCGTGTTCTATTGCAGTGATGCACAGCGTTTTCGCATGATTGCCTCGAATCCGTCCACGTTTGCCTGCGCAAACATGCAGAGGCACTACCATATCGCGGCAGCCCCAGACCCAGCAAATTAATGAATATGAATTTATTATGTAGTAATGAATTTATTTTTGACTAAACCCGCGTTTGACCTTCAGCTGATGATAAGTGAAGGTGACAGCACGCGGGTTAAGGAAGGTCCTGGCTCTTCATAAATATTGCCGGAACACATCACTCGCAGGAGAGGTGATGCTAGCCGGACCCTGCAGGATTCTCCTAAACAACAGCGTCGAGTTCATCGATGCAACAGCAACGAGTGATATAATTGGTATTCACTTACATCACAACACGACACCAGCGCTCGTCGCTGATGACGGCGTGAGCACCTAAAAACTTGTATTTGACAATTTACTTTCGGTTTTCTTATTCTGCTTTATGTAGGTAACATCTGTGAGTTCGACGACAAAATATTTTCCATCTCGTCGACGAGCTCGTCGTCGAGTACAGCGCTGTGACTTTAGTTACGTGGATAGCCCTGCTGAATGGGTACAGCATCCTACATGCAAGCGGGGGCGACGCGGGTTAGTCGTCTTTGACGACACGCAATTTCGAATGACAATGAAATGATTCGTTCTATTTTTGAAAATAGGTTTTCATTCCATACCTTCACAAGAAGAAAAAACGCGGTTCCACTATTGTAGTGAAATAATGTAGCCAGTCGAGCGATGGCGGGTTTCAATATTCAACTGATTGGTATGAGTAATTAATACAGATACAAAACTGGTAGAAAAAAAACCGTTTTACCATATCTATTAGCTACAAGCTGTAAGTACTCAAATTTGGCATGGGCCCTGTTTCTTTCTTTATGACGTTCTTCCAAGAAAATAGGCGATATGTGATTTATAGAATATAACGCATTCACAAATTATTTGTATGATATTGGAACTAAATACAAGTATAAATTTATTCAATTTATTCTTGATATGTTTTGGTATTCTATAAATATATTATAGTATGTTTTTAGAGCTTTTTGTTAATAATTGCGTTAAGTTTTCATGATATTGAAACCCGCCATCAATTAAGTAATATCGTAGTACCAACCAGTGTCAAGGTAACCGCCAATTGTAGGTGACTCTTTGGTAGACCTTAACGATATGAACTAGATCTGTCAACGGTCTTTTGGTACAGGTAGGGTGAGGCCGGCTTAGAATAGCCATATGGCATCTGGATAAGCCTGTCGTAAAAGGCAACTAATCAGAGTTATTGTGGGTCCGCCTGGCCAACGACCACCCTCAACATAAAACCTGCCGTGAAATGTTGCCTGCAGTGATGAGTTTTGGCGATATTTTATAAAGAAGAGCCTTCCTTAACTTTTTGCTTTCGTTTCAACCAAATCTTCACTTACCATCAAGTGAGGTTGAGGTCAAACACCATAATTGTGGCCAAATAACATTTTGTGAAAATGTTCTCTCTTGTTTACTACAATGAAACTCAAAAGCTTTTAGGACCTTACCTTTAAAATACAATTTTATAATCTATCTGTGCTAAACCTCAGCCGCTAATACACAATTAATTGTAGAATCTACTTAATTTGATTTAAAGTAGTTATATATAATAGAACAAAACAAAGTTCTTGGATCAAGACTTTTATCATACTTAATCATAACTGGACTTATCTTTCCTATATCATCTTTCCTGCTCACTCATCATGACTACACACCAGCTGAACCACTTAAAATTTTTTTATTATAATACCCTTAGTTTATTTTCAATAAAATCCATAAAATCTAGTTAAAAATCATTGTATCCAATATAATGAATCGTTAAAGCTTAAGTCAATATTAAAATACAATATTACTTACAACATCTGGTCCGTATCGGCTTCCATACAATATTTATAATCAATGACTGTTTGGTGCATCCAAAGTAGCTTCTGGTCCTGTTTTGGTATCTTTAATAAGTTTTCTTTAGATGCAAAATGAAACTGGTCTTTAGGTGTAAACGGTAACCTAATTGCTTTATTTAACACTGTTATAACTGTTCCTGTATCTGTATTATTGTCAATGTCTTGCATTATGGAGTCCTGGTTTAATTCTATAGCGGATAACTTTGAAAATTTAAGTGACATGTTACTGCTTACATCTAATATATCGTCAGCATTAATGAGTGATGCTGAACAACTAAAAGTATCTTCATGCAGCCTTGATTCATGGACATCATCAATATCTGCTGAATTATCTAAACTTTCAGAAGCAATCACTTCTACTTTAACAGCATGACTGTTCTGTAATTTTCGATGCTTCAAGTTACTTGATATAACTTCAGTTTTATTTGCAATCGTGGAACTATTTATTACTGGTAAAGAATCATCAGTCTGTATACATTTATCTTCACCTTTGTTCTTTGTTAATAAAGCTAAAATACTTTGCACTTTATATTCTTGACTAATAATAGAGCACAAAGCTGTAAAAACTTTGTCATAATTACGTTGACCAATAATCTTAACAACATTTTCAGAGGTTAATATTTCCCCTGTTTCAAACTTAGCAGTGGTGTAACAACTTTTGTTTAACAAATTACGTTCATTGGTCATTACAATCTGGGAATCCCCTAAAAAGTCACCCCGCTCTGATTTATAAATAACCTCTGTTATTTTATCCCCATGATATGAATGTGTCTGTAGAAACTCTTCAAACAATATTGCTTTGGAAGGATCTTTAAAAAAATCTACTTGATTCAGAGTAAACGTTTTATTCATTTTGAAATGCTTATTACTGAAAAGAAAAATAAAAATAGGTTATATATAAAAAACTTACTAAAACAATTTAAATCCTAATAAAAATAAAAGTAATGCAATATGGATTTGTACCAGGATAAAAAAATATACGAAGTATTAAAGTATTGTGTACTTTTTAGCAGCTTGATTTCATTCCCAGTTTTCTTTCATGAATGCAATATCATTGCAATATCTATAGGTAAGATGTAGTAAGTCATAGGTGTGATCTTAAACAAAATAAACAATAAATTAACCCAAGTAGAACACTTCAAAGATTTATAAAATCGAATATTCTAATTTTATACTTGGGATTTCCCCTTTTCGCGTCACAAAGGTAAACAAACTAACAACACCATAGAGTTTTTTTTTTGGTAATATCAACAGGCAAAAGAACGAAGCCCATACAGCCATGTCTTTTGTATTTGTGTCTTGAATCCTTTTTATATATCAGGCCGAAGCCATGTCTTATTCTCCTTTTTCTTCTTGAATCATGTTTTATACATCAGGCTGAAGCCATGTCTTTTGTTTAAAATATTTTTTTTGTCAATTTCTTGTATTTTTACATTCCGTTTCTTTTCAATGTCAAATCCTTGTAATGTCATTCTTGGCATATTTCATTTGTCAAAATCAATATAAATAACGGTTAAATCCCAAAAATAGCTGTAACAGCTATTTTGGGATGCTGGCAGTAATAGCACGTCGCCTGGTATCGACGGCTGCAGGCGTAGCACGGGTTTCATAAGAGATAAGTCACACGACAAGACATAATCTTGTCACAGTCCGGTAATTTGTCTTATATGTCAGAACGGGCACACGACGTGACAAAAATGCTTGCCGCGACATATCTTTGTCTTGACGTTTATACAAAGAACGAGTTTAACAACTTTAAACCTCCAAATGTAATTTTTTAGTTGGTGAATTTTTAGTTTTAATATTATTTTTAAGTTTTGTGACCATGTCAAGTGCCAAAAAGCAGTAAGTATCTTTACCGTTGAAGTCTTAAAATAATCTGATTATAATAATTGATAGACATGTATAAAACATGACAATTGATTATTATTCATCATCATCATCATCACAACTCTTTGTAATGAGCCCACTGCAGGGCATGAGTCTCTCTCCTGGGTGACGAGGAGGTTATAAATCCATAATCCACCAAGCTGACTCAGTGCTGGGTGGTGGAAGCCAGAATTTTCAGGGCGCCGAAATGGCTACTGACAAACCCTAACGACTACTGTATACAAGTATACAGCACCCGGGACCGACTGCTTAACGTGCCCTCCGAAGCACCGAAGTCGTCAAGAGAAATGAATGGTCGGCGGTCACACATCCAAGTACCGACCGCGCCGAACGTTGCTTAACATGTGATATCGTATGATACACACAATAACCATGGCGCCACGACGACTTCATAATTATTATTATGAAAAAAATATCTCACAACCTCCGAACCGCAGTGATAAAAAATGTTTGGCGATGTGTCAAATTGTGACAAAAATAAACAAAACGATGCCGTCATCAGCACTATTGCAATATCTACAAGTTGAAGCGTCAAAAACACCAATCCTAAAAAGGTGAGCAGCAAAACGACAATAACCTAGATGCAAACGACAGATTATGGTGTCATACTTTCTATTACTATAGTCTCAACCCCGGGTAAACCAGGGAGAAGAGATCTTTTTCTTTATTGCAGCTAGTCATTTTCCTTTTACCTGGAACACCTTCTGCCATAAGTTGTGAAATTCTTCCTGTAATGTGAGTTTGATGAGAGATAGAGCGTCTAAAGAAGGAATTCGGAAATTTAAAAAGCTATGACTTAATTGATTGTGGGCTGTATTTGTAATAATTTTAGCTAAATAGTCTGCTTGCTCATTACCATGCACACCAATGTGAGCTGGTGTCCAGAAGAGGACTATTTGCTTAGTTTGTGACAGCAGATGATAAAACTCTCTTTTTTTATACATAATATACCTAGTTGGTTTTTAAATTTAAATGTGGATTTTGTAGTGCCATTAATAAGCTTAAACTGTCCGATATTATAATCCACGTTTGGTGGTCCTTTGTTTGAATGTGCTCCATAGCTACACACACAGCTAAGGATTCAGCGGAGTATATGCCTAATTCAGCCTATGATCGAATCCACTTTTGAACTAACTATCATAGACAGCCATAGAGACTGCTTCATTTTTCCTAGACCCATCTGTATATAACTATATATACCACCTATCAAGTTCCCTATAAATATCTTCCTTATAATTGATTGAATCAGGCGTTACTTTGCGGAAGTCCATGACAACTACTTTAACAAAGTTACCTTGCTAATTCACGGAATAATCTTCCTTATACTTTAAAAGTTTTTTAACTACAATTTTAATCTGAATAAATTTAGATTCGTTTGACCCAGAGTAACAGAGCCATACTATGCTGGAAAAAAACTGTATTTCAGAGAAACCTTGCAAGAAACATGAATGATTGTCGCCAGTGCTGTTAATAGTACCTATCCCGCAATTTAACAAGAAGAGGATGATTACTAATGAAGAGCAACCTTGCAAAAAAATTTGTATTTAAACCTAAGTGCCAATTGAGGTACATTACATTCCACCTGCATTGACACTATAGGAGTAGTTCGCATAGCACCCATTATGATACGCAAACATTTGTTTTGTAAATTTCCTAATTTATCCACTATAGTTACTACTCCTGCAAAACAAAAAAAGCATATTCAAAATGACTCCTTACTAATGATTTGTGCACTGTTAATAAAATCCTTGGATCAGCAACCCAATATGTACCAGCCAAAGATCTTAAAAAATTGCAAGCACTTAAAGCACGAGATTCTAGAGTTTCAGCATTCTTATTCCATTTAGAATTGTTCGAAAAAATAACACCTAAAAACTACAAAACTATCTACAGACATGACATTATTATTGAACAAAATATTTACATTCGTATTTCTAATATAATTTTTTGAAAAGACAACAACTTTACTTTTGTCAGTGCTGACCTCTAGCCCAAGGCTATCAAAATAGTCTTTTAGTTTCTGGAGAGCAGCATTGAGAACTGATTGTACACGTAATAAACTAGTATCAGAACAATAAACAACTAAATCATCTGCAGACTGCAGATTAGAAACTTCACAACCCAGAATTGAATTTAGCTGATTTATGAATAGGATAAAAAGCAATGGGCTCAATACCCCACCCTGTGATACACCTCTACGAGAATACCTTGTACCAAATAACTGATAATTAACCTTAACAAACACCTTCCTGTAGTTCAAAAAATTATAAACACAATTTACATATTTTCCAGGTATCTGTAGTGATAAAAGAATTGCAGATAATTTGTTCAGATCTACATTATTGAAAGCCCCTACAATGTCAAGAAAAACTCCAACTACTACTTTATTCGCGGAACGAGCATCATGGATATCCAGACAGAAATGACGTAGACTCTCACAAGCAGAACGACCACAACGAAAGCCGTACTGGTTGTAAGTGCAGGCCTGGCTCACTCCACGCGGTACATCCGTTATTTACCTACAGCGAAGCGCTCCGCCGCCGGCGTATTTCGAATGGGTCGTGTATCACGCGCGCGCCCGTCGGGACGTTGTAGATACCTACCTACCTAATAGCACTCACAGTAATTGTATGATTGAGGTCGCAAATAGTATTTAAAAATGGACATAAAAAGAAACAAATATTCAATTAGATTATGTTTAGATTTGATTATGTTCAATGTAGCAAACAAAACATAGGTAGCATTACTAATTATTCGTCGTAACTTTTTTTTTCATTTTGTACTTTAGGTAAGTTGAAACAATATTTTTTACAAAGGTAGAATAACAGTAATACCTACATCGGTAGATACTTAATGGGGAGTTTTCTGACAGCTCATAAAAAATAGTTCAAAAAACCTCTATAGATGGCACTTTTAAAAAGCCGAAGGCGTTAAGTCTGTAAACTATAATGTAGGTAAGTGGTATCTACCATCTATGGTTATTTATACGTTCAATTTCTGATACAGACGTCAATTAATTTATTTTACTTTTAAAAACGCAGTGTGGAATAAATTCTTCGCCTTCGCCTTTTGTAAAGCGCCATCTATCGAAGCCTTTTGTACCAATTTTGTACAGCTTTGTTTTTTTAATGAGCTGTCAGAAAACTCCCCATTACAAATAAGGAGATTAATTATTCTTCACTAGGCAGCAACCCTAACAGCGTAAGAAAAGATAAGAGGCATGCGATGGAAAGAGACAAAACTTCTAGGTATATAAATTTGCAGGTACGTAATGCTGTGCGAGCTGAATTCCACCGTATCGCGTCGTAGCAAGACTCGAATTTATTTAGATCTTCTTGCGGAATAATTCTTCTGTACCAACGGTACTATTACTTATTCTGTGGTAAGTGTTGGTGATAACGATGAGTTTGCGATATTAAGATGATTGTATGACTTCATGGTAGCGGAAGTATGTTGGTAGTACTAAGTAAGGAACAAGCGTTACATTACCTGTCAAATTTACCCAACCAATTTTAACTTATTATTGAGGGCATAGAATTCAAATTGAAGTAAAAAAATTTGACAGATTTGTAACGCTTGATGTACTGCCTTCTGTACATACAGAGATAAAATGGAAATCAAGGTTTTGTTTATTTCATGATCGTTTCTGCCTCTTGGAAGTCAGAAACCGTAGATTTCTTCGGAATAAAAAGTAACGTATGTGTTAACTACTATACAAAATTACATTAATATTGGCTTAGCCGTTTGGCAGTGAAAAGCTGCCATACATAACTATAGGTAGTATTGTATGTATGTACACTGATAATGGCTGGATGGATGGATTTTTGCTATTCTTTCACGCAAAAACTACTTAGCTTTACCTAGAATAACAATAAGCTAAGTATAATTAATGAAGATATTGCATGAATTAAGTAAAATTGAAGGCATTAAATAAAACACTTTTTAACCGGATTCATGGCGTATAATTTATATTTTACATTTTAACTCGACGTTTCGGTGTCTTTGCAGACCCCGTGGTCACGAGCGACTGTTAAAATTTTAAATGTAAATATACGCGATAAATCCGGTTAAAAAGTGTTTTATTTAATAGTCATACATAATAGTTATCGCGAAAACTTAAGACAATATTAAAATTTAAGGCACTTTGGCACCCGATTTGTTTATAACGCAATTTAAGGAGACCGAATAATCTACGCATATCCGAATGTCCCCGTTGTTTTTAAGTACCGGGACTATTGGGCTAGCATACTCTGAAGTTCTAACTGGGACTAAAATACCTACACTAATCATCCTGTCTAACTCCCGCTCGACTGCTTCTCGTAAAGCAAAAGGGACAAGTCTAGCCTTAAAAAAAATCGGTTTCGAGTTAGGTTTTAGGTTGAGCGTGACCTCAGGACCTGTGTAGCATCCTAGTTTATCCGAAAATAGTTTGGTAAACTTTAATTGAACTTGTTCCAAGTAATCAGAGCACTGGTTGACACATGAAATCTGCAGATTAAATTTTGCGATAAAATCTCTTCCTAACAATGGTGGGCCACCATTCTTTACAACGTACACTAATATTTGCACAGTTTTTGACCGGTATGTAAAAGGCAGGGTGAGTGTACCTACGGTTATAATGTTAGTACCATTATAACTTTGCAAAATCGTTCTACTAGTTTTTAATTTGTGGCTTTTAAAATGTTTCTCATATATTTTATCCGGAGTTATCGTTACTGCCGAGCCAGTATCAATTTCAAAACTAATTTTAGATCTACCGACAAGTACCATCTCCTGCATAGGTTCCCCATTCAAAGTTTTAATGTTACAAACTAAACGCTTACCGTCGTCACCGGGCTCATCATCGACCTCGACCTCAATAAAGTTGTTTTGCACTTTAGTGCGGTAACACACTCGACGTAGGTGTCCCTTCTGGCCACATCGGCCGCACTTATAGTTTTTGAACCTGCATGAGCTCGACCCATGGCCGCCGTAGCCGCACACGGAGCACGGCGCCTGCGCGACCGCCCTGGCCGCGGTTGAGCGTCGCGCGGCGCCGCGGCTGGAACCCGACGTCTGGTAGACCGGCAGCTGCGCCGGCGTCATGAAGTCTGCTGCGCTTGTAGCCGAGGTCTCGGCCGCGCCACGCCGGGTGCTTCGGATCGCCTGCGCCGTCTGCAGCGCCCCGCTGAGCGTCAGCTCCTCCAATGGCACGGTGAACAGTTTGTCCCGCTCGGGCCCCGGCAGCATGCCGAGCACGAAACGGTCCCGCAGCAGCTCATTGAGCCAAAGCGCCGGGAAGGCGCAGTCCACTGCGAGCCCGCGCACGCGAGCCGCCCAATCAGACAAACTTTCCGTTGGGTGTTGAGTCGAAATGTAGAATTTGTTGCGTTCTGCAAAACCACATGTGGCAACCTCGAAATGTGCATCCAACAGCTGTACTATTTCCTCAAATTCTAAAGTACCCAGCTTTTTTGGTAAGGCTAGGTCTCTCACTAGTTTGAAAGTGGGTTCTGCTAATCCACTAAGTAACACAGCACGGCGTTTATTGCACTTCGACCCCGCGTCCACGTCATTGGTTATGAACCATTGTTCTAGTCTTTCTTTGTAGACTGACCAGTCTTGATTTTCATGGTTAAACACCGATAAGACACCGATTGAAAATTTCGACATTATGGCCGTATAAATATTTTAGGAAGTCGTCGTGGCGCCGTGGTTACTGTGTGTATCTTACGATATCACAGGTTAAGCAACGTTCGGCGCGGTCGGTACTTGGATGGGTGACCGCCGACCGTTCGTTTCTCACGGCGACTTCCGTGCTTCGGAGGGCACGTTAAGCTGTCGGTCCCGGGTGCTGTACACTTGTATACAGTAGTCGTTAGGGTTTGTCAGAAGCCATATCGGCACCCTGAAAATTCTGACATCCACCGCCCAGCACTGGGCCAGCTCGGTGGATTATGGCCTAAGCCTCCTCGTCACCCACAGGAGAGACTCATGCCCTGCAGTGGGCCCATTACACGGAGTTGTGATGATGATGATGATGATGATGAAATATTTTATAAATTTTGCACGCTTTGATCCCGTCCTCAGCGCCAATGTTAGGTTATGGAATAAAGTACACACGGGTATCTTACTTGACGCTTTGTATTCGACTGCTCGATGATCGCCTGAGTGAGACGCAACTCACTGGCCGGTCATTCACTACATTCTTTACAGTAATGTACCTAATACATAGTTACCTACCTATGTTTGTGGTAAGGAGTTATACATATTATATGGGCGAAGATTCTTTATTTTTATTTTTGTTATTAAAGATAGTTAGGACCTTGCAGAAGAAAATAACCTATTCGAAATACTAATTCAATACAGACGAAGTCGCGGACATCATCTATGTAATATACCTACCTACCTATACTTTTTCACAAATCCTAGGTTTGTCACTGTTTTCAAAAATTCAAAAATCACTGCTTTGTTGTAACTGTTTTTGAAGTAATTCTGTCCTGTTTATCTATCAGTAACGCTTTCACAGCTAAACTACTGAGTCGATTTTGACGAAATTTAGAATAAGGTAAGTTTTAACTTCAAGGAGGATATAATAATAGTATTTATCCAACTCTAATAAACGGTATCCACGCGGACGAAGTCACGGGTCACAGCTAGTAATAATAATACGTGTGTACTTTTATGCCGGTGCACCTAGCACCGAGTACACTTAATGTTTTAAATAAATAATAATAATAATAATATAAAAATAAATTTATTTATTTTCTCCCACAATAATATTTTACATACTATAATTAAAAACTACCTATATTATAAGAGGTAAATATTAATATTAAGAGAAGTGGGAGACTGGTGCCCTATTTAGGTTTCCCTGTACTAGGGGATCACCAGGCTCTTCCCTCGTGCCAATTTTACGATACAATAGTTCTTAAACTAAGACTAAACAATGACAACTATTATGCAACATTAAGTTTATTTTACATTAGGTTGACAGGAGATTTTTTCTTAAAAGCTAAATGTGTGCTATTTATTTGGATATGAGTATGTGTGTGAGAGATGTCTGTATGTGTATGGGGTTAGTGTATGTGATGAAGTCAAGTGAAGTGATGTGTGTGTGTGGGTAGGAATTGAGTGTGATGTCTCTAACTATTGTAGTCGTTCAAAAATATTTTCAGTTTCTAAGTAATCAATTGATTTGAGCCAGTTGGTTAATTTGAATTTTGTTTTGGTTTTGTGTAGAGGATATATTTTAAGCTTTCTGTTTACTGTGTTACCTATACAATTTTGCTCCACTGTAGTTAAAAAAATTTCGTGCAAAAAATGTTTGTGTAATGGGAAAGTAGCAGATATCATGGTGTCTCCTTTGGGACAGACTAGGGTTATCTTTATCAAAAGCAATGATTTTGTGCTTCAGTAAGACAGTACATAGGATGTACAATTGCCGTAACGATAGCACGTCACATAGCTTGTACAGCTCCTTAGTGGGATAAAGTCTGGGTTTGCAGAACGATATCTTCAAAATAAGTCGCTGAGCTCTCTCCACGTTCATCATGTAACCTTTGGCACTACCTCCCCATGATGTTATACCATATGCAATGACTGATTGGCAGAGCGGTGTATAAATGCAGTTTATTAATTTTGCATCAGCTATATGACGAAGATGTCTAAAGATGTAAGTGAGTCTCCGTATTCTGCTAGCAAGATTTTGAATATGCTCGTCAAATCTAAGGTGTTGGTCTATAATTACTCCCAAGCTATATGATTACTGAAAGCTATATGTATATTATTTTCATATAAAAAAATTTGAAACTCAAGTCTGAACAGACTTTAAGCATTCCACTGTGAAATATTTAAGATTTGATCGAATGTGAGGGTTTGTTATGTTTGCCATGAATGATTTCTTTTATAACTGTACTAATAAATTGTGTACTGATACATTTTGTGTTTTATTCAGAGTAATAACTTTCACTACCTATTTATTCTGTCAATAGACTCATTGCTTCTGCATTTAATAAAATAGCTTGTATTACTCCCCGAAAATTTAATTGTTTATTAAATGAAGGGAAATTTAAAAGGTTTTTAAGTTTTTCAGCATATGATTTGTTTTTATTATCAGCTATTTTTTTGCCTTATAGGGCATTGACTAGAAATGGCGATATGGTTACCATTGCAATTAATACATTTGGCCTTCTCGACCCCGACCGAACATTCTTTGAATGTATGCCCCTCAGTACATATGGAGCAGCGTCGTGCATTTTTACAGAAATTGCCTAAATGGTCGTATCTTAAACATTTGAAGCTCTGCTTTATTGGTGGGACATATGGTGAGACGGGCAAACGGTACATCTTAATTTGAACATAGACCGGCAGTGACGTGGCGAAGGCAAAAGTCAACACTGTACTCTGAGGAGGCTGTAGGTAAGCTTAAGATGTTATTATCTTGCTTAACTTTACATGAACTTTACGCATGATTCGCTGACAGAAATGATTTTTTTGGTGGTAGATATAGATTTATATATTTTCTCATTAGATAAATGGACAGGTACCGAAGAGATAACTCCTGAAAGTATGGTGGCCGCTTCCGGTATGTATGCTTTCATTGTCTGTTCTTTCAAAAAATTAACATTATCTAAGAAAGAATTTGCAAAATTGGGTCGCTGGAAAACGACACCAATCTTATAACTACCTATCGATTTTCTTTAGATATTGCATTCCTTTTACAAATTTGTTGAAACATGAACCTAAAGACATCATGTCCCTGTTGCCTAATGGAACGTCGTTTGTACTTTCGACAAAGACAATCAATTCACATTTAGCCTCTGCATCCTCAGGATATCGCCGATAGTATCGCGTGTCCTCGTACTTGGAGTCGCTGCTGGTGCTCGTAGGAGGGGACTCACCATCGTCCTTTTTTTCCCGCTTCTTCACGTTCTTTTCGCATACAAATCACTTATAAGCGAATTATTTATTAACTATTCACAAGAAAAAAAAAACAAGAAGATATTTACAAAATATCGTCGGAAGTCGTCGTGGCGCCGCGGTTACTGTGTGTATCATACGATATCACAGGTAAAGCAACGTTCGGCGCGGTCGGTACTTGGATGGGTGACCGCCGACCGTTCATTTCTCACGGCGACTTCCGTGCTTCGGAGGCCACGTTAAGCAGTCGGTCCCGGGTGCTGTATACTTGTATACAGTAGTCGTTAGGGTTTGTTAGAAGCCATTACGGCGCCCTGAAAATTCTGGCATACACCAACCAGCACTGGGCCAGCTTGGTGGATTATGGCCTAAAACCTCCTCGTCACCTAGGGGAGAGACTCATGCCCTGTAGTGGGCTACTTACAAAGAGTTGTGATGATGATGATGATGATTTACAAAATATAGGAAAAAAACTATTTAAAATATTTAAGTTTTCAGAAATTCGCCGAGAATTTCACAATTCCCGCGCCTTTCCAACAAACACTATAAGTAACTTTTTGACACTTATAGCTAACAGAATAATAATATTGTTGCATTCATACTTACTAATATAGCTGATGTTTGGATTATTAATTGAAGCGTTTTACCCAATGAGACAAGGAACACCTTACAATAAAACGCATATTAAATACATACCTACCTTATTCAAAGCTTAGCAATAATGAGATAGGCATTTAATTTTTACACTATATCCGTCCTTGTTTCCTACCTATTTCTGTCTTTTTCACACAACCTCCCTCCTCAGTGCACAACTAGACAGCGTTCGCGATTTGAATTTTGAATCGAACTTCTAGCTTCATTACGTAAATAAACCAGCAGGTTTTATTGTAAGGTAAAACGCTTCTATTAAATATCTTGACCTGATTAAAAGCTTAGTAACAATGAGATGTGTCTGTTATCGCCATTGTATCAATGGTACCTTGATCGATTATGGCGAGCAAAATTATACCGAACAAAGCTCATTTTGCCATACTTAAGGAAGTTTCAGCGCCAATACTTATGTACGGTAGTTAAATTTGGGTGTGGCAGAATAAACGTGAAAGCAGGATTAATGCTGTGGAGATGAGAACTTTGAGAAGCATGTGTGTAGTAAAATTGAGTAATAGGGTGCGCAACAGTGAAATAAGAAAGAGATGCGGATTGAAATAATATGTAATGACTAAGATTGAAAAGGGTATCCTATAGTGGTTTGGATATTTGGAAATGATGAGTGAAAGTAGATTTACGAAAGTGGTGTATAGAGCAAGAATGGATGGTGGTGTAGGAAGTATGGATTTTTTCTTTATCTTTTTTATTAACATGGAAAAGATATTCAAAAATCTAAAATGCAATGACGTTGACTAAAAGGTTTCAAGACATAAAAGACACAAAACACATTGCTGTATGGGCTTCGTTCTTACCTGGCCTGACCGGGAGGAATGAGAGGTTTTCTGACAGCTCATTAAAAAACAAAACTGTACAAAATTGGTACAAAAGGCTTCAATAGATGGCGCTTTACAAAAGGTGTGTTTTTTTTTTTAAGTATATTTTTTTCCAATTACAAAAGGTGAAGGCGAAGAATTTATTCCACACTGCGTTTTTAAAAGTAAAATAAATTAATTGACGTCTGTATCAGAAATGAGAGGTTTTCAAACTGACATTTAAAACTATAAAAAAAATAGTTACTATATTTCATTTTAGATGGCGCCACATGCTTTTCTTACAAAAGTGCAATGTCAAATGTCTTTTCGTATAGAATTTTGACAGCTAGCTTTTTACCAACGCCATCTTTTGAGAGAAAAATATATGATTTTTTCTTTTTAAAATCAATTAGAAAACTCCTCATTGAACGTATAAATAACCATAGATGGTAGATACCACTAACCTACATTATAGTATTCAGACTTATAGAGGTTTTTTGAACTAATTTTCATGAGCTGTCAGAAAGAAAACTCCTCATTAAAATGACGTTGACTGACACTGACGGACATTGACTGACTTTTGTGATTGGATGGATGATGGATGGATAGATACAAATAGAAAGAATAGAATCAAAGAATAATCACAGATAAGTAAGTAATAGAATAATTGAAGTTTGGTTTGGTTGGGCTGCTGGCTTCTATAATTCTATTATCTATTATTGTAGATTTAAACTTATCCAAAGCAATATTTTCGAAGGCCTGCCATTAATTAATAAAACGTTCACAGAAATCAGTAAGTACTTTGTTTTTAAATGTGTCCATGGTCTACGCTAAGTGTTTTGATGTAGTAAATAAATAAATATTATGGAATCAACCATATATACCTACACATTAATATTTTCTTTCTCACGAGAGGAAATCAGAATATTGTCTGATTTCCTCTTTTAAACATTGCTGTTTCCATACGTAATATGAATATTTAAATATGTAAGGGAATAAATTATACCCGATTTAGCCATTTAACATTATCTAATAATGCAATGTAATTATTAATAATTGCAATTATTCATAGATTTTTAAGAATATAGTTTTAAGCATAGTTTAATGCAGAGATGTACAAAATGGTTTTAAAAAAGAATTTAAATTCAAAATGCAAAATACTTTTCAGATTTACTATTTCAAATGCAAAATACTAAATAGTTTTGAGATTTCTATATCAATACGATAGGCATTTTCAAAATACTTTTTCAAAATAAAAAATGTTTGGTCCAAATCTCAGATATTTTTATATATTTAAGGTAAGTACTTATTTATCATGAGAAATATAGACACAATGTTGAGCTGAACAAAAATTCCTAATACCATGGCAATTTATGCATGACATTTTGGTCATATTTATCAGTATACATATCATAAAATCTTTTCTGCTGTTAATAATAACAATACTCACTTTGAACAGGGAAATAACTATATCTACAATTCCTTTTTATGATGGTGGTTATAATGCCACCTGAAATGTCATATAATTAACTTTTAATGTAGGTTATTATAACGCTAACTAATTAAATTTGCTCAATTTCATAGCTAACTTTAATAGATCAGTGTTAGATCGAGGTTCTATGGGTTTGCTTTTTACCTTCCCTCATCATAAAATTGTAGAACCAAGTACACAAGATATTATATGTATGGCTAGCAGGCACCTCTATCGGTCAAATTCGGCAAGACGTGAGTCATTATTTCTTTCATTTTGTTTGACTGGTAATGCTGGCCAAACTTATCACAAATTTTGAAATGAATATTAAAAATGCAAAATTGGTCTCAAAAGGCATTTCAAATAAAATACACAATGCTTTCTACTAAAAGGCATTAATACAAAATATGTATTTTGTATTTGCATTTTAATTATAATTATTTCAAATAAATCGCATCTCTGGTTTTAAGCACACAAGGATGCAGCCAATTCTTTAATTCAACATATTGAATACTGAAAGATGTAAGCTATACTGTATTGTATTTGTTTGTCTTTTTAATTAAAATATATTAATTGCTTCAATCTTATAGTACATGACAATGTACTCCTTATACAAAACTGTCTGAACAGCATGCAATCTTTAGGAAAAATCTTATCAGGAACTTTCACATTTCACAACTTTCACATGGTGTACTCAAGAATAAGATTTTTCATTCAAACTGAACATTCATATGTATAAGTATTTTCCATTCCTGCGAGAATTTCGGGAATTCCTTCCTTGGTACAGCACTACACCCGTAAGGAATGCATTTGCCAATTTGCAGCTTTTAACTAGTAGTTATGGGTGTACTTTGTTTGTCAGTAACGTTACAGTTTTTTAAACATTGATTATTTATTTTACGTAATATGTAATTCCCTTAATTTTACTAAACAAGATGTTTTGCCACAATGCATATCCTAATAATTTTAAAGCTTGATTTGGGCTCAAATGATTGGGAAGGAGCTATCCTATGTCAACTAAGAAGATTTTGCTCTAATTACCAATTATTATTTTTATATTAAGTATATTAAATAATTACCAATAACCCTGTTTAATTATTAATGTATGAATCACCAAAAACTTTATTTTAGTTTTTTTTTCTTTCTTATGTTGTTCTGATTCACAACAATCTGTTTTACAACAGTGAGCTGTTATTCTGCGATATGTTTTTAACTGATTCTGGTGAATCTTCTATTGGTTGATTAGAAATCTGCTATTCAAGCTGGGTACACTATGCCTCCTCAGCCTGGTGAATTGCGCTCTTCCTGTGCCTCCTAGGTTTGACACTAGTTTGCTAACATGTGTCGACAACTTTTTTTGGTATTTCCTGCTGTAGGCTGTAATTTCCTGTTTTACTGACATGATGTTTAAGTTCATTTGGACATATTTATTACTTACTAGCTGTTGCGCGCGGTTTTACCCGCGCAATTTCGATTCCCGCGGGATTTTCGGGATAAAAAGTAGCCTATACGGATTCGGAAGAATTCCTCTAAGTAATGGTAAAATAAATTTTGAAATCGGTCCAGTAGTTTTTGAGCCTATTCAATACAAACATACAAAAATACAAAGGTTTCCTCTTTATAATATTAGTATATATTAGATGTACTGTGATATTAAGCATGGTTCTAATGGTTTTATTTTAAAACCCTTCAAGAATCTCAATGTTGCTATTGCTGGCGGTTCCCCACATCAATCTCCGATCCAAGTGCATGCCGAGGTATTTTGCATCATCAGACTGAGGTATCCTTTCATTATAGAGTGTGAAATTTGGGCACATTATCCTCCTCAGACTGAATATTACATGAGATGATTTACTTTGATTGGCTTTAAAACACCATGTATCGAACCATTTTTAAATATCTCTTAATTTTAGTTTTTTTTTTTAAATTATAAATAAAATAAAGTTGTATACTCCTCTCTGTGTCCAGGTAGTGATGGGATCGGAGCAGTCATCCGTGACAGGCAAGTCGCAGCCTCGCGCGCCGCCCGTCCGCCGCGGTCACACCATCGCTATCAGCGGCACTTCTGGTAACTTATAAATAATGATAATAATAAATAATATGACGACCGGCTGGTGTAGAGGTAACATACATTGCCTTCTATGCTAGAGGTCCTGGGTTCGAATCCCGGCGGCGGCGGATATTTGTGGGATGAACACAGATATCACCCGTCAAGTCATAGATGTTTATATGTTTATTTAAGTTTATTCTAATAAAAAATATGTATGTTTATATATTTCTTAAGTATATCAGTTATCTAGTATCCATAACACAAGTTCTTTAAGAAACTTAATTTGGGCTAGAAAATGTTGTGTGAGTGTCAGAAATATTTATTTATTTATTTATTATAATATCCCCAGTCAATCACACCAACTATATGGCCCCAAACTAAGCAGAGCTTGTGATGCGGTATAAAATGTAGCGAACTAGTAGGAACCTAGAATATAAATACAGATAATCGCTCAGATCCGGAACATTTCTTGTTCCGTGCGGGTATCGAACCCGCGACTACTGGCGTCTGAAGCAGACAGTGTTACCCCATCGCCGAAGTGGTCATCAAGCTTTCTTTATTTCAGACTAAGCCTGCGTTATGATAGTAAGTGAAGATGACAGCACACTCGTTAAGGAAGAACCTGGCTCTTCATAAAATATTACCAGACTACATTACTGCCGGAGCCGTGATATTTGGCAGTAGATTTTGTGTGAAGGGTGGTCGCGAGGCGGAGCCTCAAGGGGACCTGCCATCAGGATTAGTCGCCTCTTACGAGACGCTTATCGAGAGGTGGTTGGGCTACTCAGAGCAAACTTCACGCGGTCTGAGAGTAGAACGCTGTTAGTTTTCCTGGACTGGAAGCAAAAGAAAAACGTAGAATGTACCAGCTGCTTCTCTTCCCGGGCATACTGTAAAAGTCAGTTATGGGATGGAGGTTTTTTTGGCGTTTTTGCGGGCGACAGGCTGACCCCCTGTCATTGCGATAGTCTCTCTCCAGCATAATAATACCTCCAAATTTGTCAAATGTTACATCAGATGGTTTGATAGCCTCTGGTGTTCTGCTTACCCCATTAGGGATACAGGCGTGAAGTTATGTTATGTTTGTAAATAAATAAAATAGAACCTTCCTTAAGTGAGCTCCGCAGTGCAGAGTTCTGAGACGCTACTAAGAAGTCATGTCTAATAAAATGTATACACTTGGCAACATATAACATTCATACATAATATTACGCCTGTTAGGCAGGGGTAGACAGAGACTAAGGAACGCCAACTGCTCCGATCTATACATACCTTTTTCGCTTCCTCCACGTTCATTAATCGTTTCATACATGATCGCCGGTTACGGGTACTTTTAACTAGGCCCTTTTTAAGTACTTCGCCAATTTGGTCGGCATACGTTCGCTTAGGGCGGCCCCTTCCGACATGACCATCCAATCGTGCTCTGTACACCTCTTTCGTAAATCTACTTTCACTCATCCTCTCTAAATGTCCAAATCACCTTAGCATGCCCTTTTCAATCTTAGTCACTACATCTTCTTTCAATCCGTATCTCTTTCTTATTTTACTGTTGCGCACCCTATCACTCAATTTCACTCCACACATGCTCCTCAAAGCTCTCATCTCCACAGCATTAATCCTGCTTTCATGTCTCTTCTGCCACACCCAAGATTCACTACCATACATAAGTGTTGGCGCCAAACTTCACTCAAGTACGACAAGACGTGCCTTATTCGGTATAATTTTGCTTGCCATAACCAAGTACAGGGCGCCATTGACACAATTTCCTGCTTTCACCCTCCTTTCAATATCACCGTCATACTTCCCATCTCTTGTAAACAAGGACCCCAAGTACACAAACTCATTCACTTGCTTCACTTGTTCGTCTCCTATCATAATATTGCATTCCGTCATATCTTCATTCCTCTGCATAACCATGATTTTCCTCTTTCCAACATTCACTCTTAAACCTTTCCTTTTAAACGCCTCATACATCACAGTGACCATTTGTTGCAATTCCGACGCTGACGATGCAAGTAGAACCTGGTCGTCGGCGTAAAGCAGAGTTTTGATCCCTGTCTCATTCATTTTAGACCCCATTCGGATTCTTTCAATTCTTTTTTTTTTTTTTTTTGATTTATTTTGGCAACAAACAGTCGTTTATATACAATTTATTATACTTAAGTCACATATACAAAAAGACCAACAGTGCCCAAAACAACATAAAATTACAAACTGACGTGGTCAAATTTAAACTTATTACTAAATAAAATAATAAGATAATATAATCTAATAAGATGAGATTTTAACAGCTTTACATATTAACATTATTTATATCTCTTTAAAAGCAACAAAAATACATAAAACTAATTCAATTACTTAAAACAGATCAAAAACAGAACATATAAGTAATAACATATAGGCAGAAATAAGGTTTAGATTAAGCTAAGTTTAACATTCTTTTTCAAAGATTTTAAGGAGATGTTAAAAAGGTCTATTTCTGAGAATTCTCTGTTATATACATTGGTGGAACGGTACAAGTATGAATTACGAGTATAGTTTTTTTGACGTCGCGGTGGAATAAACATTTGTATTGTACGTGAGGGGCGTACAGGAAGACGAGCTCGACCTGAAAATTGCACGCAGCCGAGGAGTTCAGTAGAATCGATCTGATTATGTAAAAGTTTGTACAAAAAAGTTATGTCGAACATTTTACGTCGATTGTACAGTGTAAGTAGACCATGTTTTTTTAAGGTTTCCGGGTAAGTATAACTCATTGTGTTTTGTCGATAGTTAAGAGATTTTATGAACTTTTTCTGGATCCTTTCAAGTCTGTTAATATGGATATCATAACAGGGGCTCCAAATAGAGCTGCAAAAGTCAAGGATGGAACGTACAAATGAAAAATAAAGGATTTTCAGTGTTTCTGAGTTACTAAAAGGTTGAGTGATTCTGAGAATAAATCCCAACTTGCGAAATGCTGCACCTACAATATGATCTATATGTTCATTAAAAGTCAGTTTTGAGTCCATGATAATACCTAAATCCCTAACACGGGTTACTTTATTAAGAGGGCAATTATTGATGCAATAGTTATACGAAAGTGGTATCTTTTTTCGTGTGTATGACAAACAGCTATCCATGAATAGGTTAAACAGCCATGGAGAGCTACACAGCCTTGTGTAAGATCGCGTTCGATACTAAACCATTCCGTGTAGTCATCATTCAATCTGACACAGGCGCTCGAGTCCTTATATAAGGATTTGAGTGCTCGTATCAAGTCACCGTCCACCCCATACTCAGATAGAGTCGACCACAGTTCATTTCTCACCACACTGTCGTAAGCCTTTTCCAAGTTGATGAAGCAGCAGAAAACCTTGTGTTTTCTTGGAGTACATATAACGTATTCCATTAAAACTGTTTACATATTATTAGACGTGATTATACATCATGAGGTCACGGGTTCAAACCCCGACGGAACGAAAAAAGACATGTTCCGGGCTGTGGTGTTGGTATTGTATACAGGGTGTTTTTGTTAAGACAGTTCCCCCTAGTTCTCTACATGGTTTCTCACAACACAAGTTTTTGTTAGTTTGAGGCTATGTAGTTGGCGTTATTGTCTGGGGATTCTCAACCGACTTTCAAAAGGAGGAGGTCCTCAATTCGTGTATGTTTTTTTGTGTGTTTGTTACACGTTTTTTAGACAACTATGAATCAATTTTGAATATTCTTGATTCATACTTCTGAGGTGGTCCCATAAAAATTTCATCGAAATAAATTGAGCACTTTGTGAGAAATTTTAGAAAAAATTGGTACGAATATCGATAAAATTTACATTGACCACCTTTTACTTGAGCTAAAGTTTTGACTTGAAGTCGGTTTTTTTCAATCGACTTCCAAAAAAGGAGGAGGTTCTCAATTCGTCTGTATGTTTTTTTTTGTGTCGTCTTTGTTACACGATATTTCGGACAATTATGAATCGATTATAAAAATTCTTAATTCATATGATAGGAGGATACTTCATAGTTGGTCCCATATAAATTTCATCGAAATCGGTTGAGTACTTCGTTGAAAATTTCAAATTTGTAAAACAATATGTATGATTTCAGAGAATGTTTACGTGGATGACATTATTAGTCGACGAAAGTGTTGACGTGAGGTCGTTTTTTTTAATGCTCTGCATTAATTGATTATTAATGCTTTGCATTTGTTGAATTTTATTTATTTATACGTTACGTTTGCGACAACCGGAGGATCGAAAAAAAACCGAACTTGTTTTATATGAAGTACTTTAATTATAAAAGAAATTACAATAAACTTTTAAATCTAACTGATACATAAGATTGATCCTATTCGAAGTATGAAATAAGAATGGAAAAATACCATAACAAATTATTTACGAAAACTTCTAATTGTCGTCACTGCTGTGTCTGCATTTCCTGTTTACGCGAAATGCAATTCATAGGTGCTTGTCGGCAATCCTCGTTGGATAGGTATATGTGATTCGTATTCCCGCACACGTTCTTAAAAAGGGCCTAGTTAAAAGTACCCGTAACCGGCGATCATGTATGAAAAGATTAATGAACGTGGAGGAAGCGAAAGAGGTATGTATGGATCGAAGCAATTGGTGTCCCCTTGTCTCTGCCTACCCCAAAGGGAGACAGGCGTGAGGTTATGTATGTATGAACGTATGTATTCCCGCACATTGCAGACGGGCGCGCGGATGCGACGGCCAGCGGCAGCAACTCGCCGGGCGCGAGCGTTTGCTCCGACTCCGAGCTGCCCTACATCTCCTACACCGTCGACCGACCTATTGGTGGTGAGTGTAGCAGTCGCTCCCGGGAGCTGTGTACTTGTATACAGTAGTCGTTAGGGATTGTTAGGATGCATTTCGGCGTCCTGAAAATTCTGACATCCACTAACCAGCACTGGGCCTGCTTGGTGGATTATGGCCTATACGTCCTCGTCATCCAAAGAAAAGACGCAGTGGGCTCATTACAAAAAGTTGTGATGATGATGGTATGTTAAATGAAATACGGTTTTATGCGGATTTTATTATGTGATATTTTGAAGTGTTTTTAGTATTTTATAATGCTTAAATATAATTTTAGAGATAAAATACTAAATAAAAATAGATCCCGGCTGAAACTCGAACCTAGGAATCCCGCATTCTGGGCGGGCACTACCAACTGAGCATCAGGTCCTGAACGCTGCTATCCATCTTATTTAGTATATTTGATTTTTTCGTTATACAGGGTGACTGGTGGTCACTTTCCAAATTCGAGGACATGATAGTTTGGGATCATACAGGAAGAGAAAAAATATATATTAACTGACTAAACTTAAACCGAAAGTTAAAGAATTCATTACGCAACGTATGTTTACATAAGCGTAATACAATAGATACTTAGCGGGTGGTGGTGTATGTGTGGCGGCAACACTACCGCGTGCGTGTTGACTGAGGCAGCGCATCGGGAAAAGTCTAATAATGTCTCTTTATTTATTTATGTATTTGGAATATTGGTGAAAAATTAAGTACCTACCGCCTTTTATTTCATAACAAGCTTTTGCCCGCTGTTTCGTACGCGCATAAACATTATTTCTGTTTAACACAGCCAGCCACTTATAAAAGAACTTTTATGCCAAGTATCACATATTTTTCATACAAACTAAAAAGTCCAATATGTAATTCCTTCCTTAGTGCTCCCCCACAACCACTAAGGATTATATTTCCTAAATTTCAGCTCTCTACGGCTAGTAGTTTTGGCTGTGCGTTGTCTGTCAGTCACTCAGTCAGTAACGGAAGAGTTTTACAGTCAGTACGGAAGATTAAGAATATGATTACATAATTATGATCAGAATCGAGTACAGAGAGCTCTCCTTAAAGTTTGTCACCAGTCACCCTGTATACTAAAGTAGCTGCATTTAGTGGTAATGTTTCGCAGCTTTTTAAAGTTCCTGGTTCGAGTTCCGAGAAGAGTAGTTATATTAGATATTATTCACTTATGCGCTCATCACTATGATGACATACGGCAGGAAACCAATAATAAAATTAAACTCAAATTTATATTGAAATAGTATACAGGGTCTTCTTTATGAAGATCAATATATTTTAAGAGAAGGTTAAGAATGATGTATGGGTTCAATTTATGAAAAAAAATAAAAATATACATATAACTATATTTTTTTTTATTGAAATTTTCAATTCTTTTAAGTGACCGAATTTAAGTTTAATCTGTTATTTACGACAACCTTGCAAGAAATAAAAAAACCTATCTATTTATTTTAAGAAAATAACTTCACTAAAACAAAGATCTTACGCGGTTAGTACCTACCTATCCACGCGAGCAAAGGTCGATGCCTCGCGCGCCCGGGCGATGCGTGACCTACTTAGCTTGATGTATGACGTAACAATCAGCTGTTGTAATATCATACTTATTTCGTATAAAAGTTGATTCTAATTTCCCATCACACTTCATCTGTCAATTTAACGTTCAACTAATTGTAAATACCGTTTTAGTAATGTTGACTTCTTTGATAATGTTTAAATTAGAAATAAATTTAAAAAAAGCTTTCGTGCTTGAGCTGTTTGTCTTAACGAATAAATGTATTTTACAATCAATTGAATGTTTAAATGGAATCACCTTATTATCAACTATTATTATTTACAGTTTATGTACAAAAATAACTTACATATTGCTTCCTGTAAATGATGTTAGGTACACAGCACACGAATACACATACACAAGCACTTTATAGTAACTGCTGCACATGACTACCTATTTGCGATACACAAAGTCTTGTTCGTTTAATAACATTGGCAGCACACAACATTGGGGCACGTGGAGTAAATGTGCCATAATCTCGATGGCGCTGCACAGCTCCTAGAATTGTTCGGAGGGCGGGACGCCTTCCATGTCTCTGCTCGTACGTGTCACGAGCTCGTGACAGGTTCTCACTCGCAGCACTAGCACAAAGCCATTTGAAGATATTCTTGGTTCGTGTACGCGAAATTAGGCATTTTGATAATTATTAATTTACGCGCGCGTATCATTAGACAGACTTTTACAGACTGGCGAGCGCTCGCCAAGCGGTGAGCGGGTCGCGCGCGTTTGGCTCAAACAAAGTCGCCGCCGCCGCGCCGCGCCGACAAGCCAACAGAGTGTTGTCGGCGCGGGCGGCTCGCTTGACTTTCGGTGTCGATAGTGCCGTCAGAGAATACCTACATACCTATGCCTAGTGCGATTTTTCTCTGTGTGTGTGAGTGAGTTCTTAAAATAAATAGTTAAATAGAAACACTTTTATTTCTTGCTTTAGTCGTAAATAACAGATTAAACTAAAATGTTGTTAACTTATGAGAATTATAAAATATTTATGAAAGAATTTTTTTTTGTTAATTGTAACAAAAAAAAATTCTTTCATAAATTGAATCCATACATCATTCTTAACCTTCTATTAAAATATATTGATCTTCATAAAGAAGACCCTATATTTCATTACGAGTGCGGAAAGCCTGTCATTGCAAAGAGTTCCGACAAATGTCCACCTGAGCCGAGGCAGTCGGAACAAGTTGCAATGACGGTTCCGCACGTGTACTGAACGACTATTTTTAATCCAATTAAAAACTTCTATGATTTTTTTTTAGTAAAAACTACGTGGTTGATTTTTTTCTTTTTAATAGACCTTATTTTGACATTTGGGAAAGAGAACGCACGAGTGCGGAAAAGGTAAAGAAAAAGCACGAGTGTGTAATAGCCCACATCCCGAACGCTAAACGTCCCTGCAATACGCCACTTTTTCGCAACTGTATTAAAAATAGTCGTTCAGTACACGTGCGGAACCGTCATTGCAACTCGTTCCGACTGTCAACCCTCGCCTTCGGCTGCGCCTCGGCTCAGGTGGACATTTGTCGGAAATATAGATAAGTCAATAAAATAGAAGAAGGTCATTTAACAGTTTTCACAGATAAGTGGTACCAGGTTTAAATTAATAAAGGATAAGCAAATACATAAGACAGCACGAAAATAACATAGACACGGATAAGAAAAAAAAGGACTAAATAAAATAGGGTCGAAATTATAATAAATTGATAATTAAAAAAAAAAAAATAACACAGATAAAATAAAGAAATTAAGATGTAAAATATTATTATCTAATTGTACGATCTCGTACATTGACTTTTCGTTCTTATTAATTTTGCTGACCGCGGTAACCTACATTACGCAGCGCAGTGTTCATTATAATTTAAAATATTTTGTCGTGCAATATACGCCGTTCTAACCACACGTTAAACAACTTGAAAATCATTAAAACTACATTGTAAACTTCAAATAAACCTTATAAATAATTTCTGGCGTATTCGTCTCAACATCATCTCAACAACTTCTACAGTCCACTGAACTTCGAGCTATTGTGTATGGTCACTGACTATACACTAATTAAAAAAAAATCAGTCTGAATTCCAGACTGTATACTCAATGCAAAATTTCACCAAAATCCTTTGAGCGGTTCTCCCGTGATTGATCCATCCAAAGTTTCACATTTACAATATTAGTAAGATTTACAAATATGAATCCAGATTCACCCAAAGCGACCGCTCGGAGCCGCTCCCACTCAGACCGGCGCGTGTTGCCGCGGCGCCCCGCGCTGCCGCCGCGCGCGCGCCCAAGAGACGTCGTCGTGGTGAAGCTGCCGCGCGGCGACCACATGGACGAAGATATTTGTCGACTACAGGTGCGTCGTGCTTACATCCAGTTGTACAGGTTGCCTGGTGCCTCACTTTCGAAATTCGAGGACGTGATACTTTGAAATCACACAAGAAGAGAAAAAAAACAGGATACTGAGTAAACTTAACCGAAAGTTTACGTAAAGTTTAAGTATTATTGATTACGCAACGCATGGTTACGCTAGCGTTGGTTTCAAAAGTTTCTGAAGGAATCGCTTAGTTACCTGCTCACGCACGCTACACCTCATTCCTTGACTGGACTAATAGTACCAAAACTTTTTTATTTATTGGTTTACTTTAGTTACATAATTATGACCAGAACCAGAACAAAGAGTGCTCTTTATCAGTAGGTATCTAAAATTTGTCACCAGTCACCCTATATCTTACCTACTTACACTATAAATTTGTGTTGAGTTACTTTAAGTTTACTTTAACTCTTAGTATTTGAAATTGACTTTTAAAGTGAAATTAATTTGCATTTATTTTTGGTAGTTAACCATTAATATTAACACACCCGTATCAGGTAGTTGTGAATTGGAAACTATTTAATTGTAAACATAACGCCATATCGTACTTGTCGAAGCTAGAAGATGTTGGTATGACTTCATGGTAGCGGAAGTATGTTGGTAGTGCTCGCGAATAAAGTAAGGGTTATAATCACGCCCACAAATTCGATACCAAATGACTGTCCAGTGAGTAGTTCTATCGTGCTTTCTGAATAACGCTTCTTCTTCTCTTTTTTGTTATCCGACATAAACACATTCTGCTAAATAAATAATTATTTATTTATTCAATCACGGCAGACCGGCTCAACGGATTTGCATGAAATCTAGCATAGTGATAGTGGACAGCCTAGAGTGGCACTACTTTTATCCCGATTTTCCCGCGGGATTAGAAATTGCCCGGGTAAAACCGCGGGAAACAGCTTGTAATAACACAACCTTTTAGTATTTACATTGTAAAGGTATACAATAAAATTTAAATAAATAAAGAAATTATGCTGGCTGTTATGAAGGAAAAACATAGAATGTGCCAGCTGCTACTCTTCCCGGGTATACTGTAAAAGTCAGTTAAGGGACAGAGGTTTTATTAGAGGTTTTTATCGTGGGCGTTGTGACAGGCTGAGCACTAGTCTCTCTCCATCATTATATTGCCTCCAAATTCGTCAAATGTGACATCAGATGGTTTTATAACCTCTGGTGTTCTGCCTACCCCATACGGGATACAGGCGTGAAGTTATGTAATAGGTTGGGGAAAAAGTCTTTTCGCATTATAGTATGTATGAACTTGTAATAAAATCTCTTTGGCTATAGTATTTGTATCTGGCTGGTTTTGGTATCATTGAAAGTTAAAATTTTAAAGAACATAATTCCAAATTCAAATTAGGAAAATGTGTGATTTTCATTTGTTTAACGTACTGTCAAGATGAATGAATCTAATGAAGAAATTCGATACATTTTAAAATTTTACTACAAAAAGGTAAAAATGCAACGCAAGCCGCGAAAAAAATTTGCGATGTTTATGGACCTAGTGCAGTGTCTGTGAGAGTAGCAAAAATTTGGTTTAAGCGTTTTCAATCCGGAAATTTTTATGTCAAAGATGCACCTTGCTCTGGTCGCCCTATTACGGATAAAATGGATGCCATTTTTGAAAAAGTGGAGCAAGATCGACATATCAGTAGTTACGACGTAGCTGCAGAACTGGGAATTGACCACAAAACAGTTTTGGCGCATTTGAAAAAAGCTGGGTACACAAAAAAGCTCGATATTTGGGCACCTCACGAGCTCACTGAAAGAAACCTAATGAACCGTGTACTCATTTGTGATTCTTTATTACGACGTAACGAAACCGAATCATTTTTGAAGAAGCTGATAACTGGTGATGAAAAGTGGATCACGTACGACAAGAACGTGCGAAAAAGGTCGTGGTCAAAGGCCGGTCAGGCTTCACAGACTGTGGCGAAACCCGGGTTAACTCGCAATAAGGTTATGTAGTGTGTGTGGTGGGATTGGAAGGGCATTATTCATTATGAGCTGTTACCACCAGGCAGGACTATCGATTCTGAACTCAACTGCGAACAACTTATGAGATTAAAACAAGAAGTTGAGAGAAAGCGGCCGAAATTGATCAACAGAAGGGGTGTGGTGTTTCATCATGATAACGCTAGACCTCACATATCTATAGCCACCCAGCAAAAATTAAGAGAGTTTGGCTGGGAGGTGTAAATGCATCCGCCGTATAGTCTCCTGACCTTGCACCTTTAGATTTCCACCTGTTTCGGTCTCTTAAGAATTCTTTAGGCAGTGTTAGGTTAACATCACGAGAGGACTGCCAAATCCACTTGTCGCGGTATTTTGATGAGAGGTCCTAAAATGTTTATAGCAATGGGATCATGTCCCTACCTACAAGATGGCAAAAGGTTATCAAACAAAATGGTACACACATACTTTAGTTAAATATCAATAAACTATATTAAAAAATGTTTTGAATTTTCTTAAAAAATGCGAAGAAACTTTTTCCCCAACCCAATATGTATGAAAATAAATTACGAAGGACAAAGGTGATGGGTTTAAAAAAAGATTTGAATGAGACGGAATGTGCTTAATAAACCGGGTAGGTTGACTTAGATTAGCCCCCAAATAAGCGTTTAGACATTGTCGTCGTAGTGAGGCTGCCGCGTGGGGATCATGTGATGTTTCACCTGCAGTCGACAAATGACTGCAGCGGGTTAGAACTATTCAAATTCAAATCGTTTATGTCCCAAAGTACTGTAGCGGATATTCTATTTAAATTAACTATTTAACATATTTTATGTACCACATTATTATCTAGAATATCTTTTTACGCTTGTATGTAATTATCAACACAATTACAACCACATAATTATTTATTAAATGCTTAGCAAAAAAATAACAAAACCTCAGACAATCACACCAAGTACATGGCCCCAATGTAAGCAAAGCTTGTGATATGGGATACCATGCAGTGAACTAGGGGGGAACCTAGAATATAAATACATATATACCTCGTCATGTGAGGTGTTATGTGACGCGTAATTAGCTTCATTTTGATGGTATTTTTAACTGCATTTTAATAATGGTCAATTGAAACCGGGTACTCTACTAAGTAGATTGCTGCAATATAAAAGCACTAGATGTACGTCAGCTATACAACGTATAGAGCATATGCTATTGGGCTAGGCTAACACCACAGGCTATAAAAACATCTGATGTCACGTTTGACAAATTTGGGGGCATTACAATGATGGAGAGAGACTATTGCAATAACAAGCGCTCAGCCTATCACAACGCCCACAAAAAAAGCCTCCAATAAAACCTCTATCCCTTAACTGACTTTTACAGTATGCCCGGGAAGAGAAGCAGCTGGCACATTCCATATTTTTATTTAGCTGCCAGTCCAGCGTGGAAGAATTGTAGCAAAATAAAATGCGTTTAAATCGGATTTTTCAAATGTAGTGAATACTTAGAAAATAAAAGCACACCTGCTTGAAAAATATAAATATTGTAATATATTGTATTTCAGGACATCCCCACATTCCTGCCCATCATGAGAGCGCCGTTAGGTCTCCCCGGGGCCAGGGATCCTGAAGTATTGGAAGGTGAGTTTTTAGGATTACAGTTCAGGAAGCAAGTTTGATAAAGTAGTTATGAAATCTTACTCTGCTAAAAACATGGATTTTAGGTAATTCTAAACATTACTCCACGAGTAATGTTTTTGAATATAAGCTCCCTTGTATGTGATGATTATTATTATTATTGGGGGTTTTGGGACTATATGAGCAGTCTTGTCCGCTCGTCACACTGCGACCTAAAAGATCTATTGTGTAATGTATGTGATGATAGTATCCCGTCACATTATCCATAGAAATTGAATTCATTGATATACAAGCGATTTTAATGACTACTTTTATAACTCTAGGTAAGTTGAGGTTCTCCTTAAGTAACATTTTTACAGCGGTAAATCTGAAATTTAAATTTATTTTGTCTTAATTTTTTGCAATTACACATAGAGGCATAATTTTATCGCGGATGATTGATTATACAAGGTGTTCTTTTTGATATCCCTTTATTATTTGATATTGATTATATTTATTTATTTTATTTTTGATATACTTTGAGGTTTGGTTCCTTTCTAAAAAATAATACTTTTTGCCAAAGAATATGTGGTTCAAACGTGCATACTTTCCAAGATATCATCATATATACATACATAACGTCACGCCTGTATCCCTTATGTGGTAGGCAGAACACCAGAGGTTACAAGACCATATGATGTCACGTTTGACAAATTTGGAGATACTATCAAGATGGAGAGAGACTATTGTAGTGATAGGGGGTCAGCCTATCGCCCACAAAAATGCATTTAAAACTTCTGTCCCTTAACTGACTTTTGCAGTATGCCCGGGAAGAGAAGCAGCTGGCATATTCTACGTTTTTCTTTCGCTCCCAGTCCAGCATGGAAGCATCATCATCTCGTATTACATCTTATATTATATTAAGATTATTGGTGATATCAATCTTAATATAATGAGTTCATAAATCATCACCCTTGTAAAACATCTTTAGCATTCATTAAATAGACGCGTGTCACTGAAGCCATACAATAAACAACAAAAATATTTTTTTGAAACGTTGAGGAATGTTGCATACAATGTACAACGCAGAACGTTGCGAACTGTACCTGTGCATAGCGATAAAAAAAGGGATTGAAAATGCCACGTTGTTATACTTCGCATAAAGTTTTTTTACATAAGATGTTTGGCTTTAATTGAATTATTTAGTATGAAAAATAAAAACAAATTATTCACATGTTATTTGTTTCAATTACATCATAATAGTATAGTTATGGGAAATGAAGAAGAACACCTTGTATTTTTACATTTTACTCTACGGTCTCTTGTGAAAGTTTTCCCTATATAATAATAACTAGCTGACCCGGCAAACGTTGTTTTGCCATATAAATAAAAAAAAATAGATGTTGGCCGATTCTCATAGATACCGGATAAGCACAAAAAATTTCATCAAAATCGGTCAAGCCGTTTCGGAGGAGTATGGCAACGAAAACTGTGACACGAGAATTTTATATATTAGATGATCTATTTATTGCAGTATTACAAACATCCTTAAACCTAAAATCCCTGAAGCCTGTGCTAGTTATACAATAACTGTGTTACAGGCTACAGTTTTCTTCCCTTAAACTCTTTTAATTTCAATTTCTCTGATTTCGACCGACTTCCAAAAGACCGACCTCGGATGTTCTCGTGTGTATGTTTAATTTTATTGTTTGTCTTTGTTACACGATTTCATGGACTATTATGAATCGATTTTAAATATTCTTGTTTCATATGACAAGGATTCAGAGGTGGTCCCATATACATTTTATCAATATCCATTGGGTACTTCATGATTACATTTTTGAAAAAATGTGGTTTAAGAAGCTTATTTCCCAAAATAAAAGAATACAGTTCACTTGTCTTCGAGAAATACAATTTGAAATTCAGTAGTGTACAGAGTGGACTTAGTATTAAACTGTTTCATATTTTATCTACATAACAAAGTTCAAAAACCTCTTAATATAATTTCAATAACAATTTTACTACCTATTGATTTCAATTAACAAATTTCAGACATAAATTTTTATTTTTAGTAAGAGGGTAAAACTATATTTTAACAAGTTTCTAGTGCAGACAGTCGCTATTACGTATATTAAGTCATTACGAATATTCATCGTCAACATGGCTTTCAATGGCAATCACTTTAGATTTATTTAATGTAGTATGGGGTGTGCGAGTGTGAAAAATATGTTTGAATACCTTATACCAAAGTTTTGACGTGCAGTCAGTTTTTTTAATGCTCTGCATTGGTTCATTATTATCTGTCTATCCCTAGGTCTCGACTACCGGCCGTGGGTGCGTCTAACATCGCGGCTACAAGCGCATCTGTCCGCCTGCGCTCAGCCAATAGCGGCCGAGGAAGCAAGTCTAGCGCAGAAGATTAAAGAGGTAGGTGTCTTATTGCAATAGAAATAAGGTCTATAATGGGGAACGAGATTAAAGAGGTACTTGTCTTATCATCATAGAAATAAGGTCTATAATGGTATTGTGTCTTATCGTAATAGAAATAAGGTCTATAATGATTATAAGTGCACCTGTCCGCCTGCGCTCAGCCAATAGCGACGAAAGAAGCCAGACTTCGTCAGAAAGAGTTTCGTGTCTTATTGCAATAGAAATGAAGTCTATAATGGTGTATAATGTAGGAAGCTAGTATCGGATAGATTATTAAAGATATACGTGTGTCGTATTGAAATAGAAATAAGGTCCTCGTGTCTCGCGCTCCAACTTTTATGTAAGAGCTTTTGCTTGCAACTTAAAAGTGAATAAAAAAGCCCTATATATTCTGTTCGAATTTGGGGAATTCCTTCCTTAATGCTCTAGTACAACCCCTAAGGACTGTATATTCCTTTTAGAATTTAGCTCTCTCACTCAATAGCGGAAAAATTTAATGTATTAAGTTAAAAAAATTGTGAATCATAATAATTATAGTTTGATAAGTGGCTTTTACTCACAGATTTAGGCTCTTTTTATGTAATAAATAAATAAATATTTCTAACACTCACACAACATTATCTAGCCCAAATTAAGTTTCTTAAAGAACTTGTGCTATGGATACTAGATAACTGATATACTTAAGAAATATATAAACATACATATTGAATAAATATATATTTTTAATTAGAATAAACTTAAATAAACATATAAACATCCATGACTTGACGACTAATATCTGTGTTCATCACACAAATATCCGCCGCCGCCGGGATTCGAACCCAGGATCTCTGGCATAGAAGGCAATGTGTGTTACCTCTACACCAGCCGGTCGTCAATCTATCTCCTTTTCCTCTCGTATACAGGCGGACGTGGAGATCTCCCGTCTCTACGCAGCAATGTGCGACAGACAGAGAAGCAATGCGCGGCACGCGGAGCGGCTGTCTCGCGCGCACGAGCTGGGCCGGCAGCTCGGCCGCGCCACCGCCGTGCTCAACCAGGTCAGTTATTGTACACTTATGGCTCATCTCTATTACTTACTAAAAATTCACAATCACACCACCAACTACATGGCCCCAAAGTAAGCATAGCTTGTGTTGTGAGATACCATGTAGCGAACTAGGGGGAACCTAGAATATAAATACATAAAGAGATACACCGACATCGAACCCAAAAATGAAGAGGGTAGACAGAAAAAGCAGCACAAGTTTTATAAAGCTCCTTTAATTTAATTTAGTATAAAAGGAATTACACAATAATTTTACAGTAAATCACTACCATATGATTTTTTAAAAGTGCTACATACCAGCTTTCACATTGTTTATCCTACAAATTATACATTGTGCCACTTATCTCACATAACCTTAAAGCAATGGTGCTCATGAAGGAATTAATGGATTTAAAAGACATTTTTGGTGCACGGATGACTGAATTCGAAAGAATCTTAAATGATACCAACACTGCGGCCCCTCCTCCTTCACTGGCTGAAGAGTTTGCAGCCTTCAAGAAATTTGTTGTATCTACACTCGGCAGCTTGCAAAGGCAAATACAGCTTTTGGCTCGAGAAAGCGACAAGCTTGACATGCAAGGACGGATGAAAATCTTATTGCTACATGGTGTCCCTGAGGATAAAACCGAAGATCCAATCTCATCAGTTGTTGGCCAGTTCCAGTCAAAACTTAAACTTGGCTCCATCTCTGCAAGTAACATAGCTCGCTGCCATCGTTTGGGTCGTCCAAGGGAAGGTAAGCCACGGCCGTTACTGATTAAATTCCGTGATCTTGACGTCAAAGAGTCGGTCTGGTCAAAGAAAGCTCTGCTGAAGGGCACTGGCGTCACTTTGTCGGAATTTCTGACTAGGCTTCGACACCAGGCATTTATAGCGGCTCGGCAGCGTTTCGGCATTTCGAGAAGCTGGACACACGCAGGCCATGTGTATGTTCTAGGTCCCAATGACGTACGCCATAGAATTATCGTTGAATCCGATTTATTGAGCATCCCGGAACTTGGAGCGGAGCCGACTGTTGGCTCGCAATCGCAATCTACAAAGCCGACAGCACCGAAAGCAGCGTCGAGTACAAGAAGACGGATAGTAAAAAAGTAAACATACTATAGCCTAGATTCATTTCTGGTTATCTTTTTTCTAAAACGTGTTAGGTATGTGATTACGTGACTGGGTTTTGTTTACTTTTTTTCTTCTTTGCTTACTAACAAGTGACATCTGACATTTAATGACAGTTTACGGTATGATTGACATTGCGTTGTGTTCGTGCTGTCCGTTCAAAATTGTAAATGAGTTTCGTTCCATGTTCGTAAATAATGTGTATTAGTAATTTTTATTTGTAATTCTCCTCTTGCTATGTTACTTTTTTGTTATTTTTTGCTTGATTAATGCTGGTTAGCTTTACCCTACGTTTAAAAGCTAAATTTGGATAATTGTGATATATATATATATATTTATTATTACCTATTTAATATTATTTTTTGTATTTATATATAAATGAATACTTCTTTTTATGATGAAAGTAATGGGACTGATGATGTTTTGTTTCCGGAATATGTCTCAAGTTCCTCTACAGAATTAGACAGCACCGGGAGTTTTTACAGTACTTCAATTCCTCTTTCATCCCAAATAGAGTCAGAATTCTCAGGATTACTGAAAAATTTCAATGTCTTACATCTCAATGTGCAGAGTATCCCGGCACACTATCCTGACATGCTGGCATCCTTCGACTATAAGGGTATACATGCCATTCTTATTTCCGAGTCTTGGCTGAAACCTTGTCTCCCATCATCATCTTACTCCTTGCCTGGCTTTCATTTAATACGTAATGATCGCCAAGAGCGCTCAGGAGGCGGGGTTGCGATTTATCTGCGGTCGCACATCCCACACAAGGTGGTCAATGCATCAACACATTCGTCATTCAACTCTGATGAGGCAGAACATCTTTTCATAGAGATATCTCTCGGCCTTACTAAAGTGTTGTTAGGTGTGATTTATAGTCCTCCCTCAACCCATAACTATTTCTCTTCTTTAGAACAAAAACTTGAACTTTTGATACCATCTTATGATCACATTATACTCATGGGGGATCTTAATACGTGCCTTTTAAAAAATGACAATCGGTCGCGCACCTTACGTTCACTTGTCAACTCGTGTAATATGAACATTTTACCTTCGGCAGCAACTCACCACTTTCCAAATTCTACGCCATCTCTTCTTGACCTCATAATCGTCTCCTCCCTAAATCATGTCCAAAAATTTGGAAAACTAGACGCTGATGCATTTTCTTACCACGATCTCCTCTTTTTATCTTATAAGATACGCCCTCCAAAATCTAAACCGAGAACCCTTCTGCAAAGAAATTTTGGTGGTATTGATTTAAATAACCTTTTAGAAGATGCTCAGAAACTGGACTGGCATGGTGTTCTGAATGCTGGAACAGTTGATTTACAAGTTGAAAAATTTAACTCTTTGCTTACTCAGCTCTATGACCACCATGCCCCAGTACGACCTGTTAAAATAAAGCATCTTCCTGCTCCTTGGTTTACTGACGACATTAAGGCACTCATGGCAAGACGCAATCGTGCACGGCTGAGATACAAGAAAGATCCTACAGAGCACAACAAAGACAGATACCGGGAACTGCGAAATCGATGTAATACCATGTGTAGGGACGCACAACGACGCTATATTCACAACTCCGTTACTAATGAAAATCCAGCTAAGGTCTGGAAGTTTCTTAAAACATTGGGTGTAGGCAAAAATAAAAATAATAATATCCCTAGTAACGTTGACATAAATGTATTAAATAATCACTTCTCTTCTACTTGCCGCATGGACGCTTCTGATAAGTTCATCACATTAAACAATATTTCATCTTTACCTGCCCCATCATTCGATTCTTTTACTTTTTCTCAACTTACTGAAAGTGGTGTTAAGAGAGCCATCACATCTGTTACATCAAATGCAGTTGGCTGCGATGGCATTAGCCGTAACATGATTATTCCCCTCCTGGATTTCCTCACTCCCATAATCACTGCTATATTCAATAATTCCATCCTATTCAACACTTTTCCTAAGCAATGGAAAAACGCTCAGGTAATTCCTCTCCCTAAAAAATCCTCTTCTAAACTCTTAAACGATTTTCGACCTATTTCTATTTTACCTTACCTATCCAAAGTCCTAGAGCGCCTTTTACATCAACAATTAACGCAGTTTGTTACTAAGAATAATATTCTTAGTAACCACCAGTCAGGCTTTCGAACTGGACACAGCACTACAACAGCTCTTGTTAAAATATCCGACGACATTCGCAAGGCAAAAGAAAATACGAAGCTCACAATACTAGCATTACTAGATTTCAGTAATGCCTTTAGTTCAGTCGATTTCGATATTTTACTCCAAATTCTACGGTCTCTTAACATATCTCCTTCTGTAATTGATTGGTTTCATACTTACCTGCGTGGACGTCGGCAACGTGTATACACTGACAATGCCTGTTCATCTTGGGTTCAACTCGAAGCCGGTGTCCCGCAGGGTGGCGTGTTGTCTCCTCTCCTCTTCTCAATTTTCATAAACTCAATTACTTGTCATTTATCTTCTTCCTACCACATGTATGCAGACGATTTGCAGATATACCGCCATAGCTCTCTCGAAGATCTACCCATGGCCTTAGAACTTATTAATCGTGACCTTGCTAGCATATCAAATTGGAGCAAATCACACGGGCTTACAGTAAATCCCACTAAATCACAGGTCATAGTTATTGGCAGCACCAACTTGATTAACCGATTAAACTTGAACACAACTAATCCTGTGATATTTAATGGTGTTAAAATTTGCTACAGTGACTCTGTCAAGAATCTGGGCATAATATTTGACAGGACATTTTCCTGGAATTTTCAAGTTGAAGAAGTGAGCAGGAAGATGTTTGCCGTCAATGGTTCTGTAAAACGTTTGCGCAATCTTTTGCCAATACCCACCAAAATCTCGATAGCACACACTCTCTTTTTTCCCATTCTCGACTATGCCGATGCCAGCTATCTTGATCTCACAGAAGAACTTCTAAATAAACTTGAGCGGCTCCAAAACCTTTGTATACGTTTCATATTTGGACTCCGAAAATATGACCATATCTCCGAATACCGTTCTAAACTCAAGTGGCTTCCAATCCGACTTCGCCGGGATACACATATTCTTTCCTTACTGTACCGGGTGCTGTTTAATTCCGCGTCTCCGAGCTATCTCAAAGACCTATTCCAATTCCGCCACGAGGGCCACGACAGAAGATTACGATCTGCTAATAATTACATGCTAAGCACTCCTGTTCATAAATCGCACTGCTTTAATAACTCATTCTCTGTAAGAGCCGTGGTCCTGTGGAATAAGCTTCCTTATGAAATAAAATCTGCCTCTTCGCTGAACTCATTTAAATTAAAACTGAAAAAACATTATTTAACTTTAGCGCAAGATTAATAGACGTATTCGTTATGTATTATGTTTATTATATATGTTATATTGT
This sequence comes from Stenoptilia bipunctidactyla, assembly GCA_944452665.1. Lineage (NCBI taxonomy): Eukaryota > Metazoa > Arthropoda > Insecta > Lepidoptera > Pterophoridae > Stenoptilia > Stenoptilia bipunctidactyla. The sequence continues at coordinate 16,405,554 of OX101750.1, forward strand.
AAATTATGTATTAAGAATATCGAGTAATTGTATTTTATTGTATATTATTTTTATTTATATATTTTATTGAGCCCACATATTGACTCATGATAAAATGTCCCTACTTTCTTTTGTTTGTAATTATTATAAGTTTTTGTTATGTATTGTTTAGGTTGTCTGGTAGAGATCGCTCTAGAGCGATAAGACCGCCTTTTGTACATTGTCATCCTTTTATGTTTATCTGTATTTTTTTTTTAATAAACAATAAAGAGTAAATAAATAAATAAATAAATAAACCCGCAACCACTGGCGTCTGAGGCAGACAGGTTTACCCCATCGCCAAAGTGGCCTTAAAATTAATAAATTTAAAACTAGAAATTCCCACACTATCTTGTCTCATTGAAACGCAGTTTGATAGGCAATTTAATAGTCAGTCAAAGATAGTAGATTATTTAAATCGGCGGTTATTCAGTATACACTTTTAATAATATCAAAGTACAAAGACCATCCATATATTAATTTCAATATCAGGCATGACCCCTTATTCTCTGCACTCAATCCTCACACATGATTCCTGGTATAAACACACTCTTTACAAAAAGGTCGTTGGTTTGTTTTTGAGTTGAACAGTTCTTTTCTTCATTATAAAAGGCGTCATGGCAAACATTTCTCTCATATACTTACATATTCATTACACAATTATTTCGTACTTTTCGCACTTTATAAAAGGAAAAAACAGATGAAGTTTCCGAATTGGAATATTGTATACCATCATTGTATACCAAAGTGTAGTGAAAATTACGATCTTATTTTTAAACATATCGTGAAATTACTACACGCTAAATTTATGGCGCATTAAAATATTTAGATTTAAAGTAAATGGCTACACGTATGCAAGGTAGCCTTTAAAATTGATAGCTTTCTAGTCATTATAATGTCATTTGTTTTTATTAATAATAATAATAATATAACTCTTTATTGTACAACTATAAATATACAGATAATTTACAGAGAACAAATTTAGGGTTGATACAAGAGGTGGTCTTATCGCTAAAAAAAAGCGATCTCTTCCAGACAAACCTTAGGGTAGAGGATATTATATGCGTCAAAGGGTGTCATTTCGTACAATATATGTAATAAATTTAAAGTATAATTAAGTTCTTATTAAAAAAAAAATACATACACACATATATATCTATATACTTACGTACACATACATATACATAATATTTACAATACATTAAAAAGATATATATTTTTATATTCTACAAATTAAATAATATTAATGCATAAAATAATAAAAAAATATTAGGGCAATTCTTCAACTTTTGACAAGTAATGAATCTTCACGAGTTTTTTAAAAGTAGTAAACGTTTGTGCAGATTTAATTTTCAATGGTAATTCGTTCCATAAACGTATTGCATGGATGGTAAAAATCTATAATTTGAAATTGAGAGGAACAAAATATAATATATAATTCCTTTTTTTTTTATAATATATGGATGGGACGTTTGTCCTCCATGACACCTGATGTTAAGTGAACATGAAGACTAAGGTGGTACACGTCCATTCACGAGAAACCTATTCACTCGACGCTTAACAGTACTAGGACTATACTGGCCAGGGACTTTAAATATACAGGTCTAAAGGCAAACTATTGAAAAGATATTTAAAAAAAACAACAAAACTCGGCTTGCCTTCATGATTCCACTTTTCCACAGGATGTTATCATAATAGACTTAACATTTTAGCAAGGGATCCCATCTACGTGTTCTGCGTATATGGTGGGTCATATTCCAGTCACCCGGTATAATTAAAGCAATGACATCCGGAAAGCATGCAGTTAATTTAATATCATGATTCGTTTTTATGTTTCAATTTGACGTTTTTTTTGTTCAACATCTCTGACTGACTGATAATGTCTTAATTAATTACGTATGTATCAATCTAATGTGTTTTCTAATTATTTTTAATGATCACCATTTTTTTTTGATTATTTGTTTTATGAGTTTTGAATAATTTTTGTAGTTAACTTGACAAATATAATTGTAAAACTGTTAGAGTGTAATTCAAATGTAGTTTTAAACGTGCCTTTTTTTTATTAATCTAATTATATTTCAAAGCTTTCCTTGTATGACACAATCTATCTTCTGCTTCGGAAAATCAGCGTTATAGCATCCTTGCGATGCCATGGCTACAAAGCTGAGTGGTTACCTATTGGATCTGTATCTGAACTTTGTTGATTGTAATTTTTTATTTCTTCTATGTTCCAATAAATATTGTCTAATCTATTATTATTATTATTTGTATCTGTTTTCGCAGACCCTGCAAGACGCGGAAGAGCTCAACAACTTGCTACCAGAAGACAAACGACTAGAACCCTTCGTTTGGAACGAAAACAAGGAGGCAGCTGTGAAACTAGTGTCGTGAACACGAGCCGTATGAGGGACTATTTAATCCCTGCACTCAAGGCCTACCGCCGCGCCGGCGAGCTATCGAGTGATATCACCGCTCCGGCGTTGAAGTGTTTCGGCAATATTTTATGCAGAGCCAGTTCTTTCCGAGGCCCGTGTGCTGTCATCTTTGACCTCATCTTCACTTGCCATCAGGTGAGGTTGAGGTCAGACGCGGGCTTAGATTTAAATAAAAAAAAATTGTCGCAGATTTTCTCGCTCAAGAAACGTAAACTAGATGTACAGGGTGGCTAGTGGGTCACTTTCGAAATTCGGGGACGTGATAGTTTGAGATCAATACACCAAAACTTTTAATATTGTCTTAAGTTTTCGCGATTCATACTATTAAATAAAAACTTTTTAACCGGATTTGTCGCGTATAATTTTCATTTTAAATTTTGACTCGACGTTTCGGCTTCTTTGCAGACCCCGTGGTCACGAGCGACTACTTAAGTTTGTGTTATCATTGTATTTTCTTCTCCTTTTGTAATGTGGGCAATAAAGTGTTAATAAATATATAAGGAGAGCACTCTGTACTCGATTCTGATCATAATTATGTAATAAAAGTAGGTACAGAAGGTCAAATTTCCTTTACCAGTTGCCAACGTAATATCGAGGGCATAGAGATCAGATTCAAATACATTTTTTTGTTAAATAAAACACCTTTTAACCGGATTTATCGCGTATATTTACATTTGAAATTTTAACTCGACGTTTCGGTGTCTTAGCAGACCCCGTGGTCACGAGCGCCGAGACCACGGGTTGAGTTAAAATTTAAAATGTAAATATACGCGATAAATCCGGTTCAAAAGTGTTTTATTTAATTGTATGAATCGTGAAACTTAAGACTTCACATTTGTAAGTTAAATAAAATGAAAAATGTCATGTAAAATAATTATTTATTGTTCGTCTTCCATGTAATCATAGTCATAATAAATTAATATTGTATCTAGGAACTGCGCAGGAGGAGCCATGTGGCCTTGATGCCGCGGCCATCCAAGATACCAAATGGCACTCATGATATGGGCACAACAACCAACCGTTCGCTTTCCTACTATACAATTACAACAATATTGTAATATGGCTTCTCTTCCATTCAGGGAGCTGTCAATATATACAAAATAAGTTTTATGCAACGGTCCATTGCTTCCACAGTTACCACACAGAGTCATGATGTCCAATTCAATAGGTATTATACGGGTCGTCAAAACGGCGAACTCCAAACAGTCCCGTGTTCACGCCAACGTCAGAATGTGTAGCAGGGTTCGGAGTCCAGTATACAAAGCAAACGGCAGAAATTAAGAAATACTCAATGAAAAATAAAGCGAATGACATAACGTTTTCATTTGTCCCTGACGTGAACGTGAAACTTTCGACACTCAAAGTTAGAAAGAAGGTTTCATTCCGACCGCTTTTCACCGATCTATTCATCATCATCATCATCACAACTCCGTGTAATGGGCCCACTACAGGGCATGAGTCTCTCCTCTGGGTGACGAGGAGGTTTAGGCCATAATCCACCAAGCTGGCCCAGTGCTGGGTGGTGGATGTCAGAATTTTCAGGGTGCCGATATGGCTTCTGACAAACCCTAACGACTCCTGTATACAAGTATACAGCACCCGGGACCGACAGCTTAACGTGCCCTCCGAAGCACGGAAGTCGCCGTGAGAAACGAATGGTCGGCGGTCACCCATCCAAGTACCGACCGCGCCGAACGTTGCTTAGCCTGTGATATCGTAAGATACACACAGTAACCACGGCGCCACGACGACTTCCGATCTATTACTCAATGAAAATAATCGAATCTAAAACGATATACTTTTTTTCAAAAACCTCCTATTTGTCCAAAGCCAAACCCTCTGTTATTTGCAGAGGTTATTCAGGGAAAATATACGGATTTTTTAAATGTATAACATCTTTCTCCACATTCAGGCCCAGCTTGGGGGCTCTTCTTTGTCACCCTGTACATGCTGTGTAAATAAAATAAATATTTTTGACAGTCACACAACATTAGCCCAAATGAAGTTTCTTAAAGAACTTGTGTTATGGATACTAGATAACTGATATACTTAAGAAATATATAAACATACGTATTGAATAAATATTAGAATAAACTTAAATAAACATATAAACATCCATGACTTGACGACTAATATCTGTGTTCATCACACAAATATCCGTCGCCGCCGGCATTCGAACCCAGGACCTCTGGCATAGAAGGCAATGTATGTTACCGCTACACCAGCCGGTCGTCACTTATTAATAGTTGATCATTGACTGCTTGCACTGCCGGCCTGATAGCGACAAGAGCCTTCAAAGATAATAAGACCTACTAGCTCAGCGCCACTCCCTCCCAGGGACCGGAAAACCCCTTTATTTGATTAAGCCTATTGATAGGGTAACCCTATCAAAATCTTACCATATGGAAGTGTAACCCTACTGATATGGTAAGCCTATCGACGTGGTAACACTTTGAATAAAGTTAACTACTTTCGGATGCGCTTACCCTGTGATAGGGTTGCCTATTTCTATCTCTTTTCCGCGCATGCTGTTGAATTCGGAAGTATAATTCGAAGTGCGAGATTGAATAGATGGTGATATTTTTGATAATTTGATATTCTTAGAGATTAAATTTGCCTGCAGGTTTTAAAACCCTATTGAATCGGTAACCTTCAATAGGGTTTTCGATAGGCTTACTGCTTACATGAAGCTAACTCTATTGATATGGTAAGCCTTAAATTAGGGTAAGTCTTCGATACGGTTACCAAATTGATAGGGTTCTATAAAACAAGTCTATGAAAAACCCAATCAAAAACCTCTTTAAGGGTAACCGGTTCCGGTCCCTGCTCCCTCCTCGTTATCTGACTCAATGATCAGCTGGCAGCTTTGCGCGATATCATATGTTTAAGAATATTAAGTTATAAATATTATCACTAATTAATTATATTATAAATATTATACACTTTGGCGATGGGGTAAACCTGTCTGCTTCAGACGCCAGTGGTTGCGGGTTCGATTCCCGCACGGAACAAGAAAAAAAAATGTTCCGGGTTTGGGCGTTTATCTAGGTATATGTAATTTATATTCTAGGTTTCCCCCTAGTTCTTAGTTTGGGGCATGTAGTTGGCGGGATTGTTCAGGGATTTTATGAATTATTTTTTAGTGTCAGTTCCCAGATCTAGAGTATTTTTCAATAAGGCAGCAAAAACGTTCTTCGGCAGTGTAGATGCCATTTTTCCACGTCTCGTGTTTCTCCAGTCACTTATAACTGATCGCCACTTGTTTTTTAGTGAACTACAATAGGAAACGTCGAGAGGCTGCAATAAGTGAGTCGAGTTCGGAATCAAACATATAACCTACGCATGAAAATCCTGCATCACTAGTGCAAGTACAAGTCGCGGAATTAGCAAAATAACTTTTTATAGTAGTTTATAGTAGATATAAATTTAATTTTATGATTGTCACATAACTGTAAAGTTTTCACAGAGATGTGTGAACTAAGGTTGTCCCCTGTTAAAGGCTTTTTTCCTGGTTTGTTTTTAAGTACAGGTAAAACAATGGACTGGAACCACTCGTCAAATGTGTCTGTGTCAATCCATCCACTTTTCGTTACAGCCATCCTCGTTCCAACTGGTGCTCCATCGAGCCAGTTACTCCATTTTTGTTTAGCTTTTTATATTATAAATGGTGGTAGAAACTCTCCTTACCATAAAACATAGTAGTAAAACAGGAGTTGGTGGAGTTTTTTATAATTTCGGGATTTCTGCAACCTCGTCTAAACAAGAGCATTGCTTTTTTTGGATTGTCATGAAAGCCGGTCTCATCGAAATTATATATATTTTCGGGCGGTACATCCGTCAATTCAGTTTTAAGGTGATCGAAAAATGTTTCAATTATTTCCTTATTTATTTGAGCCCTTTTCCTGCTGATATTATGAGCAATACGCTGTTTAATCTCTGGATGCCGGTCTAGAAAGTTCTTTCCCCAGTTATTCCCTGGCATGTTATTTTTGAATGGTTTAATGATTTTCCCTTCATCATCAAAATATTGTTTTATTACTAAACGTACATCATGCATTCCGACTGGGATTCCTAAATCAGCTAAAGCTATAATATGACTGAGAAAAATATTTTCTTCGGATTCCGAGAGAGCGATTGGCTTTCCAACAGATTTGCAGTGTTGTCCTTTCAATTTATACTTTAATGTACTTCTTGGTACCTTGTAGAATTTTGAGGCATCCCTCTGAGACATTTTGCAGTTTTTTATTTTGTCTAAAGCCTCATCCAAGTCTTTCTGAGAATAGTTGGTTTTGGTTCCATACTTTCTAATTCCTACTGCTGACTTTTTCTTGCGACCCATACTAACTCGACAGACTGAAGCAAGGATATCGATTTGTGTTATGACAAAAAATATACATACATACCCTCTTTAAATGTTGGATAAAACGCAAAAAATAAGTCTAGCAACACTACCATATCAAAGTTTTGAAAATCAAGGTAACTATGGCCCGGGCTTCAGTTAGCCTAATGCGACAGCAATAATTTACCAGTTCGAAATTTATAACGATATAATTGGAAAAAGTTTAACGGATTCGTGAATTATAAGTTGAATTCAAAGCTGTACGCATATTTATTAATCCAAAACAACACTTACCTCCGTATGCATACAAACAATAACAGAGTAGACAACTTTTTGGCGCCTTTGTAACGGACAACTATGTTCACCCAACAGAAAAACACGACTTCTGTCTAATTAATGACGGATGTCAAAACGATTGATGGAATTTGAGCATTTACGAAGAAACATTGGATTTGATGTTTACAAATCTTCTTTAAGATATTTAAAATTGAAGCTAAAAAACAAAAAATGCGCAAATATTTTATTGGGCCAATTTTATAATGAAGGCTTAAGTTACCCAGATTGACTGTAATATCCGGAAATTCACGTAAAATGTCACTAAACTCATTATTTATATCTATAGTGTTCACTGGCGTTTGGTCACTCAGAGTCACGGATCCGATCACAAATAATTCAGTCACTTTTTCTATCAGTTTCCTATGATAAATGTCGACTAATAACTTATAAAACTACAAAATTCCACCGATAAGGCCGCCGTAAACTGAAGTCTTATTCTAATATTTAGCTTCGTCACTGATTTTCTGTGATCCCACAATTGCTTCAACTTGTATGAACCATGTGTGGTTCATACAAGTGGTCAAAACTCAGGAAGTCACGAAGAAACAATAATCGTTGCGAACTCTAAACCGTCATTACCAGATGGTCAAAAAGTTGGTGTTTCTGTGGTAGTCATCTTACCACGTCGTGGTAACCAATTATGTGGCGGACTACCTTAGATGAGTAATTAAATAAAACCAGAGGTAAACACGTGTAGATAGTTAATTGATTTATTTAATACTGAATCACTTACATAGCGTGTCTTAGATCTCAATCGCTTTCCTTATATGTATAGGTACACGGCATCTGTATATTGATAGAGATAGATCATTGTTAGGGGCGGGGCCTAAACCTACTTCTTATTTTGAAATTTGACTCGTTCGTATTCAACACTTTAAGATTATAATATTATGTTCTTTTTGCATACTTGGTATATTCGTTACAATATTTTGTGAATAAATAACAATATTATAATTAGTATATCAAATATATTTAACTGGATTTATATAATATTTCTAATATACAGGGCTATTTTATATTTACCGCGAATTTTTTTTACACAATGATTATCATTTATAAAAACGATTTTAGCAATATAAATATGTATTTGTTTACAAGAAAATTAATATAGTGGCTGAGATATTAACCGAAGAATGGTCACTCTAAATTATGAATGAATACCGGTTAAATAAAGACGACTACGCGCTACTACAAAACATCTAGTATCACTACGTCATAGTATAAACAATGAAATGCCGCGTCGTAGTAGCTGTGTTAATCAACAGCGACTAGGTACATAATTTTAAAAATAATCTCTACCAATAGATTCAACAAAAAATGTTTTCCTATTGGACGCATACTTATAACGAGATAATAGTGGCGAAACCGCCATGTTAGATTGTTATAAGTCACTTATATTCACTTGTTACACCAAATATTAATGTAACATTCTAATGTCTTATCTATTCTTAGAATACGTCTTTCAAAGAGAGTCCGGTTATTTATTTATTAAAGTTTGTAATATATATGTTACGGCCAGAGATGGGCAACCCGGAATCTTTCCGTGAATATACCGGGTAAATACCCGGGAATATTCCCAAAATGGGTATATACCCGGTAATGTTTCTAAATGATGGGTAGATTCATTACATGTCTGTAAGAAAAAAAAAAAAATAAAAAAAAAAAATATATGGTTATGTGAAATAGATAAAAAAACGTTTTACCAATATTTTTTTTAATTGAAATTTAGCTATTGCTTGCTACACTTTCACGTTCATATCATTTAAACTAAAATTTAAGCAGAAATTGGAGCAATCTTTTAGTCACTTTCCGAGTCACTATTTACCTCAGAATATATGCTTGTATTTATGTTAATAAATTCTATTTCTCTAAAGCCTCTAGACTTTGACTAGACACTCTACACTAATGGACTAGATAATGGACTTGAAAATAGTTCTTCGTCTTCTTCTACTTCTACGTCGCTTTGCTTATGGAGCAAGTTCCAATTATATGCTATATACGCAAGTTTTGCAGCTCTGTCTGTAGTAAGCCTATTCCTTTTAAGACTATGTATATTTCCATGGACGCTAAATGAGCGTTCTGTAGCAGCTGAGGTGCATGGGGCAGTTAAAAGACAAGTTGCTACTTTGCTCAGAGGTTTATTTTTGCACATTCCTCTCCACCAGGTTAGGATACTCATTTTTTCCAAATTACTCCAAACAAATGATTTTCCCCATAATCCTCCTCTTGCTCTATAATTGGCCAAGTCAGCCATGATATCTAAATATAACTGTCTTCCTTTCTCATATATAAATTCCATCGCAGTGATTTCTTCGTCTTCTTCTAATTCTATTCCTTGCGATTTAGGATCTAACATGTAGGCTGCAAGGTGTATGGGTTTTATACAATAATTTTTACGCAGTTCAACGGCATTTAAAATCCTGTCTCTTATATCGACGTCTACTAGGGACGAAAAGCTAGGTAGCATAAACGTCATTCGAGACTTTAAAAAGGTCATTCACATACACCTTGTTCCCTTCAAGCTTTATGATACTATTTGATATTGGCTCTTAAAGAGCAGCTGCTTCATTTATCATGTCCCAGAAATGTTCATCAAGTAAAGAATTTATGTCGGCCGGGATCATTATAGCATCTTCATGCACTGCCAAACATTGCAAGGCAGCCTTACTTTTCTGCAAACTATTCAGAGCCAGAAAGTGACTACTGCAACGTGTTTTGCAAGGCAATTTTAATTGCTCCCCAGATTTTTTTTTAAGAACTATCTGTGTGGATAACGCATTAAGTATTTGGCTTTTTCGAATACATTTGATTGAATCGACGGCAACTGAAATAAAGCCTTGAATTGTTTCGATTTTAATGATATCATGGCACAGTAAATTTAAAGTATGCGCCGCACAATTAAGTGTGATCACGTTCGGTTGTTGTAATTTCACTAAATAGAGATGTCGTTTTTAGATATTTCTTTATAATTGTGCTTAGCCCGAACTTAGAGCTTTACTATATCTGTTTGTCAAGAGTTTTTCCGCTGTTTTTCCAAGCAATTCTTAACGTCTTTTTCGTCTTTCTTAATTTTGTTTTTTTCTCCAACTTTAACACGTATTTCCCTTGGTGTCATTTTATGGTTGCAGAATTTAGGCTTAGTTTCTTTTTTCTCAGCCAGCGTGCAACTTATAGAAAATCTTAATGTGTCCCTTGACTTTTTTTTGTTGTTCTTTTAGAGATCTTTCTTTACAGAATATTTCTCTGTTTTCCATTTGATTCGATTTAATGCCACCCCCGTAGGCTAGACATCTTACTCGAGACAGACCAACAGTCGGAATCAAGATACTCTGATACTTTTGACTAGATCGACAGAAGGTTAATGGGTCTGTAAGAGGTGATGTCATTGGTTGGATTCCCATTTTTATGAATTGAGATATCATCCAGAATACATTGAAAAGTGTAAGGTGCGTCATAACTGTGTTTTCTTAAGCGTCTTTTCCTCTTTTACTAACTTTCTCACACGATTAGCGTCGGATATGTCCGACTAGTTTCGGGCTCTTATTGAGCCCATTTTCAGGGTTGAGTGCAAGCCTCCCCTTAATGTCATTTCCGGATTTGGCTACATTTACCAATCCTTAATACACTGATAAAAAGCATTATCTAGCCGACTTATGCTTTTTCAGTATAATTGGAGCTTTGACATTATTCAGGCTGCAAACTGTACGGCAGCGATGCGGGGAATTGGGGCCGTTCTCAAAGACAGCGGGCGCTCGAGCGATTTGTCGCGGTTTCATATAAACTCAATACTTTTTATGGTGTCGCGGAAATCGCTGCCCACGCCGCTGCCTGTGCCGCTGTCGCTCTCGCTATCGTTGTCGCTGCAGTGCAGTTTGCAGCCTTAGGATTGGATTGCTTTGACATTACAAGATGAGTCTACCCTCGGATTTTTTTGTTGTTTACGTGTTCCATGTTTGTAAGAAATACATTATATTTCGCTGTAGGGATGGTTTAGCTAATGCATCTACTCTTTTCTAGGCTGTTCTAGCCCACTTACCTATGTCCTTGAAGATTGATTGGTGCTCTGATATTTCGGATGCTCATTGAAGGTTTTCTTTAAAGCACGATATATTTTAATAACCCAGACACTTAATACAGGGCCCTAATCAAAGCAAAAGTTTGATCTGAGATATCCTTTAGCGAACGAGGGGAAATTAGAAAATAATGACGTATGTACGCTAAATGCTTCAAATTAATTTTTAGATTTGTGTTCCTAGGTTCTTTTATTATCGTTTTCAATCTAGACTTAGGCTTGGACTATGCTTTGCTAAGATTGTGTCTACTATGTACTTCTTAAATGTCTTTTTCTCTAACGTTGACGCGTATTTTCCATCAGGTTCAATTTTGTGGATGTAGCACTTTGGCTTAGTCTCCTATTCAAGCTTCAACTTGTAGAAGGTTAATAGAAGATATAGATATACGGTTTATTTGACAGAGGCCTACCCCAAGATTGTTCACTTCGTCGCCAGTTCTCGCGCCGCCTTCATCCAGTGTTTGACATCACTAAGTGTACCTAAAGTGAATAAAACATTTTGATTCTGATTTTATCTGTTCCTTAATTTTTTTGTTGTTTCAGAAATCTTTTCTTAAGAGAATATTTTTCTGTAAAAATTAAATAATAATAAAATCAAAAATAAAAATAAAATCCCCAGACAATAACACCAAATACATGGCCCCAAACTAAGCATAGCTTGCAGCAAACTAGGGGAGGAAACTAGAATATAAATATATAAATAGATCAACACCCAGGCACAGAACATTTTTTTTCTTGTTCCGTGCGGGAATCGAACCCGCAACCACTGGCGTCTGAGGCAGACAGGTTTACCCCATCGACAAAGTGGTCGTCGAATTGGTTAAGAGCTGGTATAAATATATGCTGATACGTCACAATGACGACCGATTTTACTTGGCAAGATGAGTACGGCTGTAAAGCCATGCTACAGCTGCGAAGTTGCGCGAAGTGTTTGCCCTTGTTCTACAGAATAGGCTATTTGTAAACAATAAAGTGTTAAGTACTGTCATCACTACAGATTATGAGTCATTACAAGTTTTAAAACTGTCATGGTCATAACATTAACTATAAAAAACGGGATATCAGCAATATTTATTTATCTATTTTGAGTTCCCGACATTTTGGCACTGTTGCTTGCTCCATTATCATAAGCCAACCGTTTCTAAAGTAAATATGTATTTAAAGTATTATTTAGTTGCGTCACTTGAAAATAATTAGGTTTTTTAAATATACAGAATTACTTATTTCAAGTTTTTTTTATTAAATACTTATGTCACGTGACACAAAACCTGATTGGCCGGAGCTATATGTCGTTAGAAGCTTGTAAAAGCGCGTTCGTATTGTTCCAACTATAACATGTCTTTACAAGCTTGTGACGTCACGTTGTGCAGTCACGCACGACCGGCAGTGGACGACCGGCTGGTGTAGCGGTAACATACATTGCATTCTATGCCAGAGGTCCTGGGTTCGAATCCCGGCGGCGGCGGATATTTGTGTGATGAACACAGATATAAGTCGTCAAGTCATGGATGTTTGTATGTTTATTTAAGTTTATTCTAATAAAAAATATGTATTTATTCAACATGTATGTTTATATATTTCTTAAGTATATCAGTTATCTAGTATCCATAACACGAGTTCCTTAAGAAACTTAATTTGGGCTAGATAATGTTGTGTGAGTGAAGAAATATTTATTTATTTATTTAAAGTAGCGTTTTTGAAAACCTTTCTGCTTTAGTCAAAATTGTATATTTTAGTGTCTAGATCTCATGTATGTAAGTTTAAGTGTAAGAAAATGTTTATATTGTAAAAATAAACTATATTTTTTCTTAAAGTACTTGTTTTTATTTATACACTGTTGTTGTAACATGAGGAGGAAGTAAGGACATGCTTATAATAATAATAATGGATATAATAAAATGCTTCAAGACCCATGTGAGACTTTAGGAAATATTTTTTTCTGAACTGACTCAGCAGGACTTTTATGGATCTCAAAACCCTGCGATGATATCATGAAATAGTTTTGACGTGAAACATATCATGCAATCATCATTCAGTATTAATCCTCGGCGAAATTTCTTAGCTAAGCTCTTGCCATGTAGACTGAATACAATAATTCCAATATACAGGGTAGATTTTTAGTCACCAGCCAAATTTAAATGTTAGTTTCTGTGATACAATATAAACGTACCTGCATATTTATTTTAGCGTCGCTCAGTACAAAAAAGTAGAAATATGGAATCAACTTTTTTGAAAATAGTCGCTGTTGATGAACATAGCTGGTAGGGTTGCATAGCAGGCTGGGTTGCCTGGCAGAAATCGCGCTTCCGCGTTAAGGCCGCCCTTTGTATGTTAATTGTAATTGTTGTTTCATTTAAACTATGTAACCATGTTGGTGTACAATAAAGAGTTTTATGATTATTATTACGCATACTTACAACTACACGCTCTTCGGCGGAAAAGACCCGGCAATCGGACCAGTCGGTCGGGTATTATTATTATTATTTATATTTAAAGCCACACGCCTTTCGGCGGAAAGACCCGACAATTATTATTATAGCTACTACGACGCGGCATTTCATTGTTGCAAATTAAATTAAATGTTGTTAAATTAAATGAAACTATATAACATCAATGATACTTATTGTGTAAAAAAAATTGCGATCTCACCCTTTTCAATTGACGTTTTTAAGTCAAAGATGATATTATAATGAATGCTTCTTGCATGCAATGAATTGCAATGTATTGGGTTGGGGAAAAAGTTTCTTCGCATTTTTTAAGATAATTCAAAACATTTTTTAATATAGTTTATTGAAATTTAACTAAAGTATGTATGTACCATTTTGTTCGATAACCTTTTGCCATCTTGTAGGGTGTCCGTATCGACCGCGCGGCCACGGCGTTTTTTCTTACATCTAACCATGCCAAGATTATGTAAAAATTTGTAAAAGTCGATTCCTAAAAACATAAATTTGTAAAAGGTATAGTTAAAAAGTTATAAGGGTTTGAACGTGGCCGCGCCATTGAAACAATGCGAACCGCGCGGCCACGTAGATCTTTAAAACTAAACATTGCAGAGACCTGAAGTTTAAGGTAAAACACGGATTGAATATGTAAAAAAATTGTAAAAATATAGAAAAAAATCCTGGTTTTACGTTTTAGAAGCTGTAAGCTTATAACACCATGGCCGCGCCATTGACCGGTATAAAATTACGTTATCGTCGATATCTCGCTGGAAAAGCATAGCAGAGGTCTGAAGTTTTTTGTAAAACCTAGATTCGAATTTGTAAAAATATAATAAAAAATCATAGGTATACATAATAGGAGCTGTAAGACCAAAAATGGCCATGGGGGCCATGGGGGCCGCGCCATCGAAACGTTAGAAAAGTACTTTACCGTCGATATCTTGCTGAAAAAGCATCGCAGAAGTCTGAAGTATTTTGTAAAACCAAGATTTAAATTTGTAGAAACGATTAAAGATGCACAAAAAACTCCTAGGGTCATATTTAAGCAACTTTAGCACTGAATCATTAGTACGGCTTGAATACGTCGATAGGGTGACCATGGTTTGTGGATGACAGAAATGTCCTTATAAGCGCGGCCATGGGTTTTTGGTCTTACAGCTCCTATTATGTATACCTATGATTTTTTATTATATTTTTACTACTTTTTACAAATTTGAATCCAGGTTTTACAAAAAACTTCAGACCTCTGCTATGCTTTTCCAGCGAGATATCGACGATAACGTAATTTTATACCGGTCAATGGCGCGGCCATGGTGTTATAAGCTTACAGCTTCTAAAATGTAAATCCAGGATTTTTTTCTATATTTTTACAAATTTTTTACATATTCAATCCGTGTTTTACCTAAACTTCAGGTCTCTGCAATGTTTAGTTTTAAAGATCTACGTGGCCGCGCGGTTCGCATTGTTTCAATGGCGCGGCCACGTTCAAACCCTTATAACTTTTTAAGTATACCTTTTACAAATTTATGTTTTTAGGAATCGACTTTTACAAATTTTTACATAATCTTGGCATGGTTAGATGTAAGAAAAAACGCCGTGGCCGCGCGGTCGATACGGACACTCTTGTTGGTAGGGACATGATCCCATTGCTATAATATGTGGATTCCACTTGTGACATTTCACTTCAGCCAAAGTTTTGACAAGGATTTAAAAATGTTAGTGAAGTTGGTTTTTTAATGCTCATAATACCTCTCTCCGCGACACTTCACAAAATTAATAGATCACACGGGATATAGAGTCCGAAGACCTCATTCGTGCTCTAATTTTTATCAGACCTTCATCATTATCATACGTACCTATATTCAAACTCGCCTGAGTGACTGATAGACAACGTACAGGCATAACTACTAGGCGTAGAGAGCTGAAGCTTAAACATATATTCCTAGGGAGATGTTGGGGTGCACCAAGGCAAGTAACCCGAAATTCCCACGGAAACGGGAAACATATGACTTTTAGTTTGTATGAAAAACTTATTCACTGAGTACAACGGTGTAAATCTTCGACGACCGGCTGGTGTGGTGGTAACATACATTGCCTTCTATGCCAGATGTCCTGGGTTCGAATCCCGGCGGCGGAAAATTTTGTGTGATGAACACAGATATTAGTCGTCAAGTCATGGACGGTTAAGATTTAAGGTTACTCTATTAAAAAATATGTATTTATTCAATATGTATGTTTATATATTTCTTAAGTAGGTATATCAGTTATCTTTAAGAAACTTAATTCGTGCTAGATAATGTGAATGTCAGAAAGATTTATTTATGTACTAGCTGTATCACACGATTTACCCGCGCAATTATGCATCCGGTGGGAATATCGGGATAAAAAGTAATCCAAATCCGTAGAGCCGTTTTGCCGTGATGGAGGAACAAACATCCATACATCCAAACTTTCACATTTATAATATTAGTAAGATTTATTTGACTTGCTAAAAAGGTTCGTAAATGGGTGTCTGGTTAGGTAAATTAAAAATAAATAAATATTTCCAACATTCACACCACATTATCTGGGCCAAATAAATTTTGCTTAAGAACTTACGCTTTGGATACTAGATATAAAATGTTTATTCACGTACGGAGTCATTAGCAAAAGCTATTCGTTGTACTTGCTAATAAAAAAATACTCCGAAAACCGCGACGTTGGTAGCGCACAGAAATTATAAAAGGAGAGAAGGCTTATAGTTGAGAAAACAAAAACTTAAAATGTTCTGATTGTTTACATTTTCACGATACAAAATAATTCTTAAATTATTATTAGTTAAAAGCTCTTATAGTAATATTGCTTGTTTTGTACTTTAGTTGAAAATTACTGTATTCAGCAGTTGGGTTTCATAGTTTTTGTAATAACTTTTAATTTGTTTTAATTTAGCTTATAAAATTTATTTTTACACACATTTCAGTTATTACCGATCTGTTTTGTTACTCCCGCCATCCGCGCATTGGGTCGCTTGTTGCTTAGGCCCGTAGTGTGGCCAGAAAGCGCGGATACGAACGTTTGAAACTTACGCACGCTGACCCGCTCAGTCCGGTGGCGCTCGGCTGAGTCACTGCAGTGAGGACACTACAGTATGGTTTCATATGTTTGATATTTCGCGCCGGCGTTGTCACCGCCTTAGACTCGCACACTTAGAGTAAGAATAAAGTATAATTATAACTCTAAGATATAAATCTTGGTTATCATATCATGTCATGAAAGAACCGTAATAGGCCTACAGCTCGGGGTGTATACGAGAAGCCCGTAGGTCCGCTGTGTGGTAAGCATAACATAAGCTTAAATACAGGGTGACAGGTCAAAAATTTAAGATATTGAAGGAGAGCACTCTGTACTCGATTCTGATCATAATTATGTAATAAAAGTAGGTACTTCATTTTTCACCATAATTTCCTATAAATAATAGGTTGGGGAAAAAGTCTTTTCGCATTATAGTATGTATGAACTTGTAATAAAATCTCTTTGGCTATAGTATTTGTATCTGGCCGGTTTTGGTATCATTGAAAGTTAAAATTTTAAAGAACATAATTCCAAATTCAAATTAGGAAAATGTGTGATTTTCATTTGTTTTTCGTACTGTCAAGATGAGTGAATCTAATAAAGAAATTCGATACATTTTAAATTTTGCTACAAAAAAGGTAAAAATGCAACGCAAGCCGGCGAAAGAAATTTGCGATGTTTATGGACCTAGTGCAGTGTCTGTGAGAGTAGCACAAATTTGGTTTAAGCGTTTTCAATCCGGAAATTTTGATGTCAAAGATGCACCTCGCTCTGGTCGCCCTATTACGGATAAAATGGATGCCATTTTTGAAAAAGTGGAGCAAGATCGACATATCAGTAGTTACAACGTAGCTGAAGAACTGGGAATTGACCACAAAATAGTTTTGGCGCATTTGAAAAAAGCTGGGTACACAAAAAAGCTCGATATTTGGGTACCTCACGAGCTCACTGAAAGAAACCTAATGAACCGTGTACTCTTTTGTGATTCTTAATTACGACGTAACGAAACCGAATCATTTTTGATGAAGCTGATAACTGGTGATGAAAAGTGGATCACGTACGACAAGAACGTGCGAAAAAGGTCGTGGTCAAAGGCTGGTAAGGCTTCACAGACTGTGGCGAAACCCGGGTTACTCGCAATAAGGTGATGTTGTGTGTGTGGTGGGATTGGAAGGGCATTATTCATTATGAGCTGTTACCACCAGGCAGGACTATCGATTCTGAACTCTACTGCAAACAACTTATCAGATGAAAACAAGAAGTTGAGAGAAAGCGGCCGGAATTGATCAACAGAAGGGGTGTGGTGTTTCATCATGATAACGCTAGACCTCACACATCTATAGCCACCGAGCAAAAATTAAGAGAGGTTGGCTGGGAGGTGTTAATGCATCCGCCGTATAGTCCTGACCGTGCACCTTCAGATTTTCACCTGTTTCGGTCTCTTCAGAATTCTTTAGCCAGTGTTGGGTTAACATCACGAGAGGACTGCCAAATCCACTTGTCGCGGTATTTTGATGAGAGGTCCCAAAATTTTTATAGCAATGGGATCATGTCCCTACCTACAAGATGGCAAAAGGTTATCGAACAAAATGGTACATACATACTTTAGTTACTTAATGTCAATAAACTATATTAAAACTTGTTTTGAATTTTCTTAAAAAATGCGAAGAAACTTTTTCCCCAACCCAATATATAAAGAGATATTACTACACTTTTCCCGACGCGTCGCCTCAGTCAACTCGCACACAGCAGTGTTCCCGCCACACGCACACGTCTACCCGCTATGTATCTATTATATTACGCTAATATAACATGCGTTGCGTAATGAATTCTTTAACTTTCGGTTAAGTTTACTCAGTGAATAATTAATATTTATTTTTAATTTTATTTTTTCTCTTCATGTGTGATCTCAAACTATTACATCCTCGAATTTCAGAAGTGACCCACCAGTCACCCGTTATAAAATATATTTTTCGGGTCACATACTTGGTGGGTGAGTTTGGGTTATTCATTCATTATGAATTAATTAATTATTATAAGCGTGAAAATTATAAAACTTTTTTTACACAAGTTACTATATTTATTTGACGGGGCATTAGTGGTGTGTTCGCCTGCTGCAAGACCTCCCGTCCTGGGTTCGAGTTCCAGCTGAGTATGCCGTTCGTTTCCCAAGCCAGTTAGGGGAACGACTCTAATACACTGGCTCGGATCTAGGTCTTAACTAGGATAACCTCGAGTTCCGATGTTGCTCCATAACCCAATTAATTAACCAAATTAATTATCGCACGCCATGATGTAATAATGTAATTGTGACAATACTTGTATACTTGTAAGTCATGTCGGTGATCCTTTGCCTAAAATAAACCCAAGATTCTTAAAATTTACTTTGGGGGCTGCATAGTTTGGCTATTATTATCTGTTTATCTTCTAATCATACGATGCCGAAATATCACACTACATAGTTTATGATATTCCCTGTATTTTTTTGAATTTTCTACTAAGGAAGTATACTTTTTAATCTTATGTACTTAAATAATACTGAAATTGCTTCCTAAAGGCATGCGAATACATAATGCCGAGGCGCAGTGTGGCAGAGGGCTCCGCATCGCATCGTAAAATAGCACATAGTGACGAGCCGGACCGCCGGATTTTAAGTAAAATCTCGGTCGAGACGTTGTGCCACTCCCATCCGCCTGCTAAAGCATACAGTGAGGGATTGAGCGGCATCGCAGCACGCTAAAAAATCCGCAGCCGATCATGAATTACGCTGCGCCTCGGCATAGTGTGCGGTAGTTCATATGTAAACTAGTGGCGCAAGCAGATTTTTGCACTACGATGCGGCCCGACATAGTGTGCGCGTATTTTAAATCCACATCCAAATTAGATACAAATAAAAACACACTTAACAATCCTTCACTACACTTTATTCTCCAAACGAATCCTCCAGCTGTCGACATCTTTCATCATGATGTCAAACGTGACTCTCATCGGCTCGCTGGCCTCCTCCACCGGCTCCTCTCTGTCCGGGTGTCTGACCGTGAAGTGGCGAAGGAGGGTGCATAATACTGTTTTCATTGACATCATAGCGTATTGGTAACCTGGGGAAATATAAAAGTTAACATTGAATTTATCTCGCAGATATAGTAAGCACAGTCGGTACCTCGTGACAACTGAGTATAGCGACAGAAACATCCAGTTGACATGTGAATGTAAAACATAAAGTTTAAAAACTAAAACAGGACTACTAAAAAAACGGTCTAAAAATACGAAACAAGAAAATAGTCGCCGATGAAATATTTATGTTTTTCCTATAGAGATATGTTTTAAAGATAGCCTGGATCGTATGCCACTTCCGTTTTATTTTATTACTATAATCAGTGAATCTGTTTTGCTACAATAGGTACTGAAATAGATACTCCAGCTCATGCATCTTAAGATTAAAGATTCGGTAGGTAGGTACAAACTTAATAGCCTTTTGGCTAATTTTAATCGTTAACATTTTATAATAGTTTTATAATATTTAATTTTTATCGCTTATTTAAAAAACTCCATTATTATATCACAGAGATAAGTCCTGTATCCCTGAAACCATTTATATAGGTTAATTGAATTGTTATATTTCCTTATTAAAATTGATCTGTTGACAAGAAGATTTGTGAAGATTTTCAATACTGTTGCTGCCTGGCTAAATTCAAGCCGCTTATCTCTAAATGCGCAAAAAACTAAGTACCTTCATGGAATTTACTTTAAAAAAAAATAATAATTTAGTTTATTTCAGTAAATCATTTACAAATCAGTTGCCGGGGCTTCCCAGAAAGTAATCTTAAGATACTTGTGTTGGGAAGGAATAGCAAATCACCCCCACCATCCAACGTATACATTAATGTTAACGTAACCTTCACTTCAAATGGTTGACGTATTTAAATATCTGGGCGTGCATATTGATAAGAATTTGAACTTCTCACATCATGGTCCTCATGGGAGGAAGGTCCTCCTATCCTCTAGCTATCCCCTTTTCCTTAAAATTCTTTGTTAATATACCCAAAAATTTAATATCTCTTTGTAAATACGTAGTTAGATAATTGTTGTATAATATGTATCTGTTACTAATTGTATATTAATAGTGTTTGTTGGTGATGGTAATAACTGTGTTGTCTAATTTTTGTAGGTATCTCAATGTCCGGTCTACGTCGCGCCCAACCTGTCATGTCAAATTGATTTTAAACATCACTTCTAATATAGTGTCTATCTCATCACGTGACACTGGCAGTAATAGCACGTCGCCTGGTAACGACGGCTGGTTGCCATTAAACTAAAAGAAGAAGAAGACGATAGTTTTCATTGCATGAGAAACCGATTCACTCGACACTTGAAAGAACTAGGATATATCAAGATGGTTCTCCCCATTCACAATATTTTGTCCCTGTCAGTGTTAACAATTATCTAAGACATAAAGATATTATACTGCAGCATAAAAACATACCCAAACAACTCCTAGGTCCAGTGCTGAACGGCAGAAACCCTGGCTGCTGCGGTTGGTCCAGGAAGCGTTCCGGCCTGAACGCCGCCCAGTCCGGCCCCCAGTGGCGCGGGTTGCGATGCATGGCCCACAGGCTCAGCAACACGTCGCAGTCTTTTGGAACCACTACGCCAGTTGCTGGAACAAAAAACAACACATTTATTTTTACAATAGAATTATAAATTCTAGCTAGAAATCATTAAACATGGTAATCATGATCAAAATTTTCAAATATAAAGTACTTTTGTACGTTGCATCTAGGTATTTCCATCTCTGAACATATACCTAGCCGTTGGAGTGTAGGCCCGCCCGAAAGTAAAAAAGATAAGAAAGAATAATAAGGGTTAGGCAGGATGGGCATTAGGGATACACATATAATGTACCAGGGCTAGCACCGCACCGGCACTGGTTGCTATTACTTTGCACACATGTTAGTTTGTCTCCTATTAAAATACAGGATTTTTTCCCCAAAGAAGATGAGGTGATCGTCTTTATCATAGGTTAAGAACAAATTAATGTAAGATGCTATCTAATCACCACCTATTTAAACTTAGAGTGGAAAAAACAGCATCCAATCAATACGACCCTATACATATGGAAAAAATTTACAAATCAGTTTTTAACCTTAGTTTATTCTACAACGATTATACGATAGATGCGATAGATGACACGCTGTCACTGCACTGACCTCTCTCCATCGTTGTTATACCTTTAAATTTGTCAAACGTAACATCAGATGGTTTAGCCTCTGTCTTTCTGCCTGCCCCATAAGGGATACAGGCGTGAAGTTATGTATGTATGTACCTACAGTTCAAACACTTTCACTTACGAAGTGTAACATCCCGGTCAGTAGTCCTGGTGATGATGGGCACGGGCGGGTACAGCCGCAGCGTCTCCCGCACCACCGCGTCCAGGTACTTCAGCTTCTGCAAGTCCTCTGCCGTAATGGCGCGCTCCGAGTCCCCAAACACTTCTTGAACCCTGTGGGAGAGTGATAATAAGAATAAGTACTAAAGAGTGATAGTTTGGATGGATGGATGTATGGATTATTGTTCCTCAACCTTCAACCAGTTATACCTTTTTGAAATCTTTATGAATTGTAGATGTTTTTAAAATAAAGTTCCATTAGGTTGTCATAATTTTTTTTACACCAGCTTAGTTACAAAATATTTAAAATCGTTATATCTCAAAAACTAATTAGCCTAGGAAAAAAAAATTGCTGCTTCGGATTCCATACAACTATTGCATCTCCAGTTTTCCTTTAGTCCACTATTCACGGGACACCCTGTATATAGATAGACACCAAGGCACAGAACATTTGTTTTTGTTGTTTTGTTTGATTCCTTGTAGTGCCTGGGCACACAGGGCCGTCTAGCCCTAAAGCATTTAAAAAAAATTCTTTATTGCAGAAAATATGGTACAAAAAATGTGTAATTATAGGTAAGAATAAGTATCACTTATTTCACTGTAGGACAGCATGCAATGACAAATAGAAGTTATAGAATTCGTATAATATTACAATGAGATTAGATATTATAATTATTTTGAATTATTATTATTATTATGACATATGTCAATGAATGAATAACAAATGTCAATATGTTTCCCTTCCATCTAAATTAAACAATTTTCAAATTTAAGAATTCGTCAACAGAACAAAAAAAATATTGAATAAGCCATTCCGTCAACTCAAATGGTCTTTCTTAATGGTAGGCATCTTAAAGTATCGGGTAGCTTATTATATATTTTTATAGCCATAGTGTGACTGGACCTCCTGCATATTTCTGTTTTTGTATAAGGAAGACATAATTTGTCCGGGAAGCGGGTGTTAAAATTACAGATGTTCTCATTTTTTTTAAATACTTGGGGTAATTTTTACGAATAGACCAATTTCACATATGTATAGACTTGGCAATGAAAGCGGTTTCATCGATATTAACAGAAGTTTACACGTATCTCAGGAGTTGACATTCGCTATTGCGCGTACGCACTGTTTTTGAGCAATAAACGCTTTATTAAGTTTTACTGAGTTGCACCCTATAACGATACTATACCGTAACTGGCATCACGTAGCCATGGTATGCCTTTAGTGTTGTTTCTCTATTTGTTACCTTTGTTAGCCTCCAAAGTGCATAAGAAAATCTATTTATTTTATTTTAGCACTGATCTTATTTATATGTTACTCTAAGTAAAGTTTGTATCCAAAACTATACCAAGAAAAGTCTCGGTATCAATAATATTTTGATTATCATAGATTATATTTAAATTCAGTTTTTTAGCACCTTTGTTAGAGAATTGCATGAACATAGTCTTGTTTAGATTGACATTTAGATTATTAACACTCAGCCATTTAATTATGTCGCTTACTGTAGAATTAATTATGTCATTTAGATTATCATTAGCATTGTCAGGAATTTATAAATTTCATCAGCATATAAATTTATTTGAAAGTCAGTTCTTAATATTTGGCAAGTCATTTATTTACGTACTCTTTGTTGCATACAATTACAAAAGGGATTACAAACAAGAAGAATTATATATTATTGTATAATAATTGGCGGTCTTAATAATTGGCTAGCAAGCGATTTCCTCCAGACAAACCGGGACTTCATTTATGTATATTAAATAAAGAAGCGTTCCCAGAATGTTACCTTGCGGAACCTCGAGCTTGTTGTGTTTAGGTGTAGATGATCAAGTTTCAATTTGAATGTATTTTTCTGTAGAAACACATATAGATTGTGTTATAGGTAATAGACAACCTCCACAAAGGTAATAAATCCTCCAAATTAACATCAGATGCTTTTATAGCCTCTGGTGTTCTGCCTAACCCATAAGGGATACAGGCCTGAGGTTACGTATGTATGTATTCAACTGCTTACTCTTGCTGCACCCGCTCCCTGATGCTGGTACTCCGGGCCAGCATCGACAGTACGAAGGCCACTGCCGTCGCTGACGTGTCAGTGGCCGCGAGCGTCACCACCAGCAACTCCTCGCGGAGCTCCAGGTCGGTGCAGCCAGCGTCTTTTGACGGCTTCATGAGGAGCTCTAGAAGAGTTCGTCGACGATCCTCTGTAAATAAGGACGAATTTCTAGAAACATATTTCAAGATAAAGTAACTTTAGATAGCTAGACAGCAGATTCGGCTAACACTAGTCCTACCGCCCTCTGAGAAGCATGTCGTAAAAGGCGACTCATCCGAGACATATTCAAGTTTGTCTATAGAGAGCTTATTGTAAGTGACAGGACAGGACCAATTGAAGTGTTATACCTATTTACACAAATAACTTGAAAACAGTTTATATCTTTGGATTCCTTCATTGCATACCGAATTATACCTAATTAAACAGATTTGCTCAGCAAAAATTATATTCATCTGCTTAGTCAATTCCGAAATACAGCCATCCCGCAAACGTTACTCAATGCAACCAAAGCACATAAAGATACAATTTTAGTCATACCATTTAAAGCAAATCGCTTTTTAATTGTATGGATAACATTTGTTTCAAAAAACCCATTAGAATAAAAAAAGTCTGGCTGGGGTCACGTTACTGCAGCAGGAATCGAATCATCCTGTAAATGCTATCGTAAATCGCATAGCATTTACAGGAGCTGCATTTCTAATCATGTATTGCATTGAAATGGCATTTTTCGACAAAATCTGGCAGGGTAACGGACGCATATTTCTATAACTAGTAAACATAAATGCATGTTTTTTTAGTACAGTTTAGCTATATCCCTTACCAGTGAAAATTATATTTTTAAAATAATTGCAGTCTAGGTATAAAATAAAAAATAAATAAGTCGGTTCTCCTGATTCATATGGCGTGTCCGTTTGTCATTTTCCGCAACAAAATGTTGTATGTCCTATCAATTTCTGTTCGATGAATGAATATAAATTATAATTTTATCGAAGGGTAATGAATTGACCTCTAAAAAAATAAAATTTGTACAATTACAACTACATTGGTGTTTTTAAAAATGAGTAACTAAGAAGTGTCCGGCGTATAAAACTGATTAATATGGCATAAGCTGCGCTTGACCGTACTTGGTCAGATAAGTAAATTATGAATATGGCTAGCTGTGCAGGGAGAAGCAAACCTTGCAACGAACGAGTTAAAAAGAGGATGGAGAGCTAGGTGGCTTAGATCCTGATGTCGAGAAGGCAAATACCTGATTCATCTGTATTTGGTTTTGGTGACAGTCTGATTACAATGCCCATATTATAAAATTTATTTTATTTTATTAACACTTCAATTTGTGTTTCGTGGTATGTGTTTGGGTTATAGGTTCACGTAGAAAAATAAAAACAGGGAAGTCTGTGTATATGATCAGTTATGCATGATTTTAGGGAAATTTCTGATTCATCTGTGCCTGATTCATATGATCAGACCACCATATTAATAAAAAAATAAATATATGTTTTGCCTTTCCATCAAGAAAGGAGCGATTTTATTGCTTATAAGCACATAAAACATTATTAATAAAATTGTCTAGAAACATCTTTAACGCAGATTTCAGTAAATTTACCATAAAGACCTGCAATTGGATTCAAGATATGAAAAGAGTCACTAAAACTGCCGGAATAAGTTAAAACGCTTAAAAAATGATAACAAATTAGAAGTTCATAAAAAACCACACAAAAATATAAAAAATACAGCTATTTGTCAACAAATTCTGAATCACCTGGACATAGAATTTAAAAGACCGATATCTTGAAAACAACCATAGAAAACGAGTACCTATATAGGCCCAAATATGTGTTGTTTCATTTAATAAAATTCAACAGAGATAAAATTGAAATATAATTTTGGCCAGATGAATCAGTCAAAGAATGAAATTTCGGAGAAGAGTAAACTTTCTTAAAGTAAATGAAAAAAAGTTAGTTGCGTTTTATACGCGTAAAGTTTTTATACAGTAAGTCCGTCGTATGAAAAAAAACAAAATTGTATTGTTCAACTGTTATAGCCAACCACGCCTAGCACAGTATATCAATACAATATACAATTTTTATAATAAAGTTAAGCGTTATAAAATGATATTCAAAAGGTCTGTATATTTGTATAATGAATCGAAAAACTTTAAATTCAAATTAATAAACCACAAAACCAAGCTATTAAACAATCAGAATGTGTAAAAATCTAAATCGTCTCTATTGCAAACATTATCGTAGGTATTAGCAATTGTAGTATCTTACTTCTACTAATATTATAAATGTGAAAGTTGGCATTGATGTATGGATATCCTGGGATTCTTATTATTATTTGTATCAAATATTTTACTGTCAAACAGCATGCAATATCACAAAAAAGACAAGTAATATAGAGTCTTTCATTAATGAATATGTACATACTTTTGTCTTCACCGAAGTTATTATCCATCAGTTCCTCATTGCTTGCCAATTTCCGTTTCGATTTGATGACCTAGGGAAATAATGAAATAAAAGCTCATTAAAAACAATAAAAGCAAGCGGTTTAATACTTTTATCACAGGAACAGTTAACTTCCCAGGTGATACTCAAAGCTGTACCCTTCAAACACGACCGGCTGATGTAGTGGTAGAATACATTGCCTTCTATGCCAGAGGTCCTGGGTTCAAATCTCGGTGGCTGTGGATGTTTGTGTAATGAACATAGATATTAGCTATCACATCATGGTAGTTTATTTAACTTTATTTATTGTCTACTAAAAATAAGTATACATATATTCAATGCTGGACTGAGAGCGAAAGAAAAACATAGAATGTGCCAGCTGCTTGTATTACCGGGCATACTGTAAAAGTCAGTTAAGGTACAGAGGTTTTATGGACGTTTTTGTGGGCGAAAAGCTGACCCTGAAAGGTTCGTCAAACGTGACATCAGATGGTTTTACAGCCTTTGGTGTTGTGCCAGATACAGGCGTGAAGTGATGTATGTATTGTATTCAATGTGTATGTTTATATATTTCTACAGTTTATTATCCATAACAGAAGTTCTTTTAGTGTGAATATCAGAAATATTTATTTATTCTACTTATATTATGAACGATAAAGTTTTTGAGTATGAATGAACATAATTTATTACGCTTTTAGTTTTTTAGGATTGTGTTGGTTAAATTAGACATACTCGTATGCTGGAGTGAAAGTAGATTTACGAAAAATCAACGAATGCAGAGCATTAAAAAACCGACTTCACGTCAAAACTTTGGCTGAGTTGAAAATGTCATCAACGTAAACATTCTCCGAAATCGTAAATATTTTTTCAAAAGTTTGAAATTTTCAATGATGTACGTAACCGATTTCTTTGAAATTTATATGGGACTAACCATGAAGTCTATCATATCAAACAATAATTTTCAAAATCAATTCATAATTGTCTGAAATATCGTGTAACACAAAAAAAAACATAAAGATGAATTGAGAACCTCCTTCTTTTTTGGAAGTCAGTTGAAAAGTTGTTCAAGGTACGAATGGATGGTGGTCTCGGTGGGACTCGCCCGAGCCGATCAAATGTCGATCAATTTGGCGACATACTTGAAAAGGGCCTGGTAGTCTGTGCCTTCCCCAAGGGGAGACGGGCGTGAAGTTATTGTGTACATGTCAGCAATATTAAGATGTTTGTATGTATTCATGGTTACGGAAGTTTGTAGGCAGTATGCTATGGAGGACACTAAATGCAATGAATGACTGTTTGGCACTCGATTGCAGCGTCGCGGATATATATGATACTAGCTGTTGCGCGCGGTTTTACCCGCGCAATTTCGATTCCGCGGGATTTTCGGGATAAAAAGAAGCCTCCCTCCAAGTAATGGTAAAAGAAATTTTGAAATCGGTCCGGTAGTTTTTGAGCCTATTTAATACAAACATACAAAAATACAAAGGTTTCCTCCTTATAATATTAAGTATATGATATGATAAGTGACAGATATTCGGTTAGTTAGGCTTAATGCGGACGCATCTCAAACTGACGGTTAATATTAGCTCGGTATTAATTGTATTAAGCGTTGTAATTATAAAGTAATGACCGGAACGTAATCACTAATAAAGATTGTGTTGTGACCAAGCCCACACTCTCAGTACTAAGTAACTGCATAGTGATTATTTCTATCGTGTTTAATAAGCTTCATCGCTCACATATATGTGCTGGAATATTTTTTTTTATAAAACAGTCTTTGTATCATCATTTTATTTTTTAATTAGCACCTTCAGGTGGATTTACCTACGTACCATGATCCATGCTAATCAAAACTGTCTTACAGTAAAATAATCATCATCAAATCTTTAAAGGTTATTTTCCTACAGAGAGTGCTAATCGATCTCAAAAATTAAACAAGTCATACAATAGTAACTATAATTAATGAGTAATAATTATTGTCTTTCACCTTAGTGTCTGTAATTAACCCAAGACTTATCAGCGATAATTGGCGAACGGTTAAAACCCCGGTGCCATTGAAATAGATTTAATTATTTGATCTGTGACATCTCTGACGTATCAGATTATGTACAACTCTGTGGTAATTAGCACGTGTATGACGTCATGTATAGTTGTGTTCGTTGATTCATTTGCTTGAATGTGCCCATTCATTTCTAGCTAGGTTTGTGATTTCTTTTTAACTGACTTCATACAATGAGGAAGTTCTCAATTAGTCGCGTATGTTTTTTTATGTTTGTTACCCCATAAATTTTGACTGGATGAACCGATTTTGATGATTTTTGTTTCATATGATATAGGATACTTCACAGTTATAATCCATATACCTAAATTTCATCGAAATCTATTGAGTACTTCATGAAAATTGTTTTAATATTATGTATGAATTCGGAGATCGTCCTTGATGACCTTCTACTTCAGTCAAAGTTTTGACGTGAAGTCAGTTTTCCAAAGCTCTGCATTCGTCGATTATCATATTAAATAGATAAAAATACCAAATATACTCGATCCCGCTGGGCCTCGAACCCAGATTTCCCGCATTCCAGGCGGGCACTCTTCCAACTGAGCTACCGGGGCCAGGTCGTTGATCATCAGAATTATTTGGTAGGTATATTGGATTTTTCGTTATATGCAGAGTTTGAGTACCAGCCGGGACCGATTTTATCTGGTACTTGCTGTGCCCGCGACTTCGTGCGCGTGGACGAATAAACTTATCAATGAGTTTTTTGTGTAAAGTGCTTTTTGTGTAGAACGTAATGTATCGAGGATACCGATATTAATACTTCTGTCTCGGCGCGGGCCCTTTGTGGCTAATTACAATAGAAAGCCAATTGTGTCTCATAAGCGGTGATTAAGAGGGTACATGACATCGCTCGCGGCGTCGCTCGCGTTATGTAAGTTTTTTGTAATAGATTTCTACTTTGGTACCTGTTTAGCAGGATAACCGACAGCCAAGCTGACGGTCATTGCAACGAATGCTAACGACAGATAGTCACCGCATGACATCAATTGAAAGCTTCAGCATACACGAGATTATCGGTGAGCCCGTCTGAAATATGAACATAAAGGTTCCTCGGACTACTTACGCTTAAGCTAACCATGTGAAAAACAACTCACGCTAAAGTCGATGCAAGCAACGCCTCAGACTGACCTTGTGCCTTATTTATTGTCATGGCGTAACATAAATCTACTGAAAACTGAACTCTCTGAAACTGAAATGGGAAATTGTTCGGAATCAAATGAATTCTAGGAATCAAAACACTTTCCACGGCACCAAAACCGGTTAAAATTAGGGATGCAACGATTCAATTCAATTCAATTCAATTCTTTATTGCATTCCGCAATGGTTAATTCAGGTAACAATTTAAGGTAGTAGTACATACATCATGGACCCTGTTGGGCACAACAACTTGAAAGAGGATAGAGGGGCTGATTTTACATTTACATTTTGATATCAAGTTTCATTTTCTATTATGTAAATACTATTCTTAATGTTATATTTGAGGAATTTCAAAATTATTATTATCATGTATATTATTATTAAGTAATATAGGTATATTCAATATTACTGATATTATAAGATACAGTACAATTTTATCACTATTAATTTATTTTTATTCATCTGTAAAATATTTATGGATGGAGTAGAAGCTTTTTTTAAGAAGATATGATTTTACTTGTTTTATAAATTGTTTATTTTCTGAAATCTTTCTCATATCATCAGGGAGTTTGTTATATATTTTTATGGACATTACATAAGGGCTCTTTGCATGTAACTCAAGACGCGACCTGGGTAACATTAATTTGTTGTGCTGTCGTAAGGTGCGCTTTGTGTACAATTCAGGATATTTCCGAACAAATTTACAATTTTCCAAAATGTAAAGACATGGCAGTGTTAGTATATTATGTTTACGGAAGTGTGGTTTACAACTAGTAGTTTGTTCAATGTTTACTAATATTCTAAGAAGTCTTTTTTGAGCTATAAAAATGGCAGGTGCCTCTGTACTATGTCCCCAAAGCATGACACCATAGCTTAACCAAGCATTGGCGTAGGCATAGTATACTATAAGGGTGGTTTGTAGGTTTGTTGCCATTTTGATTTCGCGGAGCGCGTATGAAAAGGAGCTGAGTTTTATTCGAAGTTTTTGGATGTGAGATTTCCAGTTTATATGTGTATCTATGTTGATACCGAGCAGATTAAAAGATTTAGTAACTTCAATTTTTACATTGTTATATGTAAAATCTATGTCTAATGGGCTTTGCTGGTGTGGGTGGAAAGTTATTAATTTAGTTTTCGTATAGTTTATTTCTAAGTTATGTTCTTTTAACCATTTTGTAGATTGATCAAAAATTTTATTAAGTTTTATCTTAAGACTAATATTAGGACTTTTTAATGTTGTTGAGGTGAGTATAGAAACGTCGTCAGCAAATAAGACGTTGTGTTCGTTTATTGCGTGAGGCAGGTCGTTTATATATATTAGGAATAAAAGACAACCAAGCACGCTGCCTTGGGGTATAGAAGAGTTGATTTGTATTGCTTCTGATCTGACTTTTGTAATTTCGTTTATTTTCTGATTGTACGTATCTAGTTCTACATATTGAACTCTATTTTTTAAGTAAGACACAAACCAATCGTGTGCCGACCCACGAATGCCCATATTATATAACTTAGTTAGTAAGATAGGATGTTGGATTCTGTCATATGCTTTTGTCATATCTAATAGTAGTCCTATAGCGTATTTCTTATTCTGTATTATATCTATTGCTTCTTGGATAAAGTTATAGACTGCTAGTATTGTAGATCTATTTTTACGGAAACCGTATTGATGTGCGTTTAAAATTTTAAATTTTTCTAAAAAGTTAGATACTCGATTATACATGGCTTGTTCAAAATTTTTTGATGAAGTTGATAATAGTGCTATTGGTCGAAAGTTGTTAGGATCTGATTTTGAGTTTTTCTTATGGATAGGTTTTACTAAGGCCTGTTTTAATAAATCTGGAAAAGTTCCTTGTTCAAAAGATTGGTTTATAAGAAAACAGTAAGGTATGCAAAGTTCTTCAGCACAATATTTTATTAATTTTGGTGAGAGATTATCTAAGCCATGACTATTTTTGTTTTTTAGGTTTTTTATAATTTTAAGTAGTTCAAATAATCAACGAATGCAGAGCATAAAAAACCGACTACACGTCAAAACTTTGGTTGAGTTATAATGTCATCAACGTAAACATTCTCCGAGTCATACATATTTTTTCAAAAATTTGAAATTTTCAATGAAGTACTAAACCGTTTTCGATGAAATTTATATGGGTCCAACTACCTATGAAGTATCCTCTATCATAAGAAATTTTCAAAATCGATTCATAATTGTCCGAAATATCTTGTAACAAAGGCACAAAACGATACCGATGCCGATAATCGTAAACCGCAGGTTATCGTTATTTTTGACGATCATCGGTCGCGTAAAAAGTATTACGATTTATAACGATTCTTCTTACAAGTATAGCTTAATACAAGCTATTCAAGTTATTGGAGAAAAAATACTGTATTTCCTAATTTGAAAAAATTGGTCCATAAGTATTTGTCCATCAAACCAGCAACAGTGGATTCAGAAAGACTGTTTTCCACAGCCGGTTTAATCCATACGGATATAAGAAACAGACTCAAACCAGATAATAATAAAATTTTTATGTTTTCTTAACAAGAATTTAAAAGAAATTGACTTTAATTACGACATTTAGGTGGTAAATTGTCCTTAAAACTTAAGTAAAGTCGATTTTACTCAATTGACTTGTTTTGTTAGATGTAAATTAAATAATCGTAATGCATTCGTTATCGTATTCGCTATTACTGTACATTCGTCATTCGTATCGGTATCGTAATAGTCATATCGTTGCATCCCTAGTTAAATTGTCTGCCTTCATTATGTGAACACTCACGAATAATCTGCGCTTTCTCACCACCATTCCTAGTAATGCCACATACCGGATTTTTTGTGCGATCACGATCGATAAGTATTTTAAACATAGTATAAGCTGTTTTTCCTCCTGGTAAGCAAACTTAAAAGAATTTACGGTCTTAAAATTCTTATTAAGATCAAGAATGTATTTAAAATATGAATAAGTATTCAAAAGTTAAAAATATTATGTGAAATTTTGATTAAATAACTATACTTACATAGAAAGAATAATCATCGAATGCAGGGCATTAAGAAACCGTCTTCACGTCCAAAACTTTGTCTGAAGTATGCGGTCGCCAATGTACCTACCTAAATATTCTCCGTATTCATAGGAATATACATTTTTTTTTAAATTTTTCACTCCGGTCCGATGAAATTAAGATGGGACCACCTCTGAAGTATTCTCTATCATAGGAAACAAATCCATATAAAATTGATTCATATACTGATAACTGTTCAAGAAATCGTGTAACAAAGACACAGAAAAATACACACCAATTGAAAACCTCCTATACATACATACATACATAACGTCACGCCTGTATCCCTCATGGGGTAGGCAGAACACCAGAGGCTATAAAACCATCTGATGTCACGTTTGACAAATTTGGAGGTATTAAAATGATGGAGAGAGACTTGCAGTGATAGGGGGTCAGCCTATCGCCCACAAAAACGTCCATAAAACCTCCGTCCCTTAACTGACTTTTACAGTATGCCCGGGAAGAGAGCAGCTTGCACATTCTATGTTTTTCTTTCACTCCCAGTCCAGCATGGAAGGTGCTATTTATAGATACATAATTCAGTATATATCTAGAAAATATTCATCAACTGTGTAGAAGCATTTTGTACCATATATTTTAAGTTTTTCATATATTTTTTTAATAAAAATGTAAGTTGAGAACCTCTTCACTTCGGCTGTCGGTTGAACAGAACAGTACCTACAGGGGCACTTATTGTTGAAGGCCGACTGGTGTAGTGGTAATACATTTCCTTCATGCCTGGAGTCCCGGGTTCAAATATCGTTGGGGCAGATATTTGTATGATGAATGTAGATACTAACCGAAATGCCATACATGATTATGTATTGATTGATAGTATATTATGTAACAAGTGAGCGAAGTTGCTAATTACAGTCGAGGCTGTGATTTGATAATAATGCTTAATAATGAGCCGAGACTGTAATTAGCAACGCTCACGAGTTACATACGACGTTTTTCAACACACTTGTGAGTAAAAGGCAGACATACGTGATCATAAAATAACAAACACACTTGACAACAAAGCTGTGAATTGTGATTGAAAAATAGCGCCGAACCTCGCGCATGCGCGTAGGTTTTTTTTTCCGTCAAATGTGTCAATGTCTGTATAGCATATACAGCCTATTTTAAGTGAAAATGTTTAATTTGGAGTGGTAAATGCAAATATTTTAATATTTTATGACAAATGATTGTAAATTGTGAATAATTTGTTTAATATACAAATTTATTTTACTAATATAAGGCGCAAACATTTAAAAATGTATATGGATTTGAAGTAGTATAAAACCTCTTTGTTGTTTCTGAAAATATTTAGTGTATAACCCGGACCAATAAAATATGCTCTGTTTTCTCGCATGTTATTTGCACAAAGTTACAAT
The DNA here is from genome assembly GCA_944452665.1 of Stenoptilia bipunctidactyla. Classification (NCBI taxonomy): domain Eukaryota; kingdom Metazoa; phylum Arthropoda; class Insecta; order Lepidoptera; family Pterophoridae; genus Stenoptilia; species Stenoptilia bipunctidactyla. The sequence goes on from OX101750.1 coordinate 16,439,765, forward strand.
TCAACTTTGTAGGATTCATTATATTATGCACTAGGGTATAATATATTAATGCACGCGTGACTTATAGCCCAGTTTATAGTTCTAAACTCAATAGAATAACGCTCACTTTACGAGCAAGTGTGTTGAAAAGTTTATTTTCTAACAGAATATTAAAAAAAAAACGATTACATAGCATTTTTTATATACTATAACAAAAGTTCGTTAAAAATAATGTGGTGTGAATGGTAGTTTTTTTTATAAGGCGATTAATTTTAAAACAGGCATTGGGTGTTCCGTACTTCGGAGGACACGTTAAACAGCCGGTCCAGGGTACTGTATTGTTGTAAACAGTTTTTACTGTTTGTCAGAAGCCATTTCGGCGCTATGGAATACAAAAACTGACATCCACCAACTAGCACTGAGCCAGCTAGTGGATTACGGCCTTATCTTCCTCAGTACTCAAGAAACAAACTGTAGCCCTGCAGTGGGTCAATCAAAAATATTCTGAAGGTTGAATATTAATCGACTATATTGTAAATATAAAAAATATAAAAATACTCACATCATCTACAAACTCCCACATAAACGAAATATGCTTTCTGATGACCGAGTACCAGGGAATCATCTCGTACAAGAGGTCGTTGTACAGCCAGGGCGAGCAGAGCCGGCGGGCGGTCATCCTGCAGTACTGCTTGAAGGCCAGCAGGAATGGGTGGTTCGGATTACGTTGCACGTCTATTTCTATGCCCAGGTTTGTTTCTGTCGAACAAATATTTATCTATAAGAAAAAAATATTATAATGAAGTCGTCGTAGCGCAGTGGCTCCTGAGTGTATCTATTGTATAGTAGTGTACCGCTTCGCTCTCCACCTAACTTCTGATCCCGTGGAAATTTCTGGATAACTATGGACTAAAACCTTCGTCAAGAGTAAGGCATAAAGATTTTATCAAATCAGACTGGTAGTTACAGAGGTTAGGAAGTTCAACCAAACAAACAAACAGACCAACTCATCAGCTTTATCATATTGCGAGTATATTTATTTATATGTATATAGCAGATTAATGTTCGGCAAGATCGGTACTAGGATGGGTTCCCTCCGATTATTAAGTTCTTCCAACGACTTCCGCGCTTTGAAACGCATGCTGCGAGGAAGAGTAGTCTATTGGATTTGTCAAAAGCCATTTCAGCTAATTCAAAATTCTGACATTCACCAACCAGCACCGAGGCATCTTATAAGATCATGGCCTACACCTTCTCGTCACCCAGGGCCTCTGCAAATGAAAAGGGCTTTTCATAAAGAGTGATGATTTTTTTACATGGAACACTTACTTATAGCTTACCTTATAAGGTTTCTTAGCGACGTATTTATAAAACAAGTTCAAATGTTTGTTTGTTTTATAATTTCATAGTTAGCCTCCTATTAAAATTAACATCTAAATACTCCGTCCACACCGCCAGGCCCATGGCGTCCATTGCATATGCCGTCAAATACATCCACACAGAGAACGCCTCTCACCGAAGGCTCCCAAAATTCTGGCATCCATTAACCAGCACTGGGATGGGTTGGTAGATAGTGGACTAAACCTCGTTATCTAGGGGAGAGACTCATAGCAGGGTTTAAAATAGGGTTGGGGTCATCATAGATTTCGCTTCATGATGTGGAGACGCAAATTTTAGACCTAACTGTAGTAAGTGCGAGGATCAGAAGATATATTTCATATCAACGTTCATGGAGACATAATTCAGTCTCTATGAATAAAGAGGGCAACTATTTCCTTACATATTTACGATTCACAATCTGGTACAATAATAGATGACATGAAGATTGTAGCCGCGTTGGTCGGCTCAGAGTCAGAGCCTGCCGCCCCGGTATGAGCGTGTCGATCATACAAGGCGATTAATCTGAGTGATCCCAGCTTTGTGCTTTGTGCACTCGGGGTCCGCCTGGCTAGCGCACACCCTTCATATAAAATATGCCGCCAAATATCACAGCCCCAGTATTTTCCTGGCAATTTTTTTCAAGAGGCAGTTCCTGACACGTTGTTCAGAACAAACCGGATCCACCCTGGACACTACAGCTTGTCAAGCTATTTATCCCACCGAATGTAGGATATAATGGCGCAAGTCAGTCCGGGACTAGATTGTTTTGAAAAGTCACGACCCTCAGCATAGAGGATACACGACGAAAGGAGGGATTTCCTTCCTTAATCCTTGTACTATTCAACCTCATTTTCACTTACCATCCGTTGAAATCGAGATTAAGCTTTCATCATCATCATCAACTGCAGGGCTATGAGTCTCTCCTCTGGGCGACGAGGAGGTTTAGGCCGTAGTTCACTAAGCTGGCGCAGTGCTGGGTGGCGGATGTCAGAACTTTCAGGACTCTGAAATGGTTTCTGACAAACCCTAACGACTACTGTATACAAGTATACAGCACCCGGGACCGACTGCTTACTTACACTCCGAAGCACGGAAGTCGTCGTGAGAAATAAATGATCGGCGGTCACCCATCATAATACCGGCCGCGCCGAACGTCGCTTAACCTGCGATATCTTTTGATATGCACTGTAACGACTTCCATTTTTTTTTCATTAAGCTTTAGTCGCAGTTCCGCCGGCTTTTTTTGTCTTTTGGTTTACTGTAATATCTTATTCAATACTATCAACACCTTGTTAAAGCCTAAGTACAAAATTGTGACGTCATTAAGCGGCCATTCGATGGTCTTATGAGAATTTTTTTTTTCATTTTTAGATAATAACAAAGTCCTCACCGCAAGTAGCATCCATGGTATACGCGGTGATGTATTTCCACACGGAGAAGGCCCCCCGCCCGGCCTGCGGCCGTAACTGCGCTATCAACTCGCGGCTGCATTTGTCGAACACTTGCACGAAATCGACCAGGTTCTTCTGCGCAAATGCCGGCGCTATCAGCTTCCTGCGTGGCCGCCATATTGGAACTGATAAAAGAAAAATATTTATTTAAATTAGGTAGGGGTGATAGATATAAAAAGCCGAATTTGATACAGAGCAAACGGAAAGCTGTCGCTGCGATCGCGGCTTGGGAACTACTTAACCAAAAATATTAAACTTACGTATACGCAAAATACAACTACCCAAAATATACGTAGCAGCAGCGGCTAAGTAAGTTATAACACAGGTACATTAGATATTAGTTAGGAATTTCAATTTCTAAAGAAATATAAGTAAAGTATTTTAAAATAAATAATAACTACCCGTGCTAGTTACCCACTTTACTATCTAAATGATATAAAGATACATAAAATAATGTATGTATATATAGTACACACTATTATTGAATTTAAATCAAATTCTCCAGTTATGGGTCTGCTGTAAGGAATTTTGTTACAAATAAGCTGCTGTACCTTTGTCCTTATTTTTGTTTTGTATCAACCTTTGTGTTCATAAATTGTTAAATAAATCAATTTTAGAAAAGAATGGAAAGTACCTGGCGCGAAGATGCTGCCGTTCCCCAGCAGGTTGTGCATGGCGTCCATGATGTCGGACTTGTCGAGGCAGCTGCGGAAGATCACGTCGCCCAGCTCCGCGTCACCCACCACTGGGAACAAATTGCAAAATTGTACAAATATAAAAGTTGTAAATTATAAGAGCTGTAAGACGTAATAGCATTAAGATAAGAAAAAGAAAGAAACAAAAGGTGTATAAACTTAATAACCTATCTGAAAACAAATCCATTCCCAATTCAACCTCTCCACTTCCCTAGTTATAAGAATGAAAACATGAATAAAGGAAAAGATCTGAAAAGTAAGAGTAAGAAAATAGACTTGAGCTTCTTAGATCTTCTTAGAGCTTCGAGCCGACTCGGAGCAAGTACAAAAGATTTATGGATGAACGAGAGAACCAGTATGTAGAACGGAATTACGAGAGGCATGCAAGCGAGAAGTGGTTTGAAAGGAAACTTGAAAAGAATAGTCTCCGAAATATATCGGAAGTACAGGAAAAAACATTGCTTGGTGGTAGGATCCCTTCTGGGTCCACCTGGCTAGCGACCACCCTTTATATAAAGTCTGCCGCCAAATGTTACCGCTCCGGCGGTAATGTGTTCCGGCAATATTGTATAAAGAGCCAGTTCCTTCCTAAACCCGTGTGCTTTCATCTTCGACCTCATCGTCACTTACCATCAGGTGAGCTTGAGGTCAAACGCGGGTTTAGTCACTTATAAAAAAAAAAACAAATCACTGGGGACAAGAAATCATTTATTTATTTAAACTTCTTTGAAAATAATATAATTACAACAAAAAAGAAATCAGCGTAACGTTTTTGAGGTTTGTGAAGATAAATAAACTAACCAACCATGTCCACAATACAGTGGAACTATTAAAAACCTTTTAAATCCCATACTGAGCCAGCTTAAAAAGGTTTGTTTCTGTAACTGGGATTTGATCCTCACACCATTGCAACACCAGTATTTGATTTCAGTCTCACCTGAGTGACGATGAGGTCACAGAGGGGGCGTTGCACGTGGCGAGGACCTGGCTCTTCATGAAACTTTGCCGGAAGAAGTCGCTACCGGAGCAGTAATATTTGGCGGCAGATTTGATATGAAGGGTGCTCGCTACCCAGGCTATTGACAAAAGTTTATTCTCATCTTTATCAAACCCTCACCCTTTTACCATAGGACTACTAGATGCAGACAGAACTGCCATTAGATATTCCAAAAAGTTGAACTACCTAAGCGCATTTTGATGCGGGTCGCCAAGGTTTGGAATGAACTGCCTGCGTCTATTTTCCGTGACCAGTATATATATCCCTGATACTTTTAAGCGTCGAGTCAATAGGTTTCTCGTGGATGGACGTGCACCACCTCAGTCTTCATGTTCACTTACCATCAGGTGTCATGGAAGATAAACGTCCCATCCTTATTTTATAAAAAAAATAACATAAATAGTTGGGGTGTTGACGGATTAACGTGCCTGTCAAAGCAATTGGTATACTAAGTGACTCACCTAAAATGAACCTGTGTAAGACCTGCAGCGTGGTCAGACCGTCTCGATTGATCGCCTCTTGCCCGAACAGACGAAAGGCAGTCATGCGCTCTGTGAACAATACATTATATTAGATCATACAGCGCCATCTAGTGCCAATAACGCGATGTGAAATAAGACATTAACTCTTAGAATACTTCTTAGTCGTATGGTTGACAACCCTAGCAAGAAGATATAATTTTCTTACAGTCTAATACCGGTCCAACTGGATTTAGCTTTGTTTATTATCTATGTAAATACAAGGTGTTTTGTCCATCGTCTGCTAAATAGATATGGCCTGTAGAGTAGGTTATCTGTTATGCCTAAATTGCAATTAAAAGTTCAAAAGCCATGTGCTTCTTTAGAATAAGATTTTTAAACTTTTTTAGTTTATCACCATAAATCATCTAAAAAAGTTTTAAGCGTAGACAGCTATTTTTATCTTGTTTGTGGACTGTATTAGGCTTCTTTTAACCTGAAAACCAATATCATTACTCGAATAAGTTTCGAAATTCGAAATCCGTAAAAAAATTAAAAACAATGAACTTCTTAAAAACTTCTGTTTTCTCATTCTAATCATATTCCAAGCGCTATGAAAACTATTTAGAACATAGCGTTTGCTAAATAAGTGAAAGGGGTTGCATAAAGTTAAATTAAAAAAAAAGCTGTCATCTCACTCTTGCGAAGTAAAATCTATCTTATATGTAAGTATCCCTTTCTACATACATAGGTACATAACGTCACGCCTGTATCCCTTATGGGGTACAGGGGCGTGATCCAGAACACCAGAGGCTACAAAACCAGTCCAGTCTTAACTGCCTGTGCTACCTAACGTTGGTGCTTTTTGTAACCAGGGGAAATCCTAATGGACACCCGGTCAAGGACTTCACTATGGCCGAACGGGGTAAGAGCGGGTACACATTGGGCGTTCGACGCTGCGTTGAGCGCGCGTTAATATCGTACGCACACCGCGCTCTGGTAGGTTAGTATGGTGTGCATTGGCTCAGTTTGAAAATAGACATCGAAGAGATTACTGGTGTGTGGCTCCTCTAATGGCGCTATAAAAGACGACGACATAGACACAGAAATATTTGTCAAAAAATAATTAACAATTAGGTACCTACTCATCCAATTTTTTTTTCTTTCTAAACTATCTTCAGAATTGCCAAAAATGTATACCGTTATCGTTTTTTTAACACTGTATTGTTATAATCATCACTTTCCATATCCCAAATATCTGATCGCTTTTGTATTTTGTCAAGAAATAAATCAGTATCGAAATGTTCGCTCTGATTTATTTATTGACAAAACCAATTCCATTTGAAGTGTGTCTACAATACATGAAAGCGTGTGTTCAAATGTACAGCCTCGTGTAATACTACCTATATATCTACTAACTAATATACTACACTAAGAAATTTATTCGCTTGTAATAAGGTTCAAAGTCCAATGAAAATGTATACATATTATTACACGTGACTGTAAAGCAACATATCGGCTTGTATATCTCGAAGCGCGCGGCTGACGCCCGCAAAACGCGCGATAGTGAAAAGCGCGCGCTTGCATCTGTATGCATCAACAAAACTTCTGGTTCTCAAAGCGCGCTAGATCAACAGATTGTAATTTTAATCTTAAATTATGAGTTATTTATAATTCTATTAATAAGAAATCTTTATTTGTTTACATACAGACAGGGTAATAGTTACAGACAAAATAAAATTAAACAAGAATAATTACATAATACGTAGTAAACAAAAAGGCAGCTAGTAACTTAAAACTCTTTATTTTTTAAGTTTATAAGTTACTAATTGTTTCGCGCGGTCTTACCCGCGCAGTGTCTAATCCCGCGGGAATATCCGAACTGTACACTATCACTATGCCAAATTTCATCCAAATCCGTTGAGCTATTCTGCCGTGATTAAGGAACAAACATCCATACATTCATACATCCAAACATTCACATTTATAGTAAGATTCACGATGTTTACGGAATCCAGATATTCAAAGTAACATAATATGCAAATTTCATAAGTTTTATACGTTTTTTATAAATTCAAATTCAAATTCAAATCATTTATTTCAATTAATATGCCATATTTTTACACAAAGTTTACATTTTTAAATATTATACAAATAAATTATAAATAAATTAACTAAAAAAAAAAATAATATGATTTTACATTTTCTTTAAATTTTCAATTTAGGAAAGATACGACAGCTTCGATTAAGGTTTAACAATTACGCCATTTTTAAAATTTAAATTAAATTCCAAATATAACATTCAAATATAATTACATGTATCTGTCAATTATTAATAATATTATACAAATAAAGAAATGTCAATATTGAAGTGAATGTCATATTAAAACCAATTTTAACTTGTATGAAAGAAAAATTATTATAAATGTCAGGTCAAATCATAACCAAAATTTATAGAAAACCACAAAAAATAATTAATTGATGAAAGCGCCTGGTTGACAACTAGAGGCATGCAAACTTACAATTTTTTGGAGTAGGGGAGAGTTCCATCTATTCACCAGCGCATCCATGATAGTGTTAGGGGTGCCGCGCATGCGACGCAAAAACGAAGCACTTCGTTTGTGAATGATGGCATAAAAACAATCAACCTGGGCCTCCGCAAACATAGCCGACGCGCTGCAAAATCACGGCAGCCCGAACAACAGCCTGAATGCGTTGTTGTACTGCACCCGCAGGACTCTGTAAGCGCGCTGCGTATAGTTGGCCCACAGACTGCACGTGTAAAACGACTGACAGTACGCTTTGAAAAGTGTTCGTTTAACATTGATACTACAACGAGCAAATCTACGAGCCAACATATTACAACGCACGCACAAAGCCCTGCGCTCCCTCTCTATATCAATGTCATCGCTTAAGGTATCTGTGATCCAATGACCTAGGTATTTAAATTGGTGAACTAGCTTTAGGGATTTTCCATTTAATGTGACGTTTTGATGCTTATAACATTTTTTACCAGCTTTAAAGATCATAATTTCACTTTTATCTGAGTTATACTTTAGTCCGTGTACCACAGCATACCGTTCACAGATTCTCAATAACCTTCTTAGGGCACCTATCGATGGGCTCAGCAGCACCATGTCACCAGCGTAGCTAAAGTTGTTAACACATACACCATCCACATGACAGAAATAGCCTTGTGTTTATAAAATGTCCGGTTAAGACTACCTATACAAAGAAAAAGTCGCAGAGGTAGTACGTCAGCTAGAGTTGAATAACCTCTGCGTATTTGTACTTTGTTGTAATATTTAATTTTGTTAGTACCTATTAGTGTATAAACTTGTTAGCTTTGACGACCTCCGTGGCAGTGTCGCAGTAGTGTAAGGTTGCGGGGTCGATCCCCTTACGGAGCAGGAAAAACATTAAGGTTTTGTGTGTTTATCTACACATGTACTTATATTCTAGGTTACAACATAGTACGCAGCATAGTAACCCATTTCATAAACTTTTGCGTAGTTTGGGGCCATGTCGTTGGTGTGATTTTACGAGTGTATTCAAAAACCCGATCGAACGTTATTTTTCTACTGAATTCGATGGCATAATATTATAATAATTCAACGTCAACGCATTTATTTCTCGTGACATAAAAACAACAAGTAAATATAATAAAGTTTTATCACCAGTTTTAAATAATATACATACCTACGCTCAGCAATACCATGGCGCCAATTTTCTGCTGGTATCTTAACCAACAGTAAATAGTCTTAGTTATTGGAAAGGTTACTTTGTTAATACGATAATAAGTCAGTTTAAGTCACACTAATATTATAAAATCAAAAGTATGTCTGTTTATTACGCTGTCTCAGTTCAAACGCATCGTACACGTACAAAGGATACGCGATTGAAATATGGAAGTTTGTATAAAAAATAAACCGTTTTATCTTACGCTACACGAACGACGTTTATATTACGAATTATATTATGGAAAGCTAGTACTTATTAGCCTTTTCTCTTGTTCGCTACGGAGGATCCGATAAAGCCGGATATTCGGGGTTAGGACGCAGCAACTTTTAATGAAAATGCGCACAAATAGCAACTCGAGTTCGATTCTTGTTGAGCGCTCACAGTTTTCAATTGCTTTAATCGATGACATAGTTAATTTCTAATTGAAACAACTGTTAAATATGTACCGGATTTTCAAAGTTGCTTATTTCCGAAACCGCAATTAGGTATCACACCATCCCTTCCTCTCCTTGTTAACGCTGCATAGATTGAACATCTCCGCTGTGACAGTTGCTCTGACAGTTGCTCACAGTTTCGATGAGTAAACCCGTGCTTGACCTCAACCTCACCTGATGCAAGTGAAGATGTCGGCAAAGATGCTGTTATGAGAATAAATTGCATATGATATACAGGGTGACTGGTGACAAATTTTAGATATTGAAGGAAAACAATCTGTACTCGATTCTGATCATAATTATGTAATAAAAGTTGGTTCATAAATTTTTAACAGAATTCCCTATAAATAAATAAAGAGATATTACTACACTTTTCCCAACGCCCCGATGCAGTTGACATGCACACAGTAGTGTTCCCGCCACACGCACACCACCACCCACTAAGTTCTAGTTATATTACGCTTATACAATAGATACTTAGCGGTGTAAATAACTATTAGTCCAAAATAAACTTCGGACAGCAAATTGAGTCTATGGCTCAAATGGCCTCTAAAAAATTATCTCGAAGGTCCGGCGGTACTTCGGCCCTGAACGGCTGCTTAACCTATACACAGGCCAATTGAGGTCCCGCATGGAGTACTGCAGTCACCTTTTGGATGGTTCTGCCAAATACTAGCTGGAAGCGCTAGACTCGGTTGACCGAAGAGCCCGGATACTTATTAATGAAAAATTGCAGACGCCAGAGCATCGTCGTGAGGTTGCTTGTTTGACAGTATTTTATCGGCTACATTCTGGTGAGCTCTTTTTGACCAAATTGAACCCACTCCTTTTTACCACCGGACTACCAGACGCAGACAGAACTTCCATCCGTATATAGTGGATTTACCAAGAAGTCGAACAAAACGCTTCAATAGTTCCTTTTGGTACGGATTACCAAGGTTTAAAACAATCTGTCTGCGTCGGTTTTCCCTGACCACTAATTAAACCAGTCCTGGTACTTTTAAGCGTCGAGTGAATAGGTTTCTCATGGATGGACGTGTACCACCTTAGTCTTCATGCGCACTTTCCATCGGGTGGCATGGAAGACAAACGTCATCACCTATACAGCGGTGATATTTGGCGATACATTTTATAAGAAGGATAGCCTCTAGCCAGACGGCTGCCACTGGGTCCTCCCACCAAGCGGAGGCCGCTCGGACTTGTCGTCTTTTCGACACTATCCAGGGGGCGGTAGGGTTTTCTAAGCCCACCCTACACGGGTATAATTTTCCATAAAGTTACGACAGCCGAAAACGATATGGAACTATCAATTTTTACAGGAAACTTTTATAAAAGTGATAAAGATGCTGCAACTTAATTTGCTCTTCGGGCAAAGCGACTAACCTTTAACTGACTACCGTCTCACAGACGGCACGATTTTTATTTTTGCAATATTTTTATTAATTTCCTACGAATCAGTCCAAATCTCCCGCTACCTTCCTGACTTGGCACGCTCTAACAGCCGGTTGACGCAGCGCTTGTGGTGAATGCGCACGTGTGCCCCAACGAAGCCTTCGACGTCATTAGTAGACGTAAATTAGTTTATTATTTTTGATACCAGGAGAAAGAGGCGTATTGAAGTTGGCTCTTCTTGAAATCTTCGTAAAAGACGAGGCACTGCTAAAGAGCAGCCTACATACTTATTTAACGTTTGCTCCGCAAAACCATAAGCGAATGCGACGTCTGACCGTGGATGAAACATATCCAAGCCTGATGAATGACAGCTACGATGACTTCAGAATATCAATATATACAGGGTGACTGGTACCAAACCCGCCATAGCAAATTAGCATATAGAGGAGGTCATTTGCTAATTATTGGACCTTACTTTCCCTAACTAAAGTTTTATACTTTAGGAGATATGTCAATTTTTATACATTATTGAGATTTTTCCAAAATTTGACCTTAAAGCATTCGTAACTTTATTTTTCGTCATTAGTTTAGAGTTTTTTTATTATTTCTTGGTAGTCATTAACATTTGTGAATAAAATACGTCGGAACTTCCCTCAAACTAGGGTTAAAAAATAAGACGCTTATGCTTTTAAAAAAAATCAATAAAGAAAAATTACTTTGCGATCAAATTCAACCGGAAATAATAAAAAAACTACGGCGTTTTAATAATTTATTCTACTCTAAATTAGTTCTCTAGTTTGTCACCTTACCAACGGTACTAAATTTGCAACGGAAAGTTTGATTCGCTAAACATCGGTAGGATTTTCAGGTCAACCAGTCATTTTGATCAAAAATAGTGAAGGTCCCAACGACAGGATAAAGCTAATTTAGCAAAGTAGTTTTTGCAAATTTATGAGTAGGTATTAGATAATAGAAATTGAGTGCTTAGTGTACTTAATTTTTTTTTTTACTTTTACCATGTAAAGCAAGAAATCAGGAAAAGATATCGAGCATCAAAAGAAAAATTTAAATAGAGTTAAAACTAAATATTCTGCTCGAATTGCTGCCCGCGATTTCTGATACATGCCCGATATCTTTTCCTAATTTCCGTGGTGGTAAGACTGAGTCTAATTTCTTGTTTCATAACAGAAAATGCATTATTAATTTTTTGAATTAACTCATCTTTTGTGGTTACTTCTTCATTGTAGACCAACTCTTTGGCCCGGCCCCAAACGTAGAAATCGAGAGGTGTCAAGTCTGGCGACCGAGCTGGCCATTCAATTGGCCCACCTCTACCGATCCATGAATCGGGGAATGAACTATTTAAAAGTTCTCGGACGTCCAGCCTGAAATGCGCCGGGCACCCATCGTGTTGAAACACAATGGGCGTGTCGTCGGTTATTCCATCCAACAGCAGATCAGGCAAGACGTCCCTTAAAAATTCTAAATAATTTCCCCCATTTAAAATGTCTGGTAGGAAATAGGGTCCAAAGATATTACGACCAATAACGCAGGCCCACACATTAACAGAAAATTTCCGCTGGACCGATGTAACCCTCTTTTTATGGGGGTTATCATGGGACCAGTGGTGCAGATTGTGGAAATTGGTGATGCCTTCTCGGGTGAACTGTGACTCGTCGGTCCAAAGGATACGCTCCAGAAATGTTGGGTCGTCGACATCGGTGTGAAGAACGAGGCGACAGAAATTCAACCTCCTTTCGTAGTCGCCATTTTCAAGCCCTGCCAACACTCCATTTGTTAATTATTTACGTAAATGTTATTCTAAAGACAAAATTTGATTTGGATTATGTTACATCGAAGCTCGTCGTAATATTAATAATTTCTTTAATTCTAAAGAGAACACTGGTCGCTTTAGTGTAAGTAGGTACATAAATAAACTCAAAATTACCTTGAACTGGCGTGTAATGATACGGGTGTTGATGGTCCCCATGCATCACTGACCAGACTTTCCACTGGCTGACGCCCAAAGCGGCAGCTACCACTCTGGTGCTAGTCGTGGGATCTTCTTCAAAAGCTGCCAAAATCTGCTGATCAATTTCAACAGGTAATTGTCGCACAGCTGCTTGGGGTACCCTGACGTTCAAGTTACCCGTTTCTCTAAACCGACGATATGTGGTAGGAAATGTGTCACGGTCAGGTAAGCGTCTATTTGGATATCGCTCCTGGTAAATTCGCCGCGCTTTGCGGGCGTTACTGTGTGCAGCACCATACGCCAGCAGCATGTCGGCGTATTCTTCCCTTGTGTATCCCGGCATTTTAAAACGAAATGTCTTATTTATTTATACCTGTGTCTACTCAACTATTTGTGAAAGCACACGAAACGGAAAGGAAAAGCATATATGACAACAACTTAAATGTCATAGAGATGGGTCCGACCTCATCTTTTTCATTTGACGTCTAAAAGTCATTGAAACTGTCATTGCAAATGAAAAGAGTTGGTCTACAATGAAGAAGTAACTACAAAAGATGAGTTAATTCAAAAAATTAATAATGCGTTTTCTGTTATGAAAGAAGAAATTAGGCTCAGTCTTACCACCACAGAAATTAGGAAAAGATATCGGGCATGTATCAGAAATTGCGGGCAGCAATTCGAGCAGAATTTTTAGTTTCAACTCTATTTAAATTTTTCTTTTGATGCTCGATATCTTTTCCTGATTTCTTGCTTTACATGGTAAAAGTAAAAAAAAAAATTAAGTACACTAAGCACTCAATTTCTATTATCTAATACCTACTCATAAATTTGCAAAAACTACTTTGCTAAATTAGCTTTATCCTGTCGTTGGGACCTTCACTATTTTTGATCAAAATGACTGGTTGACCTGAAAATCCTACCGATGTTTAGCGAATCAAACTTTCCGTTGCAAATTTAGTACCGTTGGTAAGGTGACGAACTAGAGAACTAATTTAGAGTAGAATAAATTATTAAAACGCCGTAGTTTTTTTATTATTTCCGGTTGAATTTGATCGCAAAGTAATTTTTCTTTATTGATTTTTTTTAAAAGCATAAGCGTCTTATTTTTTAACCCTAGTTTGAGGGAAGTTCCGACGTATTTTATTCACAAATGTTAATGACTACCAAGAAATAATAAAAAAACTCTAAACTAATGACGAAAAATAAAGTTACGAATGCTTTAAGGTCAAATTTTGGAAAAATCTCAATAATGTATAAAAATTGACATATCTCCTAAAGTATAAAACTTTAGTTAGGGAAAGTAAGGTCCAATAATTAGCAAATGACCTCCTCTATATGCTAATTTGCTATGGCGGGTTTGGTACCAGTCACCCTGTATAAAACTGTTCCGTTACTGACTGAGTGACTGAGGTACTGAGTGACTGAGTGACTGACAGACAACGTACAGCCGTAACTACTTGGCGTAGAGAGCTGAAATTTGGAACATACATTCTTTAGGGGATTTAAGGGTGCACTAAGGAAGGAATTCCTGAAATTCCCACGGGAACGGGAAATATAGAACTTTTTAGTTTGTATGAAAAATCTTATTCCTTGAGTGCACCTATGTGAAACTTGGTATAAAGGTTTTTCAATGTGTGTCTGGTTGTGTTATGAAAGGAATTCCTGAAATTCCCACGGGAACGGGAAATATATGATGTTTTAGTTTGTATGAAAAAATCCCATCCCTTGAGTGCACGGATGTGGTACTTAATAAAAAGGTTCCTCAATAAGTGTCTGTTTGTATTATGAAGGGAATTCCCGAAATTCCCACGGGAAGGGGTTGGACTTTTTAGTTTGTATGAAAAATCTTATTCTTGAGTGTACGGATGTGATACTTGGCATGAAGGTTCTTCAAAGAGTGACTGGTTGTGTTACGAAAAAAATTCCCAAAATTTTCACGAGAAGGGTAGTTAAGCGCATACGAAGTTGCGGGATAAAGCTAGTATTTGAATATAACAATTGAAGAACGATAATCAACGAATGCAGAGCATTAAAAAAATCGACTTCACGTCAAAACTTTGGCTGCGTTGAGAATGTCATCAACGTAAACATTCTCCGAAATCATACATATTTTTTTTAAAGTTTCAAATCATTGAATGAAGTACTAAACCGATTTCGATGAAATTTAAATGTGCATAACTATGAAGTATCCTCTATTATATGAAACTACAATTTTCAAAATCAATTCATAATTGTCCGAAATATCGTGTAAAAAAGACACAAAAAAAACATATAGACGAATTGAAAACCTCCTCTTTTTTTGGAAGTCGGTTGAATATGAGTCAATTATTGACCATCAAACGAATGAGACTCGCCAAGTCATATTTATTTATAATTCTCATTGATGTTTGAAATGATGCTTTCTAAACAACATTACATAATAAGAAAAAACCTATAAAATTTTATATTACCTACTAGGTATTATATTTTTATTTGCAGCTCATACTGTTATCATCATCATCATCACAACTCCGTGTAATGGGCCCACTGCAGGGCATGAGTCTCTCCTCTGGGTGAAGAGGAGGATTTAGGCCATAATCCACCGAGCTGGCCCAGTGCTGGGTGGTGGATGTCAGAATTTTCAGGGTGCCGATATGGCTTCTGACAAACCCTAACGACCATTGTATACAAGTATACAGCACCCGGGACCGACAGCTTAGCGTGCCCTCCGAAGCACGGAAGTCGCCGTGAGAAACGAATGGTCGGCGGTCACCCATCCAAGTACCGACCGCGCCGAACGTTGCTTAACCTGTGATATCGTAAGATACACACAGTAACCACGGCGCCACGACGACTTCCATACTGTTAACAAACAATGATTTATGAGTAGCCTAATTTTAACATGCCTGAACCACTAGTACCTATAATACGCCAAAATTCAGGTCAAGGTATACGGAAAACTTGTGCTGTGTGTGCTAGCCGTTTTAAAGATTAACTAAGTACTGATGTTACGAATGCAGCAAACAACTATGTCTTTTTTCCTGTACTCAAGTGTACGAGTACTGCAAAAAACAGCAACCAAAGAAGCATTGATAGGATGCTTGCAAGTTTTTTCATTTGTTACTGTAGAAGTAACGTTTTGATATTTGCTTACTGCCCTATTACCAGTACACGCCGGAGCCAGTTCTCGAAAACGGCAGCGCTAAGCTCTACTGGGATCGGCCCATTATCACGGACAGGACTTTTCTAGCGAATAAACCTGATATCGTGCTAATGGACCGATCATCGTCCAAGGTGTTTTTGGTGGACATAACCATACCGCAAGACGAGAACCTCGTGAAGGCCGAGACCGAAAAGCAACGCAAGTACTTGGACCTTGCATACGAGGTGACCGAAATGTGGGAAGTTATATCTACCGAAATCATCCCGGTTGTAATATCCGCAAACGGTTTTACCCCAGCCACACTGGTCAGACCTTGAAAGGCTGGGATTTGGCAATGGTTCGCTTCCAGCACGCATGCAGAAAGCGGTGTTGCTCGATACTGCCCTAATCGTTCGCCGGTTTCTTTCTCACTAGCCCTGATACCCAACCGACTGGCGCGTAGTTATAAGTATGCATAATAATATAATATAATAATAATTTATTCAATTTCTCCAATTAAGTTTTGCGTAGAAAAAACAGTATTACTAGTTACATCAAAATAAGTATTGTTTTTTAATTATTTGAGCACACTAGCCCCCACACTAGGATTCCCTGTTTAAAATGGAATTGTATTAAAGAAGTTTAATTAGTTTAGGTTTCATGTTGATTACGCGAATATTTAAAAAGTTATGCCTGCATAAGTCAATGCCAAATAGTTTGCACTGAAAATTCTGATCTTACTTATGTATACAATATTATAAATGTGAAATTTTGGATGTATAGATGTATGTTATAGAATATAGTGTTTATAGAAGATGTTTGTTCCTCAATCACGGGAGAATGGCTCAACGAATTTTGCATAGTGATAGTGTACAGTCTGGAATAGCACAAAGACTACTTTTTATCGCGATATTGTCGCATAATTCGAAATTGCGCGGTTAATACCGCGCGACACAGCTAGTACTGATTATAAACTGAAACACCTGTGTATTATTATTAATTACCTATTCAAATGATTAATCAATAAATTAACTTTCATTAAAAATCTAAATTAGGGTCAGGCTTTGAATATTTCTGTAGAATTTAATTAATTAATATTTTACGTCTCATAGACGTCGCCTCGGTGTTAATGTTAAAGGCTAAGCAAAGACGATCTGCTATTGTCTTGATGTCGTAAAAGATAATTATACTATTATTTGTTATTATTTTTTGTTATGAACCGTAAATTATATTTCGTCGCTTCATTCTTCAGATATTATATAACAGGTAGTCCTTTTTAGGTACTAGGTAACTTCGCACAATTTAAAGTATCATAAAAAAAAAACACTGTGGTGGGGCGCCGCGTGGCATGATCCACCCGGTTCGCGCCAAGCCCTCATTCTTTTTTCGTGCGTGGTAACAAGCATACGTCATTTACTTTAATCATTTACTTAAGTTTTTACAAAATGTTAAACGTACAGCAGAAGAACAGCTTCAACATTATAATATAAGGATAAAAAAGTTGGAACAAAAAATATATAAAAAACGGAAACAGCGAATTATTTCTACCGATGAAGAAGAAATCTTACAAGGCAAGACCTACTTATTCGGTTTAAAAGTGTTATTTAAAAAATCAGAGCAGAAAATGCGTGTAATCTATAATAGATATATCACGTTAACTGCTCAATATCGTAATGATGTAAACTTTAATAAATTTTATCTGATCTTATCGATCACCTTTTGTTTTCAATACGATTACAGAAAATGCGGGTAATCTCAAGGAGATTTATCTCGTTGTCTGTAATACGTTATGGGCGTTATATTAATATGAATTAGACATAAACATGTCGCCTCCAAGGTTATTTAAAAAATCAGAGCAGAAAATGCGTGTAATCTATAATAGATATATCACGTTATCCGCTCAATATCGTAATGATGTAAAATTTAATAAATTTTATTTGATCTTATCGATCACGTATTGTTTTCAATACGATTACATAAAATGCGGGCAATTTCAAGGAGATTTATCTCGTTGTCTGTAATACGTTATGGGCGTTATATTAATATGAATTAGACATAAACATGTCGCCTCCAAGGTATGAGTTACCGCTACCACTGGATGATGTAAACCTGGATAACCAGAAGACTGCCGCGTCATTCACTGTGAATCAAAAGCTATCTGCAAAGACGCTCCCTAATCCGGAGCCGTCAATATCACAAGACGCACCAGGTATATCGGGAGAACCTAATCCCGATCTGGATCCAGAGCTGCTTACTCCACTTGGAGCTGCAAATTCCGATACACCCGAATTTGGCGCTAAAATACACGATACGCTCTCAAATTTATGTACACCTTTACTAAGAAAAGGACTGTCCAAAGAAGACAAAGATAAATTAACCATAGAAAATACGGTACCCGAAAACTGCAAAAACTTGCAAGCCCCAAAATTAAATGCGGAAATCTCGGCAGCCATAACTGACCTAGCACGAGCAAGTGACAAAAAAAAAAAAATCCAAAACTTTCAGCAACAGCTGGGGTACGGTATTACCGCCATAAATCGAGGGATTGACGTCCTCCTTGGGAAAGAAGAAAACAAATGAAGGCCCTCCGTCACGTAAGGGATGGATGCCGCCTATTATCAGACCTCCACTTTATGTTAACCAAAGATAGGGTTAAACTGATTTTACATAATTTGCATACAAACTTTAAACATGTTATACAAGACTCCGAAAGAGACAAAACTTTATTCGGAAGTTCATTGCCGGAAAAAATAAAGGCAAGTAAAGCCATTGAAAAGCAGGGAGCCCTAATTAAAAAAGGCCCAGCCAAAACAGTCGCCTCTCAAATATCAACGGTCAACCGGTCGTCTCAGCAGGGAAACTGGACAGGACCTCCTCGTTACCCGTCGTTCAGGGGAGGGCGGGGAGGTCAGAGGAAACCGATAGCAGCTCGAACACAGCAGCGCCCACAATCGAACTCTGCGTTCAACGCCAAGTTCCAGCCGCAGACTTCATCCAGGATGCGTGCTCCGACCCAACATTAATCAAGGTACATGCAGGTCGAATTAATTTATTTTATGATTGTTGGACAAAAATAACTAAAAATGAAGTTATATTGAAGTGGATAAAGTATGGATTTAGAATACCATTCTATACTCAAATTTGTCAGTATTCTATTCCTAAAAATAATTTGTCATCATGTGAAAAACGAGACATGAAAATAGCTATAAATAAATTATTAGACTTAGGGGCTATAAAACCTTGTTCTCCTTCAAATGATCAATGTATTTCAAATATATTTTTAGCTCCGAAACCTAACGGAGAAAAAAGGTTTATACTACATTTAAAATCTTTAAACTAGTTCGTAACAAAAGTACATTTTAAAATGGAATCTTATAAAACAGCCTCGAAATTAATTCCTCGTAATGGATACTTAGCCAACATAAATATGAAAGAATCATATCTACTTATGCCGTTTTTTGTTAGTGACAGAAAGTACCTACGATTCGAATTCCAAGAAAATGATTCGTCTGAGCCGATCACTTACGAGTTCACAGCAATGCCGTATGGATTATCGGTAGCTCCGTGGGTATTTACAAAAATTATGCGTGAAGTAATGAGTCATTTGAGAAAACAAGGTTTTAAGTCTACTATCTATTAAGACGATCTTCTTATTGGAGATACATATGAAGAATGCATGATTAATGTAAGAAAAACTTTGAAGTTATTACATTGTCTAGGTTTTATTGTAAATTTCGATAAAAGTCACATTGTACCAAAAAAGTCAATCAAATTCATAGGTTTTATGTTCAACACAGAACAGATGTCTATTACGTTACCTGGCGATGAGCGGAATAACATTGCACAGTTAATAAATAGGTACATTAATCTTAAAACTTGTTCAGTACGAAATTTCGCTAAACTTATAGGTGTATTGATCGCAGCCTGTCCAGCCACAAAATATAGATTCTTATATACAAAAAATTAGAGAGACAAAATTTTTTAGCCTTAAATAAGTTCGGAGGAAACTATGGGGCAAAAATGAATCTTAATAAGATATTACTAAAAGATTTATGGTGGTGGAAAAATAATATTAATATTATTTCTGGTCCAATCATTACTCAAAATTATAAGTTAGAAATTTACACCGACGCATCTAGGACAGGCTGGACAGCAGTATGCAAAAATAATAAATATAGTGGTTCATAGACGAACAGTGAAAAAGAAAATCATATTAACTTTTTAGAATTACTCGCGGTTTTGTTAGGTCTCAAAAGTATAGCTAGTGAAGAAAAAGAAAAGAAAGAAAGAAAGAGTCCAGAAAACTTAACCCTGATACTGAATGGGCCCTCTCGGATTGCGCTTTCCAACTTATTGTAAATAGTTTCGGGCCCATTAAGATCGACTTGTTCTCAAGTCGAGCCAATGCCAAATGTTAATTATTTGTCACCTGGAAGCCTGAACCTGATGCAGTCGCAGTTGATGCATTTACAATAAGCTGGGCTGACTTGGATTTTTATGCATTTTCTCCCTTTTCTCTTGTATTAAAATGTATACGAAAAATCATTGATGATAAAGCCGAAGGGGTACTTGTATTGCCCTTCTGGCCTTCCCAGCCATGGAGTCAGCACCCACTGCACTCCAGCCTTACCCTGGGTGCCGCGGGGCTCTCCGGGCGTCGTTCAGCCGGCGCGGCTGCCCACCAGAGGCTCTCACGTTGATGCTCGCCTCGCTCGCAGACACTACTGTTCGCCAGTACAACGTCTCATTGAAGTTATGGTTTCAAGAAGTGTGGTTATGAATTAATAGTTTCGAAAAATCCATTCCATTAGTTCTTTGATTCTTAAACGAGCAATTTAATAAGGGATGTTCTTACGGTTCATTAAATACACATCGATCTGCATTATCTCTTTTATTAGGAGAAGAGATAAGTGATAATAGTTGTGTTAAACGTCTCTTAAAAGGAGCCTATAAAACTAAACCTATTAAGCCTAAATATTCATTTACTTGGGATCCAAATTTAGTACTAAATCAACTGTCTTCTTGGTATCCAAATATTAATTTATCATTAGAAAATATTTAAAAAAAAAAAAAAACTCGTTACATTATTAGCTTTATGTACCGGTCAAAGAGTACAGACATTGTCTTTAATTAAATTAGAAAATATTGTTTTTCAATCTGATAAAGTAAATAGGTATTATTATAACAGATATAATCAAGACTTCCGCTCCAAATCGTGAACAGCCCTTATTATCTCTCCCAAACTTTCAAAGCAATATCAACATATGCCCAGTATCAACTTTAAAAGAATATATTTTTATTACAAAAAATATCTGAGGTTCAAACTCCGGGAATCTCTTCGTAACATTCAAAGCTCCCCACAGAACTGCATCAAGTCAGACGCTAAGTCGATGGATTAAGCAAACGCTCGCCACGAGCGGCATTGACATGAGCGTTTTAGTGCGCACAGCACACGACACGCGTCAACCTCAGCCGCGCGCACGGCCGGTATCAGTGTCGATGTCATTTGAAAAACGGCCGGGTGGACACAAAACTCACAGGTGTTCGCAAAGTTTTACCATCGGCCTTTAGATGATCAACAAAATAACTTTGCTTTGTCGATACTTAATCGAGACATGAACAATACTTAACCTAATATTAAAAATAGTTATTGAATATTACGTAGGTATTTTGATATTAAGTAAATTACTACATTAAAAATTATGTGTCTATAAATAGACTATCACTAAGTTTCATTAATTTAAGCTGATTATAATTTCTAGCAACTCAAATAAAGTAAGATTATTTGAAGCTTATTATGTAATAATACTAATTATTAAGTACTATAATAATAAAATATGTAATTACATATTTATATCCATACTTATTTCAATTCCAAGTATATACCTAAACAAAACTTTCTATCTCTGAAAATCTACCTGTTATATAATATCTGAAGAATGAAGCGACGAAATATAATAGATGATTAAACGAACTTCTAAGTGAAGTTCTATCGCTATTATATGAGTCGCTTCATTCGAAGATATGACGTACCCACCCACCCCAGAACCCATTTAAAAGTTTCGTTTAGGGTCTCTAAAGAATGAGGGCTTGGCGCGAACCGGGTGGATCATGCCACGCGGCGCCCCACCACAGTGTTTTTTTTTTATGATACTTTAAATTGTGCGAAGTTACCTAGTACCTAAAAAGGACTACCTGTTATATAATATCTTCGAATGAAGCGACTCATATAATAGCGATAGAACTTCACTTAGAAGTTCGTTTAATCATCTATACTTATAATAAATCTGTAGAGAAGTCAATTCTGTACATTAAATATATTTTCAAAATAACTATCAGGGGGTGATTAGTGATCGATACTGATGCCAAAAATGCAATCAGTAAAATTTTTGTCTGTCTGTCTGTCTGTATGTTCCTTATAGAAACAAAAACTACTCGACGGATTTTAACGAAACTTGGTAAAATTATTTTTCATACTCCTGGGCAGGTTATAGTATACTTATTATCACGCTACAATCAATAGGAGCTGAGCAGTGAAGGGAAATGTTGGGAAAACGGGAGAAATTACTTCATTTTTTAAGCTCCCGTCGCGTGTGCAGCCTTAATGGTTAAAGCTACATAGAAATCATGTATGACAGAAATATTCTTCATAAAATTATATAAAAAATATCCCACAACAGTATATGTCTATATTTTATGGTTGACTCACAATAACACGTGTAAATCCCAATAGCTTAGCAGTTCGGAGCTTTCTGATTATATTTGTTTACTCTTACGCTTATAATACTCTCACTCATCCCTAATTTAAAAAAAATAACATTATTACCTATTCAATAAAAAGAATCATAGAAATCGGTATAGAAACACCAAACTTATACATGAAATACGCTAATAACCCATCGCGCGTGAATACTGAATAATATAAGGATTATTTTTGCGTAACGGTTGCCGCGCTCGACCCGGCTCGCGGCGGTAGGGTATAAAAAGGCGGGAGGCAAGCGCAAGCTTTATAATTCATTCAATATTTGGCTGTTGATGCGTTCAGAGCGTTCGACTTTATTGACAGACAATAATTGATATTATAAACCGTGCTTATCAGCGTGACTTTTAGTCTTTAAATAGTTTATTTGAATTTCTTTCGTTGTTATTTTATAAAATAGGTATTAGTTGTTTTGGTAGTGTTTAAATATTCGGTCAAATTCCAAATTTTGGCTAATTTATGTTCAGTTTTTTTTTGTATTTTTTAGGTAAAAGCGTACTTAGGTACTTTTATTAATTATTGTAGTTATAGGTATTTATTTTTAAGTGAAGTAGGTATAGGTAGATAGCATTGCACAGGCGTTTCAGCTTTATTTTCATTTCTTTTTCTGATGTAAGTTGTACATATTTCTGGGTATAATTCTATTTGGATATCTCAAATTTTAACAGGTTGCGGTGCAGGAGAAACCGTCTTTATTCCCAGAATTCCCATAATACCAAATAATTTTCCATTCCGATTTAAAAGAACGCAATTCCCAGTATCGGTGTGTTTTGCAATGATAATTAATAAGGCTCAAGGGCAGACATTTCGTGTTGCTGGAGTAGATCTCGGTGTCAGTTGTTTCTCGCATGGTCAGTTATACGTCGCTCTTTCCCGGGTTAGCAGTTCTAGAAATCTTCATGTTCACGTGCAGGACGGGTCAACTTTTAATATAGTTTACTCGGAAGCTTTGCGCTGAAGTATTTTCGTTCCATAGATACTTAAGCCTCATGTGAAAGTGATCTAAACAATTAATTGTCAAATGTTATTAAATGCCAATCCTTATCCTTACTAATATTATAAATATGAAAGCGTGGATATTTGTTCAGCTTTCACGCAAAAACTACTCGACGAATCATGAGAGGTACTAGAAGTAACATAGGATACTTTTTATCCCGAAATCATCGCGAGCGGAGCCGCGGGCACAGCTAGTCTAGAATATGGTACGGTAGGCTACGTGATTATATGTATCGTAGAACAAGAAATGAGGAAAACCTTAGTAAAAAACTGTGATGATGCCTACATATATGAGTTTTTGTGTGGCAAAGGTAATGTACGTACCTACAGTCGGAATGGAGAAAGATAAAATCTACACTAATTCAATGAAGCGTTTTGTTTGAGTACCTAACGAGTTTGTTTGCGTAGGAATCTCAGAAATGATCTGTACGATTGAAAAATTTAGTTTTGCATTTGATTACCCGAATTTTAGGGAAAGTTACAGGTTATATTGCTTTAGCTTTTAAATCTACGTTTCGGTCTCTTCACATATCCCGCTTTCATGGGCGACCGAGGCAAAAGGCGAGGTTGATACAAAAGTAAATAGATGGAAGTAATACCAGTCTCCAGCTAGGCCACTACCTACTTCGGCAGAAGCGGTGCCGGGAGGATGACGCCTCCTCGGAACTGATCCGCCGCAGGTGGAGGGGAGGGGGACAAGGAGATACGTTCACCTTCTCCCTCCCGATAGCCAGCCGTAGCGGATGAGGGGACTGGCTGTGGCTATTAGGGCTATGTGCCAAATAGCCTGAGCGCCACCCGCCGCGGCTCGTGGATAATGCCAATGGCGGTACCGTGAGCTCCATCTATGGCGGATTACGTACATCTGGAGGTTTTTAGTGGGTAGGTCCGGTCGGGGACGTCGAAGTCATAACAGATTAAACTAAAATGTTGCTAACTTATAAGAATTATAAAATATCAATTATTAAGCTAACAAAAAAATTTTTTTTTTCATAAATTGAATCCACACATCGTTCTTAACCTTCTCCTAAAATTTATTGATCTTCATAAAAAAGACCCTATATAATATAAGGCTATAACCGTAGTAACAACTTTTTGAAAAGATATATTCTAATAGCACAAATTTTTATATAGTGCCCTCTAGCCCTAAAGTAAATATATATATATAAGTTTGTGTTATGGAGAGCATACACAGGAACTAGAACTTATCCTAGTATATACCCGGACTGAGATTTGCTCGGAAATTTATAAAATTTCGCTTCCTAAATCGGCCCGACTGGGCAGGGACTTGAACCCAGGAGCCACGGAGACCGTCAATTAATGATATTGATATTTCTAAATTTTCTGTTCCGAATAAAAAGATAAAAATACTGTCACTTGCTTTGTGAAATGCTTTCTGGTCCCTCGCCAAGTCGGTCGAAACGAACTTTTGTCGCCCGTCGCTGCCGCCTCTGCGGAAACCTGACGGTTCTCTGGCCCACACCGCTAAGGAAAAGGCGGATTTATTTGCCAGTATCTTTGCGGAAAATTCTCGTCTAGATAGCCAAGGTAAAATCCCACCCCAATTACCTCAGTTCGGTCCTACAATGGGTACCGTTCATATTCGCCAAAAGGAGGTTCTTAAGTGCTTGCTGCACCTAGACGAGAATAAGGCTAGCGGTCCAGACGGTATTCCTGCAGTGGTGTTAAAACGCTGCGCAGCTGAGTTGTCTCCCGTTTTGACGCGTCTCTATAGACTCTCTTTGGAATCTGGTAAAGTCCCCAAATCCTGGAAGCTGGCTAACGTACAACCAGTACCGAAGAAGGGAAGCCGTGCTGATCCTGTCAACTATCGACCAATTTCAATCACCTCCATACTTTGTAAAGTCATGGAACGTGTATTGAACAATCGACTCCTGGCATACCTTGAGACCAACGAGCTCCTAAGCGATAGCCAATATGGTTTCCGCAGTGGACGCTCGACCGGCGATCTTCTCGTGTATGCCACACACTTATGGAGTGAGGCCTTGGAGGGTCATGGTGAAGCAATAGCTGTATCCTTAGACATCTCCAAGGCCTTTGACAGGGTCTGGCATGATGGTCTCTTAAGCAAGCTTCCAGCATATGGCATACCGACCGGGCTCTGCGACTGGGTATCTGATTTTCTGAGGGAACGGTCGATTCAAGTAGTCTTAGACGGCTACTCCTCTGACCTAATGGCAATTAATGCCGGGGTACCTCAGGGATCTGTTCTCTCTGCAACTTTATTCTTGCTGCACATTAATGACCTCCTAACACCAGGCATTATTGGATATGCTGATGACAGCACTGTTGTTGAGAGATATATATCCAATGCGCGAACGAGCGCCCATGAAATCCAGGTTTTGAGAGAGTCTATGATTGAGCGCGTTGATTCGACCTTGCGGAATGTGTCCGATTGGGGCGAATCTAACCTGGTCAAATTCAACGCCTCCAAAACACAAGCGTGTCTATTCTCCGCAAAAAAGAGCACCTTTACTCTTACGCCCACTTTCCAGAATGTATCTGTTCCCATCACCGATCAACTAGGGCTTTTGGGCGTCACTATAACGTCCAAATTAAACTTCGGTCAACAAATTGAGTCTATGGCAAAAACGGCTTCCAAAAAATTGGGTATCATCTCGAAGGTCCGGCGGTACTTCAGCCCTGAACGGCTCCTCAACTTATACACAGCCCAAGTGAGGTCTTGCATGGAGTACTGTAGTCACCTTTGGGATGGTTCTGCCAAATACCAGCTCGAAGCGCTAGACTCTGTTGACCGAAGAGCCCGAAAACTCATAAATAACAACAACCTTACAAATAAAAAATTGCAGACGCTGGAGCATCGTCGTAAGGTTGCTTGTTTGACAGTATTTTATCGGCTACATTTTGGTGAGTGTGCGAGTGCTCTTTTTGACCAAATTGAACCCACCCCTTTTTACCACCGGACTACCAGACGCAGACAGAACTTCCATCCGTTTATAGTGGATATACCAAGAAGTCGAACAAAACGCTTCGATAGTTCCTTTTTGGTACGGATTGCCAAGGTGTGGAACAATCTGCCTGCGTCTGTTTTTCCTGACCACTACAGTCCTGGAACTTTTAAGTGTCGAGTGAATAGGTTTCTCGTGGATGGACGTGTAACACCATAGTCTTCATGCGCACTTTCCATCAGGTGGCATGGAAGACAAACGTCCTATCCTTACAATATAAAAAAAAAAAAAAAAAAAACTTAGGATATTCCTAAATTAAATTTTTTTTTGTTTATTAGAAATGAATCTTTGAAATCAAATGAACCGAAGATTTACGCAAAGGTAAAATCACGAATATAAATAATATTCACCTTAATCAAGTTTAAAAAGTCAATCTCAATGCATATATTCAACACTAGATTACCCAATTCCATAAAAATCCTGACAATATTCAAGTTTAAAAAGTCGCGTATGTTTTTTGTTAGATACCTGAACAATAGTAAAACTTCAATGAACATAATACTACGGTCCGACAAGGCTATTTTGGCGATGACGTCAGACGGGCGTGAGGGTGAAATAAGGCTTAGTTTAATTTCCCTCTTCTCAGGGAAAAATATGAATGCACATTATTTTAGTTTTGTCATGTTTGAAAACAGAAATTATTCTTGCTCTTAAAATTATTTCAACTTTGAGGAAAACGTTAGTGGTACAAAACACAGGGTTGAAGATATAAATAGAACATTAAGCAAGAAAATATAAGTATTAAAATAGAGTAACATGAAAATAATATAGTGTTTTTATGATAAATTGTTTTCCTCGTCAACCTCGTCACCACTACTTTCTTTATTAGGTACCTACTCGTATCTAGAAATGCTCGTGTTTTGAAAGGTTTGTAAAAAATCTGCTTCTTTGTTCACTTTTCATACAGTCTTTCAAAAGAAACAATTCTCCTGAAATCGTGATTTTTGTCGAGATTTTAGAGAAAAAATTTTAGAGAAAAATTTAATAAATTATGTTCTTAAGCGCATTTTTCAAAGTATGGTAATATTTAAACATTGTAGACGCAACATGCTTTTTTACTCTCAAAAAGGGATTACTTAAATTGTTTTTCTTTCTGAAAACAACTTCTTCAATTTTATAAAAACTACAATAAGTAAGCCCAGATTTTGTTAATTTGGCGTATTTCATAACTAAATATTGAATTTAAAAGTACATTAACAAAGATGAGCGGAAAAAGTCATTACCCAAGGCGCTGGTTAGTTTGTCTGACTATACATTTAATAACATACATACATACATAACTTCACGCCTGTATCCCTTATGGAGTAGGCAGAACACCAGCCAGAGGCTTTAAAACCATCTAATGTCAAGTTGGACTTTGGAGGTATTATAATGATAGAGAGAGACTACTGCAGTGACAGGGGGTCAACCTATCGCCCTTACCTGACTTTTACAGTATGCCCGGGAAGAGAGGCAGCTGGCACATTCTATGTTTAATTATTATTTAAAATGTGTTAATTTACTAGTTCATACTGAATAACATTAACGTGCTAGTAAAATGATATTTTTATAAGTAATTCTAGCATTGAGTCTTTATTTAAATTGAAAAATAATTTACAAACTGGTCAAATTTTGCATATAAATTGCTGTCAAATATGATATAGGTATATTATTACATTTTTATTCCCGTTACCATCATATATCCATCATAATATCCGGGTGTGCATAATAATTAAAACTTAATCTTAATCAAAACTTGAACGTAACTTATAAAATGAAATTTGAAAGAAAGTAAATAGGTATATGTCTCATATTTTATAAATTACAATATTCTGCTTGTATAATGCATTATTTTAGTTTAAATGTTTTCATGTAATATGTATAAATAGGGTGCTGTGTTGCTGTATATGTATATATATTTTTAAATGGTTGCCCACTTATTTGTTTTTATTATTTCGGCACTAAGGAAAGGGTATTTTGAAAATCAGCGTTGTCTATCTCAGACAACACAATGCTGAAATTACCCCTTTGGCACATTTTTGTATCTTTTTTGTGTTATAACTTTTATATACCTTTTTTGTATTCTTTTATGTGTACGAGTTTTAACGATTTGTGTCAATAAACGAATTTATTATTATTATTATAATTTATATTCTGCGAATAATTATTATACTATTCTATTCTATTTTATCTGTTGTCTATTATAAGTATTATACAGGGGGACTGGTAGGTCACTTTTGAATTTCAAGGACGTGATAGTTTGAGATTATACATGAAGAGAAAAAATATAATAAAAAATAAATAGTAATTATTTACTGAGTAAACTTAACCGAAAGTTAAAGGGTTGATCACGCAACGCATGGTTACGCTAGCGTTGGCAGTGAAAAATGAAGTACCTACTTTTATTACATAATTATGATCAGAATCGAGTACAGAGTGCTCTACTTCTGTATCTAAAATTTGTCACCAGTCACCCTGTATAATTAGCCAGGATAATACTTAAAGGGTCCTACCACCAAAATATAAAAAATCAATATAATGATATTAAGTAAATAAAAATATAACCATGTAAACTTAATGTTATCCTAAGTTTTCAGGATTCATACTCAAGGCTTTCCGCCATATTTGATACTAGCTGTGACCCGCGACTTCGTCCGCGTGGATACCGGTTGTTGGAGTTGGATAAATACTATTATTATATCCTCCTTGAAGTTTAAACTTACCTTATTCAAAATTTCGTCAAAATCGATTCAGTAGTTAAGCTGTGAAAGCGTTACTGATAGATAAACAGACAGAGTTACTTCAAAAACTATTACAACAAAGCTGTGATCCGCAGTTTCACCTAGGTGTTTTGTGAAAAAGTACAGGTAGGTAGGTATATTACATAGATGATGCCTGCGACTTCGTCTGTATTGAATTAGTATTTCGAGTAGGTTATTTTCTTCTCCAAGGTCCTAAGTACTATCTTTAATAACAAAAATAAAAATGAAGAATCTTCGCCCATATAATATGTATAACTCCTAACCACAAACATAGGTAACTATATTAGGTACATTACAAACATAGGTAACTATATTAGGCACATTGCGTTATAAACAAATCGGGTGCCAAAGTGTCTTAAATTTTACATATTTCATGCAATACCTATCTTCATTAATTATAGCTTATTGTTATTCTAGATAAAGCTATATTACTGTAAAGTTTCAGAAGAATACATTCGACAGTTTTTGCGTGAAAGAGTAGCAAAGATCCATCCATCCAGCCATTATCAGTGTATAATGTGTATCTATCTATAGTTATGATTGGCTACTTTTCACGGTAAAATGGCTGGCTTTTTATTCTACTTCTAAATCTACGGTTTCTAACCTAGAAATGATCACGAAATAAATTAAACCTTGAGTAACATTATTTTAAGTTTAACTTTCTTACAATATTATCTCTGTATGTACAGAAGGCTGTAATTTTTTTTTACTTGAATCTGAAATCTATGCCCTCGACATAACCTAAGTTAAAATTGTTTGGGGAAATTTGACAGGTAATGTAATGCTTGACCTGCTGCCTTCTGTACCTACCTGTATTAAATCGCGCAAAAGCTTTATTAATGATTTAGCCCTATCAACATAGCAAAATTTTCTACTGCATACCAACTATTTTTCAGATTATTTTAAGCCCCTAGTACTTTTACCAGGAGTATTTCCTTAGAATTCTTTTTCCCATGTTTATTTTTAGTGTAGTTTAGTTTTTTTTCTTCTGGCTATCCGAACGCTTTTACATCTAATCTACTAATGCCACGTTACAATATCAAAAACACTGTTCGTTTGTTGCTTCCACGCTGGACTGGGAGCAACAGAAAATCATAGAATGTACCAGTTGCTTCTCTTCCCGGGCATACCTTAAAAGTCGTTTGAGGGATAGAGATTTTATTGGATAGAGAGTCTTGTCAAATTACTACTTACTATTCTTATAACTACCTACCATTCGTTTGTAGTAGCTTTTACTCATGTAAAATATTGAAACCCAGCATTCATTGATTTTGACGACAATTTAGTTGTAATTTAGGTACCCCTAAAATAACCCTATCGCCTCTGAATAATTGACTAATCCGAGTGAGCCCCGCTTGGTGGTAAACTGACTGTCTCGGCTGACTGAAATTTGCCGTCAAATATCACTACTGCCAGCGGTGACGCGTCCCGAAAACATTCTATAAAGGACCAGTTCTAGAGCCGCAAACGGGTTTATGATAGAACTGGCTTGGCTTCGGTATTCGACCTCATTTATACTTACCATCAGGTGAGAATGAGGTCAAATTCGGGCTTATTCACTGATTTAAAAAAAAAACTTAGTATTTTTAATATTTTGGAATAGAAAGTTATAAAATTAAACTCGTGGGTAGTCTGACTCCCAACCGTTACAAAAATTTGGTGGTTCATTCAGAGAAATCTTATTTCCAAGTGAAATAATAAAAGTTGGGTGAATATATTCATAGGCACCCCGAGTTTGGTAGGTATTTCTAACAATTAACAGCGTGAGTGGCCAGCCATGCCAGCGAATCACTCGCTCGCCCGCCCTCGTCTTATCGAACATACCTACCTATTTTATTACGGAGTTATTTTAAAATAACGATATCTCTTTGGATCTTGATTGAAATCAAGTGGTGTCAAAGACAATTTTGTTCACAATTAAATATTTATTGTAAACAAAATAAAAAAAATATAGGTAATAAAAAAAAATTACGCGAGCAGCATCGAACCCACGACCTTAGACTCATGGTCGGTCTACGCGCAACTGAGCAATGAGTACTTCTGATCTGTATGCCGAACATCTCCACCATATTCTAGTAAGTTTTAGGCATAACTTTTAAAAATCTATTAAAATTTTTTTAGATCCTAGATTTTTTTTATGTCTGCAGAATCTGCTCATCATCCTGGACAACTTTTGTTAAGGCATCATATCTATATTTCTTACGGTTTTGATGATTCTTAAGGGTTCTGCATCAGGTATTCCAGTAACCGAAATAAAATATACCCTATATGTTGCCCCGGCTTCACAGCTATACATCACAAAAAGGTTCATTCAAATCCGTTCAGCGGTTCCAGAGATTAGCGTGTGCAAACAGACAAACTTACAAACAAACAGACAATTTTTTTTTTTCAGATTCTTACTCTTTTTTCATTTCTTTATAACCCTAGATAATTTTTTTTGTAAAAATATTAAATGTACAGACACGTTTTTTTTACTGTTTTATTATATGTATTGATATCTGCCGGCTACCAAGTGTACAGTTACACAGCTACACCACTGAAATAGTATATTATGTAACAAGTGAGCTAAGTTGCTAATTACAGTCGAGTTAATAATGAGCCGAGACTGTAATTAGCAACGCTCACGAGTTACATACGACGTTTTTCAACACACTTGTGAGTAAAAGACAGACATACGTGGTCATAAAATTTATTTGAAGCAGCTGTTAGCTGCTGCGCGTCAGTAGCCCTGTCCCATTACACGTGCACACGCTGTTGTTGCTTGGAGGCGCCGTGCAGCCGCTGCTGCTGCACGTGTCCGCGCGCCGCCTGGACGCGCGCGCTCATATATTTAATGTATAACCCGGATCAATAAAATATGCTCTGTTTACTCGCATTTAATTTACACTAAGGTACAATTCAACTTTGTAGGATTCATTATATTATGCACTAGGGTATAATATATTATGCACGCGTGACTTATAGCCCAGTCTATAGTTCTAAATTCAATAGAATGAGGCTCACTTTACGAGCAAGTGTGTTGAAAATAAAGTTATTGTTATAATGAAATAATGTCATAATCAGCCTGTCACATGGTTTTGTACAAAAATAATTCGTCGTTTCTTAATAAAACACCTAAAATTGTAGGTACTGAAAAAGAACACATGCCTGCCACCAAATAATACCTTAAAGAACATTTTTTAACAGGAGCTTTCTTAAAGTTCTTTATTAATATCTACGTAGTTAATACTAAGTAATTAATAGGTCTTTTATAAATAAAATCAAGATTAAAAGGATAGATCGCGAAAGGAGACACCCAATATATGTAACAAAAAAGACACCTTATAGGTACACACACACTTGATAAAGGTAATAATTTAATTGTAAAATATTCCGACGGTTTCCAATTACAGATATACAATTTATTATGAAATTAAAAAAAACACAAAGAAACACTATTTCTGACGTTTCTTACGGGTTCTTTGTTTTGCATCTTAGTTTCATTCAGCTAAATTTAAAGATACTGCGTTTACCGCCATACCTATCAGTGTGATCTTAACATGCAAGAAAAAATCAATTAAATGCCATCGGAGCTATTGAAGTCACAGTCCTTATTCACATGTAAAGAAATTACATGAAGGATTTCGCAAGAAAGATAGATATTTAGAAAAGCCTTTCATCATTGAACTATTTTTAAAGATCGAAGAAAGTAGCGATGACGAAGATGACGACACAATATTTGCAGAACCCAATTACAGTAAAATATATTGATACTTTTATATGATGCTTTTAAAAAAATGATGTTTAATGTTCAGTTATTTTTCAAATGCCGCGATTTTTACACAACTTTTTCCTTTAAAATAAATAATTTCTGTTTTCAATCATGTTCATGCATTTATATATTTCCCTGAGAATTGGGTGCTTTTACAAAATGGTAACTCTTATAGAACACGTCAAGCGAGAAAAAAGCCTTGTCGGACATGACGAAACAAATAGTATAAATTCAGTTACATATTTTTATTACTCAATATTAAGATTTGTACAAACTTATTTACTGAATGGTTTAAAATTCGCATTATGTATGAGGTTAACTCCACCTAAAACAAGATATTAATCCCTTAAGATTAAAAAGGTATTTTACAGAGAATAAACAAATACTTTAATCCTATGATGTCATTTGATTTTGGAATGTCAATTGGAGTGAAATTTAATAATACCTACATGGACATGGCTGTATGACTAGTTGCATTGCCTAATTAAAAAATATCTGGACTTTAAATTTGGCTGTATAAGTTTGTGTACCTTTGCATTTGGAACGACTACCAAGAAACACCGAAACAAAACTAAAAACCATTGTAAAAAGGGTGGCTGTATGCGACGGTTTCTTTTGCCTTTTGAAAAAGCCAAATAAGAAGTAAAATTGCGCGGTTTTTGAAAAGAAAATTCTTTCAGAGTTTTTATTTCAATAGTATTCAAATAAATAAAATATGTCGAGCTCGAGTGACGATTTAACACCAGAAGATATTAGAAATGAAGCAAATAGTATCGTCGATAATATTTTGCCGTGTAAATCGAAGCATTTGTACATGAAATGTTACGAAGATTTCTTTGCTTGGAAAACTAAAAAAGCCGTGAAAATTATTTCGGAGTCATTGCTTTTAGTATATTTTCAACAGTTGTCTGACAAAGAAACCTAGCAGCCTGGACTGTTTATTCAATGTTGAAGACAACAGTAAACATTAAGGATAATATCGACATTAGCAAATATGTTAAATTAAAGGCATTTTTAAAAAGAAAGTCGGAAGGGCATCGGTTGAAGAAATCAAAGATTTTACAGCGCGTGATGTGGAAAATTTTCTCAACAATGCTCCAGATGACACATTTCTTGACAAAAAGGTAAGTTAATCCATGTGATGTAGGTATGTTATGTAATACTTTCGCATTCGCGCAGTTTCGGTTTGAAGTTATTTATTCTAAATAAAAATAACCTTATTGTACTAACTAAAATATTTTTTTATTGTTCCAAGTAGTGTTAATATTTGGGATTAATGGTGCTTGCAGAGGGTGTGAACTAGTAAATATCGAAACTGGCGACATTCAGCATTATAGCGATGATATTTTTGGTTAATATACCAGACACACAAACAAAACGAGAACGATCTTTCGTGATTAGAGGGGAGTATGCAAAAATAGTAAGTTCTACGTTAGTAATAGTTCTAGTATTACCTTTATTTTTTAAATTATTAAATACCTAAGACTTGATTTAATTCCTGCGTTTCATTACCTAATTATCTTGCAAGGTGGTGTATAAAGTAGAGTAAGCTCCTCGGGAATAACAGTGTCTTAGTCTTGGGCAGTCTTGAATCCCTCGCTTCATTCAGGATTCTTACCACAGGATTTTCACCATAATTCCTCACTGCGTTTGGGAATTATCTACAGAATCCTTCATTTCGCTCAGAATTCAATATGATGCCCGTGACATAATACACTGCTTTATCCCCTTGATGCATAATCTACTATTAGTTCATGCTTTTGAGTCCTCCTATTCTGGACAAAAAAGCATGTAATTCTATAGAATGGTAAGAATGGTAGCCGTCAATGGCGGGATGTCTTTTGACTCATAAGTCACTCGTGACTACGGGTTGATGCGCCGAAGCGTCGCGTTGAGTTAAAATATAATAAAAATATAATTAACAGTGTTGAAATCCGGCTGAAAAGTGATTTATTTAGAAACTTGTAAACTTACTTTCATCATCGCCGAGCATCATAGAAAGATGTCCAGCTACAGGATTCCTTCTTATGCCGCTGCCGATTCTCCTATGAAACATTATTAAATGTCTTTTCTTCCACAGATACCACAAAATTCTCAAAAATACAACTAATAACACAATTCCAAATATCATGTTACTGATAAATCAACTGGTAATTAGTTTCAAAGTAACAATTTTCTGTTAGTGTTTATCTATAACGTTATATTCGAATAAAACCTTCTTTTTAAAGATTCAACTTATTGTGACTGGCCACTTTTTAATCAGAATTAAATATAAAAAACTGAGCTAAAAGTAAGTGTTGCTGTTCGTGCGCAACTTTTCCTGCGACTAACGAATGAAGTAAAAAAGTCAGGGTTTTTTAAATAATTGCCGCGCTTATTAACAGGACATAATATGTAGAAATATAAATGGTCTAAGGTTAGCAATAACGTAACTGACAGGAAAACTATTCTTATGTGAAGCTAGAATAATATAAATCCGGGTGTTTGTTTGTTTGTATGAAAACACTAATCTCGGACTAATCTTGGATTACCAGAAGATATAAAATATGTGATGGTCCACCTCTTGGAGGCTTTTTTCAACCGATTTAAAAAAAAGAGGTTCTCAATTCGTCTGTATGTTTTTTTTATGTTTGTTACCTCATAATTTTTGACTGGCTGAATCAATTTTAATTTATTTATTTATTTAATTCTCACAGAACCGACCGCACTTTAGATTACAATAGAAAGAATCAGATACATAAAACTTACTGCCAATAAAAGGTTCACAATTTTTAGACAAGTTTTTCCTTTTCAGAGTAGTTAATCAAACAAAAAGTACACTAAAGAAATAAAATTAAATAAAAAATTATAAATTTAGGTGATTATTAGTTGTTGAAATATTGAATGCGTAACAATAGCGTAAAGATTTAAAAATAGAACATAAATTATTAATATCAATATCAATCATTACGAGCGGTGTTGTGTGTGTGTGTGTGTGCGTGTGTGTGAGCGTATGAGCTATTGTTAGTTCTATAAGTTAGATTAATATGACTGACATAATAAGGAATATAAGTGTAATAAGGTATACACAGAATTATAACATAATTACAAATAAATTAATTATGTTTAATTAATACGTTAAATATAAGTGTAATACAGTCATGAACTTTCATTACTTAGTTTCAACTTAATATAATTTGTGGCTAGATTTTTAAAAGATTGCTTCGTGTATTGAAAAATGTCTATGGATTGGAAATGTTTATTATAACAATTTAGTATTCGGCCAATAACTGCATGTTTTCCATAATTTGAGCGACTAAATGGGACGTGAAATAGTTTGCAATTCCTAGTACGTCTAGTAGGTGTTCTAAGATGCATAGCTAAAGAATTTAAAGCAATGCTTTTTATACTATTATTGCAAATATCGTGTTTTGACGATTTGGGCCCATATAAATTTTATCGAAATCGATTAAGAACTGCATGAAGATTTTTTTTTCAAATATGAATGAATTCGGTAATGGTTTACCTTGATGACCTTATTCTTTAGCCAAAGTTTTGACGTGATGTCGGTTTCTTAATGCTCTGCATTCGTTGATTATTGTAAGGAATCATGAATAAATACCCAGCTTGTATACTAACTATGTAACACCAAGGTAAGGTGTAATATTAAATAATGCACAGCGTATCTAAGGGGTATCCTTTTTATTTTATTTTACTGGAGGAAAACGTGCAATCACGTCCCCGACCACCCAAGGGGGAGCGGCGGGGTATGTGGGGATGATCCGGCAGATGGCCGGACCCACCCACTAAAAACCTCCAGGTGTACCTCATCCGCCATAAGTGGAGCTCACGGTACCGCCATTGGCATTACCCGTGAGCCCAGGCGGATCTAAGGGGTATCCTAGACTACAACGAGTTCTGAATCAGTTTAGA
Source organism: Stenoptilia bipunctidactyla (assembly GCA_944452665.1). Taxonomy (NCBI): domain Eukaryota; kingdom Metazoa; phylum Arthropoda; class Insecta; order Lepidoptera; family Pterophoridae; genus Stenoptilia; species Stenoptilia bipunctidactyla. The sequence continues at coordinate 16,476,535 of OX101750.1, forward strand.
AAAGGTAATTCCCCCAAATTACTGAACGGGACTGGGAGCGAAAGAAAGTTATAGAGTGTTCTCAATCAGCTGCTTCTCTTCCCGGGCATACTGTGAAAGTCGGTTGAAGTACAAAGTTTTTATCAGCGTTTTTGTGGGCGGTAGGCTGACCCCCTGTCACAGCAATGATTCCTCCAAATTTGTCAAACGTGACATCAAATGGTTTCTTGCTAGCTCAAAAGCCTCTGGTGTTCTGCCTATGGCGTGAAGTTACGTATATATGTATTTTTACCCACGACGGAACGGAGACGGTATATGCGTTTGGGGTGAGAGGGTGTTTGTGCAAACCAATTTACCAATTATCTCCAGAACCACTGGTCCGATTTTAATGCGGTTTTCAGTAATCGCTTTGGATTTGCTTGGTGCATGTTCTTAGATAGGTGTAGCGGTAACAACTCACCAGGGGGCGCTGCAGTAAACATTTGTTTGTAAAAGCCAATGTTACCATTTATCTCCAGAACCACTGGTCCGATTTTAATGCGGTTTTCAGTAATCGCTTTGGATTTGATTGGTGCATGTTCTTAGATAGGTGTCGCGGTAACAACTCACCAGGGGGCGCTGCAGTAAACATTTATTTGTAAAAGCCAATGTTACCGTTTATCTGCAAAACCATTGGTCCGATTTAAATGCTGTTTTCAGTGATCGATTTGGATTTGATTAGCGCATGTTCTGAGATAGGTTTTACGGTAACAACTCACCAGGGGGCGCTGCAGTAGATATTTGTTTGCAAGCCATTGGTCCGATTTGAATGCTGTTTTCAATTATCGCTTTGGATTTGATTGGTATAATGTTCTTAAATAGGTTTAACGGTAACAACTCATCAGGGGGCGCTGCAGTAAACATTTGTTTGTAATAACAACCATTAATTCTGCAAAACCATTGGTCCGATTTAAATGTGGCTTTCAGTGATCGCTTTGGGTTTGATTGGTGCATGTTCTTAGATAGGTGTTACTGTAACCACTCGCCAGGGGGCGCTGCATGTTACCATTAATCTTTAAAACCGCTGGTCCGATTTTAATGCGGGTAACAACTCATCAGGGGGCGCTGCAGTAAACATAAAGCCATCACTGAAAACCGCATTAAAATCGGACCAGGGTTTTGAAGAATGGTAACATTGGTTTGCACAAACCATTCTACGTAATATGATATCGAGTTACATTACAACAAAGCCCCAGCAAAGTTGAGCCACTAGCAAAGTTGAGTTGTAAATACTTATTATAATACTTCACTATGTATTTAAATAAAAAAAATGGGTTTTCCAGCGGTGGTGGGGACATTAGAGGGCTGATGAGGAACGAGATATTGTGTAATGTAATGTATGGTACCTATATTATGCTCTTTAAAAAGTTTGAAATAAAAAACAAAATAAAAATTTTGAAAAACCCACGACGCGAAGGTTAAAAAGTAATTGAAAAAGAATAAAATAATTTAAAATTCCCCGACTGAAATGATTTATGGGACGAGAGATAATTAACGTGAAAAGCTTTTTTAAAAGTTCACTTAATCTCACACAAAGTCGGTCATATTATGAACAACATACTATTCGTTTTCATAGCACTTCCCTACGCTTACCTATTCGGTTCTCGAAGATGTAGATGTCGCAATAACATAGGTATTCAACTCCCTATGAACTTTATAAGAAGAGCAAGAAAATCCGTCTGGGGCTGCCATTGAATGAATTCGTTTTGTAGTTTTATATTGAAATTTAAAATATTGATGGCAGCCCTCGACGGATTTTCTTGCTCTTCTTATAAAGTTCATAGGGAGTTGAATACCTATGTTATTGCGACATCTACATCTTCGAGAACCGAATAGGTAAGCGTAGGGAAGTGCTATGAAAACGAATAGTATGTTGTTCATAATATGACCGACTTTGTGTGAGATTAAGTGAACTTTTAAAAAAGCTTTTCACGTTAATTATCTCTCGTCACATAAATCATTTCAGTCGGGGAATTTTAAATTATTTTATTCTTTTTCAATTACTTTTTAACCTTCGCGTCGTGGGTTTTTCAAAATTTTTATTTTGTTTTTTATTATCAATGTATTCGATTAAACTGAACTAAAGGTATTCTGCCTACTCCATACGGGATACAAGCGTGAAGTATGTATGTATGTATGTTCTGAAGACCTATTATTTGTTCCAATCTAAATGTCACGAAAAAATCTATTACTAGCTATTAATCTACTATTAGCTTTCATCTTTCTCAACTACTCATTTCATGACTAATAAAAACACGTTTCTTTCACACTGACTTGTTACAATAAACCACGCACACTACTTGCAGCGCTGCTAATAGTATAATTGTGAAAGTGAGGATAAATAAAAATAGTCTAACCTAACCCGGGCGCCAGACTTAGCTTCAAAGATTTGCACAAATGTTTGACGACTTTGCAAAGTCATTTGAACACATTGTAACACTTTTTTTTCTTTGCCTTGTGTTTGGTTCAATGGACTGTCACCTTTTGTCAATCAAAACCGAGTGGGTTCGTTGCCTTATCCTTTTTTGACATTAACTCTCGAATAGGTGTTGTTACTCTATGCTAAAGGTTATAAAAAGCCGGGTTGACCTTAGAGAGGTCTTTTTATTTCTGCAAATTTTTGAAGAGAGAGGTGATTTCCTCCTGAGCCGGTCAGCTGCCAGATCACCAAGTCATACGTGTGGACTAATTTCACAATTGCTGACTAGTGTTAACCGGTGAGCTCGGCGCTGCGTTGGCGAATTGTTTCTCTTGCTACCTCAATCCGCACATTGTCAAACCTCCCATTTGGGAGGTTTCCTGGTGGGAGTACAACCCCAGGCCCTATAAATTCAGCGGACTACAGCTCGGGATCCTGCGGTCATCCTGAACGGGATTGGTCGGCGAGCCGGGTACCCCTTTTGGTTTACTTTACCGTCAACAACCGTCCTAAAGGTGGAATCTTTTATTTTTTTTTACTTACAAATACTCTTTACCTTCGCATCATCTCTTACCTACAACTGACGTTACTAGCCATCCAGTAGTAGTACTGAATTGCAAGGATGGACGACGGGAGCTAATCAAACACGTGTTGTTCAGATGAAAGTACACAGTATATTGTCATATTAAAATGATATATGATGAGGAGGCGCGTCTTACACTACACCTCCCCGGCAATTTTAATAAAAAAAAATATTAACAACATATTTTTTTTTTTTACACAAGACCAAAATAAATTGTAATCATACATTGCTAATCTGGGTAAAGATAATATAATCATAAACAAAAAATATATGAAAACTTTATAGTATAAAAAAAATATCTTGTAGAACAAGTTCTATTTAACAATTAAAAATATTAATAATACCTATAAACCTTGATTTTTATTTATTCATATTTTTTTCTACAATAATATATAAAGTAAATTAAAAGGGAAGTATGACATGACCTTTAAAACAAATTTTAAAACTTATTGTCTCATTAGTAACATCTGACTTTCTGGATATTAATGAGTATTGATTTATTTTATATTACCTTTAAACATACATATGGTGGTACCACTGGTACATATGTACCTATGGTAAATTTAGTTTTCTAAAAGAAACATACATTTTTTACTTACATAAAAGTTTTATACATACAAGTAAAAGTTTTTAATTTCTATATACTTTCATTTATAACTTATTTTTAACATATCATTACTTACTTATTTACTAAAATAGTTAGCAGCATTGACAAAACGGTATTGATAAAGTACCTACGAAAATTCTATAATATCAAATACCTAGTCATGGTATTATTTAACAAAACAAAAAAAAACTCATATTGACAGTACTTACAATATATTTAACAGATCAAAAAAAAAAATTTATTAATCGTCATAAAAAATATTCTTATTAAAAAAATAACTTTCTGCTTTTTTTATATTATATTCTGCCCATTGCTTCGTACCTTTACTTTTCTTACACTTCATTTTATTCAATCATTTACTTTATCATATTTCTCTGTAAGTTCTACAATCATTAATCTATCTTACAGTATTGGCTACACTTTTTATCCTACTCTGGGATATTTTATTTTTATCGGTGGCCACCGTTTATATTATTTATATTATATTTATACCATACTTTGTTTGGGTACATAATTTTATTGAGTCGACTCAAAACTTTTACTTTATATTACTCATTACATTAGTATAGGGTCACCGTTTTAAGACATTTTGTCTCCAATAGTTTTCACGGAGAAATCTCGTTTACACTATGATCAAACTGAAGGATCGCTTTGTGCCCTTGTACCCTTATTGTGTGCCAAATACTAATTTATCATTCCTTATACTATTCACTAACTGTATAAACCATTCCAAAACCAAAAATATTTAATTCTCTTTCAGAATAAATCGTTCCTATAATACGAAATAAGAAAAAACTTTTGGGTGATCAGTCCAATAAATCTTTAATTTTCAATATTACGGACGATTTCCAGCAACCTACAATTAACTGACTAAATCCTAAATCTAACAAATCCGAGCATCTAATTAGCACATTCTATCACCTTCCTATACCAGTATAAACCTATTCATAAATCCTAACATACAAATCTATGTATCAAGTAACTAATCGCATTCTTATGATGACGAAAAGAATTTTAATACTTGCACAAAGTCCAAAACCTTCTTTAAAACAATATGCCGTCTCTATTCGTGAAAACTTCTTATTTTTCTAACTTACTCATTTTCATTAATTCGTACTTTTAAGTTTTCTTAATTAAATTTACCAAATCATCGCTGCTGTATTGATACTACCTTGGTATGTATCTACCGGCTAACTCGTAAAATAAATTTATTTAACTTTTAATAGTTAATACATATTTTATATATTGAGAAGCTTTCGCATTCCTATTTCGTTAAAATATATCATCTCTAAATATTAAAATAAAGTTTGAAAAGTTACTAAATTAATTCATGTTACACATGTTCGTAAGCCATATTTGACGACAACATCAAATTGTTGACCTAAAAAAAAAGCATACTCAGTTACGGTCACGTTGTGCAGTCTTGATTCCAAAAACTCTCGGTATCGGATAGCTTTTACAATAATACATGTTACTAACAGGGCTGTAAAATGATGACGGTGATCTAATATTTCATTATATTCTTATTCAATGAAAAGAATATTTTGTTCAACCAACTTACAAAAAGGGAGGAGATTATCAATTCGACTATATGTTTATTTTATATGTACACAACGCTACATTTCAGAAATCGATTTGAGAATTAATTTTCATATTTAATGCCATAACTTCAAATTCGATAAAATGATCCAAACTATATTAAAGTGTACAACCAGAAAGAAAATTGAGCCTATTGAGCTTTTTGACATGAACGTTTCAAGAAATTTTTGACTATTAAAAAAAATTCTACTTAGCCTATTTGTATAAAAATATTCGTTAAGATTTGAAGATTAAGTTATAAAAGTAAACTTAATAAACCAAAATATCATCCTTATAGGTAACTAATTTAAATATTACGTTTTAATTTGAATCGTAAGTAATTAGTATCTTTTTCTGTACTGGAGTTGTTCTCTGTACTCTGCGCACGAAACTGAACTCCCTTACGCTGCAAATTTTATGTTCTCAGAAACAAACCTTCGATAAGAAATATGAAGACGTTGATCTACGTATTTATGAACCATAAAAAACAATCTGTTGCAAAATGATTATTAAAAAAAATCGAAATGATTGAAATAATACCAGTTTGAAATTAACTTGTTTTACGCAAAAATTATAGGTACAAGTAACGTTGTTCCTTATTATTACCAAAACTCTATTACTTAATGCTTTGTTAAAAAGTAAAAACTAATAAAGACATATGCCTTCCTAATAGAACCAAGACTGTATTTAAAATTAATTGATTTAGATGATTATTTACCGGTTTTGTCAATGCGCTACTAGACTTATTTTCTAAAGATACACGATTACATATTAAAAATAGACACAAGACCCCTGCAATGACCTCCTTTCTTTTTTTAACACTTGAAGCACTTTTTATACACTTTGATTTACACATCACTTTTTTTTTTCTTCCACCAGACTCATCCATCTCATTATCGGTATTTTCGCTCTCCAGATCGACTCTCGCCCAGTTGCATCCTGACTCGATTAGTTGACTTGTCCAGCTCCCGGCGCCCAAGGTTCATCATAATCTCCTTATCATAACTATTTGCTCCATTCCTTCTCTCTACAATAGCGCAGTCCAATAGAGTGGTGTTCCTTCTCCAACATTATAATATATTATTCAGCAGTAGATATTTTTTCTATAGTTATACTTTATTTTTCTTAGGCTGACTTGTTGGGAATCATTGCAGTAGAAATACAGAAATAATTAACGTTTATGTTCTTTTTTTTATTATTATTTATAAAAAATCATTTATGAAATCCCTTTGTAATATTAAATTTGTTATATTATAATTTTCCCATCTGCGCAGCACTGCCGCAAGGCAGCACTGGCAGGGTCGCCATGCAAGGATGGACGACGGGAGCTAATCAAACACGTGTTGTTCAGATGAAAGTACACAGTATATTGTCATATTAAAATGATATATGATGAGGAGGCGCGTCTTACACTACAGAATATAGTTTTAAATTTGTATTTCAACATTAATTGTAACGGTCTTAGACTGATTTTAGTTTTAAGATTGTACTGTGTACTGGTTCGGGTGGATTAGCCTGGACCAGCCTTCAGCTTATTTATTTAATCAGACCAACACCTGAGATACCACACCCTGTAAACTCATTGAAATCTCTTTATTTTATATCTTGCTTGTTCTACAATCATTTTTTTTTGTACAATAAACTTTGTAAACAGTAACGCTTAGTATTATTGGATATCCCCCAGTAAAATTAGTTAAAATTTGGCGCCCGAACATAGGACTTGGTATCTCAGGATTTAGCTTCTTTTTTTTTTGGTTAAATCCTTAGTATTATCACTGGTCACTTGCTCAGTGATAGTTGGTCTGATTACACCGGTAGTAGGGCCCCGTTCAAGGCTCGCCTGGGTTGGTACTACCATCCTTCCCATTAATAAATCCGAACTTATAAACGCCTATGGTGTGAGTTCCGGATTTAGGGAAGGACAGCCAGTGTGTGTTTACCGGGAACAAAAAGGCTTTTCCACCTTAGCCTAGGGAGGCAGCAGTTCATTGCCCCCTCTTAGTTCGTAAGTTTTTTTTATTTTTTTTATTGTTTACTTTGTTTTTACCTTATACTTTGTTCATGTCATTTGTACATGATACATTCTACCTGTTTTTTTTTAAGTTTTAATTTTTATTACCAATATACTAGAATTGTAGTGGTCCTGATTGGGATACATTCCGTTTAAGTAACTTTTGTTTACTTATTTAATAACTTTTTATTTATTTATAAACTTAGTCGTTTTGTGTATTCACTTGGACATACATTCGTCCACATTAAGATTTCTTTGAATATTGTTTATACTAGATATCGTGGTCATTTCATTAACTTCAATTAATTTTGCATTCCGTACTAAGGAAACTTTTAGTTAACTTAATTGAATACTGGTCATTTTATATTTAACAATGGAAGAAAGGCCCATTTGCTTCCACCTTTTAAGAAAGGACGAATTAGTTTACGAGGTGGCTATCAGAGATGCGGAGCCTGCTAGTACCGTAGAAAAGTTACGGGCACAGATCAAAAATCTTGCCAAACAGATACCCTCTGATGAGATTGCGGAGTTTGAGGGTGACCCGTCTGCGGAACTGCAGACCATATCGACCAAGCTAGATGAGATAGAGGAATTGCGTAAACTTAAACCTTACCTTAAAAATTTGAAACGTGTTCATGCCCTCGGTAACCATTTATTCCACCGATTAGGCCGCGTCCAGCCCCGTTCAGAGGAGGAAAGACAAATCCTCGCCGAGTTGGAGACTCGACTCCAACGCGTCCTTCTTTGGCTAGAAAATATGTTCTCGAGTTTTAAGACCAGTCAGCAAGCCTCAGAGGTTCCCACGGAGGAGGAGGTTCCGGTCGCCGAGGTGGCTGTGCCGGTCAGGTGTGATAGGGCAGCGAATGTGCAGTCACTTAATTTAAAATTTAACGGTCAGGACGTACAGGTTTTTATACAGCGGGTCGAGGAGTTGTGTTCGGCTCGAGGTATTTCGGAGGCGCGACTTTTCATGTCCGCCGTCGAGTTGTTTACCGAGGATGCTTTATTCTGGTACCGTGGAGTACGCAGCTCCGTAGATAGTTGGCAGGAGCTGAGGTCACTGATGTTGGAGGAGTACTTGCCGATAGATTACGACCACCGACTCCTGCAGGAGATCCGTGCTCGTACCCAGGGAACCGAGGAGAGTGTTTCCACCTATATAAATATCATGTCGCAATACTTTTCGCGCCTTTCGAAACCTTTAGGTGAGTCGGAGCAGCTGGACATCGTCAGGTTCGGTTTGCGTCCCTTCTACACCAGCGGGCTTGCTTTGGTGGAGGTTAACTCTTTAGCAGAATTAAAGGCACGCTGTAGACAGCTGGAGGCTGTCCGATACCGCTGCGAGACCTTCGCCGAACCTCCACGCAACGTGCAGCATGCGGTGGCGTCGGATTTGACTTATAGGGGCCGGGGCAATCGTGCAGTCAGTGCTGTCAGTGCCAAGAATTCCGACTTACAGAAATTCTGCGTTCAGTGCCGCGTAAACGGTCATACTTTAGCCGAGTGTAGGCAACCTCGTATAGTAATCTGCTACCGTTGCGGGCTCAAGGGTGAGATTGCTGCCTCATGTTCCAACTGCCGCGCAAAAAACTCGCAAAGCTGAATCGGGTTACTAAACCGCCCGGTTCAGCTGAGAACTCAAATTCTAGTCTTGGACGTAGGGTGGATTCACCCAGTAGTGTTTATTTATTTTCAAAGTCATCTTGTTTAATTTCCAATGTTGTATTTAAGGAGGATCACGATACTAGGCCTTATTTAGACGTTTTTATTAACCAGCGCCCTTGTTCAGGTTTGCTGGATTCCGGTTCTGAAATCTCTATAATAGGAAACCGTTTTCATGAGCAGTTAGGAACCGGGTTTACTTTTTACCCATGCGACGAGATAAATTCAATCGTGACCGCCGATGGTGCACGCTCTTCTGTTACTGGTTTCGTACTATTACCCGTGAAGACCAAGGAAAAGTCGGAAATAATTAAGTTTTATGTGGTTCCGCAGATTACTTCGAAGTTAATTTTTGGATTGAATTTTTGGCGAGCTTTTGGTATCGCTCCTGACGTCCTCAGATTGCTAGGCGCAGACGATTCCTTACGCCCCCGAGGAGCTCCATGGGGCGCCGTTTCGGATGTTCGGCACTTGCACCCTCTCGTTAACTTGAGCTCAGTCCAGAGACCGGTAGCTGATAGGGTCATCCAACAGTTCCATGCTATTTCTTTCGAGGATAAGGGTTTGGGCCGCACGGACCTCCTTGAGCACGTGATCGATACTGGAGAGAACCCTCCTATTAAACAGCGTTATTACTGCATGTCGCCAGCCCGTCTCAGCGAGTTGAACAAGCAGTTAGATGAGATGCTAGAGTTGGATGTTGTAGAACCTAGTTGCAGTCCCTGGAATAATCCTGTACTGATGGTCCCTAAGGCCGACGGAGAGCTTCGATTTTGCCTGGATAGCCGGCGCTTGAATGCCGTATCTAAACACGATGCCTACCCTTTACCGTATATCCATAACATCTTGGATCAACTGCGCGATGCTCGTTTCCTGTCATCCATAGATTTGAAAGCTGCATTTTGGCAAATACCGCTCTCTTGTTCTTCTAAAGAGAAAACCGCCTTCACCGTTCCTTCCCGGGGCCTTTTCCAATTTAAGGTTATGTGTTTCGGGTTAACTTCTGCACCAGCCACGCAACAACGACTTATGGATCGTTTGTTCGGGCCGGAGTTTGGAGATCGCCTATTTATTTACTTAGATGATATTATAGTGGTGAGTAGCTCTTTTGAAGAGCACATCGCGTTGCTGGAGAATGTCCTGGAACGCTTAAGGTTTGCAAATCTAACTATTAATCTATCAAAATGTCATTTTTTTCGGAACCGGTTAAAGTATCTGGGGTATATTGTCGATGAGCAAGGTTTGAGGACCGATCCTGAGAAGGTCACGGCCATTTCTAAGTTCCCCACCCCCTCGTGTAGACGAGACGTCAAACGTTTCTTGGGGACGGCTTCGTATTATCGTAGGTTTATTAAGGGATTTAGCAATATTGCTGCTCCTCTTAGCGCCTTGACATCCACTCGGAAAGGGGCCCCTCCATTTGAATGGTCATCTGCGGCTGACTTGGCGTTCAACCAGTTGAAGGACGCTTTGACCTCGGCTCCGGTGTTAGCTTGCCCCGATTTTTCCGAACCTTTTATTGTCCATACCGATGCTTCTGAGCATGGCGTAGGAGGAATGCTGACCCAGGTAATAAACAAGGAGGAACATCCCATCGCGTATTGTAGCCGAACCTTTAGCCCTCAGGAAAAGAATTATTCTGCGACGGAGAGGGAGGCCCTAGCCGTCATCCATACCGTAGAACACTTCAGGCCTTATTTAGAGGGCCCTAAGCCATTTAAAATCATTACGGATCATGCTAGCCTTAAGTGGTTTCTAAATTTAAAAATTCCGACCGGCCGGCTGGAACGTTGGGGTTGTCGTTTATCCCCTTTTAACTTTGTGATCGAACATAGGAAAGGTACTGAGAATATCGTTCCAGACGCCTTATCCCGATGTATACCAGTTTCAGCACTTCACGGGGTCGACAGTGACCCGTGGTACCGTAACTTATTTTTGCGTTGCCGGGACCGGCCGCAGTCTTGCCCAAATTTTCAAATTATAGACGGCCGTTTGTTTCGCTACACTAAAAGTAAATTCACCCTAACCAGCGATTTTGATTGGAAAGAAGTTGTGCCGGTCGCCGCTCGGGAAAACCTCCTTAGGGACAACCATGATGCCCCGCTCGGCTCGCATCTTGGTGTGGAAAAAACCTATAAGAGATTGCGCCTCAGTTATTACTGGCCCTGCATGTACGATGACGTAGTCAGTTACGTATCCGGATGTAACACATGTAAAGCATATAAGAGTACTAATCGACGTACCCCCGGAGTAATGGGATCCCCGAAGAGCTGCCGTAGGCCTTTCCAGTGTGTCAGCATAGATTTAGTTGGCCCCCTGCCGGCATCTCGTCAGCTCAACACATTCCTGTTGGTGGTTGTCTGTTGCTTTAGCAAGTACTGCTTGTTGTTTCCGCTACGGCGAGCTACTGGAAAGGTCATTGCCCAACGGCTAGAGAACCAGGTCTTCCTTGTGCATGGAGTCCCTCAAACCATCATTGCCGACAACGGACCCCAGTTCATCAGCCATGAGGTCAAACAGCTTTTCTCGAGGTATAACATTCCTCAAGTGCACTATACTCCCGTGTACTGCCCTCAGGTAAATACGGTCGAACGTTATAATCGTACTATTCTGACAGCTATTTCCTCCTTAGTCGGAACCGATCAACGTGACTGGGATGCAAACCTTTCGAAGATACAATTTTCCCTAAACACCGCCGTGAATGACACTACTACCTTCACCCCGTTTTTGATCGTCCATGGTAGGGAGGCTGTCCTGGATGGCCAAACTTACGGAGACCAGGAAGACCTTGACGAGGTGGAGATTGCCCCCCGTTCGGATTATGTTTCCCAGTTGGGGGAGTTAAAGGACGTGTTCATCGCCGTCCGTAAGGAGCTGGATAAGGCTCACGGTCGGAATGCTGTCTACTATAACCAACGCCGGAGGGATATAGCTTATAACGTAGGAGACGTGGTTTGGCGACGTACGCATTTCCGCAGTGACGCCGCCAAGAAGTTTGCCAGCAAATTAGCCCCCAAGTACGAACCGTGTACTGTAACGGAAAAGCGTTCCCGTTTGGTTTACGTTCTGAGGGATGCAAAGGGCAAACTAAGTGTAAGCCACATTAAGGATATAAAAGGGACAGGTTAGATTTTCCCCTGCTTTTCCTTTAGTTCTCCGGATTGTTTAGATTCCAGAGGGACTAGTCAGCTGGTGGGCCAGCGTGAATTTTGTTGTTTCCCAACAAATTTATGCTAGTTTTAAGATTGTACTGTGTACTGGTTCGGGTGGATTAGCCTGGACCAGCCTTCAGCTTATTTATTTAATCAGACCAACACCTGAGATACCACACCCTGTAAACTCATTGAAATCTCTTTATTTTATATCTTGCTTGTTCTACAATCATTTTTTTTTGTACAATAAACTTTGTAAACAGTAACGCTTACTATTATTTGATATCCCCCAGTAAAATTAGTTACAACATATTGACGTAACCTGCCAGACTTGCTTCGCAAACACTTTTCTCCACAGTATGCTAGTAGACAACAAACAAGATGGACAACGATTTTGTAGACTCGGTTAGCCTGTATTATTTGTGTGCATGTAATTATATTTTTTTTTTTGTTATTTTCGGGTTCCATGTACGTAGATAGTTGCCCCTGTAACAACTCTACAAATTCCAGAACGCACTCGCTGCCCCAGTCCATTATATGGCCGCATGCAGTGTAACATGCACACAACCGTCCCGCTCAACAACGCTCGAGCAACTGGACACTGAACAAGTGTGGCAAGGCACGCAAACATTTGAACAAATTCAACTTTGAATGCTTTGATGTGTAGAAAAAGACCGACTCTGGATGGCAAAGTGCAAAGCTTTGTGCAAACGTTGAATACATATGCAAAGTCCAGCGCCACACATTTGTTCAAACATTTGTTCAAATATTTGTTCAAACATTTGAAGCTAAGTCAGGCGCCGGCCTTACCCGGGCGCCACACTTAGTTTCAAAGATTTGCACAAATGTTTGACGACTTTGCAAAGTCATTTGAACACATATTGACGTAACCTGCCAGACTTGCTTCGCAGACACTTTTCTCCACAGTATGCTAGTAGACAACAAACAAGATGGACAACGATTTTGTAGACTCGGTTAGCCTGTATTATTTGTGTGCATGTAATCATATTTTTTTATTTGTTATTTTTCGGGTTCCATGTGCATAGTTGCCCCTGTAACAACTCTACAAATTCCAGAACGCACTCGCTGCCCCAGTCCATTATATGGCCGCATGCAGTGTAACATGCACACAACCGTCCCGCTCAACAACGCTCGAGCAACTGGACACTGAACAAGTGTGGCAAGGCACGCAAACATTTGAACAAATTCAACTTTGAATGCTTTGATGTGTAGAAAAAGACCGACTCCGGATGGCAAAGTGCAAAGCTTTGTGCAAACGTTGAATACATATGCAAAGTCCAGCGCTACACATTTGTTCAAACATTTGTTCAAACATTTGACCCGGGCGCCAGACTTAGTTTCAAAGATTTGCACAAATGTTTGACGACTTTGCAAAGTCATTTGAACACATATTGACGTAACCTGCCAGACTTGCTTCGCAAACACTTTTCTCCACAGTATGCTAGTAGACAACAAACAAGATGGACAACGATTTTGTAGACTCGGTTAGCCTGTATTATTTGTGTGCATGTAATTATATTTTTTTTATTTGTTATTTTTCGGGTTCCATGTACATAGTTGCCCCTGTAACAACTCTGCAAATTCCAGAACGCACTCGCTGCCCCAGTCCATTATATGGCCGCATGCAGTGTAACATGCACACAACCGTCCCGCTCAACAACGCTCGAGCAACTGGACACTGAACAAGTGTGGCAAGCCACGCAAACATTTGCACACATTCAACTTTGAACGCTTTGATGTGTGGAAAAAGACCGACACCGGATGGCAAAGTGCAAAGCTTTGTGCAAACGTTGAATACATATGCAAAGTCCAGCGCCACACATTTGTGCAAACATTTGTTCAAACATTTGAAGCTAAGTCTGGCGCCGGACTGAAGCTAAGTCTAGCGCTGGCTTTAGAGTAATAATAATTCAAATACAAATCAATCAATCAATATATATAAAACTGTTCCGTTACTGACTGAGTGACTGAGGTACTGAGTGACTGAGTGACTGACAGACAACGTACAGCCGTAACTACTGGGCGTAGAGAGCTGAAATTTGGAACATACATTTTTTAGGGGATGTAGGGGTGCACTAAGGAAGAAATTCCCGAAATTCCCACGGGAACGGGAAATATATGACTTTTTAGTTTGTATGAAAAATCTTATTCCTTGAGTGCACCGATGTGAAACTTGGTGTGAAGGTTTTTCAATGTGTGTCTGGTTGTGTTATGAAAGTAGTTCCCGAAATTCCCACGGGAACGAGAAATATATGATGTTTTAGTTTGTATGAAAAAATCCCATCCCTTAAGTGATACGGATGTGATACTTGATATAAAGGTTCCTCAATAAGTGTCTGTTTGTATTATGGAGGGAATTCCCGAAATTCCCACGGGAAGCGGTTGGACTTTTTAGTTTGTATGAAAAATCTTATTCTTTGAGTGTACGGATGTGATACTTGGCATAAAGGTTCTTCAAAGAGTGACTGGTTATGTTACGAAAAAAATTCCCAAAATTCCCACGGGCACGGGAAATATATGATTTTTAGTTTGTTTGAAAAAAAATTATTCCTTGAGTGCATGGGTGTGATACTTGGTATAAAGGTTCTTTCAGGGGGTGTCTGGTTGTGTAGTTTCTTAAATTTCCACGAGGAGGGTAGTTAAGCGCATACGAAGTTGCGGGATAAAGCTAGTTTATAATACAGTGTAAAGCACGCATAACTAAGTGGGGTTAGTAGGCACGGGTGAGAACAACGCTGTACTGTCACCATCGTCATCGAGAGCTCGACATGTATATGACGCCAGGAGCGAATTTCTGTGTTTATTTTGATATTTAACACATTAAAATGGTTAAATGTGCGGTCCAAACGTGTAAAAACGATACCCCGAAACAAACAAAATATAATTTTCATGTAACATTTCATAAACAACTAATAGTTTTAATATATTTCGAACAAAAAATCAATCGCCGAGGAGGTTAAACAGACGCGGGAGGGGAGCGTGAAAATGAAAATGAAAACTTTTTATTCGTAGTAGGTAGGTAATTTTATAAACTTTACGAACGTCAAACGCTGGATGAGGGCGGCGCGGGTCCGGACGACATGACGAATCCTGGGGAAGGCCTCCGTCGAGAAGTTTGCGTCCGCAGGCTCGTGAAGATAATGATCGCCCATTATAATGGGAATATTATCCACCAATGACATGACAACGAAGTCCGCGCTGCTCTGGCGGTCGATGCTGCATACGATACTTGATTGAATTGCAATGCCCCACCGCCCCGTAACCATATTTTCGGTTATTTTGAATTCGGTTGATATTGTTTATAAGTATATTTTGGTGTAGATTGGGATGGGACTTAGTGCCAACGCTGCGTCACGCATTCGAACGCGCGTTTCATACGTAACTGAAACGTCCATAACATACGCTCGTTCGATAAGGACGTTCGGAATGCGCCAAACGCCGCGTATGATACGCGCGTTCGGTACGGACGTGGCCGCACGTGCTCCGAACGCGCGTGCCTATTTAGTCGGCAAAGTGTCACACCGACTGAAACCTTGATTCCACAAACGGACTAACTGGATGTCTTTATTTTTTATTTTTAAACGAAGTTTGGCCATATTATAAGAAATTATATTCCATTGACACGACTGTTCAAGCACACTTATGAAATTGTACTAGCAACGCTGCGTCTCGCGTTCGAACGCGTGTACCGTACGTCTTTACGTACGTCCGTATGATACGGACGTATGGTATGCGCGTTCGAACGCGGAATGCAGCGTTGGCACTTAGTCTGCAATTGTGATTGCTTGCATACCAACATAATTATTGATTTTTCAATACAGAACACTTATTTTCTTGAATCTTTTAATTTGTTATCTATGATTGGCTGATATAAAATTGAAATCACATGATTATTTTTTTTAGTAAAAAGATTAATCGCAAAGATACAGTAACTAATGTATTAGATGTATTAGATGCAGGTGTTATTCGCACTACCATCATATCAAAATACTGTCGTATAATAATGTATTGCACGATTTCGTAAAATTGGTATCATCTGCGCAGCTTATTTATTGTGCCGTCAGTAGGTATTATTGTTGCTTAAGATATTAATTTTTGCCTTGTGTTGAATAGAAATGTTAATCGAAAATATCATCAAATCAACATATGTTTTCAAACTATCTAATTGATGTAAAAAAAAGTAAATTGATAAGAAAATATATATAAATTATTTGCAATTGGTATCTTACTAATATCCGTTTTTAAAATTATTCTGTATGACACACAGTAAGGTCATGCATTCGCAGCGTTATCGATAAAATGATTAACATTTTTGCATAAGATTCACAACCCTATCTGTCATAATATTCATCTGGCTACGCCACGCATTAGGCGAAAAATACTATACGCGCACTCTGTACCTACCTAATATTATTACGCCTCAACTTGTCACCCCAATTGACGCGCCGCCATTTTGCTAAGCGCCTCTTCTGCCATCTGAATGTTGGTCCAATAATTAATACTTTAACGTGGCTGGTTTTATAAATATTTCCTAATATTGAAAACACTACATTATCTCGCCCAGATAAAGTAACATTACTGGAATTCGAACTCGGAATTCGAATTCGCTTTAGTGATTCGTCCCACCACATCAATGTCAAAGGACGAAACACTCAATCAAAAAGAAATATTATTTCTCGTCCTGTGATTCATCCCATTGAGTTTATTGTAGTAAATAATGAGATCAAGTACGGTCAGCAAGCAAACTAATAAGAAAATGAGACAGTCTCTCAAATTCTGATGATTTGTTTCTTTTCTTATGATATTTTTCTTTAACATTTTTGAACTTCGGTATTTTGTTGATTAAATCAAATCTCAAATCTTTCAGTCTACCAACAGTCCCTCAAAATATACTCAGTATAGGCGTTGTAATGTAACGTCTGACACAATCTTATTTTGACAGTTTTGAAAATGTTTATCAAAGACGTTTGAAGCAACACCTGGCTGGCAATCAGGTTTGTCTTCTCTTTTATCCCATTGTTGCTAGTAGTTATGAAAAAAAAAAAGCGGGTAGTCGCGCCATCAATACGCAAATTAAGTGCTCTCTCTATTTTTTATTAAATTTAATATATTTTCTGAGTATTATTGACAAACAAATGTTATAGTTCTTGGCAGAACTCACTAGTACTCACGGACACACCTTTTCCAATCAAAATATCACATATCTACAGAAGCATCTCCAAGAAGTGAAATATGGAAGCACTTGCTAAAATGTTCGAATCACGGTTCAGTGAATATGAGAGCAGGCTGGAGAAAGTTGCTGGAAAATCTCCTGTTCATCCTGACCTGGAGACGCTGTCACAAGATTTTACATCATTTAAGTCCTTGGTTTGGCAGATGTTTAAGCAGTTGAAGTTAGAGATTGAATCTCTTACGCTTGGACAGGATAGACTGGAGACTGCATCCAGAAGGAAGGTCCTTCTATTCCATGGCATCCCTGAGAAACAAAATGAAAAGGTTTTTGATGTGGTTCACCAGATAATAACCGACCAAATGAAGATGTCCAATATTAACAAAGATAACTTACGTGTTTGTCATCGCTTGGGAATGCCATCAACAGGTAAAAATAGGCCTATTCTTGCACGTTTTACGGATGTTGAGATTCGTCACCGCATTTGGGATAGCAAAACAAATCTGAAGGGCACTGGCATCACTGTCTCTGAGTTTCTGACGAAAATAAGACAACAGATCTTTACAACAGCTCGTAAACACTTCGGTATCACTAACTGTTGGACTATGGAAGGTAAAATTTTGATTAATCTTCCCGACAACTCCCGATTAAAGATAGAAACTTTAGGTTCTCTCCAACAAACTATATTGCAGCACCCGGTGGGCTCAGATGCTAGCGCTTCCAAGTCAGCCGCACCAACAGCCAAGAAAACTCGCCGACGTAATTAGTATTGTTATCAAATAAGTTCAAAACTTTGGCTTGTACATCAACCGACAACAACTTATATTAGTTAATTCCTTAGGTAACTCTTTAATTTGCCCGTTTTATACCAATAAATTTGCTTCCTTCTTTTCTGTATTGATGTCGGTATTTCTAAATTTTCCATTTTGTTTTTTACTTAAAATGTCAGTTTGTAGGAATGTAAACAATCTTTGTTTGTATTTTGACATTACGTTGTGTCAGATGTCACTTGACAGTCGCTCAATAGTCGAAGCTGCATTCCGTATTAAGCTTTTAAGTTTACTTTTTTTTTATTATTTGTGTGTATTTACCAATAATGGAAAGTATTGTAATCTTTTGTTTGTGTTTATTAGTTTAATTTCATTTCACTCTTGTCTCTTTATTTGTGAGTAGTGAGTTGTGCAAATTGCCTATTTATTTATATATAGGTATATATTTTGTTACATACTTATTGTATTATATTTAGTATATATTTTAATCTTATTTTAATGAACATATTTAGTGATCTCAACGAGAGTTTCTTCTCTTGCTCATCTTCATGTAGTTTTACAAGTGCAGATAGTCTTCACTCACCACCACTGACATTGCATGACCAACTCTCCTCTTCATATTTAAATCATCCACTTAATTTGAAAATCGCCCACATAAATGCTCAAAGTATACCTAAACACTATTCTGATCTTCTTACTACTTTCAGTGTGAATAATGTAGATGCATTATTTATATCTGAAACGTTTCTCAAGCCTTCTCTCCTCTCCACTCAATACTCCCTTCCAGGGTTTGTTCTTATCCGCAATGACAGAACCGGTAAGGGAGGTGGCGGAGTTGCTATTTACCTTCGTTCTGACATTCCGTACAGAGTTATCAGCGCTTCCCCCTCTCTTTACTCAGAGTCTGCTGAATATTTAGCTATTGAAGTCACTGTGCGTCACACAAAACTGCTGCTTACAGTCTTCTACAGCGCGAACATGTATGTTGATTATTTTGATACTCTTGATAAGCTATTTTATGATTTCTTGCCTTCCTATGATCATGTGCTTATGTTAGGTGACTTCAACACATGTTTAATTAAGAACAACACCCGTTCCCGCAAGCTTGAATCCCTCCTATCCTCTTATAACCTTTCTTTGTTACCCCTATCCCCCACCCATAGTTTTCCAAATTGTGTCCCTTCCTTGATCGACCTTATGATAGTGTCATCTCCTCATAATGTAGCAAATCATGGTCAACTAACAGCACCCTTTTCCTACCATGATCTAATATTCCTATCCTACCGCATCCGCATCCCCAAACGTAAACCACCCACCTCATTCCTTCGTAGTTACAAAAATATCAACCTTGATACTCTGCAACATGATGCTAATGCTATAGACTGGTCACCGGTATTGGGTGGACACAATATTGAAGATAAGGTAAAGGGCTTCAACAAACTGGTTCTGGAACTTTTCGACCGTCATGCTCCAATTAAAAAAATTAAAGTTAAACACAACCCTGCTCCTTGGTTATCAGATTCAATTATAGAAGCTATGTCATTCAGAGATAAGGCGAAAAGACGGTACAAACACTGCCCTTCGGAACGTAATTTGCTCTCTTATAAAAATCTTCGAAATCGTTGCTCTCGCTTGTGTCGTGATGCTAAGAGACGCTACTTCCACGATTCCCTCGTCAACCGTAGCACTGCAGAAGTTTGGAAATTCTTAAAATCCGTAGGTATTAATAAATATAATTCAACGTCATATAATAATTTTGATTTAGATTCTATTAATAATCACTTTAGTAAACCTCCAGTAGCCTTAAGTTCACATCTAAGAGCTGAAACATTACGTAATTTATCGAACATATCTAATTCGCATTCATCCTTTTCTTTCTCGTGCATTACTGAAGACGAAGTAAAAAAGGCTATTCTCTCTATCTCGTCAGTGGCCATTGGTGATGATCAACTGTGCTCTAGGATGATCATTATGATTCTACCCATACTATTGCCCATTCTTACCCACATTTTTAATTACTCGCTTACAACCTGTACGTTCCCAACCTCCTGGAAACGAGCCCACGTAATCCCACTGCCTAAAGTTTCTAATCCTACTTCACTGTCCCATTTTCGTCCAATATCCATACTTTCCTTCCTGTCTAAAGTCCTTGAGCACGTTGTTCATCATCAACTCTCTACTTTCCTGACTACGAATAAAGTCCTCAGTCAATTTCAATCCGGGTTTCGTCCCGGTCACAGCACAGTGTCTGCACTGGTAAATGTGACTGATGATATTCGCTGGGCTATGGAGAATAGGTCCCTTACATTGCTTGTTTTGCTTGACTTCAGTAATGCCTTTAATTCCGTCGATTTTGATATCCTTCTTGCTATATTAAAGTCCATCAATGTATCCTCTTCTGCAGTCGCTTGGTTTAATTCCTATCTTCGGGGTCGGTCTCAGCGGGTTCGCCTTGATGAGTCTTACTCTGAGTGGTGTGACCTAACTGCGGGCGTACCCCAAGGTGGCGTGCTCTCTCCATTACTTTTCTCTGTATTTATTAATACCATTACCACAGTTTTATCCAGTAAATTTCATCTATATGCCGATGACTTGCAAATTTATCACCACTTCACAGTTTCCAATGCTAATACTGCTATTGCTAGGATCAACGATGATCTTTCCCGCATAAGCGAATGGGCTAAATCGTATGGATTATGTGTAAATCCTTCCAAGTCTCAGGCTATGATTATAGGCAGTCGACACATGCGCAGCAGTATTGATTTTAAAAATTTGCCTCCAATTATGTTCGACACCACACCCATCCTACTTACTGATACGGCAAAGAACTTGGGCATAATAATAAATGCTAATCTTACGTGGAGTGATAACGTGAATAATATCAGTCGAAAAGTACATCACTCTTTTCATATGCTAAAGTGTCTCCAAAACTTTTTACCTTTAAAGACGAAAATCTCTTTGGCACAAACACTTATCCAACCCATCATCGACTACGCAGATGTTTGTTACTTAGATGCCACAGAAGAGGTGTTAAATAAATTGGAACGTCTACAGAATTTGTGTATTCGCTTCATTTTCGGTTTGAAAAAGTTCGACCATGTTACAGAATATCGCAAAAAACTACAATGGCTCCCGATCCGTCTACGTAGAAATACCCGTATCCTCTGTCTCCTTTTTAATGTTCTGTTTAACCCTTCCTCTCCTCTTTATTTATGTGAGCGGTTTGCCTTTACTAATCCTGTAGATGCGCTTTGTAGAGCACATAAGCGTACACTCCTACAAATGAAGTCCCATAGAACCGATTTCTTTGCATACTCATTCACTGTCCATGCTGTCAGATTGTGGAACTCCTTACCGTACAAAATTCGTGAGTCGAAATCACTATATATTTTCAAAAAAAGAGTTAGAGAACATTATCTTTCTCTAACTTAGGTTTTTAAATCGTATAATTATATATTTTTATATTATAGATCGTTCATTGATAATATTTCAACACTAGTTCATACATATATATTTTATGTATTTATATATTTAATTGTATTTATGTATTTAGTATGTAGTGTATGTAATGTATATTTATTTGCTTGTAAGTAAGTTGTACGCACTTAATTTGTTCTTTTTAATCTCATTTTCCAGCCTCAGGCTTGCTGGTAGAAATTTCTTATAGAAATAAGCTTTGCCTTTGTACTTTTTTTTTTTTAATTTATATGTTTCTTTAATTAAGTTTCTATGTGTGTACATAAATTATTAAATAAAATAAAATAAAAATAAGATTGCGTTACATTTTTTTCTAAGTCACCGCCAAAAGATTGAACAATCTTTATTTTGCCTTTTTTATCATATTTATAGCCACTACGTATAAGAAGAGAGTGTAATGAAATCAAATCCAATTTGTTGTTTATGTGATGTAGATGATTGCTGTTGTGACATTATTGTCCCTACAAAGTAAAAAATAAGCTAATTACAAAAGTACCAACAGGAAAAAATCCAATTATTTTTTAAAACAAAATGGCTACTTACACTTTCTAGGTATTTTGGCATGATGTTAATTCAAAGTAATTTGGCTCAAACAACGGCTTTTCTTTAGTATTAGTTTTATCATTGCATATTTATTTCAAACCTTAGTAAAACTTGATGTTTTTGACATTAATATTTTTTTTGTGATTTTTCTATTAAATAAATTTGTTATAAATTCGCACAAATTAAAATCATACTTTAGTTAAATACAATATTATATTTGTACTGTTAAGTTGTAAGATATAAGAAAGTATTAAGTGAAACCAAGAACGTTTCATTTTATAGTACCTATTTATTTTAATAAATGGTATTAAATTAAATATATAAATAAAATTGGTTTACAGTTTACTTACCTTTTCAAAAAGGAATCATGAAGACAAACAGAATAATTATATAAACCACTTATCACATAGCTCAATTCTCCGTTGACTTTAATTATTTGCAATTAAACAACAAGTAAACGTGCGTGACAAATGCTCACAACAAAATGTAAACTTTATGCAGTGGGAATGGAAATAAGGATATTTTAGTGCTTTCTTGTTGCACTTGCAGAGATCGTTTCACAACAACAAAGCTCGCGCTTGTTCGCTCGATAGCCTGATGCAGTTGAACTTAAGTGGAAGTGAGACAGCGAATCGCGAAGTTCCGCAACGTTGCAGTCATGCTTATTCTTTGAAAGCAACCTGCCGTCTTTTTATTTTGTTTGATTTTGTAAAGCTAAATAAATTATTGTTTTTTTTATTAGTTTGCTTGCTGACCGTACTTGATCTCATTATTTACATGGGGCGAATCACAGAACAAGAAATAATATTTTTTTTGAATTCAGTGTTTCGTCCTTATGGGAAAATGATGTGGTGGGACGAATCACTGAAGTAGTCCTTTTTTCGATAAGTCATTTACCCATAAATGTCAGTATTTAAAAAACCTCTGATTTGAAATACCTTTAGATACAATGCATAAAATATGATCTTCGATGTGTAAGTCAATTAATATATTACAGTTATAATATTAGTTTGTCAAATATGTGGCTCTTAATAAGACAACTCTAAATCATTAAACACATTGTATGTAGAATTATAGACTTTGTGGAAGTTTCTCTTTTATGTTTTAGGTATATACTTTTGTCTGTGAATTTTGTGTAACTATATCAATATTGTATGTCAGATTGTAAATCCTGGTTGTAAAAGCTTCTCCTTTACGCTACCTAATTTTCTATCCTGTTATATAATCGCGGGAACCTTTAATTGGCTCTCCATAGTTTATATTAAACAGTATATAATTTTGTAACAAAGCTGTTGGTTCTCCAAAAACATAAATAAATAAATCAATATATAACTTGAGATTTAATTACTTTGACAACTAAAATATAGGTCTGAAATAATAATCAAGCACTGGCTACACTGTTGAAAGTAAAACTTGCAACACAAGTGACCTTGCTAGTTCACAATAATGTACTCGGCCACGACTAGAGCTTCAAACTAGGTTTGGCTTATGTTGACACTATAATCTTCTATATATATATAAAAGAAAGTCGTGTTTGTTACAACACTTATAACTCGAGAACGGCTGAACCGATTGCCATGGTTTTTGATTTGTTGGATTTGTTTACATCACGAATAGCAGAATACATCTTAAAAACAATGAAAACTCGATATGTGTAATGAATACTTAATAATTTCAATACATGCAGATTTGTTTATTACATGTCAAACATTTGTTGTCCAAATGGTTGACATGTACAAAAGGTACTGTTATATTTGTTTGTTTTAGACATTAATTTTCGAAAATAGAACGAGAAATTGCACGAGAACAGCGCCGCGTTAGTATGGAGCAAAGAAGGGCCTTAATTCGTGCTTCTCAAACACAAGAGCAAAGAGAGGCAGCCCGTGAAACAGCTAGGTTAGAAACGAGAAATCGTCGAGCTTATCGTACAGATGAACAGAGGAATAATCTTCGAAGTGCAAGAAGAAATGTTTCCAGTATTGATTTGAATCGAGCAGCGTTTCTGTATGATTGCACCATCGACTACAGCTTGCATCGTTTAGTTTGCATTGGTCCAATGGACGATGTTTGCCTGCATTGTGGAGCGTTTAAGTTTGCTGGTGAAACGCCTGGTTTGTGCTGCCTTAGTGGTAAAGTGAAATTGCCATTATTGGTCCCGCCACCAGAGCCATTGTGCTCCCTGCTTTATGGCGAAACACTAGAATCACGACATTTTTTAGCGAACACTCAAAAATACAATGTCTGTTTCCAAATGACTTCATTTGGGGCGGAAATTATCGAAGAACACGGATATAATCCGACATTTAAGGTAATTTACGTTAAAAACTTTATTTTCTATCATTGTAAAAAAAAACTGGAATGTAGTTTGTTAGATTTCTGTATTTATCTCTGAAATAAAAATGGCATGATATTATTTGAAAAAAAAAGTGTTTTGACTTTACAGATTTGCCATCGCATTGGATCATTGCAACCTATAGAAGATGCACAGCATAAATTCTTGCAAATATACTTCATGGGCAATATGGAAGAACAACTGGACCGGCGTCAAGGGATCAACACAGCTACGAAAAGAGCAATTCTCCAAGATCTGCAGCAAATGCTTCATGAACATCATGCATTGGTCAGGCTGTTCAAGACTGCTTTAGAGCGCATGCCAAGTGATGACTATAAAGTTGTTATCAGAGCAGATAAAAGACCAGCTGGAACACATGAACGCACATTTAATGCTCCAACAATCGATGAAGTGGCAATCCTGATTGTTGGTGAAAACTTGGAAACACGTGATATTGTACTTACACGACGCAATACTGGGCAACTACAAAGAATATGTGAAACACACCGTTCATATGACGCGTTACAATACCCACTGATGTTTTGGCAAGGAGACGATGGATATCACTTTAATATCAAAATGATTAATCCATTGAATGGTAAGATTAATATTGTTGTTTTCATTTTGACTTGATAAACATTTTATTCTGTTTGCTTTTAGTACTCAAAAAAATTTGGGATTTCTAATTTAGTAGAGAGTAGCTGTAAGAGTCGTTAACCTATTACGGGTTCTAAAGTACAATTTTTACTGCATTTGTTTCAGGTGAGGAAACTACCAAGAAGGTTAGTTCGATGAATTATTACGCATATCGTTTGATGATTCGTGAAAATTCTGACAATTATTTGTTGCGATTTCGTCGACTGTTTCAACAATATTGCGTTGACATGTACGTTAAAATCGAAACGGAGCGCCTGACTTTCATTCGGTTGAATCAAGCTAAATTGCGTTCGGAAGAGTATATCCATTTACGCGATGCAATTAACACAGAAGGAGATTCAGAAAATGTTGGTCGATTGACTATTTTACCGGCGACATACATAGGTAGCCCGCGTCATTTGCATGAATATGCGCAAGATGCAATGACATATGTTCGTCATTATGGTCGGCCAGATCTATTCATTACATTTACATGTAATCCGAAATGGATAGACATTATTCAATTGCTGCTTCCCGGACAAACATCAAGTGATCGACACGACATCACCGCACGTGTATTCAGGCAAAAAATTCGGTCACTAATGAATTACATTGTTAAGCAACACGTCTTTGGGAATACTCGATGCTGGATGTATTCAATCGAATGGCAAAAACGAGGTCTACCGCATGCTCACATTCTGATTTGGTTAGTCGAAAGAATTCGGCCAGATCAAATAGATGACATCATATGTGCGGAAATTCCTGCTCCTGAAACCGATCCAGACCTACATGATGTTGTAGTCACAAATATGATTCATGGCCCGTGTGGCACTATCAACCAACAATCACCGTGCATGGTCGACGGCAAGTGTTCCAAACGGTATCCACGAAAATTGACGGCAGAAACCATTACAGGCAACGATGGTTATCCATTGTATCGGCGTCGATCGCCTGATGATAATGGTAGAACTATCACAACTAAAGTGAAAGGAAATGATTTCGTAGTTGACAACAGTTGGATTGTTCCATATTCGCCACTTCTTTCCAAAACATTCAAAGCACATTGTAATGTTGAGTATTGCAATTCGGTCAAGTCAATTAAATACATTTGCAAATATGTCACGAAAGGGAGCGACATGGCGGTTTTTGGTATCCAAACATCCAATACCAACGATGAAATCACGCGCTATCAGGTTGGTAGATATGTGAACTGCAATGAAGCAATTTGGCGTATATTTTCATTCCCTATTCACGAACGTCATCCCACTGTTTTACATTTGGGGGTGCATCTAGAGAACGGTCAGAGAGTATATTTCACAGCGTCGAATGCTGCTCAACGTGCCCAAACACCTCCAGCGACAACACTGACCAGTTTCTTTGCGATTTGTCAAAGCGATCCGTTCGCACGAACTTTGCTTTACTCAGAAATGCCACGTTATTACACTTGGAATGCTACATCGAAGAAATTTCAACGTAGGAAGCAAGGCGATGCAGTTCCTGGTCATCCAGATATGCGTTCTACTGATGCTCTTGGTCGTATTTACACAGTTCATCCGAAGAATGATGAATGTTTCTATTTACGGTTGTTGCTGGTACATGTTCGAGGGCCAACATCATTTGAATCACTACGAACTGTTAATGGTATCGTGTGCCCCACATTTCGTGCAGCATGTCAAGAGCAAAATTTGCTTGAAAATGATACTCATTGGGACACGACAATCGCTGAAGCAATTATTTCTGCATCTCCAAGTCAGATACGCACATTATTTGCTATCATCATTTCAACATGCTTCCCATCAAACCCACGTGACCTGTGGAACAAATACAAAGATAACATGTCAGAAGATATTTTACATCGAATTCGCGTCAGCTCAAGAAATTCCGATCTTGAGGTGAATGAGGAGATCCATAACCAGACTTTGCTCTTGATCGAAGATATGTGTTACCTCATGTGCGGCAGTTTGTTAGATAGTTTAGGAATGCCAGCGCCAGATCGCGGAATGAATGACGCATTTAATAGAGAATTGGAACGTGAACGTGAATATGATCCACATGAACTAATCCAATCAGTTCAAACGAATGTACCTCTGTTGAACCCTAAGCAGAGGGAAGTCTATGATACACTGATTAATGCAATTGATGATGGAAATGGCGGCTTATTTTTTTTGGATGCCCCCGGTGGAACTGGGAAGACATTCCTCATGTCATTGATTTTGGCCACTGTACGTGCGAGATCCGAAATTGCAATAGCAATTGCTTCTTCTGGAATAGCGGCCACATTGTTAGACGGATGCCGTACGGCTCACTCAGCGTTAAAATTACCATTAAACCTTCAAACTACAGAACAACCGACATGTAACATTTCGAAACACTCCGCAATGGCCAAAATTTTAGTAGCATCAAAAATAATCATATGGGACGAATGCACAATGGCGCACAAACGCGCATTGGAAGCACTAGACCGAACATTAAAAGATCTACGCAATGACTCGAGATGTTTTGGTGGTGCAATGATTTTATTATCTGGCGATTTCCGACAAACACTACCAGTCATTCCAAGATCTACTGCTGCCGACGAAATAAACGCTTGCCTCAAAGCATCAAATCTGTGGCAATATGTAAAGAAACTTCAACTGACTGTAAATATGAGAGTTGCATTGTTGAACGATCTATCTGCTGATGATTTTTCGAAGCAATTACTGACTATCGGTAATGGCCGCGTTCCTGTTGACAAATCGAGCGGTTTGATTTTATTTCCTCCAAATTTTTGCAATTTCGTATCATCAAAAGACGAACTTATCAACAAAGTATTCCCGGATATCATTGCTAACCACAAAAATACTGAATGGTTAAGTGAGCGAGCCATTTTAGCCGCTAAAAATAAAGATGTAGATGACCTCAATTTTATAATTCAAAATCAAATCGTAGGTACTCTGTATTCATTCAAATCTATCGACTGTGTAACAAACGAAGAAGAAGCCACTAATTATCCAACTGAATTTTTAAACTCCTTGGATGTGCCTGGTTTACCACCGCACAATTTAAAACTTAAAGTTGGCTCGGTAGTCATCATGCTTAGAAATTTAAACCAACCAAAACTGTGTAATGGAACGCGTTTGGTGATAAGAAAACTGATGAGCAATGTGATTCACGCGTCGATACTTAAAGGAAAATTTAAAGATGAGGAAGTTCTTATTCCAAGGATTCCAATGATCCCAACGGATATGCCCTTTGAGTTTAAACGAATTCAATTCCCGATTCGTCTTGCCTTCGCCATGACGATCAACAAATCACAGGGCCAATCCTTTACTATTTGTGGCCTCAATCTAGAAAATGCATGTTTTTCTCATGGTCAATTGTACGTGGCATGCTCACGTGTCGGCAAACCATCCGCTTTATTTGTTCTTGCGCCTGACCAAAAAACAAAGAATGTCGTTTACCACAAAGTGCTTGAATGAAAATCCTATTAATGAATTAATCCAAGTTATATTTTTTTTCCAATCTGCACAACATAATTTTCAATAATTTTTTTCTGACATGAGTTTGAAGTACTTAATTTTTTATTTTTATTTTTATTCTCATTCTGTATGTATGTTTTCATCATCATTCATCATAATAAAATACTTTTTTGTTTCTATCTATATAAATATATTATTTTGTATCATTGTTTTACTTTCATCAAAGCCTAAATTAGTTCAGCTAAAAAGTAACACGACATTCATTGACTGTTAGGCGGTACGAAGTTCGCCGGGTCAGCTAGTTTATATATATAACATACATAACGTCACGCACGACTGTATCCCTTATGTGGTAGGCAGAACACCAGAGGCTATAAGAACATCTGATGTCACGTTTGACAAAGGAGGTAAATATAATAAAGATGAGGAAAGAGACTATTGTAGTGACAGGGTATCAACCTATCAACCAAGAAAACGCCAATAAAACCTTTGTCCCTTAACTTTTACAGAATGCCCGGGAAGAGAAGCAGCTGGCACATTCTACTCTAATTAATTTACTTGCCCATTAACCTTCATAATAATATCTACATTTTACCTGCTAACTATGAATGAATCCAAAGCTGTCATCATTCATATTTTAACAGGTTTGACCAGGTACATCAGATTACTAACAAAATAAAAGTTAACCTTGAGTACATTCACATAAAAACCCTGCAAGTGATACTCGTACAACAAGTTAAAATGCGTTAAAAAATACCAAACATTTTGGTTCCAAAATTGCTTTAAAAAAATTTCCAGCAAAATATTGCCATTTTTTTCCAAAACATTATTTTCATAATTTTGTATAAAATAAATGAGGTTTTGAAAAATAAAATGTTTGTAAGAAATAATCAAAATAAATTTATTTAATTTGGCTATTTTTAGTTCAAAGTCTATATGTAGTCTTTACTATTCCTCCGGTTGATCACGGGGTTTGGAAAATAAGCTGATTATTTTTTAGATCTGGAGTACCGTTCATGAGATATTTGCATCTTTATTGTTACTTACAAGTCAAGTGCTATACCTAATAATAATCTTTAATAAATCTTTATTGAAAACTATACTTACAATTTCTTTTGTACACAAGAAATACACAAAATTTCAATGCAATGACCAATTTAAAAAATTTCAAGGCAAGGACCAACTTGCAAAATTTAATAGTCCTATGTTTTTATTTCTTCTGTAATCCTTATGGGTACTAGAATACCTGCGTGACGGTGTTGTATAGGGTTGGCGGGACACCCTGTATATGAATTTCTTAGTGTAAAGTGAATTCGATTCATTAATGCAGTATGTGATCGCATATTTAATCGGTGGAAGACGGTCTAACTTTGTAAATGTACCGACAGGCGTCCCACAGGGCTCATTACTCGGACTTTTATTTTACATAGAGTACCTATTTAACATCAACTACTGTTTTAAATATTACAGATTCTGCTCTACGCAGATGACGCTAAAATATACTGCCGAGTAAAGACTAATATTGATTGTCAGAAGCTGCAGGAAGACTTGAGCCGCCTGTCATCATACTGCGCAGAAAGCAAAATAACGCCGCTAAGTGTGTTAATAGAACTTTTACACAACGTGAATCCACAATGCATTTTAATTATAAAATTAATGGTAACATGATGAGTGAGAATATGCAAATGAAAGACTCAGGCATTCTTTTTGACTTAAAACTTACATTTTTGTTACACATTAACAACTGATTAACTACATTATTAATAAAGCTTTTAAAAATTTATATTTCATATGTATATTTCATGTACGTAGTCGTACTCTCTCCCCCTTTTGTATATACATATGAAATATGTACATAGTAACGAATATACATGAAATATTTCATATGTACATAGTAACGAATTTTTTTACTGATTTTTCATGCATTGAAGTTGTTTGCGCCGTAGATCGCCATTCGCGAGGTTCTACATCATTCACTCATTCTCCTCATTGTCTCCCTCATTCCCCTATCCTTTTCCCAAGTGTGAGCGAGACAACGACTCGGACGCAGCGCTGACAGCTGTGACAGCCTCATTCGAGCAAGACTACATTCGAAATCATCGTCTCGTGCTGCAGACCCGCGAAGTGCAGTGAAATACATTTTTATTGGACACAAACCCAAACTTTAGTGCTGTTAAAAAACACACACTCT
Organism: Stenoptilia bipunctidactyla; assembly: GCA_944452665.1. Lineage (NCBI taxonomy): Eukaryota > Metazoa > Arthropoda > Insecta > Lepidoptera > Pterophoridae > Stenoptilia > Stenoptilia bipunctidactyla. Next base: position 16,507,163 of record OX101750.1, read on the forward strand.
CTCCCCCTTTTGTTGTCGCTAATATTCCATAATCTCCTAATATCCTATCCCCTTCGCTACCTCACCAAAAGTCCTATATGTCACATATGTATAGAATAGAATTCAATTATTTGCTGAATATGGTTCAATATCTTAAAATTAGGTACATCATACTCACCCGCTGGCAGAAGTGTGCTCTCATAAAATTTATAAAATTAAAAACATAGAAAATTATCAATTTCATAACAATTAAATTAAAAATATTAACATAAATAGTTAAACAGCTCTACTTAAAATTTATTAAATGTCAGTTTTTGTAAGTATTGAGGAAGATTTTTTTAAATATCCTAATAACCACACAGGATACATTTTTAGAGTAAAGTCCCAACCTCTGTGTGGGTATAAACAAATTTAAATTTGTGACGTCCTTTGGCATTTCTCATTTGTAATAAAAATCATTGAGTTGTGGCGCACAAACATACACATTTCAAAAATGTACAGACAGGCAACTGTTCAATTTAATTTTTTTTTTGAATAATGGCGGATACATTTTTTTTGTGCTCTGAAAATATTGATAATGTCAGTTGAATTTTCCTACAATATTATACCACACCTTAGAATAGAAGAGATATATTCATGATACGGCAAAAGAGCTGTATGTAAGAAGCATTTAAGAGTATCGTGCCTTAGTTTGGAACCCGCCATACATGACATATGAGCATGACGTTGGGCGTCTACAAATAAATTTTTAAAACATCTTAATTACCGTTCAGTAGCTAGAAACGACGATTATACCGCACCATGTAGACCGCATGGGCTGCTGCAACTGCGTGACAAGTGCTGCATGCGGGATATGCTGGCTCCTCGTGACATTTGCTCGGGTAAACTTGATAGTACGGAACTCTCAAATAGAATATTAAATGTAATGTGCCTTCCAAACGTACAGTTAAGTACAAAAGTTGATTAACACAAAATTTTCAAAGTCGTTTTTTACCATATTATGTCCATATAATTACTAATATTGACTAACTTCTAGGTACGTTTTATTATTACAACTATACTTAGAAGTTAATGAACTATACATAAAAGTTAATGAATATAAGTCGTTATTTAGGCACAATATGGTGAAAAATGACTTTGAAAATTTCAATGTGTTTATCAACTTTTGTAGCTGACTGTAAATACAATACATACTTAGTTTTTTTCCGTTGAATGAGTGCGACAAATAATATTATATTTGTAATGGTGCGCACAAATTACTCACTCAATGACAGTATGGCCAGACTTACAATAAACTCTTTTCCTATGTCGATATTACAGGGTGGGATTTTTGAATGCCTGGAGGGAAAGTACTCTAAATAATAGAGATAGTAAATTTTACTCCAAAGAAACATTCCTTTATTTTGGAAAGGAAATAAAAGTGCATTCAAAGATTTTCGAAAATTTGCTCGCTTCACCCGGGAATCGAACCGACTAAAATCTGTAAAAATGACATTTATTTATTTATTTATTCTTCATTGTACACATGGAGTAAGACATAACTTTATTAAAAATATAATAGGTACAGTGCACAATAGGCGGCCTTATCATCTACAGACAATCTCTTCCAGACAACCCTGGGTTGTGTTAAAGGATAATTTAAAGTGACATAATTTAAAAGATACATTTTAGAACTTAAAAACTAAAGAACTAAATACATATAAATAATATATTAATACATATTATAGGTGCATAAACACTATAGACATAAAAAACCAATAAATATATTATAAATAAACATACACACAAATACATACATACATACATATAAGTATACTAAATAGTATATACTATGATATAATAATAATTAATAGATTACTATGTCATAGATTTTCCAAGAAAGTGTGTTTTAACCAGTCTTTTGAATATGTTAATTGTTTGAGCCTGTTTGATCGCAAGAGGCAGTTCATTCCACAGTGACACGGCTGAAACCGTGAAGGATTTTTTATAAAATTCGGTTTTATGTAGAGGTGTGGCTAGCATAAAGTTATTGGTGGATCGTAATTGTCTATCGTGGTGTGTGTGGCGATATTCAAATCTTGCTTTTAAGTAGTTTGGTGCGGAAGGATTGAACAGCGTGCGATATAAAAGACAGAGAAGGTGAGTATTCCGGCGAAAACGAATTGGAAGCCAATTGAGCTTAGTGCGATATTCAGAAACGTGGTCGTATTTACGTAAATTAAATATGAACCTTATGCATAGATTTTGAAGCCGCTCAAGTTTATTAAGTAGATCTTCCGTAATATCAAGATAGCAAGTGTCTGCGTAGTCAAGGATAGGAAACAATAAGGATTTTGCAATAGAAATTTTGGTGAAAGTTGGTAGGAGATTGCGCAATCGTTTTAGAGAAAAAGTTGCTGCAAACATCTTCCTGCTCACTGCATCAATTTGGTTTTTCCAGGTTAGATTGCTGTCAAAGAATATTCCAAGGTTTTTCACCGATTTACTAAAATCCACTTTGACATCATTTACCATAATATGCGGGCATAATGTCCAGTCAATTTGCTTCGTTATTTTCGGGCTTCCAATTATGATTGCTTGGGTTTTAGCCGGGTTAACAGTCAAACCGTGGCTGTCGCTCCAGGACGAGATTTTAGCGAGATCATGATTGATAGTCGTTATCGCTTGTGGTAGGTTTTCAAGTGTGGTCTGTATGTATATTTGGAGATCGTCTGCATACATATGGTAGGAAGAAGATAAATTACTAGTTATAGAATTGATAAAAATAGAAAAAAGGAGTGGAGACAACACGCCACCTTGAGGGACGCCAGCTTCATTGTTACACCAAGCAGAAATAGTGTCTCCAACTACGATACGTTGCCGACGCCCACACAAGTAAGAATGAAACCAGTCAATAACTGATGGAGATATGTTAAGAGACCTAAGCAATTTTAACAGTATGGAAAAGTCAACGGTGTTGAAAGCATTGCTAAAATCAAGCAGGGTTAATACTGTTAATTGCTTAGATTCCATAGCCATGCGAATATCATCCGTTATCTTCACCAGTGCCGTAACTGTACTATGTCCAGTTTTAAAGCCGGATTGAAGTGGGTTAAGTAAGTTATTTTTTATAAGAAAGGAGTTTAATTGGAAATGGACAAGGCGTTCTAAGACTTTCGACAGGAATGGCAGGATAGAAATAGGTCGGAAGTCTTGTGGCATAGTAGGTATAGGAGTTTTGGGCAGAGGTATAATATTTGCTTCCTTCCAAGCAGTTGGAAATTTATTGGATGATATAGAGTTATTTAGGATCTGCGTAATGATAGGGAGGAGAAAGTCAAGCAAAATGAGGACCATTTTGCGGCTAATAAGGTCAGACCCGACTGCATTAGATGAAATAGATTTTATAGCTCTCTTAACATCACATTCAGTAAATTGAGTAAAATTAAAGGATTCATAAGAAGGTGTGGGCAAAGATGAAAGCTGATTCAGGGTTTTGGCTTTGATAAAGGCATCAAAAGCACCTGGAGTTGCAAAATGTGAATTAAGTGAATTAAAATCTAAATGATCAGGAAGCTTTGCAGTTTTGTTTTTGCCAACACCTATACTCTTTAGAAAATTCCAGACTTTTGCTGGATTTCCATCTGAAACGGATTTATGGATATGGCGTCGTTGTGCATCCCTACACATAGTATTGCAGCGATTTCGTAACAGACAATATTTCTCGTGATTTTCATCGGTGGGGTTGTGTTTATATTTAACACGAGCACGATTACGTTTCTTCATCATCGATTTTATTTGGTCATCTAGCCATGGAGCAGGAAGATGTTTCATTTTCACCGGTCGAACTGGGGCATGACGGTCATAAAGCTGCAAGAGCAGGGAGTTAAACATTTCTATTTGCAAATCAGGTGTGTCAGCATTTAGGACCTCAGACCAGTTGACTTCGTGTGCGTCATTAAGCAAGTTTTCTAAATTAATTCCATCGAAATTTCTTTGCATCAGGATTTGAGGCTTAGCTTTGGAGGGTTTGATTTTGTAAGATAGAAATATCAGGTTATGATATGAAAAAGCATCAGCCTCGATTTGTCCATGATGTACTACATGGTCAAGTGAGGATACAATTATTAGGTCTAGTAGGGACGGAACAGAGTTAGGAAAAAAATGAGTTGCAGAAGATGGCAAAATATTAAGGTTGCATGCATTGACTGAAGAATTTAGTTTTTTCGCCCGGGAATCTTTTTTTAAAAGGCATGTATTGAAGTCACCCATTATAATTGTGTGGCTATAGAGGGGTACCAAATCCTCTAGCAGCTTTTCAAAAATCGGGAAATAGTTTGCTGTAGGAGAAGGGCTGTAGACAACTCCTAGAAGGACTTTGGTAGTACCCATCGCGACCTCAATAAATAGGTATTCTATGGGATTAGTGTCGCTTAAAGGGTGTGTTGAACTTTTGACTATTTTAAAAGCCATATTAGAACGAAGATAGATAGCAACCCCGCCACCTGTGCGATCAGTACGATCATTGCGTATCATTTGAAAACCTGGTAAGGCGTATGAAATGGAAGGCAAGCAGGGTTTCATCCACGTTTCGGATATTAAAATTGCATGAACATTCTTACAGTCAAATGATGCCAGCATATCTGAGTAATGAGCCGGGATACTCTGGGCGTTAATATGAAGGACGTTGAAATTTTTCAGTAAACCTGAGAATTGAGAATCTATATTGGTAGATAATGGCAAGAAAGAACTTTGATAGCTATCGGAGCTGTCCAATCCATGAGACGAACAAGATAAAAAGTCATAAAACTGGTTAGGATCATCGCTACTATTAGTGCAAGACATATTATTGTATAATATACTATTAATTATAAACTACTTATACAGTATAATACTAATTAACTTTATATAAATATATATATGAATAAAATTTTAACTCTTAATTTACTATAATTTAACCTACCAGCTATAATTAGGTATAACAGTAAATGCAATATAAAAAGTAAGATAAGAAAAGTGTTTTACAAATGCACATTCAAAGAAAACAGACTATATGAACGCACTCAATAACCAACTGTCAGTGCTCACAGTGTAAGTCACTGTCAGGTCAGTGATAGTCTGTCAGTGACAGCTATGACAAACAAAAACAATATAAAAAAAAAACTACAAAATTTATAAACAAACATGAGGGTGAACAATAAATTACGTTTAAACAAAATAATAGATTATATGAAATAGCTACGAACCATAATTGGAAACTAATGTCTACTTCCGTAAGCCTCTTCGCTTCGTCGCAGCCACTGTTTTTGTCGTTGGTTGATTTTGTATAGCTGGGCTGCTCGTAGGAGATGAAATTGGCATATTAGCTGCTATGGTATCTAAATCAGCCTTGGTTACAATCTGGTGGCGAACATCGTTGGCTCCCAGCACATACACACATCCGCCGCGGGTCCAGCATTTTGATATGCCAAAGCGCTTGCGGGCTTCAATAAAGATATTATGCCGCACTGCTGTTAGGAATTCCGACAAAGTGATTCGGGAGGCTTTCAGTGAAGTTTTGCTTGACCACACCCGGTCCCGGACTGTAAGGTCTTTAAATTTGACAAGCAGAGGTCTCGTTTTACCTTCTTTGGCCTTGCCTAGACGATGGCAGCGGGCTATGTTGCTTTCCGAGATATTATCAAGCTTCATTTTGCCCTGAAAGACTTGTGAAGCAGCAGAAGCAGGTTCTTCTTTACTGTCTTCGGGTACACCATGGATCAGCAGAATCTTTCTACGCTGCTGCATTTCCAGCCTATCACAGTTTGTGGCCAAGAAGTCGAGTTGCTGCTGAAGAAGTGTTAGTGAAGCCAAAATGAAAGTCTTGAACTCCTGAAACTCCATGTATAGATTGGATGATGTCGCTGAAGAAGTAGCTTTGTTTGTGAAAGCATCTTTTTCAAATTTTGAGAGTCTGGCCAAGTACATTTCTTGCATTTCCACAAATGTTTGTTTTACGGAATCCATTGTTTGTTGAGTGGTGATTGTTTCTTATATTAATGGAGATTTTGTAAAGGATGGTGAGAGTTTAATTGCTGGTAGGTTTAAGGATTAACTGGACATTTAAGTGTACATATGTAATATAAAAAAATGCAGAGTTTACTATTATTAATAAATAAAAAGTTAAGAGCTGCAAAATAAATGTTGTGATTTTATGACTACCCCCCAGCAAAAAAAAAGCATTCTCTAATTTTATTGAATTGATCGTTAGGGTCAAGCACAGCAATGAAATCTCTCTAACACACTAGGTTAATTTAATGAAATAAAAATATTAAATCTTCATTTTTAGATTTTAGTCGGTTCGATTCCTGGGTGAAGCAAGCAAATTTGTGAAAAACCTTTGAATGCATTTTTATTTCTTTTCCAAAATAAAGTAATGTGTCTTCAGAGTAAAATTTGCTATCTCTATTATTTAGAATACCTTCCCTCCATGGGCATTAAAAAATTCCACCCTGTATGCGATTTAAATCAAAGCTGTCTTTTAAATCCGCCATGCAAAAGCAGATACTGGGTCAATATGAAAAGTGCTTTACTTAAACTTAAGACAATATTATCTTACAATATTAAATTAAGTTTATTTATTTATTTAAGTTTCTTGGGCCGATTTTTAACTGCCGAATAAAGTATTACCCGGTGAAATAAAATGGTTTCTTTATTACTATGGACAAATTTTTCAATGGTCGGTTGATCGACAGACAGCTGTTATATGTCAGATAGGATTTATTTCAATTTTTTTATTGTCGGATACACAAAGCAGATACATAGTAGAGCTGCTGTAAGCAAAGTTGCACAGCTTCAATTTGTGTTGTCCTGACGTCACAGCCTTTAGTACAAGCTATTCCTCGCTAGAGGCACTGGCGTCAGTTCGTCGCTGACTTTTGTGAAGTATGTACACGCGTAGATATTTAAAAAAAATTAAATCCTCCATTGTTTCTCGATGTAAAATTTAGTTTTTTATACTTTTATGAAGGAATTACATTGACAATCCAAATAAAATTAACTTACCACGAAGATAATTTCATTCATAATTATTTTTTTACAAATTGTTTGTTTTCCAATTATTTGTGTCCAAAATTCCAGATTGTTATTTGTTGCCTAGGTGATTTTTATGCCGCGAAAAAAGGTCGCGCTATCTAGCGTCAAGTAGAAATACTTTTATTTCGCGGTTTTTTCTGACAGATTTGGAATATGAAATTTCGTTAAAAAACTAGAGCCACCTAGTAAAGCATAGCTGAACTTTTTTGATGATCATGTGAATATTTTAACCTTATGTTTCAACCGGTTTTTACTACTCGCTACTAGGTGACTAATGCCATCGCCTGTTTGGCTATGATTGGCCATAACTAGTGATGGGTCAGGGGCATAAACAAATATGGACACAATGGGCATAAACTAGGCATATTGGGCATAAATGAGTTTACGTCCAAATAAATGCCCGATCACGAGGCACAAAAACAAACAACTTAATTTAAAAAAAAATTAAGTAGGAACTTGAATAAAAATAAAACTTAAGTATTTTGTAAATCAAAACTTTTAATCAAATAATCAGTCATTAAATAATCACAGTGTTACTCCCCTCCCGCTTCAACAGTAAACTCCATAGTCCATTGAAATGTTACATTTTACGCAATTTTATTTTTTTGATGTTTCAATGTAAAACTAAAACCAAGTTTGTGGGGTCGCCACCCTTGTCCTACGGCCGCCATCTTGAAAATAGGGGTTGAAATGGTTTTTACGATATATCTCTTAAGCTATTTATCTGATAAAACAAAATTATTAACATATTTTGTTGCAAATTAAATTTTCTACAACTTTGGTTAAGTAACTTTTTGTCTTAGAACTATAAATAAAAAAGTTATAAGCGAAAATGTTTAGAAATTCGAGAAAATAATTTATATTTTTTGATATAACTTTTTTTATCAGTTTACGAAAAAATTATATCAGACCATTTTTGTGGATCGTTTTTTGAGAGACAACTTTTATGAGCAACATTTTTTCATTAAGTCAATAGTTAAGGTTTTACAGCGCTCCGAAATGAGTACTATTTATTTTTCAGTACTCTTAACTAGACTTATATTATACGTGTGTACTAAAAATGTGTCATCAGTAATTGTTTTTTTGTTTTTATTTTGTTATTATAATTTTTTTAATTATTAATAATGAGATTATTGACTCTTTTCCACTCCATTACAGAATTTGACAATTATTGATTTTTAAAATTATTGTGATCTGATGGCCGTTACCGAGAATACTGTCCAGGTAGAAAATACTTTGCTCCAACTTCCACTAAGCTGGGAATATTAGCTATGCATACATACATATACATAATACATAACTTCACACCTATATCCCTAAAGGGGTAGGCAGAACACCAGAGGCTATAAAACCATGTAATGTCACGTTTGACAAATTTGGAGGTACTATTACGATGGACAGAGAGACTATTGCAGTGACAGGGGGTCAGCCTATCGCCCACAAAAATGCCAATAAAACCTCCGTCTCTTAACTGACTGTTACAGTTTGCCCGGGAAGAAAAGCAGCTGGCACATTCTATGTTTTTCTTTCGCTCCCAGTCCAGCATAGAAGAAAGTAAAAAAATTAGCTATGCGATTAGTAATATTCATTGCCACGTCCATAATACTTGTTTTTGTACTCCCATTACGTACAACACAAACCCGCGCTTGTCGGCTTGTACGCGAATTACTTGGATCCTGAACCGCTTAGGCACAGATGAAACAATTGTTCGCAAAATCGAAGTCTGGCTCTGGAGCTTCTGAAACTGACGATAAACTACTGGAGCTGCTGCTGCGACGACGAACAACATTATCGGTTCGATTGTCCACGTAATAACAATAACAAGCAATATGTACAGTAACTTCCGAAACATTTCGTAAAAATTGTAAAGCGCAGTAAAATCTTAACTATTGACTTCATTAAAAAATGTTGCTTATAAAAGTTGTTCCTCAAAAAACGATCTAAAAAAATGGTCTGATACAGTTTTTTCGTAAAATGATAAAAAAAAGTTATATCAAAAAATATAAATTATTTTCTCAAATTTCTAAACATTTTCGCTTATAACTTTTTTATGTATACTTCTACAACAAAAAGTTACTTGATTAAAGTTGTAGAGGATTTAATTTGCAACAAAAAATGTTCAAACATTTTTTTTATCAGATAAATAGTTTAAGAGATATATCGTAAAAACCATTTCAACCCCTATTTTCAAGATTGCAGCCGTAGGACAAGGGTAGCGACCCCACAAACTTGGTTTTAGCTTAACACTGACCCCCCCTACACATCAAAAAAATAAAATTGCGTCCTCTGAAAAACGCAACCCCAAATGTAACTTTTCAATGGACTACCAGCTACCCCCGTTGTTCTTTCAAACCAAGTTATAATTTTAACCAGTCGATTTTGATAAAATGTTAAGGTTTATTGCAGTATATAAAACTGTTCCGTTACTGACTGAGTGACTGAGGTACTGAGTGACTGAGTGACTGAGTGACTGACAGACAACGTACAGCCGTAACTACTGGGCATAAAGAGCTGAAATTTGGAACATACATTCTTTAGGGGATGTAGATGTGCACTAAGGCGGGAATTCCCGAAATTCCCACGGGAATGGGAAATATAGGACTTTTTAGTTTCTATGAAAAATCTTATTCTTTGAGTGTACCGATGTGAAACTTGGTGTAAAGGTTTTTCAATGTGTGTCTGGTTGTGTTATGAAAGTAATTCCCGAAATTCCCACGGGAACGGGAAATATATGATGTTTTAGTTTGTATGAAAAAATCCCATTCCTTGAGTGCACGGATGTGGTACTTGATATAAAGGTTCCTCAATAAGTGTCTGTTTATGTTATGTAGGGAAGGGGTTGGACTTTTTAGTTTGTATGAAAAATCTTATTCCTTGAGTGAACGGATGTGATACTTGGCATGAAGGTTCTTCAAAGAGTGACTGGTTGTGCTACGAAAAACATTCCCAAAATTCCCACGGGCACGGGAAATATATGATTTTTATTTTGTATGAAAAAAACTTATTCCTTGAGTGCATGGGTGTGATACTCGGTATAAAAGTTCTTTCAGTGGTTGTCTGGTTGTATAGTTTCTAAAATTTCCACGAGAAGGGTAGTTAAGCGCATACGAAGTTGCGGGATAAAGCTAGTTGCAGTATATTAGTTAAAATAAAATATGTTTTTAATGAATTTTTTTTTTTGTATTTTTAGATATAAGATACGATAATAAATTAATAAAAAAAATCTGTTTAAGTTTATGCCCAGACAAAAGACATTTACTCGGCATTTACGGGCATTTATCAGGCAATTACTCAATGCGCCAAAAACGCCAGGGCATAAACCCATCTCTAGCCATAACCCACCACTTACCCCTCCCGCACCCCGCGCGTAAGCTTCACTTGAGTCCCTAGAGAAAACTGGATAAGGCAGCTCCTCTATATATTTCCTCCGTGGTCGGATAAGACGTATCTGTTCGATCACAATGCTAACTGACAGATAATTTATTTGCTGCTTCAACAGCAGACAGCTTCACGGCAAATAGCCGTGTTATTCGTGTTAAAAATGAGCGTTTTGAGTCGAGCGCTCAGCGCCAAGTCGACACTTTTGAGCGTCAAGGCGCTCGAGCGTCGAAGCGTTAACATTTTTAATGAGGGTTTATGAATATTTTTTTATAAGGGGTTATTCTGCATTTATTATGACGTGTGACATGTTCATATAGGTACTTTGTTTACGCTCGAGTTCGGCGCTATAATTGACTTCTTTATCTGAACGCTGAAGCCGGCGCTCGGGCGTTGTGGAACTGACTCGAGCCCGACCCCAGCGTTTTAGCGCCGACTCGAGCACTTTCACAAGTCTAGTTATTCACCGAAAAGTTTCAGGTTTTGATTGTCAGGTAAGTGTTGGTGCCATACACACGTGTTTTAGTTATTTTCGCTATCATTTTACTACTTCATTGAGATATATTGGAAAAACTTGTCCTGCAGTGGACGTCTACTGGCTGATTATGATGGTATTTATTAGTAGTTTTGTGTTCGTTTTTTTATTCCTTCGGGTTTGGTAAGTATTAGTTTTTAGTAATCTGTTTTGCTAGAGATGATGTCGTAATAAAATACCTTGAAATACTAAAGTGTAGGCACTTCTCCTTTGGTCTTATCACGCTGGCTAAGTCATTGGACTAAACTGGAGCAACGAGTGGACAAAACCCTAAGTGTAGGTACCTACTAGGTAAATTTTATGGAGGCATTCAACCCACTTACTGTTTCCAAAAAAAGTAACAAATTCACTCAACCAAATATGTGACTGCGGACAGGGACAGTATCACATATTTGTAACTGTCCTCTAGAGCCTGCCTATCTACACGATATCCTTCTGCCCCAGTTCTCAAACCCACCATCGTGAAGATCTTCCTATCTTCTAGTCATCCTCTTATCGTTAAAATCCTTTGTGAATAAATCCAAGAATGTAATATTTCTTTGTAAATATGTAGATAGTTAATTGCTGAAACTGAACAGGAAATTAAAATACCAGAATTCTTTTCAATTATTTATTGATCTACCCTAACTACAACACCATCTACAAAGGTTGCTGGAGCAATAACGTTAGGCTGGCTGGCACAAATCAGAATCCATACCAGTGTAATTTTTCTTTTTTTCATTTACTGTCTGTTGGCGTGCATTCGTTGTTATGTGATTCGAATTTGTAAACGGGGACCTGCAATTCGGGTTTGCACTTTTCGTAATCATGTATCACACCGTAAACTGTAGTGGAAACAAAGAAGCACAACTCCCCACTCTTGGCCGTCCTACATTTCAAGGCAACATATCCGATATTTCTCAATGGCTTTTTGTCAATATATATAATTATTTCTTAAAATATAATGAAAACGAGGGATTGCGATGTATGATGTATGTAAACTTTTTTACTTTTATTCACGGATCTGCGGTGCGAGCACAGAACTTTCTCCACTCGTATGTTTACGAATGTTCAGCTAGTATTTTAATAAGTAGGTGCGCACGCACTAATATTGCTCATTTTTTTGCACCTGTCCAGTCACGGGGCCGCTGGCAGAAATTTCTATTAGAAATAAGGTGTGCCCTTGGTAAGTTGGTTAGCTTTTAAGATATAATGTAGTTCATACCACTGTGTGTAATTGAATATTTAAAGAAATAAATATTTTTAATAGATAAATATCATCATCCATTCATTGACAGTAATAGAAAGTAAGAAATCCGCAATAGGACTACTCCTCGATATGAGTAAAGCCTATGACAGAGTAAATTTTAAAAATCTTTTGGATAAGTTATATGATACTGGAATAAGGGGAATATCCCATAACTGGTTTAAATCATATCTCTATAATAGACTTCAGTATGTTGAAATTGAAAATACCAACTTCGAGAGTGGCCTAATTACTCAAGCTCGATCTGACGCAGTGCATGTCAATGGTTCTATCCCCCAGGGTAGTGTTTTAGGGTGTATTCTATTTCTAGTTTATATAAATAATCTTCCAAGTATATTAGACGACCCTTGTGTCCTATTTGCCGATGATATTTCCATATTAATCTCTTGTTCAAATAATATAGCCTTAAACACAAAATTAAATTTAACATTAGATAAAGTAACGAACTGGCTAAAATTAATAACCTGGAACTTAATCTTTGCAAAACCAAAATTATTCAATTTAAACCTTACCAAAAAGCAGGATTAGAAATCATGTACAAATATCACCAAAACAAACTTGAAACAGTTAACTCCGCCACGTTATTAGGAATAGAACTAGACACACATTTGACCTGGAAACACCATATACAGAAAGTGGTAAAAAAAATATCTTCCTTTATCTACGCTCTCCAACAACTTAAAATAGTAACGGACCTAAAAACTGCTCTTACCGCCTACTACGCCTATACTCATTCAATTCTATCCTACGGTATCATTATATGGGGAAACTCAAGTGACGTAGATAAAGTGTTCATACTACAAAAGAAGTGCATTAGGATAATAACAAATATTGAGCAACAGGAATCTTGTAGACCACACTTTTCAAACCTCAAAATCCTTACTCTTACATCGCTATATATCCTCGAAATGTGCAAATTTGTCAGGAAACATCCACAATTCTATTCTCCTATAACCGCCGTTCGGAGAAATGACCGATACCTCAATAAGCTTAAAATACCCTCTTCCAAGCTACAGTTAGTAACCTCCAGTCCTCATATTATGGCAATAAAAATTTATAACCATCTACCAAATCATTTAAAAAATATTGTAATGTCCACAGAATTTATTAAAGCATTAAAAACACACTTAATTAATAAATGTTACTACGACATAAAGGAGTATTTTGAAGATAAGAAAGATACTGTATAATGGCGAATTGTTACTTTCTTTATTATATTTTTTTTTTTCTAAGTGTATATTGTGTGTTGTATTCATTTTATATATCATTCATTTAAGTGTTAATATAGAGGTAGTAAGTACTTATAAGAATTCTAAATGTGATTAAATGTTAATCACATTTAGATAGGCTTCTATAAATTAATGTTTGTCTCTAATATTTTGTTATACTACGAAATAGGTCAAGGTCCTAAATAAAATTAAGACTTTATTATCATAAATTAAAAAAAAAAAAAAAAAATTGTATTTAGAGTGAAATAAGAATTAGAATTATTATTATTTAATATCTGAATCCCTCAAATATTGCTATGCCCTTGCAGGGCGTTACATGTATACCTACCTTAAAATGTTCCATCTATATCTGTAATGTAACATGCAATAAATGAAATGAAATGAAATGACAGCTTATATCTGTAAAGTCATCGAACCCAAAACTTCTGGCATAGAAGCACCAGGTACATAAGACGCAGGCAGTTCCATCCACACCTGGGCGACCCGTATCAAAGCGTTTAGTTTTTTGTTAAAAATGAGAAATCGTGCACTATATAAAATGTACCCTGGTTATCTGGAAGAACCTGGTTTCTTCCAGACATGTTTGTCTAGAAGAAATTACTCTTCTGCGATAAGACCTCCATTTTATATTTTCTAAACAAACTGTATTTCTTCTTTTACTGTATCTGTATTGTAAGCTGAAGTGCTAATAACATATCCTGTAGTAAATGGGTAAGTAAGTAATCTCTAAAGCCTTTTTGGTCATTTGTATGACTATAACCCAGTTTCCTTGACTTTCCATATCATAAATCATGAATTTTCTGCTCTTAAAATTTCACTTTAACCAACCTTAGTGCAGTTTATCGAAATCTCATCAAAACTACATTTACTTTATGATAATATTTATGATTTGAGAACGATAAAAAATAAATACGTTTCTAATCTACCAGTATACATCTTATGTCATTTCAATTATTTTTGATATTTAAAGAACAATAAAAATAAACTATAGAAGTTTTATTTCTAACATCTGAAAATACGAACGTCAGTTTTATTTAACGAATATAATTCAATTACTTTACTTTACTGGCGATATATTGAAACAGTAAGTAACTATTTTTGCCTTCTTGCTTATCAGTCTTATGTGACGGGGATCGTTACCTTCTAAAATATCAAAATTTAAATAAATAGCTTTCATTAAATTTTGAACTAGTTGTACCTAAATCCAAAAGTGTGAAAATTTATGTTTTGACCGCAAATAACTTTTTGCCACGTTCACAGACGGATTTTGAGTTTTTTTGCGAATAATTTGCTACATTATTCTATACTTTCAGGTTTATTCAAAACTTTCTGCAAAGCATAAAATAATCAGCAAACAATGAGGTTCGTGATATTAATAACAACACTACTCTTTATCATTTCCGAATCGAGGTCCGCCAAAAAAGTTCGAAAAAGCCTTCGAATAATTGGAGGAAGAAATGCCACCGCGGGCGAGCTGCCGTACATAGTGGAACTGATGTTTGCAGTGGTCTACATTGTTAACCATTTCAACGTTATTGTTCAGGTGCTGTGATTGCATCCACATGGACATTAACAGCAGCTCACTGCGAGATGACACAAATTGCTGTAAGATTTGGGAACAATTTAGTAATGGCCGCCGAGTTCATAAAGCATCCAAAATTCCAAACAGCAAATGATGGGGTACACAACGACATTGCACTTGTAAGACATGATCTTGTTAAAATCAAAGAATACGCGAAAGTGAGTGCAATGGAATACACTTCATTGTACGGCCAAAAAGCTACATGTGCGGGATTTGGCGCTGTTCAACGAACTCTGAAGAAAAGTTTAGAAAAAAACACTAAAAACAAAATGCAAATGCATTATACTAATTACACGATGTCAAGTGGACTAATGGTTCTGGATGGAGTGATTGTTTCGTGTGAAAGTAAGATACTAGTAAGCGTTACACCGGCAATATGTGTGGCGGTAAGCTGCAACGACAGAAAAGCATTAAGATTGACAGCTCCCGGAGATTCTGGCAGTCCTCTCGTACATGAGTCTGGGATAGTTGGAGTGCTATCATCGTCAAGTGGAGCAGTGACGGAAGGTCAGGGCTTTGCTGGATACTATGTGCCTATTTCTTATTTTCACGGATGGCTGAGAAATGTTATCAAAGCTAACACGGACCTGACATAGAACCAAGTGGAACTTTTCAGATGCAGTCAGCAATACTGGTGGTTTTTAATGGTGATAACCAAAAAAGGGAGAGACAAAAAGAGATTATAGTGTCAGCAACGAGAACAAAAGGCGAATTGTATTGAATTAAATTGTCACGATTCATACATACATAGAATGAGATACTTTTTGACTTATGATTTTTAATTAAACTTGACGTTGTGGTGTCTTTACAATAAATGTGAAGACAGTGAGATGTTAAGGTTAAATAATTGTAATTGTTTCATGCAATTTTATCAGGTTGAAAAATATTTTATACAGGGTGTCCCAGAAACGACACGTTTCCGTGACACTGGAGGTTTTTTTATATTATAAGGATTGGACGTTTGTCTTCCATGCCATCTGATGGAAAGTGCACATAAAGACTATGGTGGTATTGTCCATCCACGAGATACCTATTTACTCGACATTTATATGATACCTATTCACCGACCTTCGAGGTGATACCCAATTTATTAGTAACCATTTCCAAGAAGTTTAATTTGGACGTTATAGTGATGCCCAAAAGCCCTAGATGGTCGGTGATGGGGCCAGATACATTCTGGGAAGTAGGCGTCAAGGTGCACTTTTAACCGTAAAAAAAAGACACGCCTGTGTTTTGGAGGCTTGAATTTGACCAGGTTGGACTCGTCTCAATCTCAATCTCGCCTCTTCTTTCAATCTCCGACTTCTAAAACTATGAAAATACCTATCCAGGTAAGTTATTAATGTTCTTATTACATTATTATTAATTCATTTTTGGCCGAAATTTGCTATCCAGGATAGTAAAAGGAAAGGAATAGAAACATGACTAGGATAGCGTATGTAAAAATTATTGAAAAATTTTTAGTGGGTTGATTTTTTGAAGGCGGTTAACTTTTTCTTAAAAAGACATAATTAGTTTGCTTTTATTTTGATTAAGGTTTTATGACTTTTTATTATTTATTTAATAATATGAATGGCGAAACCTAAGACAATATTATCAAATTAAATTACATAAAAAAATAAAATAAAATCCCCAGACAATCACACAAACTACATGGCCCCGACGTAAGCATAGCTTGTTTTATGGGATACCATGTAGCAAACTAGAGGGAACCTAGAAAATAAATAGATAAACACCCGGACACGTAAAATTTTTGAAGTGAAAACTTCTTTAGCGGCGTTTTGCACTTTTTTTGGTATGGGCAAAAATGTTAAACTCGCGTCAGGGTCACATGTCCTGATCGAAAATTCGTAAGACGGATGGAGAGTAGAGTCAATTTGAACTTTATAGCTATTCAATAAAGTTCATATTAAATTATAATCACTCACTGTTGTCTAAGCAATTTAGGTGTGTTCCTATCGTCAAAGAGTCAATTTGCAATTTATTACCGCTGCATAAAGTTCAAATTCAATCATATCTATCAAAATAGTCTTCGCATGCGCTTTGGAAGATCTAATGTCGCGTTCCGAAAACAAACAAAAGTGAATCGCGAACGCGACAAAAAATGGAATAAACCATTAGTAGTACTTTTTTTTTTTAATCTTTATTAATGGACTTGGTACACGAAAGCAACCATGTAGTCCTATAGGCATTCACAATGCTTAACTATCTTAAAACTAAACACTTTGAAATTTGTCAATCAACAAAATCAAAACAGATATCTTGTACAAATTAGAATAAATCGAAAAACCTTAAAATCTAGCTTTTACAGCAAATTTAACTAATCTATATAATGCCCTAGCCTCCTCAGAATCGGGTTCACTTAAAATGCTATTACAGCATCCAACATTACTTGTGATTATATTTAAGAATATTTGAACACGTAAGGCTTCATTTCGGACACACTCCATAAGCATATGTTGAACATCTTCTACAGAACCACACTCCAAACAATTGGGGGAAGGAGCTTTTTTCATAAGAAATACAAATTTGTTAAGAGGCAAGTGTCCGGAACGAATCCTAAAAGCGGTTACTAAAGTATGCCTATCTAAGTTGCTAGACTCAAACCACGCGTTCTGATAGGGTTCGGATCTTATCGTTTTATACCAAATGCCCTTACAATGAGAAATTCTGTTAAAGTATTCACACCATAAATTAAAACACTTGCTTTTTCAGCATAGGTAAAAGGTCAGAGTAAAAAGGTACGATATGTTGAGGTATTCCATCTACTATAGCTTCTTTTGCTAGAATGTCCACAGTGTCATCATTTTTTAGTCCTATATGAGATGGGATCCATTGAATATTTATAATTTTATTAGATGATTGAAGTTTTTGTATTGTCTCCAATACAGTGTAAGCAATCGGAAGACCTCGAAAATTCGAGGTGCACCGAGCCACATGTTGGAGAGCGCTTCTCGAGTCAGATATAATGACTTATTTTGTAAATGGTCAAATGTAATCTAGCAACCCATTACAGTCAAACAGTTCGTAAGCAGTGGTTTAGATGTCAAGGTTTTGAATATAGAAAGGCATTTTGGTAGTGATTTCTATTGTTCGTAGGCAAAACGAACAGTTTTCATAATATTGAAACCCGCCATAAGCAATTTAGGTGTGTTCCTACCGTCAAAGAGTCAATTTGCAATTTATTACCGCTGCATAAAGTTCAAATTCAATCATATCTATCAAAATAGTCTTCGCATGCGCTTTGGAAGATCTAATGTCGCGTTCCGAAAACAAACAAAAGTGAATCGCGAACGCGACAAAAAATGTAATAAACCATTAGTACTGATTTTCAAATAATTTGGTCGGCTTCGCAAAACTTAAATTTTAGCTAGCTTCAGTTGTAAACTGTATCAGCAGACTATTTTTTTTAAGTTTGATTAATCTTAAGTTTTGTCACAAATTAAGTTTCTGAACGCAACCATAGTATTTGATATTAGATTTGACAACCAAATAATATGTCAATCATTAAATAAATAAACAATCATAACATGGAAAAAAGTATTAGATACGATTGACAATATTACCAGTTATATATGTATTATCTATGGACAATATTGTGTTACAATTAATGTCTGAGGATGTTTTGCATCGTGTGCGCGTTGAAACTTTGAATCCTTCACTACAAATGACTGAAGACATTTACAATGAGACATTGATCATGATAGAGGATATGAGTTTATTGATAGCAAATAAAGTATTGTCGTGTTTGGGAATGGCAGCACTGAATCGTCATATGCGCGATGCATTAAACCACGAGTTGCAAAGGGAACAACAGTACGACATTGAAGCATTGGCCGAAACAGTTCGTACAAATGTTCCACAATTAAGTCAACAACAAAGAATTGCGTACGACACTTTGATAGAAACTGTGAACAGTGGATCTGGTGGAATTTATTTCCTTGATGCTCCTGGAGGAACCGGAAAAACGTTCTTCCAATTTGCAACATCGCCAAAAATAGCACAATGGCCAAGATCCTACAGGTATGCAAATTAATTGTTTGGGATGAAAGCACAATGGCCCATAAGAGGTCACTGGGCGCTGGATAGAAAATTGAAAGATCTTCGTGACAACCAAAATATTTTTGGTGGGGCCATGATTCTGTTGTCAGGTGATTTTCGTCAGACTCTTCCAGTTATTCCCCGATCAACTGTTGCTGATGAACTAAATGCATGCCTGAAATCATCGAATTTGTGGCGGTATGTAAAGACACTCCAATTAACAACTAACATGCGAGTAGTTTTGCAACATGATGGAACTGCAAATGTGTTTACGAAGCAGTTGTTAGATATTGGAAATAATAAAATAGCAATGGACACCTAGACCGGATTCATCACATTATCCACAGATTTCTGTCAGATCACAGATTCAAAAGAAGAGCTTATTCAGCATATTTTCCCAGATATAGCGCAAAAGTTCAATAACCATAATTGGCTGGGTGAACAAGCAATATTGGCAGCGAAAAATAAATATGTCAAGGATCTCAATGCAACCATTCAGAATTTTCTTCCAGGACAGTTGGTTTCCTTCAAATCAATCGACACCGTTATGAACCAGGATGACGTAGTCAACTATTCCATGGAGTTTTTAAAATCACTGGAATTGCCTGGATTACCACCTCACAATTCGCAGTTAAAAGTAGGATCAGTTGTCATCATGCTGCGTAACATTAATCAACCTCGACTATGCAATGGAACAAGACTGGCTGTGAAAAAACTGA
This sequence comes from Stenoptilia bipunctidactyla, assembly GCA_944452665.1. Lineage (NCBI taxonomy): Eukaryota > Metazoa > Arthropoda > Insecta > Lepidoptera > Pterophoridae > Stenoptilia > Stenoptilia bipunctidactyla. Next base: position 16,526,925 of record OX101750.1, read on the forward strand.
TGAATAACGTCGATGATAAAAGGAAAATACAAAGGAGAGGATGTAAACTTTTTAATGTAATATAATTGTCATGTTGTCGCGTAGCGGCGGCTCGGGAACCGTCGCTCGCAGTTCGAAGAGGGTGCTGAAGAGAAAGAAACTATTTAATAACACTTAAAACTTTTATATTTATTTACAATGGAAAAGAGGCACTTACAGTTCACTATAACACTGTGAATAAAAGTTTAGTTTTAGAGGTTCGGAGTTAGCGGACCTCGGCCGCAGTAGACGCCGTCGGAGAGCGCCGGGCTGTGGAGAGCGCCAGGCAGAGCGGGGCGCCTCAGGTGGAGGCAGGACGTCGCCGGTGAGGGCCGGCGGCTTTTCTCAGACCGGTCAGCCGACCTCAAGCGTTTTCATGCAGATTTCACTTTATCAGAACCCTCACATGTCCACTCTCCGGACTTTTATATATTTACCAACATACTTCAAACGTCATTATTTTCCTTACATGACACATAGGCCAGTGTTTGTGTAAAAAGTTCCGGGTTTAGATTTATTACCTACATACGAAAATTTATAATAAATTATTTAACTAAATATAACATATAAGGATTTATAAAAATATAAAACGAATCTGCTGAACTGGGAGTGAAAGAAAAACGTAGAATGTGCCAGCTGTTTCTCTTCCCGGGCATACTGTAAAAGTCAGTTAAGGGACAGAGGTTTTAAAGGCGTGTTGTGGGCGATAGGCTGACCCCCTGTCACTACAAAAGTCTCTCTCCATCTTTATAATACCTCCAAATTTGTCAGACGTGTCATCAGATGGTCTTGTAACCTCTGGTGTTCTGCCTACCCCATAAGGGATACCGGCGTGACGTTATGTATGTATGTATGTAAAACGAATCTGCTAAAAAGTAAGTTAGTATAACATTATAATGTTTGTGTACGATAGCCCAATATATAAATATTGTCTCTACTCTACCACATAAATGAGAGTACTTTTATACTGATAAAGCAATTCGTGCAAAACTATTCCCCAACCATTCTAAAACATCAACAAATTTTCACTTCTGCCGGCACTTCCAGAGTGCAACCCATCGTTTTTTTTCATGTTTCGTGCGGGAAACGATCCCGCAACCACTGGCGTCTGATGCAGACAGGTTAACCCCATCGACAAAGTTGTGATGGTTACTAAATAACGGATAATAAACTTAAAGAATATTGAAACATACATATTGAATATATACTTATTTTTTTTGGAAAATAAACCACCGTGACTTGACAGTTAATATGGAGACAGAAAAGGCCTTATTATGCTCTGCTAGTGGTGGCGATACTTCAGTGTTTAGTGCACACAGCACGCGTCACGCGAGCACTTCTGCCGCCCAACGGGCAGGTGTAAGTATCGGCACAATTAGTAAGACAGTAGGTTGGTCGGAAAGCTCTTCAGTGTTCGTAAAGTTTTATAAAAGACCACTCAATGTGCCCAACAATGAGTTTTGTCATGGAGTGTTGATGCCATAGTAATGTTATAATTATGTTGTCTTATCGAGCCATGATAGCAATCAGCAAGATGATTATTATTTTCTATTTTGATAAGTTTGTTTACAAACAAATATGTATGTTATAAAATTGTAATATTTAATGTATGTTAAAACTTTATAAGTGCATTATTACTTTAAAAATACATGGTTGATTATTGAAAAGAAAAAATGGCTTATATTTTATTTCTTACAACATCATTTCTAAACATCCTACAAGTTATAAATCTCGAACAACGAAGGCAGGATAATTCAAAGATAAAACGAACTTACCTGATTGAAGTTCGATCTTGATTATGCTGCCTTCGTTGGAGAGATTTAGGGTCCCACCCATACCCTTATTTATTTTATTTTTTTCGTTACTCTCATTCCCTTAATTGAATGTTGTAAGTATAAATGGTAACCCTTTTTATCTATTTTACTCTAAACTTTATGAGTTCTGATAGGGCAGGTAGATGCAACTAGGTGCTAAGCTATATCTATTTTTCTCTTTCTTTCTTTTGGCGATGAACTTTGTGCGAAAAGTCGAAGTGTAGGAAACCTACTACAAGTTATAAATCTCTCCAACGAAGGCAGCATAATCAAGATCGAACTTCACTTAAAGGAAGTTCTCTCTCTCCTCTTTCAAATTGCTATGCCCAACAGGGTCCATAATGTATGTAATATCATATAATTTAGATCTAATTTACTATTTTGGAATAAAATAAACGATTAAATTGAATTGTAATTAATCTTATGTAACAATTGTATGTTTTTTATTCATATATTTTTTTTGGCTATGTTATAGTTAAGCCGATATATATAAAAGGGGAAAAATTTAATATAAATAATTACAGACCAATTAGCTTAATTCCTATTCTATCAAAAGTCATTGAAAAAGCTCTCTTAGTTAGGTTAGAGAGTTTTTCGACAAAAAACAAAATTATAGCGCCAGAACAAAATGGTTTTCAGAAAAGTAAATCTACAAGCTTGGCCTGTTTTAATCTAATCCGATCTATAACCTCATCTTTAGACTGTAAGACACCTATAGTAGCTCTATTTTTTGACATGAGTAAAGCCTTCGATCTTGTGCACCATGATATATTGCTAGATAAACTGGATAAGTATGGTTTTAGAGGTACCACGCATAAATTACTTCAGAGCTACCTCTCAAACAGATACCAAAGAACTGAAGTTACAAAAATTTGTTCAAAAGAAAATTATAAAAATCAGCAGCTTAATTATAAAAATACCTACTCATCCGAATATAGAGCAAACAATTTCGGTGTCCCCCAAGGTGGAATAGCCGCCCCATTTTTATTTCTGACGTATATTAACGACTTGCCTAAGGTAACTAATGAAGACATAATCTTATTTGCACTACAATTTTAATAAAATAAAAATTAAAATGTGATGACATAAATTCTTTCGAAAATAAAATTACTAAGTAATATAGTAAACGACGTAATTATTTGGCTGGATAAAAATAACTTAAAAGTAAACGTAGATAAAACTAAAATTATGCAATTTCACACTGACAAACTTATAATTCCTTAACTAGTAAACCTAGATCTGACTTTAATTTTTACAGAGGAGACTATAGCAAAATCAATAATCATCTTAAAGGGATTGACTGGCCTAATGTTCTGTCTCAAAGTGACAATATTGATAATATTGTGACTATTTTTTATGAAAAACTATGGGAGTCTATCGCGGCAAATATACCAAGACGAAAATCAACCAGAGCAAAATATCCACCTTGGATTAACACAAACATCCAAAGACTTCTGGCAGAAAAACATAAAATCAGGCTCCGGTACCGCAAATACGGTAATCCTCGGGATAAATATGAGTTTGATCTGCTTCGAGAACGCTGTGACGTATTGGTGCGTAATAGCTACAAAGAATATATTTCCGCTACCGAATCTAGTCTTTGTAAAGGAGACACTAAAACTTTTTGGAGATTTATAAAGAACAAGCGATCTTCATCTCACGCACTCCCATCGACTATGCATAGCGATTGTGAAACAGCAGATAGCGGGGAAACGATATCTGAGCTGTTTTCGAAACAGTTCCGTTCTGTTTTTAATGCAACATCCCATGGTCACTCTTGTGATGTAAATAGCTTTGAAGCATGTAACTCGCTACCTCTCCACACTATAAATCTAACCCACAGGCAAGTCTTGGGCAAAATTCTTAAAATAGACCCCAATAAAGGCTGCGGCCCGGATGGCATACCACCATTATTTATCAAGAGATGTGCAACAGCTTTAGCTACTCCACTTACAATAATCTTTAACAGTTCTCTTCATTGTGGCGTCTTTCCAAATGAATGGAAAAAAGCTCGAATCGTACCAATTTATAAAAAAGGAGAAAAGCACTTAGTAAAAAATTATCGACCCATTTCTATACTCTCCGCCTTTTCTAAATTGTTTGAGTCTCTAATATGTCCCTACCTTTTTTCCCACACAAGACATCTCGTGCACAGTGAACAACATGGATTTCGAGAAAAAAAATCAACTGTCACCAATCTCGTTACATATGTCTCTGCCTTGTCTAACGCGATAAATAGCAGAGGACAAATAGACGCCATCTACACGGACTTTAGTAGCGCGTTCGACAAAGTAGATCATAATTTACTTATAACCAAGCTTGAATATGAATATGGTGTAAAAGGCTCAATACGTGACTGGTTCGAGTCGTATCTTAGAAATCGCACACAAAAAGTAGTGGTCAGTGGTTTTCAATCCACACAATACCTTGCGACGTCTGGAGTGCCTCAGGGTTCCCATCTTGGCCCTATACTGTTCACATTGTTTGTCAACGATATAGTTAATTGTGTCAAAAATAGCAATTGTTCACTGTTTGCGGACGATATGAAGATATATAAAGAAATAAAATGTCATGAGGATACGAGGCTTCTTCAAGAGGACATTGATCGGGTGGGTGCATGGTGTTTAAAGAATAAAATGCTTCTCAATGTATCAAAATGTCACTCAATATCATTCACCACGAAAAAAAGACCCATAATAGTGGACTATATAGTTGACAAACAGCGTATTCAGAGAGTGGGCAGTGTGAGGGACCTTGGGGTGCAATTGGATTCCAAATTAACCTACACCGAGCACTACGATTGTATTGTTGAGAAATCTGCCAAGATGCTAGGTTTCATTAAAAGATCATCTAAAGATTTTAAGCACATTAAATCTAAAATAATACTGTTCAATTCCTTGGTCATGAGTGTTTTGGAGTATGCTAGTGTGATTTGGAATCCAAATTATGCAATACATTCTCACAGGTTGGAACGTCTGATGCGTAGTTTTACGAGACACTTGGCCTTCTGTTCAGCTGGCATCAGTCACAGAGCATCGTATGAGGATCGCTTGTCATTCTTTAAATTAAACAGACTAGAAGACCGCCGCTTGATGTTGGACTTGAGTTTTCTATACAAAGTAATTAATAACATGATTGATGGTCAAGAATCTCAAGATCTAACAAATAGCATTTCCTACTGCGTTCCTCTGCCTAATACCAGCAGAAAACGCCATGCATTTTTCTACATACCACGTACCAACAATAATGTAGGGGCTAATGCGCCGCTTATCAGACTTTGCCGGTCATATAATAAGTTAGATATCAGCGACTTGGACATTTTCTGCGATAGCCTCCCAAAATTTAGGCGAAAATTTAGGCGACTTTTTATTGGGCGCTATCGGGGTGCCAATTAATATATATATTTTTTAATTATACTTAATCCCTATTTATTAATTTTTTATAATGTTCCTTCACTTCTTTTTTGTTTTATAATTTTTATATATTTTTTGTGTATACATAATTAATTCACTTCTAAGTTGATTGTATTTTTTTTTATTTTTTTAGATTTATTTTTAGGTATTTTGTATTGTTAGAAGATCAATTATTTCATCTTTACATAAGGGCCTAGTAATAGAATAATGCTGTGCAATCCTGTCATTATTATGCTCCCCAGAAATTATACCTAATGTATGTTAGTATAAAATGTTTTGTGTAGCGTATAGTTGGTTTGCCTTAATTAAATAAATAAATCTGTGCCGTTAAAACTAAGTATCAAACATGAAAACCAAGAAATAAAAGAGGTTGACTCTTACAAATTTCTTGGCATCACACTAGATTCCAAAATCAAATGGAAACTTCATATAGAGTCTATATGTTCCAGACTAAACCGTTTTGTGTTTGCTCTTTGTCGTCTACGAGAAGTAGTCTCACTTGAAACGGCAAAAAAAGCGTATCACGCATATGTCGCTTCGGTTTTACAATACGGACTTATATTATGGGGAAACTCAGTAGATATAAACACTGTCTTTAAAATAATTGTTTCAATTGTTTCAAAAACGTTGCATCAGAGCTCTTGCAAACGTACAAGTGACTGATTCGTGTAGGCCATTGTTTCATCATCATCATCATCATCTCAGCCCGCGCTAGTCCACTGCTGTAAACTGTTTAAAGACCTGAAAATACTTACTTTGACGGGACTTTACATAAAACATATATGCGTATTTGTTAAACAGCACCCCGAAATGTTTCCTAAACACAAGGATCAAAGAGAAAGACAGCTTAGGAGAAAAATTGATGAAAAGCTATTTTTACCAAAATGTAATCTCACACTCACTACAAAAAATGTACAGGTAATGGCTGTAAAAATCTTTAATTTACTACCTAACGACCTGAAAGACCTGCCTGTAAATAAATTTAAGCACAGAATCCATATGTGGCTTGTGGATAAATGCTTCTACACAATAAGGGAATATTTTCAATATAAAGAGATATTTTCAACTTTTATAATTAATTTAAGGAATCATAAAATAATTGAAATAACCCCATAATGTATCTTATATGACTAATTATTAATGTATTTACAACAATTCACAATTTTATTGACAAATGAAAATGGTAATCTCAAAATGATGTATTTTTTTTTATTTTATGATATAATACGAAGAATGAATTAAACAGGTAAACAATTGTAATGTTTAATTTAATCTTAATAATTTATTTCTAGTGACCAGATTAACTGTGCCTACCTACTATTAAGATATTTAAATGTAATATTTGAATGCCTTAAGGGCAGATTTTTCTAGACACAACCCTTTTGTAAGACCTTATATTGTGAAAAATCTTTCAAATAAATATAATTTCATTTCATTTCATTGGCACCGAATAAATTTCTTTTTCTCTTTTTTTTTTCTATATCTGCGTTTAGAAGCCCGATAGTAAAGGGCGTGGATTTAATTTGCGCAAAATAAGAATTAATGAGCACTACCTAAATCTAAAATGTATCGTGAAGTAAATGGTTAAACAAGTAATCTTTTCTTTGAAGCCTTTTTTGTTAATATAAAAGTAAAAACCAGTTTCTTTGACTTTCCACGCCACATATGATGAATTTTCTGCCTTTTTAAATTTTGCTTTGCCACCTTAGTGCTGTTTATCGAAATCTCATCAAAACTTGATTTATGATTTAAGAACGATAAAAAATAAATTGGTTTCTAATCTGCCAGTATTGATTTTGTATCATTTCAATTCTTTTAGTATTTTAAAAACTATAAAATTAAATCATAAAAGTGTTATTTCGCACCTCTGAACATACGCATATCAATTGTTTTATTTAACGAATGTGGTTCAACAGCATTACTTTACTTTACTGAAACAGCAAAAAAGTATTTTGACCCTTCTTGTTTCCATATCTAACTTGACTGACGGGTATTGTAACCTTATGAAATATCAAAATTTGAAATAATTTTAACAGTTATTTTAATTTTAGAGTCGTCGTAAATAAGTGAAAATTTATGTTTTGATCGCAAATAACTGTTGTCACGTTCACAGACGGACTTTAAATTTCAACGAATAATTTGCTACATTATTGTATACTTTCAGGTTTATTCAAAACTTTCTGCAAAGCACAAAATAATCAGCAAACAATGAAGTTCGTGATATTAATAACAACCCTACTTTTTATCATTCCCGAATCGAGGTCCGCCAAAAAAGTTCGAAAAAACCTTCGAATAATTGGAGGAAGAAATGCCACCGCGGGCGAGCTGCCGTACATAGTGGAATTGATGTACCCAATGGTCTACATTGCAAGTTTTAGTATTATATTTCAACGTTATTGTTCAGGTGCTGTGATTGCATCCACATGGACATTAACAGCAGCTCACTGCGAGATGACACAAATTGCTGTAAGATTTGAGAACGATTTAGTAATGGCTTCCGAATTCATAAAGCATCCAAAATTCCGAACGGCAATAGATGGCATATTCAACGACATTGCACTTATACAACATGGTCTTGTAAAAATGAAAGAATACGCGAAAGTGAGTGCCATGGAATACACTTCATTGTACGGCCAAAAAGCTACATGTGCGGGATTTGGGGCTGTTCAGCGAACTCTGAAGAAAAAATTAGAAAAGAACACTAAAAACAAAATGCAAATGCATTATACTAATTACACGATGTCAAGTGGACTAATGGTTCTGGATGGAGTGATTGTTTCGTGTGGAAGTGACATACTAGTAAGCGTTACACCGGTAATATGTGTGGCGGTAAGCTGCAACGACAGAACAGCAGTAAGATTGACAGCTCCCGGAGATTCAGGCAGTCCTCTCGTACATGAGTCTGGGATAGTTGGAGTGCTATCATCGTCAAGTGGAGCAGTGACGGAAGGTCAGGGCTTTGCTGGATACTATGTGCCTATTTCCTATTTTCACGGATGGCTGAGAAATGTTATCAAAGCTAACACGGACCTGACATAAAACCAAGTGGAACTTTTCAGATGCAGTCAGCAATACTAGTGGTTTTTAATGGTGATAACCAAAAAAGGGAGAGACAAAAAGAGATTATAGTGTCAGCAACGAGAACAAAAGGCGAATTGTATTGAATTAAATTGTCACGATTCATACATATATAGAATGAAATACTTTTTGACTTCTGATTTTTAATTAAACTTGACGTTGTGGTGTCTTTACAATAAATGTGAAGACAGTGAGATGTTAAGGTTAAATAATTGTAATTGTTTCATGCAATTTTATCAGGTTGAAAAATATTTTATACAGGGTGTCCCAGAAACGACACGTTTCCGTGACACTGGAGGTTTTTTTATATTATAAGGATTGGACGTTTGTCTTCCATGCCATCTGATGGAAAGTGCGCATAAAGACTATGGTGGTATTGTCCATCCACGAGATACCTATTTACTCGACATTTATATGATACCTATTCACCGACCTTCGAGGTGATACCCAATTTATTAGTAGCCATTTCCAAGAAGTTCAATTTGGACGTTATAGTGATGCCCAAAAGCCCTAGATGGTCGGTGATGGGGACAGATACATTCTGGAAAGTAGGCGTCAAGGTGCACTATTTAGCGTAAAAAAAAAGACACGCCTGTGTTGAATTTGACCAGGTTGGACTCGTCTCAATCTCAATCTCGCCTCAAGGACTTCTAAAACTATGAAAATACCTACCCAGGTAAGTTATTAATGTTCTTATAACATTATTATTAATTCATTTTTGGCCGAAATTTGCTATCCAGGATAGTAAAAGGGAAGGAATAGAAACATGACTAGGATAGCGTATGTAAAAATTATTGAAAAATGTTTAGTGGGTTGATTGAAGGCGGTTAACTTTTTCTTAAAAAGACATAATTAGTTTGCTTTTTGATTAAGGTTTTATGACTTTTTATTATTTATTTAATAGTATGAATCGCGAAACCTAAGATTACTTTATCAAATTAAATTACTTACATAAAAAAATAAAATAAAATCCCCAGACAATCACACCAACTACATGGCCCCGACGTAAGCATAGCTTGTTTTATGGGATACCATGTAGCAAACTAGAGGGAACCTAGAAAATAACCTAGAAAATTTTTGAAGTGAAAACTTCTTTAGCGGCGTTGTGCACTTTTTTTTTGTATGGGCAAAAATGTTTAACTCGCGTCAGGGTCACGTGTTCCGATCAAAAATTCGTAAGACGGATGGAGAGTAGAGTCAATTTGAACGTTATAGCTATTCAATAAAGTTCATATTAAATTATAATCACTCTCTGTTGTCTAATGGCGGGTTTCAATATTCAACTGACTTCTATGCGTAACCAGTACAGGTACAAAACTGGTAGGAAAAAAGTAGCGTTTCACAATATCTATTAGCTACGGGCTGTAAGTTCTCAAATTTGGCGTGGGCCCTCCTTGCGTGACGTTCTTCCAAGAAAATAGGTGATATGTGATTTATAGAATATCACGCATTCACAAATTATTTGTATGATATTTGAACTAAATAAATATATAAACTTATTCAATTTATGTTTGCGATGTTTTAGTATTCGATAAATATATTATAGTATGTTTTTAGAGCTTTTTATTAATAATTGCGTTTAACTGCTTACGTCAAACGAAACGCCAATCCTTCGACTAATTTTGCCATTGGTTGAATCAAACTTTTATGACGTCAAAGTAAATATTTAAAAGAAAAATTATGTCATTCAATAATATTCGTCCTTTTTTTTTCAAAAACAGTTATAGATAAGTTAGAAAGATAAAACTGGATTATTGATATGATGACAGATATTTGATAGGATATTTCGTTAAATGAATAAATTTTTACTTCGTTGGCTAGATAAAATGACCTATTCTTTAATTGGTCATACTTAATGAAAACATAACTCTTATTGGCCGCAGCAGACTGCCATGCTACCTTTACCTCATTGGTTTAAATTAGTAACTTGTTACGTCGTCGTTGGCTAGGATATAATGACTTATTTTGTAAATGGTCAAATGTAACCTAGCAACCCATTACAGTCAAACAGTTCGTAAGCAGTGGTTAAGATGTCAAGGTTTTGAATATAGAAAGGCATTTTGGTAGTGATTTCTATTGTTCGTAGGCAAAACGAACAGTTTTCATAATATTGAAACCCGCCATAAGCAATTTAGGTGTGTTCCTACCGTCAAAGAGTCAATTTGCAATTTATTACCGCTGCATAAAGTTCAAATTCAATCATATCTATCAAAATAGTCTTCGCATGCGCTTTGGAAGATCTAATGTCGCGTTCCGAAAACAAACAAAAGTGAATCGCGAACGCGACAAAAAATGTAATAAACCATTAGTAGTACTGACTTTCAATTAATTTGGTCGGCTTCGCGAAACTTAAATTTTAGCTAGCTTCAGTTGTAAACTGTATCAGCAGATTATTTTTTTTAAGTTTGATTAATCTTAAGTTTTGTCACAAATTAAGTTTCTGAACGCAACCATAGTATTTGATATTAGATTTGACAACCAAATAATATGTCAATCATTAAATAAATATACAATCATTTGCCAAATTGTCAAGAATTGAATTGAATTGAACATGGAAAAAAGTATTAGATACAATTGACGATATTGTGTTACGATTAATGTCTGAGGATGTTTTGCATCGTGTGCGCGTTGAAACTTTGAATCCTACACTACAAATGACTGAAGAAATTTACAATGAGACATTGATCATGATAGAAGATATGAGTTTATTGATAGCAAATAAAGTATTGTCGTGTTTGGGAATGGCAGCACCCAATCGTCATATGCGCGATGCATTAAACCACGAGTTGCAAAGGGAACAACAGTACGACATTGAAGCATTGGCCGAAACAGTTCGTGCAAATGTTCCACAATTAAATCAACAACAAAGAATTGCGTACGGCACTTTGATAGAAACTGTGAACAGTGGATCTGGTGGAATTTATTTCCTTGATGCTCCCGGAGGAACCGGAAAAACGTTCTTCCAATTTGCAACATCGCCAAAAATAGCACAATGGCCAAGATCCTACAGGTATGCAAATTAATTGTTTGGGATGAATGCACAATGGCCCATAAGAGGTCACTGGAGGTGCCGGATAGAAAATTGAAGGATCTTCGTGACAACCAAAATATTTTTGGTGGGGCCATGATTCTGTTGTCAGGTGATTTTCGTCAGACTCTTCCAGTTATTCCCCGATCAACTGTTGCTGATGAACTAAATGCATGCCTGAAATCATCGAATTTGTGGCAGTATGTAAAGACACTCCAATTAACAACTAACATGCGAGTAGTTTTGCAACATGATGGAACTGCAAATGTTTACGAAGCAGTTGTTAGATATTGGAAATAATAAAATTGCAATGGACACCTAGACCGGATTCATCACATTATCCACAGATTTCTGTCAGATCACAGATTCAAAAGAAGAGCTTATTCAGCATGTTTTCCCAGATATAGCGCAAAAGTTCAATAACCATAATTGGCTGGGTGAACAAGCAGTATTGGCAGCGAAAAATAAAGATGTCGAGGATCTCAATGCAACCATTCAGAATTTTCTTCCAGGACAGTTGGTTTCCTTCAAATCAGTCGACACCGTTATGAATCAGGATGAAGTAGTCAACTATTCCATGGAGTTTTTAAAATTACTGGAATTGCCTGGATTACCACCTCACAATTTGCAGTTAATAGTAGGATCAGTTGTCATCATGCTGCGTAACATTAATCAACCTCGACTATGCAATGGAACAAGACTGGCTGTGAAAAAACTGATGAATAACGTCGATGATAAAAGGAAAATACAAAGGAGAGGATGTAAACTTTTTAATGTAATATAATTGTCATGTTGTCGCGTAGCGGCGGCTCGGGAACCGTCGCTCGCAGTTCGAAGAGGGTGCTGAAGAGAAAGAAACTATTTAATAACACTTAAAACTTTTATATTTATTTACAATGGAAAAGAGGCACTTAGAGTTCACTATAACACTGAATAAAAGTTTAGTTTTAGAGGTTCGGAGTTAGCGGCCCTCGGCCGCAGTAGATGCCGTCGGAGAGCGCTGGGCTGTGGAGAGCGCCGGGCAGAGCGGGGCGCCTCAGGTGGAGGCAGGACGTCGCCGGTGAGGGCCGGCGGCTTTTCTCAGACCGGTCAGCCGACCTCAAGCGTTCTCATGCAGATTTCACTTTATCAGAACCCTCACATGTCCACTCTCCGGACTTTTATATATTTACCAACATACTTCGAACGTCATTATTTTCCTTACATGACACATAGGCCAGTGTTTGTGTAAAAAGTTCCGGGTTTAGATTTATTACCTACATACGAAAATTAATAATAAATTATTTACAAAATTTGAAAACTGCAAACTGCAAACTAAATGTAACATATAAGGATTTATAAAATATAAAACGAATCTGCTAAAAAGTAAGTTAGTATAAAATTATAATGTTTGTGTACGATAGCCCAATAAATAAATATTGTATTCTACCACATAAATGAGAGTACTTTTATACTGATAATTAAAGCAATTCGTGCAAAATTATTCCCCAACCATTCCAAAGTATCAACAAGTTTTCACTTCTGCCGGCACTTCCAGAGTGCAACCCGTCGTTTTTTTTTTCATGTTTCGTGCGGGTAACGATCCCGCAACCACTGGCGTCTGATGCAGACAGGTTTACCCCATCGACAAAGTTGTGATGGTAACTAAATAACGGATAATAAACTTAAAGAATATTGAAACATACATATTGAATATATACTTATTTTTTTTGGAAAATAAACCACCGTGACTTGACAGTTAATATGGAGACAGAAAAGGCCTTATTATGCTCTGCTAGTGGTGGCGATACTTCAGTGTTTAGTGCACACAGCACGCGTCACGCGAGCACTTCTGCCGCCCATCGGGCAGGTGTAAGTATCGGCACAATTAGTAAGACAGTAGGTTGGTCGGAAAGCTCTTCAGTGTTCGTAAAGTTTTATAAAAGGCCACTCAATGTGCCCAACAATGAGTTTTGTCATGGAGTGTTGATGCCATAGTAATGTTATAATTATGTTGTCTTATCGTGCCATGATAGCAATCAGCAAGATGATTATTATTTTCTATTTTGATAAGTTTGTTTACAAACAAATATGTATGTTATAAACTTGTAATATTTAATGTATGTTAAAACTTTATAAGTGCATTATTACTTTAAAAATACATGGTTGATTATTGAAAAGAAAAAATGGCTTATATTTTATTTCTTACAACATCATTTCTAAACATCCTACAAGTAATAAATCTCAAACAACGAAGGCAGGATAATTAAGGATCAAACGAACTTACCAAGTGAAGTTCGATCACAATTATGTGAACGGCTTAATTCGAAGCGATTTAAAGTTAACATGTTGTAGTAGTACTTCCAAGCATCAGCCTTGCACGGTTTTCAGAGACACGTTTTTTTTTTTTTTTTTTTTTTTATTTGGCAACCCTGATCCCCTCTCTTGAACTCCTCTCCACTTACTTCCTCTCATCATCCCTCCTCAATAATCATTTTGTTTAGAGCTAAAGTTCCTAGGTAGTACCCATAAAAATAATTCACATTAATTATGGGTGGGTGATATTACTTTAAAAGAATACTGTTTGGGCGGGTTTATATCAATCGCTTCGAATTAAGCCGTTCACATAATTGTGATCGAACTTCACTTGGTAAGTTCGTTTGATCCTTAATTATGTTTCACGGCTTAATTCTTTGCGATTTAAAGTTAACATGTTGTAGGATGTTCAGAGTATTTTAATGTGAATTATTTTTGCAGTATTAGTATAAGTAAAATTGTTAGAGTATAACCAACAGTAATAAATCACAAATATACATCTATTTATTCTAAGGAGTTACATAAAATACTAGTTGCAAATTGATTGGCATCCGATACAATTTCTTTGTTGTAGAATTTGGCAAATACTGAGGATGTATTACTCCATCCTGCGGTTTTCCGTATGACATCAATATTGACACCGACTCTGCTAGCAGTGGAAGTGGCCGCATGGCGCGTGCTGTGCGCGCTAAACACTGATGTGTCCACGCCACTGCGTTGTAAAGTATATTTGATACAGTGAATCAAAGTTTGAGACAAACTTTTAAGTGAGGTCTTCTGTGGCTAATAAATAAAGTGTCACAACTACGTAAACCACTCGTTTTATTTATATAATCTAAAATGCATCTGGCAGGGCATATTGCAGGATTTGTATGAAAAAATGGTAGCCTTAGAAGGGGTTGAAAGGAGTTTGGTTTTGAAGTTTTTACTAAGTCAGGTATTTTATCTAAGATTTCTGTTCTGTTTTGAGTTATATTATTTATTTTAATGAGAGAAAATGTTTGTACTCTTTGCGCTGTCACCAAACCTAGCACACCAGCGTTTCTTAGAGAAATCTTCTAAACTAAGGCTTTCATTTGGCCATTGAGTGGCCAAATAATTTAACACTATGTTTGGGTCCCAAGAAGTATTATATTTTGGATTGGTGGGCCTCAACTTGTAAACACCCTTCATGAAACGTTTGACTCGATCATCATTTAAGCTATTACCTAACAAAAGAGATAAGGCAGAGCGGTAAGAATTGATGGTCCCGTATTTAGCGCCTTTATCAAAAATATCGGTTAAAAAATGTATTACAATTGGAATAGAAGCATTAAAATAATCATAATTATGTAATCTACAGTAAATTATCCAAGATTTTATGCAAACATCGTACTGTTTGTAAGTATTATTTGCAAGCGAAGCTAGCATAATATCTACTGACCTATTCGATAAATATTTCCTTAGTAATGCTTGCCTGATAATTTCGCGGCAACAAGGCGTAGATTCTTGTGTACACAATCTACAATCTACTGAAAGGAGATGTTAGAAGGTCAATATCTGGTCCAAAATACAAAAAAATTGAAACAGACAACTTTTTAAACATAGGAAACCAAGGTTGACTTGGCCAATATGGCACCACAACAATACCCTCTGCCTTATGACAAATGATTTTCTGCATTAATTTTACTATAAGCGAGAATGGTGGAAAGGCGCAAAATAACATATTGGTCCATGGCAGTGTAAAGGCATCAACAGCACATGCTTCGGGATCATTTCTCCACGAAACATATTGTTTACACTTAGTATTGCATCTGTTTGCAAACAAATCAATACTGGCATACCAAAGTTGCGAACTATTTCATTAAATGCAATTTGATTTAATTCCCACTCTGTATCCTCGAACTGTTTTCGAGATAATGAATCTGCCTCACAATTATCTTTAGTATTGATGTAAGAAGCGAATAAGATTATTCTACGTTCTTCGAACCATTTCCACATACTTCTAGATATATAGTCTAGGTGATCATATTGAATACTGCCCATTCTGTTAATAAGATGTCACAATTAGATAATTCTTTGGTGAAACGTTTCAGAGCTAGAAAGGCTGCTTTTAGTTCCAACTCGTTTATATGACAAGAAGTTTCGTTGTCTTTCCTATATCCACAACATCTAACTGTATCACAATACGCTCCCCATCCCGTAGAGGAGGCATCAGAAAAAAATTCTAAAACAAAGTTGTTCGGTTTGAGTGATGAATGGCCTATATCTATGTTTCCTAACCACCAATATAATTCTTCATGTAGGGTAATTAAGATATCAATTGTCTGATCGTAGTTTGGATTTTTTTTAAATAAACAATTATATTTATATTGTTCAAGCTTTTTTGTATATAACCACGAATAAGTTATTGTTGGACATGCGGAAATTAAATAACTAATGAGTTTAGCGAATTCGCGTAACTTGCATCGTTTTATACAAAGAAATCTATTTATAAAATCTTTCAATTTTATTTTCTTTTCCTCGGGTAGTTTTAAAATCATCTGCTTTGAGTCGAAAGTGAAGCCCAAGAACTTACATTCACGTTTAGGTATTAAACAACTTTTTGAAAAGTTAATCAAAAAACCCAAGCTCTGTAATAGATCTATAGTTGTAGATACATTAGTGACACACTCCGAGTAAGTCTTTCCGATAAAAAAATGTTATCTAAATAAATAACTGAAATCATACCCCGACTACGCAGGTATTCTATAACTGGTTTAATTAATTTAGTAAACACGAGAGGTGCGGTACAAAGGCCGAACGGTAAACAATTGAATTCATATAATATATTGTTGTATTTGAATCGAAGATATTTTTTGTGAGCTTCATTTGTCGCAACAAAGAAGTATGCATGTTTTAAGTCTATTGTCTACAGCAGTTTTCAGTTAATAATTTTGACGCTATTCTGTAATCTTCCATTTTAAAATGACTAGCAAGTACAAATTTATTTAACTTTTTTAAATTCAATATAAACCTTTTATCACCATTAAGCTTAGGTACAAGAAATATACTGGATAAAAATTGTCCTTCAATATAAGTACATTTCGAGATGGCACCATTGCTTATTTGTTGCTTCTGTGGTATTAATGAAGATGATCCTACGAGTGTTTCGGTAGCTCTTCCCAGAGCTGCTATAGCCACACCAGTTTGTCTTTGCCTAAACATGAGGGAGGAATTCCGTTTAGAGACCGCTTCGATAACTGCCACTTTTGCTTCCGGATTCAGAGCAGGGGCAAGGAGTAGTTGACAATTACTAGGAATAAGATAATCCTCTAGGATTTTATCTCTTGTCTCTTTGGGTAGTCCCTTTAAAAGGATTTCAGACCACCGCACCGGGTTGAAATTTCCTTATGTAAAGGTTTTCCTAGTTCTTCAGCAATTATATTAGCCTTATTGTATGATGTTTAAATAGTAAATAGTAATTATTTTGTACTTAGACTGTAAGATTACTCTGTAAAAAACATTCAAGATTTGTGGCATGAATAAAGAAATTTTATTATTATTTATTATTAATCTTAGGAGCATCTCCCAACATCTCTAAGATATCGCTATCCAATTCTATATCCTCAACATCATCTACTGGTGGATGTTTTGAGGTAGATGGCACTGAAAAGACGAAAGTAGTCAGCGTCTCGAATAATAATTCGAAAGAAGTGTTTTTAGCACCTACGAGCATAAAATGCAAAAAGTAGGGTAGTCATTTTAGCGATAATGATCACTAAACAAAGAAATTTTCCATAGTCTCGAATAAAGATTCGAATTAGGTAAAGAGGATTGGCGGCCACGGTATCACTTAATTTTAGAGTTTTCAAGCGTATCAAAACCGGGCTATATGTAGTTAATAGGTCAATATGAGACACGTTTTTTCCAACATCTATTGTTGTGATAGTAGTTGGGAATATTTAGAAATACAATAAAATCAAATTAAACTTGCCGAAAGCACATTTTTAAATTTCCCGGCAATAAAAAATAATAGTTGTAAAGTCCTACTGTCAAACTTGAATTAAGCCGCCCGCGCCGCCACCCCGTTTCAAACCTCTGGATTGGTTAATACCTGCTTATGTAATGTAATGGTTTCAAAATACGACGCCATGTTAGAAAAGACGGACTATAAATTCCTGTAATTTTTAGGTTAGATTATTGTTTTGACTTTTTATTCCCAACTTCTGTATAAATCTAATAATTATATTCTGATTACTCGTTATCTAAGCAATAAAACGCACATATTAAGTTTGAGGTACGTGAATGCTATGTGAAATAAAAGCGGTACTTACAATGTATGGGACCTTGCCATTCTTCTTTTTGAGTTTTAAACTCGGCTCATTGAAATTCAGTGATAAAGATCATTGAACTTTGTTTTCGAATAAGGATTCGAAAAGTCATTTTAGCGATAATGATCACTAAACAATGACATTTACCATCGTCTCGAATAAAGATTCTTACTAGGTAAATTTGTGAGTTTTAAACTCGGCTCATTCAAATTCAGTGATAAAGATCATTGAACTTTGTTTTCGAATAAGGATTCGAAAAGTCATTTTAGCGATAATGATCACTAAACAATGACATTTACCATCGTCTCGAATAAAGATTCTTACTAGGTAAATTAGTGAGCTTTAAACTCGGCTCATTCAAATTCAGTGATAAAGATCATTGAACTTTGTTTTCGAATAAGGATTCGTAACGCAATTATGCGATGTAAAGAGCCATGGATAGTGATAAGGTACAAATTTCACTTGGCATTTGCTTCTTTTGAAGCTTTTTTCCAATTTTCTGATCTTCTTGCGTATGGTCTCGATGTCTTCATATTTCCTTTTCCCCATTTTTACGAACGACAAATAATAAGTTGAGATTTAAATTTTTAAACTATAAGACTATCTATCTAACGTTTAATTTAAGTAATAAATTATAGACGCACGTGCGAAGGCTTGAGCACGGAAATACAGAATGATTATTGAGGAGGGATGATGAGAGGAAGTAAGTGGAGAGGAGTTCAAGAGCGGGGATCAGGGTTGCCAAATAAAAAAAAAAAAAAAAAAAAAAAAAACGTGTCTCTGAAAACCGTGCAAGGCTGATGCTTGGAAGTACTACTACAACATGTTAACTTTAAATCGCAAAGAATTAAGCCGTGAAACATAATTCAAAGATAAAATGAACTTACCTGATTGAAGTTCGATCTTGATTATGCTGCCTTCGTTGGAGAGATTTATGCCCGTTTTCACCATCGTTCCCTCAAACACTTCCTTACTAAGGGTCTCTTAACCAAAGGGACTCCTTAAATCAGCCTCTTACCTAAGTTTGTTTTCACCAAGCTAAGGGATACCTGCTTAAGGGCCACTTACCTAAGTGACCATTTTTTTTTAATCAGGGCGTATGAAAATCGTACTTTTCAAAATCATGTAGATTTATGCAAAATAATACGACAAAATACAAAGTAAACATAAAATAAACATGATTTCTTTTAAAATAAATAAAATATCGTCCAATATTTATAATAAATTGCTGATGCGGAACGCTGTTGCCATTGAAAAAAAGATTTTAGTTGTGAAATAGTGGAAACTTGACTGACAGATGACACTAGCTAGACAGCGTTGCGCTTGTAGAAAAATAGGTTATATTTGTGTTTGGATTATCGTGTTGTTATCTGGATATTGTAATTATTCAGATAACAACACGATAAATATTTGGAAAGCGAGCAATTTTGTAAAAACCTTCTTTCACTACAGACTTTTGCTCTTCGTGTCTGGAAATTTAATAAATTCACTTCGTAGTGTAACAATAGCTTCAGAAACCCTTTTTACTATTCTACTACAAGTAGCTACGCTGATTCCTCCCATATCAGCCACTGCAAGTAGATGATTTCCTGTTGCGAAAAACCTCAGAGTATAATATATATAAATATGTGGCCGTCTAAATAAACTATGATTCGTAACTAAATCCACAGTTTCTATAGCTTCTAAACTGTAAATAAAATCTTCCATTTTGCACAAAATATGCACGTCCAACAAGAAAATGAAGTGTCACTTAGCGCTAAGATGCCGAATATCGGGCCCCCAAATTTAAGGGATCCCTTTGGATCATAAGTGTCCCTTAAGTGATGGTGAAAACGAAACTAACACTTAAAACATCTTAAGTGCCTCCCTAAATTTAGGGAACGATGGTGAAAACGGGCATTAGGGTCCCATCCATACCCTTATTTTTTTTATTTTTTTCGTTACTCTCATTCCCTTAATTGAATGTTGTAAGTATAAATGGTAACCCTTTTTATCTATTTTACTCTAAACTTTATGAGTTCTGATAGGGCAGGTAGATGCAACTAGGTGCTAAGCTATATCTATTTTTCTCTTTCTTTCTTTTGGCGATGAACTTTGTGCGAAAAGTCGAAGCGTAGGAAACCTACTACAAGTTATAAATCTCTCCAACGAAGGCAGCATAATCAAGATCGAACGTTACTTACAGGAAGTTCGTTTGATCCTTGAAAAATGATATAGAATGTCCTCCTCTCTCCTCTTTCAAATTGCTATTCCCAACAGGGTCCATAATGTATGTAATATCAAATAATTTAGACCTAATTTACCATTTTGGAATAAACTAAACGATTAAATTGAATTGTAATTAATCTTATGTAACAATTGTATGTTTTTTATTCATATATTTATTTTGGCACCGAATAAATTTCTTTTTCTCTTTTCTTTTTTTCTATATCTGCGTTTAGTAGCCCGATAGTAAAAGGCGTGGATTTAATTTGCGCAAAATAAGAATTAATGAGCACTACCTAAATCTAAAATGTATCGTGAAGTAAATGGTTAAACAAGTAATCTTTTCTTTGAAGCCTTTTTTGTTAATATAAAAATAAAAACCAGTTTCTTCGACTTTCCATGCCACATATGATGAATTTTCTGCCTTTTTAAATTTTGCTATGCCACCTTAGTGCTGTTTATCGAAATCTCATCAAAACTTGATTTATGATTTAAGAACGATAAAAATAAATTGGTTTCTAATCTGCCAGTATTGATTTTGTATCATTTCAATTCTTTTAGTATTTTAAAAACTATAAAAATAAATCATAAAAGTGTTATTTCGCACCTCTGAACATACGCATATCAATTGTTTTATTTAACGAATGTGGTTCAACAGCATTACTTTACTTTACTGAAACAGCAAAGAAGTATTTTTACCCTTCTTGCTTCCATATCTAACTTGACTGACGGGTATTGTTACATTATGAAATATCAAAATTTGAAATAATTTAAACAGTTATTTTAATTTTAGAGTCGTCGTAAATAAGTGAAAATTTATGTTTTGATCGCAAATAACTGTTGTCACGTTCACGACTTTAAATTTCTACGAATAATTTGCTACATTATTGTATAATCTCAGGTTTATTCAAAACTTTCTGCAAAGCACAAAATAATCAGAAAACAATGAAGTTCGTGATATTAATAACAACACTACTTTTTATCATTTCCGAATCGAGGTCCGCCAAAAAAGTTCGAAAAAACCTTCGAATAATTGGAGGAAGAAATGCCACCGCGGGCGAGCTGCCGTACATAGTGGAATTGATGTACCCAATGGTCTACATTGCAAGTTTTAGTATTATATTTCAACGTTATTGTTCAGGTGCTGTGATTGCATCCACATGGACATTAACAGCAGCTCACTGCGAGATGACACAAATTGCTGTAAGATTTGGGAACGATTTAGTAATGGCTTCCGAATTCATAAAGCATCCAAAATTCCGAACGGCAATGGATGGGATATTCAACGACATTGCACTTATACAACATGGTCTTGTAAAAATGAAAGAATACGCGAAAGTGAGCGCCATGGAATACACTTCATTGTACGGCCAAAAAGCTACATGTGCGGGATTTGGGGCTGTTCAGCGAACTCTGAAGAAAAAATTAGAAAAGAACACTAAAAACAAAATGCAAATGCATTATACTAATTACACGATGTCAAGTGGACTTATAGTTCTGGATGGAGTGATTGTTTCGTGTGGAAGTGACATACTAGTAAGCGTTACACCGGTAATATGTGTGGCGGTAAGCTGCAACGACAGAACAGCAGTAAGATTGACAGCTCCCGGAGATTCTGGCAGTCCTCTCGTACATGAGTCTGGGATAGTCGGAGTGCTGTCATCCTCAAGTGGAGCAGTGACGGAAGGTCAGGGCTTTGCTGGATACTATGTGCCTATTTCTTATTTTCACGGATGGCTGAGAAATGTTATCAAAGCTAACACGGACCTGACATAGAACCAAGTGGAACTTTTCAGATGCAGTCAGCAATACTGGTGGTTTTTAATGGTGATAACCAAAAAAGGGAGAAATAAAAAGAGATTATAGTGTCAGCAACGAGAACAAAAGGCGAATTGTATTGAATTAAATTGTCACGATTCATACATACATAGAATGAAATACTTTTTGACTTATGATTTTTAATTAAACTTGACGTCGTGGTGTCTTTACAATAAATGTGAAGACAGTGAGATGTTAAGGTTAAATAATTGTAATTGTTTCATGCAATTTTATCAGGTTGAAAAATATTTTATACAGGGTGTCCCAGAAACGACACGTTTCCGTGACACTGGAGGTTTTTTTATATTATAAGGATTGGACGTTTGTCTTCCATGCCATCTGATGGAAAGTGCGCATAAAGACTATGGTGGTATTGTCCATCCACGAGATACCTATTTACTCGACATTTATATGATACCTATTCACCGACCTTCGAGGTGATACCCAATTTATTAGTAGCCATTTCCAAGAAGTTCAATTTGGACGTTATAGTGATGCCCAAAAGCCCTAGATGGTCGGTGATGGGGACAGATACATTCTGGAAAGTAGGCGTCAAGGTGCACTATTTAGCGTAAAAAAAAAGACACGCCTGTGTTGAATTTGACCAGGTTGGACTCGTCTCAATCTCAATCTCGCCTCAAGGACTTCTAAAACTATGAAAATACCTACCCAGGTAAGTTATTAATGTTCTTATAACATTATTATTAATTCATTTTTGGCCGAAATTTGCTATCCAGGATAGTAAAAGGGAAGGAATAGAAACATGACTAGGATAGCGTATGTAAAAATTATTGAAAAATGTTTAGTGGGTTGATTGAAGGCGGTTAACTTTTTCTTAAAAAGACATAATTAGTTTGCTTTTATTTTGATTAAGGTTTTATGACTTTTTATTATTTATTTAATAGTATGAATCGCGAAACCTAAGACAATATTATCAAATTAAATTACTTACATAAAAAAATAAAATAAAATCCCCAGACAATCACACCAACTACATGGCCCCGACGTAAGCATAGCTTGTTTTATGGGATACCATGTAGCAAACTAGAGGGAACCTAGAAAATAACCTAGAAAATTTTTGAAGTGAAAACTTCTTTAGCGGCGTTGTGCACTTTTTTTTTGTATGGGCAAAAATGTTTAACTCGCGTCAGGGTCACGTGTTCCGATCAAAAATTCGTAAGACGGATGGAGAGTAGAGTCAATTTGAACGTTATAGCTATTCAATAAAGTTCATATTAAATTATAATCACTCTCTGTTGTCTAATGGCGGGTTTCAATATTCAACTGACTTCTATGCGTAACCAGTACAGGTACAAAACTGGTAGGAAAAAAGTAGCGTTTCACAATATCTATTAGCTACGGGCTGTAAGTTCTCAAATTTGGCATGGTCTCCTTGCGTGACGTTCTTCCAAGAAAATAGGTGATATGTGATTTATAGAATATCACGCATTCACAAACTATTGTATGATATTTGAACTAAATAAATATATAAACTTATTCAATTTATGTTTGCTATGTTTTAGTATTCGATAAATATATTATAGTATGTTTTTAGAGCTTTTTATTAATAATTGCGTTTAACTGCTTACGTAAAACGAAACGCCAATCCTTCGACTAATTTTGCCATTGGTTGAATCAAACTTTTATGACGTCAAAGTCAAAGATTTAAATCCATAGATGTGCCCTTTCAGTACAAAGAACTAACGAAATATTGTCATTACTGAAAGAGGTGCATGCACAAGTCTTGTGACAGTCTCTAATGAGCCCTTGTCGTGCACGTTCACATAGATTATTTTGTTTAAAATATTTACATAAAGACTTAATTATGCTGTCTTGTTCATTTCGGGGGTGTAAAAATACAAGTCGCAATACAAACAAGGATAAAGGTGTTACTTTTAATGCGTTAGTAATTTTTATATTATTTAATGCATTTCTCGATTTCGTCGGGCAAGGAAGCGTCCGGCCACCAAAGAATAAGTAATCTGATAGTAAATAAAATATCAACTCAATACTTTATGTAACCTATTAAAATCATATAAGAAAAGCTATGAAGTTTTTATTTTACTTTACAAAGCCGTCGTATTTCTGTCTATTTTATGGAAATAGAAAAATATATTGGTTTATTTTATTCACATATTTTTTATCATAACAGGTTTTAAGTAATAATTTTCTTATTCTTAATAGTTGTAGACCATTAAAAAATATCAATTAAAATACTCGTAGTAATATTCGCGGGGAAGATATTTCTAGCACTATACCAATATTAAC
Source organism: Stenoptilia bipunctidactyla (assembly GCA_944452665.1). NCBI lineage: Eukaryota > Metazoa > Arthropoda > Insecta > Lepidoptera > Pterophoridae > Stenoptilia > Stenoptilia bipunctidactyla. Next base: position 16,551,154 of record OX101750.1, read on the forward strand.
CCAATACGATGTAAACTGCAAAATTATTTCGAACAAACAATACACTGTAATTGCCAAGCAATTTGTAGGATACACAGGGTGACTGGTGGTTACACTTTCGGAATTCGAGGACGTGATAGTTTGAGGTCATGCTCAAAGAGAAATAAATAAATTTTAATTATTTAATGAGTAAACTTAACCGAAAATTATAGAATTCATTACGCAACGCATGGTTACACTGGTACGGACGTACGCACGGCGTTATCAACACAGTATAGGTAGTTAGGTATAGACGGCTTCACGAACGGTCCTCGGCCTAGTAAAACTTTTTATTTATTTATATGAAATTCTGCTGAAAAATTAAGTAGTAGGTACTTAATTTACCTAATTATTATGATCAGAATCGAGTACAGAGTGCTCTCCTTCAATTTCTAAAATATGTCACCTGTATACTGGCACTTAATTTTTCACTAACATTGCCTATAAATATATAAAGTTTTGTTACTATGTACTTTACTTACGTAATGAATTCTTTAATTTTCGGTTAAGTTTACTCAGTAAATAATCAAATTTTATTTTTATTATATTTTTTCTCTTCATGTATGATCTCAAACTATCACTTCCTTGAATTTCAAAATGGAACCCGTATAGCAGGTTGAGTAGCAAGAAAAATAGTAAAAAAACTAAAATGCGTTAAGTACATGTATTGTCGCACTCATGCCTAACCAAAGGCTAGAATTTCATAAATTAATCTCTACAAAAAATATGGGTGGGTTAGTCTTTCCTGCTTGCGGTTTGTCTAAAATCCGAAAAAATCATACGATCCCACATAAAATTAAAATCAACTTTCATAGCGAAAACAAACTAAATTCTATGAAATTACACAATGTAAGAGTCTTTTTTACACACTAATATATTCGAAACATTACATACACATTCCCAAGAACAGCCCGCGACTTTTAATCATAGAGTTTTAATTATGAAAGTAATAATCGATAATTAAATAAATGTAAGACATTAACAAACAACAGAACGCCAAAAAATTATAAGTAGGTGCTTTTTGCTGATACTTAAGTTGACAATCCTGTAGGTATGTTTTTAATAAATAAACGATTTATAAATATTTTTCTTTAGTTTTATTACTTTGTAATCCTTTTGTTTAGGCGTATTTCTAGCGTAAGTTACATCTGATCTTATTAAGCTATTGCATAGATTCTATCGCGGGCCTTGAGCGTGGGGAGCGAATCCAGAAATTCCGTAACGAAAAAATCTGCGCTTTTATGCGGGCTTTAATAAACAATCAGCGCCATCTATCGAGAGGCATCCATTCTAGGCAACATGACAATTTTTAGAGTTGACAGATAAGTAAACAATAGTTGGCTTTCATAACAAATCCTTTATTTCGCTAATCTGAGTAAATCAATGAGTGGTCGAGTGGTAACGTCTAAAGGTTCCCGATCAAGAGTTACGAGATCAAGCCCTGATAATCGCATTGGCATGAATTTTTTTTTATGTTTTCTTTTCTCCTTTTAAAATTATAAATACATTTTTTTTTAAGTTTTTTATATTGGAAGCTTACTTTGTTCGAAGAGGATTAAATAAAAGAAAAGGCAGTTACAAACAAATTGATTGATTGACTAAGTTAAACAGAAATGATGACATCAAAATACGACATTAAAAAATTTGACAAATGTAAAAAGAATATATTGAACTAGCCACCGCGCGCGGTTTTACTCGCGTAACTTTTGATCCCGTGGGAATTTCGGGATAAAATATAGCCTATAACCTTCCTCAAGAGTTGGGCTATCAAATGCAAAAAGAATTTTTCAAATCCCACTTGTAGTTTCTGAGATTAGCGCGTTCAAACAAACAAACAAACAAACAAACAAACAAAAAAACAAACTCTTCAGCTTTATATATTAGTATAGATAATGAAAATCTAACCTGCAATTGTAAATTAATTTATCACATAGAATGCGAAAATATTTCGACTCAAAGGTTTTATAATACCTAAACAGCTGAGCACAAAAAAAACTGATAATTTTTTCCCGATCAAGAGTTACGAGTTCAAGCCCTGATAATCGCATTGACATGAATTCTTTTTTATGTTTTTCTTTTCTCCTTTTAAAATTATAAATATTTTTTTTAAGTTTTTTATATTGGAAACTTACTTTGTTTTAAGAGGATTAAATAAAAGAAAAGGCAGTTACAAACAAATTGATTGATTGACTAAGTTAAACAGAAATGTTGACACCAAAAAACGACATTAAAAAAATTAACAAATCTAAAAAGAATATATTGAATAATGAAAACCTGACATGTACAAATTGTAAATTAATTTATCACAAAGAATGCGAAAATATTTCGACTCAAAGGTTTTATAATACCTTAATAGCTGAGCGCAAAAAAAATGGCAGTGCATTAAATGTATATGGAAGTGCTCCAAGCCAAGAAAAAAAACATAAAGCTAAAAATAAGCTGGGTACATCAAATAGCCAGATAAGTACCGTCACTACTAGGAGGGAAAAGGCTTTAAAACCTCCGGCAGCCAAGTCGCCTAGCATCACGCACACAAATTCATGTGAATCCCTGGATCACAATTTGTCTCTAGACACTATTGATCTTGACACAGCTTCAAAAAGTTTTAATTTATCGACTGATATAAGTGCAGACCAAACTGGAGACTTGAAACTTGAAATAATTAATTTACAGAGGCAGTTTGAAAGCACGTACATGGAAATGGAGAATATTATAATTGAAAACATTGGCTTAAAAAAAGAAGTTAGTCAATTATCTCGACAAGTGCACTTACTCAAAAATATGTGCACCAAAACGCTTGAAACTAAAAACTCTACGAAACAAAACAAAAAAAGACAAAAAATTGTCGTCGGCAGACAATAGCTAATAAATATCGTACTCACTATCATCACCATTGAAGGAGAGTAACAAGGATTGTCTACGAGTGGAACCGGAGTCCTCACTACTAAAAACAAAAAAAAACTCCAGGCAGTGGAAGAGGATAAGGTATTGGTGACATCTAAGAAAAATAGACATGAAGAACTCAGAATCTTTGTAATTGGTGGACAGCAATGTAAAGGTCTTCGTAACAGATTAGTAAGATCAAGATTTAATAATCCTTACGAAAAATATGAAGTTATATCTTTTACTATACCTTACGCAAGCACTGAAGAAATATTAACGATGCTTAAGACCCAAAGAAAGAAAAGGACAAAATAATAATCTGCGTAGGTGAACACGACACAAACCCGACAAAAGTGTTGTTAGAAACATGTTTAATTTTAAATAAATATATTTTAATTGCAATATTATACTTCTGAGCGTAATTAAAAATAGATTTCTTAACGAAAATAAGTTGAATGACATGATACATAATTTAAGTACCTAAACACTTTTTTAATAGTAAATTCGTACGATTACAAGACTGCGTTTGCTACACATGGTTTGCTATATGTAAGAAAATAAATTTAATAATTGATGAATGTGATTATAGAAAAAAAATCTTGTCATTTACTAAGTATCATATTAAGAATAAACATTCAAAGGTTAAAAATATACATTCAAGTGCAGATTATAAATATAATTCAACTACTACTCAGGGTGTAACTAAAAAGGGAACAATTCCGTAATACTTTTTAAAAATGACTGAAAATAAAATAGACATAAAAATTGGACATTCAAATGCAAACTATAAATCTCATCCGAATACTACTCAGGATATAATTAAAAAGGGGACGATTTTGTTCTACTTTCTTAAAAAGACAAAAAATAACTTGGAAAATAATGAATTAAATTTTTTTCGTAAATAAAGTAAATTTAAATAATAATAATAATGATAGCAACTTAAATCAACTAAAAATATTTCATCAAAATATTGCAGGTCTTTTGTCTAAAACTAACTTGTTGGAAATTACCTTAAGGCGTATTCTCGCCCATACTAATTTCTTTTATCAAATATGGGCGAACAGAGCGTTATTTTACTCTGGAATGCTTGCATTAGCAATTATTTCTATATTTAGTTACAGCAAAATTACTTTTAAAATAAAAAATCTGTCAAGAAATAGCTTAACTGAAGTATTAAATTTTGTTCAAATGTGTCAATGTATGGGTGGACGGTGGCAGTGTAGTACGTTAACTGGATGTTTTAGTGTGTGTGCGTTCATTGAAGCTACGTTGCGTGTTTGGCGTTTGCTGAAAATGCGATTTATTTATTATTTATTTTGTATTTTGTCGTTCAGAACTTTGGAATACTTCGGATTTCAGCGCACGAGATCTCCACGCCCGCGCCCCGCTCCGCGCCAATTTCATTCATTCGAAAGATTTGTTCTGATACTATCTTTTTGTTTTAATTAGAAAATTGTAAAAATGTCTCCACCAATGTCTCAAAGAGACTATAAAAACCACACTTACTCTGGGCCGCGAAAAAGTCGCAAACGTAGTTATGGACAAATGAAACGGTATCATGGAGAAATAGTATTGAATTATTATGTACTAGCCATGTAAGAAACATACAAACAGACTTTCGCATTTATTATATTAGTTTTCATGAGAAATTGTTTGTAATTATCAGTAAAGTAAATAATTGTATTTTTTGTAGATTATTTGTGCGTTATAAATAATAGTAATATTTGTAATAATATTTCTGACACTCACACAAATTATCTAGCCCAAATTAAGTTTCTTAAAGAACTTATGTTATGGATACTAGATAACTGATATACTTAAGAAATATATAATAAATAAGAAATAAATAAATAAATATTTCTGACACCCACACAACATTATCTAACCCAAGTTAAGTTTCTTAAAGAACTTGTATTATGGATACTAGATAACTGATATACTAAAGAAATATATAAACATACACATTGAATAAATACATATTTTTATTAGAATAAACTTAAATAAACATCCATTACTTGACGGCTAATATCTGTGTTCAACACACAAATATCCGCCGCCGCCGGGATTCAAACCCAGGACCTCTGGCATACGAAGCAATGTATGTTACCGCTACACCAGCCGGTCGTCAATATAATTATTTATTATCTCCAATATATTTTTATATACCTATAGGCTTTTTGTTGCAGCCGTGCTTCAATATTGCGCAAGAAGAAAAACACTGATACCAACGAACCTTCTACTTCTATGTATGAGAAACATAACAAAAAAGATAACATTACGTTTTGTTGTATTAGTATAATAAGTTTAAGTAATATATAATAAGTAATTTTTACCCACGACGGAACGGAGACGGTATATGCGTTTGGGGTGAGAGGGTGTTTGTGCAAACCAATGTTACCATTTATCTCGAGAACCACTGGTCCGATTTTAATGCGGTTTTCAGTAATCGCTTTGGATTTGATTGGTGCATGTTCTTAGATAGGTGTAGCGGTAACAACTCACCAGGGGGCGCTGCAGTAAACATTTGTTTGTAAAAGCCAATGTTACCGTTTATCTGCAAAACCATTGGTCCGATTTAAATGCTGTTTTCAGTGATCGCTTTGGATTTGATTAGCGCATGTTCTGAGATAGGTGTTACGGTAACAACTCACCAGGGGGCGCTGCAGTAAATATTTGTTTGCAAACCATTGGTCCGATTTGAATGCCGTTTTCAATTATCGCTTTGGATTTGATTGGTATAATGTTCTTAAATAGGTTTAACGGTAACAACTCATCAGGGGGCGCTGCAGTAAACATTTGTTTGTAATAACAACCATTAATTCTGCAAAACCATTGGTCCGCTAACCGCATTAAAATCGGACCAGTGGTTTTGAAGAATGGTATGGTAACATTGGTTTGCACAAACCATTCTACGTAATATAATATCGAGTAACGTTACAACAAAGCCCCAGCAAAGTTGAGCCACCAGCAAAGTTGAGTTGTAAATACTTATTATAATACTTCACTATGTATTTAAATAAACTACATAGGTTTTCCAGCGGGGGTGGGGACACTAGAGGGCTGATGAGGAACGAGGTGTTATGTAATGTAATGTATGGTACCTATATTATGGTCTTTAAATAGTTTGAAATAAAAAACAAAATAAAAATTTTGAAAAACCCACGACGCGACGGTTAAAAAGTAATTGAAAAAGAATAAAATAATTTAAAATCCCCCGACTGAAATGATTTATGTGACGAGAGATAATTAACGTGAAAAGCTTTTTTAAAAGTTCCATTGAATGAATTCGTTTTATAGTTTTATATTGAAATTTAAAATATTGATGGCAGCCCTCGACGGATTTTCTTGCTCTTCTTATAAAGTTCATAGGGAGTTGAATACCTATGTTATTGCGACATCTACATATTCGAGAACCGAATAGGTAAGCGTAGGGAAGTGCTATGAAAACGAATAGTATGTTGTTCATAATATGACCGACTCTGTGTGAGATCAAGTGAACTTTTAAAAAAGCTTTTCACGTTAATTATCTCTCGTCACATAAATCATTTCAGTCGGGGGATTTTAAATTATTTTATTCTTTTTCAATTACTTTTTAACCGTCGCGTCGTGGGTTTTTCAAAATTTTTATTTTGTTTTTTATTCATTTTTTTTTCAATTTAGCGTGGATAAAACTGCTAATTGAACCCTAATTGAAAATATTTATTTTTTAAACGATGTATTTGTTATATTGTAGTACATATGCACTTGATTTGATTGGCACATCTATTAGATTGAGATTAAGGTCCTCCAGGATCAAATTATAATGGACGGAAAGCGAATTTTTATAAAACTACCTATTGCCACCAAATTATTCTGACCAATGAACATAGAAATTATGAAACAGTATAGTTTTGAGATACATCAGTTTTCGGTTCAATTATGACCTCTATCACCTTCACATAAGGTTGCTCTGTATGGCTCTACATAGGGCCTTCACTGCGTGAAGCGGACGCACGCTCGGCGTGCTTGTTACATGTGATCCTATACTTAGAGCAGCGCTAAATCAGGCGGGTCGCCCGGCGCACTATAATGTATGGCGCAAAGTATCTGCCTGTGAAGGTCCCGTAAAAATCGGTCCAGCAGACAAAAATTTAAAAAAAAAATTGTTTTGGTTACATGTTTTTATTGTAGGTATAGATAAAGATAATCTATTATAAGATTATTCTTTGTTTCTTCGTTTTATAGTAAGTACTTACCAACTAGTATTTCGATGTAAGTAATTGAAATTAATTTTATCCATCGAAAAAAGTATCAAATCATAAACGTACAATATTTAGCATTCGCAAATGTATCGAGAATAATTAGCTCCGCGCGCACGAGTGTCAACAACGTCTGCTCTCACGTGTCTGTCTATTCGGGTAAGCGCAGTCGAAAACCTGCCCCCCGCCCTTCGTGTGTCAATGTGTGCGTGAGAACTTTGCTGCCACTAAGAAGTTGTTACACTGACCTCTATATTTACCACTGGACTGGCGGCTGTCAAAGTGCTTTTGTGCCCGTTTGATAATCGCCATTTTGGCGCTGTCGGACGTAGCGAGCAGTAGCGAGTGTCCGTGGTACTAAAACTAGTCGCTTACACATATGTCACATGTCCTCATTCTTGATAACTTTTATATAATGCTTATAACAATAACAACATAAAATTCGAATTAATATTTAAAAAATATAAAATCACTTAACAATAAGCAAGCACTTCTCTGGCGGCCACTTGCAATATACGTCAAAATTTGTTCTGCGGATACTCGCTACTCGCTAGTGGCGCTTCAAATAGGCACAAAAAAATAGCTGTCAAACTTACGGAACAGCCAGTCCAGTGGTAAATATAGAGGTCAGTGAGTTGTTATTTAAATCAAATATACGAATTTCGTGACTTAAAACTCAGCTAAATCTTGCTTGAGACATTACAAATGTTATGTTATTACAGCAAAACGTATAATTTTTAAAGAATTTAAACATTATCATTCATTAAACAATTAAAAACGTTCAAATTTTCGCATCAACGCCATCTATGAGCGCGAAGTGCTTAGCTGATTGTGAGAATCCACCTTAAATGAATTACGGAAAAATCACAATATGCCGAATGTGCCTACTTTGAGACTTTTGTTAATTTGAACAATAGTAATTTATTTTTGCATGCCCTAAAAAGGTAAAATATGTATGACCTATTTTTTTTATTTTAAGTCCTAAATCTGTACCATATTTTATGCAAATAAATGATTGATTGATTCATTCATAACTTTACATGCGGGCTTTAATAAAAAATCAGCGCCATCTACTAGGAACTTGTGGACTTCATATTAGATCAAACATTACTGCATTAATAAAATAAATAAATATTTATAATTTCATAAGTTGAAAAAAAAATACTATGCAATAGCTTTACCGCGGCAGTCTCCGAGTGCCACACGTCTTTTTTTCTATGACGTTTGTTGACGTGGATGCGCTGTGCTTGTGTGGGTAAAAATGACCACAAAAATGACAACCTTACGACACGTACGGGCAAATCTATGGATTTATATCTTTGGTCAAAGTAAATATTTAAAAGAAAAATTATGTCATTCAATAATATTCGTCCTTTTTTTTTCAAAAACAGTTATAGATAAGTTAGAAAGATAAAACTGGATTATTGATATGATGACAGATATTTGATAGGATATTTCGTTAAATGAATAAATTTTTACTTTGTTGGCTAGATAAAATGACCTATTCTTTAATTGGTCATACTTAATGAAAACATAACTCTTAATGGCCGTAGCAGACTGCCATGCTACCTTTACCTCATTGGTTTAAATTAATAACTTTTTACGTCGTCGTTGTGTAATATAACTATTTTTGTACTTACTGTTTTGTATATTCCATTGGTTTTGTTAATAGTTGTTCTACATCTTAAGTTTTATTTTGTACATTTCTAATATTGTTTTATAGTATTCCTGTTTCCTTTTTATTTTATAGCTGCAAATGTATCTATTGTAAACTATTATGAAATGTAAATATTATTGTTTACCTTTCAAATCTAAATTTGTCATGTAGCTTATGTCACTTTTCAGCACAGATAATTTATAAACTATTAGTATGTTTTATATTCATTTCTTTTTCAATTAATTTTTATATTATTACTTTAATATAAATTATATTGAGACTTGCACACTTAGAATCAAGAGAAGTATCAGCTCCACTTTTACCATACCACCACCGCTGCTCCAGAGACTAAAACCTCCTTGTTAATAGAAGTGACAGCCGCTGGCCGATGAAAGAATGGATGCCTCTCAAAAATAAATAAATTTACGAGCTGTCGAACGAAATGGAGCCTATATAAGGAGTGGCGAGCTGAACTCGTGGCGGGCTTTTGAAAATAAAACACCAAGGAGAGTACTTGGCATTGAAGATCATCACTAAAAATACTACAATATCTTTTGGAGCCGCTATATAACTAAATAAACCTTTTGGAACTGTGAATAACCTGGAAACGTCTGGACAATACTTATTGGAAAAATCTCAGTGTTTATACAAATGCCTAGTGGACTTTAAGTGAAAATAGTGCTTTTCTATACCATCTTTGTAAGTCTTTATTTGTAAATATATAAACTTTAACTTTATTTTTTTATTTTCTTTTAACATCTTCCTTTAAATAGTAGGTTACTTAGGCTTTTACTCTAGGTAACACTACAGTTGGCTAGGATATAATGACTTATTTTGTAAATGGTCAAATGTAACCTAGCAACCCATTACAGTCAAACAGTTCGTCAGCAGTGGTTTAGATGTCAAGGTTTTGAATATAGAAAGGCATTTTGGTAGTGATTTCTATTGTTCGTAGGCAAAACGAACAGTTTTCATAATATTGAAACCCGCCATAAGCAATTTAGGTGTGTTCCTACCGTCAAAGAGTCAATTTGCAATTTATTACCGCTGCATAAAGTTCAAATTCAATCATATCTATCAAAATAGTCTTCGCATGCGCTTTGGAAGATCTAATGTCGCGTTCCGAAAACAAACAAAAGTGAATCGCGAACGCGACAAAAAATGTAATAAACCATTAGTAGTACTGACTTTCAATTAATTTGGTCGGCTTCGCGAAACTTAAATTTTAGCTAGCTTCAGTTGTAAACTGTATCAGCAGATTATTTTTTTTAAGTTTGATTAATCTTAAGTTTTGTCACAAATTAAGTTTCTGAACGCAACCATAGTATTTGATATTAGATTTGACAACCAAATAATATGTCAATCATTAAATAAATATACAATCATAACATGGAAAAAAGTATTAGATACAATTGACGATATTGTGTTACGATTAATGTCTGAGGATGTTTTGCATCGTGTGCGCGTTGAAACTTTGAATCCTACACTACAAATGACTGAAGAAATTTACAATGAGACATTGATCATGATAGAAGATATGAGTTTATTGATAGCAAATAAAGTATTGTCGTGTTTGGGAATGGCAGCACCCAATCGTCATATGCGCGATGCATTAAGGCTGCGTCCCCAGTGGACAAACTGTTAGCGGCCGACTGAGTATGCGGCGGATCGAGTTAGTACGCCCTTCCATATATTTGGAATGGAGTGTTCACAGTTTGCTAGTTTTGCGCTCACAGTACGCAGTTTGCAGCGTTACGCGCGCCGACTATCTCAATGAGCGGCTGACTTCCACGTAACGTACGAAAATTAATCAGAGTTTGCAGCTAACTCAAATTTCAGTTCGCCACAAATTTGCGGCTCACTCAGTCGGCCGCTAACTGTTTGCTTACTGGGGACGCAGCCTAAACCACGAGTTGCAAAGGGAACAACAGTACGACATTGAAGCATTGGCCGAAACAGTTCGTACAAATGTTCCACAATTAAATCAACAACAAAGAATTGCGTACGGCACTTTGATAGAAACTGTGAACAGTGGATCTGGTGGAATTTATTTCCTTGATGCTCCCGGAGGAACCGGAAAAACGTTCTTACAATTTGCAACATCGCCAAAAATAGCACAATGGCCAAGATCCTACAGGTATGCAAATTAATTGTTTGGGATGAATGCACAATGGCCCATAAGAGGTCACTGGAGGCGCCGGATAGAAAATTGAAGGATCTTCGTGACAACCAAAATATTTTTGGTGGGGCCATGATTCTGTTGTCAGGTGATTTTCGTCAGACTCTTCCAGTTATTCCCCGATCAACTGTTGCTGATGAACTAAATGCATGCCTGAAATCATCGAATTTGTGGCAGTATGTAAAGACACTCCAATTAACAACTAACATGCGAGTAGTTTTGCAACATGATGGAACTGCAAATGTTTACGAAGCAGTTGTTAGATATTGGAAATAATAAAATTGCAATGGACACCTAGACCGGATTCATCACATAATCCACAGATTTCTGTCAGATCACAGATTCAAAAGAAGAGCTTATTCAGCATGTTTTCCCAGATATAGCGCAAAAGTTCAATAACCATAATTGGCTGGGTGAACAAGCAATATTGGCAGCGAAAAATAAAGATGTCGAGGATCTCAATGCAACCATTCAGAATTTTCTTCCAGGACAGTTGGTTTCCTTCAAATCAGTCGACACCGTTATGAATCAGGATGCAGTAGTCAACTATTCCATGGAGTTTTTAAAATCACTGGAATTGCCTGGATTACCACCTCACAATTTGCAGTTAATAGTAGGATCAGTTGTCATCATGCTGCGTAACATTAATCAACCTCGACTATGCAATGGAACAAGACTGGCTGTGAAAAAACTGATGAATAACGTCGATGATAAAAGGAAAATACAAAGGAGAGGACGTAAACTTTTTAATGTAATATAATTGTCATGTTGTCGCGTAGCGGCGGCTCGGGAACCGTCGCTCGCAGTTCGAAGAGGGTGCTGAAGAGAAAGAAACTATTTAATAACACTTAAAACTTTTATATTTATTTACAATGGAAAAGAGGCACTTAGAGTTCACTATAACACTGTGAATAAAAGTTTAGTTTTAGAGGTTCGGAGTTAGCGGCCCTCGGCCGCAGTAGATGCCGTCGGAGAGCGCTGGGCTGTGGAGAGCGCCGGGCAGAGCGGGGCGCCTCAGGTGGAGGCAGGACGTCGCCGGTGAGAGCCGGCGGCTTTTCTCAGACCGGTCAGCCGACCTCAAGCGTTCTCATGCAGATTTCACTTTATCAGAACCCTCACATGTCCACTCTCCGGACTTTTATATATTTACCAACATACTTCGAACGTCATTATTTTCCTTACATGACACATAGGCCAGTGTTTGTGTAAAAAGTTCCGGGTTTAAATTTATTACCTACATACGAAAATTAATAATACATTATTTACAAAATTTGAAAACTGCAAACTGCAAACTAAATATAACATATAAGGATTTATAAAAATATAAAACGAATCTGCTAAAAAGTAAGTTAGTATAACATTATAATGTTTGTGTACGATAGCCCAATAAATAAATATTGTATTCTACCACATAAATGAGAGTACTTTTATACTGATAATTAAAGCAATTCGTGCAAAATTATTCCCCAACCATTCCAAAATATCAACAAGTTTTCACTTCTGCCGGCACTTCCAGAGTGCAACCCGTCGTTTTTTTTTTCATGTTTCGTGCGGGAAACGATCCCGCAACCACTGGCGTCTGATGCAGACAGGTTTACCCCATCGACAAAGTTGTGATGGTTACTAAATAACGGATAATAAACTTAAAGAATATTGAAACATACATATTGAATAAATACTTATTTTTTTTGGAAAATAAACCACCGTGACTTGACAGTTAATATGGAGACAGAAAAGGCCTTATTATGCTCTGCTAGTGGTGGCGATACTTCAGTGTTTAGTGCACACAACACGCGTCACGCGAGCATTTCTGCCGCCCAACGGGCAGGTGTAAGTATCGGCACAATTAGTAAGACAGTATGTTGGTCGGAAAGCTCTTCAGTGTTCGTAAAGTTTTATAAAAGACCACTCAATGTGCCCAACAATGAGTTTTGTCATGGAGTGTTGATGCCATAGTAATGTTATAATTATGTTATGATAGCAATCAGCAAGATGATTATTATTTTCTATTTTGATAAGTTTGTTTACAAACAAATATGTATGTTATAAAATTGTAATATTTAATGTATGTTAAAACTTTATAAGTGCATTATTACTTTAAAAATACATGGTTGATTATTGAAAAGAAAAAATGGCTTATATTTTACTAGCTTTATCCCGCAACTTCCGGAAAATAAACCACCGTGAAATAAACCACCGTGAAATAAACCACTTCCGGAAAATAAACCACCGTGACTTGACAGTTAATATGGAGACAGAAAAGGCCTTATTATGCTCTGCTAGTGGTGGCGATACTTCAGTGTTTAGTGCACACAACACGCGTCACGCGAGCATTTCTGCCGCCCAACGGGCAGGTGTAAGTATCGGCACAATTAGTAAGACAGTATGTTGGTCGGAAAGCTCTTCAGTGTTCGTAAAGTTTTATAAAAGACCACTCAATGTGCCCAACAATGAGTTTTGTCATGGAGTGTTGATGCCATAGTAATGTTATAATTATGTTATGATAGCAATCAGCAAGATGATTATTATTTTCTATTTTGATAAGTTTGTTTACAAACAAATATGTATGTTATAAAATTGTAATATTTAATGTATGTTAAAACTTTATAAGTGCATTATTACTTTAAAAATACATGGTTGATTATTGAAAAGAAAAAATGGCTTATATTTTACTAGCTTTATCCCGCAACTTCGTATGCGCTTAACTACCCTTCTCGTGGAAATTTCAGAAACTATACAACCAGACACCCACTGAAAGAACCTTTATACCAAGTATCACACCCATGCACTCAAGGAATAAGTTTTTTTCATACAAACTAAAAATCATATATTTCCCGTGCCCGTGGGAATTTTGGGAATTTTTTTCGTAGCACAACCAGTCACTCTTTGAAGAACCTTCATGCTCTTCATAAAAAGTCCAACCCCTTCCCGTGGGAATTTCGGGAATTCCTTCCATAATACAAACAGACACTTATTGAGGAACCTTTATATCAAGTATCACATCCGTGCACTCAAGGGATGGGATTATTTCATACAAACTAAAAAGTCCTAATTTTCCCGTTCCCGTGGGAATTCCGGGAATTGCTTCCTTAGTGCACCCCTACATCCCCTAAAGAATGTATGTTCCAAATTTCAGCTCTCTACGCCCAGTAGTTACGGCTGTACGTTGTCTGTCAGTCACTCAATCACTCAGTCACTCAGTCATTGATTGATTGATTTCTTACATCATTTCTAAACATCCTACAAGTTATAAATCTCGAACAACGAAGGCAGGATAATTCAAAGATATAATGAACTTACCTGATTGAAGTTCGATCTTGATTATGCTGCCTTCGTTGGAGAGATTTAGGGTCCCACCCATACCCTTATTTATTTTATTTTTTTCGTTACTCTCATTCCCTTAATTGAATGTTGTAAGTGTAAAGGGTAACCCTTTTTATCTATTTTACTCTAAACTTTATGAGTTCTGATAGGGCAGGTAGATGCAACTAGGTGCTAAGCTATATCTATTTTTCTCTTTCTTTCTTTTGGCGATGAACTTTGTGCAAAAAGTCGAAGCGTAGGAAACCTACTACAAGTTATAAATCTCTCCAACGAAGGCAGCATAATCAAGATCGAACTTCACTTACAGGAAGTTCGTTTGATCCTTGAAAAATGATATAGAATGTCCTCCTCTCTCCTCTTTCAAATTGCTATGCCCAACAGGGTCCATAATGTATGTAATATCAAATAATTTAGATCTAATTTACCATTTTGGAATAAAATAAACGATTAAATTGAATTGTAATTATTCTTATGTAACAATTGTATGTTTTTATTCATATATTTTTTTTGGCACCGAATAAATTTCTTTTTCTCTTTTCTTTTTTTCTATATCTGCGTTTAGTAGCCCGATAGTAAAGGGCGTGGATTTAATTTGCGCAAAATAAGAATTGATGAGCACTACCTAAATCTAAAATGTATCGTGAAGTAAATGGTTAAACAAGTAATCTTTTCTTTGAAGCCTTTTTTGTTAATATAAAAGTAAAAACTAGTTTCTTCGACTTTCCATGCCACATATGATGAATTTTCTGACTTTTTAAATTTTGCTTTGCCACCTTAGTGCTGTTTATCGAAATCTCATCAAAACTTGATTTATGATTTAAGAACGATAAAAAATAAATTGGTTTCTAATCTGCCAGTATTGATTTTGAACCATTTCAATTCTTTTAGTATTTTAAAAACTATAAAAATAAATCATAAAAGTGTTATTTCGCACCTCTGAACATACGCATATCAATTGTTTTATTTAACGAGTGTGGTTCAACAGCATTACTTTACTTTACTGAAACAGCAAAGAAGTATTTTTACCCTTCTTGCTTCCATATCTAACTTGACTGACGGGTATTGTTACATTATGAAATATCAAAATTTGAAATAATTTAAACAGTTATTTTAATTTTAGAGTCGTCGTAAATAAGTGAAAATTTATGTTTTGATCGCAAATAACTGTTGTCACGTTCACGACTTTAAATTTCTACGAATAATTTGCTACATTATTGTATAATCTCAGGTTTATTCAAAACTTTCTGCAAAGCACAAAATAATCAGAAAACAATGAAGTTCGTGATATTAATAACAACACTACTTTTTATCATTCCCGAATCGAGGTCCGCCAAAAAAGTTCGAAAAAACCTTCGAATAATTGGAGGAAGAAATGCCACCGCGGGTGAGCTGCCGTACATAGTGGAGTTGATGTACCCAATGGTCTACATTGCAAGTTTTAGTATTATATTTCAACGTTATTGTTCAGGTGCTGTGATTGCATCCACATGGACATTAACAGCAGCTCACTGCGAGATGACACAAATTGCTGTAAGATTTGGGAACGATTTAGTAATGGCTTCCGAATTCATAAAGCATCCAAAATTCCGAAAGGCAATAGATGGCATATTCAACGACATTGCACTTATACAACATGGTCTTGTAAAAATGAAAGAATACGCGAAAGTGAGCGCCATGGAATACACTTCATTGTACGGCCAAAAAGCTACATGTGCGGGATTTGGGGCTGTTCAGCGAACTCTGAAGAAAAAATTAGAAAAGAACACTAAAAACAAAATGCAAATGCATTATACTAATTACACGATGTCAAGTGGACTTATAGTTCTGGATGGAGTGATTGTTTCGTGTGGAAGTGATATACTAGTAAGCGTTACACCGGTAATATGTGTGGCGGTAAGCTGCAACGACAGAACAGCAGTAAGATTGACAGCTCCCGGAGATTCTGGCAGTCCTCTCGTACATGAGTCTGGGATAGTCGGAGTGCTGTCATCGTCAAGTGGAGCAGTGACGGAAGGTCAGGGCTTTGCTGGATACTATGTGCCTATTTCTTATTTTCATGGATGGCTGAGAAATGTTATCAAAGCTAACACGGACCTGACATAGAACCAAGTGGAAGTCTTCAGAGATGCAATGATACTGGTGGTTGTGAATGCTGACAAAACGAAAACACAAAAAAGAGATTGTGGTAAAAAAAAAAGATTGTGATTATAAAATAAAAGACGAATTGTATTTATAAAATATTCAGAATTCATTACATAGAATAAAATACTTTTTAAACGAATACTTTTCAATTAAACTCACGCAAATAGAAATTTCATGCCATTTATCAAATTGTAAAATTTTTTATATATCAAAAATTGTCTAAGTTTATTAAACGCTTAAAATAAGAGTATTTTTCGTATTTAAAATTTTCTTTTGCCTTTATTATGTACATTAGCTGTTTTGCGCGGTTTTACCGGCGCCATTTCAAATCCTGGGAATATCGGTATAAAAAGTTGCCTATGTGCTATTCCAGTGCTTTATCCTATTACTTTGCCAAATTTCATCCAAATCACTTGAACCGTTCTGTCGTGACGGAGGCACAAACATTCATACTTCCATACATTCATTCATGCAAACATTCAAATTTATAATATTAGTAACACAATGCTGAGTTTAAGCTTGTAATCTTAATATATAAAACTCTTCCGTTACTGAACGAGTGACTGACAGACAACGTACAGCCAAAAATAACTAGCCTTAGAGAGCTGAAATTTGGAACATACAATCCTTAGAGATTGTGGGGGAGCACTAAGGAAGGAATTCCCGAAATTCCCACGAGAACGGGAATTATTTGACTTTTTAGTTTGTATGAAAAATCGTAATTCTTGAGTGCACGGATATAATACTTGGCATTAATGTTCTTCAAAGAGTGACTGGTTGTGTTATGGAAGGAATTCCCGAAATTCCCACGGGGACGGGAAATATAAGATGTTTTAGTTTGTATGAAAAAACCTTATTTATTGAATGCATGGATGTGATACTTAGTAAAAAGATTTTTCAATAAGTATCTGTTTGTATTATGGAAAGAATTCCTGAAATTCCTACGGGAAAGGGTTGGACTTTTCAGTTTGTATGAAAAATCTTATCCCTTTATTGCACGGCTGTGATACTTGGCGTACAGGTTCTTCAAAGAGTGACTGGTTGTGTTACAAAAGGAATTCCCATAATGCCCACGGGAACGGGATTTATTACATAATCAAACGAATTCAGAAAGTGAAGTTCGATCACTACTATATGAGATGGCTTTATTCTTCAGATATAAATACAATGTAGTTACTTTTATATCACTGGCAATATTCGCACTTTTAGATAGCAACCCTTTCTTTTTGAAGGTTATTTATCTGACTGGATGGGTCGTACCAGCTCACCACAACTAAACTAGATCAATCTTTTTAGAGAGATAGATATCAAAAAATTTTTTGCGCGTTCGGGAGGGTGGGTTCGTATATCTTCTAATAAAGCCATCTCATTTAATAGTGATCGAACTTCACTTTCTGAAGTTCGTTTAATCATCTATTATAGGTATTTCATTGGCTTTATTCTTCAGATATAAACACAATGTAGTTTTTAGAGCCTCTCCCAAAAATTTTGTTATCTCAAGTTGTAATACCAAATACAATTTTTATGAGCTAATTAACCAATTTTGTATGGGAGTTGCAAAATGAAAACTAGTTATTGATCAGTTTTCTTTTAAATAACAATTGACAAATCATTAATATGGATAATTTCTGAAATAAATGATTTATTATTATTATTATTATTACAATAACATTTAAAAATGTGGTGCATCAATTAATTATTTATACTAAAAACAGAAGATGTAAAGGTATTTTGATTATCAAGTTACGGTCGGTTATAGAATTTGGCAAAAGTTTGAGAGCTATTTGTCCATCCAGCTGTTTTTCGTATAACATCGAGTGAAACACCGGCAGCGCGCGCTGCCGACGTCGCAGCGTGTCGTGTGCTGGTGCGGTGAACTGAATAGTATCCACCACTCTCTGTAAGCACCAGCTTGATCCAAAGACTAATCGTTTGGGCCGTAGCTGCACGGTGTGGTTTTTTAAAAGTTAACAAAAGATTTTGAATTTCAATAGGTCTGATATTTTCAGTTTTAAACAAATAATCTTCCAGACAAGTGGCGGGACAAATAGTTTTATTCTCAATAAAATATGGCAAATGTAATATTGGTTGATCACGAATGAAAGAAGTTTTTATAAGATCAGAAATTGCAATTTGGATGCTATTTTGACAAATTGATATATTTTTAATACTAATGCATGAAATAGTTTGCACTCTGTATGCAGAGCATAAGGCAATAAGAACTACAGTCTTCTTTGTTAATTTTTCAAGAGATAATTTTGTTTTCACCCCATTGTGAGACATAATTTAAGACAATTTGAGGGTCCCAAGTGAAGGAATATTTAGGCAAAGATGGATGTGACCTAAATATGCCTTTCATAAACCTCTTTATTACTTCAGCTGAACTTAGATTTTTACTTAAGAGTAAACTCAGAGCAGAACGATGACTGTTTGAGGTTCCATAGGCTGCACCCAGATTAAACTGACTAGTTAGAAAAGTTATAATTGAGGAAATTGAACGAACCTTTGCATCAATATTATTATTTTCACAACATTGTCACCAAAGTTTATAGCATACACTATAATATGCTAAGGTATTTTTGGAAATAGAAGCCAACATTTAATCTAGTGAGATAGTTGGAGCTCCTTGTTTGGCAAAACAAATAGGCAAAGCAGTTTGTGGTATCTTTTTATTTAACATTTTATTCCCTACAATATTTAATATAACATAGCACAAGTTCTGAAACTTAATACGGCCCAGATAATGTGGAGCAACCAGCACTAGGTGGTTTAGGGCCTAAACCTCCTTCTCATCCAGGGGAGAGACTCATCGCCCTCCAGTCGGCTCAATACAAAGAGTTGTGTTCATGAATGTAAAACAAATGATTGGAACATTTACTTATGCATAAGTCTAATTCTCCAGCTGTCGACATCCTTCATCATGAGGTCGAACTTGACGGGAATAGGCTCGCTGGCCTCCTCCACCGGTTCCTCTGTGTCCGGGTGCAGCACCGAGAAGTGCCGCAGTAGGTTGCACACCACCGTCTTTAGGGCGAGCATCGCGTATGGGTAACCTGCATACAGAAGTTTACCAATTATATATACCTAAGTACTTTTTTTCCTTACGAAAGAAAAATATAGAATGTGCCAGCTGCTTCTCTTTCTGGGCATATAGTTAAGGGAGAGAGGTTTTATTGGCGTTTTTGCAGGTGATAGACTGAAGCCCTGTCACAGCAATACTCTAGCTCCATCATTATTATAATTCCTTCGAATTGTCAAACGTGACATCAGATGGTTTTACAGCATTTGGTGTTCAGCCTTCTCCGTAAGGAATACAGGCGTGAAGTTGTGTATGTATATATTACATCTTACATCTTAGTATTTTTGTGAAGTCAAAATTAAAATAAAAAATAAAAAATATACACACACCAAAAAAGTCTAAGCAACAAGCAAAAAATTAAAAAATCTTAACTAATCTCTTTTCTTTAGTAAAAGTTAGGTAGGTATGCAAACTTTTTTGTTTTAATTTACTCACTGGCTGGTTAGAAGAAAAAAACGATATTCTATTGTTTTATTACAAAACAGAAACGAATGCATTTAAATAGAATTTCAATGCATTTTCTTGCTTAATTGAATTTGGTGGAATTTTTTACACCTTAGAGAGACGTCATTTGACTGCAAATGAAATGCAAAGAGCTGTAGGGATGTTGCAAGCGGGAAGAAATCAATCCCAAGTATCGCGGCATTTTGGTGTCAACAGGAGCGTTATTTGTCGTCTTTGGCAGCGTTAAACCAACACAGGAAATCCTGCTGAACAACATCCAGGCCGCGGAAGGAGTACCACCGCTCAGCAAGACCGCTACATACAACTGACTGCAAGACGCCAGCCGATGATGACTGCCCGCCAGATATGTTTAAGGCTACGAAACTCAAGTGGTGTTGATGTTAGCCCCCAAACCGTGCGAAATCGACTCCGTGAGTACGGCCTACGAGCACGACTCCCAATTAGGTGTCCACCTTTACGTCACGGCAAACGCGAATGGAAATGGTGAAATGGAATGAATGGTGTAGGAAACATTTAACATGGAGGCAGGAACAATGGGACAAAATTTTATTTTGTGACGAGTCGCGATTCGGATTAAGGCCTGTTTCCAGAAGAGTGAGAGTGTACCGACGTCCCGGAAATAGAGAAAGGCTGAGGTGCATTCAAGAAGTGCATCAGTACAGTGGATCAACTGTTATGGTGTGGCGGGGATTATGAAGAATAGGAGAACTGAGCTCGTTTTTGTAAATGGAAACATGAACGCTGAAAATTACGTTGAGGATGTTCTTAAACCCCATGTCCATCCATTTTCACAAACACTTGGCCGAGACTTCACATTGATGCACGATAATGCACGTTCACATACAGCCTTGTGGACTAGTCAGTACTTGGCAAAAGAAAATATCCGCGTGTTGCCCTGGCCTGCACAGCTTTTAACCTCAACCCCATAGAGCACGCGTGGGATATGCTCCAAAAAAGTGTTTTAGAGGACTTGAGAAGTGTTTTAGAGGAGAGGTAATAACAACCCAGCAGCTGAAGGATTTGCTTAAATTCCACTGGGACCGATTACCGCAGGACCAGATTAACAGACTCATTGATTCCATGAATAATCGGTGCCGAAAAGTTTTAAACCACAGAGAACTTTGTATTAAATTGTTCAATAAATTCATTTTGACTATAAATTTTGTATATTATTTTTCCGAAATTTTTTATTTAGTTTGACCTTAGCTCGTTTTGCCTATGATACAGAAGACATTATGTTGTTATTTTTTGTTATTACAAAAACAATATAAAAATAACAGATGTTGTTATTAATTCAAAAAGATTCTAAAAGTATATTCAAATAAAAAATAGAAGCTTTGTAACATGCAATATTATTAAAAAATTCACATAAGTAAATGTTGCTGAGACTTTTTTGATGTGTGTATATGTATAGTAGTCGACAGGCAATCATTAATGGATCAATACGGCTATCATGCTTCGTAGGTTACGTTAAGTAGTCGGTCTCTTGTACTGTACCCTTATATGCAGTAGTCATCAGGCTTTGACTTGATCAGAAAGTCCGATCAACGCCCTGAATGTCACACGTGTTGATATTTACACTGCAGAAAAGGGCTATTCGTGGAATGTATAAACTTGGAAATAGAGAATCTCTTCGAGAAAAGTTTAAAGAGATTGGTATCTTGACCCTTGCATCACAATATATTTATGAAAACATTATGGTTATTTATAAGAATAGTAATAAATTTAAATCTAGGAAAGATAATCATGATAAAAATTACTCTGTAAGGACTAGAAACGACCATAAGTTAGCGTTTCCTAAATTAAGGCTGGCTAAAATCAGCAAATCATTTTTTGGAATGTCAATGTATATATAACAAAATTCCGAAGCCTATTCAATCCCTGCCATTCAATAAATTTTAATCAATCATTAAGAACACTCTATCTTGAAAAGCTTATTATAAAACTAAAGATTTCTTCGTCGATAAAAAGGCATGGGATTAAGAACAAGAAGATATTTCTAAAAGTTTCTAATTACTTAATAATTTTGTTTACGGCTTGGCTGTGCAGTATACATATGGCATACTGGTGACTGTTCCACTCACTTATTTTCTTAACAAGACAACAGCAAGAACGTCATGCTCCCTGTAGCCCCTGTGGTATGACATTGGCTCTCACAATTAGCTGTCTTGTGTTAGTTTTTTTTTCATGTTATGGTCAATTTGTACTGTACCTATTTGTATTAATTTGATAATTCTGACTGAAAAAGAGTGCCAAGAGTTTTTTTCCGTCGGCTTTTTTTGTCTCTTGGTCTACTGTAATATCTTATTTAACAACTATCTTCATAAAGTGTTTTGTGAAATTCCTAAGATGAATAAAACTTTTTGTTTTCTTTTTATTAGAACATTCTGATATTCTCCAAATAGCACTGTGGTGGCTTAGTGGTTTACGGTCTTTACCTCCTCGCCACGCAATAAATAAAATAAATAAATAAAGTATATATTTAGCTCAATCAGCCTAATTATTTTTACGTCCAGTATCGACTATGAAACTAAGATTTTTTTCTACGAATTTAAATAAAACACTAGATTGTTATACCTTGTTGGGTAGCTGATAAAACGTTAATGTTTTTAAGGACTTCCGCCGAACATCTTCCATAATCATTTTTTTAGGTATTCTTAAAAGAAAAGTAAACTGTAAAAAAAAAATTTTGTTTATTTCATCTTTTAATCGTTAAGAGCTACGTATTTAGTAATCTTACGGAGAATTTTGGTTACTAAAATCATAGAGCATCATAATATGCATGTGAGAATCAAATTATTGGCTTATGTTTTAACTATTCTGTTGTGTTGTGCTGTTGTAGTTTTCCGAATAAATGTTTTGAGTTTGAGTTTGAAATAATAATAATAGGATTCCTTAGCCAGTCTGATCTATATTTCTCTATTATGTATCCTTGACTTCGAAATTTAGACGGCTTATAGTTTAATCTGCTTTTTTTATATTATATTACCTTTGATTATCTTTATGTCTAGATAGACAAAGCTACAAACGAGTCCCAAAAAATAGAGGTGAACTGTTCTAAGTCCGTCGACCGCTTTCAGTTCACTTCGAGCTGTCTGTCACTGCGTTCCACGAGAGTAAAAATGGCGATTTGTTTGATTTAAGTACCTATGCAGAAATTACAAAGGTCGAATTAAAATAACACATAAAGTCATCTTTCATCGGCTTATAACTTTACTTATAGTCATTTCTTGTAAAATTACCCTTTCGTAACAAAAATTAAATATGATTTCACCATTACTTTTGGGTTGCCTGGTTATAATAATTGTAGAGTTACCCGAAGGATTTTGGTAAAAAAAAAGTTTGAAGATTAATTTTATTAAAAAATTCATTTTATATTTAATTGAGACCGTATTGTGTAAAATCTTGTAACGCCGCGCCGCCAGGTCAGAGTTTTAAGAAAATTAGTGCTGCAATCTATTGAATATGGACAGAAAATCTTATTCACACCATTCGCATAATTTAGAAATATATTTATAATAATAATAATAATAATATTCTAGGCAAAGAATAGGAGACCAACGCCGAGCCATAGTTTCCAACTAGCGTAATTGAAAACCTACAAAAAGCCACTATTCTAAATACTTGCCGCGTGACTAGGAAATTTCTAACATCAGCAGTAATCACAAGCAATCCGCAGTAAAAAATAATCCTTATCTTTATCTTGCTTGGTTTAAACCCGCATGATAAAGCAAAGCCCTTGAAAAAGGAGAAAATTAAAAAACATATATAAATAATAATAATAATAATAATTTTTCCAATATGGGAAATCTAGTAATAGAATTTAGATTTTTATCTATTATATAAAGTAAGTTGTATTCCTATATTAAATATTTAAAAATCTAAGTTTATTTATGTTGAAAATACATCTAGCTGTTAAAATATTTTTTCCAGAAATAGTGGAGTCCATCCCAGGCTACTTTTTATTTCAGCCCTATAGGAAAAAAATAACTATACGCTAATTCATATATCAGTCTATAGCGATTATTTAAAACGAAGTCGGAACCACCAAATGTACCAAATAATATAAAAGACACTAAATCAAAGCATGAAATCTCTTACCGACACGGACAAGGTTCTCGAACAAGGGGTTATTAATATACAAAATAAAATAAGTAATCACTTGTTCATTTTGTTAATTTATAACAGATATCCTTGTTAAATAAGTAATATTAGTTGATAGTATCAGACTAAGGGATCAGTAGTGCTAAAAAGCATAGTTATATAAAGATACAAACTCTTAAGTTGCACTACTGCGGGCTAATTCAACTTATTTTTTTTTAAATAACTAATAAGTTTTTTGTTCATTTGATAATAAAATGTAGTACCTATTTCGCTTACTCCTTATTCTAATAAAAATAATTGTTACTCTTTATTTTACTGAAACATCTGTAGCCGATCGTTCAAACCCTTTGGACTCAGCCCTTTGGGGTAGTATTAAAAATCAGTAACACTGCCGGATGCTTACACGTCTGTTGCGTGATGTGTCGCGATCTCCGTGGTCGCGATTATAATACATTGTAGTAAATTACGGTTGTTTGTAATTGTTAGATGCACACAGCATTTCAAAGTTGGCCCATTTTTTTAAACGTAATAATACGGTGACGCTCTATCTAGACATATAGATAATCAAAGTATATTACATTAGCCGGTATTTCTGAAATTGGTTTCGAGTTTTCAACAACTCTTTGTTTGTATAAAAATTTCACAGGTAAAATCTGACGTCTGACATTGACATATGTTGCCGACTTTTGTCTGTCGTTGTCAATACTGATTGTCAATATTATCTTTTTTTTGTTATTTCATTGTAATAGTTTCTTTTCGTTGTTTAACTTTCTGAGTATCCTATGGTGTATTATTTTTCCCAGCATACAAGTGTTTGGTGAGTTTTACGTATATCTAGTTTATTTTGATATTATTTAGATTGGTAATTTATATATCTTGTATTTTATAAAGTATTTAAAGATATACCTAAATATTTTATTTATACTTATTAATATTATTATTTACATATATTATTTTTATATTTTGTGTAAATTTATATATTTTGAATTATAGCTTTGATGATTTTGATAACAATTTATTTTATTGCTCATCCTCTTCTTGTAGTTTCACTACTGCTGACAGTTCTTCTTCGTTCACTCTGACTCTTCATGATCATCTCACTTCTTTTACCAATGCACATCCAATTTAAACGTTGTCCATATAAACTCCCAAGTGTTCCGTCTCACTATTCCGACCTACTTGCAACCTTTGGCACTTCTAATATTGATGTAATTCCATCTAATCATTATGCATTACCAGGTAACGTTTTGATTCGCAATGACAGGACAGGTAAGGGTGATGGAGGAGTGGCCATCTATCTCCGAGCAGACTTTCCTTACAAAGTTGTAAATACATCGCCCTCTGAATATTCGGAGTCAGCAGAATACGTGGTTGTAGAAATAATTTCACGTCACCCTAAGGTATTGCTTGCAGTATTCTATAGCCCTAATCTGACCATTGAATACTTTGACCTATTAGATGGCCTTCTACAAAATCTTTGCCTGTTTTACAATCACGTACTCCTAATGGGTGACTTTAACACCTGCATGTTGAAAAACAATTCCCGCTCCCATAAACTTAAATCCATACTCTCGTCCTTTGACCCATATCCTACCTCTTTCTCCAACCCATCATTTTCCAAATTGTATCCCACCCTTATTAGATCTTATGATTGTTTTATCCCCTAGCAAGGTTGCAACGCATGGGCAACTTGCAGCATCTTTTTCTTACCATGACCTTGCCTTCCTATCCTACCATATCCGAGTTCCCAGACGTAGACCTCGCACCCTACGTAACTATAGAACCATAGATTTAGCGGCTTTGCAGCATGATACTGAGACCGTTGATTGGTCGGCTGTAACTCTGAAACCATCAATTGATGAAAAGGTCAACAGCTTTAACAAAACACTTGTTGAGCTATACAACCGCCATGCTCCTCTCAAGCGTGTTAAACTAAAATATAACCCAGCACCATGGCTTCTAACTCAATCAAAGAAGTTATGGCACGGAGAGACAAAGCTATCCGACGATATAAGCGTTGCCCTTCGGACCTAAACCTTGCATCTTTTTACAAAAAGAAACTATTTCTATGAGTCTCTAGTAAATCGTGGTAGTGCAGAAGTCTGAAGATTCCTTAAATCCGTTGGCTTTGGCAAGTCCCACAATTCCTCCCTTAAAGACTTTGATTGAAGTGCCCTAAATTGCCATTTTTCCCAACCTCCTTTACTTTTACAACCGCAAATCAAAGCTAGCACCTTGAATCCACTTTACATTCCATTCATTGAAATCCCTACAAAACTTTTTACCACTACAGACCAAAATTTCCCTTACTCAGACACTGATTCAACCCATTCTGGATTATGGAAATGCATGCTATTTGGATGACACGAAGGAACTTATAGATAAATTGGAGCGCTTGCAAAATTTGTCCGTATGCTACATCTTCGGACTCAAAAAGTACGATCGTGTATCCGATTATCGTAAGCAACTCCGATCGCTTCCGATTCTGCAACGCGGTGATAATAGAATTTTATGTCTCCTATATATAATATCCTTTATAACCCATCAGCCCCTATCTACCTTCGTGAGAGATTTTCCTTTGCTCATTCTCCAAATACGTTATGCAGAGCACATAAACGTACGCTTCTAAAAATTCCAATACATAAAACTAATTATTATTCCTAATCTTTTTCTGTCCATGCAGTTAGATTGTGGAATGCACTACCTTACGGTATTCGTGAGTCAAAATCCCTAGCTGTTTTCAAGAAAAAGGTTCGAGAACGCTTTTTTCTCAACAATAAATTCTGGACTGGGAGCGAAAGAAGCTTCCACGCACGCATGTTTAGTGTATGTACATACTGGAATTGTATTTTTATCGAATTCTCCATTCATCAGGTCTGTTGGTAGAAATTTTATAGAAATAAGCTGTACCTTTGTACCTGTTTTTCTGTACTAAGTTTATTTATGTTAATCATTACAAGTATGTACCTACATAAATTGTGAAATAAATAAATAAGGTATAAATAAATAAATAAATTTTGAAATACGACATTTAATGGCAAAAAATCGTCAATTTTTATAAAAAAATCTAAAAGTCGTTTATCTCGAAAACGGTTAAGTTTAGGGTAGGGTGTATCATAGTGAAATAAGTTAGAAAAGACTGATACTATACGCCCTTAAAGGATCTAGGTCGACTTAACCAGTAACCTATGCAGCTATGCATTTTGTGCAAAGATTCGTTGCTCGTGCGATAGGTCAAACGTGACGTTTCAATCTCTGACAAACACCATGTATTGTAATTACAAAGGCTCTTCATTAGATTCATTAAGTGAGAAATCAAATGTCAGTTCCATAGTTAGTAAGCATGCAAATAGTGAAAGGTCAACAGTTATGTACTGTGATGAATTAGGTAAAAATATGGGCTCAAAACTTTTTAATAACCAAGAGGATGTATTAAATTATTGTATGCCTGGAGCATCAATGGAATGTATAGTTGAAAAGGCTCTGAATGGCAGTTTCAGTCCTGAAACTACTTTGGTATTATTATTTGGGAGAAGGGGAAATGTGAAACAAAAGCAATTATTAATATATTTAGACAAATTGCAGGCCCTGAAGGTAAAAAAAGTTGTTTTGTTCACATTTCCTTATGTGCAGGGTGCAGCCGAAGAAAATGTATTAAGATTTAAATTGAATGTTTGCATGCAGACTTACGTTGGGTCCAGTAATATATGTTTAAGTAATACCCCGAGCATGCTGATTAATGTCATTGACATTAATTCTATTTGTAATTTTAAATTTAAAATTAAATTTAATTTGACAAAGGATAGATATATTATATCTACTTATTTATCAAAACAGATAGCACAAGTGCTATTAAATTTTTTATTTTTTAAGCCAGCTAATTTTTTAGCTACTGACACTGCTTTTATTGAGCAGTCTAGTATATCACTGTGTCATAGTGAAACATGTAGTTCCACTATGCTGACAGTTTTGGATACTCCAAAATATTTAAATTAGTTAATAAGACAACAGATGTTGCAGCATCTGGCAACATGTCAATTGCTTTAAGTAATAAAAGTTGTTTAAACCTGGTACACCAGAATATACAAGGCATATCAGAGAAAGTCTTGGAAATAGAGTGATTTTTGTATGCTGAGCATATAGATATTCTTTGTGTAACTGAACATTTCTTACTGGACCACCAATTAGTATTTAATTTTGCTCAGCACCAAGTTGCTAGTTCGTTCAATAGACAGACAGCAATACATGGGGGCTCTTTAATAATATTAAATAAATCTTTAAAATTTAGAGAACGTACTGACATAGTGAGCCTATCTATTGAACAAACTATTGAAATATCCTGTGTAGAATTGACAAACTGCATAATTGTTTGTATGTATAGGCCCCCTAAATCACACTATGATAGTTTTGAACTTGTTTTAGAACAAGTATTGGATAAATTATGTAATAAAACTAAGAAAATATTTGTTTGCGGGGATTTTAATGGTAACTTATTAAATGATTCATCCTTGAGTAAAAAACTAATAAATTTATTTAAATGTAATAATCTTACTAACCTGTTCCTAGAACCAACTAGAATAACAAAGACCAGTGCAACTTGCCTAGATAATGTTTTTTCTAATGTCACTCCCGTAAGTTTATCAATTATAAATAAACTTAGCTCTGATCACAGCGGTCAGTTGGTTACATTCAAATACTCGAAGGAAAAACAGGTTAGTAAGAGTATAATGGTTGTTCCAGTCAATAAAATCCGTTTGGGGAGATTTAGATGTGGTGTCATTAACAATATGCCCCATATAGCCCACTCAAATAATGTAAATTTACTATACAGTAATTTAAGTAGTTTAATTAATAAACAACATAAGACTGTATTTATTCCAAAAAAAGTGTCTCCAAACAATTGTAAATCTTTCAGTGATTGGGCTACCACAGGTATACATATTAGTAGAAAGCACCTATATGATCTCTATCATGAGAAATCATATAACAAAAATGACACCTTTTGCAACTATGTCAGAACTTACTCAAAGTTATTTAAAAAAGTTTGTGCCGCAGCCAAATCAATGTATTTAGGTAATAAGATTAAAAATAGT
The DNA here is from genome assembly GCA_944452665.1 of Stenoptilia bipunctidactyla. Lineage (NCBI taxonomy): Eukaryota > Metazoa > Arthropoda > Insecta > Lepidoptera > Pterophoridae > Stenoptilia > Stenoptilia bipunctidactyla. Next base: position 16,580,336 of record OX101750.1, read on the forward strand.
GCTAATAAGACTAAAACTACTTGGAATATAATTAATAAGGAAACTGGGAAAGTTAAGAATCGCAATAGTGAGTTTAAGCTTGTTATTGACAATACAATAATTAAAGCAGATGAAAATGTTGCGACAGCATTTGAGAGCTGTTTTGCTGACATTCTAGTTTCAACTACTAAATCATTAAACTCATCACCTGTGGCGGCTGAATCATTGCTCAAAAACCATGTAAGTGAGTGCAAGGTGTCTTTCAAGTTCCAACCCATAGACACCGGGGATATTATTAAAACATTTAAGACAATTGATATTAAAAAGACAACTGATCTCTGGGGCATATCTGTTGAAATATTAAATTCTATTATAGATGTAATAGCTCCTTGCCTTGTTGAAATATTTAACATTACTGTATTATTAGTGGGGAGTTTCCTGATTTAATGAAGCATAGTAAGGTTATACCTTTATTTAAGTCGGGTAGCACTACAGACCCTACTAATTTTAGACCGATTTCAATTCTACCTACTTGTAGTAAAATTTTTGAAAAAATTATTCTTAATCAACTCTTGGCCCATTTCACCTATAATAATTTACTTCATAATAAACAATTTGGATTTACAAAGGGCCGTTCAACAACTGATGCTGGTGTTGAACTATTTGAAATAATCACTGGTGCCTGGGAGAGGTCGGAGGATGCCCTAGGTGTATTTTGTGACCTATCTAAGGCATTTGACTGTGTTCAGCATGACACTCTCATCAGGAAACTCCACCACTACGGCATCAAAGGCACTGACCTCAAACTTTTGAATTCATATCTAAGCGATAGAATTCAGAAGGTTGAGGTTAACCGGAAAAGTTCGGCTGGGTCGGTTGTGAGAATGGGAGTGCCTCAAGGATCAATTCTGGGCCCATTTTTGTTTCTAGTCTATATAAATGATCTACCCTATATGGTAGGCAATAATCATGAGATTGTATTGTTTGCTGATGACACATCATTAATTTTTAAAATGATAAGACAGAAAATAAACTACAACGATGTAAACAATGCTCTCGCAAATGTTGTTCAGTGGTTCAATATAAATAATCTAGCGTTCAATGATAAAAAAACTAAATGTATAAAATTCTCTGCACCAAATGTAAAACAAGTTGAGTCTGATCTGCGGCTTAATGGGAACAGATTGAATCTAGTAGATAACTCTGTTTTTCTTGGAATTACCTTAGATTCTAAATTGCAATGGGGCGCCCATATCTCACAACTAGCGAGTAGACTTAGTTCTGCAGCGTTCGCGGTAAAGAAAATTCGCTCATTGACTGATGTTAATACAGCGAAGTTGGTATATTTTAGTTATTTTCATAGTATAATGTCCTATGGCATCCTACTTTGGGGCAATGCCGCAGATATTGACACGATATTTACACTGCAGAAAAGGGCTATTCGTGGAATGTATAAACTTGGAAACAGAGAATCTCTTCGAGAAAAGTTTAAAGAGATTGGTATCTTGACCCTTGCATCACAATATATTTATGAAAACATTATGTATATTTATAAGAATAGTAATAAATTTAAAACTAGGAAAGATAATCATGATACAAATTACTCTGTACGGACTAGGAACGACCATAAGTTAGCGTTTCCTAAATTAAGGCTGGCTAAAAGCAGCAAATCATTTATTGGAATGTCCATGTATATATAACAAAATTCCGAAGTCTATTCAATCCCTGCCATTCAATAAATTTTAATCAATCATTAAGAACACTCTATCTCGAAAAGCTTATTATAAAACTAAAGATTACTTAGATGATAAAAGGGCATGGGATTAAGCACAACAGGATATTTCTAAAAGTTTCTAATAAAAAGTTTACGGCTTGGCTGTGCAGTATATATATGACATACTGGTGACTGTCCCACTCACTTATTTTCTTGTCGAGACAACAGCAAGAACGTCATGCTCCCTCAGGCGGCATGGCTAGTGGTAGCGTCGGGTATCGGGTCACCCTCTTCCCTAAAATATGGTTGAGGAGGGTGATGGCTGGTGCTTGCGTTAACTCGTGAACGGGTGCTACTAGCGGTGCCAGGTCGTTTTGCTAATGATACTATGACTATTTTATTTCATTTTTGTTCAAATACTCTGGTCCCAGTTTGTCATGTTCGTATTGTGCATCCATAGCTCATTGCATCTGCTATGTAAGCAATTTGGTTGTGGCATGACATTGGCTCTCACAATCAGCTGTCTTGTGTATGTTTTTTTTTCATGTCACGGTCAATTTGTACTGTACCTATTTGTATTAATTTGATAATTCTGACTGAAAAAGAGTGCCAAGAGTTTTTTTCCGCCGGCTTTTTTTGTCTCTTGGTCTACTGTAATATCTTATTTAACAACTATCAACAACTAGTTAAAGCCGAAGTATGTGATGACTGACTTCATCAAGTGTTTTGTGAAATTCCTAAGATGAATAAAACTTTTTAAATTTTGAATTTTTGAATTTTTGAGTTTCTGAAAGCAGCACGAATCTTACGCTCCTGAGGGAGGGCGTAAGTGTGAAACTCGAGCTTCAAAAAAGGGTTTAAAATAAAAAGTCCAAACTTACATTTAAACTTTATTCTAAATTTTAAATGTTCGAATTGTCTTCCTTGTACCATATCTTTACTTGCATACCCTTGTATGCAAGCATGACATCGTCTTAAGAAAGGTCTTAAATGTACTAGAAACCATTCCAAATTTGTTTCCAAACGGGTTTTATTACTGAGGAACAATGAACGAGCTCTCAAAACCCATACAAAGTTTAGCTCAGTTACGTCAAAGGATACCAGAAGCTATGGATTTTGTCAACAATGGACGATTAGCACATCGTATTGCCAGATCTTTCTGAAGACGATGTCATACTTGCATACAAGCAAAACGAAAATTTAATTTAAAATAAAGTTTAAATCTTCGTTTTGACGACTCGGATCAACGTTAGTTAGGAAGATTGTGCACGCATGAATATAACTATGAAAGTATTATTAGATCATTATGGGACAGAACGACTCGCGAAAGCCCAGCTATCACTTCCCTCAGATCAACGTTAGTTAGGAAGATTGTGCGCGCATGAATATAAAACGGATGCACATTTGACGCATCGGTGTAATTTTTCCGACCGTTACGGATCAACAAAAATCTTTCATAAATGTATTTTTTGATTACAAGTACATTGGACAGAGACAAGTTGAGATCGTCGGACGACCCTTCCGTTTCAGCTCCGGATCGTTTTTGAAGAGAGCTAATTATACACGCCGAAAAGGTGGATCAACCTTTCTTCTACAATCGTACTGGATCAACAATTACATAGAACGGTTCTTTATATAGACTTTTTTATAATGATATCAATTTGTTGGACAGAGCATCTAGCTCTACAGTAAGCACATAAGCTTGTGTTATAGTTACTATACATACACATGCTTCTTTTTTTCGTAAATATACAGGGGATTCAAAAAGTTGTGACAATGTTTAAACGGCGCACGGCTAAATTGATTTAGAATCTACCCCATGAGATCTCCCAACCCTCAGCATTTCAGATGCCAAGTTATCCCAAGTCAAACTTCTACGTAAACTTTAACATGTGCAACCTTTAATCCTTATCAGCTGACGTACGGCATAAGCGGGTGGCATGCGGGAGGGGATTACATGCGTAGAATGATAAGCGCATTCATTCAACTTGTAAGGGCTGTCACAAAATAAACCAAAAAAATATTTTTTAAATTTGTTTAAACAAAGATTTGATTTGAAATTTGATATTTAGGTATATGATTCAAAATCGCATCTTTCACACCCTTCATTATTATCAATATATTTTATGGGCTGCAATACTAGTTTCCTGAGAGAAAGAGGGTGTTGCACGCACGAAAATCCTTCACCACTAGTGCTTTAGAGTTGCGGAATGAACTCAAGTTGTTACCACACCAATGGTCAATCGACGACAATCGATTAGTGTGGTAACACTCTTAGTACCCATAGCAGTTCCAATGAACATACCTATACAGTTTCTGGGGCCACCGCTGAATGCTGCGAATGCGGCAGGATGGTGCCTGTGCCCGCCCAGGAACCGCTGCGGCTTGAACTCCTCAGCGTCGGCTCCCCAGTAGCGAGGGTTGCGTTGTATCGCCCAAATGTTCAGGATTATGTCACAGTCTTTGGGTGCAACTGCGCCGTTTGCTGAATAAAGAAATAGTTGACAACTAAAGTCAGTGCATAGAAATCGGCTTAGTCGTACAAGATTTCCCCACCTTCAGAGTTCACCTGTCTAGCAACCAAACTGCAAATAAAGTCGGCTCGTCATGGCAATGAATTATGGACAGCGGCGGCGAAAATGGCTGATGAGAATTTTGTTTTTTGGTGTGGGCAGCACCAAAAATTATATCAATATAACCCTACCGTTAGCCCAGTTTGTTTTCATTGTTAATGCTCTAGGTGTCATTACATGTGCTCACGGGTAATGCCAATGGCGGTACCGTGAGCTCCACTTATGGCGGATGAGGTACAATTGGAGGTTTTTAGTGGGTGGGTCCGGCCTTCTGCCGGATCATCCCCACATACCCCGCTGCTCCCCTTGGGCGGTCGGGGACGTGATTGCACGTTTTCCTCCAGTCAAAAAAAAAAGAAAAAAGGTATCATTACGACACCCTCATGCAACTCTATTTATAGCTAATCATTACTTACTAAAATATTGTGTATATGTATGTAACTCAATATTGTCTGAAATTTTCACGATTTATTACCCTAAAATTAAATAATTTTTTTATCACATTTATCAGTCGCTCGTGATTACAAGGACTCCAAAGAAACTGAAACGTCGAGTTAAAATATAATCATACGCGATAAGGTCGGTTTAAAAGTGTTTAAAATGTAACAAGTAAACTCAGTCGCCTCATAGTTTAATTTTTCTGTCACTTTGAAATGTTTTGCAACCCGATTTCTGTACCTAAGATTATATCGTGCATCTCACTAAATATCAACCATCTGATAACCTGAGTGAAATGAATGTATGATATTTTTATCTGCTGAGCCTAATTTCGTCGTGGCGCCGTGGTTACTGTGTGTATCATACGATAGCGGGGTCGGTACTTGGATGGGTGACCGCCGACTATTAATTTCTCACGATGACTTGCGTGCTTTGGAGGGCACGTTAAGCAATCGGTCCCGGGTGCTGTATAATTGTATACAGTAGTCATTAGGGTTTGTCAGAAGCCATCTCAGCGCCCTGAAAATTCTGGCATCCACCACCTAGCACTGGGCCAGCTTGGTGGATTATGGCCTATACCTCCTCTTCACCCAGGGGAGAGACTCATGCCCTGCAGTGGGCTCATTACAAAGAGTTGTGATGATGATGAGTTTAATTTCGACTTTGTCGTCTTGAAATAAGGACTTTAAAACTCACGCAGTGTAACATCCCGGTCAGTAGTCCTGACGATGATGGGCACGGGTGGGTACAGCCGCAGCGTCTCCCGCACCACCGCGTCCAGGTACTTCAGCTTCTGCAAGTCCTCTGCAGTAATGGTGCGCTCCGAGTCCCCAAACACTTCTTGAATCCTTTTGGAATATCAAGGATTTGATATAACATACTGTTATTGTATCATAGTATCGAGCGAATAAGTTACTTTTGGAATGACTTACCTTAGTTTTTTTTTTAAATATGGATGGGATGTTATATGACTCATATAAAAAACAAACAAAAGAATGTGGGTCGCCCCAAGAAAAGCCTTAAGCGTGTCATAAAAGGTGACTGACCCCGCGATGTCGGTTTGGTGGTACAATCTTTTGAGGGTATTTTTGGCAAGCAATCACCGTTCATATTTAGACTGCTGCAAAATATCACCCCTCCAGTAGTGATTTGTTTCGCAATATTTGATGACGGGCAATTTTTCCTTAACCTGTATGCTGTCTTTGTCGACCTTATCTTCATTCACCACTGGGTAAGATTGGAGTTGAAGGTGGATTCAATAAACTTAAAAAATACTTACTCCTGATGAACTTTTGCTTTGATGCTGCTGCTTCGAGCTAGCATAGACAGAACAAAAGCAGCTCCTGTAGCGGTGGTGTCAGTGCCAGCCAAGACAATAACCAGCAACTCCTCGCGCATTTCCAAGTCTGTATAGCCAGTATCTTCAGTTGGCTTCATGAGAAGGTCTACCAGACTGCGATTATGAAGAGGATCTGGTGAAAATGATAAAAAATACCGAATCAAATTGCACCCTATTGTATAAATAGCATGCGTCTGCGGAAGATAGAGCTTTGGATAGAGCGTATAGGATAATAAAAAAAAGACGTGTGGCACTCGGAGACTGCTGCGGTAAAGCCATTGCATAGCATTTTTTATCAACTTATGCAATTATAATTATTTATTTATTTTATTAATGCAGTAATGTTTGATCTAATATGAAGTTCCACAAGTTCCTAGTAGATGGCGCTGATTGTTTATTAAAGCCCGCATGTAAAGTTATGAAATCAAAGTATCACCGCTGTGCCGGTCGGAGAGGGGGGTGTTAGGTTTTTTTCGTTACGGAATTTCTGGATTCGGTCCCCACGCTCAAGGCCCGCGATAGAAGCTATGCAATAGCTTAAAAAAACAGTCAATCACACCAACTACATGGCCCCAAACTAAGCAGAGCTTGTGATATGGGATACCATATAGCGAACTAGGGGGAACCTAGAATATAAATACATAAATAGGGTCCTTTTTATGAAGATCAAAATATCTAGAAGGATATATCTAGGAGAAGGTTAAGAATCATGAGTGGATTCAATTCATGAAAAAAAAAAAAATTTGTAAATTGATATTTTATAATTCTCATAAATTAACAACGTTTTAGTTTGATTTGTTATTTAACTACTACATAGCAAGAAATAAAAGCGTTTCCAACGAATTCTATTAAGAAATACGTTCAGCCCCGATTTTTCAATAGTCAGATAAGTTATCTAGTGAATAAAATATTACTCGACAGCTTCAAGCTCGTTTCAACTTTATTATCATTCTACCCAGGTATGTCATTGTCATACAATTATAAGAAATCGTAAAACAATATTTTTCCGCCGAGTAATACTTTATACGTCAGATAACTTTTATCCGACGATTGAAAAAACAGGCCTTTAATACACATAACCAAACAATAACTAATACTACGCGAAACTCACACAGACAGAGAAAGAACGCACTAGACAGGCATAGGTATGTATTCTCTGGCGGCACAATCAAAGACACCGAAATTCAAGCGAGCCGCGCCCGCACCGACAACACTCTGTTGGCTTATAGAGATGAGAGAGAGCACTAGATATTTCACAATACTAAGGGCGGGTTGTATCACAACTACTTTACGTGTCTGTCAACGTTAAAAATGGCGTTAACCACTGTCAAGCTAGAAAACGGGTTGTTTCACCTATAACGGACGTCAAAAATTAACGATTACGTTGACTGTCCATCCACCCACTGGTTAACGTAACTTTCTAGTGAAAACTGAGTTGACAGGCGGGACATCTTTGGTTGAAAGCTTTTAACATTATGGATTTTGTTTTATTTTCATATATTTTAAATGATAGTGATGATGATTCAATTGTGGAAAGGAAGAGAAAAGACATTAACGAACAGTTTTTTTTGTGATGAAACAACGCTTTGTATTTGACGTACGTTAAACATCTGATGTAATCGTCAAAAAGTTACGTACGTATGATACGATAACCAACCGTTTGATACAACCCGCCCTAAGTGGCACCTATTCAAATTTTTCAAATACTTGATCCACCTAGTATTTTGTAAATTACACGATTTCCGACCCTACAACAAAGTTATAGAGGTTATTATTGCGTAACACGTAATAGCGTATTATCCTCACCTAGCATTTCTCTCTAAGCTTGTGTGCGAATGTCTCCGTCTTACCGAACGAGTTTGAGCGTGACGAAGCGAACGCACACAAACGTAGTAGAACCATATTTATTTAAATGAACGACTGTACGTACACGTGTGTGTGAGAGAGGAATGGATGCTTGATGCATTACGTAATATTAGGCACTATTCGTACACAGGTAAGGTTCCTAATTATAAAAAATATATTTTTGTACTCTTGTCATTCAGCTCACTCCTTGTTGACTAACCGATAAAAACCAGTTTTTAAACTCTTCCGACAGGTTTGTTTTGGTTTGTTGTCATGCGCGCGTGATAATTGCATTAAAGATTAACTATTTAGATTCAATGATTATCGCATATTAGTATAGTTTTCAAGTGTTGATTAGATAGACCTTAAGTAACTCCTATTTCAGAGAAGTTACCTACTTCATCATCATCATCATCCACAGCCTGTAGACGTCCACTGCTGGACATAGGCCTTCCCCAAGGTCTTCCACGTCGCTCGGTCCCGCGCCGCCCTCATCCAGCGTTTACCGGCGACTTTGACCAGGTCGTCGGTCCATCGTGCGGGGGGCCTGCCTACGCTGCGTCTCCCAGTACGTGGCCGCCACTCGAGAACTTTTCTGCCCCACCGGCCATCTGTTCTTCGAGCTATGTGCCCTGCCCATTGCCACTTCAGCTCTGCAATCCTTCTGGCTATGTCGGTGACTTTGGTTCGCCTGCGAATCTCCTCATTCCTGATTCGATCCCGCAGGGAAACTCCGAGCATAGCCCTTTCCATTGCCCGCTGAGCGACTCGAAGCTTGTTTATAAGGCCCATAGTTAGCGACCACGTCTCAGTGCCGTATGTCATCACTGGCAACACACACTGGTTAAAAACCTTTGTCTTCAGACATTGCGGTATTTGTGACGAGAAGATTTCACGGAGCTTCCCGAACGCTGCGCAGCCGAGTTGGATTCGACGATTGACCTCTTTCTCAAAGTTGGACCTACCTAACTGGATTTTATGTCCTAGGTATAGATAATCGTCAACAACTTCGAGCGTGGTGCCTCCAACTACCACAGGAGTAGGTGCAACATGGACGTTCGACATAACCTTCGTCTTATCCATGTTCATTTTTAGGCCCACTCGCTGCGAGGCTCCACTGAGGTCATCGAGCATTTTACTCAGGTCCTGCAGGGTCTCAGCCATGACTACGATGTCATCCGCGAATCGAAGGTGAGTGATGTACTCGCCGTTGATGTTGATGCCGAGCCCATCCCAGTCCAGAAGCTTGAAGACATCTTCCAACGCTGCGGTGAACAGCTTAGGCGATATAACGTCGCCTTGCCTGACGCCCCGCTGCAGTTTGATAGGCTTCGAATTCTGATCCTGAAGACGGACTGACATAGTGGCGTTTTTGTACAAAAACTTCAACGCTTCGATGTATCGATAGTCAATTTGGCACCGCTGCAAAGACTGCAGTACAGCCCAGGTCTCGATCGAATCGAAGGCTTTCTCATAGTCCACAAACGCCAAGCAAAGTGGCTGGTTATACTCTTCCGTCTTTTCTATAACCTGCCGCAGCGTATGGACGTGGTCTATGGTGCTAAAGCCTTTTCGGAAACCGGCTTGTTCGGGAGGCTGGAAGTCGTCAAACCTGCGTGCGAGACGGTTCGTAATGACTCTTGAAAACAGCTTGTATACATGGCTCAACAAAGTAATGGGTCTGAAGTTCTTCAAAAGGGTTTTATCACCTTTTTTGTAGAACAAGACCACTATGCCTTGGAGCCACGCTTTGGGCGTTTTGCCCTCGAGGATGATGGAATTGAACAGCTTCTGAAGGGTCTTAAGCACAGGTTTGCCACCAGCTTTCAGAAGCTCGGCTGTAATTCCATCATCACCCGGCGCCTTGTTGTTTTTAAGCTGTTTAAGGGCCATACTAATCTCGTACAGGCTGACGTCTGGGATATCTTCGGTATAGTGTCGGGTTAATTTGGCTCGTGGTTCTTTTGCCATGTCTTGAACAGGTGCCCGTGTTGTAGTGTATAACTGCCCGTAGAACTTCTCAACTTCCCTCAAAAGTTCGGGTTTAGACGAAACAACCCTGCCGTCGTCCGTTTTCAACTTCGTCAGTTGGTTCTGGCCTATAGACAAATCTGTCGCGAAAACCTTAGAGCCCTTGTTTTGCTCGATAGCCGTTTCAATACGGTCTGTATTAAACCGGCGTAGGTCGCGTTTTAGGGACTTGGAGATTTGTCTATTTAGCCGCCGATACTGAGAAGCATCTTCCGGGGACTGCAGGATCATTGTGCGTCTTTCTTCCATGAGTTTGAGGGTAGAGTCTGAGATTTTTACAGTTCGTTTTGCACGGCGGGTTTTAAAGAACTTAGACCCAGCCGTGGAGACAGTTTCCACAAACCTGTTATTGAAGTCGTCCATATCGACGCACTCGCCGAGGCATTCAAAGCGGTTCTGCAATTCGAGCTGAAAGCTTTCGGGGTTTTGGATCTGGATGGGTGCAGGACGAAGTACAGACTTTATCAGTCGAGATCGCTCCAGTTTTGGATTCAGACTCAATGTGCATCTTACTAAGCGGTGATCGCTACCGATTTTCACGGCATTGATCACAGAGACATCATTGAAAATCTGTTTTCTCGTTGACATGATAAAGTCTATCTCGTTTTTGGTGTGACCATCGGGGCTTATCCAAGTCCATTTGCGGTGTTCCGGTTCCTTGAAGAATGAGTTCATCATAAAGAGGCCCTCCTTCTCCAAGAAGTCGGCCAGCATCTGGCCTCGGACGTTCCGGACTCCGACTCCAAATTGCCCCACTTTCTGCTCATCGCCGCTTTGTTTGCCTAATTTTGCGTTAAAATCCCCCATGACCACGTTGAAATGAGTTTTGGAGCTGTGTATGGCTTTGGAGATGTCCTCATACATAGCCTCCACCTCATCATCGGAGTGTGTCGAGGTCGGAGCATAGACCTGTATGACCTTCAACGAATACCGTTTGGTAATTCTGAGTATCAGGTACGCTACCCTATTCGACACGCTCTCGATTTTTGTAACATTGGTCACGAGGGTTTTGTGGACGAGAAACCCGACACCACCTTGGGACAGTTGGTCGCCCTCCCGGAAGTAGAGAAGATTGCCAGATTTCAGGATTATCGATTCCTCGCCCTGTCTACGGACTTCAGATAACCCCAGGATATCCCAATGCAATCCACTCAATACTTTCTCCAGCTCAACAATCTTTTCGTCTGTCCGCAGTGTCCTAACATTGTATGTCGCCAGGGCCAAGGGTCGTCGTCGGTAGCCTGGTCGAACCCGGGGATTCTTAGCACCCCCTGTCCCGCCGTTTCCTCGACCTCGTAGTTACCTACTTAGTTGTGAATTTTGTGAGTGTTTTTGGAACTGAACTGTGAGTAAAAGTTATGGCGCCAAAGGGCAGTAGCGTGTCTTAGGACCACTTTATTACTTTATTACGTGAAACTATTAATAATAGGTGGAATAGGTATTTGGATCGAGTATTCGAAAATACTAGGAATAGGTGCACCTACTACCTAGTACCTAGTACTCAGCACCGATTCAGTGTGAATGTTTAGTGAAAATATTTTAGACCTAGTTTTCCTCGCACGTTTAAACAGTAACTCCAACCTGGACTTGTTAAGGGGTGAAGTGCGAGAGTTTTTAGAAGAAATTTCGCTTATTAGCTTGGGGGGCATGTAGTTACTACCAGCATGACGGTGCTTCGGCGCATTTCGCCAGGAATGTGCGTGAGTACATGTTTGAATAGTATGGTGAGCGATGGATAGGACGCGGAGGGCTGGTGGGCTGGCCGGTCAGGTCACCTTAACTTACAACTCTAGACTTTTTGCCGTGGGGTCGGGTTAAAGACTAGGTGTATGGTCACGACAGTCATACAGTTCAGAGTGCGGGCGAACTTAAAATTAGGATATCTGGCGCCTTCGCTACTATCGAAACTGATAAGGAAAGTTTACGGAAAGTAAAAATGAATGTCATTAAACGAACAAGACTGTGTGTGCAGCAAATGCGAAGTTATGTGCAGCAGTTATTATAAAGTGCTTCCGGTGAGGACGAAAAAGGGTTAAATATATTAGGGACAAAATGGAGTTCGACAAACAACTAACCTGAACACGGCTGCAGCTGCTTTCTTCCCCGGGGCACATGATGCACTATAATGTCGCAGCACTCCCGAGTCGTATATTTTGGTTATTTTTGCTATCCCCGTTTGCTTAAGGCCTATTTGTATATATCTGTCTTTCTTCTCTGAAAAACAATCTACCAAATAGAACCGTAACATTAATCCATGCCATGTAAAAATAAAAAAATAAATAAAGTTAAAGTAGTCGATAGTGTGAGATCGCGGCTACGGTAGTGTTTATAACTTTTAATTTTCCATAATTTAATGCTTTTGGTTTTATTCCTATCCTAAACTATATAATTTAAGTATTGTTATTAAAATTAAAAACTTTATATCATGGATTTAACTTTTGAGATATGAGTGTTCAAACACAAGTCTCAAAAACGGGCTATCTCTGTGATTAGCGTATCATAATTTTACTCTGTAGTTGAATAATAAAAAAAAAAATCCCCAGACAAGCACAACAATTGCATAGCCCCAAAGTAAGCATAGCTTGTGTTATGGGATACCATGTAGCGAACTAGGGGGGAACCTAGAATATAAATACATAAATAGATAAACACCCAGATACGGAAATTTTTTTTTTTCTTGTTCCGTGCGGGAATGGATCCCGCAACCACTGACGTCTGAGGCAGATAGGTTTACCCCATCGCCAAAGTGGTCGTCAAATAAATAATAGTAAACAAAACACTTAAGTATAAATCTTGTTATATTCCAACCCCTCATACGTCCCATACAATCTAATTATATTATTAATCGTCGAGCCTACCAGAGTAATTAAGCAGCAAGCAATGATGCAACGAAATGGTCACAGGTGTGAAGCTAATTCTACGTATTTGGTGGGAACGGCGTCGCAAGAATTTTCAAAATCGATTCATAATTGTCCGAAATATCGTGTAACAAAGAAACAAAAAAACGACGGGTTGCACTCTGGGAGTGCCGGCAGAAGTGAAAACTTGAATATTAACGTTGTACATTTTTGATATTTTGGAATGGTTGGGGAATAATAATTTTGCACGAATTGCTTTAATTATCTATAGTTTATAATTTTTTATTTTTATTTTACACACATTATTCTTAACCTTCCGTTAAAATGTTATCATCTTCTAAAAAAGGACCCTGTATAGATAAACGCCTAGACACGGAACATTTGTTTTCTTGTTCCTTGCGAGAATCGAACCCGCAACCACTGGCGTCTGAGGCAGACAGTGTTACCCCATCGCCAAAGTTGTATAGAGCATATTGATTTTTTTAAGAGCTTGATTCTACACTTACTTGCATTTGACTGAGCTTTACTGCTTTCAGCGCAAGCCTCTCTGTGAAATTTCCTTTTGGTTTGAATGATCTGTAATATACATATATCTGAAATATACAGGGTGTTTGGTAACAGGATGTAAGGTGGAAGTAGGTGATAGTCGGAACCATTTAGAATATTTTGAGCCTTAAATGAAAGCCAAGCATGTTTTTAAAACGATTTGAATAACCAAGAATATTTTAGTTTTTTTATAATCCATCCCAAAAGAAACACTTAAATATTTTTTATTTTCAAATCCCTTCAGTTCTTTTTTTGTGTAGCGATGTGGTAACACTGTATGCCTCAAAACTCCAGTGGTCGCAGTGGTTAAAAAATATTTTATTTAAAATAAGAACTATGTCTATACTTACATCATCAACAAATTGCCACATTACTGAAATATGTGTTTTAATGACTTTATACCATGGTATCATTTCGTATATAGTGTCGTTGTATAGCCAGGGGGAGCATAATCGTTTGCTTGTCATTGCGCTGTAGTCGTCAAAGGGCTTGCAGGAAAGGATGGTGCAGATTACTTTGGATGTTAAGGTCAATATCAAGCGCAGCAACTGTTTGAAAAAGAAGTCGTTAAGTAAAATTTATACATTTGTAAACATGCTAACTACAGGCAAAATATACACATAGAAAAGTTTTTTTATCAGTTAATACAAAGCAATTAAATAACAAGGCGAATAATAAGAACTCAAACATAAAATAAGAAAAAGATGGAGATGGCATCAGTCCAAATATTTAATAAGGAATTTTGTGAATGTTTTAACACCTATTTCTCAAGTATTGGCACTGTAGTAGCAAGTAAAATACCAAACAAATATTTAGCATGTTTAAAGACAACAGAAGCAGCTAAAGACAATACGAAGACGGGCCTGATGCAACTCGCACCAGCAAAACCGAAGAAATCTTTACAATAATCGACGAATTGGACCCAAATGGCATTAGCGCTAAATCTATCAAATGTATTAAAAAAAATATTGCTATTCCGCTCAGAAACTGTATAAACTATTGCATTAACTGAGGTATCCTCCCAGATAATTTAAATTCGCCAAAGTTACACCAATATTTAAATAGACCCGATCCCAGTAATTATCGTCCAATTTCAGCATTGTCAGTAATCTCCAAAATTTTTGAAAAAGTTATCTACTCCCGTATAGAAAAATATCTCTCCTCCAAAAACTTTCTGTCCATAAAACAATATGGTGTTAGACCGAAATCCAACACTCTCCCTGCAACAGTCGATCTTGTGAACAAGATTAAAAATAAGAAAATGAAAAACAATTGGGGTCTTTGTTGACCTAAAAAAAGCCTTCGACACCATAAGTCATAATATACTCCTACAAAAACTCTCTGAAATTGGTATCAAAGGCTCAGCTCATACCATCATAAGATCCTACCTTCAAAACCGAAGGCAAATAGTTAAAATAGGCCAGCATCAAAGTACTGCTAGCCCCATCACGTTTGAAATCCCACAGTGTTCGATTTTAGGGCCTCTTTTATTCCTAATCTACATCAATAACATACAAAATGTAGGCTTGTCTGCTAACATGACACTGTATGCAGACGACACAAGCTTGTTTTATTTTGGTCATTCAACTAAATCTACTATACCAAAAGCACAAAGTGACTTAAACCTACTTAACAACTGGTTCCTATCAAATTCACTTACAAATGAATACAACTAAAACTAATTTTGTCATCTTCGCCGCAAAAAAATAAAAAATCTCTGACACCGTGCAGCTTAAAATAAACAACGATACAATACAATGGACGACCGGCTGGTGTAGGGGTAACGTACATTGCCTCCTATGCCAGAGGTCCTGGGTTTGAATCCCGGCGGCGACGGATATGTGTGTGATGAACACAACAGATATTTGTCGTCAAGTCATGGACGTTTATATGTTTATTTAAGTTTGTTTTCTAATAAAAAATATGTATTTATTCAATATGTATGTTTATATATTTCTTGAGTATATCAGTTTACTGGCATCCATAACACAAGTTCTTTAAGAAACTTAATTTGGGCTAGATAATGTTGTGTGAGTGTCAGAAATATTTATTTATTATTTATTTATCTATGAAAAAATACATGAAAAATATCTAGGTCTAGATCTTGATCGCCATTTAAACTGGAAAATACTTATAAATAGAAGTAAAAGTAAACTAACATCTTTAACTGGTAGTATACGCAGCCTATCCAATTGTCTTCCACGTAAAGTAAAAAATCTCATTAATAATTCCTTAATCAAACCACACATCGATTACCTAATAGAAGTTTGAGGAACAACAGCCCACGATAATCTAAAAATAGCTCAAAATAAATAAATTAAGTCTCTTTTTAAATACGACTACCGCACAGCCAGTGAAAAAATTTATTGTGACAACAAAATAATGAACATTAAACAAACATACACTTACTACACTTGTATATTAATTTATGAAATACTTAATAATTACATCCACTCATTAAAATTTTATAAAAAAGGACTTGCACAGAGAATGAAATTAAGGAATACAAATCATTTAATATGTCGCCATCCAAGGACCAATTACGGTTTTAAGAACATTGAATTTTAAGGCGTAAAAAAAATAAGTTCAAAAACTAAAACCCGACAAATAAAAGCACGCTTTAAAAAGTAGGAAACAAGTAATAGTCTCCGCTGAAATATTTATGTATTACGCCATATTGATAGAGATATGTTGAAAAGGTAGCCGTGAATAATAAATGAATTATAAAATAATAAATTTTTAATTTTTAAACAGTGTTTTTAACACAACTAAAAAAAAATATTTTTAACAAACCTAAAATCTATATTTTGATAATTATTTCTTATATTCACACGTAAATATATATATTTAGAATATAATATACAGTAAATATATAACGAACATCAATACACTCATCATACTCTTAAACACATATTTTTTTTACGACCGTATCTGACTTTTTCACAAATATTCAGTAACCGGTACTGATGTGACATCTAGTATAAAACTAAATCCAT
Source organism: Stenoptilia bipunctidactyla (assembly GCA_944452665.1). NCBI lineage: Eukaryota > Metazoa > Arthropoda > Insecta > Lepidoptera > Pterophoridae > Stenoptilia > Stenoptilia bipunctidactyla. The sequence goes on from OX101750.1 coordinate 16,596,655, forward strand.
GCACGTTTTAGATCTGTAGTAGCACGGTGATGTATTCAATGTTTTCGATGTACCCACATACTTTTATTATTTATCAATTTAAGTTTTGTAATTGTACAAACGATGTATTTTGTTAGAACTTATCATAACTTATATTTCTATGCTCACGTAAATGTATTTTTTTTAGTAAGTGAATTTCTTGTAATTCTTTTTTGGAAAAACAAAAGTTCTTAAACCACATATTTGATAGATAATATATTTGATACATAAATCGCTATCCAGTAACTCACCACAAATGGAATCCATTGTGAACGCAGTCAAATATTTCCATATAGAAAACGCTTCTGTGCCGACTTTTGCCTGCAGTTTCTCTATCATCCTTCTACTGCACTTGTCGAAAATTGGCACGAAATTGTTTAAAGTTCGTTGCCCAAACGCTGGAACTAAGATTTTGCGACGTGGTCGCCAAACTGGAACTGAAAAATAATTTAAATTAATAAAATAGTACATACTGTCTTCGATTCAACTTCAGCATCTGTAGTTCGGGATTTTCAGATGTGAACACGTCCTTATGATCTTCGGTCTGATTTTTGTCACAATGAATTATGCGCACTTCGCAGCTCGAAGTGTGAAAATTCCAGGATAGTGGGAGAACTATAGACCTATGAGAAATCTCTCAGGTATTTGAAAGTATTTTATACGACTGCATTAACACGCACGTGCGCCCATTCGTAAGTGAAAACCAACATGGTTTTGTCAAGCACTTACATATTATTACACGGGTTCTCTACCCGAATTCGAATGCCCTTTGCTCGAATATTAACTGCTTGAAACCATACCTAATGAATAATATTGAAAACATAAAAATATATATTTTTTTGTATTTTTGACGACCGGCTGGTGTAGCGGTAACATACATTGCCTTCTATGCCAGGGATCCTGGGTTCGAATCCCGGCGGCGGCGAATATTTGTGTGATGAACATAGATATTAGTCGTCAAGTCATGGATTTATATGTTTATTTAAGTTTATTCTAATAAAAATATGTATTTATTCAATATGTATGTTTATATAATATTTCTTAAGTATATCAGTTATCTAGTATCCATAACACAAGTTCTTTAAGAAACTTAATTTGGGCTAGATAATGTTGTGTGAGTGTCAGAAATATTTATTTATTTATTATTATTATTAGTCATCTTTTATTTGCTAAAGCCAAATTATAGTTTTTTATTTTTACAATATTCTTCATTAGGTACCTATTTTTTATAATTAATAATATTGTTTATTATTACAATTTGTATGGTTTTATTTAAAATCTTTAAATCAGATGGATTTATTTAAATTTTTATGTAAAATTATGTCAACGTCAGACCATAATTTTATGACTTTATATGACGTTATGGTGGGATTCCACTTCTTTTTCCACATTTTTACTATGCATCAATATTGTAAGGATAGCACCTTAGTGGTAGGTTGGAGAGTAAATGAAACGTCGACAGATGAATCAATATTGAATTTATAATAAGAATAAACATGATGCTTTTCCTCACATCTCCCCCGTAAATTAAAAATAAAATAAAAGTTTACTTCCATTTTATTTTATGTTCCATAGAACTACGAGGGTCATTTAAAAAGTTCCTAGCCTAACATACTTAATGAAACGACATGATTTTGATATTATTTTTATTTTTCAACATACTCTCCCCCGAGCTCAATACACTTTTTCCATCGAACCGATAAGGCTTCGATACCCGTTTTAAAAAAAATCTTCGTCCAGCTCCTCAACATAGGCGTCCACGGCTGCTATAACCTCTTCATTTGTAAAAAAATATTTCCCACCTTAAAATTTGTTCAGCTTTGGGAACAGGTAAAAGTCTGACGGTGCTAAATCCGGTGAATATGGGGGATGAGGTAACAATTCAAAGCCACACTGATGGATTTCTGCCATGGATAGCACAGAGGTGTGAACGCGCGAATTGTCCTGATGAAACAAGACCTTCCTTCTCAATAAAACTGGACGTTTTTCTTTTATTTTTTCTCTTTAATGACGCAGAAGGTTGCAATAGTAATCGGAGTTTATTGTTTCACCCTTTTTTAAATAATCCACCAGAATCATACCCTTTGCATCCCAAAAAACTGATGCCATGACTTTGCCAGCCGATTAAACCACCTTAGCCATCTTTGGGGTGGGTGATCCTGCCCTTTTCAATTGTTAAGATTGTTCTTTCGTCTTAGGTGTATTGTGGTGAATCCAGGTTTCATCCATGGTCATAAATCTTTCAACGAATTCCTGAGGATCAGCTTCATATAACTATAAACAGTCTCTGGAAGTAGTAAATTGGTTGTGTTTTTGTTCTACTGAAAGCAGCCGCGGTACCCACCGCACAGACACCTTAGAGAATCCAAATTCGGTAGTAATTATATGATGTGTTCACTCAGAAGAGTTGCCTACAGTCTTAGCTATTTCTTCGACAGTCAATCTTCGATCAAATAAAATTAAATCACTTTCTTTGTTTTCATCAGTGGAAGCAGTCGAGTGCCGACCACTACGGGGCTCATCTTGAATGGACTCACGACCACGTTTGAACTCTGCTACCCAGTTTTTAACAGTTTCATACGAAGAAACGGACTCACCTAAAGCAGCAGACATGTCTTCATGCATGGTTTTCGGAGTTAAACCTTTCAAATTCAAGTAGTTGATCACTGCACGAAGTTCAATTTTATCCATTTTCAAAAATAGCTCTAACTTGACTTACGAGGTCACGTGTAGACGAACAATGAATTACTGTGAATAAACTAAACTTTGCATAGTTGTTACTAAATAAAGTAGCTACAATTTGAGGGTAGTTATAAAATATACTAATGACTCAAAACTAAGTTTATTCCTGTAATCCTATTCAACTCGGACCGTGCTAGCGCGTAGGCGTGCGCACAATATAACGCCCTTTGTGAGAAAGAGACCAGTCCAATTACTGTGGTAGTGAGTGCAACAACGCATAGGACCACGCACCCGCACGGAATTGTTTGCTGGCCCCGCCCCTTTTGTGTGAAGAAGACCTACAGTGATACCGCGAGAGTAAGTGACACGTCACTAAGACTCACATCCGTCGCACGCGCTGATTCACAAGAAGACACGCTCACCGAAGTACTTTGCTGAATTCGCCCGCACAAATAAGCCTACAATTTAGAACAGCTGCTAAGTTCCGTATTATAGCTCCGTATTAGCATACAAAACAAAGCTACCATGAATAAATCACTACCGGAAACTGATGAGAACGCAATGGATTAAAATGTTTGCGTAACACCGCAGCAAGAATTTATTACTTCCCAAAACAAGAAGAAACGTGATAATGAAGATTTTAGTGCTGAATTCTCTAAATTTAAAGAAGAAATAAGGGATCTTTACAAACTTCACATGGAGATGCATTACAAAAAAATACTCGAACTTTATCGGAAATACAAAAGTCTTACCGGAACATAGAAAGCTCTATTGCATTTTTATCAGCACAGAATGAAAAAACCCAAAATAAATAGTGATAAACTACAAGTTCAGGTCCAGGAAAATAAAAAATACTTAGCACTGCTGGAGGAAAGGACATGCAATAAAATATGAGGAAAACCAGCTTCGAAATAAAGAACGTACCAAAAGTGAAAAACGAAACGAAAGAAGACTTGATAAATATGACAACTACTCTTTCAAAAACTATCGGCTGCGACCTCAGTATAACGAACATAAAAGATATAGGTATACGGGGTCCATAGGAAAAGCGAAGGAATATCATACACACCCATCATCGTTGAAATATCCTCTACGTTCATAAAAAATGATATACTAAAAATGAGCAAGGCATTTAATATTAAACACAAGATAAAGCTTAGTGCAAAACACCTTGGGGTCCGAACATCAGAAGACTCACCTAATTATATAACGGAAAACCTGACCGCCAAAGCATCCCGCCTACACTTTCTTGGAAGGGACCTCGTCAAGTCCAAACTGTATAAGTTTTGCTGGACCTCGTATGGTAAGGCGTAAGTATGTAAGAAAATACGAAAATTCCTATTATAAAATTGTTATTATAAAAATAACATGCTCTCTTTCTAAACAAATTGCTGGAATAATTAGTCCTATTGAAAGGTACATTAAATAGTGACTTCCTTCTAGAGTAAATTTTTCTACAGTCTAAATTTAATCTACTTAATAAATAATCAGATTCAATTCTAATGTTCAATAACTTGTACAAAAACATTTGATCCTTTTCTATTCTCCTTATTTAGTTATTGATAATAAATAAATAAATCATTTGAAACGAATTAGGAAACTCCCACGTATTAACACACGGTTAATCTCAAGGGGTTGATCTGCCTTCGTGATGACACACGGTCAGCCTCCAGGCGTATTAGTTAAGCGATATATTTCAAAATCACTGATAAGTACTACATATTGTCAAACTGTTAGGTGCTAACCCGTTTTATCCAAGTCCTCTAAGTATAAATGTATAAATGATTTGTCTCCATTTGCATTCCTTGGAGTTTACTGTTTTTGCGCTGGCAGCGCTCGATCTTTTTCTCATGTTTCCTTTTAGGCATATTTTTGTAAGTACCTACATAATATCTCGTTTTATGGTTCGCAGTTGAAACTAGTAGGTAGTCGATCCGACTACCTTCTTTTTTCCTTTTGAATTTCTTAAGATATTCTTCAGTTTTTGCACTGTACCTACGCTTAGACATCTTACCAAATATGATTAGTCATTTAATCAAAAAAATATTTTGATACGAAAATCACTAAGAGTAATTAATTTTTCAATACACGTTCGTTTGATGCTACGCACGATACATAGATGAATATATAAAGTTACAATTTTTAGATATTAATGGTGATTATCTTTAACTTGAGAAGAAAGGAATATGTTTTTCCAAATAAAAAGTACCAGAAAAGATGTTACCTACGATATATTAAATCGATTCATTGAAAATGTTCGATTGATTGATCGAACTAGTCAAACCGAGAAACTAGTACGGATCGTAAAAAGAGCTGTGAAGTGATAAAATATCAAATGAAAAGTATTGTTGTACGATAATAAATATTAATAGTGGAACAAATAAAACCGTGTTTTTTTATCTATGATATCGAAGTTAAAACATCCAGCCTAATATCGATGTTTATTCAACATCGATGAATATCGTTCATCCTTTAAAAAATGTCACTCGGCCGACAATCTTCAATCACATGTGACTTCACTACTTCACTCGGTGCTGTTGTTCGATTGTGTTTGAATCCATCTCCTGTGTTTATTTTTTTTGTTATCCCGATGTTTATTCATGGAGAATTAAGAAATTTCATACAACGCTGGGTTTGACCACACCCGGTGTATTTTTTTTATTCTATTCAGTACTAATATGTAAGTATTTTTTGTTGTGTATGAAACTAGAAAAAGTTTAACTTGAAAACCCGAACTTTTCTTCAAACCGAATCCCTTACCATTACATTATATAGAAGCTATTTTATCATTTTTATCATATTTCAAATTTGTGCATGTAAAGCCATAAGGTCTATGACTGATGGGCATTCCTCTTTCTTTTCTTTCTTTCTTTCATCTTTATTTTATAGAAAAACACAAAAATAACAATACCTGAGGCAAAGATACTGCCGTTTCCCAGCAGACTTCTCGAGATCTTCCTTAGGTCAACTTTTTCTAAACAAGTCTTCAGCACTAGATCAGCTATTTCTGCATCCGCTGCCACTGTCAGGAAAAACAATCTTCTTAATAATGTAAGCTTTGTAACTTTTATTATTCAATCAGGGACGGAAAAAGTCCATTGAAGAAAACAGTGACCTTAAACCGACACAGTCACGTCTATTAAGATGTGCACATTTTCGTTGGAATTTGAACCTAATCACAGCCGAATAAGTTGTGAAGTGTATATATCGGATAACAAACAAGAGAAGAAGAAGCGTCGTTCAGATAACACCGATAGAATGAATCACTGGTTCGTTCTTGGTGCCGAGTCTGTGGGCTTGGGTATAACCCTGGCTTATTGACAACAACATTTTAATTCGCGAGTGCGTTCCGTCTATTACTTCACAGTTACAATTAAAATGCTAAATCAATTAACACCAAGCTACTATGAACCGTCAGTTTGAGATAGGCACGCCTAGCCTTCCTAACCGTATCTGTCCTCTGTGGGGTCTGTTGAGTTTGTTCTAGGAACATTATGTAGGCGGGATTGCAAAAATAGAGAGAGGCCGCTCCTTTAGAATAAGAGATAAACATTACCTACTTAGCTTATTTATTTATGACGATGATCTGATTGATTATTTGCAGCAGAACTAACTTCTGAACGGCAAACGCCATATTGGTTGGTTGACTGATTGGAACTCATTTTTTCGCCACAAGAAAAATGTCTGCCGCCGTTTGCGCACCATTTTATCTTGTACTTGTTTACTTGCAGTAAATAATCTTCTTTTTTTATATTGTAAAGATAGGACGTTTGTCTTCCATGCCGCCTAATGGAAAGTGCGCATGAAGACTATGGTGTTTAATTTAATTTTACATACATCGTAAACGACATGTTATTCTGTGCCCGTGTTTTGATGAAATTAAGTGTGTGTTTGTGAGATATTGGCTCGGTGTTGAGATAATGACTCTTAGTTTGATGTTGTGTTAAATTATTGATTGTGTTATGGTTGATGTAATGTCAGTCTAAATAAAAAATAAAATATTAATATGTGTTTTATTTTTATAACATTACTGTTAATAAGTCAATTTTATCATTTAATGCACAAGTATGTACACTATGAAACAAGTATGAAAATTTTCCTCTTCAAATTAGTGAATCAAAAATCAAAAACCTTTTATTCATAATAGGTTTACAAAAGAAACACTTTTTGAATTTCAAACGGTAGATGAGGGCTGCGCGACTGGAGAATCTTGTTGGGGGAGGCCTCTGTCCAGCAGTGTGCGTCTCTCGGCTCACGAAGATGATGATCGCCCATTATCCTTCAATATAGCAACCTACTTCTTCGGCTTTTAGGAACGAAATTAAATAAGGACCCTTGGTAGACCGAGAGGAAAAAATCCGGCGGGAAAAATCTCGGCACTCTTTTATCAAAAGTGCTCATTATAGGTACAATTTGGCAAAAATACAACTCGGCTATGACAAGATTAAACAAACAGAAGACAGGTATTCGTGCTTGCCATTGTCATGTCACAGCTAGCTGCTAACATGGTGATTTAAATTTAATATTTGGAAATAACCTGTGGAGACATCAATCCCACGCTCTTTTATCATCAAAATAATCTTTGAGTTTATAGTAGCCTTTTATGCATAATGTTTCTTTGATAGTTCTTTTAAATTTACTTAACGTTAGGGATTGAATTGACTTTGGTATTTTATTATAAATACGTATTGATATTCCTATGAATGATTTGGTGCTTGTAGCCAGCCTTAATTTGGGAAACGCTAACTTATGGTCGTTCCTTGTCCTTTTTTCTCCTTTTTGTTCCTTGTAATTATTATCATGATTATCTTTCATGGTTTGAAATTCATTATTATTCTGTCGAAGTTGTAATTCTTCCCGTTAAAAATTCTGTGGTCCTGTGTTATCAACCTTTCTCAATAAATATGTTACCGAAAAATAATAAATTTCCGCGTAAATTTCTAAACTTTCATAAGATTCTAAACAAGACATAAATTGTATTATTTTACGCTCACATTTTCGCAAATTTATCAATTTACGAAGTCTCGTGGTAAATTTATAAACGTAAGGATATTCATTCGTAAGATTCTAATCGGTTCGACCAATCACAGAAGAGCTTTTAATTTTAGGCTTTTTAAAATACGGAAAATGCTCGCTGATTGGTCAAGAAGACGAACAATTACAAAATTTGGCTTCTCTACACTCATTGTTTATGGCGTTTCGCCGGCCGCTAACCTAACTGCACATCCTCGCTGCGCTCGTCGTCGCCATAGATGAATATAAGTACTAAAGTATAGATGACCGTCTCGCGGTTTTTGCACTTTAGCGCCACACAGTATCCACTCTTGGAACCTTTTTGACCAAAACAACCCTAGAATGCAGCCCGGCCGTACCGCCACTTTCAAACTTTCAGAAATTCGTAGTACCAGTTATTACTATTGTGCAAACTGCGCAATACTAATAAGTTGAAATAAACTGCACAAAGCATGATGCTATGCGAGTTGGGGGTAAAAAAAATATGCATCTCAGACAATTATTTATTTTTTCTTTATTATTTGTGTTTGATATAATAATTATAGGCCATAGATTTATTCGGGTCGTTTTCGTCAAACTCAATGCTTTTGCCACACAAATTGTTCACCTCCTTGCACCAGTCATTCAAAATCAATGCAATTCCTTTTCTTAACTCACTATCTCACTATAAAGTCAGCATTCTATGTAAAAATATCATTTCACAAAAGTAAAATCTTTGATTTGAGATCGTAAAAACGCGAAGGGTGAACACTCCACTCAACGTACTTTGTAGAAAACACTAACAAAAGAATTCAGCGACAAAAAACACACATAAAAATAAGCAAATGCAACGAGTGCAAAAATTTTATTGGTTGAATACTATACTATAAATACGCTGCCTGGTACTATAGATATATCGATATCGAACGCAGAAAAAAATACAAAAAGTTCCAGTAGTGCCCGGCGCGTAGCGCTAGTAGTAATAGTATTTTGGTATTTGTATGGAAGACAAACTAGCATGGTCGTCGCACCTAACTGTTCAGACAAGACCTTTCAGTGCATTTCTTTTTGAAATTAGAACACGTGGTTTATTCAACCAATCAGAGCTTTTTTATTATTTTACTTTTATTAGTTCGTTCGGTAAGTTTATCACTTTGCGAAAATATGGGCGTAAAATATTAATACATTTTGTCTCCCGTTTAGGATGCTACGGAGTATTATAAATTTCCGAGTAAATTTATAAAGAGACCCGGCCAATGACGGCTACTGGATATTGAATAAAAAAGCTATTTAACTGAATTAATTTTATTTGTTTCTTCATGTCCGACAAGACATTTTTGGCGCTTGATGTTGTTAGCATGAGGGTGAAATAAGGGTTCGCATTCTGTAAAATCACCATATTCTCAGGGAAAAACATAAATGCATGAACTTAGTTTCTTGATTAAAATGTTGAGAATGTTTAATATTGAAATTATTTATTTTCAAGAAAAAAGTAAGATCTGAAAAGTTAAAAGTGATGATAAGGAATTAAAAATTTATTTTTTTAATAAATATTAAATAAAAGTATCAAAATCATTGACTGTAATTGGGTTCGGCAAATATCATATAAATAGATTACTAGATAAAAATATCAATTTTTAATTTCGTCAACGTCGTAATCACTACTTTTTTGATCTTTGAAAATAGTTCAATGATGAAAGGCTTTTCTAAATATCTGTCTTTCTCGCGAAATCCTTCATGTAATTTCTTTACATGTGAACAATGACTGCGCCTTTAATCATCATCATCATCATCATCACAACTCCGTGTAATGGGCCCACTGCAGGGCATGAGTCTCTCCTCTGGGTGACGAGGAGGTTTTAGGCCATAATCCACCGAGCTGGCCCAGTGCTGGGTGGTGGATGTCAGAATTTTCAGGGTGCCGATATGGCTTCTGACAAACTCTAACGACTACTGTATACAAGTATACAGCACCCGGGACCGACAGCTTAACGTGCCCTCCGAAGCACGGAAGTCGCCTTGAGAAACGAATGGTCGGCGGTCACCCATCCAAGTACCGACGCCTTTACGTAATTTATTATTTTCCGGTGACATATATATCCTGTGGCGCTGCATAAAGTCATACTAACATCTTAAATATCGCCAACTTATCGTACATATTTAAGTACATAAGTACATACTTAAGTACATATTTAATAGTTGCTAGTTGCAGCAACCAAAACTGACTTTGTCATCAGAATACATTTTACTTGAATCTTACTTAGAATACATTTTACTCTGTGATTTTACAGTTGAAAACTGTATCGAAAGCGTCATCGAAAGCGATTGATTCAAATTTTCGAAGCATGTATGAAACGGAAAACATTTACATCGACGACTTCAGACAAAGTTTCGACTTGAAGTCGGTTTTTTATTGCTCAGCATTCGTTGCATCAGCATCAATTCTCTTACCAACAAAACATCGATACATCGCGCGTAACTTCGACAGGCCGCCATGCTTAATAGCTTCTCTTCCAAGCAATTGAAAAGATTTCATTCTTTCTGCAAAAGAAAAAAAACGTGTAAACTTAAGACAATACTTTAATCCGTTATCGAGTTATGTATAAAATTATGTATTGTATTGTATTGTCCATTATGTATAAAAGCTTTTAACTTGGACTATATGGTGTTGTCTTACATACATACGTACATATATTAACCTCACGCCTGTATCCCTTATGGGGTAGGCAAAACACCAGAGGCTATAGAACCATCTGACGTCACGTTTGACAAAGTTGGATGTATTGAAATAACGGAGAGAGACTATTTACAGTTTGTCAGCCTTTCGCCCACAAAAACGCTTTTAAAATATCTATCCCTTAACTGACTTTTACAGTATGCCCAGGAAGAGAAGCAGCTGGCACATTCTATGTTTTTCTTTCGCCCTCAGTCCACCATGGAAAAAATGGTGTGGTGTTAGAGTAAGCCAGGTCATTTTGCTAATGATACTATGACTCTGGTCCCAGTTTGTCATGTTCGTATTGTGCATCCATAGCTCATTGCACCTACTATGTAAGCAATTTGGTTGTGGCATGACATTGGCTCTCACAATTATGTAGCTGTCTTGTGTTTACTTTGATTTCATAACTTTACATACGGGCTTTAATAAACAATCAGCGCCATCATCATCTGTGCCGGTCGGAGTGGGGGTTGTTAGGTTTTTTCGTTACGGAATTTCTGGATTCGGTTCCCACGCTCAAGGCCCGCGATAGAAGCTATGCAATAGCTTAATAAATAATTATAATTGCATAAGTTGATAAAAAATGCTATGCAATAGCTTTACCGCGGCAATCTCCGAGTGCCACACGTCTTTTTTCATGTCACGGTCAATTTGTACTGTACCTTTTTGTATTAATTTGATAATTCTGACCGAAAACGAGTGCCCAGAGTTTTTTCCGACGGCTTTTAAGCTATTGCATAGCTTCTATCGCAGGCCTTGAGCGTGGGGACCGAATCCAGAAATTCCGTAACGTAAAAAACCTAAAACCCCCCACTCCGACCGGCACAGCGGTGATACTTTGATTTCATAACTTTACATGCGGGCTTTAATAAACAATCAGCACCATCTACTAGGAACTTGTGGAACTTCATATTAGATCAAACATTACTGCGTTAATAAAATAAATAAATAATTATAATTGCATAAGTTGATAAAAAATGCTATGCAATAGCTTTACCGCGGGAGTCTCCGAGTACCACACGTCTTTTTTTGTTGTCTCTTGGTCTAATATCTAATATCTTATTTAACAACTTGTTAAACCCGAAAGTATATGACGACGTCATCAAGTGATTTGTAAAATTCCTGAGACGAATATAACTTTTAGGCCCACTTGCACGAGACACAGGGTTAAAATGATAACTTTGACGTCTACTAACTCGAGTTAAATGCTTATTTTTTTAACTCGGGAAACGTCTTGCACCCACTAAAAATTGCTCTGGGTTATTCAATTTTGACAACATTCGAAGCAAACTATGTTTACAACTGGACATCTGTTATTGTTTTAAAGTAGCCTAAAAATTTTGACAATATCCGGGTTAGCGACTTAACCCTGTCATCTTGAAGGGTTAAATATTTACCTATTTAAGTTCAACTCGGGCTAAGCTGCTTACCCTGGATGGTGCAAGACAACTTATCAAATGAAGCCGGGTTATCTCTTCAGAGCCCGCCACTAGCTAAGCCGAACTTGTCATTGGGTTTCACAAAAACATCTTGCTATTTCACTCAGCTTCACACACAGGTTGACATGTTTGGTGAGACGCACGACATATTTTTACAGATTTCGATACTCAAAATATCTTTAAATGCTTTTGGGACTTGTGTTCGTATGACAAAATTAGCTTATTTATATCCAAAAAAATACTTATTTAAAGTAAGTGATAAATAAACAAGGTCCGTGGATCATATTTTTTTTTTATAAGTGACTAAACCCGCGTTTGACCTCAATCTCACCTGATGGTAAGTGACGATGAGGTCGAAGATGAAAGCACACGGGCTTAGTAAGGAACTGGCTCTTTATACAATATTGCCGGAACTCATTACCGCCGGAGCGGTAACATTTGGCGGCAGACTTTATATAAAGGGTGGTCGCTAGCCAAGCGGACCCAGAAGGGAACCTACCACCAAGCAAAAATAAAAATTTAGTATCTATGTTTTTGTAAAAATACGAATTATTTAGGCGAAAAATTGCGTTAAAATTGGGGTTGAAATATGAATTTTTCAATGATCATAATTTTATAATGTTTTCTATAACCATTATGTTGACTAGCAACAAACTTAAACATTGACAAAATGAAGTTATATTATACTTATTTTTTGACGCCATAAGGCTCCTATGTTTGTATGGCAAAATATACGAAATGAGCTTTTATCGCTTACGTTTTAACGCTAACCCTGGTCTGTGCAAGCGAGCCTTAGAATTTTGAATTTTTTGAAAAAATAAATTGATGTGTAGTATAAACCGTGATGTATACCTAACCACGTCTTAAGTAAAGCGCATCCATTCAGTCGTACTAATTCACGATCTATTCAGGTTAAAAAAATAAAGCTAGATAGATTATTAGAAAAAAAAGGATAATAATAGTATAAAATCGGGCACTTTCAGGCTATAAAATTTGGATACAAATAATAGCAAGTGCCCTCTCCGTCGTCGCCTTAAAAGATTCCGGCCTAATTACTAATAACTCTATTAAAGTGTAATACACTGTACACCTGTGGCACTTACTTTCATCGCTCCCGATAAAATGTCCAACATGTCCAATAACAAAGTTACTGCACATGTCGTTGCGCAGGCTCCCACAAAACATGATCACTTTGCGCTTCTGCCACAAATAAAGCAAACATTTTATAACTAACAACGTAATTACTATTACAAACAACATTTTCACTTTAGACACAACTTATTGCAATGTAAATAAATGTATGAATAATACACAACTATGCGTTGTAATACTTATAAACTGTGTGTTAATAGACCTGTGTTTATTGTAATTAACTCATCATTAATGTATTTAAATTAAAAGTACCTAACTTTAACACAAATGCAAGTAGGGTTGACAAAACAGAATCCCAAATTGATTTACTTGCAGTAAGTGGATTGTTTTGTGAAGCAATCCGTTACTTAAAATATGAAGTCACGGCTTGCTACACCGCGTTATTTTTGTTTGTTTTTTTATTTTTTATTTATTAATGCTGGAGTGTCAAGGCTTGGGTAGTCATGCATGATCTCCTTCTGCAAGAACTTGATGTCGTAGCAGGAGGTGATGGAGCGGTGCCGGGAGAATAACGCCTTCTCAGTACCGTTTCGTCGAAGGCAGTGGTACCTCCTGAAGGCAAAGTCAAAGTCAAAAAAATCTTTATTTCGTGTGTACACACTTGAAATAAGTCAAACTATTTACAAAATGAACTAAATAGGAAAACTCAACGGCAATCATCTTTTAAAAATACACAATAACAGTTTACAGCCAGGTAATCCTTTTTTCTTGCATCCGGATATCTTATAGTAGTCCTATTCACACAACCCTTGTTTTACCGTATCCTTAAATCTATGGAAGGGTAAATTTTATTTTATTTTGGCAACAAACAGTCATTTACGGGAAAATTGTAAACAAAAGATCTTAAATATAAGTAACAGACAGATTATTTTTGTAAAACATTGTTTGCATGCATTTACATGGTCAGACGAGAAAAGAACAATAATTTTGTACATTCATATAGGTAAGTACAGCAGTTATGGTAATAATAAAAGATAACAACAGATGATCATTGAACATTATTGCTTAAAATACATTGCAGTTCGGTTTTAAGCTTATTTATAGTTAAATTAAATATATCAAGTTCTAGAAATTCTTTATTGTACATGTTGATGGAACGGTGAAGGTAAGAGTCTCGGGTATAGTTTTTATTGAATCGCGGGGAAACAAAAAGTGATAGTTTACGCGAGGGGCGCACTGGAAGGCGAGCAGAAGCTGCGAAATATATTTTACTTAATAGTAAAGAGGAGTCAATGTGCGAGCTTAATATCTTATATATAAAGACAATATCAAACATTTTGCGCCTGTTATAAAGACTCAACATTTTATATCTTGCTAAAGCATTGTCGTATGACTCATCATCAATATTATTTCGATAGTTAAGTGATTTTAAAAACTTTTTTTGGACCTTTTCTGTTCTGTCGATGTGATTCTGGTAACAGGGACTCCATAACCAGCTACAAAAATCTAAAAGAGAACGGACAAAAGAGTTGTACTATATTGAGAAAGTTATTGTTTTTGTAAACGGTTTGCTGATTCTAAGTAAATCCTAGGCTTCTAAAGGCTGATTTTAGTATAATGGTTGATGTGTAGATTAAACTACAGTTCAGAGTCCATAATCAAACCAAGGTCCCTTATTTTTGTGACACGTTCAATATTGATGTCACTTATGGTGTACTGATAACTAATTATACCACGTTTCCGGGTATAGGAGATGATATAACATTTGTCGGTATTTATGAGAAGCTGGTTGGCTACGCAATAATTTTCTAAGGACTTCAAATCCTCCTGCAACTTATAACAGTCTTCAGGGCATCTAAAAGTTTTAAAAAACTTTGCGTCATCTGCATAGAGTAAGTGATTGCTATTATTAAGTTTATATTGTGAGTCATTAATATACAGAGAGAAAAGCAAGGGTCCCTGATAAGACCCCTGAGGAACTCCTGATGTATCGGGAAGCATTGCCGATCTATATCCTTGACACAGACAGCTTGACTCCTATTTTGTATGTATGATTCAATCCATCTTAAAAGGTTACCGTGTATACCGGCTTTTGCAAGCTTCTCAATTAGCAGACAGTGATTTACTTTATCAAAACATTTACCGCTAAAGTGCCGCTAGTCTCGAAATGAGCGTTGCCGCGTCAATATGCGGTGTTATGCCCAGGATATGTCTTACTTAAGTTATTTTTAATCCCTATTTATTTATTTACATTATTTGTACATCTTAAAAAACATAGTACATCTTAAAACACATAGTATATCTATTCTTCTTAGGTAGTAGTTTCAGTCTATCGTTGCGTCGTGAACATCGTCCATCGCCTGATCCAGAAATCCAGCAAAAGCCACCATGTTAGTTTCCAGACTACGATGTTTAAAAAATCTATGTTGGCAAGGAGATAAAATCACGAGCAGCTGTTGAGATCTCGGATGTAACTATTTTCTCCAATACCTTACCAAAGACACAAAGCTTAGCAATTATACCATATTCGCCGAATGAACCAAGCACTGAGAATTTGCGCTTCCACGTAATTGGTTGCGGATAGGGCGCTTAGGCTGTGATCACAGTGCAAGTCATAATTAGTAGAGATGGGTCGTTACGAGTTTTTGAGTTCAGTTTTCAAACCGTTATTGAAACTATTTATTTTTGAAACGATGTATTTGTTATGATACCGTAGTATGCACATGATTCGATTGGTTTAGTTATTAATTGGTATCGGTGATATCGGTAGATATGAAGCTATAGTAATATTCATGTTATCAATTATGCATTACTTATGTAAAGAACTTTCCTTCATACTTTATCCAGGCTTAGGACTGGCCATAATTAGGTGCTTTTAGTATAATTTAGGTAATACTAAAAAATGTTAAAGAAATCACATTTTTTTTTTGAAAATCATCGTTATTGACGTATAATTCAGAACAATTTTTTACTAGTATCGCAAATTCGCAATGCACATCGCTGACTTTATATATGAGTGCTACGAGTTTTTCAATTATCACATCTATTACATTGAGATAAGGTCCTCCGGGATCAAGTTATACTGGACGGTATCCGAATTTGTATAAAACTGTCGATTGCCTCCAAAATAACCTGACCCATGAACATAGAAACTATGAAACGGTATAGTTTCGAGATGAATCAGTTTTCGGTTCAATTATGACCTCTATCACCTTCACATAAGGTTGCTCACGTCTTAGCAGTTCATGTCGGTTATGGCACGACGGGTATATTCGTTATTCGTTATTGTGGTATAAGGTACCTAAGTATGTTACTATTCCGATTCAGTTTTAGAGTTTGGTTTCGTTGTAAAAACGTTTCGTTTGATGCACGCGTGTCTACGGTTCTCGTGAATACCACGTTATTGAAATACATAGTTACGACTGAACCTTAGATCGGTATTGCGTTATTGTATCTATATCGTTATTTGAAACTATTTACGATTCAGAACGCCCACCTCTAATAATTAGTCTACCGTTACACTTCGTACCGTTCAGACGTCTCCCGCGTACCTGATTCATTGCGATCATATCTATTTATTTTGACCTCGCTTTGTTTTCGGACTGTTGTTTTGTGCTCTTTATTAATGTAGGAAATAACAGTGATACGTTGGAAAGTGAAAGCGACTGAATAATTTATATTTTCTTTTAAATACAGTTTCTTTTGCTTTTACTTTAATTTTATTTGTATGTCGCTTTTATTTTATAACAAATAAAGACAAATTAACACGGTAGCTCTTATTGCATTTTAATAAATTTTGGTCTATAATTCCCTTGCAATAATAGGTATAACAATTCCTCACTAAAGCATTAGCAATATGAATGCACCCTATGATTTCAAACGGGTCGCATGCTCTCCTGGGCGGGGCTTGACCGTTTTTTATCTTTATCTATTGTACGCAAATGTGGGACAGAGACAGCGCTTTGCTTGGTTCACTCCGTGAATACGGTATAGTCGATATTCTGTGATATCGTCTATTTTATTATTTTTAAGAATGGGGGTGATTAAAGATGGTTTCCATTTCATTGGAAATACGCGGGTTTCCAGTGAACACAAAAATATTATGGTTAAGGGTTTTGCTAGTTCCATGGCACAGTCAGACATAAATATAGGATGAATATCGTAAAAGCCTGCTCTTTTATGAACACTTTTAGGCTATTGCATAGCTTCAATCGCGGGCCTTGAGCGTGGGGACTGAATCCAGAAATTCCGTAACGAAAAAAACCTAACACCCCCCACTCCGACCGGCACAGCGGTGATACTTTGATTTCATAACTTTACATGCGGGCTTTAATAAACAATCAGCGCCATCTACTACGAACTTGTAGAACTTCATATTAGATCAAACATTACTGCATTAATAAAATAAATAAATAATTATAATTGCATAAGTTGATCTATGCTATGCAATAGCTTTACCGCGGCAGTCTCCGAGTGCCACACGTCTTTTTTTTAAAGTTTTTTAATATTATTATAAATATATATCTCGAAGTTAATATTTACTGAATTAATATCCAAAAAACAAATGTTTTGAGTGACTACAGAGTTGTTTGATAAGTTATTTAAAGAAGATATAAATACAGAATTAAAATATTCATTAAACGCTTCACATATTTCTTTGCCATCAGTAAGAGTAGTGTTTTTGTACGTTAGTTTATTTGGAATATCTTTTCTGGCATTCTTAGATTTAACAAATGACCAAAAAATTTTAAGGTTAATTTAATATTGTCTTCGGATAGTTTAATAAATTGTTCGTAGCAGTTATCTGAGATTTTTTTAAATGTTCTCTTAATATTTAAAAAAAATTGTAGTCACTGCTGTTACCTTTTCCACTTTTCATGATATTTATTTTTTTCGTTTGACAATTTATTTAACGGTTTTGTATACCATTGTGGGAATTTTTTTTTATATTTACCGTTAGAAATAAGAACATACTTTTTTATTTTACCATCTAGAATATTGTAAAAATAATTTGTCATTGAGTTCACATCAGACATAGACAAAAGATCCCTTTCCCAGTCAATGGCGTTCAAATTTGATTTAATGGCGTCAAGGTCAGCCTTATAAAATTGCTTAATCCAGCCACTTGCAGCTTTAAGTGGCACTGGCAAGGATAAAATAAAACTGATTTGTATTAAAAGATGGTGGTGATCCTCTGGTACTAAAGATTGAGTACATGCTGAAATTTGACATAGTTTATTGCAAAAAAACAAATCTAGGAGTCTATTATTTTTATTAAATTGATTGTTATATTGTTGTAGTGATGATTAACTCATAAAGTCGGCAGTGTGAGTGGCTAAAGTATTCATATTTGTTTGAATATCCATTGAATTAGCGTAAGAATCGTACAACCATTGAGCTTGAGTTATATTAAAGTCACCTGTTAGGAGAAAAACGTCATCCGGATTATTGGTAACGAATTCAAAGACTCTGCAATAAAAATAAGTCAATAACGCTTCCTGATTATGGCCATGAGGTATATAGGTTGTTATAAGGTGTAAGTTGCGCGGAACATTATGCACTGCGGGGACTATTTATGGAATCTAATATATAAAATTCTCGTGTCACAGTTTTCGTTGCCATGCTTGCCGCGCTTAGCCGGCAGACTAGGTGGGTTCGGAGGTTAAACCAAATGAAAAAAAGGAATAACTTCGGTTTAACAGTTATTTAATTACTTTCCTCGGCTAAGTTATAAGGTAACAATGTTAGTGGAGCACTGGCCTGTTGTTTGAAGTTGTGGTCCTCGTGCCGGTGTTCTGCTCCAGGCGCGTCCCTTTTAATCAAATTCCAACAATGCAGGTTCTCCTCGGTAGTATTCTGCACGTAGGACTTTTAGGGTAGTAGTTGTTCCTCACGTGCTTGTTAGGATTATATATATGCAGGATTATATATTCCGCTTTAGATTTTAGTCCTCTCCTTGAACTTTACAACTTAGTCCTCTCCTTGAACCTGGAATGCACGGCGAATAAAAAGGGCGTTAGTCGCGTTAACAAAATGGCCGACACGACGCTCACGGCACAAAGGTCGCAGTGTCTCCATAAGGAAGTTAGGAAAGGTATTCTAGGGTTACACATAGTTACTTTACAAAAGTTAGAACACCATAAAAATAAACATTATAGAACAATAAGGGACAACTCACCCGGTAGACGGGATAACTTTTTCCAAATATAAGTTGAGTTAAATTGTTTTTTTAAGCGCGTCCGCTCTCAGTTGAACACGAAACGAAATGGCCGAGGCTGAGGCGCCCGCAGGGAGGGAAAAGAACGAGTTGGTTCTCAGGCAGCGTTGCGTTCATTCACCATAGTGAATGTAATGTATTTTAAAGTTATTCAACAGGCAAAGAACTAAGCTATTAAGTATGCAGATTGCTACAGTACCCCCCGACAAAGCGAAGGATTTGGCGTACTTGTATGCAAAATCCGACTAATACTACTATTTGGACCTACTATTGTTTCTCTCATACATCTTTCATACTTCACGCAACATTCATTCATAGCCATACTGTCATCATATCATCGTAACCTCATTCACCGAACTATTAATAGCAAATTGTATTTTGGGTACTAGTTGATCCCAGATACGCTGATCATTTGATATAAATGACGATATAGCAGTCATAATAGTTTTATTATATCTCTCAACTGTGTTCACATGCGGAGAGTATTTAGGGGTGAAGTGGAGTTTTGGAACCTTATATTTTTCAAACATTTGTTTTAACGTAGCACTAATGAACTGTTTTCCGTTATCGAGAATCACGGTAGAGGGAATCCCATGTATGAGGAATACATGTTCTTCTATAATTCTAGTGACTATTTCAGCTGTTGCACGCTTGATTGCAAACAGCAGACAATATTTACTGAAACAACATGTAACTACCAGGATGTAGGAATTCTGCTTTCTGGTAGTCGGTAGAGGTCCTACTAGGTCGACGCTAATAGTTTCGAAGGGTCTAGAACATTGTTTCGGCCTACCCATTTCACCCAGCGGTGCATGGTTCTGGTGCTTGTGTGCAATGCATGTGTCACAAGACGTTACAAATTTTACGACGTCAGCATGCATTCCCGGCCAAAAGTATTTTAGGCTAAGGCATTTGAAGGTTTTAAATATGCCTAGGTGACCGGCTGTTGCCTCCGAATGATTTTCAGTAATAATGTTGTGTCTTGACTCTACAGGAATCACTTCTTTCCACTCGAATTCTCTGTGTAGGACAGATTTAGTCTGCATAAAGCGAAATAAGCGATTGTCTCTAATAGCATAGTTAGGAAAAGACGTAGGCGAGTTCTGACAACCTTGATAGATATTCAGATACCATTGATCTGTAGTAGTTGGCATTATGAAGTTAGTAGAACTAGCAGGTGTGGTTGGTACGTTATTGATAGCTGATATCTGACAAGCCCGAGACAAAGCATCAGGTATGACATTATCAATACCACGGCGGTGTTTTATTTCAAAGTTAAACATAGAAAACCTAACGCCCCAACGAGCTAAACGACCAGTAGGGTTGTTTAAATTAAGAAACCACTTAAGAGCTGAATGGTCAGTATAGACTGTGAATTTTTTACCATTGTCCAAGTAGCATCTCCAGTGTTCTAGTGCTACTAACACTGCTAAAGCCTCTCGCTCAGTGATGCTGTAGTTCCTTTCTGGTCTTGTTAATGTACGACTAGTGTAGGCAATTGGATGCTCAATGCCATCTATGGTTTGGGTTAATAGACCTCCAACACCATAGTCGCTAGCGTCTGTGTGAACCTCGAATGGAAGATCAAAATTTGGGCAAGAAAGTATAGGAGCGGACACTAATAGCTCTTTTAGCTTGGTAAACGACTCGTCAGCTTCTGTAGTCCATACAAAGGGATTAGTTCTTTTGTTGGTAGACGTTAGTTTATTTAAAGGACCAGCTATTGTACTAAATTGTGGAACAAATTTACGATACCAAGAGGCTATACCTAGAAATCTTTTCACCTCTTTTTTATTTTTTGGTGTCGGGTAATTAACAATAGTGTTGATTTTTTCTGGGTCGACATGAAGGCCGCTAGAATCGACGATATATCCTAAGTATTTAAGTTCCCTACGGAAAAACACAGATTTTTCAAAATTTATAGATAAATTTGCTAAGGTTAGTTTTTTAAGTACTTTTAATAATAGAGAAATGTGGCTGTCAAAGTCAGAGCTAGCAATTACTATATCATCTATGAACACGAAGACAGAGTTCTCGAATTCAGGACCATAGAACAGCGTATCGACTAGTCTTTGTTGAGTAGCGGGTGAATTTGTTAATCCGAAAGGCATAGTAACAAATCTGAAGGTTCCCCGACGTGGAATATAGAAAGCAGTCTTATTTCTATCATTCTCAACTATAGGTATTTGCCAAAACGCTCTAGATAAATCTATACTACTTAGGTATTTGGCGTTTTTTAAGTTGTCTAAGATGTCGGCTATGTAGGGTAACTTATATGCGTCTTTCTTAGTAACTGAATTAAGCTTACGGCTATCTAGACAAAACCTTAGTTTGCCGTCTTTTTTAGGTGTGAGTAAGACCGGTGAAGACCAAGGGCTTTCACATTCTTCAACCACTCCCAGGGCTAACATCTCATCTAATTGTTCCGATAGGATACGCTGTTTTTCAGGAGAAACACGATAGTAGCGTTGTCTAATGGGTGGTGAATCGCCAGTGTCGATTTGGTGACTAACTAACTGTGTTCTACCTAAACCACGTTTTTCAGTAGAAATGTCTTGAAACTGGGCAATAACGTTGTCGGCGACTGTACGTTGGGTCTCGGATAGTTCTTGATAAGATTGTAGAAATAGCGATGGTTCTTCCTTTATTGTCACTTCATTTAAATTAGTACAAGATTGAAGTGAAATAGAATTACAAAATTTAGGGAATAGTTTAAATTTTTTCCAAAAATCTATACCTAGTATTAAGTTTGTTTTTACAGAAGGTACCACATAAACCTTCAGTATGTGAAACTGATTTTCAAAGGAAATTGGTAGATAAATACAACCAGTAGCAGGCAGTCGCTCACCTCCAGCGGAAGTAAGCGTTATAGAGGCGTTGGTGTGTAGCACCAAACCCAAGAAGCTAAGTTTTTCATGGCAATTGTTACCTAAGATGCTAACTGAAGAACCAGAGTCCAACAGACCAGTAAGTTTAGTACTACCTACTCCAATAGTTGCATATGGACGCATGTCATGATTAGATTTATTGTTATTTACTGTTGTAATGTAGTAACTAGTAAAGAAAATTTTTAGAGTTGTTAGCCAGTTTTTCCAGTCAATTTCATTAAAGTTTTTTGACTTTTTAGTACAAGGTAGGATAGCACTACCATTACAACAGGAAGAAATTAGTTTTTTGACTTATTATGAGGGTGGCATTTAGTGCAATTCGGATATTTAACATCTTTGTTACCGCATTTAAAACAAATTAGAAACCTTTCAACTTTGTACCGTCCTAAGGAATGTTCTGTAGTTCTACAGCGTGGACAGTAGATTTTCCTAGTGTGGGGTTCCGTATAGTTAATCGAAGCTACATTTACTTTGTTTTCCGAATATTTATTATGAGAATTATTGTCTTTATAGAAATTAGGTTTAGGATAATTATAATTAGATTTGTAGTTGCTATTATTATTTTTAAATTGATAATGAGTTTTAGCTTTGGAAGTGCTAGGTTCGTTAATTGATAAAAATGCCAGATCAGGGGCTAAAGTTTCAGATGAAATCCTAGGTGGTTCTTTAAATTGTGTAGTGAGTGATTGCATTCTTTCAAAGTTCCTACAGACTTGTTTAAGATTCGAAATGCTATCAATTGATGAGGAATTTGCAGCTAGTACACTTGCATAACAAGGTCTAATATTGTGCATTAGGATGTTTAGTTGTTCACTCTCAGGAACTTTGGTTTTGAGTCTTGAAAACAATTCAGTCATTTTAGAAAAATAAATTATAATATTCTCAGTTTCACCTTGTGTTCGGTTACGAATTTCCGCTAGGAGACGATAGTCGAAGTCGAACTGGCTAAAATCCTCAATTAGTAAAGCTATTAATTCATCCCAAGTGCAAACAGTATCCCTAACGCTACGATACCAATGTAAGGCATCGCCAGTAAATATCTCAGTTGCATAAGATAACAATTTAGATGGATGGATATTTCTAGTGGTGCTATACTCGTTCACTCTCTGTCTAAAGGCGTGTACACAAGATTTACCGTCAAATTTAATTTTTTGAAGGTCATTAATGTGAGAACGATCACAGTTAACAGACATCACAGGTGTAGGGTTATCAGAAGTTGTTTGTTCGCTCTCTATTGCAGGATCACAGCTAGAACTTGCCAATTTATTTAAATTATTTAATTTGTTCCTAATCTTATTTAAGTTATTTGATAATAAATTTACTTTTTCTGTATGTTTAGGTTCAGAACAATCTATACGTTTTAAGCGATAATATAAATGATTGCACAATGCTGTAGTGCGGTTGAACAAACTCTGTTCAAATTTATCCTCAAGTAGTTTTAATTTGTTCACAAGTTCAGTAAAAGAAATGTTAGCGCCTATAATGTCCTACGGCATCCTACTTTGGGGCAATGCCGCAGACATTGACACGATATTTACACTGCAGAAAAGGGCTATTCGTGGAATGTATAAACTTGGAAGTAGAGAATCTCTAAGAGAAAAGTTTAAAGAGATTGGTATCTTGACCTTTGCATCACAATATATATATGAAAACATTATGTATATTTATAAGAATAGTAGTAAATTTAAAACCATGAAAGATAAGCATGATAAAAATTATTCTGTAATGACAAGGAACGACCATAAATTAGCGTTTCCCAAATTAAGGCTGGCTAAAAGCACCAAATCATTTATGGGAATGTCAATACGTATTTATAATAAAATACCACAGTCAATTCAATCTCTAACGTTTAATAAATTTAAAAGAACTATCAAAGAAACATTATGCAAAAAAGGCTACTATAAACTCCAAGATTATTTAGATGACAAAAGAGCGTGGGATTGATGTCTCCACAGGTTATTTCCAAATATTAAACATTAATCACTATGTAAGCAGCTTGGCTGCGACATGATATTGGCAAGCACGAATAGCTGTCTTCTGTTTGTTTGTTCATGTCATAGCAGAGCTGTATTTCTGCCAAATTGTACCTATAATAAGCACTTTTTACAAAAGAGTGCCGAGAGTTTTTTTTCCGCCGGCTTTTTTCCTCTCGGTCTACCTAGGGTTCTACTTTCATTTCGTTTTTTAAAGCCGAAGAAGAAGTAGTAGTAGACATCACCAAGACATTGGTGGATTATGGGCGATCATTATCTTTATAAGCTGAGAGACGCACACTTCTCGACGGAGGCCTTCCCCTGGATTCTTCATGTCGTCCGGACCCGCGCCGCCCTCATCCAGCATTTGACGTTCGTAAAGTGTATAAAATTACCTACTACGAATAAAAAAGTTTTCATTTTCATTTTCATTTTCATTTTCATATCTATCTCCGGTTCGATGCCTGACTCGACTATGTCAGATGTAGGTATTAATGGTGTTAATTTATTTATCTGCCTGCGTAGTTCAAGCACAGTATTTGCAGGTTCCTCGCCTCTAATAAGCACTTCGTAGGTTAATTCATTTTTGTTTAGCAAAAAAAATTTAATAGGGTGAGTTCCCATGTTCAAAGATGTTTATACTACTAAGTTAAACAATATTTATAGTTAAAAGGAATTAAATGGTGTTCTTTACAATTAATTCAAGCAAGAAACTACGCGCAGGTGATATTATTTGTAGAAAATTTAGTTAATTAGAGAGAAAAATTAAAGTTAGCAATTTGGGGACGTTAAATTAATGCAAAATTACAAGTAGTTTTAGTAGAAAATAAACAATATTAGTGTACAAACTGTTATGTATTACAAATGGTAATGATTTAGATGTACTGGTTAGAACAGTATAAAAGTTATTTATATATACTGGTTAAAACAGTATAAAAGTTTTAAGTTTGTCTAAACCCGCGTTTGACGTTAATTTTACAAATTGATAGTTAGGAATTAATATACTGTAGGTTAAAAATTAGAGCAACAATTAGAATTAAACAAGAATTTAAATTAAAACACAAATTAGAGTTTCAACAAAAGCATACGGGTTTAGTAGAGGTGTTATGAAGATGGAGAGAAAACCTCTGTCCCTTAACTGACTTTTACAGTATGCCCGGGAAGAAAAGCAGCTGGCACACTCTACGTTTTTCTTTCACTCCCAGTCCAGCATGGAAGTAATTGTTAACAATTTTGCATTTGCACAAAAAACTATATAAAAACGACGTTAAGCAATTATTTAGAATTTACAAAGAAAGAAGTTAATTAATTTAGACTAGTACGTAACAGTTTGCACACTCACCCACGCGTTCACACGTTTAGGTTATGTAAACCCGTAGAATTTAGGAAATGACGAGCTTTGGAAAGTAATTAAACCACGTTGTAGGCGCCACTGCCGCGCTTAGCCGGCAGACTAGGTGGGTTCGGAGGTTAAACCAAATGAAAAAAAGGAATAACTTCGGTTTAACAGTTATTTAATTACTTTCCTCGGCTAAGTTATAAGGTAACAATGTTAGTGGAGCACTGGCCTGTTGTTTGAAGTTGTGGTCCTCGTGCCGGTGTTCTGCTCCAGGCGCGTCCCTTTTAATCAAATTCCAACAATGCAGGTTCTCCTCGGTAGTATTCTGCACGTAGGACTTTTAGGGTAGTAGTTGTTCCTCACGTGCTTGTTAGGATTATATATATGCAGGATTATATATTCCGCTTTAGATTTTAGTCCTCTCCTTGAACTTTACAACTTAGTCCTCTCCTTGAACCTGGAATGCACGGCGAATAAAAAGGGCGTTAGTCGCGTTAACAAAATGGCCGACACGACGCTCACGGCACAAAGGTCGCAGTGTCTCCATAAGGAAGTTAGGAAAGGTATTCTAGGGTTACACATAGTTACTTTACAAAAGTTAGAACACCATAAAAATAAACATTATAGAACAATAAGGGACAACTCACCCGGTAGACGGGATAACTTTTTCCAAATATAAGTTGAGTTAAATTGTTTTTTTAAGCGCGTCCGCTCTCAGTTGAACACGAAACGAAATGGCCGAGGCTGAGGCGCCCGCAGGGAGGGAAAAGAACGAGTTGGTTCTCAGGCAGCGTTGCGTTCATTCACCATAGTGAATGTAATGTATTTTAAAGTTATTCAACAGGCAAAGAACTAAGCTATTAAGTATGCAGATTTCTACTCCGAAACGGCTTGACCGATTTTGATGAAATTTTTTGAGCTTATCCGGTATCTATGAGAATCGGCCAACATCTATTTTTCATCCCCCTAAATGTTAGGGGTAGTCCACTCCTAAATTTTTTTTAAATTTATATGGCAAAACAACGTTTGCCGGGTCAGCTAGTTTTATTATAAAAGCGTACACATTGACCCATGAACGAGTCAGTGACTTTGTGGAGTCTACTGTTATAGCCAGCTAGTTTATACATCAGGCGAATATGTACTAGATAGAAACATAGATATAGAGGTAAAGATAGAAGTAAGGATAGACGTAGCGATAGTGGTGAAAGAGCATAGAGAGAATGTGGATGGAGATGGAGATAGGCTTCGATACGGATAGGACACAGACACGGACGTGGACACGGACACGGACGTGGACACGGACACGGACGTGGAAGGACACGGCAGTACCTATCCCCTCTCGAAGCCAACTGTAGCGGGTGAGGGGACACTCTCATTGAGCAAACGGGCATCCTTAAGGATTTTTCCCACGCTAAAAGGCATTCAAAATGCATAAGCGTGGTCATACATGTAAACAATGCTCTCAAATGTTGCAAACAAATGTTGTGCAGTGGTCAATAATCTAGCTTTCAGTGATAAAAAAACTAAATGTATAAAATTTTCTGAACCAAATGTAAAACAAGTTGAGTCTAACCTTAGATTCTAAATTGCAATGGGGCGCCCATATCTCACAACTAGCGAGTAGACTTAGTTCTGCAACGTTCGCGGTAAAGAAAATTCGCTCATTGACTGATGCTGCGGCGAAGATAGTTTATTTTAGCCATTTTCATAGTATAATGTCCTACGGCATCCTTCTTCGCAGCAATGCCGCAGATATTGACACGATATTTACACTGCAGAAAAGGGCTGTTCAAATGTATAAACTTGGATATAGAGAATCTCTAAGAGAAAAGTTTAAAGAGATTGGTCCTTGTATCACAATATATTTATGAAAACATTATGTATATTTGTAAGAATAGTAATAAATTTAAAACTAGGAAAGATAATCATGAAAAAAATTAGTCTGTAAGCTCTAAGAACTACCGTAAGTTTCCCAAATTAAGTCTGGATAAAAGCAGCAAATCATTTATTGGAATGGCAATCTTAATATATAAAACTCTTCCGTTACTGACTGAGTGACTGACAGACAACGCGCAGCCAAAACTACTGGCTGTAGAGAGCTGAAATTTAAAACATACTCGTACACTTCTTAGAGGTTGTGAGTGACCACTAAGGAAGGAATTCTTGAAATTCCCACGGGAACAGGAATTATTGGACTTTTTAGTTTGTATGAAAAATCTTATTCCTTGAGTGCACGGATATGATACTTGGTATAAAGGTTCTTCAAAAAATGGCTGGTTGTGTTATGAAAAAAAATTCTTAAATTCCCACGGGAACGGGAAATATATGATTTTGTTTTTTGTATGAAAAAAACTTATTCCTTGAGTGCATGGATAATATGATACTTGGCATAAAGGTTATTCAATGAGTAACTGGTTTTGTTAAATACAAACAATGTTTATGCGCGTACGAAGTCGCGGGCAAAAGCTAGTATGTATGTGTTACCTGAAAATACTGAGAACCGTATGTTTATAAATTCACGCGGAAATTTATAAACTTTCGTAAGATTCTAAACGAGAGATAAATTATGATTTAATGTATTGACGGGATTCAATATCATAGTGAAAATAACCGCGATAGTTTAAAACAATTATTACGAGAGATAAATTGTATTATTTTACGCTCACATTTTCCCAAATTTATCAATTTACGACGACTCTTGGTAAATTTATAAACTTACGGATATTCATTCGTAAGATTCTAAACGGTTCAATCAATCACGGCAGAGCTTTTAATTTTAGGCTTTTTTAAAATACGGAATATAATACACTGCTCGTTGATTGGTCAAGACGACAAATAATATGTAACGACTCGCCGGAAGCCATATGAACATCCGCCAGCCATAGCCAAGCCAACGCTTCCCCCACTGCCATTTCCGCCCGCCAGCGCCACCACCAGCGCCACAGCCAAGCCACGTGGGGAAAAAGCGCGCCAAGCCAGCTATACATATATGTCGCTTTTTGATTACCTAGTTTTGATTCTGTATTGAGTGCTCATTGTTAACACTTGTGTGATTAAAACAATAAACGACACTTAAGATTTATCTGTAGTTTTGCGTGAACCATCTCTACGTTTTAACAAATAACAAAATTTGGCTTATCGACACTAATGGTTCATGGCGCTTCGACGGCCGCTGCCGCGGCACCACTCGCTTCGCTCGCTCGGTTCGCGCACGTATATTACTATATGCAATCTAACTGCTCCTCCTCGCTGCGCTCGTCGTCGCACCTAACCGTTCCGACAAGGCCTTCCAGTGCATTTGTTTTTCATTCAACCAATCAGAGCTTAGTTATTATTTTACGAGTGAGTTCGGTAAGTTTATCAATTCGCCAAAATATGGGCGTAAAATAATACATTTCGTATCCCGTTTACAATCCTACTGAAGTTAATAAATTTCAGCTTAAATTTATAAATTTACGGGTTTTTTTATTTTCCGGTGACATATACTTATACTTATACAAAATTCCAAAATCAATTCAATTCCTGCCATTCAATAAATTTAAATCAATCTATCTCGAAAAACTTATTATACAACTAAAGATTATTTAGACGATAAGAAGGCATAGGATGCATACTACAGGATATTTCAAAAGTTCTAATTACTTATTAATTTTGTTTACGGCTTGGCATTTTAAATGCAAAAACTTAAAAACATTATTAAAACATTTCAATGCTTCACTTTAACTGGGATTCACAATTTCTATAAAGAAATTGGTCTCGGGTGGTCTTAGCTGCAAAGCTATACCATAAGATGGAGCTACGTTAGCAATATAACGTAAAAACAAAAATGTGGTAAGTAATTTCGAGGCGTACCGCCAGGCCCCGGTATCTCAGTGGAAGCTTCGTCCCAGGTTCGAATCCTGGTCGAGTAATTTTTATTTATCACATTTTCATTTATTTACCAACACCTTGTTAAAGTCGAAGTACAAAAATGTGACGTCATTAAGCGGCCATTCGATGGTCTTAGGATGATAAAAATAATTTTATTTTTGATTTTGATTAACAAAACCGAACATAAATATATTAGTATTAATGGCTACTTTTGACTTCTCAGAGTGATAAATAATTCTAATGGATCAGTGTTTAATATGGATAAGTTTTGACTAATAATTTCTAGATTTAACTAGGGAAAAACTAATTTTAACTCAACTCAAAGCTTTGTCTTTTTATGTTGTGTCAATTTAAATTATTTTATTTTTTGGAAACCCTATCACAAAAAAATATTTTTGAAAAAAAAGTACTTGGGTTGACATTGGCTTTAAGAATTAACACTTTGTTTGAATAAAGCAAAAGGACAATTTAAAATTATAATCAGTATTAAAAAATAAGTTGTGCAGTTATGCAAAACCAGCCCTCTCCATGTCAGGTAGGTAGGTATAAACTTTGGGTATAAAGGCTGGTCTGTTTGTTGGGCTCTGTAACTCTTTGGCGGCCAGACTCAGAACCGAATTACCTGTTTGTGAGAACTTTCCATATTTTATTACTTTTGTTATTTTGTTGTATTTTTTGTTAACTAAGTCAGCTCTGTAAGGTTAAGTTTCGTTAATTTGTAAAATAAAATTATTGATGTTTACTTATCTAAATATTTGGATTGTATTTGATTTATGTTTGAACTTTGTTTTTTTTTTCTAATTTAAATAATTATTGATTCCCTAAATTAGGTAGGTATTACTTACCTGATTTTATCAAGACAAATGAAATGGTCTTAAATGAACATTATTATTGATATCAATATCAAACTTATATATTAGATAATAATTATAATAAGTTTTGATAATAATTATAAACGGGTTTGATCATAATGTATAGAGATAAAACACATCAAATAAAAATTTCGGAAAATTATTATTTGATGTGTTTTATCTCTATTTCAAAACGCCCCAATATGCAGCAGATAAATGACCAAAATATAAAATTTATATTCTGTTCCCATCTTAGTTCACTACATGGTATCCCATATAACAAGCTATGCTTACTTTGGGGCCATGCAGTTGTGGTGATTGTCTGGGGATTTTGTTTATTATAATTTGGGGTTTTAAAAACAACACGTCTTTCGGCGGAAAAGACCCGACAGTCTGACCACTCGGTCGGGATTCAGGGCATGAGGGACAGAAACTGGCGAACGATTCAGGCAGTCTCGAGCTAGACCGCTTCGTGCATGCGTGCTGGAAGCCAACCGCCAACAAATCCCAGCATTTCAAGGTGTCTAACACTAGTTACCCCTACTAAATTTGGAGGCGTTATAATGATGGACAGAGACTATTGCAGTTACAGAGAGTCAGCCTATTGCCACAAAGAAACCTCCAATAAAACCTCTGTCCCTTAACTGACTTTTACAGCATGCCCGGGAAGAGAAGCAGCTGGCACAGTCTAAGTTTTTCCTTTAATCCCAGAAAATGCATAATATTAATTAAATAACCCATTTATTTAGAATAAAAACTTTGTTTATCTTTGTTGCATCGCCCCTTAGGAGGATACATCTTAAAGCTACGTAACCGTAATACGTTTTAAGTGCGGTCTCTTTATTTGACATCTTCGACAGTCACCAGAGCGCATAGGTGTGTATCTTTGGGTTTGTTGACAATACTTTTCAATGTGGTCGTGCTATGTCGACTTCAAAAGTGGAGGCATAGTGGGACAATGCAACAAGGCCTATAATTTATTTACTTATACTTCAGCTTACAGTACAAACAGTAAATGAAAAATAAAAAAACAGTGTGTTAAGTGAGTACAACTCAGTGTCTTATCGCGAAAGAGCAATTTCTTCCAGACATCCTTGTTTGTGGAAGCAACAATTTACTACATAACCATTCGCTAACACTTTCATTTATGATGTCTGTCAGTTTAATGAGTACGAAATCACTAGTGTTTAAAATTCAAATAGGTTAATGATAACCTTATAGCGAGGTTATCAATGCTTGGTGGTAGGATCCCTTCTGGGTCCGCCTGGCTAGCGACCACCCTTTATATAAAGTCTGCCGCCAAATGTTACCGCCAAATGTTACCGCCCCGGCGGTAATGTGTTCCGGCAATATTGTATAAAGAGCCAGTTCCTTCCTAAACCCGTGTGCTTTCATCTTCGACCTCATCGTCACTTACCATCAGGTGAGATTGAGGTCAAACGCGGGTTTAGTCACCTATAAAAAAAAAAAAAAAAAAAGCTTTGTGTCTGAGCTCTGTGGTTGTTTCTAATAGAGCGTAAACTATGCCTCCATTTTTGACTTGGACTGTACAATACTTATCAAATATATAACACGGTCAAAATATCTGTGCACCTCGCTGGAATGCGGAGCCCCTCCCTCTACCCTTTCATTTCCCCGCGCTCGCCTTGCTTGCTCAGTATTGTCAACCATACCAGCGCGATGACGTCACGACGCCAGGTGCACAGATATTTTGACCGTGTTGTAATACCCAAGAAGATGTATTTATCAGTTTCAATTATTGATAGTTAATTGCATATTGTTGGCGATAACGATGAGTTTGCGATATTAAGATGTTTGTATGACTTCATGGTAGCGGAAGTATGTTGGTAGTACTGTTAAAGCGGGCGCTAAATGCAATAAATGACTGACATTCGATTGCAGCGCTATAGGTTGTATCTTGAAGTAGGATGATGGCAAGTGACGCAGAAACGGTTAGGACGGCTAGGTGCGCGGACGTATCTCGGACTGACGGTCGATAGTAGCTCGGTATTAATTGCGTTGGCATTGTAACTGTAAAGTAACTGACGGAACGGACTCGCGAATTGGGATTTTGTTGTGACTGGGCCAGGGTTATGCCCAGGCCCAAAGACTCGGTACTAAGTAACTGTCCAATGATTAATTCTATCGTGTTTTATGAGTAACGCTTCTTTTCGTTTTGTTTGTCTTCCGACATCAGAAGTGGGATAAGCCTAAATCCTAATATTAATTAGTGTGTCGAATTATTTTTGCGAATAGTATTCTCGGATCTGCCCAAGCTTAACTTTCGTTTGTGATTAGTGTGAGTTGTGGTAACCTCCGACATACAATCATAGATCTGTTGAAATAAGGCAGTATATTTCCTAAGAATAAAGGTGTATAACTGAAACTTATCGGATGCTGCCTAATCTAAAGGAGCTATCTGACGGAAGGATCTGTGGTTGTGTGATTATGGAGAGAACTATAATCAATCCCTGTCTAAGTCTAAAGAAGTGATTAATTATGGAAACAGTTTTAGAGTGAGAGAGTCAGTGATTAGAGTAAATTCACGTGCCTAAGATAGTTCATTATTTTTGTTAGTTTTGTATAGCGTGCACAGATGTGACAAGGTAAAATTGTTTTGGAATAACGTACGGTTTGTCGAGACGTATCAAATGGTTTTTCGTAACTTTAGTTGATATAGATGAAGTTCAATTTAAGGCGAAAGATAATATTCAAAAGTTTTGATATTGCGTTTTAAGTACTAAATGATGATGAAAGTAAATTTAACTATGAAGTTGTAGATTTTCTTTCTGATTATCGTGTATTCGTGACTCGGTAGAAATCGCTTTGTATCTTGCCAATCTTAGATTATTTTGCTGCGATTCTTAGGAGACACGTTTTCTTATGTTTTAGTAACAGTAAACTTGTTATTATTTTGGCAATTGAAACGTAATATTACGATAGTGTGTGTTTAATGAATCACGGAGATAGGTGTAATAACGTCGAGATTGAAAAGATTGAAAATTGAAAATGCGTTGAACTTGTTGCGATTGACAAAAGAGCTGGATTTTACTGTCGAACTGTTTGCAGTTGTCGAACAATTTTAGTACTTTGTTGTTGTGAATTATGAAGTACAGTGCAATGCTCTTATTGGTTTGATATACGCCATAACCGGATGGAGGTTATGAGTGTGAGTTGATATAACCGGATAGAGGTTATGAGTGTGAGGTGATGTAACCTAGTGGAGGTTACATTACGTTTTGTGACGGGATGGACGTCACTGCAGAAGAGCTTTGCATTGTTTGCTAATTAATTGGGTTATTCTAGCAGCTTATGCTTGCTTTGTTTATTGTTCGACCGCTGTCAGATTGTTTGATGTTACATTCAAAGTAAATTTCATTGTTTAATGTGCGGTTTTCTTATCGAAAGTATTGTGGTTCGTACAATGCGTTGACGTTAGCAGATTCCTACTGAGTTTCTTTCTGGTTCTTCTCAGTAGATGGATCTTCCGAACCAGTGGTAGCTTTACGTAAATTGTTAAATCGTGGATTTAGAATTTTGATGGAAATATTAAATTGAAGTAAAATTAAAAAAAATCTGTAGCGGTTAAAGTTTTGAAGTTGCCAAAAGTACAAGTATCCATTGCAGTTGTAAAGAAAGATGTAATTTCTGGTTTTGGAAGAAATTTAATGTGTTGTGGATACAGGTTCTCGTTCGTTGGTTTTGTGACTACGCCAGAATGATTTTGGGTAGTGTGTTGAAGGAGTCATTGGTTGACTCAGGTTTTCCGTGGGGAAATGATGTAATTGCTGTTAACCACGAACGATATACCTTGTTGTTAATAATGAAATTAATGGATTTCAATGTTTGATTTGGAGATAATTGTTACTCAATGGTGCTTGAAACTTGGTTAACTAAAACGGTATTTTTGTTGTTGAGTATTCTAAAAGATTTATAATGTAAAGAATTCAAACTTGTGTTTTTTTCTTTTGAGAATTAGCTTGACTTCATTGTCAGGAGTGGCCAAGCCGCCACTTTGGTATGATTGTTTCAGATTAACACACGAGGACGTGTGTCATCGCAGGATGGCCGTGTTGGCGATAACGATGAGTTTGCGATATTAAGATGTTTGTATGACTTCATGGTAGCGGAAGTATGTTGGTAGTACTGTTAAAGCGGGCGCTAAATGCAATAAATGACTGACATTCGATTGCAGCGCTATAAGTTGTATCTTGAAGTAGGATGATGGCAAGTGACGCAGAAACGGTTAGGGCGGCTAGGTGCGCGGACGTATCTCGGACTGACGGTCGATAGTAGCTCGGTATTAATTGCGTTGGCATTGTAACTGTAAAGTAACTGACGGAACGGACTCGCGAATTGGGATTTTGTTGTGACTGGGCCAGGGTTATGCCCAGGCCCAAAGACTCGGTACTAAGTAACTGTCCAGTGATTAATTCTATCGTGTTTTATGAGTAACGCTTCTTTTCGTTTTGTTCGTTTTCCCGACAATATTGAATTATGTTTTAGCACCTTTATTTGAAAATGCATAATCTTATCTTAGTTTTATTTCTATTTATATATAAGTATTTGCGCTAAGCCCTTTTATTATATTTCAATGTTTCATCCTCAAGATTTAATAGAAAACTATGTAGTCCGCTTCCGGTTATGCTGTGTCTTCACACTCGTTCAGAACGAATGTTGGAATGAAAATAATGATTCATTCATCACTCAGTCGGTCACCCAACACAGCTCGTGCCCTCATTCGTTTTTGGTGTGCTGCGTCGACAAGACGGTCACAAAAATAATACATATTTGAAATAATAATAAAAAAAAAAAAAAAAAGTTTTAGTTAAAAATCACCCGAAATGGGCAAACGTAAAAAGAATTACGATGAAGAATATATCTTACGTAAGATTCGGAAATATACAGAAAAGCTGACAAGTGGTCAAAGCAACCTTGGTTAGTATTTAAAACTACCCTTTATATAAATATATTATGTAAATTTATTGCCTTCATAAAGCGGTAATACGAGGTGTTATCCCGAAGGTTATTTGTTCTACTTTCTTAACGTGGCTGTACGCGATGCAGTCCAGAAAGTAAGATTATTTTCATATAAAATATGAAATATGAAACATAATTTTTTAATTTTTGTTTTAGATGATGTACCCGAACAAAATCCTTCAGATTATGTACCTCCGTCGCAAGACGAGTACCTACTAGAAATGGATTATCCAGACATGGATAATAACCAGAGTGCTGATTCTCTCCCGGTCACTGTACCGATAGATCCTTGCATTGTGGAAACCCCAATAGAGGGTTCTAATCTCGAAAATGAGCCAATCCAAACTGAAAATCAGTCTGATCCTAGCACAATGGATATACCATCGGAAATACTAAAAATGCTCGGCGAACCACGCAAGGCGGAACCCTGCTTGGGTAAAAATATTTCCTCGGAGCTCGCTAAGCGTTGGAGCAGTATTATAAGCGAGGGACTGCCGAAGGAGGCCAAAGAAAATCTAATAGATAAAATACTAGTGCCCGAAAATTTCCAGTTAGCCCAAGCACCCAAACTTAATCCAGAAATATCAGCAATACTTAGTATTCCGGTAAAAAACCGAGACAAGCGTCTAGAAAAATTTCAAAATCAACTTGGTAAGGCGATTGCAGGTTTGGCTAACCTGACAAGTGAATTGATCCACGAAGACATAGATAAGTTCGAAATATTAAAAAAATTAAGTGAAACCAGTCAACTGCTACTAGACCTACATTACGAAAATACAGTAAATAGAAGGAAATTATTAATACCGTTACTCGACAATAAATTTACAGCATATATACAGAATATAAAACGTGATTCGTCTTTATTTGGAGAAAATCTGAGTGAAAGCATAAAAACCTCAAAAAATATCGAAAAATCAAGTCAGCAAATAAAAAAGCCTAGCTACGCTATAGCTAGCTCCTCAAAGGCCCCATTTCAGGGAATCGGGCAAGTACCTCCTCGCCAACAATATCCGAGACAGCCGGTCGCGACAGCCTGGCGCCAGCCGCCGCGCTACCCTGCGCCCGCGCCTCCTGCTCGGAACTACACCGCGGCGAGTGTGACGAGGAGGGCACCACCAACCCGCGTTCTATCAGCACAGATGCCGCACTCTTCCAACTATCGGAAAACGACTCGACAGTAACAACTCAGGTACTCCCTCATTCTGGTCGTGTAAAATATTTTTTGAATGCCTGGCACTTAATAACTAATGATCCTTTGATTTTATCGTACGTAACTGGTTATAAAATTCCTTTTATTGGCGAAGTTTATCAAAACTGTGAACCTTCAAATAATTCATTTTCTTTAAAACACATGGAATATTCCATAAAACAGCTCTTAGAATTAGGTGCAATATCACTTTGCCAAAATACCCGAGGACAGTTCATATCTCCAGTTTTTTTAACACCCAAAAGTAACGGGACTTTCAGATTTATACTTAACTTGAAACAATTAAATAAATTTGTTGAAACTCGCCATTTCAAAATGGAAGATATACGTACTGCTGTGCGCTTAGTAAGTCATGGCGCCTTTATGACTACCATAGACTTAAAGGAATCGTACTTTTTTGTCCCAATCCATGATACTTATAAAAAATACCTGCGGTTTCGATTTATTCATCTTTATGAGTTTAATTGTTTGTGTTATGGCCTATCATCTGCCCCTTACGTTTTTACGAAACTTTTAAAACCAGTTCTAGCGTTTTTAAGAAATAAAGGTCTTAATATCGTAAGTTACTTGGACGATATTTTGTGTATAGATACTGATTACGAGAAATGTTTAAAAGCAACCGATCTCGTTATAAAGACATTACACAGTTTAGGATTTCTTATTAACAAGGAAAAGAGCAATATTATACCTTCTCAAGTTCGCAAATTTCTTGGTCTTGAAATTAACTCTAAATTAATGTGCCTACAGTTACCTTTAGAAAAAATCAAAAAACTTCATGATCTTACTATTTTAATGTCAAATAAAACATATGTAACTATTAGAGAATTTGCACAATATATCGGAACATTGTCAGCCGCATGCCCTGCCGTAGCATATGGTTGGGTCTATACGAAACGTTTTGAGAGAGAAAAATACTTAGCTTTGTTACAGTCGAATGACAACTATGACTCTAAAATGTTTTTAAAACCTTATCTCCAAGATGATTTCCAATGGTGGGCAAAAGTTTCAATCAAAAATTATAACCTTATTCGTACTGGTTCCTATAAACTAGAAATATACACCGATGCTTCCACTACGGGCTGGGGGGCAATGTGCAATGATGTTGTTACTCGGGGTCATTGGTCAGATAAAGAAAAATTTGCT
This sequence comes from Stenoptilia bipunctidactyla, assembly GCA_944452665.1. Classification (NCBI taxonomy): domain Eukaryota; kingdom Metazoa; phylum Arthropoda; class Insecta; order Lepidoptera; family Pterophoridae; genus Stenoptilia; species Stenoptilia bipunctidactyla. Next base: position 16,634,065 of record OX101750.1, read on the forward strand.
CACATTAATTATTTGGAAATATTAGCGGCGTTTTTTGGCTTAAAATGTTTTTGTAAGAACTTGCATGATACTGAAGTACTATTACGAATTGACAACACCACCGCCATTGCATACATAAATAAGATGGGCGGAATACAATACCCCCATTTAAATAATGTCGCTAGGCTCATATGGCAGTGGTGTGAGAAAAGAAATTTATTTATATTTGCGTCTTATATTAAGTCTAAGGAGAATATTGAAGCTGACAAGGCTTCGAGACACAACAACATTGACACCGAGTGGAGCCTACGATCCTCATCATATAATCAAATTATTCGAAAGTTAGGCCAACCAGATATAGACCTATTTGCCTCTAGAATTAATTACAAGTGTGCAAAATATATATCTTGGAAACCAGACCCTGAAGCATATGACATTGACGCATTCACTCTGTCGTGGCGTCCTTATTTTTTTTACTTAATTCCCCCATTTGCCTTGATTCTAAAGTGCCTTCGGAAAATAGTTAACGATCAAGCCACAGGAATTTTTATAATTCCATACTGGCCAGGGCAACCCTGGATGCCATTATTCATGTCCTTAGTTGTTTCTGAAATAATTTATTTACCTCCTAGTAAAGATTTGTTACTTTCGCCTTTCAGAGAGCCGCACCCTCTATGGCAGAAACTTACCCTGGCGTGTGCGATCTTATCAGGACAGCCTATGAACGGTACAACCTACCCAGTAAGACCGTAGATATAATAATGAAGTCACTGTCAAGCAATTCCCTTACACAGTATAACTCTGCATTGAAAAAATGGTACAATTTCTGTTATTCTAACCAATTTGATTGCTTTGATTCTTCTATAAAAAATTATAAGGGAGTGGTCTTAAATAAATGCAAACTTTTCAGATTACTATATTTTAATGTGATACTCAATTACAGAAATATTAATAAGAGCCCACACATTTATATGTTTCTCCCCTCTCCTCAACTTTCGCACCTCTCCTCTCCTCTCCTCACCTCTCCTCTCCTCACCTCTCCTCTCCTCACCTCGCCTCTCCTCTCCTCGCCTCTCCTCACCTCGCCTCACCTCGCCTCACCACACCTCGGCTTACCACACCTCGGCTCACCTCTCATCGCAACAAACGCCATCTATCCACTACTTCCGTTACATTCGGCCGTCCTGAAACAATTGCGCCGCAATTGGCGCAAAAAATATGTTAATTAAACTCTTCAGCAAGTCTATTAAGTCATCTCTTGTAACGATATCTTTGTCGCTACTGTTTCGCTATATGATGGGTACTACCATATGATCTTAAGGCATCGGCGGTCACTATCCCCGTTAATTTCAGGAAATAAAGTTTCATTAATGCCTTTTATTATACACACATCAGTATGAACCTCACATGTTTGAACGTTAAATAAATAAAAATATCGTTTTAGTTAACCAAGTTCCAAGCACCATTGAGTGACAATTATCTCCAAATTAAACAACCATTCAAATCCATTAATGTAATCATTAACAACAAGGTTCGTTAGTGGTTTACAGCAATCATAATTGCAATAAAATCTTTCAACCAATGACCCCTTCAACACACTACCCAGAATCACTCTGGCGTAGTCACCCAACCAACAAACAAGAACCTGCATCTAAAACACATTAAATCTCTTTCCACAACAAAAACTTTCTTTACAACTTCAATGGATACTTGTACTTTCGGCAACTTCATAACTGTAACCGCCACATATTTTGAATATTGCTTCCATTTAATATTGCCATCAAAATTTTAAATCCAAGATTTAACAATTTACACAAAGCTACCACTGGTTTGGAAGATCCATTTAATGAGAAAAACCAGCAAGAAACTCAGTAGGAATCGGCTAACGTCAGTGCATTGTACGATTCGCAATAAGTACTTGCGATAAGAAAACCCCAATGACAATGAAATTTACTTTGAATGTAACAACAAATAATTTGACAGCGGTCGAACAATACAAACAAAGCAATCATAAGCTACTAGAATAACTCAATTAATTAGCAAACAATGCAAATCTCGTCACAAAACGTAATGCAACCTCCATTACTTTCATATCCTCACACTCATAACCTCTCTCCGGTTATAGCGTTTATCACACCAATAAGAGCACCGCATTGCACCACATCAATCAATCAATCAATATTTCGTTGAGTGGCAACCAGCCGTCGATGCACCACATAATTCACAACAACAAAGTAGGTATTACAATTTTTTTTTGACAGTAAAATCCAGCTTTTTCTGTTAATCGCAACAAATTCAAGGTATTATTTAAACGCATTGGCTTTAGACATTAAAACGCATTTTCAATAATCTAGTTACTTCTCGACGCCATTAGCTATCTCCGTGGTTCACACACACTGTCGTCATGTTACGTTTCAATTGCCAAAATAATAACAAGCTTATTATTACCCAAACAGAAAAAAAAACGTGTCTTCTAAGAATCTCAGCAAAATAATCGAAGATCGGCAAGATACAAGGCGAATTCTACCGAGTCACGGATACACGATTATCAGAAAGAAAACCTTAAACTTCAATATTCAGACTATTTAAAAAAAGCAATATGTAGGCCGCTTAACAACAAAATTTCATCCGCTCCACCGTGATATCATTACTATCCACCAAGTAGGTACATGCTGTAGATTCGACAAAACCCATTAATCCGCAACAAACGCATCAAGATCGCGCAGTAGGTACACAATATTCTAACACACAAGGACGCACGCCACTCACAATCGTGGCCTCACTGAGACGCAATTTGAAGCCCGCTGCCTTATCAGGTAACTTGCAAGAGCAAAGCGATGGCATGAATTGCGCAAGATTTGCTAAAAAAGAACCAATTCGAATGACGTTACAGCAAAAACAAAGCTATAGCAATCCGACGACTGTGCTGCCTCTATCGTACAATTGTTGTACTAAAAGTGCATATAATCCCTTTGACTTTCATACTTTTCATGTACTTTTCTGCGAAATTTTGAAAGCAAACATCTGTTTCACATTTGATTAGTTTCTTTTTTAGCTACTAAATTGTTTTTGGCACTAGTATCGTAGCAATAAATGCATTCTGCGATCAACGAATGATTGAACAGATATCGCTTACATAATACGATGTAAAGCAATGGATCGCGCGTCCATGGCGTGATGACTGCGCCATTATAGCTGATCGCTAATATTTACGTGATAAGGCAGCCAATTTGACACCTACGTCTACGAATGCACTGAGGGTGTAACAATCTGAGCGACTTGTATACTACCGAACCAAACAAACAAACCACAGCAAAAATTGTGACGCAAAACGAGAATTTAATTCCTCAAAATCTATTTGATCAAAATAATAATAACGAAATTCATAACCAATTCTCATAGCACAAATTATCATAGTCCGTCCGTAAAATAATCTCTATAGTTTTTCAATATGTCCGCAGAATAAACTCACTCGTAACTCACAGTTTTTACAACGTTGAATAGACGATAAGTTATAACAATATCAAATCCGAACAAAACACCATTTCATCTAGATTACCTCGCACAAAACAAAATGGTAAGAAAACAATTGCAACGTAATTCACCGTATTCTAATCGTAGGTACTTATTTTTAAAAAATAATAACGAACCTCAATTAATTTGAAATCAAATCCGATCCTAGAAGATTTTTACTAAGTAACACCATACTGTGATTCTTATTTCAAAATAGTTAAACCTTATTTTTAACATAAGTTGTAACAAGATAAATCGAAACACAAATCAGTTTTAAACCTGGGCTGATCCGATAAACCATTTGCTATTCAACAAACCGTACGGTATTTTAAAACAATTTTACTTTGCCACAGCAGCGCAAGTCATAACAAAACTACCGCAAAATATATGGATTAATCTTATTTTGATGCCATGTTTCGAAAACTCGCACGAAATAGAAACGAATCCATTAAAACGCGTAATGAAAATAACAACATTAACGTATTGGATCTTTTTAAGTCACACAATAATTTATCACGAATTTTATCCACAGCACGTTAAGAACATTTTTTTGCACAAACACACTATTACGGCTTACAAGACGTTAGATACCTAGTTCTCAATTTTTATTTTTACTGATGTTATGAGGGACGCATAGTTTTAATCGAGCTCTCGTATTATTTTAAGATCTAATAATTCTTGCACCTTTTTATTCAGACTTCCCTTTCAGCATACGGCAAACAATATGGTTCCCTATTTATAGGTTTATCACCATTAAGCTTAATACGCATCTTTCCCTAATTATTAAGTCTATTTCGCCCAGAACACCAGAAAAACAGTCAGAGTATCGTTCTAACAAACCGAATAACTGTTTTGTGTCGGAAAAACGAACAAAACGAAAAGAAGCGTTACTCATAAAACACGATAGAATTAATCACTGGACAGTTACTTAGTACCGAGTCTGTGGGTTTGGGTATAACCCTGGCTTAGTCACAACAAAATCTTTATTCGCGAGTCCGTTCCGTCAGTTACAATGCCAACTCAATTAATACCGAGCTACTATCGACCGTCAGTCTGAGATACGTCAACGCACCTAGCCCAGGGGGCGTCGACAATGTATGGAGATGGTGCAGACTACATACTGGAGATAGAGTGAAGAAGACAGAACACAATAAGAGGAAAAGAGCAAGAATGATACCAGTGTAGCCTATGAAAAAAAATACTCAATCGATTGTTCGAATACATCGCAGTATTTTTTTGAGTTTACACTTATTCATATTTTTCTTCAAGAAATCTTCGCTTTTATTAGAAATAACATTAAACGAAAACTTTTTCATGACTTCTTCATAATTTTTAAACAACTTAACAAATATTTAAAGGGACCGTATTATATAATCGAATGAATTTGCGAATCGATGTTATTTGAATATAGCAACACAGACATACATAAAAAGAAATGTCAAAAATTAACGTCTACTTCACAATGTGAAAATATTTTTTCGCGATTGCGGTTTTGCGATATTTTTAAAGTGTGTTTGTGCTTTAAGTGTTCTTGTGATTTAATCAACTTTTCTCCCCCTGAGTGATTGCTTGAAGAAACTCGCGTCAGTGTGAAATCGTATTTTTAAGAAAGAGTGTCAATTTATCCACACCTCTTGTTGTATTACTTTAAACAAAATAAAAGTATCAAAAACTTATTTACTGTTTTACTTATTGTTCATCAAGTTAACCTTATATTTAGCCAGTCGCAATAAAAATAGCAAACCTTACAGAACTGATACATATGGTATTTCACCTAACAAGTTTGTAAGTATTTGCTTATTTTTATTCAGACCAGAGTAAGTGGAAATCTCGAAGTCGTTTGAACTGTTTGAAATTCCCGCCATATTAGCTATGTGGACCGTTTTCAGATGGCGTCTAGTCTTAACTTTTAATGTATGAAGTTGTACTTCTTCTCTTGAGTATATGTGTTCTATGACCTAGCCGTCCTAACCGTATCTCTGTCACTTGCCATCATCCTACTTCAAGATATGACTTATGGCGCTGCAATCGAATGTCACGTCATTCATTGCATTTAGCGCCCTCTTTAACAGTGCTACCAACATACTCCCGTTACCATGAAGTCATACAAACATCTTAATATCGCAAACTCATCTTTATCGCCAACATTTGTTAATTTAAAATAATTTCCGAATATTTTACATAACGATAGTATTATTTAATTCTCTACTTAACTCTTTGCTCCTCAAAGGTGATAAATTCGCAGTAATCTCTCCAACAGATTCGCCCTTCTTCCAGAACTTTGGATTGTTGCTAATATTGCATACACGGACATATCCAACTCCATCATGAAGCATCGAGCTTGATATTGCGTATGATAAACCGCCCATGCTGTATCGACGTTGTTTTGTACATAGCTTTCTACAGAAGCATCGTTGGAAGTGACGCGCACCAAACTGCTTCTTACAAGAACTTCCGGGACTCTGTATTTACCAGCAACATTCTGAATATTTATAACCACACTCTAGCCTGTCCTGGTAATTTGGATTACCTACATCTTAAAAGATTTTACTTCATCTGAGCAGTTGTATATATTGCTTAATTGTTCGATTTTCTTGATCCAACTTTTTACATTTACGTCGTTATTGTACGGATCGAAATCAGGAATCAATTTTTCAGTATTGCGTAACGACACAGTAGATTTAGCATCTTTGATATTCATTAAATCCGATATTCTTTTGTCCACTTGCTCCAATATGCTAGACAATGAATAATTTGATGTTGAATCAGAATTTTCATAATTACTAGTTTAGCCTGGAAACTTCCTTTTCTTGAAAATAAATCTTCTCGGGTTACCGCCATTACAATTTCTCTTCATCTTGAAGCGTAGGTTAATAAAAATGCCACTTCTGATTATAAGGGAGTGGTCTTAAATAAATGCAAACTTTTCAGATTACTATATTTTAATGTGATACTCAATTACAGAAATATTAATAAGAGCCCACACATTTATATGTTTCTCCCCTCTCCTCAACTTTCGCACCTCTCCTCTCCTCTCCTCACCTCACCTCTCCTCACCTCTCCTCTCCTCACCTCGCCTCTCCTCTCCTCGCCTCTCCTCACCTCGCCTCACCTCGCCTCACCGCACCTCGGCTTACCACACCTCGGCTCACCTCTCATCGCAACAAACGCCATCTATCCACTACTTCCGTTACAAAATGTATTACAATTTCTTACTGAACAATTCGAAAATGGAGCAAATTATAGCTCATTAAATACATATCGTTCAGCTATATCATTAATTGTAGGTCAAAAAATATCTTCTCATGTCTGTGTAATAAGATTTTTCAAAGGAATTTTTAATATTAAACCAAACTTTCCAAGGTACACTTATACCTGGGACCCAAATTTAGTTTTAAATCTTATAGAGAAATTGTTCCCTAACGAATCATTATCAATAGATATTTTGGTTAAAAAGTTAGTTATGTTGTTGGCATTATCGACAGGACAACGCATGCAGACATTGTCACTTATAAATTTAATTAATATTAACATAAATGATTCTTGCATTATTATAAACATAAATGACATTGTTAAAACTTCAACGCCTAACAGACCTAATCCTACTCTTGTAATTCCTTTTTATAATGAACACGAAAAAATCTGTCCAGCAAAAGCTTTATCATGTTATCTCATCAAAACTCAACATCTTAGGACCCTCCCCAAAACAAATAAATTAATTTTGACTTCTAAAAAACCTTACCACAACGCATCAACACAAACAATATGCCGATGGGTTAAAAATGTTCTTAAAGATAGCGGGGTAGACGTTAACACGTTCACCGCCCATAGTACCAGGCATGCATCGACTTCAGCGGCATACAGGTCCGGAGTATCTATAGATACTATTAAAACGACAGCTGGCTGGACCGGCCGATCTGCTTGTTTTGCAAAGTTTTATAACCAACCTCTAAATACTATAGATAGATCTTTTGCAAACAGTGTATTAAATATTAATGATTCAGAACCTTGACTAGGTACCTAATTATTAAATAACAATACGATGTAATTCTTATTATAACATTATGATCATTAAAGACTAATAAAAGATCCTAACTAAATTGTTGTTTATTTTGGCAACCAACTCTAAACATCTACATAGTTTTCTATTAAATCTTGAGGATGAAACATTGAAATATAATTTGTGGTTAAACGAACTTACCTAAGTGAAGTTCTACCAAAATTATATGAGATGTTTCATCCGAAGAGATTTAACACCCACCCTACCCTGTGGTACCTAGACTTAGGTACCTTCTTGTGACCCCTAGGTTGCAAAATAACAACCAAACACACCTGCTCTAAAAACATGAGGGCACGAGCTGTGTTGGGTGACCGACTGAGTGATGAATGAATCATTATTTTCATTCCAACATTCGTTCTGAACGAGTGTGAAGACGCAGCATAACCGGAAGCGGACTACATAGTTTTCTATTAAATCTCTTCGGATGAAACATCTCATATAATTTTGGTAGAACTTCACTTAGGTAAGTTCGTTTAACCACAAATTATGTCAGTATACCTTGTATTTTTTAATATTACCTATGTTAAAATTATTTAAAAAAAAAATTCACCTGCATCATTTGAAAATAAAAAATGTGTGGCAAGTCATTAATGTACAAAAAAGGGTTGTCGTATGTGAGACGAAGTCGAATGCTTTGCTCATATCGACAACCACTGTTTGAATATTACTCGTAATATTTGTATATTCTATTATTTGATCCCGTCCTGTAGATTTTCCATTTTGAAATCTAAAGGATTCCCGTATAAGTGGCCCATTTGAGGTACCGAGGTACACTCAGCGGTTTATAATAGCTTTGATTCCACTGAAAAGAACTGTATGAACAGCTTAGGTCTTAGCTGAACTTTAAACTGAGAAAAAAAATTACTCGTGGCTTACACAAGCCATATTGTTGTACTATGCAGTATAAAGACTATCCATAGCTATATCGGCGTTTTAATATGCGCGGTAATGCTCATGTTATATGTTGATTCCGTTAGTAAGTATTTCTTGATAAAAAATAAGCTAATAATAATAATAATAAAAACTCTTTATTGCCATGAAACTTAAAAATAATGATAACAAAAAAATAATAATAAGAGAGATGACAATTTCGGCGGCCTTATCGCTTTAAGCGATTTCTTCCAGGCAACTAAACGAGCTACCAAAGCTACCAATTTTTTTTGTGAAAAAAACAGTGACAGAGACTGTTTAGGTTTACTTTATTAGTGTGGATAAAAACTTCAAAAAAATACAAAAAAATATGAGCAAACCGTTTTGTTAACGAAGCCCTAAATGACAAAATGCATACAACATACGTCGATTCTCATTACTTACATTTGTGCATTAAAAATTCGAATCATTAATATGCGCTTACAAAATTACACCAACTACATGGCCCCAAACTCCAAACTAAGCAAATCTTGTGATATGGGCGAACTAGGCTAGAATATACATAAATATGTATGGTAATTCAGGGTGATATGGCCGTATTTTTTTAAGGTAGAATTTTAAATAGTTATTAAAAAAAGAAATGAAAATCTGTACTTTATTATTAACTTTTTATTATCAACTTTGGTTTTGCAGACTTTGGTGAAGATTTATCGATTGAAAATCTAGAAATTGTTTATAAAGAAAAAATAAGTAAATGACCGTCTTATCCGACCCGTCCGTGTAAGATAGCCATTTATATATTTTCACAAAATACACAGCTCTTAAATTAAGATACAATACAATTTTAAGTTATAATACTTACAGCCATTTATGGATTTCCATTTTTTAAGTAAATTTTAAGTAAAATAGCCATAGCAAAGCGTATAAGATGGACATATTATTTCTTCGTCCTTTTTCCTCTTCCTTTCCCCTTGCCTTGATTTTCTTTGTCTGCAGTCTTTTCTTTTGCCTTTTTTCCACATGCGTCACAAGTATTTTCAAACGGGGTACAATTTTCATTCAGCCATTCAGGACAATAAATACACTGAATCCAAACTTAGATTTTTTCAGTTTTATAGTAGTTTTCCACCATCACCACACCTTATACAGTGTGGTGATGGTGGAAAATTCGTAGCCTATATATTTCGTATACTTCGTAGCCTTCTCCAGATGTGTCGTCACTATCCAAGTGTATTTCACATTCTTCTTCAGAAGTTGATTCTGTGTTCTTGCTATGCAAAAAAAAATAGTATGGCCATAAAACCCTTAGTAAATATATACTATACCTTACCATGCAAACACAAGCACTGACACAGTAAAATAATAATTACGATTTAGATGTTATAATGACAACAAAATATCAAACTACAAGATAAAGGTAAAATTAATACAAAATCGATTATAAAATCACGTTCACAGCGTAGGAACTAACATATTCTAAAAGTTTTTGAGTTAGGTTTAACATAAAACCAATAATATAATTGCCTTTTTATTTTTTTTGGCACAACAAACCGCGTCACGTGTGATCTATTAGGAACGTCGAGCGCGTTTTGCCGGCACATAGCGCCATATATAGGCAAAAGTTGGAATTTGTTTAAAGGCCATCTCAAAACGACTGGTCACCCTGAATTACCTTATATATAAACACCCAGACCCGGAACATTTTTTTACTTGTTCCGTGCGGGAATTTAACTCCACAATTCAAAATTCAAAGTCAAAAATATCTTTATTTCGTAGGTATTTTAACACACTTGAAGTAAGTCAAACAATTTACAAATTGAACTGAATCTACTACCACTTCGGAAAGTCGATCTGATGAGAAGAAGTGGCAAGAAACTCAACAGCAATCATCTTTTAAAAATACACAATAACAGTTTACAGCCAGGATGATACATTTCACTAGATTGAGGTGCCATCTATTCACGATTTGCGTGGTGTCATAGACCATTGTGCCACGGACGGGGTCCTTAATTTAATGAACCAGTCTTTACTTTGCAGAAATCCATTATGATCAAATAAACATAGTACCTATTATATAGGGCATCAGGGCAGAACAGACAGAATTATTATTAACTCGGTAGACACATATTATAATTTCGGAAATAGTTTGAATCACTCAATATATTTGTAATTAAAATTTTATGTAAGTCGAATACGTAATTTTCAATTGCATTGTAAATGAGGAATTCATTTTAAAAATAGTTCCGAAAATAGTCGACCTACGAGCTGCGAGCCCAGCATGCGTCACATCTTACATCTTACTAGTTTTACTAATATTATAAATGTGAAAGTTTGGATGGATGGATGTATGGATGTTTGTTCCTTCATCGCGTAGAATGGCTTTACAGATTTGGATGAAACTTAGCAAAGTGGTACAGTCTGGAATTGCACATCGGCTACTTTTTATCCCGACATTTCCGCGGGATATAAAGGTCCCGGTAAAACCGCGCGAAACCACTTTTTCATAATAAAATACGATCGACCCGGTAGAGTTTTCTACCGAACGAAGTAACGTACTCCGTAACATTCGCCTCATGATTACGAATCTATGTATCTATGTATGTAGACCACAAATTTAACAGTTTGATATGCTATCCTTTAAACATATCTCTGTCAGTATGACGTATAAAACTAAATATTTTTTTTGCAGAGAGTAATTTCTTGTTCCGAACTTTTTACGGCGTGTTTTTAATAGTCGGCTTTTAGTTTTTTAACTTTGCAACAATAGCGTTTAAATATTGGAACTGTGCTAAAAAACCTTTCATTTGAAACCGTCAAGATTTTTTTTTAGTTTGTTACTTAACGTCATGTAGCCTATAACCAGCGGATAGTCAAAAGACTTCCAATGACACCTCATTTGTCCAATACTTTAATGTAAGACTGGGAACGGAGGAAAACAGAATGTACCAGCTGCTTCTCTTCCCGGGCAAACTGTAAAGGCAGTTAGGGACTGACCACCTGTCACTGCAATAGTCTCTCTCCGTCATTACAATACTTCCAAATTTTTCAAACGTGACATCAGACGGTCTTATAACCTCTGGTGTTCTGCCTACCCCTTAAGTAATACAGGCTTGAAGTTATGTATGTCATAATGGAAACTAAACACTGAATCTGTATACAAATTTATAGTTTTATCGGGTACACCGCACAAAATACGTAAGTCACATCCGGAGGATGCAAAAAAAAACAAAATTATTAATATAACTTTAATTAAAATTACTTAAGAATATTACAAGAAAGTGACTATTGGTCGATATTAGAAACAAAAGTGAATATAAAACTAATTTGGAAATAACAGGAAGGCTAATTAAATGAGTTCGCACGTTGTCTGTGTCAGCGCCTCGTGACGTCGCTGCGTTGCTGGCCGATGGTTGTGAAATAGCAATTAATGCCTACTTTGGGCTATCCATGCAGTGTGTACACGTAACACCTCCCCCTGAAGATCAGCGACTATTTGAGAATCTTCGAAAATGACGCTGAGAGGTCCTTGGGGTTGATTTTCACGTCCTTAGGCGTATTATTTCTGTCTGGGCTTATTTCGTAGTATTTAGGAACTTTATTTTCATCATGTTTCTTTTTTCTTCGACAGCTTTTATGATAAAACTTTCTGATTATTCTGGAGAACTTTCATGGCATTTTCGTACTTTAAAGCATCGGTATAGTCTAAATTTCCGGAAATACAGAATAATGAAAATAAGCTAGAGACCGAAATAAATGAACATATAAGTTTAAGTAAAGAGTGGATGTTGCGTCACTCAAGTATAGTGGAAAACATAGTTAAAAATCAAAACGATATGAAAAAAGTTTTAAATTTAATGATGAGTAGATATAGTCGTACCAACACCGATTTAATAAAATATGCCCATCTGGCACAATACTTATTAATATTAAGCGATAATATCGATGAGCTAAGTCATGAATTAACCAGGTTAGACACCCTACTCGGAAATTTACGTACATCAAGTACATATCACTCTACACTAAGTTTAGATGTTCTTAAAAATATGATAAATGAATTAAAATCGCTTTATTCAAAGGAGCACATCTTAGATATAGATCTTAGAGAATATTATAATGTAATTAGGCTTGGTTTATATTATACAGGAGATAAAATAGTTATTGTCTTTAGATTCCCTATAATAATTCCAAAAACATATAAATTATATAAATTGTGTATTCTGCCTAATAAAAATAATCTATCTATAATCCCCCCCTCACCTTACCTAGCAATTCATGATTCAGACGCAAGGTACATAGAGACTGAATGTCCGAAGTTTACATCCTGGTACCTCTGTGAGCAATTTCCTAATTATAATATTTATTTATTTATTTATCACACTTACTTACAACTATCATGACAGGTTTTTACTCCTAATGCGACAGTGTAGCTTTTTAACAATAACATAGAGTATATAATCCAGCTTTTGTGAATTCACCCAGAGTGCAATGGAACAAATCAATCTTATCTGAAATCGCGTTGAGCGCAGTGATCGCCCGCGACAACGGAGCATCGCGCTGCAGGTTGGTCCGCGCCCGCGCCGTCGCCAACAGCCGCGGCCGCCGCCGCCGGTGCACGTACCGGTCCGGCACGCATAGACATAAGCAGTTCAGTACAGTAGGGTGCTCAGTTTTACCTATTAAAACTTTGAAAAGGTATGTAGTGAGAGATAATTCCCTCCTTATCCTAAGTTCTGTATACCCAGTCATTCCTAATATGAAGAGCGTCGGGTACATAAGCGGGTAAAGAGGGTACACGCCATAAAGTCTTTTATATAAAAACCTTAGATATTTGTTTTGGACTCTTTCAATCATTAATTTATATTTTGCTTCGCAAGGTGACCATACATGCGAGTTAAATTCCAGGTGACTACGCACCAGTGCGTTGTATAAGGAGGTAATTGCTGGGATGTTGGTAAAACCTCGAACACTCCTCATAACAAAGCCCAGGTTTCTAAATGCTCTCTTGCAACATGTTGTTATGTGCTGTTTAAAACTTAGGTTGGAATTATAGGTAATTCCTAAATCTTTAACGTCCTGTACTCGAGCCATCAAAATATTGTCTACGGCGTAGTGGTGTTGAAGTGGTTTCTTAGCACGCGTAAAAGACATAGTGACACATTTTGAGGCGTTGAATTGTAACAGGTTATCCTTACTCCAAGCAACAACCCTATTAATATCTTCCTGCAGCCTTAAGCAATCTTCTTCGGTTCTTATTCTGTGATAAAGTTTTAAGTCGTCTGCAAAGAGAAGACACTTTGCATGCCTGATCACTGATGGTAGATCGTTTATCATTAGAATAAATTCTAACGGCCCTAAATTACTACCCTGACTTACTCCAGAGAGAGTCAAGTATGACTGAGACACATACCCAGCATAGTCGACATACTGCTTTCTTTCAGTCATGTAGCTGGCAAAAAACTTGAGAAGATGGGGTGCAAAACCGACGCCGGCAAGTTTCCTAAGCAAAATGTCGTTGTCGACTAAGTCGAAAGCTTTTTTATAATCAAAATATGCGACGTCAATCTGCCCCCCCTCATCCACCACCGGTACGACCTCTGCCATGAAACTAAGCAGGTTGCTGGAAGTGCTTCTGGCTGGCCGGAACCCGTGTTGTGCGTCTGACAATTGGGAATTTGTCTGCCTGTATATTTGGGTGTGCATAGCTGATTCAAAGACTTTAGCCGGAGTTGAGAGTATAGCAACTGGCCTGTTGTCCTCAATTTTCTTTCCCCCACCCGTTTTTGGTACTGGAACGACCCTTGTTTCTCTCCATTTCTCCGGATAAACAGCAGCTGCTAAGCACTGATTAAAAATATACAGCAGTGGCTCTGCTAATGCATCTCGACAATCCCTGAAGATGTAAGGTGGGATGCCATCAGGCCCCGCTGATGTCTTCGGTTTAAGCTCACGGGCGGCGCGCGTCACGTCCCCCGGCTGTAACGCGTCCACGCTCACGCGCGCCGCCGCGTTGCGGCCGCCGCTCTCACGCACCGCCGCTTCCACGTCGAGGCGAGCCTTGCGATCACCATATACCGAAAAAAAGTATTCAGCAAACTCCCTCGAACACCTTTCTGCCGAAAGCTCCTGGCCATTTTTTTGAATGGATCTTTTATTTACCTCGTCTCGTTTTGATTTCATGTAACTCCAGAAGATTTTAGGATTCTTTTGTAACAGCTGTTGTACATTGAGTTCATAATGTTTGAACGCTTTCTTAATATTAATTTTAACGCGCTTCCTGCATTGTTTATATTGTGAATATATTTCTACAGTGTTACTTTTTTTGTATTTTCTATGTAAGTCTGCTTTAAGTTTAATATCTTGGATAATTTGACTTGTATACCATTTCGGGTACACACGGCTGGAAGAGTAGGCACCTTTGACTTTACGTGGAACATACTTATCCAATAGACAATTTAAAGTTTTGTAAAAATAGTCGACGCTGCAGTTGAAGTTTAAGCTATATAACTCTGTCCAATCTACGGCCGCTATCGCTGAATATAATGCAGGAAAGTCTGCCTTTTTAAAGTTCCAAAGTGGTCTGCTAGTCGAAACATCTACGTTAGTATCGCGCGGATCCACCGTGCCGGCAGCGGCGGGCGCGGGCAGGGCGCGGCGGGGCGGGGGCAGGCGGGGCGGGGCGCGCGGCGCGCGGCGCACGCTCACCGCGAGCGGCGGGTGGTGCGCGTCCACCGCCACCACTCCACCGCCCCCCGCTGCGCGTACCATCACTCGCTCCTCTCCCAATGTGCTCAATACGAGATCTAGACATCTACCGTTACTATTTACTATTTTATTGCTCTGAGTGAATCCACAAAAGGTCATAAAAAATTCGAAATAATTATTTACATACACAGAAGACGAATACAAATTAAAATCTCCTAAAACTAAAATTTCATTATAATAACAACTCAATTTTTCAATAATATTAAATAACGTCATAAACTCACTATCGTTACTATTTGGCGGAATGTATGCTACACAAAACAAAAACAAAAATCTGTCTTTAAAGTAAACAGTAGCGCAGGCTAACTCGAACCCGCAGTTATCAACGATGACGTCACATGGTATTGTGATTTTTTGTACTCTTAAGCGCGGTGAAGCTATGAGACACGCGCCGCCTAGTTTCCGTCCGTCTGTTCGGTCGCATCTTACTATACTGTAACCAGATGGAATCAGCTCTGCATTGAAGATTGATTTCGTTAATCCTGTTTCAGTAATAGCGAATAATTCCGCGTCCGAGGATACAATATTCAAATAGAATTCTTCAAGTTTCGTGCGCAAGCCTCGAACGTTTTGGTAAAAAATATCTATAAAGCTATTATGCTCTGGGAGTGTTTTTATTTGATTAGGTATCACTTTTTGGTTTTCGAAACCACAACCATTCACTATATTGTATATTAATGTCCCAATTTTCTGGCTGGCATAATACATCGTACTTACTTTCAGGTACCCCAATTATAAAGGACGAATAGTCCCTTTCAGTTTTATGTTTTATTCTTTCCACTTTTATATACAAGTCCTCTTGCTCAAAAATACTTTTTACGTGCTTCTCTAAGCTTTCTATTGTAGTCTCTTTTTGTAGTCTCCAAACATGTAGGTACTTATTTTTTTCGGCACCTTTTATTTCATTAGACTTCGAACAACCTCTTTTAACCTCCTTATTTGGGTACCTGTCCTTCTTTCTCTTAACTTCGATCCAATCATTAAAATTTCCTATTGAGCTTTGTCTAGGTGTAGGCTCCAAATAACTATTATTAATGTTAACCGTCATTGGTTCTTTTAGTGATTTCGTAGGTAAATCCTGAATTTTAGGTACATCTTGAATCTTAGGTTGACTATTGCTCGTTGAGCCATGGTTACTGGATTCAATCTGAGCTTTTGTTACATTTGCGAAAGATGTAGTTGGTTTATCAATTACCGTATTAGATATGTTCAAACATTCCTTTTCCTTCAGTTTTTTTTCTAACAACTCATTCTTTGACAACAACATTTGGATTTTATTTTCTAAAATTTCTACTTTACTGGCTTTTTTTTCAACTACCTGTAATATCTTACGCATTCCCATTAATTCATTTTCAGTAGTAATAAATCTGTCATACAATTGCTTAAAGTTTTGTGTATGTTCATTCAAGCGTGAAATAATGTCTTTATGATATGTGCGTAGCTCTTCTAACACCTTGCATTCGCTATCAATTAAAACAGAATCATCCGCCACCCCAGTGACCGGGAGACGGCCGCCGCGCTCGGTGTTTACGTAGCTGCTCGGAGTAAACGTTTTGTTTAAAGGAATGTTTCCTCGCACGGGTGTATTCGAATTATCCTTTTTAGGAAGTGCGCGTACGCATTCGGGACATATCCAATTATTTTTAAAATCAGGTGTAAAAGTTTCAAATTGCTTGGTGGTTATAGCAAGACAGTTAAGGTGGTAAAGTTTCTTACATGAATCCTGTGAGCATTCCATGAAGAGAATATCATATACCACGGCATTACAGCCGTGACATTTTGTACACATTTCATCCACACAAAGGCACTAAGGTAACAATTTTATTATCGTTTTCCACTTTTTAATTCGCAAACACGTCCGTTCAACGGCAGGGTAGTATATATAACTAAATATAAAGCCATATCCAGACTATGTTGAACAGCTTATTACTCAACAGCAGATTCCTTTTACATGTAAGCTGTCCCCAGTAATCCTGTCCGAAGCAGCTATGGAGCAACTAGATGACAAGCACTACACTCTGAATATTCCACACAACACAAAGGTCAAATTATCCTGCACCACGGAGCAATATACAACTTTAGAAGGAAGTCACCTCGCTATGATCCCGCAAGGTTGCACATTACAAGCCCCAGATTTTACTTTAACAAATCAGAATGACAGAGTAAAAGGTCATGCCATCAACATCTTGAACATACCCGATACTGAGATGAATCAACCCCATGAAACTACACTCGAGAGCAAAGAATTAGGGTCAGTGACAAAACTCATGATATCTCGCAAAATATAAATGCTAGCTTGATGAATTAAAAACTGTTAAATAGATCATTAATTAAAACATAAATAAAATTTGTAAAATTGTTATTTAAGTGATTTTATTATTTATAAAAAGAAATAAAATAAAAATGCACGAATTACACTTGATGATCACAATTACATTTATGACTTTTCTGGTACGAGAATATGATTTTCACAAATTTCAGTTCCCTGTATTACCTCCACTGGATGGATGTTATCCGATTTGGCATGCTGTACACCAGGTTTCTTAGTCAGTTCTGCGGTATATTCCCCCATTCTTCTACCAGTGCTAATTTTAAATCACGAAGTGTAATTGGAGGAGGTATTTTGTGCTTTACACGTCGTCCGAGCTCGTCCCAGGCATGTTCGTCCGAGGGTTCAGATCTGGGCTGCGAGCAGGCCATTCCATGCGCGTGAGACCGACCTCTTGAAGGTAATCAGTCACTATAGCCGAAGTATGGGGACGGGCGTTATCGTGCATAAATACAGGATTCTCGCCCATATTGGCCATTGACGTACCGACATACTCATTTAGGTTTTCTTCTTCGTATCTTCTCGCGGTCAACGTTCCATTTTCTATCAGGACTAGCTCCGTGCGGCTCTCTGCAGATATTCCAGCCCAAACATGCACGGATCCTCCTCCGTATGCAACTTTTTCTTCAATGCGCGCTTGTTGAAACCGTTCTCCTGGTCTTCTGTACACTCTGTGTCTACCGTCATGCTTATACAGCATGAATCTGGACTCGTCTGTAAACAAAACTCTTGACCAATCCTCTAGAGTCCAATTCAAGTACTTACGTGCATAACTCTGTCTTGCAATACGATTCTCCCGTTCAAGTTTGGGGCCATTTGCTGGTCTTGATGACTTCAAATTATCTTTGGCATGAAGTCGCCTTACTGTCCACGCACTTGGGTTGCTTCCTCCAAGACGTACAAATTGATTTCTTTGTTCAACACCCGTGGGAAATCGATTTCTAAGCATTGTTGTGACTAAGTATCGATCACCACGAGCTGTTGTGCATCTTCTTCTGCCTGTTCCTGGCCGGCGAAGGTTTGACCCAATTTCCTGGAAACGTCGGAGAACACGTTGTACAGTCATGAGCAATAATATATACACGTTGTCATATTTTCGAAAATTTCTAAACTCATACAAATCCAGAAAAAACTGTACGACAATTTGTTCAAAACTATCTGACCATTAATTTGTGTCAAAATTATGTAAACATTTATTCCATATTAATGTAATCGAAACAAAATCAGAAATAACTCCACACTTCCAATATCAGTTTTAACTATCCATGAAAATTTTAATAATATGTAAACAATTATGTTACAAATTCATTAAAATGTTAGTTCCAAGAAATAATTGAGGTTCACTATGAATTGCTTCTTTTAAGGGGCGTTCTCGCCTATACTAATTTCTTTTATAAAATATGTGCATACAGAGCGTTACTTTACTCTGGAATTATTGCATTAGCAATTATTTCTATATTTATATATAGCAAAAATACTTATAAAATAAAAAATAAAAAACCGATAAGAAATAGCTTAACTGAAGTATAAAATTTTATTCAAATGTGTCAATGTTTCAGTGGACGGTGACAGTGTAGTACGTTAACTGAATGTTTTAGTGTGTGTGCGTTCATTGAGGCTACGTTGCGAGTTCGGCGTTTGCTGAGGATGCGACGTTGCCGCTCAGGCCAGGCAACCTATTTATTTTGTCGTTCGGAACTTCGGATTTTATCGCACGAGATCTCGGCGCCCGCACCCCGCTCCTCGCCGATTTCATTCAGTCGAAAGATTTATTTTGAAAGTTCTATAACTTCAAAATCATTTTTAACTATCCATGTAAATTTCAAAAATATGTAAACAATTATGTTATAAATTCATTAAAATGGTAGTTCCAAGAAACCATTGTGGTTAACTTGGCTTCTTTTAAAGCATTTTGAACGTTAACTACTTTTTACGATGGGAGTAATAAAACCACCTTATAAAAGCAAAAAAATATTTAATAACCTGCAAAACATCGAAAGGGTTATGTCAAAATCAAATTAACGAAGAGCTTACATAATTAGTTCACTAAAGTTTATTAGTCACTATCCTATAAGTATGCATTATAAAAATACCATAAAATTAAAGATTAAACGAACTTACCTGTAAGTGAAGTTCAATCGTAATTATACGATGGTTCGTCCGAAGAGATTAGCATGTTGGTATACTTGTAGTACCGCGTAGGATTCACCACTTTTACACTTTTTTAGAGTTTTTTTTTTTTTTTGTTGGGTCTTCCCGCCTGTGTCTTTTCATTTAGTTGAGATAGTAACGCAGCGTGGACATTTCACAATGGGCAGAAAATGTAAATTTTCTGGGTGGGAGGGATGCTAATCTCTTCGGACGAACCATCGTATAATTACGATTGAACTTCACTTACAGGTAAGTTCGTTTAATCTTTAATTATACTTCCGGTTCGTCCTCGAGATTAGCATGTTGGTATACTTGTAGATATTTAGAGATTATATTTTTGTGAAATGTACACTAATATATGAATTTTGGTAATGCTATCAATTGATAAACCAAAAGTAATTAATCACTTTTTGTTATATAATTAATAAGTAACAAACAAATCAAGAAACATTCAAATATTTATATCAAAAAATATAACAATCTATATAAACAATTTCTTCTTATTCATTAGCATTTTCAATTATAGAATTAGCAAAAGTATTAATCGAATCACTATGTAGGGGCCTATTATAAAATTTGAAAAACGTTTGAGACATTCCTGACCAGCCTGCAGTTTTCTTTATGACATCGAGGCTGACACCAAGTCGATGAGCAGCAGAGGTAGCAGCATGCCTTGTGCTATGCGCACCGAAAATCGATGTATCAATTCCACTATCGTGTAAGGTGGTCCTAATCCACCTACTTACAGTTTGGGCGCATACGGCCTTATGTGGCTTTCGAACACTTATAAGGAGTTCCGAGATATCATGGCGAATATTTTTAGTCAGCGTTAAATAATCGATAAGAGTTTTAGCTGGGCAAATTGCTGTGTTTTCATTGTAAAACGGTAATATTAATAAGGGATAACTTGAATTAGGCCGAGAAATTTTTATTAAGTTTGAAATCTTAATAGTGATTCTATTTGGTGTTATGGAAATATTATGAATGTTTATTTTTGTCAGCGTTTGAACCCTGTGGGCTGTGACTAATGCTAGTAATGTAGCTAATTTCTTACTGAGCAATTCTAAGCCCAAATTTTCGTTCGGATATTTTAAGGCTAAAAATTTAAGAACTATTGAGGTATCCCAAGTGGCCTCATATCTAGGCAACGGTGGCCTTAGTCGAAATATCCCACGAAAAAATCTTTTTATTTCTGGATCTTCACCCAGTCTATTACCTAGAATAATAGCCAAAGCTGACCGACACGAATTTAGGGAGCTATATTGTGCACCATCCTCAAATAGTTTTGTTAAAAAAGATAGAACATGTTGAACAGTAACTTTAAACAAATTCAAATTATTATCGATGCAATAACTATGCCATTTCCTTAAATATACGTCATACTGCCTTAAAGAGTTTGGTGATAAAGATGCAAGCATTATATTAACTGCAGAAGATGGGACATTTCTAATCAAGTACGCTCTGCTGATAAAATCGCGACAGCCAGGGTAATCTTCGAATGTATGCTGCTGTTGCTGGAAACAGGAGAAACAATTATGTTATCTTCAGGTTTTAGGATTAGCACATCGGAGCTTACTAAATTCATAAACACGGGATACCAAGGCTGACTGGGCCATAGTGGTACAACCATGATGCCTCTAGCCTTGTCAGAGCGTATTTTGCATAAAGTTTTCAAAATGATAGAAAAAGGAGGAAAGGCGTAAAAGAAAAGTTTGGTCCATGATAAAGTGAAGGCATTGATGGCAAAAGCCTCTGGATCTCGCTGCCAGGAGACAAATTTAGCGCATTTAAAGTTGAGTCTACTTGCAAATAAATCTATTTCTGGATTTCCAAATTTACTTATTATTTTCTTAAACGATTCCGTTGACAATTGCCATTCAATGTCCGGGTGTGCTTGCCTTGATTCCAAATCAGCGTCTTTGTTGTCTAATGATCGAATATAAGAAGCAAAAATATATATATTTCGACTTTCACAAAATTGCCATATTTTCCTTGCAATCTCTGTAAGATGGGGAAATTGAATTCCACCCATTCTGTTGATATATGATACTGCGGTTGTATTATCAATACGAAGCAAGATTTGACAATCGCTTAAATTTTTACAAAAAATTTTCAACCCGAATAATGCCGCCAAAAGTTCTAGATAATTTATGTGCTTGTTTCGTTCACTACTAGACCACTGACCACTTGCACGCTCACTGTTACAATATACTCCCCAGCCTGTTTTTGAAGCATCAGAAAAAATTTCTTTGACATAATTGTCATGCTTAATTCTACACTTCGAATTATTCACAGCAGTGTACCACCATTTTAGATCAGATGTTATTGTGTTAGGCAAGGTAATATATTTTTCATAATCCTGACTGTTTTTTAAACTTAAATATTTAATCCTCTCTAATAGTTTGGTATAAGTATCCATACTCAACAGCTGGACAAGCAGAGATAAGTAAACCAATCAGACGTGCAAAATCTCTAACTTTGCACCTTTGAATATTAAAAAATTGTAAGATTTCACTTTTTATTCTTTCTATTTTTTCAAACGGTAAACTAACCTGCATTGTATTTGTATTAATGTTATTGCCTAGAAACACAATAGATTGTTGAGGAATAAATAAACTTTTTTCCTCATTGATAAGAAAACCTAGTGAAGTAAGAATATTCTTGGTCTTAATTATATTTTCTAAACATTTGTCATAGGTTGTACCTACTAAACACCAGTCATCTAAGTACACGGTTGACAGAAAACCAGCACTGCGTAGCAGTCTGGTGACCGGTTTCATAATTTTTGATAATACATATGGCGCTGTATTGAGGCCAAACGGCAGGACATTAAATTCATATAATTGGTCTAAAAATTTGAAACGTAGGTATTTTTTATAATCTGGGTGGATTTTTACTGAAAAATAGGCATCCTTAAGGTCAATTTTTCCTAAATAACAATCTTTTGTGATAAGTTTTAAAATAGTTCTAAGGTCTTCCAATTTAAAGTGACTCGTAACAATAAATTTATTTAAGGCCTTCAAGTTTAATATGAATCTCATGTTGCCGTCCTGTTTTGGCACCAGGAAAATACTAGACAGAAACTGACCATCACAGGCTTCACAATGTGAAACTGCCCCAATTTGTACAAGTTTAGTGATTGCTTTAGTATAGTTTTTAAGATCATTATAAGTATAATTAGGAGTTGGCGGAACGGAATACTGTTTTACAGGTTTAGCAAAGGGGATTTTGTATCCTGATATATAGGAAAGTACAAAACGGTCCTTAGTAATAAGTTGCCATTGATCATAAAAATTAAATAATCTGCCAGCATATATTAGCGGATTTAATCCTAGCGACGATAGCGTGTCGCTCGCTGATTCGTTGACTTTTTGTAAGAGTTGGTTTGCTGTGCTCTCGGAGGTGGTATAAACGTCTTCGTCGCTGTTGTCGCATGCGGCTTTCGTGCTGCATGCGGGGTCTTCCAGTTTTTTGGAGTAGTCTTAGTGCTAGAGCTGGGCGTTGGTTTTATTGTAGGTTTTGCTACTAGCTCTGAACCAGTCTTATTTACTGTCCTAGCAGTTTTCAGGGTATCTGAAAGATTTTTTCCAAACAAAAAAGTATCTGAAGGGGCATTTTCGAGGGAGTGTCTTTCTCTTTTGACAGCGTTGATAACAAAGCTTCGCCTTGTTGCTGTATCAGTGTGCTGACGGTCGCAAAGTAAACGAGCAGTATCCATTAAAGTACTTAACAGATAAGGATTCTTGTCTTTGCCAGAGAGTAAACTTGTGATTGCTTGCCCCAGACTTGCAATCGCTGCTGCAGTGACCTTTTGGTGAGCTTCTATAGTGCGATCTCGTTTTAACATAAAATCCGTTAAAGCACCTTTTAGTTCAGGATTTATGGTTGGTGCACTGGTGCACTTACAATTCTCGGGAACAAGATATTTTTCTTGCAAGTCCTTTCGATCCGTTTTGGTCAATCCTTTTATGACACCATACTCTAACCTTACGGCGAGATCCTTTTGGATATTTTTACCGTAAGTAACTGGACAAGAAGGGTCGACGCCCAGTATTTCCAATACACTCACATCGAGTTCACCTTCTACATCAGTAGTCTGTGCAGTATTGGTAGAGGTGCTGGCTATCGGTTCAACTGATGGAACTGAATTTGGACCCACCTGCTCGTTTGAGTTAGGGTCTATTTCATTTTGCTCAGGTTCGAGCACAATATTCCCACTATGGTCAATGGATTCTTCAAGAAGTGGGTAGCAATCTGAAACCAAATTATGGCATCATTGCTTGGTGTCGTAAAATAAACAACAATAAAGAATAGTTGTCAATAACAGCGAACAAGTAACCCCAAAAGTTACCCGGAACACTGAATTTTGCAAGAGGTAAACCCACAGTTATACCCGCATTGCTAGGTCACAACAACATGTTTTTGGCATTAATTTTGTTTATTACTCAATAAAATATTGAGTGCATGAGTATGGTAAACAAATAACCCCAAAAGTTATCCGGAATACCGTTTTTTGGACACGAGGTAGCCCCACAGGCATACCCGCATTGTCAATAATTAGCCAATATACTATAATTTGTTATTTACCAACCTTGTGAGTCTAACTGCGAAGCTGGAGATTGTGGAGGCGTTGGTTGCGAAGATGAGGATGATGATGAGGAACTGTAGCTAAGGCGCCGACGTTTGATGTTATTCATTAATTTTGATTCAAGTTCTTTAAATTTTTTATCGAAGTAGTCATGTAAATCTAAATCGGAATGTCTTTTCGACATTGTATTTTTAAAGTGAACAGGTAACTTAATATTACGTGCGAAAAGAATGAGATACGTGTAAAGCGGTTGAACACTAAAACGCGAATGAAAAGACACAGGCGGGAAGACCCAACAAAAAAAAAAAAAAAAACTCTAAAAAAAGTGTAAAAGTGGTGAATCCTACGCGGTACTACAAGTATACCAACATGCTAATCTCGAGGACGAACCGGAAGTATAAATAATATTATGTAATATTTTGTTGAGTTTTTGCATTTAATACTCAATAATTTTTAAATAACTGAAAATTTTAAATCATTCTATACATTCCATAAAATACAAACGTGATGAATTCTTATACTTATTGCAAATTTACATAGGTATCTAACAGCACAATAGTTTTAAGACGGTAGGTATACGAAAAGAAAAAAGTCGACTGGTAAGTCGTTTCACAATGCATTGCCGGTCGCTAACCAAAATGTGTACCACAATGTTTCCATGAAATTGTATACATATTAATAAAATCTTCATATATAGTTAAAAATGATATTGGAAGTGTGAAGTTATTTCTGTTTTTTTCGATTATGTTAATATGGAATAAATGTTTACCTAATTTTGACACAGTTTAGTGGTTAGATAATTTAGCACAAATTGTCGTTCACTTCTTTCTGGATTTGTACAAGTTTACATATTTTTGAAAAAGTGACAACGTGTATATATTATTGCTCATGACTGTACCGTAGATAACGATACGCCGACCATCCTGGCTGTATCACGCTCACGGAACATAAAACTTATGTTCCGTGATCACGCTGACTACGCCCGTCTTCCAGCATAGTGAGGATTCTTGTACATTCTTCAGATGTAAGCGACATGATTTGTACTTTCATAATGAATATTGTACACCAGGAAACCCTTTTATAACATTTTTTTGTGACAGAAAACAAACAAAATCGATACAAATGATTTGAATTCTTAGTTCAATTTTCAAAATAAATCATAACTTTTGTTTTTTCTTTTTTTTTATGTCATTTCTTAAGAAAAGACATTACTTACATGTACTTTTTATATTCGGCATTAAAGAGGCTTCCTATTACTTTTTATTTGAATAAGCTAACGTTTATAGTTTGAGAGATATCATGAGTTTTGTCTCCGACCCTAATTCTTTGCTCTCGAGTGTATTATAAAACTTAATTCTATCAACCTCGAAAACCTGCATACCAGTAACTCCAAAATATCTCTACAAACTCCTGTACATCTCAGCCAATTAACAGATGAATCAATCTATCATACGACGACACCCTTTTACTCTATTTTCACCGTTGCTGTCTTGATTTTAATAATAATATTAATCAGAAAGTTTTATCATAAAAGCTGTCGAAGAAAAAAGAAACATGATGAAAATAAAGTTCCTAAATACTACGAAATAAGCCCAGACAGAAATAATACGCCTAAGGACGTGAAAATCAACCCCAAGGACCTCTCAGCGTCATTTTCGAAGATTCTCAAATAGTCGCTGATCTTCAGGGGGAGGTGTTACGTGTACACACTGCATGGATAGCCCAAAGTAGGCATTAATTGCTATTTCACAACCATCGGCCAGCAACGCAGCGACGTCACGAGGCGCTGACACAGACAACGTGCGAACTCATTTAATTAGCCTTCCTGTTATTTCCAAATTAGTTTTATATTCACTTTTGTTTCTAATATCGACCAATAGTCACTTTCTTGTAATATTCTTAAGTAATTTTAATTAAAGTTATATTAATAATTTTGTTTTTTTTTTGCATCCTCCGGATGTGACTTACGTATTTTGTGCGGTGTACCCGATAAAACTATAAATTTGTATACAGATTCAGTGTTTAGTTTCCATTATGACATACATAACTTCAAGCCTGTATTACTTAAGGGGTAGGCAGAACACCAGAGGTTATAAGACCGTCTGATGTCACGTTTGAAAAATTTGGAAGTATTGTAATGACGGAGAGAGACTATTGCAGTGACAGGTGGTCAGTCCCTAACTGCCTTTACAGTTTGCCCGGGAAGAGAAGCAGCTGGTACATTCTGTTTTCCTCCGTTCCCAGTCTTACATTAAAGTATTGGACAAATGAGGTGTCATTGGAAGTCTTTTGACTATCCGCTGGTTATAGGCTACATGACGTTAAGTAACAAACTAAAAAAAATCTTGACGGTTTCGCCTGGTGTGTCAAATGAAAGGTTTTTAGCACAGTTCCAATATTTAAACGCTATTGTTGCAAAGTTAAAAAACTAAAAGCCGACTATTAAAAACACGCCGTAAAAAGTTCGGAACAAGAAATTACTCTCTGCAAAAAAAATATTTAGTTTTATACGTCATACTGACAGAGATATGTTTAAAGGATAGCATATCAAATTGTTAAATTTGTGGTCTACATACATAGATACATAGATTCGTAATCATGAGGCGAATGTTACGGAGTACGTTACTTCGTTCGGTAGAAAACTCTACCGGGTCGATCGTATTTTATTATGAAAAAGTGGTTTCGCGCGGTTTTACCGGGACCATTTTATATCCCGCGGAAATGTCGGGATAAAAAGTAGCCGATGTGCTATTCCAGACTGTACCACTTTGCTAAGTTTCATCCAAATCTGTAAAGCCATTCTACGCGATGAAGGAACAAACATCCATACATCCATCCATCCAAACTTTCACATTTATAATATTAACATTAAGTTTAATGTTGTACCCATTTATTAGTAAGTAAGTATAAAATGTAACTTGAATGTAAAAATATTAGCAAATAAAGCAATTATTATTATTATTATTTCAATTTATATAAAAATATATCTCCTTTGAAGGGGTGATTTATTTTTTACGCGGGCATTAATACCAAGCGCAAAAATATTATTATGTTGTGATTGTAGAGTTGTTATTGATTAGTGATAATGGAGTGAGAAATTTTCTGGTGATACGACAGGTGTTCAAAATTATTGCTTTTTGTATGGTGTGTAGAATGTTATGAGGAAGGTTAAGGGCAGTGAAACTATTTTTGATGGACTTAGGAACGATTCCAGTTGAAGATACTACGATTGGGATAATGTGAACAAGATCGGCTTTCCACTGTTTTTTTATTTCGATAGCCAGATCTTGATATTTAGCCAGTTTTTCGGTAATTGTTTTCTGTACATTATTAGTATTAGGAACTGCAATGTCAATGAGGTATATACTTTTATTTATTTTATCATGGATAGTGATGTCTGGTCTATTAGCTGAGACAGTTTTATCTGTTATTATGGTTCGATCCCAGTAAATTTTTACTGTATTATTATCCAGTACGATGTCAGGTTGATATTTATAATAGGGCACTTTCTTGTGTATAAATTTATATCTGTGTGCTAAGTACTGATGAACTATTGCTGCAACCTGATCATGTCGATGTTTGTAATCAGTTTGGACGAGGGCTTTACAAGAACCCGTGACATGTTGAATAGTTTCACTCCCTGAATTGCATCGTCTACAATTATCTACTAAGTCAGGTTCTTTAAGGATGAATTTTCGGTAGTTTTTGGTGTTAATGACCTGGTCTTGGATTCCAAGCATGAATGCTTCCGTCTCGGGGAACAGATCTCCGCGTTTAAGCCATGCGTTCGACGCATCTTTATCGACATAGGCTTCAGCAAGGTCAGCAGCGTGTCGACCATGTAGAGACTTTAGTCTCCATTCTGTAAGTCTTTGTTCCCTGGTGACTTGGCATTCATTGGGCTGTTGTGAAGATGAGTGAAGATTTAATGGTGTAAGTTGTTTGTCAGTTATATTTATCAAAGAGTGTAGCATGGAATTGTCGGATTTTGAGTGAAAGTAATGTCTTAAGTTTGTTATCTGTTTGTTATGTAGATTTTTTATGTGGATTAAACCCCTGCCACCATCTGTGCGTGAGAGTGTAAGTCTTTGAGAGCAGGTTTTTGGATGATGTTTGCGCTGTTTAGTCATTAAAGTGTTTATTTTTCTTTGAAGCCTAATTAAATCTGTATTGGACCATTTAATAACTCCAAATGAGTAGGTTAAAACGGGTATGGCATATGTGTTTAGAGCTTTTATCAAATTTCGGGAGTTGAGATGGGTTTTAAGTATTTTATTTAATCTTTTTGTGAATTCAATAGTTATTTCAGATTTAGTTTGTTTATGATTGATGAGTTTAGATTGTTTAAAACCTAAGTATTTATATGTATTTCCTGGTCCTAAAGATTCTATTTCTTCGCCTGTATTGAGCATAAATGTATTTTCTTCTATCTTACCTTTGTTAATCGATTGAATTTTACACTTATCGATACCGAAATTCATAAAAATACTACTAGAGAAACGTTGTGTGATATCGGCTAACTTATAGAGGTCATTCTTGCTATTTGCAAACAGCTTAATGTCATCCATATACAATAAGTGTGACAGAATTTATCGACTATTGATGTTATTTAGTTTAAATCCTACCGCAGCGTCACTTAGTAGCTGTGAAAGTGGGTTCAATGCTATACAAAACCAGAGAGGGCTGAGGGCGTCTCCCTGAAAAATGCCTCTTTTTATACAGATAGGTTGCGTGGTTACGGTTGTATTACAGGTTTTAATTCTTAGCTCAGTTTTCCATGTTTTCATAACGGTTTCTAAAAATAATATTAAGGAGGGATTAACTTTGTATAGTTTCAGAATAAAGACAAGCCAGCTGTGGGGTACGGAATCAAATGCCTTGCGATAGTCTATAAACATAGTGTGAATGCTACTTTTTGTGATGTGGGCTTGTTTCATGACTACTGAGTCAATAATTAACTGTTCTTTACAGCCTCTACTTGCTTTAATGCACCCCTTTTGCTCTTCATTAATTATTTTATGTTCTTTCATATGTTTGTATATTATTTCACTGATGACGGCAGTTACAAGTTTATAAAAAGTCTGTAAGCATGTAATGGGGCGATACTTTGAAGGATTATTTGTATCATTATCCTTTGAGATCATGTATGTTATTCCCTGTGTTATAAAATTTGGTAGTGTATCTGGTGATTTGATAAATAAGTTGATATGATTATGGATGAAAGGATGTAAGTAAGTTAATTTCTTATACCAATAGTTATGAATATTATCTCCTCCTGGAGTTTTCCAGTTATGGCTACGTTTTAAGACTTGATGGAATATTTCTGATGTAACAAATTCAAATGTATGATCAGGAATGTGATCTTGTCTGATTTTCTTGATCCACTCAGCCTCGTTGTCATGGTCGACAGGGTTTTCCCAAATCTCTGCCCAGAAGTCTCTAAGCACTTCAGATGGTGGAGGGTTGTTATTGTTTGTCATGTTGGTACCTTTATTGAGATTACTTCTGTAGAATTGCTTTTCAGCATTAACAAAGAGTGAATTTTGATTTTTGCGTTCAGTGCATTTAAGATACCTCTTGAGGCGGCTAGCTAGTGAACTGAGTTTTTGTTTGAGCGTGTCAAGATAATCTTTAATTTCTATGTTGTTGTTTTCGTGAGTTGCGTGGATGCTATACTTTTGCTTTATTTCATTTACAGTTTTAGTTATTTTATGATTTCTGTTGCCTGCTATGTATTGAGTAGTGTGACCAATGTAGTACCTAATTGATTTTATCCTCTGTTCTAATCTTTTTTGCCAGGGTTTTTTGATTATTTGCCTATGATGTGAGTTATCGGTTGTTAAGTTTTTGATTTTGTTACCATTACAAATAGCTGTAGTGTAAGCAGCTGTGTATATCAATGTGTGCAGTAATCGGAAGTCCATATCAGAAAATGCATACAAGGGTAGTATGTGATTATTTAGGCATTGAACTATATTTGACAGTCTTTTAGATGGTTTCAGTTTTGGGATGGCAGGTCTATTCAATGGGTCCGAGTTATTAAATTGTTGAAACGCTGATTCAAACTGGGTTTTGATATCATTTGCGAGTTGTATGTCGAATTGCTGGTCTAACTCTGATGGGACGGTAGGAGGTTCATATTGATTATCTGGTGTTAAATCTGTACTATTTGTTACGATGTTTAAATCTTCTGCCCTAGTATCCTGTGTTAGTGGTGATGGCGTGCTTTGAGTGTTAATTGTTGATGGTGTGTCTTGATTAGTGTAGTCGATTTCAGCAGTTCGTTTTATATCATTCAGGGTTGCGTCGGGAATTACTTTTCGGGAAATAATACTCCTTGCCTGAGTTACTAGTTTGTTGCCGCTAAAATGTTTTTTCTGGGAGTTCGGGTTTCTTTCCTTAAATATATTTTCTAAATGGCTAATATATCCTCCGCCTCTTACTCTAGATAAATAGAAGCAGTAAAGTAGTTCGTGCTGTTCACTTGTGGTCCATTTCAGTTTAGTATTAGTACGTAGGATTTGTGAGCTACTTGAGGCTTGACAGAGGGTGGGAGGGAGATTACTTGCACGTGTTGGGCTATTTTCTTCTATTTCTAATCTTATTTCGCTATGGATTTTATTGATTTCAAGGTCTGTTAGGAGTTTATTTCTTACAATAGATCGTCGTTGATTTGCAAGTTGTTGGGGGGTTACAGTTACCTGAGGATATTGTTTTATAAATGAAGAGTGGAGTGGTGTTACATATTTTTTTGTGTCAGTATCTAAAGATGTAATACGCAGATATTCACGCAGTATGAACTGATTCATATCATTTGTCCATTTTCGGCGTGTTTTTGATCTTGAGTTGAGTGCAGGTATATAAGCTTCATCAGCTACCTGCACAGCATCCCCAGGATTTGAAGAACTTGTGCTAGAGTATGAGCTTGGCGGTCTGTAAATCTCCTCATCATCAGAGAAGTCGTAGATATTTTCTTCTTGTATATTTGCTGTTAAAGACGCATTTGATTGAAGGCATCTTCTTAAATTATATCTTTTATTATTAATATATTCCATTTTGGTCCCACGAGAAGCTAGGGAATCTTGTGGTCAGTCTCAGCAGAGCCCCGCTTGCCAGAGATAAGAGCTAGCTTAAAGAAAGCTACACCTGGAGTCCGCTCACTACTCCCGGCGTGGCACGCTAGCGACCGGGCTCGCCCCCGGCCATGCATTTCTCGGCACGGCAGACCTTGGATTGGCGGATATAGGGATGGGGAAATGGGGTATCAAGGATAGGTGAAGGCTGGGTAAAGGAGTTTGGGACCGTTGTTGGTTGGAAAGGGTAAACCTAGATGTTTGTGGTTTTGCAGTACCTCGTAAAGGTTAGTCTAGTTGGTAAAGGACTTTAAATAGTGCCTGCTTTCCTCAAGCCCCCCCACCACGGCAAGGTGGTCCCTCAGGGGGGTTATTATTATTATTATTATAGATCATAAACTAAACGATGTTATGCTTGAAATTCAATCTCTTCGTTTGGAGTTTTTAAATGAAATGCGCAGCTTTCGTGAACAATTATTAAGCTTAAATGCAAAATTATCGGACCACAATAACAAACTGGAAGGCTTGGAAATGAGAGTCGCAAGCATTGAAGCATCTAAGGATAAGATTCATGATGAAGAAGAATTGATAGCACTTCGTAGCACGGTCGAAAATCTTAAATTTGACATTAATAATCGGGAACAAGAATCGTTGTTTAACGATGTAGATATCGCCGGTATTCCTGAAAGTCGCGAAGAAAACCTCACCCAAACTTTCTTAGTCTTATCGAAAAAACTCGGAATCGCCACCGCCGACCAAGAAATAGTTTTCATCCGTCGCAGCGGCCTCGTACGCCGCAACCAACAGGAAGGAGAGCGGAATCCTCGCCCCATTACCGTGAGGTTCACTCGTCGGTCAGTCCGAAATGATTTTTTAAAAAGCGCAAGAGTTCGTAGGAATCTTTGTACTGGAGATATTGATGTACCAGGTGATTCTCGCAAAATATTTGTTAATGAACGTCTCACATCATACAATCGGAATCTTTTTTATCGCGCAAGAGAGTTATCCAAAGAAAAGAAATGGAGATTTGCTTGGACTCGTGATGGCAGTATTTTTATCAGAAAAGAGGAAAATGCACCTATCTTTCGATTGCGAAAAGAGGAAGATCTGGAAAGGTTTTTCGGAGCAGGTGAAAATAGAATTAAGGAAACGTCATAAATTCAAAGAAAATTTCCAGTTTGTCTCCTTTGTGAAGTCTGAAATTACCCGTTATTTTAAGTTACTTTATCGCTTTAGTTATACTATAATTTATAAATATATATTTTTGATCCAACATTTTAATACACGGATTTTGCTGCCGAAAATTGGGAAAATAGTCGTTGTTTTAATGCTTACTTATGAAAGCTGTTGCAGTTCAATTGTTTGTATAGATACAAAATTTTCAAAAAATACTTCTTTATTTAGCGCTCGATCTGAGATTACTTACTTTTTTGTTATTTTTTATATTGTTATCCTCGCGACGTTACCCCACTCATTGTATAAAATATGTCTTTTGTTCTTCTTATTTTTTATCGATATTTATACTTTTTGTTTTTTACTTAATCCGAACAAGCATCTTTTATTTTGTGTTCGATTTTGGATGTATACTCTTTCTAAAAACTTTCGATCACTGCATAATCTTATAAATTTTTTCGAACCTATATCACCATCAAATGACATTTTCTTGTTACTTTTGTTACATCGTTTTAACTTATCGTATGAAAATCTTTTAATAATAATTTTAATGCATAATGCAAGATAAAATAAAGTTTCTCAATATTGGTTTTATAAATGCAGGTTCACTAAAAACTAATCACGAAAACCTGTACAGGGTAATTAAAGATAGCACAGTAGATATCGTCGCGGTGAATGAAACATGGCTTCGCTCTGGTGAAGATGAACTTGCTTTGCACATATCGAACTACAAACTGATACATACGCCACGACCTCGCCACGTTTGCAATGGCAGAGGAGGAGGGGTAGGTTTTTATATACGCAACGGATTAAGATACAGCAAAGTCAAACTGCCCAGATCTGACGTTGAGCAAAGTTGGATAAAACTTTATATAAACTCTAAGCACATTATTATTGGAACCGCTTATCGGCCACCTTGGTTAGATGTACAAAAATTTTTTGAATCATTAATTGATACAATATCATCTTTTATTAGATATGAATATATTGTTCTGCTTGGAGATTTCAATATAGATCTTCTGTCTAAGATAAACAATTGCAAAGTGTCTGCTTTTCATAATTTTCTTACGTGTTTTCGCCTTCAGCAATTAGTACAGGAACCAACTCACTTTACTGAACACAGCCAAACCTTGTTGGATGTAGTTTGCACGAACACACCAGCACGACAAATTAAGGTTCGTAGCGTATCGGACTATGGCCACTCTTTTGTTAACGCAGTATTTAATCTAAAAAGACCTAAAGATGTAAAACGCTGGGTCATTTACCGGCCCCTAAAAGACATAAATCTAATGCAGTTCAATCAGGTTGTCGAAAATTATGCTTGGGAGGATATATTGGCAGAAGATTCAATCGATAAAATGGTTAATTTATTTCATAAATCTATCACTGAAATTTATGATCTGTTTGCACCTAAAAAAAAAGTATTATTAAACAAAACTCTTTACCGTGGATAACTTCAAACTTAAGATATATAATGAAACTCCGAGATCAAGCATTAGCCAAGTACCGCAAATCCCACAAAGAGGTACATAAGACAAATTATCTGGATCTTAAAAAACTTGCCAAAACAACATTGCACAGCGAAAAACGGGCATACTTTAATGACTGCGTAAACAAAACGGCTAATGATTCAAAAACACTATGGCGCAATTTGAAAGCATCTGTGTTACGTAAAGACGAGTCTTCGGATATTCCTGAACATTTGAATGATCCGAACAAAATTAATGACTATTTTTTGGACGTCCCTGGAAACTCAAACGTAAATTTATCACATCTGACATATTACGAGTATCATCGGTTCGGTAATGCAACTTTTAATTTAGAACCAGTTAGCGAATTTCTGGTAGGAAAAATAATTCTTGACATGAAGTCGAACGCTCAGGGTCTTGATGAGATATCCAGAGATATGCTATTACTGACTTTGCCTCGTACACTGAATGTTATAACGTCCATAATAAACAAATCAATTTTGTCTGGTTCCTTTCCAACCTTATGGAAGGCGGCAAAAGTCAAACCTTTGTCAAAAGGTAAAAACATAGAAAGTATCAAAGATATCCGTCCTATTAGCATGCTACCCTTTCTGTCTAAGATCGTGGAAAGAGTAGTACATATTCAATTTGTCAAATATTTAGAGCAAAACAATATTTTAAATCAGTTACAATCTGGATTCAGGAAAGAACGTGGAACTACCACTGCTCTTTTGGACATAGTTGACAATATTTTAAAAGAACAGGATGACGGCAAATGCTCGCTTTTGGTCCTATTGGATTTCACACGCGCCTTCGACTGCATAAACACAGATCTACTTCTTTCGAAGTTAGCTTTTTACGGTGTTGAAAGTCCTACCCTAAAATGGTTCTCAAGTTACCTGTCAAACAGATTTCAAGTGGTAGAAACTGAAAACAATGATGGAATGCGATCCCTATCCCAAAAAAAGCGGGTTCTTAAAGGTGTCCCCCAAGGTTCGATTCTCGGGCCTCTTTTGTACATCTTGTATAGCACAGATATTGCAGATCAAATTAGTCACTGTCAGTTTCACTTCTATGCAGATGACGTACAATTATATACAAGTTGCTATCCATCCGATGTAACCAAGACAGTGAAATCCATAAACGAGGATTTAATCAGTATAAACAATTGGTCTTCAAAACATTCCTTAGTACTAAACCCTACAAAAACCAAACTACTAGTTTTAGGATCAAAAAAACAAGTACTCAAAGTCACAAATCAAGATCTGGGTGTCCTATTGGATGGGAATAGGGTGGAGACTGTCAAAGAAGCGCGCAACTTAGGCGTTATTTTTGACGAGCATTTAAAATTCGAGAAACATGTAGTGAATACGGCAAGTAACTGCTTTTTTAGGCTAAAAACTTTATATACCATAAGGCAGTATTTAAATAGAAATTTACGCGAAAGATTATGCGAATCTTTGGTTTTATCCAAATTTAATTATGCTGACATTGTTATAGGTCCATGCTTGCTTGGCAGAACACAGCAACTAATTCAGCGTGTTCAAAATGCGTGTGCTCGCTATTGTTATAGTATTCCGCGACGTAATCATGTAACACCTTTTTTGAACAACGCAAACACCTTAAAGATGAAAAATAGACGATTATTACATCTTGGCTGCTTGCTCTTCGATGTCGTGTTGAGCAGACGGCCTGAGCACCTTTTCAAAAAATTAACTTGGTTCTCGTCACACAATCATTACACAACACGAGCAGCTCAAAGTAAAATGTCTACTCAACACCATAGGACCACGGCATTTCGAGGGAGTTTTCGCTACCAAGCTAGTAAATGTTGGAACAACATCCCACCACCAATTAGAATCTCCGAGTCTAAAAATGTATTTAGAAATAAACTTAAGGAATTTCTTTTGTCCCAACAAAAAGCCCAGCAGTAGCGAAAACATGTTACGCATAAATTTGTATTGTAGTTAGGCTTTTATTATTACTATTTCTTTTTTATTTTTTTATATAATTTTAAATAAGTAGGTAAATTTATGTATTACTTAATTAACTATTGTTTTAAATTGTATTTTTTTTTTCATTTTGTTTTCTTTTTCTTTTATTGTCACCAAAATGTCGCCCCTAACATACCCCTACATCCCCTAACATACCCCTACCCACATCTCCGTGGGTGACGGTGCCGACTGAAAATCAGCGTCGTACAAGCGACATTTTATGCTGAGTCGATAACCTTTTTTAGCAATAGTAGTTTTAAGTAACCCTTTCAATGTTTGTACCTATACTTTTTATTGCTGAAATAAATGTTTTTCTTTCTTTCTTTTCTTTCAAATCCTCAGTAGCCATTTGTAATAAAATCCATAATCAAATAAATTGTTCTTAATAAAACTATCCAAGCGATAAGCCTATCAATATATAAATAAAGAGACCAGACATTCCCTTGACTAAATATTTCAAATTTTACATGCCTTAGTAATGTTGCGTTACAAATTACAAATATTGATAATAAATGATGATAAAAAAAGATTACAGAATTAAAAATGAAAAAATAACACTGTATAAATAAAAAGTAAACTAAAAACATGATATTAATTACAAGCACTAAAATAACTCTTATTTGATTTTGTTTAAATCCTTGTCACTTGCAATATATATAATTGGTGTAGTAGCAGCCTGTCTCACCATGATAGCACAATTCTTAACCCACGCAAACGAATAATTTTTCTCCTTGCCTAATATTTTAGCTCTTTTTAGAATTTCTTTATTATAACCTGTGAGGTGATCATTAAAGTAAATATTGCCACTATTTCCAGTAAAACCAATATCACACGCTCTCAGTTTCAGTTTTCTCATGTGGGCTAAAAAGTCATCTTTTTTGTAGCGGGCTAAAAGTTTGACAATAATAGGTTTGATACGCTTGTTATTATCGCCTTTGCTTTTCGGTGCAACTCTAGTAACAAAATCGATGTCACTGGAAACGTTAAGTTGAAATCCGGATTGCTCTGCAATACTTTGTATCATTCGTACTAAATTTTCATTTTTTTTTTCTGGAACTCCGTAAATTTCTATATTAGATCGCCTTGCCCACTGCTCTCTGTTGTTATTTTCAATTTTCAATACCTCAATGTGCTGTCTCATTTCAGAAATATTTGTTGTAGTTGATGATATAACCTTTGAATCTTTTTCCAAAATTAAAATTTTATTCTTAATGTCCTCAAAGTCCGAATGTATATAAGACACGGATTCTTTTATGCTCGCGATTTCACTATTAATAGTTTTCAACTCCGAAGCCACTGCTTGCCTCACTACTGACTCTATATGTTGCCTAAAATTTATCATTTCTGAGGAGAACATGCTTCTCATTAACTCAGCACAGTTACAATTGTGCACAGGTTCTGAAGCATCCTCAACATGACTAGAACCTCCCCTGCGTGATGTTATGTTATCTGGGCTTGGCGTCGGTTGCTGTTCATTAACTTTACCTCTAATAGGAGTGTTGTCCTTGATCAACACTCGGGGCGATTTTAGTGAACACTCGGGGCAAGCGAGACAGAAGGACTCAAAATTTACAGACTTGTGCAGAATATTATTTAAAATAAAATAGATTTAAAAGAATTATTAAAATAATCAAAAATCGACGGGCACACTACTCGACAGATGAACTGATACTGTTTCCAATTCTGGGCCTTGATCTGTTATTATGCTCAGAGGGACACCATGATGAGTGCAGAATTGAAGTAACCCTTTTACAACGCTCAATGCAGTTCCATCACTTAAATAATATGCTTGAGCATACTTGGAGAACGCGTCTATTAGAGTAAGATATTTTTCCCCTTGTACTGTAAAGAGATCAAGATAAACTGTTTCCAAGGGCTTAGTAGGTGGAGGTACAATGCAAAATCTTTGTTTTATGGGGTTACGGTCATATTTTGCTTGACCACAAATATTGCATTCATTTATGTACTTCATTACAGAATCTTTCATCTTAGGCCAGTAATATTTTTTAGATAAGGTAAGGTAGCATTCATTGATACTATGATGGTTGGTCTTAGTCTTTTACATTTTCTATTTCTACTTTTGTTAAAATTAAATTCATTGCGCTACTTTTAAAATGGGTTTGTAAAATTGGTGTGATTTTATACATTGCCATTGGGGGATGAATAATAAGACCGGTTTTTACTTTTGGGCTGACGTATTCTTTAATTGCGGTTACTACGTCATTCTCGAGGTTTGATTCCGATATTTGAATAGAGGTCTTTGTGTGAGTGTCAAACGGTCTCGTAATAGTGAGCTTTTTACTAACGTTGGTTAATATAGTTAAACTTATCTGTTTATTAAAACGGTTTAAAGGATAATCTGAAATAGGAATTTCTAGAATGGGATCCTCGTTACTGGTGTGGGCAGTGAGTTATTTATTTCTAACCGAGATAATGCGTCTGCG
Source organism: Stenoptilia bipunctidactyla (assembly GCA_944452665.1). Classification (NCBI taxonomy): domain Eukaryota; kingdom Metazoa; phylum Arthropoda; class Insecta; order Lepidoptera; family Pterophoridae; genus Stenoptilia; species Stenoptilia bipunctidactyla. Next base: position 16,672,470 of record OX101750.1, read on the forward strand.
TTCGTATTAAATTTGCCTTGCTTATAGATGATTGAAAAATTATACTCACTGAGTTTTAGACGCCATCGCGTTAACCTTGAATTAGTTTCTTTCAAACTCATTAACCACTGAAGGGGTTTATGATCCGTTACGATCTTAAAGTGACGGCCAAATAAATAGGGGCGGAAGTATTTTGTGGCCCAGACTATGGCTAGGAGTTTTTTTTCAATCGTGCTATAATTTATTTCGCTAGAGTTAAGAGTTCTTTACGCATAGGCTATAGGTTTATCAGAACCTATTGGTCCTTGTGAAAGAACTGCGCCTAGTGATAGATTTGAAGCATCAGTCGTTAAAATAAATTCTTTTGAAAAATTTGGATACTGAAGGATGGGGTCGTTCGTGAGCAATGTTTTGCATCTGTCAAAGCAATCTCGGTATGAGTCATTAAGAATAATTTTTGAGCCTTTCTTTATGCATTGTGTCGTGGGTTTAGTCATTTTAGCAAAATCCGGAATAAATTTGCGATAATAACCCAGTAGCCCCAAAAACTGTTTAATTTCAGTTGAAGTTTTGGGCAAGGGGTAGTTTTGGACTGCTTTTATTTTGTCGGGGTTCGGTTTTATGCCGTCTTTACTAATAATATGTCCTAAGTAGGCTGTTTCTAACTTAAGAAACTCAGATTTGTCTAACTGAATTTTGAAGTTTGATTGTCTTAGTCTGTCAAATACTGTTTGTAAGTTAGTCATGTGCTCCTGAAGGGATGTGCTGAAAATTATTATATCATCAAGGTAAACAAGGCATACAACGTTTTGCAAGTCACGTAGGACATTATCCATCACTCGTTGGAATGTTGATCGAGAATTTTTTAAGCCCATAGGCATTCTTAAAAATTCAAAATGTCCGTTTTCAACGTTAAATGCTGTCTTATGTATGTCAGAGGGGTCCAGCTCGACCTGATAAAAACCACTAGCAAGATCGAGGGTTGTAAAATAATTACAGTTCCCTAGTTTATCCAAAACGTCAGTTATATTTGGTATTGGGTATTTGTCGTCGATAGTCTTATCATTAACTTTCCTAAAGTCAACAACGATACGCCACTTAGATATGCCTGAAGCATCGGTTTTCTTTGGCACTACCCAAATAGGGGAGCTCCAAGCCGACTCCGAAGGGCGTATTATACCCTGCTGTAACATTTTATCAATTTGACTACGAACTTCTTTTCTATGAATAAAAGGGTATCTGTAAGTTTTAGTATGGACTGGTAATTCGTCGGTTGTTCTAATTTTGTGCTTAATACGATTCGTAAAAGTCAAAGCTTCGCCCTCAATATAAAATATGTCAGCATATTGCGCACATAGTGACTCTATATTTGCACGTTCTTCGGCGTTTAAGTGATCCGTTCTCAATTTAGACAAAACCTCTTTGGCTCGCGGCGTTAATTGTTGAGTGCGCGTACACTGAATATTAAAAAGTTCCGCACTAATCGGTCGGTCCATGGAAAAAAAGTAAAATTAAAAATTTTAAAAACCCCCCGACACAAAAAAAGACCTTAAAAACTATCAAATAATATTTTAAACCTATTCTAATTATTATCGTCCCATATATAATTGACTGTAAGACTTGTACTTTAAAATATTTTTATTTTCCGAGCTTCGTCGCTGCGTCGGGGACCGCTCAAGTATATAAAGTATTAAGCCAACAACAGCTAATTTATTATTACATTTAGGTATGAGCGATCTTAAGTTTCATGCATAATCTGCGCTCTGCGTAATGCCGCATTACGTAGAGCGTAGACTACGTAAGAGCGCGGCGAGCTCGGTGTGCGGCTTGCGGCGCGGGGGTGGGCGTCACCAAGTGCGGCGACCCGAACGGGCAGACACGTGAGGGCAGACGACGTTGACGGTTGTGTCGACTTTACGAATTTTTCGGAGTGAATTTTTTTGATGCAATCTGCAACTGACAACTGTTTTTCTCACTTAGCGGTCCCCCGACGCGGCGACGACGCTCGGAAAATAAAAATATTTTAAAGTACAAGTCTTACAGTCAATTATATATGGGACGATAATAATTAGAATAGGTTTAAAATATTATTTGTTAGTTTTTAAGGTCTTTTTTTGTGTCCGGGGGTTTTTAAAATTTTTAATTTTACTTTTATTTTGTACTTTTTAAAGTAGGTTTTAATATTAGGAAGATGGTAGTCAGATCCCCTCATCAACAATAAGAGAGCTGATGATCTTCAAACGGCTGATCAGGTCATTGTAACCTTACCATACACTTTCAATTTCATTGAAGTAATACGGTACCAAATTTCGAATCGATAGGATATATGGAAGGTAGTCAGATCCTCTCATCAACTATAAAAGAGCTGATGATCTTCAAACGGCTGATCAGGTCATGGTTCCCTTACCATATACTTTCAATGTAATTGTAGTAATACGGCACCAAATTTCGAATCAATACGATATATGGAAGCTATTCAGATCCCCTCATCAACTATTAGAGAGCTGATGATCTTCAATTGGCTGATCAGGTCATGGTTACCTTACCATATACTTTTAATATCATTGTTGTAATACGGCACCAAATTTCGAATCGATACGACATATGGAAGTTAGTCAGATCCCCTCATCAACTATTAGAGAGCTGATGACCTTCAAACGGCTGATCAGGTCATGGTTCCCTTACCATATACTTTCAATATAATTGTAGTAATACGGCACCAAATTTCGAATCAAAACGACATATGGAAGCTATTCAGATCCCCTCATCAACTATTAGAGAGCTGATGATCTTCAATTGGCTGATCAGGTCATGGTTACCTTACCATATACTTTTAATATCATAGTTGTAATACGGCACCAAATTTCGAATCGATACGACATATGGAAGTTAGTCAGATCCCCTCATCAACTATTAGAGAGGTGATGACCTTCAAACGGCTGATCAGGTCATGGTTACCTTACCATATACTATCAATATCATTTTTATAATACGGCACCAAATTTCGAATCGATACGACATATGGAATTTAGTCAGATCCCCTCATCAACTGTTAGAGTGCTGATGACCTTCAAGGCTGATCAGGACATTGTAACCTTACCATATACTTTCAATATAATTGAAGCAATACGGTACCAAATTTCGCATCGAAAGGACATATGGAAGGTAGTCAGATCCCCTCATCAACTAGAAAAGAGCTGATGATCTTCAAACGGCTGAACAGATTTTCATGAAACATGGCTAAGAACACTCGGGATAAAATTATCTATAACACAAAAAAAACTAAACGAAAATCGGTTCATCCGTTTGGGCGCTACGATACCACAGACAACTACACAGATACACAGATACACAGACACGTTAAACTTATAACACCCCTCTCGTTTTGCGTCGGGGGTTAAAAATTAAGTCATTCTGCGTTGTGTTACTAACTTCTAAGAAACCTCGATTTTGTTTTACATTAGTTATACACTCACTGATAATACAATTTGAAATAACTTGTTGCGGAATAAAAACGTCCCCGTCTGAAAAATTTATTGGATCTTTAACTAACTTTGTTGAGTTGGCCGGTAAAATATCTTCATACAAGTTACAATTTTTAGAATCATACATTAAAATATTGTTTTTTGACAATTTAGTAACTAATAATTTATTTTTTAAATCAATATTTGACTCCCATTTATTTAACAAATCTAGACCAATTAATCCGTTAAAATAGTTATGAAACTTATAAATGAAAAACGTTAAATTTTCAGCGTCGTTAAATTCAGTAAAACAAGGGACCGTTATAAAGTAATCGTTACGACTAGTTGCATGAACGTTCGTTACTTCAAATGGTTCATAATTCCAGGGTAGATGGGGGTAGTAACGTTTAACTGAATCAGGACTCAAAAAGGATTGATTTGCGCCTGTGTCTATTAACAACTTTAAAGGAGGATTAGAAATTTTTATGTAAGGTAATTGACGTTGAGTTTGTAGATTTAATTCTATTTTGGTTTGTCGGACCGCGTGATTTCGTGAAAATTTTCAGTTTCAGGGGGTGAAAGTTCTTCGATTCTATCTACCGTCAAGTTCGATTCGTCATTGTCCTGGTATGATTGGTTAGAATTATAATTAGGACTACAGTCATAACTAAAGTCATTAAAGTAAGTATAATTTTCGTAACTATCTGGGTAATACTCATAACAAGTAGGTTGGTCGTAACATTCATTGAAATGTGTCTCCCTAGTTCTAAAGTAATTCGATGGTGGTGGGTTACCACTCTTTGTCCAATCATGACCTTTAGGAGGAGAAGGTTTGGTGACGTAATGACTAACGCCACTCATGGGTTGTTGCTGAGAAGGATAATTATTTTTCTGAGGTAAAATCTTAGGTTGCAATCTAAATAAGTTACTATTCGGATTATAGTTCGGTGGTGGCGCTCGGAACATCATTTGGGTTCTATTTGGTATAGGGTTGCTACCCGGGTTCCACATTTGCATAGGTCTAGGTGGAATATTAAATGAGTTAGGTCCTGAAGGGCCTATAATAGGTTTATTAAAGAATCTGGATAACTGTCCGTTGTTATGTTGGTTACTGGGAATGATATTATTATGTATTACATTTTTCTTTTCCGAAAAGTTATAATTACGTTGTTGGAGATATAACGTATTCATCTCCTCATGAACAAATTCGAGAGCTTTTTCTATACTTTCGGGCCTCATACAGCGTATGCGTGATCCTAATGGGTCCTTGAGACCCCTAAGATATGCTTGAAGGGTTAATTTTTTGTACAGTGAACGCTTAGAGTCTATAGTACTTTCTAAGCTTTCATGAAGACTAATGTACGTTATTATAGTACTAAATAGGTTCTGACATTTTTCATAAAACTCCTGGGGAGTATCAGACCCTTGGGTCAATAGAGCCAAATCATTGTAAAGCGAAGTTTCGTCTCGCTGGTCAGCAAAGTTATTAATTAGAGCACCCCGAATGCCACTCCAGCTTTCCGGTATACCATTTGAATTTATTAATCTAGATGCGGGACCCGTGATTTTATTTAAGATGCCGTTTATTAGTGCAACTTTAGATAACTGTGAAGTTTCCACCGTACAAAGTCCATTTACGAGTTCGTCACACAATCTTATAAACCTAGTCAAAACGTTTGGATTTCCATCAAATTCGGGCACTAATCTAAGGGCTCTAAAAATTTGATCTAATTCCGCCATGGTATTCGATTCGCTTTCTAAATCTAAATCCCTATTAGCGTCTAGCCTATTCCGTCTAGTTTCAATTTTACGATCAGTTGATTTTCTCGGATGAAAAATTTTGAACACTTATTTAAACGCACTACGAAAAAATAAAAGAACACGTAAAACACCTTATCAAAAACTAAACCTTTCAAAAATATGCCGCTTGATGAAACACAAAATCACACACAAAATATAAAATGCAAAAGAAAAAAACTGTAAAACTTAACAACTAACACACACAAGTAAAAATCAAATAAAAATGCAAAGTAGAGTAAAAAATATAACGTTGAAATCTAAACGTTAATCGAAATCTAAACTTTGCGTTGAAAAGAAATAATAATCGCCAAAAACATGGAACTGCTATAAAAAAAATCAGAAACTTGAAAGTAATACTAGACTAAAAAAAATGCAATAAAAACGAAATAAAAATCTTGAGAAAAAGTAACTTTTAAATGTAGATAAAAGGTATAGTGATTTCCAAAAGCATAAAATTCTATAAAATTAAATCTCAAAAGAAATTTAAGGCGACGATTGTTTCAAAAGCGGAGAAAAAATGTTGCAAAAGTATCTCTAAAACGCAAGAAAAAAGAGATAATAATTTCCAAAAACATAAAACTCCTATAAATTATAAAGTTATAAGCAATTTAAGATTAAAAATGTTTTTAAAAACTAAAATAAAATCCTTCAAAAATAATTAAACTATTTCTATGAAACTAATTAATTTAAAAGAAACAACTTCCACTTAACAATAAATGGAGCTATTTATAGAATCGCACCTTGTAACTTGAGAAGTTAACTGCGCTTATGAATGAATTACTTATTCAATTAAGGTTAAAACTTACGTAAAATTTATGTTTCAAAAGAACATAATTTTATATAAAACTTTAAGAAAAAATAATGGATTAGGAAATAGGGATAGCAACTCATGAACAGTCAAGAGTACTTACATATTCATTATCTGGTCCTTTTCGCTGTATCGATTTCTAGATACTCCTCTGGCAGTTTCTTACTCGTTCTGTATCTCGATGTTAGTGGTTAAAACCACCCCGGCGATTCGCGATGATGAATTTTATACTACTTTAGCTCGCGGAACGCCTCGCGAGATCCTACCGACTGCGCCAAATACGTAAGTCACAGCCGGAGGATGCAAAAAAAAACAAAATTATTAATATAAATTTAATTAAAATTACTTAAAAAATATTACAAGTAGGTGACTATTGGTCGATATAAGAGACAAAAGTGAATATAAAACTAATTTGGAACTAATAGGAAGGCTAATTAAATGAGTCCGCACGTTGTCTGTGTCAGCGCCTCGTGACGTCGCTGCGTTGCTGGCCGATGGTTGTGAAATAGCAATTAATGCCTACTTTGGGCTATCCGTGTAGTGTTCACACGTAACACGCCTCAATGCGTTTGACAAAATAAAATCAATTTAAGTAATACAAATTTTCAAAATGACTATGTAAACTACGATAGGTTAGGTTTGGGTCAGGTTAGGTTAGGTTAGGTTAGGTTTTTGGTTGCTCTTCTCTGCAAATAACTTTTTTATTTTCAAGCCGATTGCGGAGTTCGACCCCTCTGAAGGAAGGTATCGACGAGATCTACACGAATAAACAGTGCAATGGGTTCGGGTCTAAAAACGCTGAGTTACTGTACTAAATTTTGAAATTTTCGACCAAAACCCCAGTTTTCTATAGAAAAATTAGCAATATACGATTTGGATGCACCAAAAACGATATAATTTTGGTAAGCAGGTAGCTGATTGAGGTGTCAGAAGGAGCGCCTCAATGCGTTTGACAAAATAAAATCAATTTAAGTAATACAATTTTTTTAAAATGACTATGTAAACTACGATAGGTTAGGTTTGGGTCAGGTTAGGTTAGGTAGGGTTAGGTTAGGTTAGGTTTTTGGTTTCCAGCCTGAGTTCCTGAGGGTGGTCGTGGGAGAGCTGTTTCCTAACAGCCCCGACCACTCCTTGCCTCCCCCAGCGGGAGTGGCATGGGAGATTGAGGTTCCACCCATCTCGGACGCCGAGATGGAGAATGCCATCTCCCGCTTGGGGAGGAAGAGGACGGCCCCCGGACCGGATGGAGTGCCCAGACGGATCCTAGAGGTAGCGGTGGAAACTCTGGGATCCGAGCTTCGGAGAGTGTTCGACCTCTCTCTGAGAACCGGACGGTTTCCGAAGCTCTGGAAGGACGGGAGGCTCTGCCTCCTCGGGAAAGAGGGCCGGTCGCCTGACAGTCCGTCGGCGTTCCGGCCTTTGGTTCTGCTGGATGAGACGGCCAAGATGCTGGAATTTATTCTGGCATCCCGGCTTGTCCAGCACCTCGAGGGGGTAGGTCCTGACCTGTCCGAGGCGCAGTTCGGGTTCCGACGGGGGCGGTCGACGTTGGACGCCGTCTCTGCCCTGAAGGCCCTCACCGCGGAAGGTGCCGCGAGGGGGGAGAGGTCGTTGGCGGTGTCTTTGGACATTGCCAACGCCTTCAACAGCCTGCCGTTTGGTGCAATACTCGAGGCTCTCCGATTTCACGGGGTGCCTCTGTACCTACGGCGGCTGTTGGAGGACTACCTCCGGGACAGGGACGTCATCTACGTCGACGGGAGGGGGTCACTGACGCGGCAAACCATGAGGTGTGGGGTTCCGCAAGGGTCGGTGCTCGGTCCGCTCTTGTGGAACTTGGGCTACGACGGGGTGTTGAGGGGCGTTCTTCCGCCCCACGTCAGCGTATTCTGCTACGCTGACGATACCCTCATAGTGGCCCAGGGAAGGACGTTCGCCGAGTCAGTGACTCGGATGGAGGAGGTTGCGGCCCTAGTGGTGGGCCGCATAAGGA